>CM060892.1:109047951-110343576 GCA_030762935.1 Hymenopus coronatus | reverse complement strand
CAACTGCACATACAAGAATCTTTGCTGGTGGCAAATTGCAGATTTGGAATCAGAATCTGTTGATGTATGCAACATTGACAATGAAACATGTGCAGCAAATAAGGTTTTAGTGAAGCAAAAGCATTCATTTGACTTGCATTATGATTTAGTAAAACCAAATACAGCACAAAATAACATATTGACATTTCACAAAGGTAATCAGAAATAGTGATAGCATGGGTTTTTGAAAATCTTATTGCATTAAGGTAGGCTTATGAATTGCAAAGAGATGAAAAAACTTAATTCTTTCTGTTCTTTTGCTGGTTCATATTCTAAACTTATCATGAAACCTTTACACGCACTCCTGCTAAAGAGGCAGAAAATTGTGTTGTATTCAGATTCAGTTTGTGCACAATTAATTGGTAGCCTTTATTATGTAGTGATTGGTGATTATTAGGCAAAAGAAACTAATAAAGCTGTACAGGTACAATGAAAATGGGATTCGGAAAGCTAGAGAATATGTATTTGAGCACTGTGTTTTATGAAAAAAATATCTCACTTGCCTAAAAATTATAAGATTAACTACAATATAGGAGAGTATAGTAAGTGATATCTTGTATTGATATGTACATTTCTGCATTTTCTTTATTTTTTCCTCATGGGATTTATAAAATCTAAAAAAAATTTACTTATTATATTTTGTGAGAACAAACTTCATGTACAAAATATTAAAATTCTTTGCATTGATTAATTTCATAGATCTAATTCTGGCTCAAGGTCTCGAAGTGGATCGCCAGCAAAGTCACGTTCTCGCAGTGGATCGCCAGCAAAGTCACGTTCTCGCAGTGGATCCCCAGCTAAATCACGTTCACGCAGCGGCTCAAGGTAAGTGTTTGAAGTAGTAACATTTATGTATTTAACTGATGCTTCATTTTTATTTTCATTATTGTTTACCCAAAGTAATAGAAAAATGGAGAAAACAGTGTGTTAGTTAAAAATGATTTAAATAGATAGAAGTATAAGTGAGATGATTTATAAAGAAAAGAGGAAAATAAAAAGTACTCAAGTAAAGTGAAGAAAATGATTTTGACAGTAATTTAGGCAAATAGCAATAATTCACAACAATGTAAAAATAAGAAATTGATATGGTATATATGGAAGGCATTTTAAGCATGAATATAACTGGTAAAGAGCCAGAACTAAATGCCAGTCATATTCACTTGTAAGAACTTAGTAAAAATAAGTAAAATAAAAATACTTTAGTCTTACCCCTTAATTGCATGGTGTTGTATACATGCAACAAACATGATTAATCAAAGCTTTAGCAATTTTCAGTAGACTTTTTTTCTAATTTTGTATTACATCAATCTTCAACAATAAAATTAGGCTAGTTTGTAGCTGTTTTTTTTTTTTTTTTTTTTTTTTTTTTTTTTTTTTTTTTTAAATAAAAAGAGCAAAATTCATGCAACTGCATTCAAATGTAACCCTGTTAGCATTCAAGTGTGCCATTGCACCAGTTGTGTTACTTGGGCTCTTCCCATCCTTCACCACAGGCACATTTGATTGCAGTCGCTGGGACTCGAACTCTCTATGTTCGGCTTTGAATGGATGGTCAGTACACTTTGTATCATACTGATGATTGCCGCTATTTAATTTGCTTCAGTTGCGCCGGTGAAAGGGATACAAATACTGATTTGCAAATTAGAGGAAGAACAGCATGGGTAGCAAAATAATTCATGCAATTAAGAGTTAGGGTATTTGCATGACAATACATATCTTGAATTTTCTTTAAGTACCTTCTGTGAAGACCTTTTCATTGGGATAGAATCGGTATATTTCTGTGGAATTAGTTAAACATAAGAGATTGACAACCTTACTACATAAAAAATCTAATGTGGTATATTCACATGATTTTCTGTACCTATTCTGCAATAGGTATTTTTTTAAAACTTGTTCTATCTACTTCATGCTAATTAAAATAAACATTAGCAAAAATGGAATTTCTTTGCAGGTACAAAGAGAATAAAGGAGTTCACGGCTAAAGCAATATTTACATTCTTTAAGAGCCGGTCACACAGTTTTGCTTTGAAATTTTGTTTTCTTTCAATGAGTGAGAAGGAAGAAGAAGAAGAAGAAGAAGAAGAAGAAGAAGAAGAAAAAAAGAGTAGCAACTTCTCATATGAGAAAAATATAAGTATGGAAAATTTAAACAAATGGTAATGAGTGATGATGAGTATTCAACCCAGAGGTCAGTCAATGTGTGGGACAATTTTGGGAGAGACCACAACCTGACCTAGGCGTTCAGTCAAGGATGATTCTATGGTGATGTTGCCATTCCCCTTCTGTGGGAAGGGGATAATATCTTGAAAATGGTTAACTCCACAAAAAAAAATTATATTAATTATGTATGGTAATGAAATTTACATTTTTTGTATAGTAAGCTTTAGTCTATCTGTTATGGTTTACCACTTATCCAAAATCAGAGGAGGATTGAAGATCATACCAGTATGTTGTCACAGTAGATCAGCATGGAGAACAGGAGAACCATGTTCAAATCCTGGCTTTGGCATTGATTTTTCAGCTAGTTCTAACAGAAAAATCTTATTTTAGATTGTGTTACATCAGAGCAGGGACTGCGAACTCGCAATTGAGGAGAAACACGGTGAAAACCTCATTCCACTCTTTTGTGAGTCAAAACAAGTCAGTGTACTCCATATTAGTATAAACATAGAATGAAAGTGAACTGGTTTGAATAAGCGAAGGTGTAGAAGGAATAATGGAAGAGAAAGACTTCCTCCATTCAGTGAATGCTAGTTTCTGGTCTGTGTACTAGAGTATAAGCAATATCATATTATGAAACTAATGCACTTATGATGAGAAATAAATGTGTCTAGCTATCTACTTTTGCTGTAATTTAGATTTAATTTTATATATATTTTTTGTTTTCTTTCAGGAGTGCGTCTGGAAGCAGATCAAGATCTGGATCTCATTCTTCTAGCCGGTAAGTCATTTTGAAACATCAGTTATGCTGAATTATGATTATTTTTAAGTAATAGACTAAAGTAACATCAGATTTATGGTAATGGTATTGAGAGAGCGAGAGAGACAGAGAGAGAGAGAGAGATGGATCTAAAGTCACATGCATCCCTGGGTGGGGCTAAATGATTAATCAAAACTGACAAATGACTGTTGTAATTTCACTCTTGTAATATTTATACAAGGTGAGTCAAAATTACTCTGAATATTTAAAGGCATGATTCAGGGGTTATAATTTAGAATTTCTTAATGGTAATGTATATCTGTAAAGATCTTGTTATTGAGCTAGAGCACGTTAATGCTTTTCAAACACTGCTTTGGCTTAGATGAAATTCTGTCACACAGATCCATGTTCCCCCTTCGGCATTAGAATGTCGTTTATAATTTGTTTTCTTTGCATTTTGGTATATCACTTGTATTCTGCATTTACAGATTAACCTGCATTTTGTTACATAAATGATAAGGGATTCCGTCTCATATTATACAGCACTTCATGAATTTGTGGTTCTGGTTTATCATCTCAGCTATCAACATATACTAAAGTTTCTGGAAGGACTTTCAGTTTTACAGCATATTATAAAAATGTTCCACTTTACTTATGCGAACTAGCAGACATGCATTACGTTTGTGCTGAAATGCGAAAATGACACAAGATCTTTATGCTGGGCTATACCCATGGGACATTTATCTCATCGCAGCACCTTTACTGCCATACATGACAATTGCAAGAAATGGGAACTTTCCAAAAAAAGTACATCACTCAGGAGTCCAAAGAAATGTAAGAACTGTGGCTCTAGAAGAGGAGGATCTGTCCGTAAGCACAAGAGCAATAGGGCATCTAAACCAGTCTTTGGATCCTAGAATTCTGTGTGAACAGCAATTACATGTGTATCATTTCACCCAAGTTCAAGTACTGGAGCCAGATGACTATCTAATCTTGACTACAGTTTATCTAACAGTTTCTTTTAGATGCATTGATCAACCAAGATTTCATACACCCATATTGTGGATGGATGAGAAGGTTTCTATATGAAACAGTATGTATAACAATCACATTTGGGCACAAAAAACCCAAGAGCTATTAGAGCTACAAATTACCAACATCAGTTTGCAGTGAACATTTGGGCTGGTATTGTGAATGATACACTCATATGGTCCTATTTACTACCTCCACGTTTGACAGAACATATTTATCTAAAGTTTTTACAATGTGTTTTGCCAGAATATCTGGAAGAAGCTCCTTTAGGAATAAGCCAGATAATGTGGTGCCAAGGCAATGGGGCACCTGTGTATTATTCCTGTGATTAAGGGATTTCCTAAGTGTAACATACCCTAATTGCGGAATTGGTAGATGAGCACCAATATTATTGCAATAGCAATACCAACAACACATTCACCAGATCTAACCCCTTTTGATTTTTCCTTTGGGGACATTTTGAGACTTTTGTGTGCAGGATGCCAGTTAATAGTAAGGAGGAACTAATGGCCAGGATCACTGTAGCATTTGATGCTATTTATGATATGCTGAGTATTTTTGAAAGAAGTTCGTAGTCATTACTACGATGCTAGTAATTGGTTGGCATTTTGAACATCTTTTATTAACACTTATGCACATGTTCAAGTCTTTTATTTTTGTTATGTTCAAGTCTTTTATTTTTGTTGGATGCCTTTTAAAATCATATATTTGCTTCATTTAACATTGTTTTTATCTTTTCTCAAGTGATTTGTATAGTGGTGGAGAAAATTTGCCCATGCATATGTTATTGAAAGGGTGACCAGATTAAATTTTGAGAAAGGATGATGAAGAGCATCAAGATGTAGGACATCAAATAAAAATATAGGATAGTTAAAAACAAATTGGAAAAAAAGGACCATCCTTATTTTGTACATAATATTATTTAAACTAAGACAAATCATACATTTAAAAGTACATAAATGTGGCTTACAAGTATTTTTCAGATGAATCAATTTTTTCCAAGATGTCAGGCTTTTTCAAAACATATTTGTGAAACTCTGTGCAAGATAGATCATTAAAGTTGTATTTTACTAAGTAGCTCTCTAACAGAATCAATATTTAATGATTCTTCTCATTTGTCCACTGAGTAGATATTAACATATATTAACATTTCAACATTTGCATCACGTCATGGTAATGCAAAAAAAATATTGTGTAATCTTAAGTAATTCTGAGTGGCACTCAATACTTCTGTTATCACTAAAATACTTTACCCACTTATTATTACAGGATATGTTTTCAAGTTCTGCCTTGTGGTTTTCAAGAAATCTATTTAAGTTGCTTACCTGGTCAGGACATTACAATCATCAATTGTTATGCTTTTATCTCCTAGAAGCTTTATACATACTTCCATGTCCTTCATTATTACATTACTACTCAAATCCATCCATTTGAAACATTGAAAAATAGTAAATGATATACTATTTAACAATCAATACATTCCATACATTCCTTGTACAAAGAGATAGCTTCTTCCATAAAACAATTTACTTCAGCATCAAACCCCTCCTCCCTTGCACAAGACAACACCTCTTTTGTCTTAAGAGAAATGAAGGAACACTGTGATCTATTCTCTCAACAGGAAAGATACATGTTCTATTATCCTAATAATATAAATAATGGAATTTTTCTTCTTTTTAATTTGTTTGATATTATCATGAAAAATGGACATTAAAGAATGCAAGTGCCACACATATGCTTTACTTGTCTGAAAATAACTTTTTGAGAATTTTAAGGGGGCTTGGCAAGGACAAAATTTATGATTGTAAACGTAAATATTAAATACATAAGCACTATTAACAGTGAAGTATTCATCTTCTTGGAGTTATACTGTCACATATTTACATTCACCTCCACTTAATTAGTCAAAAAAAATTGAAATGTTTTCAAGAACATTCGTCTCGCCTTCAGCAGTTTGGTTCTGCTTCCTCCTCCTATTCCTGTTTCCCATCCTGTTGCCATCTGATATTGGGAATGTAAAGTTTTAACCCTTCATTCAGTAGAGGAATTGCAACATTTATTACATAATTGCTGCTTTTTAATATGTGTATTCTCTCCCAGATGCCCAATTCTGTTGATGATGCTAATGGTTTTAATGTTATGTTTTTGCCCAATGTTGTCGTTTTCTGTCCAAAAATGGTGCGACACAGTGGATTTGTCTATTTGCTTTAGTTTTAAGTTTCTCTGGTGTTCCTTTGATCTGATTTTCAAGTTTCTCTTTGTTTTGCGTAGTAATATTTGCCACAGTCTTCACAACTTATTTGGTACATTCCAAATTTTAATGTCTTCTGAATTATTTTTAAGAGGTTTGTTTAGGTTGTTTTTCAGGCTGAAAATTGTTTTGTGGAGCAAGTCTTATGTTGAATTTATCTAAAGGCCCAATGGTGGTAGGTACATTTTTTGTATTTCCAGTTTGTGTTTGAAAGTGGAAAATGTCAGCAAAATTTTCTCGAGCTTTTCTTTCTTTATCATTTTCTTAATGAGATCAGGGTTAAATCCATTTTTCACTGCTATTTCTAATGTGTGCTTTTGTTCTTTTTGAAACAGTAGACTGTTTACTAGAGATTTGAGCAAGGAGAAGTTAGCAGTATAGCAGCTGTCCATCTCTAATGTGTGAATGTTGAAAATAGTCAAATGACTCTGACGTCTAGCAAGATGACATCAATAGAATGATTCTCTTAAGATTCTAATAGCTTATAAAGTGAGGAAACAACTTAGACAAGTTTCATCTTTATGACTTAATTGTGGTAAATAAATTATCCTCATTAATTGTGGTAAATAAATTATCCTCATTAGTTCAGTGTTTTTATGAATAGTTTGATTCTCTTGGCCTCTTTCTGAGCACAGATGTTAAAAACTTAAATTAATTTCTCATGTTTGGTAGAAGAATGCACAGTTTTCTTTTTAATAATAGAAATGTTCAGTTTATGTTGTAAAGGTAAGTTTTTGTTTCTGTATGGCCATACAATTTCACATGAAGCAGAGATTGCTGGAATTGCAGCACCAAAGAAAGCAGTTTGTTTTCTGGGAAAAATTTTTTCTAATTTGTTATCAGTGATAAATTTGAATAAGTTCTGAGGTTGATGTTGATTCACAAGTTTCTATGGCAGTTTTTTATTAATTATAAATGCTGCTCTTCTCACAGGTCGTGATATGAGTAAAGACTTTTTAGTTTTTCAATTATTTGTTTTACTTTAAGAAAATTGAAAACTCTAATTTTAGATACTGCTTTATTTAAATTTAATGTGTTTATACATTAAATTCTCATACATTTAATGTGTTGTCTACTGATTTATGTTCTATTACAAGATAAATAACACAATCTCTTAGCTGGGTAACTAACAAGATGAACAACTTTTCAACCATGTTGTTGTGCCATTGTTTCCTTGGAGCAATTGTCTCTCTAGTTATAAATCATAATCTTTCTTTATAGATTCCACGTGGCCTACTTAACCTGTTTCATCTCCCAACCTACAAATGTGAACATTAAATAATACATTATCAATAAACAAGAAAATATGACAAATTACATAAATAAAATTTCATAGTAAACAGCTATAATATATAACATTTGGTAAGTGCATAAAATCTTAAGTAAATCAGCTGCTTCAATTTTAAACAAACAAGTTATTGAATCAAAAGGTTTGGCGTGAAGTGATTTATACAGCAAAACTTCTAATTTATTGCGTAACTTTTTTGAGTCAAATATGGAACTATAATTTCACTAAGTTTTTTCCCAGATGCATTTCAAAGATGTTCTCTTCACTATCCCGATTTCTTCAGGAGTTAAGATAATTGGCCTCTCCACCCTATAGTAGAGATCTGGCCCCATGAAACTTTTTCTTAATACTCAAAATAAAAAAAAAAAAAAAAAAATAAAAAAAAAATAAAAAATTATAGTCAACAATTTTGGTTTTTTGAAGCTGCTGTAGTTGCTTACAAAGAATGTATTTGTACTCTCCAAAGAAGAATGGTGTTCAGATTTAGAAAAATGGTTTGAAAGGATGGGGCAGTGTATAGAATGCATTGGAGAATATTTTGAAAAGATACAATGATCAGATCTAAATCTTTAATTTTTTATTGTGTCCAATCTTAAAGCTTTTAAAGTGACCCACATATTATATCTGTGTATTTATCATTCAGTTTAAAGTGACCCACATATTATATCTGTGTATTTATCATTCAGGTCATCATTATATTAAAATTGAGAAGTAGAATTGCAATGAGTTTGGTCATCACTTTCCTTCTCCATCATAGTCATTTCCTTCTCCATCACTGTAACTTTTATTTGAATTTGGCCATTTTTATGTGAATAATGCAAATTTATGTGCTTTCATAAGATAACACAAATTAAGCTTTTTTTGAGGCTGAAAACACTGTTTTGCATTGTACTTCACTAGAATTTCAAATAGACATGCCACTTTATAAACATGAGGTTTTTGACAGTGTTCATAAAACATTTATTTTGTTCGTTAACAACGCTGTCAATTGTTAGGATCATGTTAGTGCTATTAGTGAGCTGAATTTCTTCCTGCAGGGGTTGTTTAACATGCCAGTAAATCTACTGTCATGAAGCTGTCGCTTTTAAAATCGCTTAAAAACCATTGATCTAGGCCTTGTTTGAAACTGCGACCTTGAGTTAGAAGACCAGCAACTAAGCAAATGAGCTACCTAGACTGACACAGTGTACATTGATGGCATAAGCATCAGCAATAATATGGTTGAGAATCAATACCTCTACATGTTATCAGGTCATAAAAATCCCTGAGTTTTTAAGGGGTAATCACTCAGGACATGCATAATTCATTATCACATTAATATGGTTTTATTTGCAAATTTTAACATTCTTCCATTAAATTCACAATTTTTACATTTGGATATAATTTGGTCTGCAAACAACAGTTAGTTTTCTCTTCATATAGTGACACAGCTGTATGCCAGATTTATCGCATGGATGATGCTGATTGACTGCAACATAACTAACCTTCCCAATACATATAAAGATGTGTGTTTGCAGGGGAGTTGCTGTCTGACTGAAAACTAAAAATCAGAATATCACCAGATTCTAGCGATTTATTCCATAATAGTGGAAGAATATCAGTGTTGCATTATGTGTCATGTTGTATGAGTTTTAATTGTATGCCACATCCCCTATATATTGTAACTTGTCCCCCCCCTTTTTTTTTAAAAAAATCTGAAGTTTTACCCTCACATGACTTTCTCTAGCTCTCCTACAAACTTCTTACATAAGATTCTTCTTCTTTCTGCACCTTGCTAATCGAGATAATCATTAGCAGAATGTTCTTATTACTTAGTTCCTTATAAGTAGAAAGAAAATAAGGGAATACACTAGGCTAAACTGATAGTCAAATGTTTTACAATCTGTCGTTATTCGATTGTCATTGCAAATCGCTTCTTTGCTTAGTCAGGAGTAGAACAAAAGAAAAACGGACACTTCCTCTTTGAGAAAAGTATAAGTAATCACAACTAAACCAAAAACAAGGAATATCTCGGAAACGGTTACCTCCACAACAAAACTGTAAAGGACATTTATTGTGTGTTTTGATCAGATCAACATTTTCTGTGTAGTAAGTTTTTGTCCATCTCTTACCGCTTAGCAGTTAAGCAACATTTAGCAAAATTCATCCAGAATAAAGAGCTCTTCAGAGGCTATTCCCAGAAAATTCAAGATATACTTTTTATTTGGTATGTAAATATCTTTAATATACAGGATTTTAATCAAAATCGTTACAGCAATTTTTTAGAAAATCAAAATTTTCAAAAATTTTTCCATGTAAAGCGTAGTTGGTGGTGGGGGGATTTTCTTGAAAATCTCCCATGTCGCATCCTTGGAAGATACCAAACCTAAATACCAAGTTTAGTATTTAACAGTCTTTTCGTTTTTGAGCTATGCTGTCCACAGACACACACACACACACACACACACACACACACACACACACACACACACACACACACACACACACATACACATGAACTTTTTACTGAAAATGCTTTTTTTGGATTCAGGGAGTCCTAAAACATGTATTTCCGGTAAAATCTCGGTATCGAATTTTTGGGTGGAATACAATACTTCCTCTATACACTATGTACAGTAGAAAATAGAAAGCTACAGATATGCATTGATGTTACTGCTTAAAAGAACAAAATTGAATCTCTCTTTAGGTTCAAAATGTCTGAAGTTCAGCTTGCCACAGTCTCTTATGTCAACTGTTAGTAAAGCAGAAACTGCATTTTATCCTCAAAAATCTCGTGTGTTCCATTCACATGACTTTCTCTACATCTCTGTAACTAATTATTGTTAAAAAGCTTATGCTTCCATTTACTTTGTTCTAATTGAGAAAAATTAGCAGAAATAGTCTTATTACTTGCTTCCTTGTAAGTAGAAGCGAAATAAGGGAGTACCATAGGTTAAACTGATAGTCAAAGGCTGATTGCTATTTGATTGAAGTTCCTTTGTTTGTATGGACAGGAGTTGACAAATTCCTGTGTGAGAAAAGTATAAATTTTTCAAAGCTGAAACAAAAAACAAGGAATATCTTAAAAACTATCAATTTCATGGAAAAAATGTATATAATATAAATTGTGTGTTTTAATGTGTTCTACATTTTTTGTGTGGTAAGTTTCTGTCCATTCTTATGGGTTAGCAGTTATGCAAAATTCCATAAAATTTATTCAGAATAAAGTAGATTTCCAAAATTATTTCCAGTAAATTCAAAATATACAGTTTATTTGTCAGGCAAATATCTTTAATGTATGAAATTTTAATCAAAATCATTAGAGCCATTTTTAAGAAAATCAAAATTATTGAAATTTTTTCTATGTAAAGGATAGTTTGGGGTGGGGGGATTTTTCTCAAAACCTTTGTGTCGCATCCCTGGAAGATGACTAAACTTAAATACCAAGTTTGGTATTTTACAGACTTTTTGTTTTTGAGTTATTGTGTTCACACACACACACACGCGCACACACGTGCACATGCACAAATTTTCTGGAAATATTTTTTTTTAATACCGGGGACCCTAAAACGTACATTTCCAGTAAAATCTCGGTATTGAATATTTGGGTGTAGTGCAATACCTTCTCTATACACTATGTACATAGTACATGTAGAGAAATAAAAATAGAATTTTGTAAGCAAGAACTTTGCTAAATGGTATTGCAAGAATGAGCAAAGCATTATGTCATAGGTTTCATTTTTAATTTTCATTTTTAAATACACAAATTAAAGCTTTTAATCATTCCAGTTCAGTTGCTACACCAAAACTTGCTGGAACATAAATTATGTTTACAGAAATTAGTAACAATGAAATCCAAATTATGTTTGTTTATTTACACAGTCTAATTTTTTAACACTACGTCACATTCACAATGAGATGCAAGCACTGACGTAATTTAGCATAAGCACTAGTGCAAAAGAAGGCCATTCACAATGCGTCATAAGCGTAATTCAAGAAGTTAGCCATGGGCTTCTAGATCTGTAAATTACATGTGGATTACTTCCAAGTGGATTGCTTCCAAGTGCTCCCCAGGTTTCAAATTGTGTAACATAACCAATAATACAGTATAAGAAAATTCACGCAATCTTTTATAAATAAGAGGTTTATAAAAATAATAACTGAAGCTCGTGGCAGTGATGTCACAACAATTGTTTATCCAAATATATTGAAAATAATACATGCAAGAAATTGCAGAAAATGATAAAGCTGCACATTTAATGAACTATGAATTATCTCTTTGTGCCGTATGATTTATGAGAGCCAAGAAATCTTTATGCAGATGTTGGGTACATCCATTATATCAAAAGAAGATTTGTAATGAGCTGCCTTGGAAGGAAATGAGAGATGGTGCGGCGTGTCCAAATAAAGAGTTTGTATGTACAGTAGGTGCAGTAAAATCTGGCATTGCAATTGTCTCTTTTATTGAACAGCAGGCAATGCATTGGGGAAGGAATGCAGAATTCTTTCTCTGTGTACGTAACACAAGGATAAAGTATGGAGTTTGCAAACTCGTGCATTGCGTTACATAGCATGTTGCGAGTATATGTGAATTATTACATTGAATAGCATGGGTGCAGTCTTGTGCTAGTTTCAAGAGCCATTGTTTCCAATTTCAATATTGGGCATCCGGCTGTTGGTGCTGGTTGTTCTTTATTGGACTTCTTCTCTAAGGTGTCAACTAGATGGTTTTTATACTTCCTACTACCACCTACTCTGCTGCCTAACCTTTAGTCAACATGATAATATAACATCAAAATACTGGAATGCAAGAGAGCAAATGGTTTTACTGCCAACTGCTCAACATTAGATACCAACCAACAATGCTTCCATATTAAATTGTTTTCCCACATTTTGAGTTCATAGTGCCCCCCTGACACAGATAACAAGAAAAATACTTAGACAAAAGTGCATCGGAATGCATTCAAAAGCTTTTTTGCGCTCAACACCTTTGTCTTTGGCGTTAACAAGATGTCAATTAAACTTAGTGTAAAAGCTGATGTTAACCTTTTAATATTAGAAAACACAATGTTAAGAGCATTTTTAACATTGATTAATGAAACGAGCCCCAAGGATAGAAGAGTGATACTAAGTTAAATGTTATCTGTTTAAACAGAGTATGCAATCTAGAAAATCATTCATGGACTAAATATTAATGGTTCTATTATATTTACTGTGAATTTGAGCCATTTTTAATTTTTTTATTTTTTTGTATTAAATGTTGCTGCTATTGCTTTGCAGTTTGCTGCATGAGTGATCTTTTGTTTTCTTCTTTCAGGCATAGTACTGGTACTGATTTATGTCAATGCAACATGTTTGCACATTACATTAGTTAACTCTTCATGCATTTTATCCGATTTGGTTTCTTATTACAAAATTTAGCATTTACCCAACATAATTTGGTAGATAAGATAGATAACTTTTTAATTTTTATTATTTTTCAATTTCCCCCAGTGATATATCAATAACCATTATTGGTTGTTATTGTTCTTAGTTACTGACAAATAATAGATTCAAAGTGCATGTTGTAGTTAGACATGCATAACCTTCTTTTATTTCTTTTAATCCATACTTAACCTGTTTCATCTCTTAACCAGCAAATGTGAATAGTAAACAATACATAAATAACAATACAATATTCTAATTACGTTAACAAAAATCCATAGTTAACACAGCTAATAACATACATATAACATTTGGTAAATACATAAAATCTCAAGTAATATAACTACTGCACATTAATGTTTATTAGGTGTTAATTGATGGCAAGTGCTAAAGAAAGAAACAAATAGTGACTCATTAAAATGATTATGCATTTTCCTTGTAGTGACAAGATTGCACTGAATTGCTCTTGCTATTGTAACAGTTATAATGCATTCCAGAACCATGGAGTAAAATAATTATGCATAGATTGGTTTTGAATTAAAACATCATAAATATACAGTGTAACAAAAACTCCTGGGATAGGGGGGGGGAGCTTCTCATATTAAAACAAGGAAGAAAAGTTCTGCATAGTATAAATTCTAAAATATTTTCTAAGACAAAACTGCCAAAGGGACAGCATGCTATTGCATGCAGACATGGACACAAAGAAGTAACATAACAAATACCTCACTTTTATAACAGAACCTTTAGTAGAAACTCTAGTTTATAAACAATAAAATTCTTTAACAAGAATGTTAAAATATAAAGTTTGTTTTGAACTAACACCGAAGAAATATAGCATCTTATAGCTGAAACTTGAACTAGTCTGAAAGTTCATATTCCAACTGCGGAACACTTGTATATTTTTATATAACATTATAAATTACATAATTTTGAGATTCGGCAGCGCATGAAGCACTTGTGATGCCCACATACTTGCATATCAGAGGATGTTCTTTTAGAGCAGTTATCATGAAAGCAAACTGGTTTCTCCTTGAGTATTATCAGCAAACCTTTCCTAGCCTTCAGGAAGAACAAAAGTTATGAGCATGCATATTTCTCCCTAACCATAGTGTCATGTACTTACCATTCCAATCATTTTGAATTATTGTAATAGTAAACTCTCAACAACTTATGTTATCAACAAATACTTGCTGCTCGGTGTAAAAATGTGTTATTTAATATTTCAAATTGAAACAGTAAATTTAACTTCTTGCCTCACTGCAAAAGGAACTTCTTTTTGTATAATCTATCTACAATCCTTTGGTAGTATTATGATATGGTAGTTCTTGCCTCTGCTGTCTTTATGAGTTCCTTGACTCCGTCTTCATAATCACTAAGGTTAAGGGACACAGTAAATTTTTAACCACACTGGCACAAAAAATAAAAAACTATTTTTTTTATGGTAAATAGTTTTTGGAACCTTTGAGTATCCATAGAGATTCAATACATGTAACCCCTTGCTTTTGGCTGTACAACCATTTAAAGATTGTTCATTGCTCTGTTTCTTAGCATATTAATTTATAAAACAGCATTTTTTCCCATACTATATTTCCACATTTTCAAATGTTCCATGCTTCTCAGCTTTTGTTCAAATTCCATAACAATTTCTAGGAAACTGTTACAAGTATCCGCAGGATAAAATATATGATAATACCAATAATATTTGTTTTTTGAAAATGTGGTTCATTTTAAGGATTAAATTTTCTATTAGATTCATAAACATTTTTATAATTTTTTTTCCAATATGAATGCAATTTGGTATACATTTGACTAAACAGCAATGCAATCACAGTCAAGTTTTCAAAAGAAAAACAAGTGGAACCCTGGGACATGTACTTGTCCTGTAAATTGCCTGTAAAGCATGGTGTTAATGGCTTATTTTTCCAGCAATTTCCTTTCATTCATTACATATTATGATAAAATATGTTGGAAACAGCTAAAGGTACAGGTTCTTTAGTAGGGTTTCACAAGATGAGGATTTTAATACGAGCTAAGTGCAGCCTGTTAGTATGTTCACAAATACACTGCGAAAGCAAGTAATGTGGAGCTTCCCAAACTACCTGTATCACTTCTGGTAGCAGGGCCAGGTACACAGCTTGGTTCTTGCATAACTGCCTAATCTATGCGATCATGAGAAGTTTTGTTCATGTACTTCTGTTGGCATTAAAAACTATATTTTTGTATCACATAGGGTCTGAGCAACAACATCTACATCTTGGTTTGATGTTGCTTTGAAACGTCCTGTAATAATATAAAATATTAACTTCAAAATCCATATGTATTACATTTGCGATATTAATGAGAAAGTTAATCCCAAAATTAGTTCCAACATTTTTGTTTCACCCTAAATACTACAGAACATTGTAGAACATACTAAGTATATGTGGTGAAAGTGTAAGAAAGTTATTATTTTTAATCAAGATACATTTTAATACCATGTTGTTGGTAACTTTGGCTGCAGGTCACATGTATCCAGAAAGTCCGTGTCTGGAAGTGAAGGAGAGTCTCGTCAATCCAGTCCAGCTCGCGGCAAAGGTTCAGGTAAGACATAGTTCAATTAGTGCACCTGCTGTTTTCCTCTTTAATGTCCCATCCTTGTATTCTAGTGTTGGGAAAGTTTAAAACATAATTTATCATAGTACAACAACTACGACCTCATTGCAAGATGATCCCCACTTTTTAGAAGTTAATTTTGAAATTATAGCATATGGTGTAGATGTTCATAAACTAGGTCTGTTCGACCTTTAAAATCTTACATGATCTGACATACATCATTTTTAAATATAATTTAAAGGTTTCCATATATTTTGAACAAACTAAGGAACACTAAAGCTGATTAAGTCCCTTATCTTCTTCTTCTTCTTCTTCTTTTTTTTTTTTTTTTTTTTTTTTTTTTTTTTTTTTTTTTTTTTTTTTTTTTTTTTTTTTTTTTTTGTAGAAATTCACATTTTGAGCAGGAACCGAAGAGGAGAGTACAGAAATGCATGCTATGTGAAATGGTAGAATGTGACAGTGGTAACGATGATAATGGATATGATTTTGTTTTTAGACAACATACTTAATTTAACACATTCTAAATGTTTTTACCTAATTTCAAGTTGCATTGAAATTCATATTGTGAGCGGGAGAATGGAATTCTATGGTATGTGTGCAAAGATAGAACATGGCAGTGGTGGCAGCATTGCTGAAATGACTATGACAACATACTTAATATTACACATTGAAACATTTTTCACCTAATTTGAATTTGCACAGAAATTCACATTGTGAGTGGGAGAGAGGTGCAGAAGGGAAAACGGAAGAGTACTAGTATCTCTGTGTTCGGTGGTGACAGTTATGGATACAATTTTCATTTAAGACAACATACTTAATATAACATGGTACTATGATTTATCTAATTCAAATTTGTGCATGGATTCATATTTTTAGTGGGAGAGACAGAGGGGAGTACAGAGATATATGAAATATGTGAAATGGTAAAATGTAATGGTAGCAGCATAGCTGTAATACCAATTATGGATGCTATTTTCTATTATGATAACATACTTAATATAAAGTAAAACATTTTACCGAATTCAAATTTGCGGGTAAATTCACATTGCAGGTGACAAGAGAGGCACAGGCAATAATGGAAATGTACTGATATACTTGTGTGTGTGTGTGGGTGGGTGGGTGTGTGTGGGTGCGCGGGCGCGTGAGCGAGCGAGTGTGTGTGTGTGTGTGTGGGGGGCGGGAGTGAGAGAAATGTTCTCTTTCTACAATTAAAATTTAGTTGAGTCGATTTTGTAACACTACATCACTTACTTTTTTATTTCGGAAAACATGTTTCAGAAGCCATGTGCTTCCATTGTCAATACCTTTGGTCGACTACCAGCATTGCTTGCTGTGGTGGTTGTCTCTGTCCCTGGTGGTGGTTTGATGAACTTCTGGATGAGTAGATCGCCTGGCGGGATTTCAAAATTGAAAACACGGTTCTTGTTTTTCCAAATACATATGTTTTCCCAAACTTTTAATTCTGTCTTCCTTGTGATGTTTTTGAGGATTTTTGGGCTTCTATTTATAGTGTGTTTCTCTTTCCAAAAATGCCGAGCTACTGCAGATTTTTCTTCTTGTTTGAGTTTAATATTTCTGTGGTGTTCTTTTGCCCTGGTTTTTATATTTCTTGTTGTTTGGCCGATGTAGATCTTTTCACAGTCATTACAGCTGAACTGATATATTCCTGGTTTGTTTTCTTGTGGGATATCATCTTTTAATTTAGAATTTAAAATGTTTTTTATAGAGTAATTGTTTTTAGGGGCTAGAATGATGTTATGTCGTTTGAAGATCCTCTGGAATTTGTAGAAAGTTGTAGGGTGGTATGTAAACTTCTTGTAGATCTTGTTTTCTTTCTGGTTTTGAGTGAGCGTGCTGACTTCTTTAATTCTCTTTCTATTTTCGGCTTTATTAACTTTTTTGTACACCAGTTCTGCCCGAAATCCATTCTCTGTAGCTATGTCCAATATTTTAGTAAGTTCACATTGGTCAGCACACTCACTCAAAACCAGAAAGAAAACTAGATCTACCAGAAGTTTACATACCACCCTACAACTTTCTACAAATTCCAGAGGATCTTCAAACGACATAACATCATTCTAGCCCCTAAAAACAATTACTCTATAAAAAACATTTTAAATTCTAAATTAAAAGATGATATCCCACAAGAAAACAAACCAGGAATACATCAGTTCAGCTGTAATGACTGTGAAAAGATCTACATCGGCCAAACAAAAAGAAAAATAAAAACCAGGGCAAAAGAACACCACAGAAATATTAAACTCAAACAAGAAGAAAAATCTGCAGTAGCTTGGCATTTTTGGAAAGAGAAACACACTATAAATAGAAGCCCAAAAATCCTCAAAAACATCACAAGGAAGACAGAATTAAAAGTTTGGGAAAACATTTATATTTGGAAAAACAAGAACCGGGTTTTCAATTTTGAAATCCCGCCAGGCGATCTACTCATCCAGAAGTTCATCAAACCACCACCAGGGACAGAGACAACCACCACAGCAAGCAATGCCGGTAGTCGACCAAAGGAATTGACAATGGAAGCACATGGCTTCTGAAACATGTTTTCTGAAATAAAAAAGTAAGTGATGTAGTGTTACAAAATCGACTCAACTAAATTTTAATTGTTAAAACACATCACTGTCTCAAAGTCCACCATATATCAGGATAGTTCTCTTTCTATTTCATCATTGGCTTCCAATACAACATTACATGAAACCACTGTCCTCTAATTTTATTTTAATCTCGGAAATAATCTTTTTTCCAATGAAAATGCTCATAGGCCCATTAACAGCAAAATTTTTTGGCATGAAATAAAATGCACAAAATCTGCCGCATACATTGTGACCTTGGGAGTAATCTATACTGCTTCTGCCAGGCTTCACCACTGCCATTCCTGCAAAGTTTGACACTTTTTCTTGCATATTATTCAGAAAACATCATACATGCAGGACAGTTCTGAGCATTAATATTTTGGGGAAAAATATTGTCTTGTATTCAGATAAATACAGTAGTTTCCATCTTGTAGATGATTCTTCAAGTGCAAAGATACATAAATAACAAAGTACTATTTGTTTGTGAAGCAAGCTTAATAAGGACATTTGTGCTTTTCCTTTTCCTCCGCCAATTTGAATAAAAATAAATAAGGTGGTTTGTAAAGCAAGTTTAATGGTTCTTCATTTTATTCCATCCTACAGTTTCAAGATAAAAGCATGAGCCTACCAAAACATCCTTATAGATGAATACTGTGTTTTTTATTCTGAAGCTAAAGTCTTTAATTAGCAGTCTGAAACATAAACAAATTAATTGCCAGAAGTGTAGTATAAAAATATATATATAAGTAACATTTAATACTTTTTTTTATTTCACACTAGCTGACCCGGCGAATTTTGTTCCACCTTAGAGGCAATAAATGAGCAGATTTTGGATTTTATTAAGTTCAATTTTTTATTAGGATAATAAATATAAATAAAAAAAATCAAGTATTTTAATGATTCTTTATTGGTCATTTACTTCAGTGAAGCACCTTGTGATACACAACATTTCTTGTTTATTATCAGGTGCAAGAACAAATAACGCAGATGGTCTTCCGACCCGTGAACATGCCACATATAAATTGACCATGGGAAAAACATGGATTTTCTAGATTAAGACCACAAACTTTCAAGGATTGACTTTGTGATTTGTTAATGGTCATGGCGAATGCAAGATTGATCGGAAATTGAAGTCGTTTAAACTCAAACGGCAAATTGGGTATCAGGATCTCATAATGAGAACTTCCTCACCTTCGAATTTTCCTTTGAGTATCGTCGCATAAATCACATTGTTCATCCATTTACTTACCACCAAACGCGTTCCATTGCACAGTTTTGGTTGGTTTATGTTTCAAAGCATGATTACTATTGAGCCAACCTTTAGTCGTAAATTGTGCGGTGGTAAGCCAGGCACATCCAAGGAGTTTAAAAATTCAATTGGATAGTTGGTGGCTTCATCTTCATTTGTTACACAGTCAATAGAATTGAACTAGTATGCAAGCAGTAATCAGTGCTGCAATCGTATCAAAATGCTGCTTGACTCAAATCAATACTTGAGAAATTTCTTCTTGTGCGTCAAAAATTGTCTAGTTGTTGATCTCTGAGGTTTGCTCGTATTGCCAACCGAGCCATTTCACGGGCTACCTCACTTTGCGCTTGTGATTGAGAAGTTCAAAGTCGAGCCATACTAACACGACACTCCTCACGTGCAATTTCTTGTTCTTCAGTCCTTTCATTCACAGTGTTTCGAATCCTAGTTGCATTAAGGCTTTGTCACGGCATTGTTAATGATAATATCAGCACAATAAGCTAATAGAAACTCAAAACAAACACATCAACACAACCTCAAAATTTCTAATTGTCAAATTTTCAACCATACTTTTTCATAGACAACATTACGTTTAGTTGTCAGTTACATTTTGTTATACCATTTTTAACAAATGAACGGCTAGACTGATAAATTTTTCGTTTTTCTGTCTTTTGCGTTTTGTTGTACCATGCTTTATGTCATGTCCCACGGAAACGGGATAAAAGGTATACTTTTTTGGTAGTGTTTAACGCCCAATTTAATTACTTATGGCATCGTAGGGGGTGACACTGATGATACATGAATGATGATGGAGCACCGGTGGAATGAGATGGCGGGGGAAACCGGAGTACCCGGAGAAAACCCGCCCCAGTGCCGTTTTGTCCACCACAAATCTCACATGCGGTCGCTTGGGATATAGGTGAGAGGCGAGTGGTTTAACCACTCGGCCACGGCGCAGCCTATAAAAAAGAAGTATCCTATATCCATCTTATGGTTCTAATCTACCTCCCCACCGATTTTCAGCCAAATCGGTTAAGCCATTCTTGAGTTATAAATAGTGTAACTAACAACTTTGTTATATATATTAAAAAAGTTGATAGTGAAACTTAACCAGAAATATATTGAATCAAAAAGGAAGAAAAAAGCATTTTTATAAAATAGTCCATGTCTGGGTGTGTCTGTGAACAGAAAAAAATGAAGAATTGGTTAAGTCCAAACTTGGTGTTTAAATTCAGTATTTTAGAAAGATGTGAAATGTTTTTGATTAATCCCTCCCACCCTGAACTATCCTTTACACATAAGATTTTTGAAAGGTTTGATATTCTGGAAAAAGGCCCTAAAGAATTTGATTAAAATATTCTGTATTAAATATACTTACATGTAAAATTTCTTTTGATATTCATTGGTTTTTCATGATTACATGCAAAGAGCATGTGATTTTAAGACCAGCATATAGTATCCAGTTCTGAAACATTTGACTATTGCTGTTCCCTTTGTATCTATAATGAAATGGGGCTGTAGCTATTTCTACAAAGGTTTATATCAAGTTAAGTGAAAGAAATATAAACTTTCGTAAGAATAGTATGCTTCCCCACTAATAAACAATAGAGAGCAGAGAAAGTAATGTGAATGCAGCACAACAGACATTTTTTAAATGTTATTTCATACAACAATTTAATGTAGAGATTTCACTGAAAATACATGTTTAGATGCCCTGAATCGAGGCAAAGTATTTTTAAAAAAAGATCCTAATATTTCTATCTTTGAACAACATGACTCAAAAATGAAAAGTTTGATAAATACCAAACTTGATAATCAAGCTCAGTATCATCTGAAGATGTGGCATGGAGATTTTGAAGAAAATTTCCCTCCACAAACTATCTTTTACATGATATGTTTAAGAATTGTTTATTTTATCAAAAGTTATTTACATGACAAATATGATATAAAATGTTTATCTTAAATTTTCGTGCAATAAGCGATGAAATCATTTACATTCTGAATGACTGATTAACCATAAGAGAATGACAAAATCGCATTATATTAAAAATGTAGATTTCCTTAGCGTACACAAATTATAAAAATAACAGTTTCATTAGTGTCAACTGCTTGTGGTGCTGTATGTAGTAAGGAAAAAAAAAAAATCAAATTTAATATGCTCCAGTATTATGCTTAACCCATCTCCCAGCTTTGCAAGCACTATGTGGTTTTGTAGACTGTGCTACTTTATTTCAACTTCTAGTTGTATTGCTGCTACCATCATTTTCTGAGCTTTCCCTATTATTATATTAGGATCTTTGCTCTCATTTGCAGTATTTCTCACTTTTCTATTTTTCTATTTTGTTTCTTTTCACATATTTTCTGCCAGCTACCGCTAGACACACTCTATCTTGAAGAAGCGAACATAACATATAAAGAATTAGTTATAGCATATGGGATTTAGAAGAAGTTAATTAATGCTTCATATCTTTATTCTGAATGTTAAGTCATGAGCACTTCTCTAATATTGTATCTCTTGAATACTTCATCCTAATCGGACCATGGCTTACAAACCTGAAATCTACATTCTTCTGTGCATCATCTAATTTTTTTCTCAAGCTCATGAACTATTGTTTTCATACATGTTCTGTACCAAAGTTGACTTTTAAATAGTGCTAAAAATAATTGTTTAGAATTCTCAATATTTGCTAGAAAGCAGTTTTATCTAAAAAGTAATGCTTTAGGTGCTTAAAATAGCTCTTTAACTATTTTATTTAGACTCTATCAAATTAAAAATAGTCAGATATAAATTGATATTAAAAGAAACACCACTAAAATGGTGATGTGAGGGATTTAATGATCTTAACCTAAATTAATATACAACGTTCATTTTAAAACAAAGCAAATACAATTCATAATATTGACAGAGATATTCATATTGCTGATTAAGATTAGAAATCATTTCTTCTACAACAGCAGCAACAACAATAATAATAATAATAATAATAATAATAATAATTTTCTCTAAATTATCCATGGAAAGGTTAGTGCATTAACAACAAATAATTTGTACTTCGAAATATGTCACTAAAATGGCTAATGCATACCTGGTAATGGATAGTTAGTCTTTAAAGCTTACTTTCTTGCTGTATTTAATGGTACAGGCTTTTAAGGATCATAGATCTTCATGATTTAATAATGACTGATAAAAGTGTAAACCACACAAAAAAAACAGAAGTATAAATGTAAAACAGGAAATAGGTTAAACTGGAAAATAGAAACTAATGCCAAAATTGTATTTTTAGGCAATATCAAATTGCTTTATTTAAGCCTAAACATAAAAGAAACAAGTTAATACAGACGTGAGGCAAATTTATGTTAACAAAAAGAATTAGTATTTTCTAAATTCCTCTGTCTAATAATAACTAATACGGTACAATATATTTCTTAATACAACATATATGGATCCTGTTAGTTTGTTTTGTGTGAATCAGAATATTGCAGTCAGAATAAAACATTTCCCACAATTTACACAGTATTTATTGCTAGGATATAGGAGTAAACCTTATTTAAATAATCTATTTTAGAGTTTAATGTTTAGAAGATTAATTTGAGTTTTACTTCAATTTTCAAAATGTTTTAGATTAAGTGCATTGCTAATTTATTCATGTTTTCAGACTCAAATTTGCTTTTTATTCATAGGCTCTGGCTCTGAAGGTGGAAATTCTGGAAATGGAAGTGACTAGAGCCAAAGCAGTTGCAGATGGGCATGCTTGTGGGATGAGAAATTTATAAGCAAGAAGTGTTGTGCTGAAGACTGGTATGCAATTTAGGACTAGGTCATAATGTGATTTTAATGAGAGTAAAATTCACAAAGATGAATTTTGAGCGCTTTACACAAACACTGTCATTTGAGAGTTACTTGTTAATGACTGTATTACTTTGTATAATATGAGAGTCTCACTAATAAGATTTTAAAAGCACCATGTGTTATGTATAAACCTTGCTTTAGTTTCCTTATAGAAAAAAACACTGGTAGGAAGAAAAAAAAAAACTTGCTCAGTTTTGAATGTAATACAAAGTATGTTGTACTTTATTTTCAATAATTGTCTCCTTTGTTACATTTTCAATCATTTACCAAAGATGACATGGTATCTACCTAGAAATCTTCACTGTACTTAATTGTAATAAAATTTTATATTGAATGTACAGTACCAGTGCTTTAATTCCAAAGCATTAGGTGCATATCAGTAATATGATTGATAAAACATTCTAAAATTATTTTTTTACAATGGATGCCTATTTTAAAATATGATAAATTATAAGGAAAGATAAAGTTGGTATACATAATTTAGTTTTAACAGTTATTAATTTGGCAGCAATTATCAAGAATAGAACAACTGAGTTGCATATATGTGCATGTTGAAAGAGTTTATTTTCTGCATAAATAATTTTAGAAACATTAGATAAAAAATTATTTACCATTTCCTTTGAAATAAAATTGAAAATATATTCAGTGCTTTTTAATTCAGTTGCTTCTAAGCGAGGTAGATCACTCCATCCCGAAAGCAAAATCATAAAATGCCTTCCATTTCAATCCTGAATCTTTAACATTCAATAGCTGCTCCATGAGTTACATTTACAGATTACCAGGGATGTTTGCAGCTGTCCTACATTTGAAACGGTGTTGGTAACAGCAGTTATGTTGGTATCATGAACTCATACTTGCAGTAAAGCATAACATAAGCTGAGTACTCAACCAGTATCACAGCAAATAAAGGAAGTATAATATTCAATGTTGAAGGCAGGATTCAACCTGTTTACTTATTATGGAATATTTTGTCATATACTGCTCATAATGGTAAGTATTCAGGTTTTTATTAATTGTTTTTGCATTATCTTCAAATATAGTAAATAACAGGTGGTACTGATAAAAGTGGCTCATGTAAGTGTAGAATACAATCGGAAAATGTGGAGATTCCGGGACTTCTATTTGTTGAAGACTTATTTGTAGGATCAATTACTAACATTGGTCTAGCGAAATCAATTGAAGCAATATCAAAATTCTGTAAGGAGCAGGGATTAAATCAAAAATAAAATAGAAATAAAAAATCATGGTATTTCAGAATGGAAGCAAACTACGTAAGAATGAAAAACGGCACTGGGAAGTTGACAGACATTGAGGTAATAATAAATTTTACTATTTGAATATTAGAAAAGTAAATGGTGTTGTATTTATGGACGCTCTTTAACTACTGTGGTTCTCAGCGTCCCATTCTAAATTGGGCATGAAAGACCGCTTAATTTTGCTCAGAGGCCTCTCTATCAGGCTTGAGGTTCTTTTACGTGCCGTAAATCTATGACACGGGACCAACAGCTTTACTTCCCTTCCAAAGGAAGCCATGCTAAGGATTTTTACACCCGAAAAAATCCATTGTCCTCCACCGGCTTTGAACCTGCTACCTTGGGTATATGAAGTCTGCATGGTAACCATTACACCACGGAGGGCGACTTGATATTAGAATTAGTGCAAATAAAGGATAGAGGGTGCAAAAAAAAGAAGAAAAAAGAAGGCTTTAGCAAAAGGAAGATTGGCTTTGAAAGCTATTAGTATCTGCAGGCTCTAAGTACCAGAAATGCATATAAAGTGGTTGAAGAAAATATATGTGACAGTAGTAGAGGCTGTAAGATTTGATGGTGAATAAATTCTGATTCTGAAAATAATGTTTGGATCAGAAATGTGGGGCATTGAGGAGGGATGGCCTAAATATATATTTGATTTACAGGAATTTTTGCAAACAAATTTTGAGGCTACCTGAAAGCTCGCCAAATAGGTTGCACAATATTGGTTTAGAATCAAGAATTTAGAAGAGAATAGCATTTTCAAACATTATATAGTGGTACAAGAGAAAATGAGGCGAAGAAACACCTGGGTAAATAGAATTAACGAGATCATGGAAAATATTGGCTCGGATATGGTGTGGTGGGATAGAGAGCATGGAAAGAAGATTTTGTAAAGACTTATTGATAATATGGAAATGTAGAAGCTATTAAGTAGTTTCAACAACAAAAAGTCACTGAGGAGGGTATGCAGGGAGCTAAAGAAAATGTGAGGTAGGGAGAATTATGTAGATAAAGTGGACAAGGGAAGGATCTGAATGGGCTGAACAGGGAGTGGAGTTGAAAGGTTCTAGAGAAGGTTGAAATATATAGGAATGCTTGATGTGTGGAATGCAAGACAACCATTGGCATGTAATTCTGGAATGTGAAGAAATTAAAGAAATGAGAGCAAAACTACGGATTGAGAAGTAGGCTAATTTGCCAATAGAGATAAGGTGGGGAAAGTTGGTGAATATGAAAGCTAGACACAAAATCTTAAAATTTGGGGAAATTATCTGGGCATGGTTAAAAAAAATGGATGAATAAAATAAATAAAAATGGGAATCTAGATAGGTTAGAAACATAATTGAATATAGAGATGTAGGTCATCTCTAGATGTAAGTTGGCCTAATAGTTGGATAATTGCTGGGTTGATAACTATTCTTAAGCTTTTTAATGATTTGTTGATCAATCAGCACATGTGTGCTCTACAGATCATTGATTTTAGACATTATTTACATGCATGGTACTGAATAGCATTGTAATGAGGTAAGCCCCATTGGGCCCCTCATAAGTAGGTACATTTTTGTTGTTATTTTATGAAAAAGTATTGTTATGAGAGCTGGTCCAGTGGTAGGCGATGATGCGAGTTGGTAAGCTAGAACTGTTCGGCTTGTGAAGAAATTAACTGTTGAATGATGCTGATTCCAATTTTTTTTATGTAGTTAACTATTTCTGATAAACCATGGTGCATTCGTTGAGATTTGCAATATTTTGTTTTGAAATGTCTGGATACATTTGATTTCGGAAGGACTGGTTCCTCCCCAAACTGGACAAGTGTATAGTAGGAGTGGTCTTAATACACCTGTGTAAAGTAGTGTGTAGTGTTTTAGTTTGAGTGAATTTCTTTTGTTGAGGAGAGGGTAGAGCTTTGCCAGTCTTGCTCGGACTAGTTTAAGTTTGGTGCTTATATGTGGTTTCTATGCGAGTTGTTGATCCAGGAGTACACCGAGATATTTCACAGTTTCTGTCTCAGTTTTCCAGGTTATCTGTTTCGCTGGGAGCATTACTGGTGGTGCATAGTTCTGTCTGCATAGTGTAAAGATCATTGCTTCACATTTTTGCTGGTTGAGCGAAATAGGCCAGTTGTCTAGCCAGGGTATAATTAAGTTTAAGGCCTCTTGAAGGTGATTTCTGGCGGTGTGGATATTGCAATGTGTTGCGAAGATTGCAGTATCGTCCGCATACATAGCGATTTGAGCTGTAGGCGTTGCAGGCATATCAGAGGTGTACAGGTTGAACGGAACTGGTCTCAGGATAGATCCTTGAGGAACTCTGGCTGTTATAGGTTTTGTAAAAGAGTGACAACTACCTATGCGGACTGAGAATGTTGTTGTGACAGAAAAGAGGAAATTATTTTACAGAGGTAGTCTGGAATGCCTTGATGAACAGTTTGTATAGAAGACCCTGATGCCAAACCTTGTCGAATGCCTGAGTGAAGTCAAGTGTGTTCTTTCTTCTCGAAGCCTTGTGCCACTTGCTCTGTAATCTGGAGAATTTGATGGGTGGTTGAATGTTTGCGACGAAAACCGAATTGAAAGGGAGGTAATACTGATGCTTCATTGAGAAATTTTGTTAAACCCTTCAGTATAATTTTTTCATAGACTTTGGACAGAGTTGGTAGCAGACTTGTAGGACAATAATTTAACTACTATAAACAGAAGCACTATTAACAGTGAAGTATTCTTCATGTTGGAATTGTATTGAGTCACACTTATTTACTCTTAAAAATCTCCACTTAATATGTTAAAAAACACTGAATCGTTTTCCAGGACATTCGCCCTCTTCTTCGGCAGAACTGTGGAGATTTTTAAGTGTAAATAAGTGTGACTCAATACAACTCCAACAAAAAGGGACAATAATTGTTTGGGTCTGAGGAGCTTAAGTTGATTGCACTAAGAAATACATATATTATACAATACATATCTTGTGTGCCCACTAGAATTTGGCCTGGGCCACTTTTTCAGTGGGCAGTCCAGTTGAAGGTATACAAAAAAGAACATTTCTGTAACTACCACTACTACTAAATGCTCATGAACTATAGTTCTCTGTTAACAGTTCATTTCCATTCATTTTTACTTTCTCTATACATACTATGTACATAGTGTATAGAGAAGGTATTGTAATGCACCCAAAAATTTGATGAGATTTCACCAGAAATACATGTTTTGAGAACCCCTGAATAAAGAGAACCTTTTTAGAAAAAATGTCCGTGAGTGTGTGTGAGGTGAGTGTGTGGGCAGCATAGCTCAAAAACATAAAAGACCATTAAATACCAAACTTTGTATTTAAGTTTAGTATCTTCCAAGGATGTAACACGATTTTCAAGAAAATCCCCCACCCTTTACATGGAAAATTTTCAAAAATTTTGATTTTCTAAAAAATGGCTCTTTAACGTTTTTGATTAAAATATATATTAAAGATATATATGTGACAAATAATATGATATTTTGAATTTTCTAGGAATAGCCTCTGAATACTTTATTCTGGATGAATTTTACAGAATGTTGTGTAACTGGTAAACCATAAGAGATAGACAAAAACTTACCAAACAAAAAATGTAGAGCACATTAAAACACAATTTATGTCATATGCATTTTTTTCGTGAAGTTTATCGTTTTTTAGATATTCCTTGTTATTGGTTTCAGCTTTAAAAAACTTATACTTTTCTCTTACAGGATGTTCTCATACAGGAATTTGTAAACTCCTGTCCATACAAACAAAGGAACTTCAGTCGCATAGCAACCAGCTTATGACTATCACTTTAACCTATGGTACTCCCTTAGTTCCCTTCTACTTACAAGGAGGCAAGTAATAAGACTGTTTCTGCTAATTTTTTCTCACTTAGCATGAAGTAAATAGAAGCATAAGATTTTTAACAATAATTTGTTGCAGAGATGTAGAGAAAGTCATGTGAATGGAATACATCATATTTTTTACTCTCTAAATATAATCCTGTGTCTTACAGCTTTTATCAATTTTATTTATATCGGATTTCCTATTCATTTTTGACCATACAATTTTCTTTTCTCCATTTCTCAGTTTTCTTGCAATCAAAAATTATATGTTGAGCATCTTCCTTTCCCCCCCACATAATGGACGTTTACCTTGTGGGTGCCTGCTTCGTTGTTCTTTTAGCCTCTATATTCCTGCTCTTAACCATGCTATCCCCCTCCTTTCTTCCTGGCTAGTCTTATCTATATATCTTTTGCTTTCCCAGTTATGTTTATGGGTGTATAAAATACAAGTAATATCTAATAGCTTACTAAACATTTTTTTGAATTTCTGTATCTTAAAATCTTTTTCTTGCTCCCTTCAAAAAACCTTTATAATTTTTTTCTCTTTTCCTTCAAATATCACTTAAACCATTATTTTCTAAGTTATTTCCTAAATTACTTACCCAACTGTACTTTGTAAACTTGGATCCTGTTTTTAGCTTCAGAAAATACTGTCGCATTACATTATGATGAATTGAGTTTAATACATCTCTCTAGTAGCAGGAATTTATATTTGATGTTTTCAATGATGAAGTGAGGTCAGTATTTATTTATGATGCAGTACTATTATCCTTTTCACTGCTAACATATTTTTAGGCGAGAAACACCTCCTTGCTGAGTTAAGGGAACACCATGGTGAAAAATTGCTAAAAATCAAAATTTGGTTTTGACCAATAACATTTGGCCATAATTTTGTGTATTTCAAGTTGAAAATTCAATAATATGCACTAATAACTAATAAATTCTGATGTGTTCCATTCACATGACTTTCTCTACATCTCTGCAACAAATTATTGTTAGAAAGCTTATGCTAATCAGGAAAAAATTAGCCGAAATAGTCTTATTACTTGCTTCCTTGTAAATAGAAGTGAAATAAGGGAGTACCATAGGTCAAGGTGATAGTACAAAGCTGGTTGATGTGACCGAAGTTCCGTTATTTATATGGACAGGAGTTGACAAATTCCTGTATGAGAAATTATACGTTTTTTTAAAGCTGAAACCAATAAAAAGGAATATCTCAAAAACGATCAACTCCATGAAAAAAATGTGTACAACATAAATTGTGTGTTTTAATATGCTCTATATTTTTTTGTGTGGTACGTTTTTGTTCATCTCTTACGGTTTATCAGTTATGCAAAATTCTGTAAAATTCATCCAGAATAAAATAGTCTTCAGAGGCTATTCTCAGAAAATTCAAGATATACATTTTATTTTTCAGGTAAATATCTTTAATATACAATACACACACACGCACACACACAAGAGCAGACCTTTTTCTAAAAATGCTTTTTATGGATTCAGGGGGACCCAAAACATGTATTTCTGGTGAAATCTTGGTATCAAATTTTGGGTGCAATACCTTCTCTATACACACTGTGGATAGTATGTGTAGAGAAAGTAAAAAATGAGTATAGTAATATGTTTCAAAATTTACAAAACAGGTCTGACATCAGGTGCTTCTACCTGCTCCATCATCATCATCATCATCATCATCATCATCATCATCATCTAGTCATGCCGTACCTTGATTATTTAACCTGGGCCCTCCCCATCCTATACCACAGACAAGATAGAGCACCCGATGGCCCTCTCCACACTCCATAAACAGCATATTTCTGGCTGTGAAATAGAATGCTTAATTATTAATATCAGGATAAACTTAATGTATTTATGTAAGGAAACATAGGACATAAATGACTCCCACCAAGGGGGCTTATCTTTTCTCTGACACTAATGAGAATATTATAATTGTTTAATATTGCTATATTTGTGTATAAAATAAAATGTACAATTTATAGTGCAGGAAAATTCACATGCATATATGCAAAATTACTCCCAAATGTTGAATGTCCTGCATGATCTAGGGATAACATGTTAGCCTCTTGTTCTCAAGGTCGTGGATTCAAACCTGGTAACAGGTGATGAATTCTTTTGAGTGTAAAAATTCTTAGCATGGCTTCCTTTGGAAGGGAAGTAAAGCCATTGGTCCCTTGTTGTAGATTTACAGCACCTAAAAGAGCCTCAAGACTGATCAAGAGGCCTCTGAGCAAAATTAAACATTTCATGCCCAATATAGAATGGGGCACTAAAAGCCATAGCAGTAAAGAGCATCCATAAGTAAAACTCAATTTAATTTGACTCTCAAATATTATTTATATAACATTTTACAGTCACTGAAGATAACTCTTGACTAAATAAATATTGCCACTGCAAATGCATGTGTTGCTAATGCTGTTTTCGTCATTTTCTTATTTACTTGAAATGTCTCCATTTCCTCAAGAGTGCAGCAACAATTTGTGAACTACTGAATAACATGGAGGTTGTCATCTCACTAAAATTAATAGTACTACACAGTGCAATTTTCTGTAACTGACAGTATCAAAGGCATTATGTAAAATTACCAGGCATCCCACTATGAGTGGGACAGGACTTTTTTTCAAGCTGCTGTCCTGATAGATTTTGTTGAGATGCCTCTTTGTCTCATTTTGTTACACAATAGCTATATCAAAGTTAAATGAGAAAATTCTGAAGTAAATACATTATTCAGGAAAATATATCCAGTAAGCCAACTACTTTCAAGAGTTACGTAACATAATTTTTTGGGGGGTTTACATTTATGATAATTGTAATGCCATTTGTTGTGTATGTAACAATGTTGCCTTTAATGAATATTATGTTGAGTATTCTGATATTATGCTTTATCTTTATAATTATAAAAGGCAACGTTGTGACCAGTGGTTAGACCACTTGCCTCTTACCAAGATGGCCCTGTTTTGATCCCAGCGGAGAGCACATGGAATTTACGGCACAGTTCTCCAGGTTCTCCAATTTCCCCCACCATTCACTCCACTCTTTGCTCCATCATGTTTCCTTTCATCCATTTCCCCTTCATTTCATTCATATAATCTTCCTCAGTCTCATACCTGGAACATGGGCCACTCCTATATTCCAGGTTCTTCAATCTGTTTCAGTATTTGTCTACTCCTCGAAAAGCTCTGCACCTAGGCACTCATGTAAGTTCTGGGGAAGTGACTATAAGGAAGTAAGTTTAAAGTAACTATACATGTAAACAACCTTTTAGATTTTCTGCTTGCATTAAGTCCCAAGGTAAATTTTCAAAATCAGCTGAGAAAATCCTGTTTTTAGCTTCAGAAAATACTGTCACATTACATTATGATGAGGTGAGTTTAATACTTCCCTCTGTTAGCAAGAGTTTATATTTGATGTGATGCTTTCAATGATGAAGCAAGGTCAGTTTTGCCTATGTATGATGCAGTGCTATTAATGGTGCAAGCTTTTACATATACTCTTTGATTTAATGTTGTCACTCAGTACTAGGAGGTAGGGGGGACCAGGCTGGTTTTATTAGCAAGTCAACTACATCCAGAGCAGCTGTGGTTTGCTTTCGTTTCCATAAAACTGCCAGACTTTTCCCTGTAAAGGGTGCTATAATTGCTTCTGCAAACCATCAGATCTTTCAGAAAGAGAATCCTATGGTTTCAAGGTAGGCTCACATGTCAGTTGTTATTCTTGCCCTATTTGCACAAAGGAAATCATGAATAAAAATCTGATGTGTTCCATTCACATGACTTTCTCTATATCTCTGTAAATTATTATTGTTAATAAGCTTATCTTTTATTTATTTCATGCTAATCGAGAAAAATTAGCAGAAATAGTCTTATTTCTTGCTTTATTGTAAGTAGAAGCGAAATAAGGGAGTACAATAGGTTAAAGTGAAAGCCAAAAGCTGGTTGCTATGTGACTGATGTTCCTTTGTTTGTATGGACAGGAGTTGACAAATTCCTGTATGAGAAAAGTATAAGTTTTTCAAAGCTGAAACCAAGAAAAAGGAATATCTCAAAAACGATCAACTCCACGAAAAAAATGTATATAACATAAATTGTCTGTTTTAACGTGCTCTACATTTTTTGTGGGTTAAGTTTTTGTCCATCTCTTACGGTTTAGTAGTTATGAAAAATTCATCCAGAATAAAGTAGTCTTCAGAGGCTATTCCCAGAAAATTCAAAATATACATTTTATTTGTCAGGTAAATAACTTTAATATACAATATTTTAATCAAAATCGTTGGAGCCATTTTTTTAGAAAATCAAAATTTTCGAAAAAAGTTCCATGTAAAGGGTAGTTTGGGGTGGGGGGATTTTTCTCAAAATCTTCGTGTCGCATCCCTGGAAGATACTAAACTTAAATACCAAGTTTGGTATTTAACCGACTTTTCGTTTTTGAGTTATTGTGTTCACATACACACACACAGACCTTTTTCTGAAAATACTTTTTTTGGATACAGGTGACCCTAAAACATATATTTCCGGTGAAATCTCGGTATCAAATTTTTTGGTGGAGTGCAATACATTCTCTATACACTATGTACATAGTGAGTATAGAGAAAGTAAAAATGAGTACCATATTATAGGTTTCTCAGTGGAGCAATAATTTCTGTATGTCTCCTTGGAAACAAAATGTTCCTGGACACAGCCAAAGAATGCTACAGACAGCTTCTTCCTTCTAGACAAATAATCCTTTAGTGAAGTTACAGTGAATTAGCCTACCCTTGATAAACAGTTCAGCAAATAGTTTGTTACAATAACAAACAGCTCTGCTTCCTCATGCCTACGTATCAAGAATACATAGTAAAAGTAAGTGACTCGCATCTATTCTCATTTAAAAATGTCATTCATCAAGAAATGGTGCATGACCTGTACCTAAGGCTTGCTCAGCATTTTGATTATATCTGAGGGCCCTACAGGCTAAGGAAAATAAGAGTTGGTATTGTTAAACACTTACAATTGGATTACTGAGTGAATGTTCACTCTGTGAGCAGAATATCTGGCTGGATAATAATTGTTTCTAAGTAGTTCCATCTGTGCCAATGCAGTGTGAGGTTATGTGATTATTGGAAATCACTCATAATTGAAATAGTACAGTAAATGCAGTAAGTTTTGCCATGATTTTAAATTAAATAAACATTTTATACAAATATAGCCATTATGGTACTAAAAGGCTCAATTTCAATGTTATATCTTTTATGTAATCATCAATAAAGATACATTATTGTACTGTTTTCCTTTCTTGTGCTTTTGCCTTATTTATTTGTGTTTGTATATTTATGTTTAATTGTTATCATTAATGGTAAGATTTGTCTTTTTTTGGCAATCCCTAAATTGGGGATGTTTAAGTGAAGGATTTCTTGTCTCATATGCTTTTGATTACAATTCTGGCTTTCAGGTTTCATTTTGGCTGAGCTATTTATGCTATTATTTAAAGCTAGGATGGACAAAATAAATTCTAGGATGAGCATTATCCATCCTGGCCCCTCCTCTGCCTATAGCTCTCCTATGATACTATCTTATACCGTGAATGCATTTTAGGGACATTACTAGAGAAGAACTCACTAGAACTTAGTCTCATAAATGGAGTAATGGGAGAAAGGTTTTAAGATTGGCTTTTGGGAACTTGAAATACTTGTACCAGCTCATGCACAATAAAATACATGTTATAGCTATGTTTGAAACAAAACTTTTATTATAAAGACATATTTCATCAGTTTATATACACATACTATAAAATAAACAGTACATAAAATACTTAAATATGTGATTTGCATACGCATGTCATATATTTATAGTACAAAATAATATATTGGTATCAAGGCCATGAATTAACATGACACAAAAATACGCAGAGTCGAAACCTGATATTATAAAAATTCTTTACTTTTTGCATTCCCATTCATGTCATGTTTTAAAATTGAATGGAATACAGACATTGATTAACAGATATACCTGTATATATCCAAATATTAGTTTATATATTACACCAAAAAAGCTTGTTTTATGTTTTAAAATATTTTATGTACATATCCTTAAAAAATACTCACATGTACATTTATATGAAGACTGTAATTTTATAAAATTCAATCTTTCCATATTAATGCTTCTTTTCTCTAGTGTTGTTCATAGATTATATAGTCAATGTAGTTTAAATAACTTCCTCTAGTTTCATCATACCTTTTATAATTCAATATATTCCAAAGCAAAACATTCATGGGGTATAAGTGAGGCTAATAGCCATCAGTATGTACGTTTTGTTTACTTTAGCACCCAGCAATTGATTAGTTTCAAACCATGTTTACTATAAATAATACCCTATGTTTTGGGGTACTTTTTTCATTTGAAAACTTAGCTTGGCCACAATAAATATTAAGTACAATAATAGTATTACAATGTGCACATATTATGTTGATTATGTCATAACAATACACATGAGAACAAAAAGCACACAACTTGTGATCATGTCATGCACAGGTCTGTATTTTGCCTGATGTGCACATACTGGTTTAATACTTACCTATTGGATGCAATCAATAAAAGAGGATTTGCATAATTTGTCACATGCTAATTCTAAGTTTCTAACTGGATCATATGTTTAATGGAATGTACTACCAATCAGAGTTCTTAAACATCCATGATCAGACAATCAGAAACTTTTGTGGGAATGCACCTGTTTACTTTTATTGAATTCTAGTGTATTCACCACACACACTGTTTGCAAGCCTGTTCCACAAAATTTAGATGGATCCAGGAAAGTTATACTTTTCGCATATTTGCTAGAATCCACTATAATTTCTTTCTTGGTCCTTCCTTCCATTGAAAGCTGAATTGTGATGAAGTATTCTGTTGCCCATAGTTTTCATGTTCTTTTTAGAACTGATTTAAGAATAACTGGTCTGCATTAAATAAAACATCTTCTCATTCAATAGAGGCATAACATAATACAAACAATACATAGTTAGCCACAATAGTATATTGTGCAAACAAACTGTAGAGTAGAAACCTAGTATCAAAGTAAGCGTTTTGAAGGCAGGAGCATGGGAACACAAGCTTTTTTTTTATTCCACTACATGTGCCAATACTAACTCCATCTGTGAAGCCTATCTGTGGGTGTTGGATGTAAACAAAATGCAATCTTGTATAATACTAAACACTGTCAATAAGTGCCTGGTGTGTGCAATTGTGTTGTGAAGCCTAGTGGATGATATGGCAATATCAAACACTTATTTGTTCCATACAAAGTACGTACATGAAATGGTTAGTTTCTCATTGTATCCAATACTCATTAGTTTAGACAATGTGTATGTACTTCTCACGTGAGTTTCATTTCATTTTGAATGGTTAATGAATATGCTTCATAAATAAATTCAGACATCAATTTAGTGAATTTAGTTCTTGCAGTGTTCCTATTATTATGTTACTTATAAGTGTTATAGGAAAGACATTCTAAAGGTGGTTTTTCTTCAGAAAGACATCTTGAACTACCTGTGTTTACACACATGCAGTGCATAGTTTTAAACAAATTGTTTCCCAGGTGCTACAGTAAACGTATATGTGCATTATCACTCAAATGGAATTCTTCCAGTATTATAAACAAATTCTGTTTACAGCAAAGTTCTTTAGGCATCATATCTTAAATACATCATTCTTATGTTAAAACCAATAAATAGACTCTTGTATTTAATTAGTAGATACATATTACAATTCATGATGGAAAGCCTTTCAATGTTGCTTAAATGTAACATGAAAATAAAAAATAGCAATGATTTTTAGTACAATCTATACATACAGGATGTGTTTTTGACATGCAATGTACAAGAGCCAACATAATTTCTATGCTGTGAGACAACACAATGGTAAGTACTAATTTGGACTATTTGTGCATAAAATCAATTTTAAAATGTAGCCTTTTTTATTATCCATATCTGTCTTTTTGCTTGGTTATATCTGCTACCTATGCACTATTAGAAGACTAAAACAGAGACACCATTGCACTACAGTCAAGACATGGTAAGCACCATTCTTGTGAAAATAGCTGATGTTGGGAAGATATTATTGCTTCAAGAAGAAGTAATGTCCAAATGAAGAACCAACATACATAGATAGAACTACCAGATGAAATACTTGGATCCTAGGATATCTTGAACTAAAACTAGGATACTGATATTAAGTAAAAAAATTGGATGAGTCACTTTCACTGACTCTCTACAAACTGTTGTTATATAAGATTATAAGGTTGTCTTAGAAGTTTGTTTTGCTCGCAAGTTCCATCTATAGTGCCTGAAAACCCTAAACCCTCTGAACACGAAGTTATCTCTATCTACCTCTACAACTTAGAGGTCAACATCCAAACTATGGAAAGCAAAAAGGAACATTCCCAATATCTTATGCTGTTTTCCTATCGTAAGGGTAAAACCATTCACAATTCACAGCAGAAAATTTGTGCTGTCTACAGGGAAGATGCAGTAGCAAATCAAGCATATCAAAAGTGGTTTAGTTGATTTTGAGCTGGGAATTTCTCCCTAAAAGATGTCCACAATCTACAGCCAATTGTTAATGAATGATAGTCAACAATCCACAAATGACAACTTGGGTGTTGGCATTGGAGCTCAATTTAGCTTGTGCTACTGTAGCCAGAAACTTGAAAAAACTGGATTGTATAAATATTTGCAATGTATGAGTTCCTCATGAACTGAGTGAAACAAATTTGATTCAGCGTATTTCCTTGTGTGACTCCTTATTGAGATGCAATCAGAATGATCTTTTTCTGGAACGGCTGGCAACTGGAGATGAAAAGTGGATTGTGTACAATGCCTGAAAGAGTGACACATGTCATAAGAAAGGATCAATTTCTAAACCAGGCTGTATTTGAGAAACATTATTCTATGCATTTGGTGGGATTGCAAAGGAATCCTGTTTTACAAACTTCTTCCAAATAATGAGACTATCAATTCCAAGAAATACTGTTCCCATTTGGATTGTTTCAAGGCAGCCATTGAAGAGAAAAGACTGGAATTAGGAAGCAATGTCATCTTTCACTACGACAGACGACATTCCTCTATAATTACCTGTCAAAAGTTGCCTAATTTTGAGTGGGATTTGTTACCCCAACCACTTTATTATCCAGACATTGCCCCACTTCCTTGGAGGGTTGCAGACAGCCTCGAAGAGTTCATCAACTAGAAAGCCCCTACATTTTGGAGAAATGGAATTTGTAAGCTTCCAGAGAAATGGCAATATATTGTCGACAATAATGGTATATACTACTGGAAATAGTTTGATTACTAAACCTAACTGCCTTATTTATTTATATTTTAAATGACTTTGTGTTTAAAGTTTGTAATCATTAATTCGGCATCTACACTGGGTAACTGTGCTAGGAGTGAGGTGTGTTCCCAGCGCTCTTAGTGACTGAAACATAACGAAAAAAAAACAAGACCTTATACATATAAAATAGTTGTATCAGGTCCCTCTAAGTAGAAGGGAAATAAGGTAATAAACTAGGCTAAAGCAATAGTTAAATATTTTAAAAAGCTGGTCACTATGTGAAACAATTGAAATTAAGTTTTTGGTTTGCATGGCCAGGAGTAAAACAAAAGAGAGATAACAAAATGTGATCTCCCATTTGAGGTAAGCTTAAGTAACTTAAAATTGGAGCCAATAACAAAGAATATCTTGGAAACAGTCAACCCTTAATAAGATTTACATTAATTTTGTAGTAGTAATAGTAGTTTTGTGTATCTTTTATGGTTTACCAGCTATTCAAAATTAATCCAGAATTAAGAAATCTTCAGCGGCTATTCTCAGAAAATTCAAGATATATATTTTATTTTCCATATCATATTTAATACACAGTATTTTAATTAAAATCATAAGACCCTTTTTTGAGAAAAACAAAATTTTCAAAACATTTTCCATCTAAAGGGGAGTTTTGGGTATGAAATTTTCTTGAAATTCATGTCACATCCTTGGAAGATATTACACTTAATACCAGGTTTGGGCTTTTCGTTTTTGAACTCTGCTGTCTGCACGCACCCACACACACCCATGCACACTGTGGCCGAGTGGTTAGACCACTTGCCTCTCACCTAGATGGCCGGGGTTGAATCCCAAGCAACCGCATGTGAGATTTGTGGTGGACAAAGCGGCACTGGGGTGGGTTTTCTCCGGGTACTCCGGTTTCCCCCACCATCGCATTCCACCGGTGTTCCATCATCATTCATGTACCATCAGTGTCACCGCCTGCAGTGCCATAAGTAGTTAAAGCAGCATTAAACACTACCCAAAAAAAAAAAAAACCCACACACACACACCCACCTCTTTTCTTAAAAATACTTATTGTTTTGTATTCAGTGGACCGCAAAACAAATATTTCTGGTGAAATCTTGACATCAACTTTCTGGGAGAATACAATACTTTCTCTACGTACTATATGCATAGTATGTGTAGGTAAAGTAACCATGTATTATCATACAAATATATATAATTACTGAAACTGAATTTTCCATATGTAATAATACGGATACTTCAGTGTTAATACTCTGTTGATGAAAAAGGAAATTCAATATTTAATTGCTGCTGTACCGAACGAGGTGGTTCCACAGTGACATGTGTGATTCACATTTGGGAGGCCCTGGAGTGGAGCAACTGACCACAGGTTTTTTCAAGTTTTTCCAAGAAAAAAAGTTTTGAAGAGAGGATAATTTGTTAAGAAACAGAACTGTTACTATGCTTTTGTGACTTACCTATCATTTCGGTTAGATTTGCATTTCCTTCTGCAAGTTATATTGCACAAATACATTCCTAAAGGAGCCAAATGAGCATTGATTTCTTTTTCCATTGACTCCATAAGAGAATATTCTCTCACTATTTCCATTGCAGGGAGAAATACAGGAAAAAACTGAACTGGTTTAAGTAGTTCTGAGTGCACTTCATTACTCGCTGAAGTGCTTTGACTTAATTGTTTTAGAGTTTTTAAAGTGGGATACAAAGAATGTAAAATCAATCTATAGATAAAGCTTGGAAGAATCCAGAGATGAGTGAATACACAGTTGCCATGTTTCCATCTGTAAAATAAATAATGTTTATTCAATATATGTGCTTTACATTTTAATCTTCCAGTTCAAAAGCATACTTTGACAATTTAGTAATTTTCTCGGAGGCATAAAAATCTAGGACATGTCTGGGCAAACCTGAACATCTGGAATCCTATCCATAGAGAATGCTAAAAGTGATTTTGAATATGAACTAAATACTGATGAAAAAGAAAAACAGATCATAATCATGGGTAAGGTCACTGTATCTAACAGAAAGAAGACATTGACACCAAGTGCTCCATTCAGCTGTCTTCAGAAATGCACGAAATACCTTCAAATGTACCAACACTTTCAAATGAATTAACAGAGAGAGTTTTCTCTATTATGAAAATTAAATTGAGGGATGAGTAAAACAGTTGTACAGTTGACCTAATAAAAAAGTTGTACACTTCAAGTACAATGACAGCTGGACTGATTTTGTACTGAGAAAAAAATTGTTGAAAAGTGCATGACTAAATAAAAACTATTAATTTATTTTATGTACTCAAATATCAAAAGGTCTATTATAGTGTTTAATAATGCAAGAATTTATAGTATACTTGGTATTGCTTTACAATATGAAAATAAAGTATTCCTCCAACCTGGAAATCCTACTAGCAAGGAAAGTGTGTCATAAAGTCCCTTGTAATATCAGACTTTAAACATAATTATGGCAGCAATCAGTGGTATTATACAAAAATCATACTGGCCTATAATAACTTTTTGGGCAACTCCACAAACAGTGGGGCGCACAGTACTATGCATTTATATTAGTTACTATTAAATTAGATGTTACTTAATTTGAAAGATATGATTAAACAATAATGAAAAATGTATAAAAACAGCTTCTATCATATCTTAAATATAGGTCTTAACAAATTTTGTTTTTGTTATTTCTCAAAATTTCCTAATAGCACATACCATTGTCTTGCCTCAAGGCACAGATTTGTTCCTCATAATTGTAAACTCATTGTCATTATCTTAGTCCTTCATATAATTTGGAACTGAAAATGTGGATCAGCATTTGATATTCTGAAGCAAAATGCACATGGAAAAATTTCATAAACAGAGAAAAAAATGTGTATTGCAGCAGTATCCAAAATTTGGGAGATTTGAAAATATAACAGGTGAGGCTGCTGCTGCTGCTGCTATGGCTCAATATGTGTGTGATAGCTCAAATATTATTTAAGTTAAGGTGTTTACAGAGTGTTGTGAGAATGAATGCACAAAAATGATAAAACTGGCTTCTTGTATGAAGCAAATTAGCATTATTGAGATTATTTGCTAAATAAAAATACATTATGTTTCATAAAATAGGTAGCTTATTTTCTCTTTGAGTTACATCTTGTAAAATGTGTTACTTATAAGAAAAATAGTACTTTATTGCTAAAATATATTTTTAAAGAGGCACATCGATTTCAAAATTTGTGTGATATGAATTATTTTATGGTTGTGGTAAATTTAAAAATGACTAAATGCGCTAGGTAATAGGGAACTCATAAAAGATAGTTGTATTCATTGTCTTTTGCACCTTATCAAATAAAGATTCAAGCCAACTGTACTTCCATATATTATGTGAATATTGTCGAGGTTATTAATTAATGTAGTTTAGGAATAAAAGCATTTGGAATAATGGATTTTCTAGGCTGTAGAATTTCCTTCCAGAAAATCCAAGAACAAAGTAATCACAGGCAAATGTAAGTGAAACATAACAATTCAGTCCATAAAGTATAAATTTTTCAGTATTGAAACTCATTAGTAATAGTAGCTGCAAAAATTTAAAGAGTCAATAGGTATGCATTATAAGCACAATTATATAATGTGAAATCTTATTTTATAAAAGGCAGGAAAGTTCCTTTTACAAATGTATACATAAGCAGAACACATAAACTGTAAGTGAATATTCCTAGCAAATACAAATCATACTTCAGAAAATGTATTTTTATAAATATTATTTTGTATAATAATTAAGATTACACCCTGTCAGAATCAAGTATTGTTTTCAGTTAGATTCAGTTTTCATTAAGAACTTTATCTTAAATTACTGAATATTTACATTCTTTTCTTTTAGTCGGTGTTCACTCATTCCCTGTTATCTAACTTAAAAGTCAATATGCTGAACTTTACTCTGGATCTCTAATAGATTTTCCTTAGTGTCAAACATTATTTATCAATGTTCTGCTAATATTACTGATATCATTCATGCCAGGCATTATCGAACAGTGAGTAGTTTGCTCATGTATTAATATCTTTCTTCTCTCGGAATAGATAAAGTGATAAATAAGTTATAAGCTTACTTAAGGTGTTTCACATTTCGTTGTAATAAAGATCTCTGTCAAGAAGTGAGTGCAGAAAGATGCAGCCTTTTTAGTGGTTTTGTAAATGCATATTTAATTTCAATAATGATCTACAAAATATAAATTAATAATAAAAGTTATATGCATTCCTGAAGCATCTAAAATAAATTTCTACATAGAGCATATATATGTTTTACATTTTAACAAGTATATGTTACTCTGATTTGAGTTCTGAACAGTTGAGCTGAACAAGTGTTAATGGAAAAAGCATGACCAGTGTTCTAGTACAATTACCATTGCTTCCTGAAACTTGAGACAATTCATGTTGCCAAATGTGACAACATTGTATTTTCAACTACTTCGACCTTTTTCTGGTCTTGCTTAAGGAGATGTCTTAAAACCTGTAGCTTTAAAATGTATCTTTTTGTTACTGTAATCAGGGTATATTCATAAGTTTTCAGCATAGAAAACTTAGCTGTCTAAATATATAACTTTTATTTTTCTAAAATGTAGGCCTTCATTAAAACGGCTTGATGCAGGTTATTAATGTTTTATGTTTTAAAATTTAGTTGAGTCAATTTTGTAACACTACATCACTTACTTTTTTATTTCGGAAAACATGTTTCAGAAGCCATGTTTTCCGAAATAAAAAAGTAAGTGATGTAGTGTTACAAAATCGACTCAACTAAATTTTAATTGTTAAAACACATCACTGTCTCAAAGTCCACCATATATCAGGGTTTTATGTTTTGTTTTATTTTTATTTATTTATTTTTTTGTAAAAGTTTGATTTTATTATGAGGAAGAATTTATTGTAAATTTCTTCCTTCAACACAGGCTGTTGTACACAAAGCTAGGCACAGTGTAAAGTATTAAAATAATGAATACAGACATATAAAATAATTTATACTGAAATAAATTCAAATATGTATAAATGCATTTCATAAACATGATATAAAACTGTTAAGACAAAATCTAATATGTAATTGAATTCATAAATAAGAGATATAAAATTAAAACAGTAATTCCTAGAAACAGAATGTGCTGTACTATAGTTTGCAGAGAAAAAAATATCTGATGTGTTCCATTCACATGAGTTTCTCTACATCTCTGTAACAAATTATTGTTAAAAAGCTTATTCTTCTACTTACTTCATGCTAATCACAGACAAATTAGCAGAAATGGTTTTATTACTTGCTTCCATGTAAATAGAAAGGAAATAAGCGAATACCAAGGGCTAACATGATAGTCAAAAGCTAGTTGCTATGTGATTTAAGTTCCTTTGTTTATGGATATGGGTTTACTAATTCTCGTATTAGAAAAGTGTAAGTATTTTAAAACTGAGACCAATAACAAGGAATATCTCAAAAATGATCAACTCTGGAAAAAAAAAAAATTATAACAAAAATTGTGTGTTTTAACGAGTTCTACATTTTCTATTAAGTAAGTTCTTGTCTACCTCTTACGGTTTACCAGTTATGCAAACTTCCACAAAATTCATCTAGAATAAAAATATCTTCAGAGATTATTCCTAGAAAATCCAAGATATACATTTTAGCTGTGTAATAACTTTAATATACAATATTTTAATCAAAATCATAAATTTTTGAGAAAATAAACATTTTCGAAACTTTTCCCATGTAAAGAGTAGTTGGGGGTGGAGGGGATTTGCTTGAAAATCTTTGAGTCACATGCTTGGAAGATACCGAACTTAAATACCAAGTTTGTTATTTAACGGACTTTTCGTTTTTAAGCTATGCTGCCCACAGACACACACATGGACATTTTTCTAAAAGAATGTTTTTTTCAGGGGGTCTCAAAACACATATTTCTGGTGAAATCTTGGTATCAAACTTTTTGGGTGCAATACAATACCTTCTCAGGACACTATGTACATGGTACATGTAGAGAAAGTAAAAAAGTGTAGCTAGTTGGTGATGTGAAAATTTTGAAAAATTAATATTATTTTTACCTTAGATTTGCAAGTTATCTGTTATCACGTTTGTATACATTTTATACTCTATAGTTCAAAGAAGGCAAAAGACCCTTAAATTAATGCCTAGAGAGGGGAAGTTGGTGTTTGGTTTAGTATAACAAAGGGTATTTAATTTTATATAATTAGTTTTTTTAATTATTTATTTTTTTGCAAAGGGCAATGTTGAAATAACCATCTCATGCGCTCCCAATATATTAGTTTCCTGATTATAAATCTTTTCAACTTATTTCTGATTTGTTTCATCATCTCCATCCACTAATAACTGAGCTACTTGTGATATGTTTACATAAAGACATTTTCTTGGTATTTTAAATATTTTTTTATTGCTGTAATACCACAGTAGCAAACGAAATTTGTCATTCATAGGCAAAATTATTGGTCTATCAGCTACTCATGATTGGTGAACCTAGGATACTATGATTCCTAGGCTCCTTCAGATAGGGTACATGTTGCTGCAACTTGGAATTGTGAAATCGGTGCTTGTGATGGTAACTGAATCATCAAGTGCAATAGCCTGATAAGTTCAGCTTTCAACCTTTATTTCCTCTAATACTTTCACCAACACAAGTGGCTAAGGTAATTAAAGCATGGTCTCTTGAATGGAAAGGCCATATTTTAAATCTTTAAAATCCTCTTGATCATCTGCCTGATCACTCACTGATAATGGCTCAACTGTATGGAGGGAAATTCCCTGCCAGGTATACCTCCTAGGCTTGCACATTAGAAGGCAGTATATTACACTCTACTTCCAGAGTGGAATATTACATGTTGTTTTAAAACATTAGCAACTTTTATGCAAAATACTGTCATTTAGCAAATACTTGTAAAAAGACAAACAGCACATGGTTCAATGTGAAAAATGCATTTTCTTTTATACTGAAAGTCAAACAAAATTAATATGCTCACTTTCATTGTATGGAGGAGTGTGATTGGACATTCAAATTCAAATCTTGTTTGAGGAAAGTTGCTGGAATTGTTTGTTTGTTTGCTTCCTTCTTTTTTAATTTTTATCTTACAGTTTGTATATTTTACTGAACTTTACATTTTACCTGTGGTAAGCTTTCGTCTAAGATTGCCTTGTTGAAAAAGTTAGTTATACACAATTCAATAAAGTAAAAAGCATTTTAGAATATGTTCACAGTTAATTCAAGATATACATTTTATTTCTCATGCGAATGTACTAAATATATGACATTTTTATTAAAGCCATTTATGAGAAAATAAAAGATAATCACAACTTTTTGAATCAAAATATAATTCATCTACTGCATTCTTGGTAGAATGCTGAGGATAAAATAATACCAAATAATACTAATTTGGTATTAACCCAATTAATACATTTTTGGGTGAAATACAGTATTTTAGGTAAGTGGTGGAGAAAACAAAAATTTGACTGTGATATTCACTGGACTCTGTTTACTCATTATTATTTATTTGTTGTAACTTCCATAGTTCTATGAAAGCTTAGTTTACTATTTACTTTATGTTAATTGAGATAAACTTTTGCATAAATAGTTTTATTACCCTTTTCATTATTGGGTTAAGGGGACAATGAAAATTGAATTGATAGTCAGACATTTAAAAGTTAGTCACTAATTGCTCTTCCTGTGACATTCCAAGAAACAATGAGTAGTGACACCACTTTATTAAACAATGTTGAAAAGTTAAAGCCAATAACAATAGATATTTTGGAAATGGTTGTTGGCAGATAAAAAGTTATTTGAGATAAATTGTATTCTGCTTTTTGTGCAGTTCATTTTTGTCTTCCACTTATGGTTTACTATTAAACAAAATTCCTTCCAAATGAAGAGAGTCTTGCAGTCTATTTGCAACACTTGTAATGAAAATATATTAAATACATTGGTTTTTAGTCAAAAGTTTTAGAGCCAATTTTGAGGAAATACAAAAATATCAAATATTCTTCCATTAATAAAACTAATAGTATAAAAATAAATACACTTTATTATGCTAAGCTAAAAACCAACTTCCCCTCACTAGACATTAATTTAATGGCTTTTTTGACTTCTTTGAATTATATAGTACAAAATAAAAACAAACATTTTCTTTTAGGATTGTACTGTTCACAGACACAGATAACATGGACAAAATTATAACAAAATGGTAAGGCTTGCAAATCTAAAGTAAAGAGAATATTCATTTTTCAAAAATTTGATATAACCAACTATTCTCCATCCAGCCTTAATTCATCAGTAATGTAAACAAAAGCAGCAGGTTGCACTGGCTATGATTGGTTTCTGAATGTTTTACTGCTGTTTTCCATCACAAAATAATTCCTCTTAAATTACCAAGTGAGTACAGAAATATTGTATTACACTATACAACATTGTCTAAATAATATATTACGAATGATTAAGGAACAACATTTACTGATAATTTAATCATTATTTCTCTATATAAAAAAGCATATCCACTGTGCAGATCATCTGTAACAGCTGCTTCTAATCAGCAAGTAATGGCGGAGACATGTAATACCAGTGTAGTGAAACAGAAGTAAGGAAAGAATTATTCCTTATTACCAAGTTTTGTGAAAAAGTACTTTACTTTTTCATTTAACAATAGCCTTAGCTTAACAACAGAATTTACTGTGTTTTCAAAAGCAGCATAAGGTGTGCAAAACTTTTAAATTAACCTAGGTGCAACTTCTTGTGCAAACAGCTTTTAAACTCATAACAGCCGAAAATGCAGTGAATGTGTATCACACATTGTTCGGGAATAGTAATCAAAGTAAGATTTGGAGGGAATGGTGGATATTTTGTTGGCCCACTAATTAGTTATCAATCTTTGTAATGATTCAGACAGTTTGTTTGCAACTGCAACAAATTACTTGTACCTTGAAGGAGTGGGACCAGTTCTATCTTCAAATTAGCTCTAATGGCAATATCTTATAGAAATTTGTAGTGTATGATTGTGCATATGTGAATGATAAAATTCTCAAAAAGCTTTTTGAGTGATGTATGTAAGCTATTCTTCAGCAAACTTTTGAAACAACATGTCTGCATTTTATAGTTTTACTGGAGAATTTTACACTTCATACTGAATATAAAACAATTCAGCTATCTGTTTTATTATATTTTTTTTTTATTATACATTTAACAGAGTTAATCATTATCTGTGAACAGTGAAAGTTGGTAGCTACTTCTTTTCCTGCCAAATGCAGGTACAAGGTTTTACATTCATGCAACAGACAAACCAGCTTAGTGGTGTATGCATGTGTGTTCATGGAAGAATACACTCTGATTTATTTACACCGCTGGAAGTAAAGATGGACAGAAAATAGTGTTCGGTTACATGTTACTTTTTTTTTTTTCACCAAACAAATAGTACAGCATAATCTGTTTTCATTTAAAGATGCTTGAATAAGTTTCACTCTTGTGGCACATATTTACTGAATATATCATGTCAATTAATGCTCTAAATTACCTCTGTTTTTCACCTGACATAATTTTTTGTGGTCTACATATAATTATAAAGGCTTTATCAGAAAATTTGCCTTATTTCTTTTAAATTAAGCCATCACAGATATTAAATGTTTGCTCCTTGTTCAGCTCATATGTTGATTCAATCAGCTTTCTTAAAGAAATATAGTTTAAATATAATTTCTAATTTTTTAAGAATATTTAAACTTTTGAAATAATGATACCACATTAAAACATTTAAGATTCAGTACAGTATTACACAGTAAAATATCTTTTCTTTGCTTATTTGTTAAGTTTCATAAACTTTGTATAGAGACCCACTAATTGGTATTTAACAAGTAGCATAATATTATTGGTGTTAAAGAAATATAAAATGTAATAAAGCAGTATTTATCCTGTATATTTTACGGCGCTCATATGACATAAAAATGTTTCAAAATTTCTGATTGTGAATATACACCTCATTTACATGATTACAGTTTCAGTGGCATAATATTGAAAATACTCCTCTTTCACTGCATTTCATTTATACTAGGTCATTTTATTAACCACCATATCATATCATTTTGTATGACAGCAACTTGAACAGTATAGCCATTTTATGGACATTAAACTTCAGCAGAAAAAAATTCTGTAACATATTATGGTTTTACAGGATAGTTGTAACTTGAAACTAGACTGAGGTTTTAACTTCTTCACATCATCACCTGAATCTTGTTATTTTCAAAAGCAGGATTAAAGCAAATATTTGTGAGAAACGATGAATCCAATACAACCTGGAAAAGAAACAATATTCTTAAAATATAAGCACTATTGCACCTTTTGTATTATCAAAAATTGATAATACGTTCTGCAAAATAATATTCCAATCTTTAAAACTCTAATGTGTTCCATTCACATGACTTTCTCTACTTGTTCTGCAAACAAACTATTCTTATAAAGTATTATTCTTTTATCTACATCAAGCTAATTCAGATAAACATTAGCAGAAATGGTCTTGTTACTTGCTTCCTTGTAAGTAGAAGGGAAATGGTAAATAAGGAATCTCTTTGCATGACCAGGAGTAATATAAATTAAATAGGCACAGATGATGACTTCCTGTTTCAGAAAAGTATAAGTATTTTAATGTGTAAAGCAATAACAAGGAATATCTTGCAAATTGTTAAGTCTACAAAAATATAGGTATATATGACAAAAATTATGTGCTTTAACAATATCTACTTTTTCTGTGAAGTAACGTTTTGTCTATCTCTTATGGTTTACCAGTTATACAAAAGTCATTCAGGATGAAGAAGACTTCAGAAGCTTCTCCCAGGAAATTCAAGATATGCTTACATTTTATTTATTATGTAAATACCTTTAACATACAGTATTTAAATTAAAATTCTTAGAACTATTTTTGAGAAAATTAACATTTTTGAAGTTTTTTCCATGTGAAGGGTAGCTTGGGGTGGGGTGGGGGTGGGGATTATCTTGAAAATCCTCATGTTGCATCCTTGGAAGATGCTGAATTTAAAAATCATGTTTGGTATTTAATCAATTGTTCATTTGCATTATCATGTTCACACACACACACACACACACACACACACACATACAAATGCGTGCATGTACATGAATACACACACATCATTTTCAAAAAAAAATTTTTTAGGATACAAGGGACCCTAAAAATGTGTATTTTCAATGAAATCATGGTACCAGTTTTTAGATGGAATGCAACACCTCTTATGTTTATATTCTTATATCTTAAAATCAATAATGTTCATGATCATTTCAGTTTGGATATTGTAGATTTTTATCTCTGTAAATGATGTAAGAAGCTACAATAAGAAATGCTTTAGTTTAAAATTTGATCCTTTGATAACGACTTTTTCTCAGCGCTTTTCTTTTCTTATTCCCCCCTTTTGAAAGTAGATCAATTAATATTTATATTATTTGCAATGAGATTATTTTAATCAAACTCTAATTTTGAATATCATTCATTATGAAGTCTTAATATGTGCAGTTTCTCCATCAAAATCAACTAAGATATGCATCCTTAAGTTTGCCAATTGTGAACAATATTTCTCAATGCTTCCTATCAGTGAGTCTCATTAAGAAAAATGACAACAGCTATTTGACATATTCTACCTTTCAACCACCATCTTCAATTACTATGAATTAACCCTCTAGCTGCCAAATCGATCAGATTGACAGTGCTTGCCCAGCTTTTAAATACCAAGTTTAAATAGGTGAAAAATGCTGGGCTTAAAACACTAACTATTAGAAAACAAATCATAACTAATCTAATTTTAAAGTTAGAATGATTATTTAAAAACCCAATTTTGTCATATTAATTTCTGTTCAATAGTCTACTGTTTAGAAGAATTATTGGGTAGCAAATTAATATACAGCACATATTCAATCATAGCAACAAAGAATAATAATTGTTGTATTGTAATTTGAGATGAACAACCACACAATTCTATCAAAGTAACAAGAAAAGCATTTACACTATTAAACTATATTCAGTTGCAAACTATTTAGTACAAACATACTTTCCAAACTGTTATGTTTAATTAAAATATATACAAAAAATAACTCACAGGTGTCAATAATGTTAGTGTATTTTGCATGGTAAATCTATGACACCTTAGCATGGCTTCCTTCGAAAGGGAAGTAATAGAGCAATGAATGAAACCTTAAGAGTGTTTTGTCAACTCCATTTTTATTTGATTTTATTTCATTAAAGTATTTTATGTTTTATTAATTAAAGTGTGTTTGAACTGAAAACTTTATCATATCCCCCTTGTAATCAGCACTGATTTAATTTAATTTTTTTTATATGATATATTAAGTGAATCAAATCAAATTTAAGAAATTTATACATGGATGGTAAAAATATGAGTAAGAAAATTTGAATACTTACTTTTGTAGCTTCTTGCGGGCACTAGGAATTGTATCCACAGAATCCTTGAGTATAAATTTACGAATACCAAGCATATAATATTTAACATAACTGTCCCAATCCATTTGTGAAATATCTACACTGAATATAGTTTTATCTTGGGCATCATTCATTAGAGCACAAAGATTGTCACAGTGAAATTTCCATTCATGTAGGGCAAAGAACTCTCCTGTTTTAGCAGCCAGTTGGAAACGCTTGGAAATTTTCATCATGCTGAAATTAAAAACATTATGTATTATAGAAATTATAGAAAACTAACAGCCAGGTAGAAAGGCTGAGCAATTTAGTGATGTGGGGGGGAAGCATTTTTTTGAAAATTGAGGCACCTGCATTACTTTTTTCCCCCCAAGATGTTACAAATGTTCCCCACACACCCTCAATTATGAAATTCTAACCAATCCAGTAATGGTTGGTATGCTTTTCAGTAGCCCAGATATTTATGTATGGCATCTTCAAAAGATATTCTCTTTATAGATGATGCAAATTTTATTTTTAAAATCCATGATAGGAATTATTCAGGCAGGAAATAATGGTGCTATCCCCAAATTGCAGAAATGGATTATTGGTAAAAAGTTTCATTTGAAATAAACAAAAGTGTAATCCCTATTTTTAATCAGCAAGTGCTAGAATAGTATGGCTATGAGTTACATTAATTCTGGTGACTTAACAGTAGAGGCAACACCATGATCGAGTGGTTAGACTGTTTGTCTCCCATCTAGGCGGCCTGGGTTCAATCCCAAGCGCCCTCACAGGGGATTTGTGTTGGACAAAGCGGCATCTGGGCAAGTTTTCTTCAGATCCTCCAGTTTCCCCACAACGCATTGCCCCAAATGCTCCATAATCACCTTTCCTTTCGTTCATTTCTTTTGCATTTCATATCATCCACTTCCTTGCACTCATGCTTGGCTATGAGCCTACCACTCGTTCCAGGTTCTCCATTCTGTGGTTTCGTACTGTTGGCCCCTCAACAGGCTTCCGAACCCTAGGCATCTGCTTGTAAATCTTAGGGGGCCGTCAGTCCTACATAAGGGGAGGGTAAACTGACTACAAAAAAACTTTACAGTAACCAACATACTAAATGCCAGCCTTAACAAAACTATTATATTCAGTCAAACATATATTATGTAACAAAATATAATAAAAATATGTAATGCAGCATTTTGCCAATAACATAAGTAACAAATAAATAAAATCACAGATCTCTCCCTCTCTTATTCTAACTCGTCAGTCACTGACCCTTTTACTTACATTGGTTTTGCTCCTTGTAACCTAAGTAGTAGGTCTGCGATAAAGGCAGGCAGTAAGTGGAAGAGTGATTCACAGATCTTATGCATGATTCGATTGGTTCGGAAAGTGAAGCCTGGATACCACATTACATATCTTGAAGGTGTGCTACAAGCATGATGATGTGTCATACGACCAAATTCCTCCCAGCGCACAGGATTTAATGATCCTGAAGTGCAATTGTAAACTCGGACTGTGTTTGGTCTGAAAATGTAAATTAAGCACATTAGGTAACAGTTATAAATGTTGATTATTGTACAGATCCTAAACATGAATATAACGAGAATAATTTTTTAAATGAAAAAAACTATGATGGTTGGATCAAGAGCAGCTGAGAGCAACTGACATACAGACCATCATCATTTATCTAATACTAATATTATTGACAATAACTTTGCTGAAAAAATGGGTGACTCATGAAATTTATGGTGTCAGCCTTGCCAGAACTATCAAACAGAAGTAATAATTTTGCAACTATTAATATTAATCTCCTGCCTCACATTTAAGTGGCCCAGGCTTTGAATCTTGGTTAGGGTGAGTAGGATGAGTAACCTGATAAGATATTTTCCAGTGTTTTCCCTTATCCTGAGAAGACAACTATCGAGTAACTTTAAGCTTCATAGGCCTCAGGTTCATTTGAGCATCATTTCACTGATTTTGTTATATATATATATATATATATATATATATATATATATATATATATATATATATATATATATATATATAGATGTAAGGGTGTGAGTATGCAGATTTTGTGTGCTGGGAGATCCAAATAACAACTTCATCTGTCTTGAAAGGTATCGGAAAGCATTATTGAATACATTATCTGCGCAGTCTGGCAACTAAATAGGACTCAAGAGCCAAATGTTTTGTTGTTTTGGTTTGCGGCCAGGCCAAAGCTTTCTTTAGATTTGGGTTTGCCACATGCCTGTATGTTTATTCTCAGCTACTGCCATTAATGAGGGGTAGGGTGGTTTTCTTTCAAGCTATCTGATCATATTTCCAAACCTGAACTAAATGCTTAAGATTTAGTCTGGTGATTAAACAAAGCAAATTCAAATGTGAATTATGGAAATACCTCATTTGGGTGTTTCATGGAATAATTAAATCAATCAGAACAGGAAAATTATTAATGGTCAATAACTGCAACATCACAACATATGTTCATTTACAGTAGATGCTCAAAATGTGCTTCACATCTTTTTAGCCAGTTTTTCCCTATCCTTGTTAAAGCGTCTGTTTTCTGACCAATCTCTAGGACTGCTTCAAACATACGTGTGCAAAGATCAATTGTAGAAACTTCATCGTGATACACTTTACTCTTCAAATGCTCTCAGAAATAATAATCTAAAGGATTGAACTTTGCCACAAGCAGGAAGCATATCTAGATGCTCTTGATTTGTAAAGACATAGTTCTGAATGCATTTAATGCAGCTGAAGCATTGACAACCAGCAGTTATGCAAGGTGTTGAGGCACAACATTACTGTCAGCATTCCTGACCTTCTGTTCTACACACATTCCCAATTTGTGGCATAGTTGCCAAACATATGACCACAACTTTATTCCAGTAGACATGCTGGAGTCCAGTTCTTTAATACAATTTTATGGCTAAATGACTTATTTTAGCAACAAACTAACACATTGTGTGTATATGTATATATATATATTTATTAATAATCTGCATTTTCTTTAGTTATGAAATTTTGAACCACTGCAGCAAACAGATTTGGATTAGGTAATGTCTACTTTAATACTTCAATCAAATCATTAACTTGAATGAACAGGTTCTTTTTCTTCTTTCCTCTCTTTCTTTCTGTTTTTTTTTTTTTTTTTTTTTTTTTTGGTCAATCTTTGCAAGTCACAGTTAACATGCTTAACTGGGAATACCAGATCCATCAGTACTTTTGTCCATAGTATAATTTCCAAACACTGTTTAACAAATTTCCTTCCAACAAGCTACGTAAAGATTTTGCAATTTCAAGTGCTATTTATAACCTACATGGACATACAGAGCTGTTCCCAGAGTTGCTGTTTCTACAGCTATTGAGACAAATTAAATAATATGTTTCAGTTTGTCTACCTCTGCAGCACGTTCTACTTGATTGTAATATTCCAAGTTTTTGTGTGAATTGCAACTGCCTCACATTTGTATTGTAGGCATACCTATACATAATATAAATATCAAAGAGGTGTTCACCGACAATGAATTGCAGCATTTACTGCTCTTCCAAACAGATTAAAATTGTCGACTGGTGTAGGACATAACTATGGGGGCTTGTGCTCTGGGTACCAGGTTGGCAGCAGGTTGACAAAAGTAAAATATATTATTATGAATGTGGAGTTACTTCCCACCACTGTTAATCATCAATTGTTGCTGTTCTTTTCTGCTGTTCACTTGTTCTTATCAGCTTGGATCAAGGAAATTACGATTTTCTGCACTGATTTGCCATAGCATTTGTTGTTGTTTTTTTTTGTTTTTTTTTTTTGCTCAGATGATCTCGAGGTCCATGGAGCTTAAAGTTACTTGACATCTGTCTTCTCAGAATAAGGGAAAACCCCAATAAAAAAAACCTTATCCGGGTAACTCACCCTAAGCGAGATTCAAACTCACAACCTGTTGAATGTGAAGCAGGCACACTACCCAGGTGGGCTGGTTTTGTTGTTATCATTTTGTAATTGTTTCTATCTGTGTTCAGTTTAAAACCTGAAACATGTTGAACAAAACATCTAGTGCGAAATTTAGAAGAGTTAGAAATAGAGAGAGGGAAGCTTGCCAGTCTTCATCTTCATTAATCATCTAGTCTTAATATTAAGAATAAGAAAGAAAGTAAAGTAGTAATCAAGTTGAGTAATTTTACAAAGAGATGATGAATGTTAATTCTTATTTTGTTTTTTATTAAGTGCTATACTATAACAACGGATAATGTCTAGGCAGTGGCAGGTAAGCCTAAGCCAACCTAAAAGTTTTGGCGAGAAAAGAAAATCTTTTACAGCAGAAACCTGTAACATAAAATTTGGCTATAAGTGGACTATTACTTATAAAACAGAAACAAAAATTATTTTCATATGTAATTTATATGACAACACATATTCGAGCTGGCCTTGTTAGTGTGTGCACAGAGGTACCATGTAAGAGGTACCAAGAAATCTCGGTAATGGTGGGTTGTCAAGATAAGATTTTCTCTTATCATTACATAAATGTCAGACAACTTTAAGTTCATTAGACCCTGGGCTCATTTGAACATCATTTTACCCAATTCATTTTTGTAAAGCAGAATATTTAAAAGGGGCACTTAAAATTTATGAAAGTACGGGTGTATCTTACTCATGTGAGACATAAGGTGATGAGTGCTCCTGAAGTAGTATTTACAATTCTAGGCATAATTCTAAACTTTGTCAGCCAGATTTTCACTCAGGAGTTGTGGAATTGAATCCCAGTAAGGACATAGCTTTTTCATTACGTAGAAATCATTAATAATTATAGTAATACTTCAAGACAATAATGCAATTTATACTAGGTAGGCCAACAACAGTCAAGGCTAATTTAAAATCCCCTCGAATTAATTTTCGAAAGCAAACTTTTATACTATGGACAATATACACAGAGAGAACCAATTTTCATAAGTGCTTAAAACAGCTCTCAGATAACATATAAACAATTTTGAGGCAATGGAGTTTTAAAAATTGAACCTCTCCTGCTGCTGGGGGATTTCTATATCACCCAGAGACACCCCAGAATTTGGCCTAACCAAAATAATAATCCTAAAACCACCCACCCTTACTGTGTTAGACCTATTACTGTACTTAAATTTTACACAATAATGAATTCTATATAGCATGTTGTTAAAAGTGATTGTTCTTGAAAATAATTTTCGTTTATATTGTACCTTTTTGCATCCTAGGCTGTAGAATATTGAAGTTTATCAGTAAGTAAATTTATTATTCCTTAATATATTTGAATCTTTCATTTGTTAATGACTATCTCAATTGCTAGAAATGTATCAGCACTACAGCAGTCTGAAAATGCTGGTTTAGTTGTCAAAATATGAAAATGTGTTTTTAATGGAAACAATAACTGGGATGGTAACCACATCCATATGAAAAATCAATTTCTCAACTGTAAAATTGTATGCATATAAAACCTTGTAAACATACCTATATGTTGCTGTGTGCCAAGCAACAGCAATCAATGTGTTAACAACAAAGTCCACTGGAATTAAATCCATTACTAACTTCTGATCACAAATAATGCTGCGAATGGTACCTCGCCCTATCTCCATCATGATGCCTGTTATTCCACATACATTGTCCACCCAGCCTGGAACTGGTTCACGCCATGCAGCTGTCACTGTGTAAAAGCAAGTAAACCAAAATATTTAGAACTGATTATATGCATGTCAAGGAAATGTAGTATAGCCTTCATCCGGACCAAGTTTTTAGTAAAAAACAATATTTATTAAAAATAAGTTTTATATAAGAAAAACAAAGTTTTATTTATAGTTATTCTTTGCAACCAGTGTACTAAAAAGCATGTACGTAACTATTAGCAAGCAATGTTCTGATTTTGGCAACACAGTTAAATTTCAAATGAATGTTTGTTATATAGAGATTTTACAAACATCCTCTAAATGAATAATGTGCTTACTTAATTATAACACTTGAAATAATGACATTTTCAGTACTTGTCAAGTGAAAGTAGAAGAAGTTTATAAACAGTGATGCATTAAGGTCACTATATAACAACAAAGGTCATCAGCGACCACAGTATTACTCTTACATAACAAAGAGTAATGTATATACAAAATTTAATACAAATGTATTACTGTAGTGATGTATTTATTCAATTAAAAATAGTCAAGTTGTTAATCTAAATAATCATATCACTTACTTCAAACTTAGTTGGTATTATAAATCAACTCATCAGTTTCACTTTATTAATATATAATCTAAACATTTGACTTGAATTAATGCTAGCAATCTTACAAGCAAATCATTCTTCTATTGCAAGTGAGAGGTGGTTGGCATACTAGTCAACACACTGACGATGGATATGATAAAATGTTTAATGATAACAATGTTAATTAATCCTGTTATTCATGGAAGTGTTATAGTAGTAAGACATTGTGATTGTTATGTACAATATGGTGTGATTATGAAGAGAGCTCTATATTGGTATAAAATATTAAATTTAGATGAAAGAAATTTGTTGAAACAATGTTAGAATTTCACGAAAATAATTTAAGGTAATATGGGTGCATTTACATAATGCAAACAACCTTATAAATAATGAATTGAGTAAAATTTGGGGGAGGGAAAATATGTAAGTGGTTTTTTGGAAGGAGCTATTTAGAGGTTTGGAGATATAGAAATACAAATTGTTTAGTAAACTACATAAGGCAAAAAAGATTGTTAGAATGGGAAAAGAAGTATAATCAAGTTGATAAATTAAATAATGAACAAAGAGAAATCATTGCTTGGGTTCAAGTAGGTATGAGAAGAGTAAAAAGGATGAGAAAATGCTTCTCTCAGAATCAGTGTTCAATATGTGGAGGAAAGGAAGATATGGAGCATGTAATATTTCAAGAGAGAGAGGGAGAGGGAGAGAGAGAGGGGGAGAGAGAGGGAGGGGGAGGGAGAGAGGGAGGGGGAGAGAGGTAGAGAGGGGGAGAGGGAGGGGGAGAGAGGGGGGGAGAGAGGGAGAGAGAGAGGGAGAGAGAGAGGGAGGGAGAGAGATGGAGAGAGAGGGAGAGACGGAGAGAGACGGAGAGAGAGGGAGAGAGAGGGAGAGACGGAGAGAGAGGGAGAGACGGAGAGAGAGAGAGAGAGAGAGAGAGAGAGAGAGAGAGAGAGAGAGAGAGAGAGAGAGAGAGAGAGAGAGAGAGAGAGAGAGAGAAGACTGTAAAAATGGAAAATGGTTGAAATTAGACAGAAAGGTAGTTTTAATTAAACTCTTGTTCAAGTCAAGTCAAGTGAGTACTTGAATAAAGTAAAACAGAAATAGAAGTGATCAATAAAAGGAGAAGTATATGAATCATAAGTTTAAGTTTATGGGGTTGTAAAAATAAAATGTTTGTTATTAAGAAAAGCTTGGGTAAGAATATAGCGAGATGACAGTCTGAGCTGATGTATAGCCATATTATTTGGTTAGTACAAATAGAATAAATTAATGTACAATATTTTATGATAAGAGATAGGATGAGATTAGAAGGTGACCAATATGCTTTGTTTTAGTGTTGTATTGACTTGTTCACTTTGCAACCTGTTGCAGAGATTAAGCCATGTGATCTTATTAGTTCAGGTTTACCATAGTTACAAACAAATGCTTATTTAGAGATAAATGTTTGGAAACAAATTAAAGGTTATTACTATTGGGTTCTCTTAGGGTAAATTAAAACGCTGTGAAATTTTTTCTCTAGTTGATAAAGGAGGCATTTTTGCAGCACCTTTTTTTCCCCTTTTTTGGTACTTTTATCCCTTTATTTCTCAATGGTGCCCATAATCCCCTATTTCACCCATTTTACTTATATGTGCCATAGCTTTTCAAAAATCTTCTTGGGTGCATTTTATCACTTATGAGTTATGATTTTTGAGTTTCATTCCATTATACTTCCAGTAAGTGCAGGCCTGAAAGTACATCTGCAACAATGGAAAATAAAATTATGTGTGTGCACTTCCTCTTTCATTTTGCCAAAACAAATAGCTTGCTACAATGGTAATATGTATCTCATTCCTTCAATATCTGCAACAATGGAATTCTGTAAGTGCAAATCCTCTTTTGCTCATTTCTATCTTCTTAGTTTCACCAAAATCAGTAGTCTGTTGATCATGATTGCAACTTTGTTACTAAACGAGTATATTACTAGATTTTGCCATGTCGAAGGTGTCCAGAGCCCGATTTTTTCTTCTCTATCTCAGAGATTCAAATAAGAATCCATAGAAACAGATGGAATAGTACTGCTGTATAGTATTTGCAATTCAGGAATTTTGTTAGATTAAAACACTAACAAGACTGCACCAAACAACACATGTTCAGTGCTATTCACCAAAGAATTAGACTCTTCTAGCAAATAAAACACGACAACCTTTATTACGAAATGCATTTGAATAGTGTTGAAAATTTGAAGGAATTCAACATTGATTTGTGTGCTGCTCTTACACAAGTGTGTAAGACGTTTTAAAGCTATTCTTTTTGCTGTAAATAAGCTAAATTTGAAGATTTCTGATGCTCACGACTACAATACCAGACACAACAATGACTATTTCAGAGAACCTACTTCTAAAAAGTCAAGTGATAAAGATGTTTTGACAATTTCAGAAGCTTGTAAAAGTGCATTGACAGCTAATAAAGCATTGAATTGAATTCCACTCAATAAGGTAAAGCAACCAGCTTTCAAAGGATTCAATGAAAATTACACAAAGATGTCAGAGTCCAATGAGAGTACTATAAGAAAAAAACTACATGGAGGCTATTGCATATAGAGAATGACAGAGAAAGTGACATTGTGATGTGAGAATCATGTTGGATGAAACTACAAATTCAATGGAATTATACATTGAACATTTTAGTTTTTTCCCTTATCAGGGGAGGAAGTAGGCCTATGTTGTTTAAAATGTATGAACTGGAGAAAGCCAATGCCAGCACAGTAATGCAATCAATCATAGACTTCTGTCAAAGGCTGTGACCAAGTAGTATCGCATTTGAAAACTTTTTCCAGGGCCGTTTTTCTGGGCCCTGAAGATAATTCTAGATATAGAAAGCTTGTGACCCTTGTTGTTGCCTACAAGGAACTCACTGGCCTGCTATTTTCAAATTTGCCAGTCATTACTTGTTAGGGATTTGGCTTCAGTGTGCTGCTATGTTGTGTGAGAATTTTGACAAGATTAAGGAGTTTCTGCTTTCATTGGATCCAGCCCTGAAAATTTCATCTGCATTGGATCCAGCAACAACTTCTGCTACTGGAAAAAACACATAATTTGCAGACAGAGCTATTTTTTGTTCTTGATTACACACAGCTATTAAACAATTGGAAGAACAAGGTCTCAAAAAGTAAAAAGAATGGGATATTTTTATTTCAGTGAGGGACCAGTTAGAGGGTTTTGCCAAAGACAAACTTAAGTTTAGTCTTCAAAAGAATCTGTATGTTGAGGAATTTGTCACATCTGTAAAGTTGCCAGTCTGAATGGATACACTGGTTTCTGTGGATGCCAAAAGAAGCTTTAGCATCTACAAAGACATCTATCTCCTAATAGAAACATGCTTATTTTTAAAAATTTAGAGATGTTCAATGTCTTGAAATAAAAGAGCTTACTATGTTTTCGTATCTCTGGTGGGTGACAATTTCATTTATTTCTTTGTAACTAAATAATCTAAAATAGAAGAGAGATTTTTTAATTAGTTGAATAAAACAGCACTTTTTTTTGTCCCTTATTACCTTAATTTAGCACATTTTATCTTCCTTTTTTCATATGAAATTTACACGTATAAATCCTAACTCTGCATTAAGTATTTTTTGTTCTATTTAGTGAATTCTTTAAGCAGTTTGAAGATGGACATAACTCCTCTATCCTGAACACTAAAGACACATCAACACAATAGGACAGGAAAGAATGTCAAATCAGCATAGAGCATGCATAATACAATACATAACAGACTGATGAGCTGCATCCATATGACTTTCTCTACCCGCTCTTCCAAAGCTATTTTTACAAAAGCTTATTCTTTTCTCTGCTTGATGTTAATCAAGTTACACATTTGCAGAAATGATTTTATTACACATTTCATTGCAGGTAACAGGTAGTACAGTAGATTTAAATAACAGGCAAATCTTTTAAAAGCTTGTCACTGTATGATGGCCTTGAACCCATCTCTTTGCATGTTCATGAGAAAAAAATGAACAACAATTTTATCACTTGAGAAAAACAAAGTATTTAAGAATTCAAACTAATAATAAAAACAACTCAGAAATGAGTAATTGCATAAAAAATACAGTTGACGTACATTGTGTGTTTTAACGAGATCTACATTTTTGTTTTGTTTTGTAAGCTTTTGTCTTTTTCCTACAGTTTAAAAATCATAGAAAAGGCATTCAGAATGAAGAGGACACACTATTTGCAGAAAGTTTAAGATATTCATTTTGTCATCTAATTATATTAAACTTATAGTATTTTAATCATAATCATTTGAGCCATTTTTGAGAAAGTAAAAATATAAAATCATTTTCCGTGTATAGGGTAATGTGCAGCAAGAGTCTTTTGCTGAACATTTTTCTATCACATCCTTGGCAAACGTTTAACTTAAATACTAAAGATGGCATTCAACTGTTTTTTGTTTTTGAGTTATACTGTTCACAGACACATGGATTTTTTATACCTGTTTCTTTGAATTCAGAGTGCTTCAAGATATGTATTTCTGCTGAAATCTTGCTTTGAAATTTTCAAATATTATTCATCTTATTATAGGTACATAGGTAAAAGAGAATGTAAGAATGAATTTAAATGATTGTATAAATGGAGGTATGTTTTTTCTCAAATTAATTAACATTTACAGATACCTGATATATTAATACTAATAATACTACTACTACTAATAATAATAATAATATTATTATTATTATTATTATTTTTTTTTTATACTAAATATAAGGAGTGAAAAGTATTTTTTTGTAGCATTTGTTCATCATGAAATTTTATGTTTAATTTTATTCTCTATGTTTAATTTTGGTCATTGTTTACAGTTGACTATTTTCATTAATTCTATTATAACAATGCAAAAGCATAATTTTATAGATAATAACAGAAGTTAATTTTTTCTTAATATCCTAGGCTAGGGAAGTACCTATGGATGGTCTGACGATTGCAGCAGGAAGATCATCAGCTTGCTCAGCTACAACCCACTCTGCCATTGCTTTAGTCAGTGTGTAAGTGTTTGGATGTTTTCCTTGCAACTTTTTGGCTACAATCTCTAGTGCATCATCACTCAAGGTGTTGCAGCACTGGATAACCTTCTCAGGATCTGCTGGTGGTGGATAAACAATCTCCAGAATCTCTGTTTTATCTGCATTTGAGTATGCTGTTGACACATGGACAAAAGCCTGAAAATGAAGACATTAATTACCATTCAGGAAAGTCTTTCAAATTGTTAGCAGCCCATTTATTGAAAATTTCTACTTTTAAAATAAGAAAACAATATTACATATTGTAACATCTTTTTTTTTTTTCTCCAAAAACAATTCTGTATTTTTCTACAAACTAATTACAATCTATGTTAATTTAATTGTTTTTTTTTCGCAAAAGCCATATGTGGGACAGTAGTTGGATAAGTAGAGTCAGACTGAAAAATTCAATGCCATAGCCAGGATTTTAACCATGGATCTGGCCTCTAGCCAATTGCTCTAATGACTGAGCTAAGATGACAATATCTGGTATGACTTTAAATTCCTCAACTGACTACCGTGTTGATTACAATCTACTCACAAATAACTGTCTTTGGTAACAATTTTGATGTTCAGTTTCTTTTCAATGTTCGCTGCAGCAACATTATAGTTCACTACAAAATTCTTATCAAACTCATTTAGCTGTTACATGCGATGCATTCCCGGTAAAAACTATGCACTGGGCAGGGATTTGTTGTCCTTTTTATATATGTTGGTCATATTACTGGCAATTTCCAGAAGACGCTGCATGTGCAGTACACCATGGCTGTTCACAAACTCACTCAGGCTTATCAATATACAGCTTTGACGTTAAAGAACCTTCCAAACGAACACATGTCTACTGGCACGGTGTAACAATCACAGCTGCAATGTCAAAAGAACTTTCCACCAACACAGGTATCCACTAATGTGCATGTAACAACAGATGCCAACAATCAATTATGATTTACGAAACAAGCTACACACACTGATAGGGGATTATGGACGCAGAGCATAGTCACAATATTTTAAAATATCATTTGAACTAGGAAGTATATTATCCTATACATCCTTCTTATCTTTATGTAATCTACAGTGAATGAGAAATAAATCAGTAACTATGATTTATAACTAGACTACAGAACTTATTTTAATTGTTTCATATGTAGTGGCATTAATTCTGAACATTTTTTGTTAAATTAACTTTCAAATTTGAATATTGCATTCAACTCTAATTCAGGATCATTCTTATCTGATAAATTAAAGCCAGGAACTGTTTCCATAATAGAGTATTGACCCTTTTACCACAAACTGGAGCTAATTTGGCCCTTAATAAGCCACTTTGATCCAACTTTGGAATCTCTATATTATTTTATGTTGTTCTCAATGTGAAAATCAAAATTATTGTAATTGGTAGAGATAAGTAACAACCATAAAAAAACCATCTATGCATTACAAATTATTTTATTTGTACCTATATTATTAGTTGTGAACTATTGTTTCCTTTACTATAAAATAAATAAGCTTACATTACCTTAAAATGTGTGCAATTCGTACTTTCTTTACTTAAACATTATGATTATTAGTTATATTTAACATGCTAGTACCATCACTATCAGTTTCTCCAATTTTTGCATTGTGAGGCCTCTCCTATTAAGTAAGAATGACACTTTAATGTCAAAAATGATGCTGCTAGTGGTAACTATTTAAGTGGTAAGTATTTCTGGATGAATAAAATAACAACCACAGATTGAAGTGTAAATATCTGATGTATTCCATTTATATAACTTTCTTTACATCTCTGTAGCAAATTATTGTTAAAAAACTTATTCTTCTATTTACTTCATGCTAATCAAGAGAAACATTAGCAGAAATGCTTTCTTGTAAGTAGAGGTGAAATAATGTAATACACTAGGCCAAAGTGATAGTCAGGTCTTTCAAATGGTTGCCATGTGGATGAAATCCATTTCTTTGCATTGCCAGGTGTTGACAGATTCCCATATGAGAAAAATATTTTAATACAGAAACCGGGAAAAAGGAATATCTCAAAAATGGTGAACTCCATTAAAAAAATTATATGACATATAAACTGTGTGCTTCAATGCGATCTACATATTTTGTGTAGTAAGTTTTTGTCTATCTCTTACTAGTTATACAAAATCCAGCAAAATTCATCCAGATTAAAGAGGTCCTCAGAGCATATTCCCAGAAAATTCAAGAGTACAGTATATTTGTCATATAAATACCCTTAATAGGCCATATTTTAATCAAAATCATAAGAGCCATTTTTGAGAAAATCAACATTTTCGAAAATGTTTCCATAGAAAATGGAAATGGCATGTTATTTATGGACGCTCTTTAACCGCTGTGGTTCTCAGCGTCCCACTCTAAATTGGGCATGAAAGACCGCTTAATTTTGCTCAGAGACCTCTCTATCAGGCTTGAGGTTCTTTTACGTGCTGTAAATCGACGACACGAGACCCTCAGCTTTACTTCCCTTCCGAAGGAAGTCATGCTAAGGATTTTTATACCCGAAAAAAATCCATCGTCCTCTTCCGGGTTTGAACCTGCGACCTTGGGTATATGGAGTTAGCATGGGAACCATTACACTATGGAGGGTGACCAAAAAAATTTTTCCATGTAAAGAGTAATTTGAGGTGGGGGGATTTTCCTCAAAATCTTTGTGTCGTATCCTTGGAAGATACTAAACTTATATACCAAGTTTGGTATATTACTGACTTTTCATTTTTGAGTTATCGTGTACATGCACGCACGTATGCGCATACACACACATTTTTTCTAAAAATGCTTTTTTGGATATAGAGAACCCTAAAACATCTATTTCCAGTGAAATTTTGGTATAAAATATTTGAATGGAGTGCAATATCTTCTCTATACACCATGTACATACTACATATAGAGAAAGTAAAAATAGTTAATTAATAGATTCATATTTCTGTAATGTGTAATATGGTAATATACTAACAGTAATATTTCAGGAATTTGGCAGTGGTCTTCATGCCTACTGCTAAGGGAATCCTGAGTAAACAGATTTTCTAGACAGTTGGTACAATAATTAGAGATTTTAAAATGAGGTACTCATACTAGGAATTGATGATCAAAAGATTTAATGAAATACAAGTTTTACATCACTCCATTATTACCACTTTTGTTTTAATTATTATGTAATATGCAATTCATTTATTTTTCCAAGTCTTCTATATGCATATTATAGAATGTTATGATTGTAGAAACAATGATCATATTGTCAGCACAGGTACTATAAAGGTCAAACACAATTAAGGCCAAACAACAACAACAGACTAAGACTGCCTCCGTGGTCGAGTGGTCAGTGACTTCTCACCTGGAGGTCCTGGGTTCGATTCCTAGCAGGGGCAGGGAATTTTTCTTTAACAAGAATTATTCTCTATCCCCCATAAAGTCTGTAAGTATGAATGTGAGAGTGAAAGTGTGTGTGTTTAATGATATAAAACAGATTGTAAGCCCGCCTGGGTAGTGTGGTGGTAGCGTGTCTGCTTCACATTCAACAGATTGTGAGTTTGAATCTCGCTTAGGGTGAATTACCCGGATAAGGTTTTTATTTGGGGGGCAGTTTACCCTTATTCTGAGAAGATGGATGTCGAGTAACTTTAAGCTCCATGGACCCTGAGATCATTTGAGCATCATTTCACCAATTTCATTTATTGTCCGATATGACCAACCAGGTTAAACTACGGAGAAAAAAAAGAAATAATAATAATAATTAACTTAACCTCCTAAATCTACAGTAATACAAGTTGTTTCACAAGTCAAAGCCCCCCCCCCCCAATATGACCATTTCACACAAATTTCAGCTGGACCCTGATAATTTAATATTTAGGTTTGCCAAAAAGTAGTGTTTGACAGCACATGTTAAAATGATTTTATTTTGCTCAAAGGATCACTATATTGGACTTTCAGTCTTGTTCCACAAAATTCCTATTTTCAAAATAAAACTCCACTTTTAGCAATCTTATTACTCTCTGATTAGGAACACATAATCACAGAAACATTAGCAGTGTGTATAAATCAAACAAATTTAAGAAATTCTATTCAGAATTTTGCAGTGTGTCAGAATCAGTCATTGCTGACTATCAAAACAATAGAAAATTCAATAAAAAACTAACAAAAAATATATTATAATTATATAAAACAGGATATTTAGTTCACATTTTTCAAGAATTATTTTATTTAAAATGAACAAAAAGATTTCCAAGCAAACCTGAGGGATTGCAGATTTAGGAAAACAGGCAGTTAATTTAATAAACAGTTAAATGCTTAAATTGAGGTATTAAGATACATAGTAATGCATTTTGCACTTCAGGATTTGAATGGTTTCGAAATATTTGGGGTTTAAAACCAAATAGTAAGTAATTACACACTTTCTTTATACAACACTTTTATTTTATTGATGTAAAATAGCTTATGTATTGAACATTACCTGTAGTTTGCACATTTCTCTGCATAGCTGAATGACTCTTTGGGTTCCTAAGGTGTTCAGGGTTACAGCATTCTTCAAGGTTTCGTTGAAACGCACAGTGGCAGCAGAATGGAATACAACTTTCACTTCAGAAATGAGACGATGTCTGTCCTCTATACTGAGACCCAAATTCCCTTCTGTCACATCCCCACGCACACTAACTATTTTATCAAATGCACTTGGACACTCAGTTCTGATCCTGTCAAACACCTGAAATGAGTTAAAAACAGCCTATCAATTCCAGATTACATCAGATTGCACAATAAATAATGTCAGTGTAAATGCCCAAAAAATATTGTGATTTTGATCAGTTAAAAGTGTAGTAATAGCTCCAGCAACTAGTTGAAGTCCTCTTGTGAATAAATTGTTTTATCTTATCAATTCAGAAAATGGCTCCATTATTTTGATTTTAATTCTGTTAACTTTTATCATCTGTTGCTGATTGTAGATTAATTGTCATAAATAAAAGAAATGGCGTGTTATTTATGGACGCTCTTTAACTGCTGTGGTTCTCAGCATCCCATTCTAATTGGGCATGAAAGACCTCTCAGAGGCCTCTCTATCAGGCTTGAGGTTCTTTTACCTGCCGTAAATCTATGACATGGGACCAATGGCTTTACTTCCCTTCCAAAGGAAGCCATGCTAAGGATTTTTACACCCGAAAAAATCCATCGTCTTCCGCCAGGTTTGAACCCGTGCCCTTGGGTATATGAAGTTAACATGGTAACCATTACACCACAGAGGGCGACAGTTGTCATAAATGGAAGACTGACATATGTACTCAGGATTTTGCCCAGTAGTAATCCTGTTATTTATGGGCAAATTGATTATTATATAACATACACACACGCCCACTCACATTCACATACGAGACTCATGGCATAGCAAGCTTCCTGTTTAAAGAGCAATTTCTGTAGCCCAGCCTTAGTTTTTATTTATAATATGTTTCATACCTAAAATTCATGAAAAATATATCACAGAGAGTTCTTCTCTCAAACCCTTGAAAATATACAGGCATGTTTGTTTAATTTGGGTGTCTCTATAAACTATGCTGTAAACAAAAAAGTCTGTATTCCATTCACATGACTTTCTTAAACCTATTCTGCAACAAACTATTCTTACAAAAGCTTATTCTTCTATCTGCTTCATGCTAATTGAGATAAACATTAGCAAAAATGTTCCTTAGTTCCTTCTAAGCAGAAGCTAAATAAAGGAATACACTAAGCTAAAGCAATAGTCAAATTTTTTAAAAGGCGGCTGCTAAAAAAGTACGTGAGATGACATAAATTATGTCTTTTAACGAGATCTACATTTTTATGCAGTAAGTTGTAGTAAGTTTTTGTTTATCTCTTATGGTTTATCAGTCCAGAATGAAGAGAACTTCAGAGACTATTCCCAAGAAATTCAAGGTATACTACATTTTATTGCTGCGATGTAAATATCTTTAATATACAAATCAAAATATTTACTCATCATGTAATGGGTAGTTTGAGTTGGAGGGATTTTCCTGAAAATTCTTTGTTTCACATTTCTTTAATAGAAGATACTAAACTTAAATATCAAGTTTGTGTTTAACATTTTTTGTTTTTGAGTTATGCTACACAAATCACATACATCTTTTTCTAAAAAATGCTTTTTTAGGGGTCATGGGTTTTCAAAACATGTATTTTGATCAACATTTCAGTATCAATTTTTTGGGTGGAATACAATACCTTCTGTACATACATAGTACATGATAGAAAAAGTAATAACAATTTTAAGTCATAACCTCCTCAATTGTTATGTATCTCCTTTTGTTTCTCTCTTTGACAGAGCATAGGAACATAATTAATGCAAATTACAATAAAATATTTGTAGCTAGCAAGGTGTATAGAGAATCCTTGTGGGGCAAGTAAAGTTATGATCATGTCACTAGTTTTGTCCATGGATGCTCCATGCCACATTCAAATGTTTTTATTTTAATAATAGCAACATGAAAATATTTTGCAAACAGTTTGAAAAAGCATGGATGCAGTTGTAGTAACTAAGTTTCAGATTACTAGTCACACGTTATTTATCGTTCATATGAAAGCAATACATCATACAGAAAATATTTAGAAAGTTAGAAAATAAAATTGCAATAATATATACAGTGCAAATCAAATACACCCTAACCACTGCACAGTGTTTTCCACTGCACACACGGAAACATGATAACATACAGCTGCTTTACAAAGGTCACGATGCTAATTTGTTTTTCTCTGTTCTGAAGTGCAGTATTGAGCTGATGGTGATATCATGTGGTTGAGTTATTACCAGTGTGCTTTATTATTTTGTCCTGTACTTAGACACAAAGTATATTATGGCTCAGCATTTGTCTTTTACTACACAGAATGAATTTATTTATGATTTGTATATGTTAACAAATTTGTGTATACAATAGTGTATACAATGGCAAAATTGACCTACATTTAATATTTTTCACAGACGAGGCTTAGTTCCACCTGCACACAAAATAATCTTTATTGGAGCTCTGAGAAACCTAATATTGTTCATGAAATACCTCCTCATGATGAAAAAATTGGTGTATGGTATGCCATTAGCAAAGAAAGAGTTATATGCCCAATTTCTTTTCAAGTCAACAGTTGAAGCCCATACATAGATGTAAATACAATTTTGCCCTCCCCCCCATATTTTTAGAGAATTATTAGACAGGAAGCGTGATATTTGCCTTTTTTCAACAAGACTTTGCAACAGCTCATTCAAATAATGTGTTTCAGGACAGAATTATTAGCAGAGATCCGTGACCCACTCTGTACCCAAACCTAACCCCCTACAATTTCTATCTCTGGGGTAACTTAAAGCATGAAGTGTATGAGACAAACCCACACACCCTGGAAGAATTAAGACAAAATATCCTCCAAGAAATTGCCAGCATTTCTCAACGTGAACTACGGCGAGTAATGGATAGTTTCCTAAAGAGATGTCAAAAATGTATGAACAACGGCGGTGGCCAGTTTCAGCATCTCCTTTAATAATATTGGTAAGTAAAACCTTTAAAAGTAGTTTTAAAAATGTTGCATGGTTTCATCCGCGCCTTTCTATGATAGCGGCAGACGGCAACAAGGACCGAGGTAATGGACAGGCAAAACACCGCCCAGGCAGTTCGGATGTTTCCGGATCACCCGGTATATATACTAGCAGCCCGCCCCGGCTTCGCACGGGTGGTGTACCTAAAGAAAAAAGCTCGGACATAATCTTCCGTTTACAGTACGATCATGCAATGAAATAAAATTACAATTAAATAATTTGACAACATTTTATTATAATGCCTTGTGATGTACAATTTTCCTTCCGGAGAGAAAAATATATCTTGGCATAATAATAATAATGATGATAGTAGTAGCCGCGCCGTGGCCGAGTGGTTAGACTACTCGCCTCCCACCTAGACGGCTCGGGTTCGATCCCAAGCGACCACATGTGAGATTTGTGGTGGACAAAGTCGGCGCAGGGTCGAGTTTTCTCCAGGTTATCCGGTTTCCCCAGCCATCGGTGCTCCATCTTCATTCATGTATCATCAGTCATGCCTGCGGTGCCACAAGTAGTTAAAGAGGTCGTGAAACACTACCAAAAAAAAAAAAAAAAAAAAAAAGTGATGGTATACGCTGACATAGGTAATGGATTACATTAAGGAGAAAGTCACAAATTAACATTCTTGCTTCTTCCGAACCTCTTTACTCTTTACTCCTAATATTTTCCACCTCTTTCTTTATTTTCTTCTGTGTCAAAAGGCTAACAATGACGTAACTAAAGAGCAAGTAGATCTGCTTGGGCATTTTGATAAGCTTTTATTTGATGATAGCTTTGTGTGTTTTAAATTTCTCCATTTAACCCAAATTATAACCTGATCAAATGCATTAAGAGCACCGCAATTGTACTGTGATGGTGACGCGGATAGGGTCATGTTCTTTAGCTAGCTCATGTACCACATAACGTCAAATACCGCGGGCGATAAACACTACAAAAAATAATAATAAAAAAAAAAAGTCAAACAACCAACATCTGTAATAGGAAGTTAAACCTAAAACGGATCCCATTATTTCTCCACCATTTTCAGATTCCAAGAAGGGTTAATGGTTTTGTGCATTGTTTTTAACTTGTTCATTTTAAAGAATTACAACAAAAATATACTTATTTCTTTACTTAACCGATGTGACCAAGGGAACGATGGTTAATACGTAAGAAATATATTTGATTTACACAGTTATCTTTAGCCATTGTCTGCATAACCGGGTGCATTCCCTTAACATTGAAAACGAAAAATAGAGCAGTAGGAACTACGGCCATCTGATGGCAAATAATAAGTACATATTTTAGGTATTCGTCGCTAGGAAAGCTTCTTTATTTTAAACGATAGGAGTAAGGAAAGGACAGTTAATAAATAAAAATATATTTGAATTTCACTGCTGGCATTATCTCATCTCGATAACCTGTTGCGTTACTTTAACATTGGATATGGAGGAAAAATATTACTATAGTCATCTAGTGGCAAATAAAATAAGTACTTACTCCTGGTGTTCGCCGTCAGAAAAGCTTCTTTATTTTAAACGATAGGAGTAAAGAAAGGACAGCTAATATATAAGAATGTATTTGAATTTCACTGCTGCGTTGCGTCAATGTCTTGATAAGCTGGTGCGTTGCCTTAACATTGAATGGGAAGGGCGCTATATAGCAGTACCACGGCCATTTAGCAACAAATAACTTGTACCACTGCCATCTGGCGGCCATTAACTGAAATGCGTTCACTTAGCACGGTTTTTTTTCCCTCCATATTATGAGATTTTAAATACTTTTCCGTACTATTTTTTAAACATTTTCATTTCTACAAACCTTGTCGTGACAATAACGAACACATCAAAAAAAGAATTGTTCAATTTGATGCAGCCGTTGGAAAGTGATAGGCGTACATACATTTCAGCGATTCATTTTTATATATATATATATATATGTATATATATGTATATATATATGTGTGTGTGTGTGTATAAGAACATATATAAATATATGTGTGTGTGTTTATAAGATTAATTAGTAGTTCTAGAAAAAAAAAACTTAAGTGTGCTTACCGGATTTTTTATTAGTTCTTTGTGCCTTTCTTGAACGTCCATTCCTTTCTTTGGGCGGATGAGCAGATAGATGGTGCTAAGGTCTGGACATGAGCGAAGCAACTTTTCCACAAGTGCTTTACCCACAAATCCTGTAGCTCCTGTTACTAGGATACAACTTTTGCTAAAGAAGTTTTGGATTGGACTATTTGAAGCACTAGCATCCATATTGTCACTGCCACTGCCTCCAGTTTCATTGTTGTTGTTGGTACCCATTTTGCTTGGTGCTGCTTGAGGTTACTGACCATACAGGGCAGTTGGAGTTGATGCGCAGAGTTCCATCAATACTTGCTAGAGATACTCTTCATAATCTAAAAATAAAGACATAATAATAATTAGAACTCGGAATTGTGTGTAAAAATGCATGTTCTTTTTTTATATATCTAAATGTTTGCTGAAATGATATATTTTGTTACACACTTTTCTTGAAAATTTGATCAGTATTTGTTAATACATATTTCGGGGGGGGGGGATCATATTTTAAGTTTTAAATGAAAAAAGTGCAGGTTTTACTCTAACGTGTAATAAATTATTATATTCCCCTTTAGATAATTTCTGTACTATACAACATGCAAAATATATTTTAAAAAAGAACATACGTATTTATTTATAAATGGATGAATGATGTACCATTTAAGGATGTTCTAGTATAACTCGGAATGACGGGAGAAAACCAAACTCGTAAAGTATGGCGATGTGACTTACAAACACCATCAGGTAATCAGCGTGTTTATTTACATCCACTAACAGAGATAAAGGGCATATTATGAAATAATATTACCGAATTAAGATTAGGAACGAAACTAGGTAATCCCCATGAGCAGCCATAAAGTCAAAACAAGTCCAATCAGTATAAGGCACGTCTTCACCTGATTTGGTGCTTCCCCGTTTTTCGTCACCGGCATAAGAGCTCAGATGCGTGCCAATACTTGAAAATTGAAGAAGTCATTTGAAATTTGAATAGTGCTTTGGTTGAGAAAATTTAATGCCACCCACAAAAGTATCTCAATCTGCCGTATTACGTAGACATGTAAATGAGTTTAGAAGTAATATTTTTGAAGCTGATAAGATATTGTTTTGCTTGGTATGTGGAAAAAAGCGTTTCTAAATAAGAAGTTTGAAGTTGTGCAATACATAAAGACAGTACTTCATAAGGACCAGGCTATGAAGAAGTCTATTTTGAGTAAACAATTGATTACAAGCATATTAGGTAAGCACTCAAGTTCGAGTAAGACATTTTCTAGACTTTATTTAGTTTTAGTGAATGCCAGCATTCCACTGTAGAACTGAATAATGTGCAACTTCGGAGTTTCTTAGAAAAATACACAAACAAAGGGTCTCAGTTTACGTTGCACAAAAACTATGCTGCACAGTGTTTTCAGGAATTAATTTCTAAAATACAGGATACTTTAGGATACGCAAAAATCTAGATTTCAATAAATGCTGCAGAACAGTGTGTTGCCAGTGCTATAGTTGATACAATGAAAGCGGGTAGCAAATCATTCCTCTTGAACACCCAAGGGCAAATCACAGCACCGTGGCAAATTTTTACTTTCTCTATACGCACTATGTACAGTGTATAGAGGAGGTATTGTAATGCACCCAAAAATTCTATACCGAGATTTCACCGGAATTACATGTTTTGGGTCCCCCTGAATCCAAAAAAAGCATTTTTAGAAAAATGTCCGTGTACGTGTGTGTGTGCGCGCGCGCGCGTGTGTGTGTGTGTGTGTGTGACTGTGGGTAGCATAGCTCAAAAACGAAAAGACCGTTAAATACCAAACTTTGTATTTAAGTTTGGTATCTTTCAAGGATGCGACACGAAGATTTTCAAGAAAATCCCCCCACCCCAAACTACCCTTTACATGGAACTTTTTTCGAAATTTTTGATTTTCTAAAAATGGCTCTAACAATTTTGATTAAAATATCGTATATAAAAATATATTTACCTGACAAATAAAATGTATATCTTGAATTTTCTGGGAATAGTCTTGAAGACTACTTTATTCTGGATGAATTTTTGCATAATTGCTAAACCGTAAGAGATAACCAAAAACTTACCACTCAAAAAATGTAGAACACATTAAAACACACAATTTATGTTATATATATATATATATATATATATATATATATTTTTTTTTTTCGTGGAGTTGATCGTTTTAGAGATATTCCTTGTTTTTGGTTTTAGCTTTGAAAAACTTAACTTTTCTCATACAGGAATTTGTCAACTCCTGTCCATACAAACAAAGGAACTTCAGTCACATAGCAACCAGCTTTTGACTGTCACTTTAACCTATGGTACTCCCTTATTTCCCTTCTACTTAAAGGAAGCAAGTAATAAGATTATTTCTGCTATTTTTTTTTTCTCGATAGCATGAAGTAAATAGAAGCATAAACTTTGTAACAATAATTTGTTGCAGAGATGTAGAGAAAGTCATGTGAATGGAACACATCAGATTTTTTTTCAATGACTCAGCTTTCTTGTAGCCAGCTGGAATACATTAAGACATATTTTTATTTTTCACTGATGGAGTTTCATATATGGTAAAAGAGGGAGCTGGATTGAAATTACTTTATCCAAAATTAATCTATCTGACTTGTCTTGCTCAGGTTTACATCGTGACACCGAAACTATTAGAGTCAAATACGTATAATATGCGAGTATGTGCACATACTTATAGCGGTAGAAGCAAAATGTTAATTGTGCAGCCCTTCTCCACAGACAATCACCTTTACTGCCATTTTTTTCCCTCTAAATATACAAGAAAATTGTAACATGCCTAAGACTTGTGTTTTTGTGTAATTGCTGATTAATCTCGCCGTTTATAAAAATTAAGATGAATTCTCAGTAATTCTTGGTTAAGCGTCAACCGTCCGGCCCTACTCAGCTGAGTACGAGAACTAGTTTATATACAGCAACAGTTCTCAGAGTCCGACTGGAGAAGGAGCATGCTAGCTTATATGCCACTGGGTGAAGGTCACAGCACAATGTTTACGCTTCCTGCCAATTCATTTCAACACTTAATTCTGCTGTGACAATAACTTCTCCTGCTGCAGGCAGATCTCTTAAGTTGTGATTACTCCACTACACTGTGAATAGCCCGGAACAGCTTGGGTTAACATTTACTTATTACCTGTACAAGATTATACAAAATCCCTTCAGAATGATGAGCACTTCATGGGTTATTCCGAGAAAATTCAAGATATACATTTCATTTATCATGAAAATGTCTTAAAGTGTGATATTTTAATCAAAATCGCTAAAACCAAATTTCGTATTTAACCGTCTTTCCGTTTTTCAGTTCTGCTATTTACAGACATACAGATACACAAAAATACATCCGTTTTTTAAACGAATTTTTTAGTGGAATAACGAGCGAGATAGCTCCGCCTTAACATATGATTCGCATTCAGGAGATTTCGGGTTTAATCCCCAGCAATCACCCACTCTGACCATAGGGGTTTTTCGTGGTTTTCTTCTGATAATCAAGGCGAAAGCTGGGATGATGCATACTACCACCTCCTTACCCTTATTTTCTCTCGTTTCTTTTCTCTTTCAGATTGTCTACGGATCTACGGTTCAGGCGGTGACGGGTAGATGGCGCGGGGGCCTGCGATTTGGAACTTCTTCTTGGCCCTGTCAGAGGAAGCCTGTCGTACCTTACTGCTGGCTCGTGTTTCCCAGTATCGCTAGAGGGACATGACAGAACAACTCTCTCGTGGCCGGAAGGTCAAGCCTGAAACAATTAGGGAACTGCGCGTCTCTGTCGGCTATTCTGGCCTGCGGTTCATTCGTCTCCTGCGGTTCTCTCTCCTCATCCATTCCTCCCAGGAGTGTAAGCTAAAAAGATTCGCTGGAGGTCGAGGTGCTAGCTGTCCCTTCTGTCAACTGCTTATTGTCATTGAGTGGAATACAATATTTCTCCTACTTACTATACATAGTACAGAAAACAAAAATACTCTTTTAATTCAGGGGGTCTAATGTATTTCCGATGAAATCTTGATATTGACTTTTTTAGTGGAATGCAAAACCCTCTCTATCTACGATGCACATGGTAGAGAAAGTGTAAATTAGATATTTTTATCCTTTTAATTTTAGAATATTTTAAAGCAGAGACGAAGATTTTCAGGTGCTGTATGTCTTAACAGTTTACCTGCAGTTTTGGTTGCAAATGAAAATAATTTAAATGTATTTCATTTAGCATACTACCTATTTCAGTATCGCATTTTGAGAGGATAGGCATTATTACTTAATAGAAGAAATGAAAATATTTGTTAGGATTTGTTTTAACTTTACTGAAGGACTTTGTTAAACTTCGTTTTAATTCTTCTTTGACGAAGCATCTCGTTGGTTTGTTAGATATAATAGCAACATGATTGTAAATGTTGTTAGAAACGAAAGGCTTGATATGAAATGGAGATCATAACATGACAGTTACTAAAATTTCCCTTTTCCTCTTCCTTTAATTTCTCCTCTGCCGCTCTAACTGCGAAGCACAATGCCTGGATGGCGCCTGAGTCTAGCAATGACCCCATTTTGCTATTTCTATGGTTTTCATAAAGGTCATAGGGTGTTTCATGTGTCATCGGACCTTTCCGGTGTCTCCACCCACTTTCGTGACAAATGTTCTTGTGAAAGGCTCGGTTACAAAGTTCTGCGTCAATTTTATTTCCCACGACATTCACATCGTCATCCGAGAGACACAGCTATAACTTCAACCTACCTAGGAAAATGGCTTCGAATGCTTTGTCTTTTCATTGTAATTCATCAGTCCAAAACACCGTCATTCGAATAGTTTGGACGACTGATGTAAACAATGAATAATAATTAATAATATACCACCCGAATGAAAAATCCAAAGATACTTTGCAAACTAGGTAGATATTTATAACCTAGCCATTTCCATTCCCGTCTGTTGTATTATCACCGCGCTTCTCGCCTGCGGTGCCACAAGTAATAAAAATCTGATGTGTACCATTCACATGCCTTTCTCCATATCCCTGCAACAGATTATTCTTAAAAAGCTTATACTTTTATTTACTTTATGCTAATCAGAAAAAAATAGCAGAAATAGTCTAATTACTCGCTTCCTTGTAAGTAGAAACGAAATAAGGGACAACTGTAGGTAAAGTGATAGTTAAAAGCTGGTTGCTATGTCAATGAAGTTCCTTTGTCTATATGGATAGCAGTTGACAAGTTCCTGTATGAAAAAGTATACGTTTTTCATAGCAGAAACCAAAAATAAGGAATGTCACAAAAACGACGAACTCCACGAAAAAAATGTATATAACATAAATTGTGTGTTTTAATGTGCTCTACATTTTTTGTGTAGTAAGTTTTTGTCCATCTCTTACGGTTTAGCAGTTATTCAAAATTTAGTAAAATTCATTCAGAATAAACTACTCTTCAGAGGCTATTCACAGAAAATTCAAGATATACATTTTATTTGTCAGGTAAATATGTTTAATATACGAAATTTTAATCAAAATCGTTAGAGCCATTTTTGAGAAAAACAAAATTTTCGAAAAAAGTCCTATGTAAAGGATAGTTGGGGGTGGGGGGATTTTTCTCAAAATCTTCGTGTCGCATCCCTGGAAGATACTAAACTTAAATACCAAGTTTGGTATTTTACCGACTTTTCGTTTTTGAGTTATCGTGTTCACAGACACACACACACACACACACGCGCGGACTTTTTTGTGAAAATGCTTTTTTTGGATATTGGGGACCCTAAAACATATATTTCCGATGAAATCTCGGTATCGAATTTTTTGGTGGAGTGCAATACTTTCTCTATACACTATGTACATAGTGCGTATGGAGAAAGTAAAAATGGGCGATAAACACTATTAAAAATATCACCGCACTCGTTACGTTGACATGCATGGTACTTTGACTCCGTGACGGTACGTGTTGTTTTGAAGATATTTCTTTCTTACAGAGACACGGCCCTCAAATAAATGGGTTGAAACCACAAACTTATTTTGGTTTCATTATGCTGCATATATTGTAAAGGACAATTTAAAATATTAGGGGTCTTTTCAAAAATAATCAAACCTTACTTACTATTCAAAGAGTGAAATTAGGATTAATGATATTACCCATTTTGTATATTACAACATTTTGACAGTTAACATTTAACTAAAGATATTACACGCAGATTTACATAATATAATTTCTTCCTTTAGTGCGTCTACGCTACAACAGTGGACTGAAATTAAATTAAATTGCATTTTATTTTGTGGGCGCTGCTGTGGTTCTTAGCACCCCATTCTATATTGGGGGTGAAAGGCAACTTAATTTTGCTCAGAGGCCTCTTTGTCAGACTTGAGATTCTTTTACTATGATCGGTTTTATTTTTCATCCGAAGGAAGCTATGCTATGGGCATTTACGCCCAAAAAATTCACTGCCCTCCGCCGGTAAACCCGCGAACTTAGGAATCAGAGGACTTGGGAACCATGCTGCTCCTAGAGCACGGAGGACGACAAACTGGTCTGATCGCGACCGAAACGAGATAATTGAGTTTCCAAATCTTAGCTATTATATTTGTACTATTGTAGAGATAGGTATTTGCTTCTGGTTTATACGAGGGTCGGCTGATAAGTCCCGGGCCTCACACAGATATGGCGCCACTAGGTCAGTTAGACGAATGCATCGTATAGTTTAACTCTAGACTAGCTTGCATCCATAGATACAGGTCAATAGCTTGTTTAGTTTCGAATGACAGCATTTTAAACAAGAAAACTGTAGAGTTTTCACGAAAATGGATTTGGAAAAACGAGCAGTGGTTGAATACTTCCATTTTAAAGGCTTAACGCCTAAAGAAATCAAGGAGAAAATGGACAGTTCATTGAAAGACTCTGCCCCTTCATATTCAATGATTAAAATGTGGGTTGCAGAGTTTAAAATTGGAACTACGAGCACTAGTGATGAGCCTCGCTCTGAACGCCCTGTAGAAGTGAAATCTCCAGAGATCATTGAAAAAATTCATCGTTTAGTACTGGAAGACCGCAGATTAAAGTTGTTTGAGATAGCAGAGGCTGTAAACATGTCAAAAGAACGTGCAGGTAATGTTTTAAGTAATGTTTTGGGCTTTCACAAGGTCTTTGCAAGATGGGTGCCGCGTTTGTTGACACCTGATCAAAAGTTGCAAAGAAAAACTATTTCTGTTAAGAATGTGGAGCTCTACCGTAAACATCCCAGTGAATTTTTGAGACGGCTTATTGCCATGGATGAAACTTGGATATATTACTACACTCCAGAAAGTAAATCACAGTCAAAACAGTGGATTGCGCTAGGTGAACCAACTCCAAAAAAGGCAAAGTAAATTTTGTCAACTAAAAAGGTTATGGCGAGTGTTTTCTGGGATGCACAGGGAATTATTTTTATTGATTACTTGGAAAAGGGTAAAGGTATCACTGGTGACTACTACGTAAGCTTACTGCAGCGTTTGAGTGATGAGGTGAAAAGAAAAAAATCTCATTTGGCAAAAAAAAAAAAAAAAAAAATAATAATAATAGTAATCTTGTTTCATCACGACAATGCTCCGGCCCATCGTTCAGTCATCGCAAAGCGAAAAATGTGCGAATTAAAGTTGGAATTGCTTGAACATTCACCCTATTCACCAGATCTAGCACCCAGTGACTACCACTTTTTCTGAAACCTCAAAAAATTTCTTGGAGGACGAAGATTTCACAGCAACGAGGTCATTGTTGCGGTAAACAGCTATTTTGAGGATCTTCATAAATCGCACTACAGATATGGTTTAATTAAGTTAGAACACCGATATGACAAATGCCCGGGACTTATCAGCCGACCCTAGTACCAGCGCAGTAAAAAGTAATAAGGGATAAAACTGGAACAAAACAATTGAGGGGACTCAGCATCCCCTCCTAAACACCTGAGAGAGGAGTGCTGAAAGAACCTCAGCTCCCAGGTCCCGACGTCCCTGCTCTGAGGTGTTGCTTTCTAGAACAACATTTAGAGAACAGGATAATGTCTGAAAACATTGATTTTACAATAACCGGCAATGGGAACTAGAAGGGAAACGACGAAGTTAAAATGCATTGTATTACAATGTGAGCGTTCACAATAACTAATCAGAGCCGTACGGATTATTGGATTCATATGAGCAGCTGTTATATGGAAGAAATTGATCAAGGAATTCAATTCAATTTATTGGTCCTGTTGATCATTTACAGCATGATATAGGACACGTCAGTGTTACAGATATGCAGAAAATATAAAATAAGCATTTAAAGATTTCAAAATAGGTATTTAGAATTATTAATTCATAAAATAATTTGAGTTGTTTAAAAACATTCATTCATACAATTGCCAGTAATTAAAATGCATTCCAAAACAATGTTACAAAAGTCATTTACCCATATATCTCTAAATTATAATTAATAGCATATGTCCATTAATATTTTAAAATAATATGCATAAAAGCAATATAAATATATCAATTCCATTTATTTTGTCCAGTCAGATCATTGGATAGTCAAGTTGTATAAAACAATTACAAGAAAGAATGTTCAAGAAAAAAAAAATACATACAATATGAGTTGACAAGTATTAAATGTCTGTAATAAGAGGCCAAAATTAGAGATATGCTAAGTCATAAGGTTATTTTAGATACATAAGAAGAGGTTCTTCTAGGTAAGCCTCTTCACTATAAAACATTTTTTTCATATTAAGGACACTATTCCAATTATAAATTTTTGGACATCTAATTGCCTTTAATGTTTACAGTATATGTTGTTTAAATTAATGTAATTAATAATGTGCTATGCTCATATAGTGTTATGTTATGCCATACTGGATAATTATTATTTTTTGTATTATGGTTATGTTTGTTTACCTTTATATAATTGAAATGTTGTGAGGCTCTTTTTTTATATACTTTAAGACTTCTAAGATATAAATACAAGGAGCAGGTTTAGAGATTTAAATGAAAATTTACAATATGAGGTTTTCCCTTTATGTGCAATTATGTTAATTGCTCTTTTCTGGATTTTAAAGATACTGTGCGATTCTTACCCCAACACATAAATCCATATTTGATGAGGCTATGAAAGTATGCAAAATACAGGTTTCTAAGACTGAGCCAAGTGGCTCGGGCGTTTCGTCTGGGATTGGCTCGGGAGGTCGTGGGATCTGTTTCCTGGGGTCCACCTCTGACCCATGGGTTTTTAAGGGGTTTTCCCTGGTCACTATGCGAGTGGTAGAGAGGATTCTTTACACACCCGAAATTCCTGTCCCTTCATTTCATCCCAACCGATCTCTTTCAGCGTTGTAAGTATCTACTAAGTGTCTACAGAGGCGTCATTTCGTGAAGGTGACTGTGCTCTGGAAATACAGCTCTCAGCGGCGGTATGACGCTAGTGGATGGACTCAGGCGGTCTATCCGGGACTGAACCACACGTTCCTGGTGCTTCCCACGTCGAGATGAACTGCTTGGAACCCCCCACGACAACTCTCTCCCTGTCAGGATATCGGCCGCCCTCTGAAATTACACTCATCTCATCCTTCCTCCAGGGGTCTGACGTACCATAAACCTCCCACACACAGACTTCTTAGCATCATATGGTTTATCATAACCTTTATTACAAAGCATATTTTACTGAGCCTTGAGGTCAGCTTTTCAATATGAGTACACCATTGCAGACTTTCGTCTATCCTTGTTCCTAAAAATTAAATACTATTTACATAGGTAATGACTCTATTTCAAGTTATATAAGAGATAAATATGAGTGTGTATTCCTTAGATGTCTAAAGGATATAGCTTGAGTTTTTTTCTTTATTGATTACCAGCTTATTACTTTCTCTACACGTACTATGTACATAGTGTATAAAGAATGTATTGAAATGCATCCAAAAATTCGATACCCACATTTCATGTATATTTTGGGTCCCCCTGAATCCAAATAAAAACATTTTTAGAAAAGGTCCGCATGTGTGCATGTGCATGTGTGTGTCTGTGCCTGTGGACAGCATAGCTCAAAAACGAAAAGACCGTTAAACACCAAATTGGGTATTTAAGTTTGGTATCTTCCAAGTATGCACACGAAAATTTTCAAGAAAATCCCCCCACCTCCAACTACCCTTTACATGAACCATTTTTTGAAAATTTTGATTTTCTCTTAGATGGTTCTTTTGATTAAAATACCTTATTTTTAAGATATTTTTATGACAAACGAAATGTATATCTTGAATTTTCTGGGAATAGCCTCTGAAGACTACTTCATTCTGGATGACTTTTGTATAACTGAAAAACCATAAAAGATATACAACTTACTACACAAAAATGTAGATCTTTTTAAAACAAACAATTTATGGCATATACTTTTTTTTTGGAGAGTAACCGTTTTAGAGACATTCAGGATTATTGGTTTTTTCACAAACGAAAAGAAATCTTTCTTCGTTTCTCGTTTGGTTACTCCTACAAGCAAATGGATTGGAATTTCAATTGTTTCGCATAGCGACAGCTTTTAAAGGGCGACTATCGCTTTAGTCTGTGCATTTTCATATTTCCCTTCTACTTATAAGGAAGCTAGTAGTAAGACTAATTCTGCTCATGTTTATCTTCATTAGAATGATGTAGATAACAGATTAATTTTGAATAAAAGGTTTGTTTACCGAACAGCTAGAGGACATCATGTGAATGGAACAAATTCGATTTTTTTCCTTCTAATTACAAAGAACCAAGTAATAAGACAATTTCTGCTAATGTTTTTCTCGATTAGCATGATGTAGATAGAAGAATAAGCTTTTTACAATAATTTGTTACAGAGATGTAGAGAAAATCACGTGAATGGAACACATTAGATTTTTTCCCCTTCTATTTACAAGGAAGCTAGTTATAACACTAATTCTGCTTATGTTTATCTTGATTAACATGATGTAGATAACAGATTAATTTTGAATAAAAGGTTTGTTTACCGAACAGCTAGAGGACATCATGTGAATGGAACGCATATTTGATTTTTGTCCTACTTAAGGGAACCAGGTAATAAGGGCAATTTTTGCTAATGTTTATCTCGGTTAGCATGAAGTAGATAGAAAAATAAGCTTTTTAACAATAATTTGTTACAGAGATGTAGAGAAAGTCACGTGAATGGAACACATCAGATTTTTTTTTTTAAAAACCAAAGCTGTGAATAAAAAATGTCACTAGAGTTCTCTCTAATTGCAAACTTTTAAAACAAACCAAAAATAAGTAACAGCATGTAACAACTAACTTGAATTTGTGCTATTAATTACAAAGGTATTAGAATCGCATTTGTGCAAGAGAAATAAAAAAGCATGATGATGTGATTTGATTACAACTAGATGAGAAGCTGGTCATCGACTATCGCGCTGCTAAATTTAAGCATTCCTGTTTCTGTTCTGTGAACCACCATTCTTATGGCACATATACATGCTTAGATGTAAGCAGGTTAGCAGCTTTTGAGGTATGCACCAATTTCACCGCTATGTGCGCGACCTTTATCAATTATTACTAGTACTTTTCCGTCATGAGAGAAGAGTTTTTTATTCGGTTATCATTTAGAACTTTTAAAGAGCCACTTTGGAATGCGTTTCACTAGATTGACAGGTACAAGGACGATTATATAACAGTTACGTTCTTCGCTTCCAGGCTATTTAATACCAAACCACGGAAAAGAAAATACCATTCATTTAAATTCAAAATTACTAAATGAAAGGAACATGGTGTACATTTTATTTATTTATTGAAAAATAATCACTATGATTTCGGTGAGGAGTGTTCCCTTGGGTTACCTGAGCGAGTTGGATTTGTGGTAGCGTGTGAAGTGCGCATTCGAAGGGCCCAAAGTTCGATTCCGTGGACCGCCCATTCTGATCTCGGATTTTTCGTGGTTTGCCTGATCGGTAGGCGAATACTGGAGTGATTTCTCATCTATCACGATTTTCATTCCCTCAGACCCCTTTCATTACGTTTCCTTATCATCATTCAGCTGTGCTAGGTTTCGTGCGGTGAGGCGATGCCGGACGTACGGCGCGGATGCTGCTCCAAGGACACTAGAAAAATTTTATTTGATAAGGATGCTGTAATTTTCCAGGAATTTCGTCCCACATGAGTTATTTTACATGCTAGTAAATCTACTGACATGGGGATATACTTTTAGGCAGACTAGAACTCGTCAATCTGTCGTGGTTCGAAACAAAACAGTCATTGGGTGTTAAAGTAAATAATTACAACTAATTTAATATTTTAATTAACAGCATTTTGGCAAGGCTATTTTCAATTAATTTACTACTGCATAATCAAGGAGGTTTTTGTTATTTTATAACAGCAATTTATATTAAGGCAAACACATGTGTGAAATTTGACCAAAAGTGTGAAAAATTAAAAAAAAAAAATCATAATATGAATTTTTAAACTTTAGGAATTTTTTTCCACTTGGCGTACGTGACAGTTTTTAACTGAGAATAAAATTGGACAACTGCATGCTTTTTAATAGACACGTCCAAATTTAAACCTTGATTTCTTGCAAATCTTTTCCCAACACCTTTACGCACTCGTGCTCAACAGAATGCATTTTTTTTTAATAATTTGTTTCAATGCTTACTAATTTGTTTCAATGCTGCATCTTAAAAGTACATGAAAGACAATATAATATACTTTTGTTTTTGAAAAAAAAAAACGATCCAATTTTGAGAAATAAATTATTAAACTTTGAAAAATCAAGAGTTCTGGAAAGTATGGAAAGTAATAATTACCTTTCCCAGTGCATATGTACAATGTACAGTAGATAGAGAAGGTACCTTATCCCAACCAAAAAATTGATATGGAGATTTCACCGGAAATATATGTTTTGAGATCCCCTATATTAAAACAAATTTAAAGAAAAAGGTCAGCATATATGAATGTATGTGTATATGTGTATGTATGTGTGTCTGTGGATAGCATAACTCAAAAAAGTAATTTCCGTTAAATATCAAACTTGTTATTTAAGTTTAGTATCTCCCAAGCAGGTAACTAGAAGATTTTCAAGAAAATTCCCCCCCCCCCCCCACCATAAACTACTCTTTACATGGAAAAATGTTTGAACATTTTGTTTTTTCCCAAAAATGGCTCTAACGATTTTGATTAAAATATCGTATATTAAGGATTTTTACATCACAAATAAAATGCACATTTTGAATTTTCTGAGAACAACCTCTGAAGACCTCTTTATTCTGGATGAGTTTTGCAGAATTTTGTATATAGGTTAAACCGTAGATCTCGTTAAAACACATAATTTATGTCATATACCTACATTTTTTAGTACAGCTGACCGTTTCTGATATGATCCTTGTTATTGGTTTCAATTTTAAACTACTTAAACTTTGCTCAAACCTGGAAGTGACGTTTCATTTCACCTCTCATGCTTTAATGCAGCCATGCAAAGCGAAACTAATTTCAATTGTTTTACATTGGTCGAACTATAGAGTTTTGACTATTGATTTAGCATAAGGTATTTCCTTATTTCCTTTCTACTTATAAGGGTGCAAGCAATTAAACCATTTCTGATAAAGTTTAGCTTGATTAGCATGTCGTAGATAAAAGAATAATCTTTTGTAAGGAAAGTTGTTTTATGTAACAGCTAGAGAAAGTCATGTGAATGAAACACATCAGATTTTTAATAAAACATTGCATTTAGACAGTGAACATTTTTATTTAAATAACCATGCAAACTAGAATTTGAATACATAGCAAAAATATCACTATTATTGTGTATGAAATCCCCTATAAATTTCAACAAATATCTTACATACTGTAGATTTTCCAAATTTCACACATGCTTTACCTAAAAGTTATATTTCTGTCTACTTCCTTCCCTTCTGATACACTACCATGGACCAAGCAATCAATTAGTCAACTGTTAACAATATCAGCTGTCATCTATTGACATTTTTCTCAAAATGCCAAAACTGCATCTGAATGTGAAAACTGCCATTCAAAGCGCACACAGCAACCGACTTAACAAATCTGATTATCACCTTATCTACTGTACCCTTACCTGTAACGAAATATGTAAATATGTAATTAAAGCTTATCTCGATTAATAAAAAGTAGGTAGATGAAACAATATGCTTTTGAAAGAATAGCTTAAAGAAAAACGAACAGAGAAAATTGTATGAATGCAATATATCGGAGTTTATTTCAAAGTTGTTTTTTGGGGGGGGGGTACCTTAACGTCCTTTAACCTAGTTGGTCATATCGGGCGATGAATGAAATTGTGAAATGGTGTTCTAATGATCTCGGGGTCCATGGACCTTAAAGTTACTCGACATTCGTCTTCTCAGGATAAGGGGAAACCCCGAAAAAACCTTATCCGGGCAACTTACCCTAAGTGCGATTTGAAACTCGCGACCTGTTGAATGTGAGGCAGACACGCTACCCCTACACTACCCAGGCGGGCCAAAACAATTTTCTCACTTGTGCAGAACACACTTTCCAATCTCCTACCGCAGTTGTGGTTTTTATTTTATCATTTCTGGCAAAATGAAGTTTCTAGGAATAGGATTCTTTATGGGTGAAATGATATCGTTATTAGTAATACTTTTTGCTATACCTACTTGGCCTATTATTACAAATATGAAATTCTTATTTTGAGGGAAATATCTCTTTATTTTTATTTTAAACATCAACGTAGTTCTTTTACCCTCTTGTCATTTCAGTTCTACTTTGAAAAGCAGAAAATGGAGATATTTTTATAAACCTTATTTCCTTTTTGCAGGTGTTCGGTTTCCATGTCGGCTTGATAACCTGGTTTACCATCATGAAACGTCTAGTGCTTTGTGCTGGGGAAAGAATTATTGTCATCAAACTGGAACAGGACTCTAACTGGTGGAATATAACAGGCTGAGCTGTCACTGAAATCCTGCCTTAGCGAACGGTTCACAAAACCACCCTCTTGCCCCCCCCCCCCCTATTTCTCTTCTTTTCATTCGTTTGTCGCTTGTCAGAGCAGATCTGTTACAGTCGGTTAGACGGTTGGACGGAGGCAACTGTTTCGTTCTACAGATTCTGCTAAGAATGTTGGAAAACTACTCTCAGATCCCAGTCATTTGTTGTTCTGCAAAGTAGTGAGTTTATCTGTATACATATATTTTCTGAGAAGCGTTGCACGAGATGATCTTTTTTCTAAGCTACGCTGACAGATTTTTACTAATGTAATTTACAAAAGTAATTTCAGGTAACAAGCACAAGCCCAATTGCATTTAAAAGGATAAGAAGGGGACAAAATCACGAGATATAAACTATGTTAATACAGGTATAAGTGCAGATATTTTTGTTGGTAATTGATAAAGAAGAGGAGTTTGTGCGCGATAAGAAATTAATGTTGACTCGACAACGAGCAAGGGTGGGCAGACAGGTAAACAAATAAGGACAGTGCACCCAAAAGAAATGCAGCTGGGAACGCACAAGCTATTTATTTGCCTCTTTGTGTCATATATTAGAGCTAGATCGACTGAGTGATGCATTTCTCCTTTTCAGACTGTGCGTTACACGTGGTTTGTTTACATCGGAAGCCAATACAGGCACCGGGCATACAGCTATATAACGTCTATGTATACCAACCTGACGTCAAATCGAACAAACCTCTCTCTTTAGTAATTAATGAGCAACACTACATACATATTTGGCTAATTTACGGTCTTTTAATTTTACTTATTAAGGTTGGGTAGTATCTCAAAGTGCACGTGGCACACACAAGTCATACATGTGTATTTTCTCCAAGACCACGCAGGCATAGTAACTATGAGCGAACAGGACACGCTGTAACGTATGTTGTACCGGAACTGAGTTTGAATGTTTTCTGCAAGTCTAATGACTCTGATTATCTAGGCCAAAAGATCAAATATTGAGGTGTGAAACGTGGAAGCAAATCAGACAGTCTGTACTAACAGACATAGTTCATTTCTCGGCGCACTTAAAGACTTTGTAAAAAAATCATATGTGTTCCACTTAGAGGGTTTTCTCTACATTCCATCTTGTCGCAATGCTAACTTCATACCCAAGGTCACGGGTTCAAACCCGGCGGAGGACGATGGATTTTTTCGGGTGTAAAAATCCTTAGCATGGCTTCTTTCGGAAGGGAAGTAAAGCCGTTGGTCACGTATCGTAGATTTACGGCACGTAAGAAAACCTCAAACCTGATAGAGAGGCCTCTGAGCAAAATTAAGCGGTCTTTCACGCCCAATTTAGAATGGGACACTGAGAACCACAGTAGTTAAAGAGCGTCCACGAATAACACGCCATTTACATTTTTTTTTCTCTACATCTCTGTAAGAAAATTGTTAAAAATATTATTCTTCTATCTACTTCATGCTAATCGTAATAAACATTAGCAGAAATTGTCTTATTCCTTGCTTCCTTGTAAGTAGAAGGAAAATAAGCTAAATTGATAGTCAAATCTTTTTAAAGCTGGTTGCTGTGGAATTGAAATCCGTTTCTTTGGATGGCTAGGAGTTTACAATTTCATATATGAGACCTACTGAAATCAATAACAGGGAATATCTTGGAAATGGTCAACTTCACGAAAAAAAAACTATATGATATAAATTGAATGTTTTAACATCTACATTTTTTGTGTAGTAAGTTTTTGTCTATCTCTTAAAGTTTATCGTTATGCAAAAGTCACCCAGAATGAAGAGGTTTTCAGAGACTATTCCCAGAAAATTCAAGATATATTTTATTGATATTTCTTTAATTTTCGGCATTTTAATCAAAATCATCAGAGCCATGTTTGAGAAAATCAAAATTGGCGAAAATTTTCCATGAAAAGGGTAGTTGGGGGTGGGGGGATTTTCTTGAAAAATCTTCGTGTCGCATCTTTGGAAGATTATGTACTTAAATACCAAGTGCGGTATTTAACGGACTTTTCGTTTTTGAGCTATGCTATCCACACAACCACACACACACGGACATTTTTGTAAAAATGCTTTTTTTTATTCAGGGGATCTCATAAACATGTATTTCCGGTGAATTATCAGGGGCTGGGATACAATATTTCCTTTATATACTAGTACATAGTACTTTTAGAGAAAGTAGAAACATCAGGTAGTAAATTATAAGATTTGTGGGAAAATTGTTAGACGAAGAGTAAAAAACAACTAGCCCAAAGTGAATACATATTAAGGTGCTCTTTATTAAAATACCTTCATCTATACCAGTGATGGCCAATTAGTAATGCACTGAGGGCCAGAATTCAATATGGACCTTACTTGAGTGCCAGGAAAATTAATAGTAACTGTATTAAAAATAAAATAACAATGGCAACTTAAGAGCATAGTATGTATAATATTATTACACGCACAGTGAAAGAACAGGAATTGATTTTTACTGGGAACAATGAGGTTTATCAAAATCTTTTACAAAAGATTTAAAATCCACTTTCAGTTCTGATGTTGCATTTTTATGAATATGAGATAGCATTGAAACAGTTAATCTGTTTCTGGACTTTGATTTCACTAGTTTCATAGCAGAGAAGGCAGTTTCACCTATGTAAGTACCACCAAATGTGGAAGTAAGTTTTAAAGCTCAGTTTCTAAGATGTGAAAAATGTTCCTTTGAAATAAGTTTCCAAAAATCAACACCAGTTGCCTCTGTTGCTTGAAGAGATGAATCACATTGGAGCTCACATAGTGACAGCTGTAGATCCTCGGGCTGACACTCTACTTTACATCTCATGGCATTGTTGAAAAGTTCCATCTGTGATCGAAATACTTTAAAATCTTGAAATCTACCATCAAATTCTAAAATGAGATCTATGCAGGAAGTTAAAAAAAGGAACAAATCATATATTTATTCGCGGGCCGAAATAATCAAAATAATTAAAAAACCTCATTGCCATTAAAATAGCTCAGAAATCTTGTTATAAGATGTAGGAAGGTGCAGAGATAATTTCAAGGCGATTTAAGACCCCAGAGGCGCTATATACAATTACATTAAAACATATTGATTCGTCACAAAGCGATCAGTAGAATGTAGTTCCAAATCTAGGCAAGGAAGTCGCTGCGATATATTAGTAGAAAATAAAACAATACAACAATACATTCTGTCAAGAAAGTACAGGAAATTGATCATTAAAAAATCCTGTTTAAAAGGGGATTCGAAATTATTGCTGTCGCTAAGTTGGTACAACTTTCCTCTATACGCAAGCGAAATTTGATCGTCATCTGTCATCTAGTTGGTTTACAGTACGCCATTTTGTTAGTTCATCTCAAAGGTGATTTGCGATTTTACGATGGGTGCAAATATTGAACAAAGCATCTGTATCAAGTTTTGCATTGCAAATGGTATTTTGTGTGCTGAAAATGTTACAGAGGGCTTACGATGAATCGACTTTATCAAAAACATGTGCATATGAGTGGTACAGTGCATTCAAAAGTGATCGAGATGTGGTGGAAGATTTGCCTCGCTCTGGTCGGCCATCAACGGTTTCAACTGAACTGAACATCGCTAAAGTGAAGAAAATGATGTCTGAAAATCGTCATTTAGGTCTGAGAGAGATTGCCGCTGAACTTTCTGTGTCTCACAAATCGATTCATACCATTTTAAACGATTGTTTGGGCATGACACGCGTTGCATCTCGGTTAGTTCCGAAAGACTTGAATTTTCTACAAAAACTCAATCGTGTAAGTATTGCTGAAGACATGCTAGAACGAGCCATTTCCGATCCCACATTCCTGAAACGCATTGAAGCTGGTGATGAGACGTGGGTTTACGAGTTTGACGCTCAAACCAGTCAACAAGCTTCCGAAATGCGCCTTCCAACTGAACCGAAACCTAAAAGGGCACGTCAAACTCGATCAAAACTGAAGGTCATGTTGACAGTTTTATTCGATTATCGCGGTGTCGTGCACTCAGAGTTGTTGCCAGAAGGTTAGATGGTAAATAAAGACTATTATCTGAGCGTTATGCGGCGTTTGAGAGAACAAATACGGCGAAAAAGGCCAGATTTGTGGAACGACAATTCATGGATTCTGCACCACGATAACGCACCAGCTCACAAGGCTATTATTGTGAACGAATTTATGGCCAAAAATTCAACAAATTTCATCGAACAACTACCGTATTCACCTGATATGGCTCCTGCTGATTTCTTTCTTTCCAAAACTCAAGTTACCACTTCGAGACACCCGTTTTCAGTCGATAGAAGACATAAAGGAAACTTTGCGGTGACATTTGACATCGTTTCCTAAAAGTGCCTACAAAAAATGTTTTGATGATTGGATTATTCGTTGGAATAAATGTATAATTTAGAAGGGTCCTACTTTGGATGAATAATTCATTTTTTGTGTTTTATTGGCAAATTCCCGGAAGTTTCTTGACACAGTAGTATGTTTTAAATTAAGTGATCCTCATTCTAAAATTATAAAAAAAGAAAAAAAAATGTGATGTATTAGATTCACATGACTTTTTCTACATCTCGGTAACAAATTCATGTTTAAAAGTTTATTCTTCTATCCACCTCAAGCTAATCAAGATAAACATTAACAAAATTGTTCTTATACCTTACTTCTTTAGCAGTTATGCAAAATTCCGTAACATTCATCCAGAATAAAGAACTCTCCAGAGGCTATTCCCAGAAAATTCAAGATATACATTTTATTTGTCAGGTAAATATCTTTAATATACGAATTTTTAATCAAAATCATTACAGCCATTTTTGAGAAAATCAAAATTTTCGAAAAAAGTTACATGTAAAGGGTAGTTGGGCGTGGGTTGATTTTTCTCAAAAGCTTCGTGTCGCATCCCTGGAAGATACTAAACTTAAATACCAAGTTTGGTATTTTACCGACTATTCGTTTTTGAGTTATCGTGTTCAAAGGCACACGGACCTTTTTCTGAAAATGCTTTTTTTTAGATAAAGGGGACCCTAAAACATATATTGCCGGTGAAATCTCGGTATCGAATTTTTGGGTGGAGTGCAATACCTTCTCTAAACACTATGTACATAGTGCGTATAGAGAAAGTAAAAATTGTAGAAAAAAGGCCCGCGTGCGAGTGTCTGTCTGTGGACAGTATAACTCAAAAATGAAAATTCGGTTAAATACCATTTTGTATAACTTGCGTGACTGGTGAACTGTAACAAATAGACAAAACTTATTTCACAAAAAGTGTAGATCTCGTTAATCACAATTTATCTCATATACATATTTTTGTATGTTGACCGTTTCCTAGGTATTCCGTAATATTGGTTTCATTTTTAAGCTACCTATTTAAATTTTTCTCAAACGAGAATTCGCCATTCTTTTCGTCTCTCTTTTGTTCATTAGAGTAAAGAGAAGCGAAGCGAATTTCAATTATTTCACACACGGATTGGCTTTTAAAAGATGTTATTATTGCTTTAGCCCAGTGCGTTCCTTTATTTCCCTTATACTTTTGCATAACTGCTAAACCGTAAGAGATGGACAAAAACTTACTATACGAAAAATGTAGAGCACGTTAAAACACACAATTTATGTTATATACATTTTTTTTCGTGCAGTTCATCCTTTTTGAGACATTCCTTGTTTTTGATTTCTGCTTTGAAAAGCTTATACTTTTCTCATACAGGAATTTCTCAACTACTGTCCATACAAACAAAGGAACTTCAATGACATAGTAACCAGCTTTTGTCTCTCATTTTAACCTATGGTACTCTCTTATTTCGCTTCTACTTACAAGGAATCAAGTACTAAGACTATTTCTGCTAATTTTTTTCTGATTAGCACGAAGTAAATAGAAATATAAGCTTTTTAACAATAATTTGCTGCAGAGATGTAGAGAAAGTCATGTGAATGGTACACATCAGATTTTTTTTTCTTTAAACGTACTTGTACATAGTGTATATATAAGGTATTGAAATGCACCCAAAAATTCGATACGGAGATTTCACTGGAAATACATATTTTGGATCACCCTGAATAAAAAAAAAAAAGAATTTTTGGAAAAAAAGGTCTTGTGTATGTCTATATGTGTGTATGTATGTGTGTGCGTGTGTGTAGCTGTGGATAGCATAGATCAAAAACGAAAATACCTTTAAATACCAAACTTGGTATTTAAGTTTGGTATTTACCAAGGATGCAACACGAAGATTTTTAAGGAAAAACCCACACCCCAACTACCGTTTAAATTGAACATTTTTCGAAAATTTTGATTTTGTGAAAAATGGCCCTAATGATTTTGATTAAAATACCTTATATTTAAGATATTTTTATGACAAAAATGTGTACCTTGCATTTTCTGGGAATAGTCTCTGAATATCTATTCATTCTGGATGACTTTTATGTAGCTGGCAAACCGTAAAACATATACATAAACTTACTACACAAAACACGTAAATCTCATTAAAACACACACTTTATAACATATACATTTTTTTGTAGAGTTAACCTTTTCAAGATATTCTGGATTATTGGTTTCAATTATAGCCATTTATAATTTTCTCAAACGCAGACATATTTCTCCTTGTTTATTTATTCCTGGCAAGCAAAGAGATTGAAATTGCAATTGTTTCACATAGCGAGCGGCTTCTATAGGACGAGACTATCGCTTTAGCCCGTGCATGTTCTTATTTCCCTTCTACTTACAAGGAAGCTAGTAATAAAACTAATTCTGCTTACGTTTATTTTGATTAGTAGATAACGCATTAATGTTTTGAATAAACTACCTGTTTGCCGAACAGCTAGAGTATATTATGTGAATGGAACACATTAGATTTTTACCCTTCTACTTACAAGGAAGCAAGTAATACAGACAATTTCTGCTAATGTTTATTTCGATTGTCTTGAAGTATGTAGGAGAATAAGCTTTTTAACGATAATTTGGACCCTAAAATATATATTTCTGGTGAAATCTTGCTGTCAAACTTTTGGTTGTTATACAATACCTTTTCTATCTATTATTTACATTGTACATACGTGCTAAAGAAAGTAAAATCCATCACTCTGCTCCGGGATTGAACCCGCAACCTTAGATACTATATCTAGCATTAACCACTACTCTACGAAAGGCGAAGGCAGTTCGTTATCACCCCATATGAAGACTTCACCTGTGTTATCCAGAAATACTAAAGCTATGGTATAGGTGTGCTGAGGAGTATATCTTTGGTGATATCTCGGGAGTTCAAACCATTCCCTTTAAAGGGGGTTTATGACGCAGCCTGCTCATCAGTACCGCCACGGGGCTGGGTGTGGCGGGCTGAGTTTTATAACTCAATATAGGCGGCTATGTGCCCTAATTGGTGCTGCTAAGGGGGCTATCAAATAATGAGGTTGAAAATTTAAGGCAATCCCTTCTGTCGACGCGAACAATCAATAGCTCCAGGCATAGCCTTGGGACAATTACTTTGGAAATTTGGGAAGTCTTTAATGAGTTTTGCGATTGTTCCTCCATTCATCTATCAAGATTGGCTTTCCACGGTTTCTTCATTAACCTTTATACATCACCTCTTTATGCTACGTCTTTTTCGGAACAACTTTAGGCAACATTTTGTGGTAATACTGAGTAATTTGCGAAATACATAGTTTTTACAAAAAACAGTTTAATAAAATAAATTGTAACTCGTACATAGTAGAGAAGCCAAAAGCTGAAACAGAAAGGTTTTACGGAAATGCATGTTTTGATGTCCCCTATTTATGTTTAAGAAACATATTTGTGTATGTGTTTGAAGTTGTATGCTGTGAACACAATAACTCAGAAACAAAATATCGTATTTAAGTTCAGCGAAGGTTTTGAGAAAATCCTCAACCACTAACTACCATTTACATAGAATAAAACATTCTAAAATGACAATTTTCTCAGAATGGTTCTAACGATTTTTATTTTAAAAATCTGATATATTATATCGTTTCTATAATTTTTGTGGCTTACTAGTGGGGTATACAGATTATTCTTAAGCAAGTTTACATTTCTATCTGCTTCACTGTAGTTGAGACAAATCTGTGCAAAGTTAATACAAGATACATTTCGTTATAGATACAAAGGGAATAGTGATAGTTAAATGTATATGGTAGCCTATAATTATTTTGCTCTTTCTATGCAATAGTTGAAAGCAATTGAAAATTGGCAGCTCTTTAAAAAGAATGACCAAGTGCCTATTGTTAAATTCGACCATTAATAACGGAAATCTCGGGTATGGCTTATCCTAGTTGATATGGAGCGGTTCACAAAGGAGAAACGTGATATCAACGTAAAAACCTATAGGTTAGTGTTATCAGAGACTGTTCGTAGATTTTGCTGGATCTTCGAACGTGATAATTAATGCTCTTACAGGATCAACAATTCTGCAGTTTATAAATTCGAAGAAACCGGGTCCGTGGCAACCTTTAATTCCCTCAGCGTGATCTCACTTCGTGGCGACTTGGAATGGCCTCCAAAATCTTATGATCTTACGCCATGTGACTTCTTTTTATGGGGTTATGTGAAGTCCAAGGTCTACGTGACAGTTCTCCAACTTCAGGAAGAAATTCAAGTGTCATCAACATCAACCGAGATGTCTATGAAAGGGTCATGAAGTTTATGCCTGCCGAGGCAGTGGAGACATTCCTGATATAATTTTCCTCACTGAGAAATGGTAATACAGGTAGATGAAAAAAATGGTAATACAGGTAGATGCATTTTGACTTAGTTATTGCATTTTTAAAAACTGGTATATATTAGACTTAAATTTGTATGAGAAGGCAGGTCATATTTGTATTTTTAAATACATAATTCTTTTAAGTTGTTTGTTTATCTTTTTAAATTTACAACCTCTGAAGTAAACATGTATAATGTGGATAGTAAGCTAAATTTGCACTGCGTTACGCCAAGGGTCTGGTTAGCTAGCCATATCTGAGATTTAACCTAAAAAGTATCTATGTTTTGTTTGTTGAAGAATAAGTTGGAACATTAGCATAATTTCGTATTAGAGGAAGAAGTAGTATTAATAATAATGGGGTATAAAATAAATGCAACTGCTTAAATTGAGGTAGATAAATTGGAAAATAAAATATTATTATTGTAATAACTATAGCTTATTTTGTAATTAAGAAATCTATATAGAAATGTTGGTAAATAAATAAACAATTCTAATTCAAATACTAAAGTTGACAGTTTTTGCTGGAATATAAACGGGTTTAGAACAGGCAATACAAAACTGAACTATTAATGAAACTGGCTAGAAGTAATGTTGATCGTCAAAGACATATGTAATTTGGAGCAGACTTATCAGTTAGTTGGAGATATCAGCATTATACGACATTCTTTGGTTTTGTGTTCATTTGTGCAGCTTGTTTCTAAACAACCCTCTTTATTGGGCTAGGTATTTTAAACACATACAATCTTTATATTTTAGATGTTTTAGTTTATGCACAAATCTTCTGAAAGCTTAGCATTAAGAACGCATATAACACAAGGACAAAAATTAAATGTAAATAGTTATTTAAGATTATCAAAGACTCAAAATGGTTATATGTATTTAGTTTCCAAACTATATCATACGCTGTCAGAACATGCTAGGCAGGAACATTTTTAAGTCCATGGTATATGCATAGTTGGTTGCAAATCCTTTATATTCAACGATGTTAAATGCCTGTACAGTGTTTTAAGACACAAGCATATATATGATGTGTTCCATTCTCTACATTTCTGCAACAAATTATTGTTAGAAAGCTTAGGCTTCTATTTACTTCATGCTAATTGAGAAAACATTAGGCAGAAATAGTCTTATGACTTGCTTCTATATAAGTAGAAGGGAAAAAGAGAGTACCATAGGTTAAAGTCATAGTCAAAAGCTGGTTGCTATGTGAAGTTTCTTTGTTTGTATAGACAGGAGTTGACAAATTCCTGTATGAGAAAGGTATGTTTTTCAATCCTGAAACAAAAAATCAGGAATATCTTAAAAACCATCAATTCCACGAAAAAAACGTATATAGCATAAATTGTGTGTTTTAATGTGCTCTACATTCTCTGTGTTAAATTTTTGTCCATCTCTTACGGTTTAGCATTTATGCAGAAATTCGTAACATTCATCCAAAATAAAGTACAGAGGCTATTCCCAGAACATCCAGGATATACATTTTATTTAGTATGCAAATATCAGTAATATACGGAATTTTAATCAAAATCGTTAGAGCCATTTTTAAGAAAATAAAAATGTTCGAAAATTTTTCCAAGTAAAGAGTAGTTTGGGGTGGGGGATTTTCTTGAAAATCTTAAATACCAAGTTTGGTTTTTAACGGTCTTTTCATTTTTGAGCTATGCTGCCCACAGACACACACACACACCATTTTTCTAAAAATGCTTTTTGGATTCAGGGGGTCTCAAACATATATTTTCGGCGAAATCTCGGTATCGAATTTTTGGGTGGAATACAATACCTTCTCTATAGACTATGTACATAGTGTGTATAGAGAAAGTAAAACAGTACAAATCCGTAAGTTTCAAAATTTGGTGTATAGACGGCAGCACATTTTTAGCTATTTCTATAATGTAAAGCTTCTGAATTTCTCTAAAAAAATCTAATGTGTTCCATTCACGTGACTTTCTCTACATCTCTGCAAGAAATTATTATTATTATTCACTTATATAGCCCCCTTTAACATCTGAGGTCATATCGGGGGCTTCGAATTAGAAACAACTCGTCTGTAGGTTTACGTTGGGTTTAGACCATTTTATTTCCTCAAACACGCAGACATTCACTCTCACATACATGCTTCTAGACTCTGTGGGGGATAGGGAATAATTCTGGTTAAAGAAAAATTCCCCGCCCCAGCCGGGAATCAAACCCGGGACCTCCGGGTGAGAAGTAAGCTCGCTGACCATTCGACCACCAAATTATTGTTAGAAAGCTTATTCTTCTATTTACTTCATACTAATTGAGAGAAACTAGCAGACATAGTCTTATTACTTGCTTCCTTGTAAGTAGAAGGGAAATAAGGGAGTACCATAGGTTAAAGTGATAGCCAAAAGCTGGTTGCTATGTGACTGATGTTCCTTTGTTTGTATGGACAGGAGTTGATAAATTCCTGTATGAGAAAAGTATATGTATTTTAAAGCTGAAACCAATAACAAGGAACATCTCAAAAACGGTCAACTCCACGAAAAAAAAGTGTATAACATAAATTGTGTGTTTTAAACTTTTGTCCATCTCTTACGGTTTAGCGGTTATGTAAAATTCCGTAAAATTCATCCAGAATAAAGAGGTCTTCAGAGACTATTCCCAGAAAATTCAAGATATACATTTTATCTTTAATATACGATATTAGAGCTATTTTTGAAAAAATCTTTATTTTCCAAAAAAGTTCCATGTAAAGGGTAGTTAGAGGTGCAGGATTTCTTGAAAATCTTCATTTGCATCCTAGAAGTTGCCAGACTTAAATACCAGTTTGGTATTCAACGGTCTTTTCGTTTTTGAGTTATGCTGTCCACAGACACACCACACATGGACCTTTTTCTAAAATGTTTTTTGGATTCAGGGGTGCCCAAAACATGTATTTCCAGTGAAATCTTGGTATCGAAGTTTTGGGTGCAATACAATAGCTTCTCTATACATATGTACATAGTAAGTGTAGAGAAAATAAAAATACCAAATCGTGTCTCCAGAAAGCACCCAACGTTGTGCCCTACGACAGAAAATACCAATACTACATTTTATACTAAATCATAACAAATCTGAAGTGATTTCTTATTGTTTCTCGATTTAGACGAGGATAACATTCACGTTCATTATGATTAGAAGATCAAGTTTGTCTATATGTGTATGTGTGACAGTGAGTGTTTGTCTATATGTGTGTGACAGTCAAATTCGTAATACTAGTTTATTTAATTTTAATATTTACTACATTCCGTTTTGTACATTTCATTGAGAACACTTTTATAAATAATATGTTAGAAGGATAAAAACATATTTGAAGGTTTTATTAGTATCCGTAGACTATTGTGATAAACTCCCAGTTTAATATTATAAATTCTGAGTATGCTGTTGGAAAAGTGGATGTGAATAATATAAAAGTACATTACTATGATTAAAAGAGCGAACATGGATGTATGCTTTGAAATAAATACCTAATGTTTAATAATGTATTCAATTTGACAGCGAGAATTAATTTTTGCATTTTACTATTCCTAATATTTCATTGTTTCATATCAACATATTTTACATCCAATTTTTTAACAAATTCTAACTAAAACTATCAATAACTATTTAAAAAGGTTAAATACCATAAATATATGCCTACATTTTATTGGCCTTACACGAAGAATAGTGACTTAAAACCATAACAATATATAACACTTTATTTAACTATGGGTTTTTTATTTCCTGTAAAATTAGATCTCTTGGATTTGTCACCTTTTGGAAACAAGGTCCACATTTATAAATATAGTATGGTGTAACACATGATTTAGTTATTTATTTTTGTAATTTAACGTCCTTTAACTTGGTAGGTCATGCCGGACGATGAATAAAATTGAGGAAATTGTGCTCAAATTAGCTCGAGGTCCATGGAGTTTATAGTTACTCGACATTCGTCTTCTTGGGATAAAGATAAACCCCGAAGAAATCTTATCCAACTAACTCACCCTGACTGAGATTCGAACTCGGGACCTATTGAATGTGAGGCAGACATGCTATCCTCACACTGCAAAAGCGGGCAACACACGATTGGCATGGCTCAAAAAGAAATTTTAGGGAATTAATGACTTACAAAAGTAAGCCAAAATAAATTTTAAAATAGTAAAGTTTATGTCAAGGAGCCACTTCTTGCGGTACTTTTATTAGGTAACGGATAATACATGCAAATTCCTGATAAAATTATTTTTACAAACGTGTATTTCACAGAAATTGCAAAAGAGTTTATACACTTTACAAAGATCCAGAAGCCTTGTGTATTATGATATAGATATTGCAGTCTATATTTTAATAAGTTTAGACTTAACTGTTTTTTCTCAAAAACCATGTGTAGGACAGCAGTGGGATAGGTAGAGTCAGACTGAAAAATTCAATGCCATAGCCAGAATTTGAACCACGGATCTCCCATTCTTTAGCCGGAGGCTCTACCACTGAGGTACCATGTCATCATGCCGATACGCCATTAAATTTCTTAACTGATTCGTGTGTTTCCTGGTAAACCACAAGGTGATCTCAAATTATTTTGGGATGACATACCCCAATGGCGACTTACAATATCGTAGGTACTTCAAGTCCCAGGATTCATAGTTTAGCCAACTATTATGGTCAATTGGTATTGATTTAATTGTTTTCTCACACAAACCTGTGTAGGACAGGAGTGGAATAGGTAGAGTTATACTGAGAAATGCAATACAATAGCCAGAATTTGAACTCGGTTGCTCTACCACTGAGCTATCATGGTTGTAAGTTGTTTACAGAGATTGTTGTTGAGCAGGCAAAGACATTTACATTTTGTCGGATATTAAATGAGACAATTTGGACGTATTCTGTTTTTGTAGTCTAACATACAAAATAACGAGCACGAAAGGCGCTATAAATGAATAATCGGTATTAGTTACACCACCATTTTTGCATAACAACAGCAACCTCTAGAAGCTCTTAAACGACGCTCTTTGCTTTGAAATTTTCCAGGGAATCGATAAGACGCAGTCCCGCTTAATTGCCATTTGAGCACCCACAGCTCTTGAACGCTTTTCGATAAAACCGGATTCCTTTATTAAACTCGTAGGCTAAAACGGTGGGAAATATTGGCTTTCAAAGCTTTTGTTTGGAGAGGGTGCAAAGATTGAAAGGTTTATAAAAATGAAAACGCTGTGAGTCGATACACCTTTAATGGCATCCAAGATGTCTCTCTCAGGAGAGGAACACAAAACTGGCTTTACAATAACCGAGGGCGCTTTCCTTCAAATGAAATATTGCTCAAAAGGGAATTTTGAGGAAAGAAAGGCAGGAAAGTGACACTTGTCTGGTAATTACTGATATTTTGAAAAGCAAAGTAATTCTAACTGTAATACTTTATGCATTTCTGATTTTTTTTAAGATACGCTACTTGTTCATACGAGGCGTGTCCGGAAAGTAAGTACCAATTTGGATAAAAAGTCATAACATATTTTTTTCCCAACAACATTTATGTGTACATGAAAGAGCATTCCTTAACCTATATTTCGACAAAGTTTCCACCATTGTTCAGGCATGTCATAGCGGGAAATCAACTTTTGTGTGTTCTCTTCAAAGAAAGCTGCCGCCAGTGAAGACAACCATTGTTGAATGCCGATTTTTGTGGAAACACATCGTAAAGATTTCTTATTGTAAGTCATCTGTTTTCACGAATTGCCTCATTCCCTTGTTCTATCAAATCATAAGTAACAACAGAAGGCCGCCCACTCCGCGTTTCGTCATGAACACTGGATTGTCCAACATTGAATTGTCTAACCCACATTCTCACTACTCCATCTGTAATTACATTTTCACCATAAATCTCTACTAGCTGATGATAAATTTCAGCTAGCTTTACATTCCTTGCGTTCAAAAACTGTATTACAGAACGCACTTCATTGACGGCGGGATCAGAAATTATCTTCAATATATTGAACGATCACTAACAACTGTAAACACGACACGATTTGGCTGTAATGCCATCAGTAGACAGACAAATGAACCGGAGAGACGGGTGCGCGTGCGTGGAACTGCGACACTAGCTTTGCGGTGGCAGTGGAACGAAATGGTACATACCAAGCACAAGTAACGACTACTTGGTTTTAATAAATTTAAACAGTTGTATTTATATAAAAATCTGTCACACAATTGAGGCTTATTTTCTTTTTCCTCACACGTTTTATACTGAGTTACAACGGGAAAGTAGTTTTAGAAGATGTGAAGTATTAGAAACCGAATAATACTAGACATTATTTTAAAATTATTGTTTGTATATTTTGTACATATCACGCTGATATGGAAAATATAACGTTTAGTCCAATGTGTTTTTAAAACATTTCATGTTGTTTCGCATGTTAACTAAAATGCTTTAAATTGTTCAAAATTAAACATATTTTCTCTGGGAATCGTAAAAAATTTAAAAATTAAAATTTTACATATTTTTAAATACTGTAGCATCTATAAACATATGAATTTTAAACTTCTATACAATTTGTTTCTCTGAACGTGTGCAAGGATGTAATTCACAAGTATATCAAGTAAAACAGCTGTTTAATGTTCAAAATAACTATTTTAGGAATTGATTTAGATTTAAAATGAATGCAGAATTTTTCTAATTTAAGTTCAAGCCATAAATGTCAGTTCACATAATTTCCTACTTAATAAAGTCCAAAATGATATATAAATGAAGTCTCTGCTTAAGTTTAAGACCATTACTTTGTGATTTAACACGTTAAAGCTTTGAAATTTTTATTTTGGAGACAAGTGAATGAAATTTCAACAATGTGATCAGAGTAACTGTGCAGGGTGCTACAAAATCGTAACTTAAACCCACTCTAGTAAGAATTATCATGTAAACTATAGGTTTATATATATATATATATATATTGTGGAATGCAGAAGCTTCTCTATCTACTATGTACATTGTGCATATGTGCTAGAGAAACTAAAAAATGCTCCTAACCTTAAGTCATCCCTGATATCAATGTAACCTAGAAGAAAGTGGTTAATAGTTTGAGAGCTTTATCCGTATGATTTCCTTATATACATATATATATATATATATTTAGAATTTTTGGAAGTACCATGTAACCCACAGTGAAAATATCAATGGGGAAGGACTTGTCCAAATCAGTTCAAAACGTTTTGAGTCACCTCCCTAAGTTAAGTACACCAGGACATTGTTGCATCATCATTCAGCTAATAGGAGCAAAATTGAAATTAAATTACTTCGCGCTGGGCCCTGAATGTTTTACTACTTCAACGATTTGCCTTCCTCTATGTAGGGCTTATATCCCAAGGACTTAAAAGCAAATACCGTAGATCAATAGCCTGTCGAGGAGCAAGCAAGCTTTGGGTAACATCGTATCCCGGATGGGTGATCAGCACAGTACCTTGTATGGCCGTGAAGAAGAGAGAAATGAAATGCAGTGATGATAGGAACATTTTTTACTTTTTACTTTCTCTGGTACGTATGTACAATGTACATGGTAGGTGGAGAAGTATTGTATTCCAGTCAAACATTTGGTACCGATATTTCACCGGAAATACGAGTTTTGAGGACCTCGGAATAAAAATTTATAAAAATGTCCATGTATGTTTGTGTGCCTGCCTGTGGACGGTATAATTCATAAACGAAAAGTCGGTTAAATACCAAACTTAATATTTAAGTTCAGTATATTCCAAAGAGGCGACACTTTCAGGAAAATTTCCCCACCCCACTATCCTTTACATTGAACATTTTTCAAAAATTTTATTTTCTACAAAATACCTATAAGATTTTTATTAAAATACATATGTTTGTGACATTTTCAACACAAATGAAATGTACACCTTGAATTTCCTGCGAACAGCCTCTGAAAACCTATTTATTGTAGATTATTTTGGTATAAACATAAACATAAGAGATAAACAAAATTTACTGCACAAAAAATATAGATCTCGTTAAAACACACAGTTTATGTCATATACATTTTTGTAGAGCTAACCGTTTCCGACACATTTCTGGTTATTTGTTTTAGAGTTAAAGCACTTAAAACTTTCATTTTGTTTTTTTATTGTTTCATTTATATAGCTTCCTTTAACATCTAAGATCATATGGGGGGCTTTGCACTTGAAACAACTTGTCTGTAGGGTTTTTTTTTTTTTTCGTTTGGTTTAAATCATTTTATTTTCCTCACCAGCCGTGAAAAAGGTTTGCTCTCGTTGGATTCAACATAATTTGATACGACCTCAAAAGGATGCTAATATCGATCGGTGCACACAAATGCTCAAGAAATAAAATGGCGGGGCTTCAAAAGACGTATTTAAGATTGTAACAGGTGATGAATGATGGATCTATGTATATGAGCAGGAAGTAAACAGCAGTTGACTGGATGTTTCAAGATGAACCAAATCCAACAAAATTTGTTCGCACTCGAAGCACTTGGAAACAAATGGTCGCCTGTTTTTATCTTAAAAAAAAAAAAAAAAAAAAAAAAAAAAAAAAAAAAAAAAACTGATCCATTGCCTTTAGAGGAACGTAAAACGGTATATAACCGTTTGTTTGCCGAAAGTCTTTGGTGAAATAAGGAAAACAAACGAGTGCCATCGGATCGCCCATCAAGAGAATGAGAACGTTCACACATTTCGCCTAACAACCGACTATTTGAGCATTCAAAAAATCGAATTGATTACTTATCCGCCGTATACTCCTGATTTGGAACCAAAATGACTTCTTTTTGTTCCCGAGCATCAAATATAAAATGCGTGAAAAACGAATTTCGTCCACAGAAGAAGCCGTTGATGAGTTCAAAATCATGTTTTGGAGTTGTCTCAAGCAGATTGGAAAACAATGCTATGACAAATGCTTCGAAAACATACAAAAGTAAATTGATCATAAAAGAGAATATTTCGAGAACAAAAAAATGATGCAATTTTCAGTGACAAATTATTGTTTTTACTTTCTCCATACGCACTATGTACATAGTGTATAGAGAAAGTATTGCACTCCACCAAAAATTCGATACCGAGATTTCACCGGAAATATATGTTTTAGGGTCCCCAATATCCAAAAAAAGCATTTTCACAAAAGGGTCCGTGTGTGTGTGTGTGTGTGTGTGTGTGTGTGTGTGTGTGTGTGTGTGTGTGTGTGTGTGTGTCCGTGAACACGATAACTCAAAAACGAAAAGTCGGTAAAATACCAAACTTGGTATTTAAGTTTAGTATCTTCCAGGGATGCGATACGAAGATTTTGAGAAAAATCCCCCACCCCCAACTACCCTTTACATGGAACTTTTTTCGAAAATTTTGATTTTCTCAAAAATGGCTCTAACGATTTTGATTAAAATTTCGGATATTCAACATATTTACCTGACAAATGAAATGTATATCTTGAATTTTCTGGGAATAGCCTCTGAAGAGTAGTTTATTCTGGATGAATTTTACTAAATTTTGAATAACTGCTAAACCGTAAGAGATGGACAAAACCTTACTACACAAAAAATGTAGAGCACTTTAAAACACACAATTTATGTTATATACATTTTTTTCGTGGAGTTCTTCGTTTTTGTGACATTCCTTATTTTTGGTTTCTGCTATGAAAAACGTATACTTTTCTCATACAGGAACTTGTCAACTCCTATCCATATAAACAAAGGAACTTCATTGACATAGCAACCAGCTTTTGACTATCACTTTAACCTATGGTAGTCCCTTATTTCGCTTCTACTTACAAGGAAGCGAGTAATAAGACTATTTCTGCTAATTTTTTCTGATTAGCATAAAGTAAATAGAAGTATAAGCTTTTTAAGAATTATTTGTTGTAGGGATATGGAGAAAGTCATGTGGATGGTACACATCAGATTTTTTATTATTAGGCTCAAAGTATAAATAGTGCACCTTGTATGATGTAGATATTAATCTTTTGTTTGCAGAACAGGTAGATAAAGTCATGTGAGTTTGCTTTTGAAGCGTCTTCACTTTTCAGCGGTTACCCTTTATTTCATTCTCCATCCATAGCTATTATTCCAGTCCCCTTCCATCAATCCTTAGTTATCCATCATCTGCGATATTTCGGGCTGCCAAGGTATTCTAGTTCGACCTCTTTTCCTTCTGCTCGTTGAAATTGAAATTGAGTTTAATTTATGGGCGCTATTTAACTGCTGTGGTTCCCAGCAGCTGAATAGTGGGCGCTAAAGACCGCTTAATTTTCCTCAGAGGCATCTTTATCAGGCTTGAGATTCTTTTACGTACCATAAATTTACGTCACGCGACCATAGGCGAAGCAATGCATACTAAGGAATTTTGTGCCCGAAAAAAATTCATTCATAGTCGGGTTAGAACCCGCGACCTTGGAAACCTGAGCCTAACATATTACCCCTAGACCACGAAGGACATCACTGTTCGCTGGAGATCTGTATAGCAGAATATTTCTCCATCTTTTATCACCCATCCTTTTTACCATTGAAGAGCTCGGCTCTCAATTCTTTTAAGCGCTGGTTCTTCCATATCCTAGTATGTTCGTTCCTTCTCTTCTCTACCCAGGACATTCTAGCACATCTCTTTAGCCCATCCATTCAACTGCCTTATCTTACATTTTTAGTCCTCAATAAACACCAGTCTTCTGCCCTATAGATTTGCTATGATCTTAAGTATTCTCCCTTTTGTTTCCATTGTTATTGCTCAACTCCACAATACTTCATTAATCAGTTTCACTGCTTCTCTACTCTGGATTATTTTTATATCTACACCAGCTTTACAATTTCCAGATTCATTAAGAACTGATCCCACATATTTAAACTCTTTCACCGATTTAATTATTTCTTAGTACAGTTTAATGTTTCGTCCATTTCCGCCTATTACCAGGCATTCCGTTTTATTAACATTAACTTTCAGTCCACCTGCTTCAAGAGGGTAAGAAAATTCGGGGACCAAATTATCCAACCTAGCTTTCACCTAACGACCAAGGAAAATCGGTAAAAAAAAAAACAAAAAAACTTAGGTCTAGCTGGTTTGAACCAAAGACCCTGCGAATGTGAGAAGCACACGTTACCGCATCGCCACCTCACCCGGACTGAATGTTTTACTAATACACGATAATAAAACTCTGATGTGTTGCATACACATCACTTTCTCTACCTGTTCTGCAAACAAACTATTCTTACAAAGATAATTAATTTGTCTATATAATGCCAATGGAGACAAGCATTAGCAGCAATTGTTTTATTATTTGCTAAAGCGATAGACAAATCTCTTAAAAGCTGGTCGTTATGTGAACAATGGAAGCAAAACAAAAGAGAGATGAAAGAAAGTTGACTTCCTACGCAGTTTACAGAAAAGAATAGAATGGCGTTTTATTTATGGACGCTCTTTAACTGCTGCGGTTCTCAGCGTCCCATTCCATACTGGGCGTGAAAGACCGCTTAATTTTGCTCAGAGGCCTCTTTATCAGGCTTGAGGTTCTTTTACGTGCCGTAAATCTACGACACGGGACCCACGGCTTTACTTCCCTTCCGAAGGAAGCCATGCTAAGGATTTTTACGCCCGAAAAAAATCCAACGTCCTCCGCCGGGTTTGAGCCCACGACCTTGGGTATATGAAGTCAGCATGGTAACCACTACACCACGGAGGGCGACTACGCAGTTTACAACTGAAAAATTCACAAGGAATGTCTCGGAAACGGCCAACTTTACAAAAAAAAAAAAAAATATGTATTTGACAAATTATATGTTTTAACGAGTTCTACATTTTGAATAGTAAGTTTTTGTCTGTCTCTTACGGTTTACCAGTTAAACAAAATTCAGCAAAATTTATCCAAAATAAAGAGGTCTTCAGGCTATTCCCAAAAAATTCAATATAAACATTTTATTTGTGATATAAATTTATTTTATATAGACGTTTAATTAAAACATCGTTAGAATCATTTTTGAAAAACAAATTTCCAAAATTGTTTCCATTAAAGGGTTGTTTGGAGTGGGGGGATTTTATTGAAAATCTTTGTGTCGCATCCTTGGAAGATATTAAACATAAATATCAAGTTTGGTATTTAATGGTCGTTTTGTTTTTGAACTATACTGTTCACAGACAGACACACACATAGACTGTTTTCTAAACGTGCTTTTTGGACTCGGGGAATCTTAAAACATACCTATATTTCCGGTGAAATATCAACATTGAATCAGTAGATGGAATACAATACCTTCTCTACCTACCATATAGTAAGTGTAGAAAAAGTAATAAGGTGTCGTTTCATACACGCTAATAAAATGTTGGTATAAAACGGCTCGACGAGACTAAAGACGAGAATAATTAAAACATTTACGCTCGCTCTGCTAAACAAACCGGAGTAAACAAGAAAAACAAGTCCGCTGTATACTAGCGTCATTTTTAAGACCATGTTTTATTCAGTGACGTCAGGGGAAAACAAGATTTGCTGATTATATGGCACTGCTAGCAGAGAGGGAAAAGATCCTAAGTTACAGTTAATGGAGATAAATAACAACAGTGAGAATTACAGAATGAAGAATAATGGAATACGATTATAGTACACATAGAGTCACATTTCAGATGCTTTCGTAACTTTTGACTCTTTTTCTCATATTAAGCTTACATTTTATGACATAATCATAAAGCCAAGCATTTTAGTAGATCCGCCACATGAACTATTCTTATTGGCTTCAAACTTGTCACCTCCACGAATTTTTTTTATTGTTTCTTTATATAGTCCCCTTTAACATCTAAAGTCATATCGGGATTTTGCATTAGAAACAACTCTTTGTCTGTAGGTTCTTTACGTTGGGTTAAAGTCGTTTTATTTTCCTCAAACACATACACATTCACTCTCACATACATATTTGCACTCTGCGGGGGATATGGAATAATTCTAGTTGAAAAAACATTCCCCGCCCCAGCCGTGAAACGAATCCGAGACTTCCAGGTGAGATAGTCAGCTATGTATGTATGTATGTATGTATGTATGTATGTATGTATGTATGTATGTATGTATGTATGTATGTATGTATGTATGTATGTATGTATGTATGTATGTATGTATGTATGTATGTATGTATGTATGTATGTATGTATGTATGTATGTATGTATGTATGTATGTATGTATGTATGTATGTATGTATGTATGTATGTATGTATGTATGTATGTATGTATGTATGTATGTATGTATGTATGTATGTATGTATGTATGTATGTATGTATGTATGTATGTATGTATGTATGTATGTATGTATGTATGTATGTATGTATGTATGTATGTATGTATGTATGTATGTATGTATGTATGTATGTATGTATGTATGTATGTATGTATGTATGTATGTATGTATGTATGTATGTATGTATGTATGTATGTATGTATGTATGTATGTATGTATGTATGTATGTATGTATGTATGTATGTATGTATGTATGTATGTATGTATGTATGTATGTATGTATGTATGTATGTATGTATGTATGTATGTATGTATGTATGTATGTATGTATGTATGTATGTATGTATGTATGTATGTATGTATGTATGTATGTATGTATGTATGTATGTATGTATGTATGTATGTATGTATGTATGTATGTATGTATGTATGTATGTATGTATGTATGTATGTATGTATGTATGTATGTATGTATGTATGTATGTATGTATGTATGTATGTATGTATGTATGTATGTATGTATGTATGTATGTATGTATGTATGTATGTATGTATGTATGTATGTATGTATGTATGTATGTATGTATGTATGTATGTATGTATGTATGTATGTATGTATGTATGTATGTATGTATGTATGTATGTATGTATGTATGTATGTATGTATGTATGTATGTATGTATGTATGTATGTATGTATGTATGTATGTATGTATGTATGTATGTATGTATGTATGTATGTATGTATGTATGTATGTATGTATGTATGTATGTATGTATGTATGTATGTATGTATGTATGTATGTATGTATGTATGTATGTATGTATGTATGTATGTATGTATGTATGTATGTATGTATGTATGTATGTATGTATGTATGTATGTATGTATGTATGTATGTATGTATGTATGTATGTATGTATGTATGTATGTATGTATGTATGTATGTATGTATGTATGTATGTATGTATGTATGTATGTATGTATGTATGTATGTATGTATGTATGTATGTATGTATGTATGTATGTATGTATGTATGTATGTATGTATGTATGTATGTATGTATGTATGTATGTATGTATGTATGTATGTATGTATGTATGTATGTATGTATGTATGTATGTATGTATGTATGTATGTATGTATGTATGTATGTATGTATGTATGTATGTATGTATGTATGTATGTATGTATGTATGTATGTATGTATGTATGTATGTATGTATGTATGTATGTATGTATGTATGTATGTATGTATGTATGTATGTATGTATGTATGTATGTATGTATGGATGCATGGATGCATGCATGCATGCATGCATGCATGGATGGATGGATGGATGTATGTATGTATGTATGTATGTATGTATGTATGTATGTATGTATGTATGTATGTATGTATGTATGTATGTATGTATGTATGTATGTATGTATGTATGTATGTATGTATGTATGTATGTATGTATGTATGCATGCATATCGCATACAAACTTTGAACGAGTTATGTCAAAAGGTTGTTAAGATATTAATTTTGTATTGATAATAATGAATAGCTTCTTGATGTAACATGAAGTGCTCAGACATTTCTTAGTTGTGGTTAGTTTAAGAGAAAAGAGAATATAATATATGTTATTGAATGATACATTTTCGATAGTTTTGAAGTATAATTCAGCTGAACTGATATTTGGAAAGGTATAATCAGACCAAAAAAAATTATATCCGGGATTTGAATCATATATGTTCCAGTTTTAATGAGATTGCTCTAACCAACTGAGCTACCAGGGTAACGAGTACCTAACTGACTCTCAGTTTTTCCGGTAGACCACAAGGGAATCGCAAATTCATTTTAGACGACACGCCCCAACGACGGCTTATAATATCACAAATTGTTTAGATCCCGACCATCAAAGTTTAACCAGCTCTTTGGTCAATCAATAATAATTAATTGACCTAGCTGTGTACAAGGTTGTAAAATTCCATTTCTCAATTTATTTTACATATCCTACACGTGGCTTGTATGAAAAAAGATATTATTAATATTTTTTAATTAGTGCACAACATTATTTAATTCCATAATTACTGAAGCTCTCCTGAAAATGTCAAACTAATTATAGACTGAAGCCCAAGCAACATTTTGAATACTAAAAATGCGATGATTTGCCTAAATGGTACAGGAGCAAATAAATAACCACTTGCGGCTTTAAAATGTTTAATATTATATCGCCAAATGTGTAGCACAAAGATTTTGAGAAAAATGGCCCCCCAGACCATCCTTACATCGAACATTTTTCGAAATGTTCTGTTTTTTTTTTTTCAAAAATAGTCACGATTTTGATTAAGATACCATATATTAAAAATCTTTACTTGTTAAATAAAATACATATCTTGAGTTTTCTGGGAATAGCTTTTGAAGCCCTCTTCATTCTGGAGGACCTCTTACCCGGTAAACCGTAATAGATAAAATCTTACTGTACAACAATTATAGATCTCGTTAAAACACACGATTTATGTCAGATGCATTTTTTGTGGAGTTAGCCATTACTTTTTATTGTTTCAATTTTAAAATACTTATACTTTTCTCAGACGGGTAGTCGTCATTCGCTTACTCTTGGTAATGCAAAGAGAACCGAATTGCAATACCATCGCATAGCGACAGCTTTTAAATGATTTGACTATCGCGTTAGCCTAGTGTATTCCCTTATTTCCCTTCTATCTACAAGGAAGCAAGTAATAAGACAATTTCTGCTAATGTTTATCTCGACTAGCATGATGTAGACGAATGATCGTTTGTAAGAATAGTCTATTAGAAAAAGTAATATGAATGGAACAGATTTTTTCAGGTTTACGGACGAACAATGGGGCAAACAAAGCTCTGCGAGCATTCACAATAGAATACATTACTAAAAGGACAAATATTGTGGTTGTTGCAGGAAAGGCAGAGAAGATAACTTTGGAATTCGATAAGACCTAGTGAAGTAAGTAGACATCATTACTCATTAGATATTTGGAATTCATTGTAAATAGTAACATGATTTGTTGTCAGAAAGCCAGAGGACACCAATGACAAATTAAAAATTAACATTAAGTGAAATATAATTCGTTATGCGTTGAGAAACTAAAATAAGAAGAGACTAGTGGTGTACTTTGTGTGAAGTAACATATTCTATTTAACGGAAAATAAATGTTGCGACGCAATGAGGAAGGTCGATTGGAAGGTTTTGAAAAAAATAACGAAGGCGTTATAGAATGGGTGTACAATACCATAACTGGTCAGAGAAAAGAACTGGCCACGATGTTGGGAGAAACTGATTGCTAGAAGTACGCTTGAAAGGATGTTGAATGGAAAAAGGTTTTGAGCAGAAGATATGAAATGATGAACAGTATTGAGATAAATAATTCATAATCGAGACACAAAGAAAAGCATGGAGCAGGCTAGATTGTCAGTGAGGAATCTACCCTGCCCTAATTGACTGACTGGTGATTATTGGCTTTGCATGGTTACGTAATTATTATTGTTTGATATTGTTCGAGTAATTTATATCAAACTAAGGTTCCACACATCTAAACATTCCTGGAAAAGGATCAATATACTGGGAAAAGTATTAAAATATTCATTTCTGGGTTTGGGAGATGTTATATTCGCTCAAACATAATACAACATCTGTAGATGTTCCCTTTATGTATTAATTGGGGGATGCTGTTTAAAGGGAGCAAGGCACAACAAAACAACTTCAAATCATTGTGTGCTGGAATAAATAAATATCTCACATAAGGCTACCAAAGGACTTTCTATGCTATTTATCGTTTATTTTGTTGAATGAATGTGTATTTATGTAAACACCAGTATGCAAGTCCTGACCTTCATCAATCGCACGGGCTCACAGATGGCACGTGCTTTTGTAATACACAAAAGCGATAGTAAAAATAAACATGAAAAGTGTCAACATGAAAATAAAAAGAAAAACTTATTCAAATACATCTTCAATTTTCAACACACAATAAACCGTATTCCGATGCATTAGTGTACCCTATTGGAGCAAACAAATGCGCTTAAGAGAGATAAATACACCCAATACTAATACCACTACAAAATAATGACCGAAAAGGATGACGAGAGTGGCATGAGAATCTACTCCATTTGTGAGGAGGAAGAGTCGTGGGCTCGTGTCTTGGCAACTGAACAGGTGTCTCATTTCAATTATCTTGGATCTGAAATCAGCTATATGAAAGATAAAGATATCCAGAAAAATTACTAACATTTCAAGCGAAATGTGGAACAATAAAAAGAATATTAGGAAAGAAAGTTAGATGTGAAACCAAAGTATCTAAAATTATTGCAGTACCTAACCTCCTCTGTACACGATTTAAAATAAAGAAAGATACAGTATATGCTTCGCAGAAACGAAAGTTTAAGATACGTAAAAGGGATAATACTAATGGATAGACTAAAAAATACGGATATCCGCCAGGAACTGGAAATTCAAAGAATAGACGATAAGACACAAATATGTCTACTATGAGCACATATTTTCTTGGGCGTTCAGCACCCTGGTTTTCATTCGGTAGGTTTCGCGTACTTTCGAGGTAGAACAAAGCAACAACATTGAGACATGAAGTATGATATACACCCTGTATCTAGTGGCTTCTATGCTAAGACTTCATTTTGTTTGTAGATCTCAGAATTTACGCATATGCACGTGCGCTATGTTTTGTTTAATATAACAGATAGCTCGCTGTAACTTAGATAACCTATTTACTGTAATGGCTGAAGACCTCAAAGAAAGAAACTTTCCTTGATTGACAGCACTGAAAGAGAGATGGGCAACCTCTCTCTCCTTCCCAGATCCTCTTATCCCCGTAAGTTAAACGTCCAAGAAAAGGTGCACGCATAACAGACAAAACTTATACAAATATCTTATCTCTTAGCACACATACTTTAATTAAGTATATGCTCAAACTTGTCAGTTTTGGCTGTTGGGAATCAAGTCCCAGCATGCTATCCTCTGTATATTTGAGGCTAAAAATCTTAGGTAATAATTTTTTCCTAGCATCCTCCATCTGAACGCAAGCTGCCAAAATATGTATCCTATCTTCCTGTTCTCCGCATAATGGGCAAATACTCTTAATAGCACTGAAAAAAATATTAAGAGTTTTCCACCCTCCCAACCTAAGTTACATTATTCCCGTCCTCTGTTTCATACCCAATTCTAAAGTGTTTTCTTACCCCACCCAATTTTTATTTCATTTGTAGCTCCCATAACGATTTTTGTTTGCATTCAAATGCAATTTCCTGCTTGCATATCATACATTCGATTTTTGAAATCTTTATCGATGTTATGTCTATTTTCATTACCCTCTGGTCAAACATCAGGAAAAAGTAAGAAACAGAAGATATAAATTAGCGCATAATATTCACATCAGATTCATTATGTCGAATGTGCAAGCTATACATTAATAAAAATCTGATGTGTTCCATTCTCATAACTTTCTCTACATCTCTGCAACAAAATATTATTAAAAAGTTTATGCTTATATTTACTTCTAGCTAATCGAGAAAAAATTAGCAGAAATAGTCTTATTACTTGCTTCCTTGTAAGTAGAAGCGAAATAAGGGAGTACCATAGGTTAAGTGATAGTCAAAAACTGGCTGCTATGTGAATGAAGTTCCTTTGTTTGTATGGACAGGAGTTGACAAATTCCTGTATGAGAAAAGTTAAGTTTTTCAAAGCTGAATCCAAAAACAAGGAATATCTCAAAAACCATCAGCTCCACGAAAAAAATGATAATACAACATAAATTATGTGTTTTAATATGCTCTACATTTTTTGTGTGGTAAGTTTTTCTCCATCTCTTAAGGTTTAGCAGTTATGCAAAATTCAGATAATATTTGTCAGATAAATATCTTTAATATATGATATTTTAATCAAAATCGTTAGAGCCATTTTTTTGAAAATCAAAATTTTCGAAAAAAGTTACATGTAAAGGGTAGTTTGGGGTTGGGGGATTTTTCTGAAAATCTTCCTGTCGTATCCTTGGAAGATACTAAACTCAAATACCAAGTTTGGTATTTTAGCGACTTTTCGTTTTTGAGTTATCGTGTTCACAAACACACGGACACACGACACACACGGACCTTTTGCTGAAAATACTTTTTTTTTTTTTTTTTTTTGATACAGGGGAGCCTAAAACATATATTTCCGAGGAAATCTAGGTATCGAATTTTTTGGTGGAGTTTTTTTTTTGTAGTGTTTAACGCCCGCTTTAACTACTTATGGCACCGCAGGCGGTCTTTTGGTGGAGTGCAATACCGTCTCTATACACTGTGTACATAGTACGCGTAGAGAAAGTAAAAATAAGTACAATCTCAACACATTATGGGTTGATTATAGATAGCTTTCTCTAGCAGGTAGAGAAGGTATTGTATACACCCAAAAATTCGATACCGAGATTGCACGGAATTGCATGTTTTGAATACCCCTGAACAAAAACAATTTTAGAAAAAGGTCAATGTATGCGTATATGTGTAAGTGTTTGTGAGTGTCTGTGGAATTAAAAAAAAAAAAAATAAAAAGGACTGTTAAATGCCAAACTTGGCACTTAAGTATAATAGCTCCAAAGGATGATATACGAAGATTTTCAAGAATATCCCTCACCCCAAACTACCCTTTACATGAAACAAATTTCGAAAATTTTGACTCAAAAAATAGCTCTAACGATTTTGATTAAAATACCACATATTAAACATATGTATATGAAAAATAAAATGTATGTCTTGAATTTTCTGGGAATAGCCTCTGGCGACTTCTTCATTTTGGATGAATTTTACATAACTGGTAAATCGTATGAGATAGAAAAAACTTTCTACACAAAAATGTAGATCTCGGCAAAACACACACTATATCTCAGTTTCACTTTTAAAATACTTATACTTTTCTCAAGAAATAAGTTGTTCGTGTTTCTTTTGTTTTACCCAGAGCTAAGAAAAGAAGCGAATTTCAATGACAATCGCCTAGCGACAGCTTTTAAAACATTTGACTGTCGCTTTAGCTAGTGTATTCCCATTTCCCTAATACTTATAAGAAACTAAGGGATTAGAGCATTCTGATAATGTTTATTTCCATTAGCATACAGTAGATAGAAGCATACGTTTTATAATAATAATAATAATAATAATAATAATAATGATTTGTTATAGAGATGTTGAGGTTATGTGAATGGTATGTATACGATTTTCCAAAAGGAAATTATTTGGTAAAAGATTAAAACTTAATCTATTTTCTGTTATATACATTTATGGAGCAATTAAAGTTAAAATATTAAATTAAATCTAAAGATAATTGATCAAAAGATAATTGTTGATAGAATTTTATGCAATTAGAATTTTTTTTCCACAAACCTGTTGGGTTCCTTCCTCATTCTGATTAATATACAAGGCTTGATTCACAGTGGCTTTGCTTTCAAGTTATACTCGTAAATGACACTAAAATATTGTAAAGATAGTGAACACGGAAATGTTTATTAGTATTTCCGGTCGAAGCGATTATCAGATCAGAGAACTTCGCCTGTGAAATACATGACATATCGATATCCAGATGTCACTATAAACCTAGTAAGCATTCCTTGTTGTGTGTTCTTTCAGTTTGACTCATATTTTCAATATGCCTCTTGAGAACAAAGTTTAGAAAATGTTTTATCTGAAATGACGCGCGAATGCGTCACGGGAACGTGGGGAAGTGGTTCGTGTTAAATATAATTCAATGATGGGTCTCGTCACATGGGGGCTACAGCTTATTGGATCAGAATGTTGCCGATATTTTGCAAGAAGATTATGGTTTGGTACGTAAGGTTACATTTATATTACTTTAGTGTGTCCTCTGCGTTAATGGACAAGCTATCAGTTTTCAGTAATTTAATTCTATACGATGTATCACTTAAACTTTGAATTTTAACTGCAACTGCCTTTGGCATAAACAGTTCATTACTAAATGTTTCTGAAAAATAAACTGCGACAAAACTGAATGGATTGATTTAAACTTCTATTAAAATGTAGTGTAGTGCAGTGTGGGTGTGCCGGAGGAGATTCCGCACGTCAGCTAGTAACCAAATACCAAGTTTGACATTTAACGGTCTTTTCCTTTCTGAGTTATGCTGTCCACAGACACACACGGACCTTTTTCTAAAGATGCCTTTTTTGGACTCAGGGGACCCGAAAACATATATTTCCAGTGGAATCTCGACCACGAATTTATAGGTGGAATACAATGCCTTTCTTACTTACGGTGCTAGAGAAAGTAAAATGTATTTTTACAAAAAGGTCCGTGCGTGTCCGTGTGTCTGTGAATACGATAACTCAAGAGCGAAAAGTCGGTAAAATACTAAACTTGGTATTTATGTTTAGTATTTTCCAAGGATGCGACACGAAGATTTGAGAAAAATTCCCCCACCCCAAAATGCCCTTTACATTGAAAAAATCGAAAATGTTGATTTTCTCAGATCTAAAATATCGTATATTAAATATATTTACATGACAAATAACCTCAAAAGACCTTTTTATTCTACATTACTAGTAAACCTTATGAGATAAACAAAAAAAGCTTTCTACACAGAAATTTAGATCTCGTTCAAACACACAATTTATGTAATATACATTTTTTCGTGGAGTTGACCATTTTTGAGATTTTTCTTGTTATTGGTTTCAGTTTTAAAACACTTAAACTTTTCACATATGGGAATTTGTCAACTTCTGGAAATGCAAAGAAACGGTTTCATCCACGTGACAACCAGCTTTTAAATTTGATTATCGTTTTAGCATAAGGTATGACATTATTTCCCTTCTACTTACTTACCTATTCTCCCTAGCAACAGCGGAATAGAAAAGGATGGCAGAAAATAAATGTTATTGATTTATTAAGATGCGAGCGAATTACGAGCGATTTGTACGTCAGAGCTGCAAATGAGGATTATAACGCTTTTCATATAATAAATAAAATTACGAGATAGCTGGTATTTTTGTCACAATTTATTCTGTTTTTAGTTTCTCTATACGCACTATGTACATAGTGTATAGAGAAGGTATTGTACTCCACCCAAAAATTCGATACCGAGATTTCACCGGAAATATATGTTTTAGGGTCCCCTTTATCTAAAAAAAAAAAAGAATTTTCGGGAAAAGGTCCGTGTGTGTGTGGGTGTGTGTGTGTGTCCGTGTGTCTGTGAACACGATAACTCAAAAATGAAAAGTAGGTACAATACCAAACTTGGTATTTGAGTTTAGTATCTTCCAGGGATGCGACACGAAGATTTTGAGAAAAATCCCCCCACCCCCAACTACCTTTTACATGGAGCTTTTTCGAAAATTTTGATTTGCTCAAAAATGGCTCTAACAATTTTGATTAAAATGTATATTAAAGATATTTACCTGACAAATAAAATGTATATCTTGAATTTTCTGGGAATAGCCTCTGAATTTTGAATAACTGCTAAACCGTAAAAGATGGACAAAAACTTACTGCACAAAAATGTAGAGCATATTAAAACACACAATTTATGTTATATACATTTTTTTCGTGGAGTTCGTCGTTTTTGAGACATTCCTTATTTTTGGTTTCTGCTAAGAAAAACTTATACTTTTCTCATACAGGGATTTGTCAACTGCTGTCAATACAAACAAAGGAACTTCAGTGAAATAGCAACCAGCTTTTGATTATCACTATGGTACCTATGGTACTCCCTTATTTCGCTTATACTTACAAGGAAGCAAGTGATATGGCTATTTCTGCAATTTTTACTGATTAGCATGAAGTAAATAGAAGTATAAGCTTTTTAAAAATAATTTGTTGCAGAGATGTAGAGAAAGTCATGTGAATGGTACCATCAGATTTTTTTGATTATTTTTTTGATTTTGATTGCCCCTTTTATAGTAGGGTAACCGTTAGAGAGTAAAGTAACGGTTTATTGGCCATCTCAAATGCTAACGTTTCGTTGTTGGGCTGAAAACAAATTAAGGACCTGCAAATCCGGTAACAACGCGGAGAGTGTAGGTTGTAATTGCGATATTTATACATATAGACTCAAGAGGTGGTCACACTAGCACCTCTCGCTAGTCTTTATAAGGGTCACTGAAAATGCGCATGACGTGTAGAAAGCTCACCGTAACTTTGTGGTCATTAAAAACAATCATACCACCGTTTGCTGCCCACTGTTGTTAGCTTGACATTTAAGGTAGTATGTTGCACTGAAGTCCATACATTAGTATCCTGACCCTCTAACATTTTCCCTTCGATAGTGGTATGTGAGACAGATTAAAGAAAAATCTGATGTGTTCCATTTACATGACTTTCTCTACATCTCGCAACAAATTAGTGTTAAAAAGCTTATGCTTCTGTTTACTTCATGCTAACTGAGAATGGTTTACCAGTTATGCAAAATTCAATAAAACCATCCAAAGTGAAGAGGTCTTTAGAGGCTATTCCCCAGGAAGTTCAAGATATACATTTTATTTGGCATGTAAATATCTTAAATATAAGCGAGTTTAATCAAAATCGTTAGAGCCATTTAGAAGAAAATAACAATTTTCGAAATTTTTTCCATGCAAAGGGCAGTTTGGGGTGGGGGTATTTTCTTGAAAATCTTCGTGATGCATCCTTGGAAGATACCAAACTTAAATACCAAGTTTGGTATTTAACGGTCTTTTCGTTTTTGAGCTATGCTGTTCACAAACACACACGCGTGCACACAAGGACCTTTTTCCAAAAATGCTTTTTTTTTATGGATTCAGGGGACTCAAAACATGTATTTCCGGTGAAATCTAGGTATAGGATTTTTGGGTGGAATACAATACTCTCTCCACACACTATGAACATAGAGAAAGTAAAAAGCACATGCATAAAGTCAAGAGATACATCTTATATTTGTTGATTTAGAAAAGGCCTATGATTCGGTGCCTATCAATCAACTCTGGACGCAATGGCGAGTATTGGTATTGAATTACTAATGATTTTATTGTGTACCAACAATGTCAGGCTTCTTTAAAGTAGAAGCTATTATCCTCACCATTTAGAAGGACGAACGACCTTAGACAGGAGTGTAGAATGTCCTCTACCTTATTTAAAATAGATATTCAACATGTATTAGAGTAATGAAATCAGTACTATGGAGGTATGTGCATATCAGTTCAGGGTGGTACTACACTTCACTGCTATCTGCAAATAACCAGGTAGTGATGGCTCAGAGTCGCGAGGATGCAAAATATACATATAATGAGAAAACTTTTGGACGCTTTTGTAATAGGAGGACTACGAATAAACATGGTACTGGGAGGAAGCGGATGAGACATGTCTTTACCCCAAGGAATTATTAAAGCTGTTAAAAAGTTAAAATATCTGGATATTGAAGCATCAGGGAGTTGTCAAGCGGATGTAAACAGTACGCTAGAACAAGCACGAAGAGCTATAAGAATGTTGAATGGGGTTTTGTGGAGTAGAACTATGTTGAATTGCACAAAGAAGAGGATTTTGAAGACTGTATGGAAAGTATAATGACATATGGTGAACGAGGGACAAAATCTAAGATCCTGGCAGAGGAAATGGATAGAATGAGGCGTAGTGCTAGAGTATCAAGTTGGATAGAAGGAGAAATGAGAAGGCAAGACAGGTGAACAAGAAACTGGTGGAGAGAATTAAAAGGAGGATGATAGGTGACCCAAGACCTTTTTAGAATGGTCACCTTGTGGAAGAAAGAAGCAGGGCAGATCAACAGCAACGTGAAGAGGACAGATTTACAGAATGATGAACGATCGGTGCCTGGAGGAGGATACCTAGTTCAATCAGGAAGAATGGAGGTTGGGAATACAGGGCTTCAGCTGAAGAATGAAGAAGCACTAAAAGTAAAAAGTATGTATTGCACTACTTTATGAACAAGGGCAATACCTATTCTTTTAACTACAATTTTAATGAGACAAATTCCAAAATACTTCTTATAACTTGTGAAGATACCTTTTTTTATAGCACTTTCAGTTAAATTTCGCAACTTGCTATTTCTTCATGCATGCAAGAACTAGTAGACTGCATGAAATTAACAATTATAGCTATCTGAATCAAGTTTTGTTATAGAATAGAACTGTATGAGACAAATATGTCCCTCTCATGTAGTTCTAAAGTACGGAATCTTCGCTTTTAATAGTGCTTCTTTTTATCTTAATTACTTTCTTATAGATGATTTATTGTGTAATAAAATAACATTTTTGTAAAAAAAAAAAAATTATGCGTTTCATTCACATGTTTTCTCTACCTATACTGCAACAAATTAATCTTCAAAAAGCTAATTCTTCTATCTCCGCCCGGATAATCAAAATAAACATTAACAAGAATAGTCTTATGACTAATATCCTTATAGGTAGATAGTACAGAAAGACAAAAACAAAGGAATACACCAGTCTAAAAGGATAATAAAATCTTTTAAAACCTGGTTGCTAGTGATGACATTAAAATTCCATTCTCTTTGCATGCCGAGAGAAAAAAAGGAAAAGAAAACTGAATAACGATTATTTACATTTCAGAAAAGTATTTGAACATATAAATCAATATCAAGGAATATTTTGGAAATGGTTAGCTCCCCCCAAAAACACTATTGGACATAAGTTGTATGCTTTAACAAGATATACCTTTTTCTTGCAGTAAGGTTTTGTGTATTTTTTACGGTTTTGCAAAAATCATCTAGAATGAAAAGGATTTCAGAGGTTATCCCCCCAAAATATAAGGCATTCATTTTATCTGTGATATAAACATCTTTAGTACTATATAGCATTTAAATCAAAATCATTAAAAAGTTTTTCAGAAAATCGAAAATTCCAAAAAAATCTCCAATGCAAAGAGTAGTTTGGGATGGGAGAATTTTCCTAAAAGTCTTCATATCCTGAAAGATACTTAAATACTAAATAAGGTATTTAGCCGACTTTCCTTTTTTAGTTATGCAGTTCACATGGACAGACACATATATGCACATTTTTATAAAAATGTTATTTTTATTCAGTAAGTCCAAAACGTGTATTTCCAGTGAAATCTCCATATCAAATTTTGGGTGGAAGCCAATGTCTTCTCTATGTAGAGAAGGTAAAATTAGATCATATTATACTCGTACATAGTTGAGAAAGCAAAACTTGAAAGTTTGGGAGTTTTCTGAGTTACGACGCTGTAAAAATACCACAGTAAAATAATCATGCTTTATAATATTATTAAGGTTGCTTGCTGAAATGCTTTTGATACTGGATTTAACATCACATAAAACATAGGGTCTCTAGCGTGGATATGAAGTGTGTTTAAAACTCACACCACATTGGCTTGTATAGTTATTATGTATAGCATAACGTATTTTTACATATTTCTAAAAATATGAAAGCAAAAAGTAGCCATGCAGATTCCAGTAACTCTTCCCCTTAAACGTAGCGTGTGCATATTTTCATTTAAAATGTAGACGAAGAAAAACACGCAAGCCTCTATCCCCGGAGTATGCGACGCCGAAGCTAAGTTTCACCACCATAATGAATATTTAAATTATATTTCTTGTGAATCGTAGATTTCAAATATTTTATCATTGCCTTCACAGATAAAACAACATTTGCACACGTGGTCTTTAGCGAACTGGTTATCGTTTAGAACTTTTGTCAAGAGATATGCAACGCAGGATTCCTACCAATTCTTGTTTCATGCAAGAAGAACGTAGTATTGTTAACATGGCTCTAGTATTGAAGAAGTGTCATAAAATTCAATACAAAGATTTTACCGCAAACATAAATTTCAAGCTCCCCTAAGTAAAAAAATCTTATGTGTTCCATTCACTTGAGTTTCTCTACATCTCTGTAACAAATTATTGTTAAAAAACTTATTCTTTTATCTACTTCATATCGAGATAAAATTAACAGCAATGGTTTCATTGCTTGCTTTCTTGTAAGTAGAAGGGGAATAAGGGACTGCCATAAACTAAAGCGATAGTCAAACCTTTTAAAAGCTGGTTGCTATACGATTGCAATTTCTTTGTATAGCTAGCAGTTGACAAGTTCCCGTATGAGAAAAGTTGGAAAGTTGAAGTATTTTAAAGCTGAAACCAATAACAAGGAATAGTATCTCAGAAACACCACTAAAAACGTATATGACATAAATTATGTGTTTGAACGAGATATACATTTTTTGTGCAATTCGTTTTTGTCCATCTCTTAGGGTTTACTACTTATGCAAAATCAGCCAATTCATCCAGGATAAAGAGGTCTTCAGACAGACAATTTAAGATACATATTTTATTTTTTACGTAAATATATTTAACATACGGTATTTCAATCAAAATAGTTTGAGACATTTTTAGAGAGTCAAAATTGTCGAAAATTTTCCATGTAAGAGGTAGTTTAGAGCGGGGGGAGCTTCCTGAAAGTCTTTCTGTAGCATCCTTGGAAGAAACTTAATTACTAATTTTTGTATTTAATGGACTTTTCGTTTTTGAACTATGCTGTACACAGACACACTGATAGACAGATAGACAAACACACACACACACACACACACACACACACACACACACACACCTAGTTATTTAAGTAACTGTAAAAAAAATCTGATGCGTTCCATTCACACGACTTTCTGTAGCTATTCCGTAAATAAACTTTTCTTAAAAAAGATTATTCTTTTATCTGCACACATAATGCCAATCGAGACATACATTAGCAGAATTAATCAATTATAATTTTTTTCTTCGTAAGTAGAAAGGAACTAAGGTAATACACTAAGCTCAAGTGATAGTCAATTTTTTAAAAACTGGACGCTTGAAATTCGGTTCCGTTTGCGTGCCAGAAGAAAACAAAAGAAAGACAAAAAGAAATATTACTTCCCATTTGAAAAAAGTTTAAGTAGCTTAGATTGATACTAATAACTCGGAATATCTCGGAAACGGTTAACTGAATAAAACATTTATATGACACAAAGAGTATGTTTTAACGAAGTCTACATTTTTGGTATAATGCGTTTTCGTCTATCTCTTATGGTTTACCAGTCATACAAAAGTTATGCAAAGGTCATCCACAATGAAGAGATCTTCAGAGGCAATTCCCAGAAATTTCAGGATATACACTTTAATTGCCATGTGAATATCTTTAATATGTTGTATTTTTATCAAAATCGTTAGCCATTTGAAAAAATCACTATTTTCGAAAAAATTCCCATGTAAACGGTAGTTGGGAGGAAGGGAATTTTCTTTAAAATCTTTGTATCACATCCTTGGAAGATACTCAAATACCAAGTTGGTATTTAACCAACCTTTCATTTTAAAGTTACGTTGTCCACAGTTACACACGCATACACACACGCACATATATGATTTTTTTAGATCAGTACCCTGAAATATGTATTTCTAGTTTCGAGTTTTTGGCTGGAGTACAATACCTTCTTTATCTACTAATAAGTGCTAGAAAAAGTAATAATATATACACTTGTATACTTGTATTTTCTTAAAAGTCTTCGTGTCGTATCCTAGAAAGGTACTGAATTTATAAACACTTAATTAGACAAGTAAGTAGAAATCAGTCTTATTTAACAACCAGTTCCCATATAAGGTATTATACAATATTTTATTTGAATAAATATGTATATATATTTAAGATTAAGCTTCCTAGGATATAAATATTTTAAAGTTACTAAGTACTTTTAGACATGGCAGTTTTAAAACTTCGTTTTTCAGAGATCTGGGTAATTCTAAAGTTTCGTTTGCAAAACCACTAGAAAGGTAACGCTTACTGTGCCAAAGAATCAACATCCAGGGTGTGCGGAGATTGTTTTAAATAACGAAATAAATAAGATTAAAAGTCTTGCTGTATTTCGAAAGTTAGAAAGTTATTCTCATAATACTGGGCATACCTACGTAATAGGGATTCCCAAATTGCAGAGTGCTTCTTTCTGGTTAAACGCAAGGGAATACAAGACAAATAAACAGAAATCTTATGTGTTCCAGTCGCTTGTCTTTCTCTAGTAACAAACTCTTCATACAAAAGCTTAATCTTCTGCTTCATGTTAATCATGTAATGTGAAAGGAACACATTAATGTTCTTAATGTTAGTTAAAAATCGTCTTATTACTTAGGCGATAGTAAAATCTTTTAAAAGCTGTCGCTATGTGATTGAAATTGTGGCCAGGAGTAAAACAAAAAAATAGGAATGAAAATTTCCCGGATGGGAAACGTTTCAAGTATTCTGAAATTGAAACCAATGGCAAGAATATCTGGGAAATGGTTAACTACCCCCCCCCCTCCTCAAAAAAGGTGTATGATATACCTACGGTTTACCAGCTGTGCAAAGTCATCCAAAATGAAGAGAACTTCAGAAGTATTCCCAGAAAGTGCAAGATATATAGGCATTTTATTTTTCATATAAATATATTTAATATATGGTATGCTAACCAAAATCGTTAGAACCGTTTTTCAGAAAATCAATATTTTGGAAACATTGTTCATGTAAAGGGTAGGAGGATTTTATTTAAAATCTTAGTGTCACATCCTTGGAATATGCTGAACTTAAATATCAAGTTTGGTATTTAACCGACTTTTCGTTTTCGGCTATCATGTTTATAGACACATACGGAGCTTTTTCTAAAAATGCTTTACTTTTTGGATTCAGAGTACCCTTAAAGGTTTATTTCCAGTGAGGTTCCGCTATCAAATTTTTGGGTGAAATGCAAAAGCTCCCTATCTATGCACTATGTATTAAATAGAGAAAGTAAAAATAGTTATTAGCTTTCTTAACTTCCTAACGACCTCCCCTAAACTACCTTTTGTTTATCATTTCTCGACTAGCGGCTTAGAACTGTGTTACAGAGAAACTTTTGATAACATTTCCTGTTCAGGAAGTGTGCAACGATAAATCTCCTTTTAGTGACCGTGGGTAATAAAATCCTTGGTTATTAAACGTAAAGCATTTTGTCCTAGATATTACGGTCGTAATACTTGGTGGTGCAACTCTGTGCATATCTGTTAGCGGAAGATGTAACCATGGCAGCAGGCAAGGCAATATCCGGCATAGGAATGTTTGCTCTTGTGCAGGGGCTGCAGCTTTATATACAAACAAGGTAACTTTGACTCCACCTTCTTTATCCATTATCTTTCGCAAACAGTTGAAAACATATTTAATATACTTTACAAAACTTACTGCTAATGTATGGGAAATACATAGCTTTTAAAGATATCCATCTGTGAAATATCTAAAATCCAAAACTTCAGTGGAATCATTTTAAGTTTAATTCAACAATATAGGTAATATGGACAAATTTCAGCATATTTTATATTAGATCTTTTAATATTATTTGTTTGAAAAATTTCCCCTCCCTAAAAAAATACTGTATAATTAAATTTTACATATATATATATAGAGACAATTTTGTAATTATCGTAATAGTTTGGGAAAAAATATATGTTAAATATAGCACTTCAATATTTTGCTTAAAATACACTATATGAGTGTCATATTTAATAACATCACAATTAACACAAATTAATATTATAATCTTATTGTGTTATCTATATATCAAACTTTCATTGATTTATACGATAGGTGTATGTGTGAAACAATTTGAAAATTAGAATGTGAGAAATCACAGGGAAAAAAGAGTTTAAAATATAAAGCCACAATAGCACAATTTTTGACTTAAAGTTGTTTAAAAACCATGTATACTCACAGAGACACTCCATCTTTTTCTGCTCCTCTGCAACTAATTTAGTATTTGAAATTTCTAAGAATGGTTTGTTCACTTTAATGAAGCAAAATTTATCCATTTTTACTAAAATTTTGTAGGAAGCAAGCCTTATAGGCAGACGTTTTTAATCGATATGTTTTAAACGTTGTACGTTAAACGTTGTTCACAAATGGGGTATTATTAGATACGAGAATGAAGGAAAAATCTAAATGTCATGTGCGGTAGACATTGTGGAAGGATAATTTACACATTTCGTTCTTTTGTATTCTACAGTGCCGGTTCTTGCAGAAGTTATTTGGTTGAGCACAATTTATCAAAATAATATTGGACTAGTAGAATGCTAACGTTCTTCGCTCAGTGAAAATAATTAATGACACATCGCATCGTTAATAAATGTATCTACAGTAAAATGATACAACGAAGAATCACTCAAGCAAATAATACTCAAATTACTCAAAAAATAACACGAGAACATGCGTTTCACTGCCCATCTTATTATTTAGCGGCAGCCAACTTCGGCCACTTAACTGATTGTAACTTAAATACACACAAAACATAAGTAATCTTGTGGAATACCTGCTTGTTTGTATAGCCAAAATTAAACGTAAACAATTAATTTCCCTTACTAGCAATTTAAATCCATAATTTTATAATTAAACACTCAAATTTAATGTAGTAGATTGGCTACATTGAGTTCAGACGACGGATGTTCAGGAACGATAGAATACCGTCAGATGGCACGCTAGCACAAAAACAAATGAAGCCATAAGACACGCCTCTTTTATGTTTTAAATATAAGCGTCTGGTTACATGTTATAGAGAATACAGAAATACCGCAGATTATCCTAGATAATACTCTTTTGAGAATAATAGCTTTTGTTTAATGCTATGAGACAATGAATAAATGCAGGTTTTTCTCATAGTACACTTTCTATTGTGAGGAAGCTTATATATGAATTGGAAATACACTCAGCCAGCGATTCAAATCTCACAGCCCCATTCATACGAAAATTTTTATTTCTTGAATAATGTATTAGAAACCCAAAGCTCTATTTTAGTAAGTATGAATCATATACATATAAAAACCTCGAATTCCTTTCTAAAGTAATTAGACGTGTATAAAAATAAAAAATTCTTAAGAGTAAAAACAAACAAACAAACAAAACAGCAAGACAAGGTACTAAGGAATATTATTTTAGTAGCCTTTGAGTTAATAATTCCTAAATTGTAAATATGTTTCACACAATACTTAATAACGCCTATATGTGTGCAATAATGCTCCAGGGTGTTCAGGAAATAAGTATCTATTTTATAGAAATGAATACGTTATGACTACGTTCTATACGGTAAATCATTGCTGGTACATTTAGCATATTGTAGGTGTTGCCTGATATGCATTAATCTCATGCTACCAATTAAACACGTGTTTCATTGTTTACAGAATGAATGCGCAGGATGTTTACCGTAGAAGAGAAGGTGGCTGTTGTGACTTGGAGGCTACAGAGGTCGTTATACGATGACATATGGATGAGATTTAACGCAGAGTCCATCACACTGGTTCCACTGATAAAACAACCCGCACATTGGTAAACAAGTTCAAGCGCACTGGATCGCTGGTAATGGAGCCTGGACGAGGACGCCCGTCAACTTTCAGCAAGATGGCACACCATGTCATTATGCCTTAGGTGTACGCACGTTTCTGAATTCACATTTCCCTGGGAAGTGGATTGGACGCGCAGGCCCCATGTCGTGGGCAGCACGTTCCCCTGACCTCACACCAATGGACTTCTTTGTGTGGGGATTTATCAAAGGGCGTGTGTTCACTCGATGCATTACTGCACTGCAGGGCCTCAGGAGCCGCGTTACAGAAGCTGCTACTGCCATAACACCCGTAATGCTTCAGAATGTTTCGTGCCACTGCGGAAAATGGGAACTGTGTCATGATATTGATGGTGACCACTAATAAACCGATACCATAGCAAACATTGCATGTACCATCACTATTTCTACTTAACTTCTGGATACCCTGTATAATGCAACATATGAATAACGTCCATGATAAACATACAAACGAATACTACATTGCCTGTCATAAAAATTAATTTTCAGGGAAAATGTATTATATTTTTTAGGTAGGTTGAAAAAACAAAGAAATATGTGCACGGTTAAAGTTCAACTATAACGCATATTGTAAAGGTAATCTTAAGACAGTGCAGCATTTTATAAAAAAGATTTAAGGTAAAGATGAATAATCTGATAAGTTCGCAAACAAGTATACAGTGAATTGAGTTCATAATAGTTGGTTACCATTCTCTGAGCGATAAATTGAGTTCTAAAGTTATTAATTCGTGCGATAAATTGAGTCCGCTACGTTGGCAATACCGGTCGCAACCAACCGATGTGACACCAGGACATTTACGGTATTGTGCAGCATAGCTCAAGTTATAGACAACAATCATAGCGTTTAATGCTGTGAACAAGTAGTGAATAGGCCAGTATGGAAGTGCTGATCAATAAGAAAAAAAAAAAACTGATGTGTTCCATTCACATGACTTTCTCTACATCTCTGTAACAAATTACTCTTAAAAAGCTTATGCTTCTATTTTATGTTAATTGAGATAAATATTACCAGAAATTGTCTTTTTTACTTGCTTCCTTGCAATTAGAAGGGAAATAACGTGGTATATTAGGCTAAAGAGATAGTCATTTTTTTTAAAAGCTGATGAAATCCGTTTCTTTGCACTGCCAGTAGTTGAATTCCTGTATATGAAAAGTTTAAGTATTTTAAAACTGAAACCAATAACAAGAATGTCTCTAAATGATCAAGTTCATGAAAATATGTGTATGACATAAATTATGTACACTTATGGTATATTCAGCAAAAAGAAGTCTTCAGAGGCTATTTCATATACCCATGGTCGCGGGTTCAAACCCGGCGGACGATGGATTTTTTCGGGCGTAAAAACTCCTTAGCATGGCTTCCTTCGGAAGGGAAGTAAAGCCGTGAGTCCCGTGTCGCAAATTTACGGCACGTAAAAGAATCTCAAGCCTGAAAGGCTCTGAGCAAAATTAAGCGGTCTTTCACGCCCAGTATAGAATGGGACGCTGAGAACCACAACAGTTAAAGGGCGTCCATAAATAAAAACGCCATTTTAGAGGCTATTCTCAGAAAAATTAAGATCTACATTTTATTCGTGATGTAAATATCTTTAATATACGTATTTAATGAAAATCACCAGAACCATTTTTGGGAAAATCAAAATGTTGGAATTTTCTTCTATGTAAAGGGTAGTTTGGGTTGGGAGGATTTTGCTCAAAATCTTCGCGTCGCATCCTTGGGAGACACTAAACTTAATGTTTTACTGACTTTTCGTTTTGAGTTATCGTGTTCACGGACACAGACACACACACAGGGACCTTTCTCTGAAAATGCATTTCTTTGGTACAGGGGACCCTAAAATGTATTTCCGGTGAAATTTCGGTATCAATTTTCTGGGTGAAATGCAATACATTCTCTATCTACTGAGTACATTGTACGTGGTAGAGAAAATAAAACGGAATCAAAACAAATACGTTTGACAGCTTCGAGTAACTGTCACAAGACACATATTGTTTAAACGACATTGTAGTGCTGTTCTATTTAATATGACACTACATGGGGTAAACTCTAACGGTACACAAAACATAAGGATGATTTGGGAAGAAAAATTGGAAAGGAAACGTTCAGAGTTAAATTTAAAGTATCTCCTTAGCATTTGACAATTATGAGGACCGAGAAAAACCTGAATAAAGCTCAGTCAGAAAGGAGCTCCTGGAGGGATTTAAACCGTAGACAAGCCCGTGACCTAATAACCTGCTACACCTTTGCATCACACACAATGAATTCTAGAGCTCGGTCCAGGATCACGAAATTGCTGGATTGAGGTTCGATGCACACAGAATATATCCATGACGTGATGGGTAGGCGTGGTCTCTACAGCCGTTTCGAAACGTGTTGAAATATCTAGCATTGCTCACTGTCTAACCTCGTTCAGTTCCTGCTATTAGAACACTGAAAGAATGCGCAGATTGATAAATGTTGAAAATATAAAGGGTAGGCTTTCGATACTGAACAAACTTGTGGATGATTCAAACATATTTTGAGCGGCAGGAGGAAAGCCTTTTCTTTCAGTACAGTAAATATGTATCTTGTAATTCACCGAAATGAATTCTGAATGAATTTGGTTGATTTATGTTCGTTGCTCACAGTTTTGCACATTATCCTGAATTTTATATCAAGCTTTATACTTTTATTTGTAAAGTGTTTTATTTACTAACCATATCATAAAATAATTGTTATATTGTGTTACTTTATGAATTGGAACGATGCATATAATGTCAATACATGTAATGCGCTACTTTTGGAACAGATTATACCTCAACATGTGTATGTTTACAATACAAACTCCTCCCCACTACCCACTCTTTTAACAGCTGATTGCTCTGTGTGTTCGTAACTGTGTGCGATTCGGAACCCAAAACTAAGCTCTAGTGCGTACGTAGTTGATCTTAAAGGGATAGTTAATCATGTATGCCAGTGCTGCAGTTACATTGTTAGCAACAGCAGGGCTCTGGTATCAAGAGAAATCAAACCCCTTTCGTAATTTAATGCACATTGTAATGCTCTTGTCTAGATGGGGGAAGTTTCATGATAAAATATGAAACATAACATCCATCATCATATCTGAAGAGCTGTCAGACTGAGGCCCCGTGTCTGAATAATGCTTTGCGGGACACGGGATGCTGTTCAATAAATAGATATTTAATAAAATGGAAATAAGTACATAAAATATATTTATTATGTGCTATATTTACATAATTTTCCGTACCTATGCTGCAACAAGCTGTTCTTACAAAACTTATTCTTCTGTATCTACTTCATCCTTATCAAGATAAACATTAGCAGGTATTGAAAAGTGGTTCTTCTCGTTTGACCAGGATGAGAAAATATAAAACGACTTTCCATTTCAGAAAAGTACAAGTATTAGAAAATTGAAACCAATAACCAGAAAATATCTAAAAAAAATGCACAAATTGTTTATTTTGACACGATCTAAAATTTTTGTGTAGTAAGTTTATGTTTATCTCTTACGGTTTACCAGTAATGTAAAAATATTTCATAATGAAGAGGACTTCATAGGATCTTCCCGGGAAATTCAAGATATTCATTTTATTTGTCAGGTAAATATATTTAATATACTCGTATAATTAAAAATAAAGGCCTTTTTATTTCTATTCCTTAGAGGTTTTTCTTCACATATATTTACACTTTTTTCTGCCACTGTTTAGATAGGTAGGTACTTGTTATTCAGAGACATACATGTATGCAGTTTACTTGGGTGTTAACACTATCAATTCTAGTACTGAGTTATTGAATTCAAAATTCAATGAGTTAACTAATGGGGTCCAGACATAGTGTAATGCCAATAGTTTGACTTTAAACAGCTCAAAAACTGTGACATATATTACCTTAAAGAGAATAAACTCAGATGAGCAAAAAGCAATAAAACTTTTAAGTTTACATTTTTACTCAAATTTGTACTGGCAAACTCATTCTACTTATGTTGTAAAGTAAGGGTTTGTTTGTGTTAGAAATACTTAAGAACATATTACTGTAGACTCTTTAATTTTAGTCTATTATGGTCATATTCATAGTCAATTGAATACGGCGTTTTGCACATTTTGAGAGTGAAGAAGACTTCTTTGGAGACACAAAAGATGTCAAAGGATATCAGAAAACAACACAGGAGCAATAAGAGAACCTGAAATGAATTTGACTGTGAAGACCCAAAGTATGGAAGTGGCTTGTTGTAAGGTAACTGCAAATTTCGATCGAGGTTCTCTCAAAACTTATTTTTCTGCACACAATTTTACTATTTTCTCAAGAACCAACTGTCTTACAGTGATGAAACTTTTCTAACTCATTTGTGGCTTTCTTCTAATGGAACTGACTTTTTTTTTTAAATATCATTAAAATAATGGATGCTATAAATTGTTGTTATTAAAAAGTGGGTGAAAATATAGTATATTCATTATAATGGTTTCAAAGATATGGAAATTATACATATGTCATATAAAACGCCAGTAAAATTAGAAAGCATTTATTTATATGTGCTCTAAATGTCATACTTCTAGAACAAATAGTTTCCCTGGAAAGTGCAGTCAAATTCTTAACAATAACATTGCAAGCACAGGGCTTATAAGCACATTTTTGCTCTAGCAATATTTTAACTATATCTTACAGTTTAGAAGTTAATAACAAGCTTTTGCAGAACATTTACTATATAGATACATATATTTCATAAATCAGGCAAATTTCTTATATTTGGCATCTTAATCAAAATCATTAACATCTTAATCATTTAGAAAAAAACATTAAAAATAATGATAACATTTAAATGTAGAGTGTAGTTTGAAACATGTTGAAAATTTTGTTCCGTCCTTGAAAGATGTTGAACTTAAAATGTATAAAGTTCCATATTTAACCTAATTTTAATTTGAAGATATCCTGTACACATATACACGTGCGGGTTATTGTTGGACATCACAGATAAGTAATTTGTTGTGCTGCATCCCGTCATCACTGAATTGTAGTTAAAGTTATAATTGCTATTTCTGCGAATATAGGTAAGTTGTTCATTAAATTCTCATATGAGAATTTATTGAATCCGATTATTGCAGCTATAATAGTTCACTTTCTCTACACTTAGGTACATAGTGTATAGAGAAAGTATTGCATTCCACTCAAAATATTAAATACCGATATTTAACCAGAAATGGATGTTTAGAGACACCCTAAATCGATAAAAAGCATTTTTAGAAGAAGGTAAGTGTGTTTGTGTGTGTGTGTCTGTGAACATAGCTCAACGAAAAGGAAAAGTATGCTATATACCAAACTTGCTATTTAAGTTTTTATCTCTGAAGAATGCGAACCCAAGCTATCCTTTAATTGGAAAAACTTAAAAAATTGTGATTATTTTTTGAAAAATGGCTCTAACAATTTATATTAAAATTCCGTATATTAAAGAATTTACATGACAAATAAAATGTATATATTGAATTTTCTGGGAATAGCCTCTGAAGACCTCTTTATTCTGGATGAATTCTGCTGAATTTTGCATACCTGGCAAACCGTAAGAGATGGAGAAAGCTTACACACAAAAATGTAGATCTCGTTAAAACACACAATTCATGACACTTACTTTTTTTTTTTTTTTTTTTTTTTTTTTTTTTTTTTTTTTTTTTTTTTTTTTTTTTTTTTTTTTTTTTGTTAGAGCTGACCGTTTCTGAGGTATTCCTTGTTTCAGCTTTAAAACAATTAAATTTTTCTCATACGAGAATTTATCGACTCCCGGTCACGCAAAGAAACGAATTTCAATCTCACAGCAACCAACTTTTAAAAGATTTGATTATCGCTTTAGCCTAGCGTATTCCTTTATTTCCCTTCTACTTATAAAGAAGCAAGTAATAAGACTATTTCTGCTAATTTTATTTCGAATAGCATGAAGTTAATAGAAGAATAAGCTTTTTAACAATAATGTGTTAGAGATATAGAGAAAGTCATGTGAATGAAACACATAAGATATTTCTAAAAATACTTGTTTTAGTTTAAACGGGCCTGAAATGAAATTTCTATATTGTATTTTTGGTTGTAATACACCATTTTCGCTTACTACCGATAAGCAATAGAGAAAGTGAATGATGCACTGTTGCAATTCGGAGTATGGCCCGCCTGGGTAGTGTGGAGGTAGCCTCACATTCAATAGGTTACGAGCTCGAATCTCGCTTAGGATGTTACCCGGATGTGTTTTTTTTTTTTTAGTTTCTCTACACGTACTATGTACACAGTGTATAGAGAAGGTATTGAACTGCACCTAAAAATTCAATACCGAAATTTCACCGGAAATGTTTTAGGTTCTCTTGTATAAAAAAAACATTTTCAGAAAAAGGTCCGTGTGTGTGTGTTTCCGTGTGCCCGTGTCTGTGAACGATAACTCAAAAACGAAAAGTCGGTAAGACACCAAACTTGGTATTTAGGTTTAGTATCTTCCAGGAATGTGACACGAAGATTTTGAGAAAAATTCCCCCACCTCTTTACGTGAAATTTTTTTCGAAAAGTTTGATTTTCTCAAAAATGGCTCTAACGATTTGGATTAAAATACTGTATATTAAAGATATTTATATGGCATTAAAAATGTAGATATAATTTAAATTTTCTGGGAATAGCCTCTAAAGACCACTTCATTCTGAATGATTTTGCCAAATTTTGCGTCACTGTTAAACCCTAAGACATAGACAAATACCTACTACACAAAAAATGAGATCACGTTAAAACACACAATTTAGGTCATATACGTTGGAATTGACCATTTCTAATATATTCCTTGCTATTTGTTTCAGATTCAAAATACTTAAAACTTTTCTCACACAGAAAGTTGTAATCTCCTGGCCCTGCATAGAAACGAATTTCAACCACCTGGCAACCAGCTTTTCAAGGATTTGACCATTGTTTTACCCTAGTGTATTCCCTTGTTTGCCTTCTACTTACAAGGAAGCAAGTAATTAAGACAATTTATGCTAATGTTTAGCTCGATAAGGTAGAGGAATATTCTGTTTACTTTGTCTACACGTTCTATGTACATAGTGTTTAGAGAAGGTATTGCACTTCACCCAAAAATTCGATACCGAGATTTCACCGGAAATATATGTTTTATAATAACTCCATGGCACGACAGCTCACGGGGAACCTTGGCCTACCGCCCGGCCGCTGCGTCCCCCATCTCAGTCCACTACAGACGTCATGGATGGGGTGCAGTATTGGAGGGTGAGACGTGGTCAGCGCCTCGTGTCCCTCCCGGCCGGTTAATGCGGTCCTCATAACCTGGAGCCGCTACTTCTCCATCAAGTAGCTCCTCAATTGGCCCCCCAGGGACCTTACGAGGCTGAGTGCACCCAGGGCCAGGTCTCCCAGCGGGGGAAAAATCCCCACGCCGGTATTGGGGATCGAACCCAGGTCTCCCGCTTGGTAAGCAGCTGCGCTACCACCGCGCTAAGGAGACGACCTATATGTTTTAGGGTCCCCTGTATAAAAAAAAAAAAAGCATTTTCAGAAAAATGTGAGTGTGTGTGTCTGTGAGCACGATAACTCAAAAACGAAAAATCGGTAAAATACCAAACTTGGTATTTAAGTCAAGTACCTTCCAGGAATGCAACACGAAGATTTTGAGAAAAATTCATCCAGCCTAAACTACCCTTTACATGAAACTATTTTCGAAAAATTTGATTTTCTCAAAAATGGCTCTAACGATTTTGATTAAAATAGTGGTCTACCTGACCAATAAAATGTAGAGCACATTAAAACACACAATTTATGTTATATACATTTTTTTCGTGGAGTTCGTCGTTTTTGTGATATTCCTTATATTTGGTTCCTGCTATGAAAAACGTATACTTTTCTCATATAGGAACTTGTCAACTCCTATCCATATAGACAAAGGAACTTCATTGACATATGAATCAGCTTTTGACTATCACTTTAACCTACAGTTGTCCCTTATTTCGCTCCTACTTACAAGGAAGCGAGTAATTAGACTATTTCTGCTATTTTTTTCTGATTAGCATAAAGTAAATAAAAGTATAAGCTTTTTAAGAATAATTTGTTGCAGGGATATGGAAAAAGTCATGTGAATGGTACGCATCAGATTTTTTACTTTAGCCACATGAGAGATCTAAATGTACTGCAGTTTAAGGCTAAAGTAAAAAAAATATTGATGGACAATGTATTTTACAATTTGGATGAATTTTTTAATACTGGAATTGTTATATCACTGACTCTTACTTGTATATATTCTTTTGACCATGTCTATTGTACTAATGTGCCTAATGACTAAACAAATTAATACTAAATACTTAGCATGGCTTCCTTCAGAAGAGAAGTAAAGCCGTTGTTCCCATCGTAGATTTACGGCACGTAAAAAGAACCTCAAGCTTGACAGAGAGGCCTCTGAGTAAAATTAAGCTTTCTTTCACACCCAGTATAGAATTGGATGCTGAGAACCACAGCAGTTAAAGAGCGTCCATAAATAACATGCCATTTACATTTGCACATAGTGGATAGAGAACTTTTTTTTTTTTTCTATAGCCCCCTTTAACATCTAAGGTCATATTGGAACAACTCGTTGTCTTTAGGTTCTTTTACGTTTGGTTCAAATCATTTTATTTTCCTCAGACACACACACACTCACTCTCACATACATATTTCTAGACTCGTGAGGAATAGGGAATAATTCTGGCTAAAGAAAAATGCCCCGCCTCATCCGGGAATCGAACCCAGGACCTCCGGGCGAGAAGTCAGCTCGCTGGCCACTCGAAGTGATTGTTTCCCACCCAAAAATTCGATTGAAATTTCACGGAAGTACGTACACGATTTTTCAGACTCCCTGAAAATGAAGAAATAATAATAATAATAATAATAATAACAACAACAACATTTATATACACGTGTTGATTCCCGGTACCGGCGTGGGGAGTTTTCCCCCGCTGGGAGATCTGGTCCGGAGTGAATTCAGCCTCGTGAGGTCCCTGGGGGGCCAATTGAGGATCTACTTCATTGAGAAATAGCGACTCCAGATCGAGAGGACCACATTAACCGGCCGGGAGGGACTCGTGGTGCTGATCACTCTCACCCTGCAGCATTGCACCCCATTCATGACGCCCCCGAGTCGAGATGGGGGATGCAGTGGCCGGGCATTATTTCAAAGTCTCTTATGGAATCATGTTTACCTTCTAAGGATTTTAAAGGAAATCGCTCCATCCCAGACTACCCTGCAGCTGCTATTTGACTTTGTCTTAAATATTATCGTAAAATAGAAAATGACAAAGTTGCGTCGGTGTGGGTCAGTTGGTCCGGTTAGGGTGGAACCTAGTGATTCCTCCCTACCTTTCGATGTCTTTACTGCTCCGGTTTCAACTCTTCATTGGCGAACATGAATTACTCGGTACAGGGCGTCGTACAGAAGGAAGTAAAAAAATCCGATGTGTTTCATTCATATGACTTTCTCTACATCTCTACAACAAATTATTGTTAAAAAGCTTATGCTTCTTTTTACTTTCTCTAGCCCCGTATGTACAATGTACATAGGGATAGAGAAGTATTGCATTCCACCCAAAAATTCGATGTCGAGATTGCACCGGAAATACATGTTTTAGGACCCCCTGAATCCAAAAAAAGGATTTCTAGAAAAAGGTCCGTGTGTGTGTGTGTCCGTGTGTCTCTAAACACGGTAACTCAAAAACGAAAAGTACCTAAAATAATAAACTTGGTATTTAAGTTCAGTATCTTCCAGGGATGCGACACGAAGATTTTGAGAAAAATCCCCCCACCCCCAACTACCCTTTACATGGAACTTTTTTTGAAAATTTTGATTTTCTCAAAAATGGCTCTAACGATTTTGATTAAAATTTCGTATATTAAAGATATTTACCTGACAAATAAAATGTATATCTTGAATTTTCTGAGAATAGCCTCTGAAAAGTAGTTTAATCTGGATGGATTTTACTAAATTTTGAATAACTGCTAAACCGTAAGAGATGGACAAAAACTTACTACACAAAACATGTAGATCACGATAAAACATACAATTTATGTTACATACATTTTTTTCGTGGAGTTCGTCGTTTTTGTGACATTCCTTATTTTTGGTTTCTGCTATGAAAAACTTATACATTTCTCATACAGGAATTTGTCAACTGCTGTCCATACAAACAAAGGAACTTCAGTGACATAGCAACCAGCTTTTGATTATCACTTTAACCTATGGTACTCCCTTAATTCACCTCTATTTACAAGGAAGCAAGTAATATGGCTATTTCTGTTAATGTTTTACTGAAGTTAATGGAAGTATAAGCTTTTTAAGAATAATTTGTTGCAGGGATATAGAGAAAGTCATGTGAATGGTACACATCAGATTTTTTCTCCTAGGTTTCCCCTTATCCTAAGACACGAATGTCAAGTTCCATGGACCCCAAAATCATTTTAGCATCATTTCTCCAATTTCATTCATTATCCGATATGACCATCGTTGTTAAAGCACTTTAAACTATCCCGCCCCCGTATATAACAAACAAACAAAATCGTGGTAACATAGTTACCAATATGATTCTCTCCCCTACACAGCGATGCAGTTGGAGTATATTTTGCTATATTGGCTTAACGTTATCAGGCATGTAACTTGGGGCTTGGCTTATCTATGACGTTAGTTAAAGATGAGATCGGGTGATTTAAAATGTTTCCTTTTCCTGCTAGATTTGAGATTACGTTTAATGCACACCTTAACATGTTTGAAATAAATGAGTGTACCAAATTCTCCTAAATAAAACCGAAAAGAATCTGCATACAGATGAACTCTAACGTTACTGATTCACAAAGAAAATGCAGAAAACTCGCGAAGCTCTGAAGGACTCCTTAATGACCCAACCGCTAGGAATCTAGACATGGCAAAAGGAAAGAGAAAATATTGCAGCTTTCGGAATGTTAGGAAGAATAATTGCGGCTTCTAAAGACTTCCCTCCTAATACTAAATATGTATGCTTTTCCTTACCTTATCCCACATGTCAACAAGATTACGTCTTATGGTCCTTTCTTATTGGTTGCTGGACTTTTAACTGTCTACCGCCGTAGAAACTAGTTAAAATAGTAGTTTATTCTCTGCATTCAAAGCATATCAGTCAAATAAAGTTTCTTTCTAACAAATACCTATCTGTAGATTATTATTACTCTAAGATATGAGAGAGATTACATCTCTTGTTTATGCTGAAATGTTCATAACATAAGTCACGTGTGACTTCATTACCGTATCTTCACTGACCAAGTGAAACTTCAGTTTATTAACGGTCGTTGCTATTCACAGGCGGTGAAAAGTGCGTGTTTCTTATTTCGTGAGGAAATCATGCATAATGGCAAGAAGAGGGGGGAAAAAAAATATACCTGGCAAGTGTGAGGAATTAAGTGATGTGATTTGTTTATGAAAACTGCCTCGTGCCAAGAAATGATACCACATTTAAACTGTTAGAGGTTAGAGCGCTGCTTGTCCAGATTGAGGACATCTTTATTGAAAAGGGACAATTATTCACATGGTCAAAGAGAAAACAAAACAATATGGATACTATTGTTGAGAGCTTGGCTAATGTTGCCGAAGGTTCATCGCGAAACTGACGTCGCGGAATGCGACATGGAATGGATATTTTGTATTTGTAAGTTAAATATTCCTCATGCATTGTTTGCATATCCCAACACCCAGTTTGCATGAATCACACTTGTTTTAAATTCCTCTATACATACCATGTATATAGTAGGTAAAGAAGGTATTATATTTCACCAACAATTCGATGTCGAGATTTCCCGGAAATGTGTTTTTAGGTCCCCTGAATCCAAAAAAGAAAGCATTTTTAGAAAAAGGTTCGCGAACTCGTACGTGTGTCTGAGGATAACAGCTGAAAACGAAAATACCTTTAAATACCAAGGGTGGAATTTAAGTTTAATATCGTATCTTCCAAACATGCAACACGAAGATTTTATTGAAAATCTTAGTGTGAATCCAAAGACCCTTTGTATGGAACACTTTTTTGAAAATCTTGTTTTTCTCAAAATAGACTCTAACGATTATGATCAAAATGCCGAATATTAAAGTTACATATATACATGGCAATAAGCTTTATCTTGAATTTTCTCAGAATAGCCTCTGAAGATCTCTTCATTCTGGATGAAGTTTGCATATTTTTTGCGGTGAACCGTTTAAAACTACTTAAATTTTTCTCAAACGGAGGTCATCTTTCGTTTCATCTCTGTTTTGTTTTACTCCTGGTCGTGCAAAGGGAACCGCATTTCATTTGTTCTACATTACGACCGGCTCTTTACAAGATTTCACTATCGCTTTAGCCTAGTGTATTATTTCCCTTCTAATTATAAGGAACTAATAGAAACATTTCTGCTAAAGTTTATCTCGATTAGATAAAGGAATAGTGTTTTAACAATAGTTTATTGAGAAAGTTATGTGAATGGAACACATTACATTTTTTCTAGATTTGCATTTAAGTTATGCCGTTTGTTCGCTCCATGAGCTATATAAGTTACATTAAGGTGGCAACAACCTGTGCCAATCACCGAAAAGGGAACCGGATGGATACGTATATAATGTATTCAAATGTGAAGAGTTCTACTCTGCAGCGAATTAGATGCGTTATCGTGTTCTGCGTTGTCAAGTCGCTACCCCCACTCTTTTCATATTTCCCTCTCACTCGCACAGTGGGCATGCAAATCTGCCTGGCGACATAATGTTTACACATGTGTATTATGAAAACTAATCGAGCTAAAAATCTGTGGTTTTTGCGGTTCTGCGACGAACATTACTCTCTATCTTCCTCGTGAATTATTTTTTGCAAAATTTGAATATTTTGTCTTAGCGCAAGTAGTATTTATGAGAGACGGAATCACTTAGCACGTTACTCCCCAGTTAAGCGGGAATGCAATATGTCAACACAGCAGCACTCCGGTTGGCTGCAGGCCTGGTGGCGCTCAAGGACAAACCTCATCCCATTTGAAAGTCACTGTAGGTGTGTTTGCATGCGGGATTAGCTTATAAAAACAAAGATTAATGTTATGCATTAGCCATCTACCCAAAAAATGACCGCCCAAATTAATTATCCATATCTTGCTTCTGTGTACTCCAAAGATGTTAAAGTTATAATGGACTTCACAAAATATCATTTTAATGAAAATTCTCATTTTGTCTCTTACTATGAAGTGCTATAAATATTGTGTATATAAGTTTCAAAAACAGCATGCAATTAGTCATCCAATTTAAAATTAACGGAACATCAAATGATAAGCATTAAACAAGGACACAGTGACATTTTTTGTTTTTTTATTTTCACTACACATACTATCTACATTGTATAGAGAAGGTATTGTAAGGCACTCAAAAATTCGATACCGAGATTTTACCGGAAATACATATTTTGGGTCCCCCTGAATCCAAAAAAAAAAAAAAAAAGCATTTCTGGAAAAATGTCCGTGTGTGTGTGTGTGTGTGTGTGTGTGTGTGTGTGTGTGTGTGTGTGTGGACAGCCACGTTTGGTATCTTGCAAGGATGCGACACTGAAGATTTTCATTTTCTCCAAAATGACTCTAACGATTGTGATTAAAATATTGTATATTAAATATATTTTACCTGACAAATAATATGTATATCTTGAATTTTCTGAGAATAGCTTCTGAAGACTACTTTATGCTGGATGAATTTTACGAAATTTTGCATAACTGTTAAACTGTAAGAGATGGAAAAAAGCTTACCACACAAAAAACGTAGAGCGCATTAAAACACATCATTTATGTTATATACATATTTTTCGTGGAGTTGATCGTTTTGCAGATATTCCTTGCTTTTGGTTTCAGCTTTAAAAACTTACTTTTCTCATACAGGAATTTGTCAAGCCGTGTCCATACAAACAAAGGAACTTCAGTCACATCGCATCCAGCTTTTGACTATCAATTTAACCTATGGTACTCCCTTATTTCCCTTCTACTTACAAGGTGGCAAGTAATAAGACTATTTCTGCCAATTTTTTCTCGATTAGCATGAAGTATTAGCTTTTTAACAATAATTTATTGCAGATATGTAGAGAAAGTCGTGTGAATAGAACACATCAGATTCTTTTTTGTTTTGTTTTTTATAGTGTTTAGCACCCGCTTTTACTACATATGACACCGCAGGCAATGATATTGTTGATTGAAGGAATGAAGATGGAGTACCGATGGCGGGGGAAACCGGAGAGCCCGGAGAAAACTCACCGCTATGCCGCTTTGTCCACCACATATCCCACCGTCTGCCACTTGGGATCGAACTCGCCTTTGTGAGGGGCAAGTGGTCTGACTACTTATCCACGGCGCGGCCACAGGGACGAAGAAAAAAGAATTTCCTTTGTAGAAGTTTTCAACACGAGGTTATAAGTTTTAGGATTATAAAGTTCTCAGCCAACAGCAAACTCGAAACGTGATATTTCAGAAACACTTTTTAAGTTTTTACTCGGCTTTATGATCATGTCTGGTTTTCATTACGGGAAAGACCGCGCCTTAATGAGATTAGTTATCTGTTGTAGTGCAGTGAGAAGCAACCAGCAGCTCTGTCGGGGTTTAAGATCTCATTTTAAGTAGTAAATTAACTTGAGAGCGAACCTGAAAACTTCTTGTTCATAGTGTTTGACGACCTAGTTTTTCTTAACGCCATAATGCTGAGCCAGTTAGCTAAGGCATTTCGTCTGGGACTGACGTTCGGGAGGTCATGGGATCGGTTCTTCGCAGCTCACGTCCCTGACCCATGATTTTTTTCGGGAGTTTCCCAGGGTCACTAGGTGAATGCTGGGGAGGATTCTTCATTCCTCCGAATTTTCTGTCCCTTCGTTTCATCAGCATTTCAACCATCTGGTCTTTTTTTCAGGGTTGTAAGTGTCGGCGAGGTGGTGCCTTCTGGTGGAAGTTGTCCTCTGTGGTGTAGTGGTTACCTTGCTAAACTTCATACAGCCGAGGTCGCGGGTTCAAACCCGGCGGAGGACGATGGCTTTTTTCGGGTGTAAAAATCCTTAGCATGGCTTCTTTCGGAACGGAAGTAAAGCCGTTGGTCCCGTGTCGCACGTAAAAGAACCTCAAGCCTGATAGAGAGGCCTCTGAGCAAAATTAAACGGTCTTTCACGCCCAATTTAGAATGGGACACTGAGAACCACAGCAGTAAAAGAGCGTTCCTAAATAAAACGCCATTTACATTTTTTCTCGTGGAAACTCAGCTCTCGGCGGCAGAATGGCGCTAGGGTTGTCGACATGCTCAGGGTCGTGTATTCAGACCTGAGGCGCGGGCTTCTAGCGCTCGAGATGAACTGCTTGGGAACTGTTAGACACTCTCCACGATGGCTCCCTGACGCAGTCTGGTTCCGGCTATAATCTGTAATTGCTCTCATTCTCTCCTCCCGGGGTCTGGTGTACAAAAAGCCTGATCACTGGCTGAGGTATGGAATCCCCTCCGTTACATTACACTGCACTAACCCATAATTATGTCAGCTTATCAATTCTTTTGTTAAAGAACTGATACAGTAGTGGGCTATGGAATGCAGTTTCCCCTAGTTGGTTGTGGGCTGATTCATTCACCTTTAAGTGCTCTTAAATGCGACCGCCTCAAGATAGATTCCCTATATAATCTCCCTGGACGAAATTCTACATATCACCTATATTATAGGATATCGCTGAGAGCTGCTAGATTATTTCCACTGATTCATGTACTAGATATGTTTTAGTGCTAGATTTCTTTATAGTCATTCCCCTGAGACCCTTCTAAGAGCGTCCCTATGTACTTTTTCATACAATTACTCCGGTAAATTGCCCTATCGGAGTAGAGAAAGCAGGTCCGTTAACTACAGGTAGACTGCACTACGAGACAGTCATTTAAAGCGAATATGCAATCTGTACATGCGTACAAGCAGTCTGTTTCATTTCATTATCGGTAGCTTATACGTGAATTGATTGGCTTAACTGTGACTGGCGTCGTAGAATTACCCTGCAGCTTCGGATGAAGGTGTACTCTATGCTATAAATTTAAATTGCTATACTTGAATATCTTTGTATTTTTACTGTCGGGTTTACTCTTGTAATTCTTTGCTGTTGTTATAATATTGCTTTTTATTTTGTATTATCTTTGTTTTTTTATTTTTATTATTATTACTTTTATTATTATTATTATTTTTGTTATTATTATTATTAATATTACTATTATTATTATTATTATTTTCGTGTTCACTCTTTTAATTCTTTGTTGTTTTAATATTGCTTTTTAGTGTGTATTACAAAAGCACGTACGATCTGTGTACCCCTGCGATTGTTGAAATTGAATGTATGATATTATTACGTCAATAAACACTCTTATTCATTCATTTAAAGCGTAGGCGGATGTTAAAATGTAAGCTTATTAGTTTTTGTATTTCTAATGCGTTCGTGTGCTGTTAATACAGGGGCCATCCAGAAAATAACGAACGATTTCACATTACTAAATAATAGCGAAAAATATCAACACAAACTTTTATTTACATAGTTATAGTACCTCACTTTATTTCTCAACGTTATCGCCATTGCTCACATTGTTGTCATGTAATACCATTTTTTATACTGCATACGTTATACTCCTCTACCGCTAAAGATCTGAACCAAGATGACACTGCCCCTTTGAGATCTTCATCGGCTTGGAAATCTTTTTCATCCAAAATGTCATGTACCGTGTCCAAAGTGAAACACCGCTTTTTTCTTAATTATTTTATGAACATTTGTTTACAACTCCTCCATAACGATTGGTGAACTAGCGCGCACTATTTCCTCACTGAAGGCTCGTTCATTGTATTATCATCATATATTTGCGTTATTTGCCTATAAAATTCGATTTTTCGAACATTTTGTGCATTAAAACATTTTTACTGGCGGTAGGAAAGTATAACATCGGCATTGAAAAAACTGGTACAACTTGACAATAAATGTCTTGGCAGGGTGGAGATTACTTTAAGAATTAGGGTAAGATACTGTAAATTTTTAAATAAATGTTGTGTTGATATATTTCGTAATTATTTAATAATGCCAAATCGCTCGTTACTTCTAGATGAACCTTGTATGTAGAGTCGATGAAAGTTTCAACAGCTGCGTTTGCAGGTATTTGTGAAACCTTCAGCACTTCGTTCTTTATAATAAAATAATAATAACAATAGTAATAATAATAATATTAATCGATAACCATTATTAACCTAACGCTAGTATATACATGTGTATAGAGCATAGCCATTATTTTAATTGCGAATGTATGGGAATGAGTACATCGTAACTGAGGAACAGAAAGCCTGTCGTGGGTGCGCAAAATCGACTTTCCACTTTGCTATCGATATGCATTCCTGTTTGCATTCTCGGTATATTGTGAACTAAATGTGTCCTGTTTTGCTTCCCGTTGCCACTTCCTTCTGGTTTCCGTTCTAGAGCTATTGTGAACCTGCCCTAGAATAGGATAGGTACGGTCGGAGGGGATTCGGCACCGAACCTAAAGTTACTGTACTTACGCCCCCAGGAGGGACGCGATGAGGTGAGGGGATACACTAGGCGGCTGGGACCAGGAGCGACGAGGCAACAATGACAGAATCCCTACAGTTTTTAGATTAAGGCAACCCGTTAGTCGGACGGGCAGAGCGGGGCTCCCGTCGTACATAGGGTCCAACGCCCCCGCCAGGAGTGGTCTTCATCCCGGCAAACAGCGAAGTCGGGGGACAAAAATAGTCACTTGAAGCATCCTTTTTCCCTGCCACATCGCACCGGGCACAATCGCTGACACTCCCAACCCAGAAAGAAACCAACGGGATGAAGGAGGAATGAAATGTCAATGGAAACGACATGAAGGGACAGGAAAGAAATCTCACAGCATACTGGCAACCCCGGGAAACACGTGGGTCAGGTGAGCCAGCCACGAGAAGCAAACCCACGACCTCTCAAATACGCGCCAGGGACGAAACTGTCTGGGGTATTCCAGTCTGTTTACCAACCTTAAATGAAACCTTAACTGTGTATGGATTTATCATTATTTAGCTTTTGTCTGAGGTAAAGATTGTGGACTTTCTTGAGATAGCACTTTCAATTGCTATCGAGTTGTTGGGTGTGTCAGAAAAACTCGTTGTTTAAGGGAGCAAAGACCACACAACCAAAATTCGGTCGGATAGAGATCTGGAGATCGTGGTGGCCACGTTCTTGGAAAGTGTCGTCTACTAATAGCAGGATCGCCAAAGATCTGGGTAATTAATTGCTTTGTAGGGGGTTAAATATGAAGTACCTCCGCAACATTGACATCATTAATTACCGTTGGCCTTCCAAATTTCTTCTTATCAGCATCAGAACTAGTTTCCTCAAACTTCCGGATTAAATCTCCATAATTACGAATGGAGCAAGAGCCTGTTTTTAATTTGTTAAGCGTTCTAAATTTTAATAGACCTTGAGAAAAACTCCTCTTGCAGCATTGAAAAAGCTGCATTCTATCATTTCGTGATAAGGCAATGCTTTGTAACTTACAAATTCTTATACCTACCCCTCTCAGAAGTGTGGGGGTAGTGCGTCTGCCTCACACCCAAGAGGTTGCGAGCTCGAATTTCGCTTAGGGGGAGTTACCCAAATGAGGGTATTTTTGAGGCGCGCTGTAAGCGAATGGTTAGACCACTCGCCCGGATTCGATCCCAAGCGACCGCACGTGAGATTTGTGGTGGACAAAGCGGCGCAGTGGCGGGTTTTCTCCGGTTTCCCCGCCATCACATTCCACCGGTGCTCCAGCTTCATTCCATACATCATTAGTGTCATTGCCTACGGTTCCATATCCTGCGGGCGATAAACACTATAAAAAGGGTATTTTCGGGCTTTTCCCTTATCCTGAGAAGATGAATGTCGGGTAACTTTAAGTTCCATGTACCTCAAGTTCATTTGAGCATCAGATCACAGATTTCATTCATCATCCGATATGACTAACCAGGATAAAGAACGTTGTGTGTGTGTGTGTGTGTGTGTGTGTGTGTGTGTGTGTGTGTGTGTGTGTGTGTGTGTAGCAGTATGAATAAAACTATTAATGTTTTATTGAACAAAACTATACCCATGGTAACAGTGAACTGAAAAGTATAACAAAAGAAAACTAAGCCACATTGCTTGCCCACTATGTGACATATTTTGTTTTTATCCTATCTCAAATATTATAATATTTATACGAACTGCCTCCGTGGTCGAGTGGTCAGCGAGCTAACTTCTTACCCTGAGGTCCCGGGTTCGATTCCCGACTGGGGCGGGACATTTTTCTTTAACAGAATTATTCCCTATCCCCCACAGATGTGTGTGTTTGAGGAAAATAGAATGGTTTAAACTCAACGTAAAGAACTTATAGACGAGTTGTTACTAATGCAAAACCTCTGATGTGATCTTAGATGTTAAAGGGGTTTATATAAATGAAACAATAATATATATTTGGACTGCCTCCGTGGTCGAGTGGTCAGCGAGCTGACTTCTCACCCGGAGGTCCCGGGTTCGATTCCTGGCTGGGGTGGGGAATTTTTCTTTAACCAGAATTATTCCCTATTCCCCATAGTGTCTGGAAGTATGAATGTGAGAGTGAAAGTGCGTGTGCATTAGTAATATAATAATGATTAACCTAATGTTCTAACCTACAGTAATACGAGTTGTTTCACAAGTCAAAGCCCCCGATATGACCATTGAAGTTAAAGGGGGCTACACAAATGAAACAATATTAAAAAAAAAATATATATATATATATATATTTATGCGGTTTAAAGTTTCTTCCACAGTTTCTAGACTCCCATTTCCTCTAAAACAAATCGTAACCTATAGAAAACGAGTTGTTTCTAATGCAAAGCCCCTGATATGATCTTAGATGTTAAATGAAACAAGTGACTGAAGTGACTCTTGAAAGACTATAGTTCCACAGTTTCTAGACTCCCAAAAATTGTAAGAAAAGGCTAAAATAAAAATAATTTGGGCCTACCAGAATCCTGAGGAGAATGTCTCGTTGCAGCGTTAAGTACTCGATTTCCGATGAAAAGTGTGTTACTGAAGCACGGAGCTGTGTTAGCAGCGCGCTGAACCCTTGCGCTTGTCACTTGTGGAGAGAATGGCAGCCACACCGTCTCTATTTGCTCAAGACTTTTCCTGCAATAAGGCGAGAGAGACTCGCTGATAAGGGCCGTATTTGAGTTGGGGAAAAAGCGGCAACACCTTCAAATGAAAACTGATAAAATGATAGAGGAAAATATTCCAGAAAAATATGTGTTCAATTCACATGACTTTCTCTAAACCTCTGCAACAAGTTATTGTTAAAACGCTTATTCTTCTATTTATTTCATGCTGATCGAGAAAAAAATGAGCATAAATGGTCTTATTATTTGCTTCCATGTAAGTAGAAGGGAAATAAGGGAGTAACATGGGTTAAATTGACAGTCAAAGCTGGTTGCTATGTGACTAAGTCCTTTTGTTTGTATGGACAGGAGTTGACAAATTCCCGTATAAGAAAAATATACGTATTTTAAAGCTGGAATATCTAAAAAACCGATCAACTCCACGAAAAAATGTATATAACATAAACTGTGCGTTTTAACGAGCTCTACATTTTTTGTGCAGTAAGATTTTGTGTATCTCTTACGGTTTACCAGTTATACAAAATTTTGCAAAATTCATTCAGAATAAGGATGTCTTCAAAGGCTATTCTCAGAAAGCTCAAGATATACATTTTATTTGTCATGGCAGCATCTTAATATACGTTAGAGCCATTTTTGAGAAAATCAAAATGTTCGAAAATTTTTCCACGTAAAGGGTAGTTGGGGTGGGGAGATTTTCTTCAAAATCTTCGTTTCGCAATCTTAGAGATACTGAACTTAAATATCAAGTTTGGTATTTAAGAACTTTTCGTTTTTGAGCTATGCTGCCCACAGACGCACACGTGGACGGTTTTCTAAAAATACTTTTTTTTTGGAATTCAGGGAATTTCAAAACATATATATCCGGTAAAATCTCGGTATCGAACTTTTGGGTGCGATACAATACCTTCTCTATACACCATGTACATAGTACGTGTAGAGAAAGTAAAAAGCGTGTTAGTGCACCAAAGTTATCGTTAGTTTGGCTAACGAACCAGCAATCACTACAGCCATTTAACAGGAACAGTCTCCTCAACATTAAAATTTAAGCTGGTTCGTTTCTTATTACGCATTATGAAACTTTCAATTTAAACAAAGATGAATAAAGAACTTTACCGAAAGAACAAGCACTTGAAAACAGTTTCTACTGTAACAAATATTAACGTATGAATTGAAATTTAGAAGAACCACTTACGAAACGTTTCCATTCAGCACCCATCTGAAGCAAAACCCATTGGGCTGAATGTGGGAAAACTGGCTGGCAATTTCTGAAATGTGGATATACAGAAATCTTAGGCGTTTTAAATAGATAAATATATAATGAAACCATCTGACTGGGGAAGAAGTAATATGCTAAAACTGACATGGAAGAGAAAAGGGCATTACTTTTTAATAGCACTAAAAGAGGCAGAACAGTATACCAGATTGCAGGCTTATTAAGATAAATGGTCCATAATGGAGATAAAGAGGAAGACTGAAGGAAGCGGGATATCTATATTTCGTTTAGAGCACGTTACTCTGAACTAAAATAAAAAAATATGATGTGTTCCATTCACACGACTTTCTCTACATCTCTGCAATAAATTATTTTTATAAAGCTTATGCTTCTATTTACTTCATGCTAATCAGAAAAAAAAGTAGCAGAAATAGTCTTATTACTTGCTTCCTTTTAAGTAGAAGCGAAATAAGAGAGTACCGTAGGTTAAAGTGATGCTGGTTGCTATGTCACTGAAGTTCCTTTGTTTGTATGGATAGCAGTGACAAATTCCTGTATGAGAAAAGTATAAGTTTTCATAGCAGAAACCAAAAACAAGGAATGACTCAAAAACGATGGCTCCACGAAAAAAATGTATATAACATAAATTGTGTGTTTTAACGTGCTCTACATTTTTGGTGTAGTATGCTTTTGTCCATCTCTTACGGTTTAGCAGTTATTCAAAATTCCGTAAAATTCCTCCAGAATAAAGTAGTCTTCAGAGGCTATTCCCAGAAAATTTAAGATATACATTTTATTTGTCAGGTAAATATCTTTAATATACGAGATTTTAACCAAAATCATTAGAGCCATTTTTAAGAAACTCAACAATTTCGAAAAAAGTTCCATGTAAAGGGTAGTTTGGGGTGGGGGGAGTTTTTTTTTCAAAATATTCGTGTCGCATCCCTGGAAGATACTAAACTTAAATACCAAGTTTGGTATTTTACCGACTTTTCGTTTTTGAGTTATCGTGTTCCCAGACACACGGACACACACACACACGGACCTTTTTGTGAAAATGCTTTTTTTGGATACAGGGGACCCTAAAACATATATTTCCGTTGAAATCTCGGTATCGAATTTTTGGGTGGAGTGCAATACCTTCTCTATACACTATGTACATAGTGCGTATAGAGAAAGTAAAAATCGGATGTGTTCCATTCACATGACTTTCTCTACCTGTTCTTCAAACTATTCTTACAATAGCCTTTAACATGGCTGATAAATACTATTAGACCGATAAAAAGAAGCACTTTTCTAACCGTTGTTTCATGTTATTCACGATATTTCTACTGTAAATTTCTTAATAAAAAGGGTTGTTTAAAAGCAACAAGCCAGTATAGTTGGTCATGATCTCTTGGTTCAAACAAATGAACATCATGTTCATATTTATGTTAGAATTGACGTCTTGCAAATTAAAAGAAGAAATGAAGAGAAAAGAAAGAATTGTCAACACTTTCAACACAGAATATCTTAAAACAATAACTTTACGATAAAGCTTATTTGAACAAATTTGTATATTTTAATGGACTCTGTTTTCTATAGTAAGCTTTTGTTTACGTCTTATAGTTTACATGTCTTGCAAAACTCATTGAGAACGAAGAGAACTTAGGAGGCTATTCATAGCAAATTCGAGATATGTATTTCATTTGTCATGGAAATATCTTCAATTAATCAAAATCGTTAGAACTATTTTTGAGAAAATAAAAATTTGCCATGTAAAGGGTAGTCTGAGGTAGGAGACTTTCTTAAAATCTTCGTGTCGCAACCTTTGCTGAACTGAATATCATATTTGGTTTGGTATTTAGTTATCGTGTTCATACACACATGCACACACACGAACCTTTTCCTAAAATTCCCCTTTGTTTCAGGGAACCTCTAAACATATATTTTCTGTGAAATCTTGACATTGAATTTTTGAGTGGAATGCAATACCTTTTCTATACGATTGATTTCACTATCTTTGCGTCACATAACGATATCGTTGAGAGCTAGAAAATAAGGTTCGGCCCGTAACGAGTAGTTACAGCTCTTAGCCTCTAGTTAGCCGTAACGATAAGCTTAGAAAATAACCCTCATTATGTACATAATACGTTTAGAAAAAGTAAACATTACGGCTAGTTTCTATTTCATGGAATATGTTTTGAGTTTCTGATGAAGGGTGTTTGTGCAGCTACACACGAGTTAAAATATTCTCTGCTGGTGGAATACTTTCTCACGTATCGATTCAATAACTTCCTTCACCATCCATTCGATGCGACGGAATTGAATATAGTTACCAATTCCCCTTCAGCTTTTTCTTTTGTGCAACCTTTAAGTTCCTTTTTCTCATTCTGTGTATCCCTTTGAAGCAAAATGGAAAAAATGAGATCATATTTCCTGTTTCGCATTCAGTGATTCTCTATACATTACCGCTTCCCCTGAATTTGTTTCATTTTCTTTATTCTCTTACAAATTATTTTCACTCTTCATCCTTTACTTTTTAATTCTTCTACTTCCTACATAGTACGTTGGTTCGAAAGGTATTGTATTTCATCCAAACATCCGATATGGAGCTTTCATAAACGCTTTAGGATCCCCTGAATAAATAGTAATTAAACAATTTTCTAGAAAAAGGTTCCGTGCGTATCCTGTGTCCATTTTTCTGTGAACAGCATAACTCAAAAACGAAAAGTACGTTAAATACCAAACTTAGTATTTAAGTGTTTCAAGTGTGCTACACAAGGACTTTCAATAAAATCCCAAACAATCCTTCACATTAAAACAATTTTCGAAAAATTTTAAAATGAACGATTTTGATTAAACTACCATACATTTAAGATATTTTCATGACAAATGAAATATATATCTTGAATTTTCTGGGAGTAGCCTCCGAAACTTTGTCCATTCTGGACGACTTTTCAATAACTGGTATACTGTGAGATATAGACAAAAACTTACTGCACAGAAATTGTAGATCTCGTTAAAACACACATGGTTTTGTTGTGGAGTTAATCATTTCCGAGATATTCTCTGTTATTTGCTTCAACTTTGCCATACTTAAACTTTTCTCAAATGGGAAGGTATTATTGAATTTTATTCCTCCTGTTCAAGCAAAGAGAATAGCATTTCGAAACCATTACGTAGCGGCCGGCTTTTTAATATTGGTATTGCTTTAGCTTATTGTATTTCCTTGTAAGAAAATAAAATGTAATAAACCATTTTTACTAATGCTTATCTCAATCAGCGAGAAGAAGGTAGAAGAATACCCCTTGTAAGAATAATGTGTTGCAACATAAGTAGAGAAAGTTATGTGAACGTAACACACATATTTTTATTTTACACTACGAATAGATTTATTTCTTTGCTTTTATGTTTTCCGTGCTCTGTTTCCAATACGGTATGACGTGCTGGTATGTTTAAACTCCAAATCCGTATGCCTTACTTTAATCTTAATTTGCATTCGATTTATCTCCCTTCTCGCATTTCATATTTTATTTATTCTCTTTACCTACTCCACTTTCATACTTCATTCCCCAAGTTATCATTTTAACTTTCTCTACACGTACTATGTATATTGTATAGAGAAGTTATTGTATTCCACTCAAAAATTCGATAACGAGATTTAATCGGAAATATATGTTTTGAAGTCCCCTGAGTCCAAACCATTTTTAGAAAACGTTCCACGCGCGCGTGTGAATAACCAGCAAAGCTAAAAAACGAAAATACCGTTAAATACCAAACTTGATATTTAAGCTAAGTATATTCCCAGGATGCGATACGAAGATTTTCAAGAAAATTCCCCAACCCTAAACTACCCTTTACATGGAAAAGTTTTCGAAAATTATGTTTTATCAAAATGGCTTTGACGATTTTGATTAAAATATCATATATTAAAGATCATATCACAAATAAAATGTATATCTTGAAGTTTCTGGAAATATTCTCTTAAGACCTCTTTTTCCTGGATGAATTTTGCATTAGTAGTAAACTGCAAGAGATAAACAAAAAGTTACTACAAAAAATATAGATCACTTTAAAACACACAATTTATCTATTTTGAATTTTTTTTGTAGAGTTGACAATTTCCGAGACATTCCTTATTATTGGTTTCAGTTTTAAACTATATAGCTTTTATTAAACGGGAGGTCACCTTTCGTTTCATCTCTCTTGTTTTTTATTGCTGGCCGTACAAAGCAAACCGAACAGCAATTGCTCACATAGCGACCAACTTTTAAAAGCTTTGATTATCGCTTTAGCTTAGTGTATTCCCTTATTTCCCTTCTCCTTAGAAGGAAGCAAATAATAGTTTGAAGAACAGGTAGAGAAAGTCATGTGAATGGAACACATCCGATTTTTTATTTTAGTTCAGAGTAACGTGCTATAAACGAAATATAGATATCCCGCTTCCTTCAGTTTTCCTCTTTATCTCCATTTATGGACCATTTATCTTAATAATGCCTGCAATCTGGTATACTGTTCTGCCTCTTTTAGTGCTATTAAAAAGTAATGCCCTTTTCTCTTCCATGTCAGTTTTAGCGTATTACTTCTTCCCCAGTCAGATGGTTTCATTTATATTTATCTATTTAAAACGCCTAAGATTTCTCTATATCCACATTCCAGAAATTGCCAGCCGGTTTTCCCACATTCAGTGCTTTCTTCAAGGATCCACAATATATGATTACTTCAATTGAACTCTTCCTTTGCCATTGCTATTCTCTGTTTGAATTGTGACAAGAGCTCAATGTTACAATCTCTAAAGCTACCAATATGCTCTATCTTATCTTGAATTTGTAATTTCTTTGCTTTCTCGCGGTTATCATATCCTTTGTCTCACATTTCTTTTCATTTCATAATTGCTCGTCATTGTCATTTAACTTTATTAAATATTCCTTAACAGGTTTTCCTCCTCTGCCAACAGCAAATCGATTCTTTATTCTCCTTCCGTATAATAGACTTTCTCTTTTAATCTGTAATCAATTCTTTACCAATCTTTCCAAGTACATCCAGAACAGAGTTCGTGGGTGGAGTTAACAGTTATTTCAATTAACTAATATAAATTCCTGACTAAGAGATTTAGCGTAAGGTGTATAATATTTTTTTCTGAAGAAACCATTCTAAAAAGTGTACTCTTTTTTCACATACTATAACATGGAATTATGTTGTATATTTGTATTTATGTTGTATGTATGACCTATAATGTGACGTAGCTTACAAATGTCTTTATTGACTTCAAAATCGGCTATAAATAAACTCTTGAATTCACTGTTACAAATAATTCACTCGATGTTCTGTCACATAGACAGTTGACGGCTTGCAGGTCACTATCACAATTCACTATACACACATGCTTGCAATTTTTCCTCCTTTTATAGCTAAACACATGATGTCACAGAAGTTTCTGGAAGCTTCTGGAAGAATCTCGAATGTACCAGACGTGTCGCGTCCTGAAGTTTCTGGTTATCGTCGCACCGCACTTCCAAGGTCTCCAACTGCGATGACTCACATACTAAGGCGAAAGTGAGAACCCGGCAGAAGACGCTACCGACACAATACTAACAAAAGCTCACCCCAACCTTTACAAATGTGACCACCTGTTTTTCCCGAGTATAATTCTAGCCAGGGTAGAATTCTTCGCAGGGGACTCAAAATATGGCCGAGCTGCCGAAGATTAATATTACAACTTAAGCCTTGAATTTCCATGCTACACTAAAGTTTTCTTAATATCGGATTGGTCATTCCTGTTGAATAACGGCAATAACTTCAGCCTTCATCTCCATATCGCTGATGAAAGCTCCCATGTATGATATGTAAGTGTCGCAGCTGTCGTCCAGTTTAACCACACATGCAAATAATACATAATCTCTTAATCTAGAAGGCTGAATAATAGTGTACTTGGTTCAGCCTTTCCTTGTGCACCGATTTGAGCGAAAATATTAGAAAGGATGTTATCCGAACTATCTCTCAGTTTCACGACTTGGCACTGTTCATTGATTAGTTTTTATATCCCTGAATTGTTTTTCAGATCAGTCATAGAGAACTTATACCGAATGAGAGGAATAAAATGTTGGTTACCCGAAGGTGGAAACCGTACGGAGAGAAAAAAATATATGTATGTGATATATGTTGTGATCTAGGAGAATGAGCCACTTTTTATGCAGGCAAATATGAGATGACATATCAAACATAATGATAAATTTTCTCTTTGAATAATTTTTTGGTAAGATGTTTTCTAGCAAATGACGAGTTGCAGGCTAAAGACTCAACCATGGAAATTCCATTGTTTAAAGCTCGTACTATAGAATTCAAAAGAGAACGGAGTATTTTGTAAATGGCTAATGGTGCAATAAATATTTCATGCGGGTTATATATTTTAAGGATCTCTCCTTGTTTATGCAATAAGATATTGTCTATATTTTACGATTTTAATGTTATATGCATTTTAATGAGTAGAATAATTTACAAGTTAATCCATAAAAGTTAAGATATACTTCTTATTTTATATCAAAGATATGTTATATATAAAGATATAATCGCCACCCCCAATTGGAAAGTGTAGAGAAAATAATAATAATAATAATAATAATAATAAATGTAATATTTAAGTTTTTCTGTCTCAACTTTTTAATTTGGTATTTAGCTAATTTTCTATTTTCGATTTATGTTGTTCACAGTCAAGTATACTGATGTACTTAAAATATGGTCTCTAATAAAACGGAGCTGTTTATGTTGGCACTGTCAATATTTCGGGCCACATTCTACCAGCAGGACTACCTTTGGTTTGAACACAATTAGAGCCACTGGATTGGCAGAGTACTTTATCTCGCCTAAAGTTCGTCCAAATTGTCGAAGGGTAATATTACAACGTAAAGATAATATTTTCACGCTACACTGGCGTTTTTAGTATTGAGTTTATTTCCATTTAGTGTATACTGTTATTCAGTTTAACACACATGCAGCTAAGTTTTCACCTCTTCCTTTAGACGGCCAAATTATGTCGTAATAAGCAGCTCAAGCTTCGCTGCGCTACAAAGTTATTCACTTATTCATAGGGCTATGCCTGCAGTGTGCAATACACCTTATCATTGAGGGCAACCTATAATTACGTCTGAATCAGATTATGGAATGCAAGCGCATGCATTGTGCTATGACCTTCACCAGTGACGTATTGGCTATCACCTTGCCCTCTATCCGAGTTCCGAGGTTTGTTGTTGAATCGTAAGAGTACACCGATTTAGACGAGTAGAGTTGGAACAACCGGTTTGATATGGTTGAACATTTCCTTATAAGCGAAACTCTTTCAAAGAAACCATATCCGAACCTCCCATTCATTTCACAATGATTATAAGACGTAAATTGTTCGCTTTTACATCCCCGAATTGCTTTCCTCGCCAGTTACGTAGAGCACTGATACTGACTGGATGGAGTCAAAATGTGAATACATGACAATGGACACCTTACGAAGGAAAACACTACTGCTATCTAGGGGAATGGACCATTTTTATACAGGCAAGGGTACGTGAAGTGCATTTTTATTTAGACCATGTGTATTTACAATAAAAAAACTGAGATGGACCTCTACCAAAGGGAGAGAAGGCGAAAATAAATCTTTTGGAAAGTTTTGATTGTCTCCGTTTAACCTTGCTCTAATTCCGTTTTTATACGCTTTTTCCCTTCTTTCTGTAATGATGCTTCACTGTCTTTTGTCTGCATTCCACTCCTATCTTTAAATCTCTGTTATTTCCTCTCTCCCTCATTTCTTTCATTTTCCAAGAGCGTTTTCTATATTTTCCATTTATTCAGCGGCATATCCTCATCTCGCGATTTGTAAAGCATTCCTTTCCTTTTTGTATTTCTTTGCTCTCTCTGGGCAGATGTATTTAAAGCACAAGTCGTTTTTTTCTGCCGCTCGCGGTAGGAACCTTTTACTGATTATTCATTTAGACTAATGCATTTATTCATCTATTTTATTATTTTACTTTCTTTACACGTACTATGTCAAGTACATAGTAGGCAGAGAAGGTTTTGTATTCCACTCAAAAATTCGATGTCAATATTTCACTGGAGATACACTTAAAAAGAATTTTTAGAAAAAACTCCGCGCGCGTATATGTGTTAGTGTGTCAATAAAATACCAAACTTGGTATTTAAGTTTAGTATATTCCAAGGATGCGACACGAAGATCTTGAGAAAAAATCCTCCACCCCAAACTACGCTTTACATGGAAAAGGTTTTGAAAATTATGATTTTCTCAAAAATGGCTCTAAAGATTTTGATTAAATATCGTATTTTAAAGATATTTATAGGACCAATAAAATACATATCTAGAATTTTCTTGGAATAGCCTCTGAAGAACTCGTGACATTTGCATAACTTGTAAACCGTAAGATATAGCAGGAGAAAAAAACAAGTTACTACACAGAAACTGTACATCTCGTAAACACACGGCTGACCGTTTCTAATATATTCCTTGTTATTAGTTTCAGCTTTATAATATTTACATTTTCTCATACGTGAACTTGTCAACTCCTGGCCACACAAACAAAGGAATTTGAATCACAAAGCAACCAGCTTTTAAAATATTTGGCTATCACTTTAGCCTAGTGTATTTTCTTATTTCCCTTCTACTTACAAAGAAGCAAGTAATAAGACCATTGCTACTAATTTTATCAATATTAGCATGAAGTAGATAGAATAATAAGTTTTTAACAATAATTTCTTACAGAGATGTAGAGAAAAACGTGTGAATGGAACATATCAGATTATGTTGAATATTTTTTGTGTATGCTTTACACGTTCAGTTAATCGTATGCATACAAAATGACAAACGATTACGCTGTGACCTAATCAAGTATAGATATGTGATCTAATTTTTGTCAAGTTGGTGTGGCAAATAACATTCTGTTAAGGTTTAAATGATTTTGCAATGCATGATCTATAATTAATGCGTTTTGGCACGCGATATCCAAAGAGCTAAGAGATATGAGAGCAAGCTAGCTTGATAGTGTAACGCAACACAAATAATGAATAGATACATTGTTCATCCAAAAAAAAAAAAAAAAAAGCTAACATTTTGTTACCTATATTACGAAAGGCCAATCTGAAGTGCATTTATAGTATACGTAGTTTTTTATGCTTATAATTTTATATCTAATTGATTCGTTTATCTAAACAAAATCCCCACTCATCTACCCATAACTTTTGCGAAAATTTAACTTTTCTTTTTGTGAGGATTTAGCCTATCAGAGGTAAGCAAATCGTTAAATTAAAACGTAGTGCGCTTTAATTATGGGCTTGAAAATATCAAGAAAGAACTGAAGAATTTTTAGCATTAAACTGTTTCTTTTTATATTCATTTAAATGCTTTTGGAGATTCATTTATTGCTCTTATATTTGAAAATTTAAGGTTTTATGTTCGATTCAGTGCTAAGATAAATAGAATATCTATGCATTTCATATGCATAAATGTTCACTTGTGTCTTTTTTGCGTACACTAATCAAAGCTCACTAGAGTGACATTGGTAGATGAACACCCCTTCTATTCCAGAAAACTGTTAGTATATCAACATGTTTATATTAAAAATCGGATGTCTTTCATTCATATGTCTTTCTCTACCCCTGCAACAAAATATTCTTACAAAAGTTTATTCTTCTACTTCATGTTAATCGAGATAAACATTAACAGAAATGGTCTTATTACTTTATTCCTTGCAGATAGAAGTGGAATAACTAGGCTAATGCAATGCTGAAATATTTTAGAGCTGATGCCTATGTGATGATACTGAAATTCGGTTCTGTTTGCATGGTTATTTAAGAAAATTAAGTATTGGAAAATTGAAACCAATAACAAGGAATGTCTCGAAAGTGGTTTATTCTAGAAAAACAATTGTAGGTATCTGACATAAATTGCGAGAAATATATTTTTTGTGTCATAAAACTTTGTTTATCTCTTAGGGTTTTCCCACTTGTGCAAAATTCATCCAGAATGAAGAGTACTTCAAGATCATTCCCAGAAAAATATGTAACTTAATTTGTACAATAATATTTTAAACATACGAAATGTATTTTAATTAAAATCGTTAGACCCATTTTTCAGAAAATCAAAAACTTTCGAAAAATGTTCCATGTTAACTGCAGTCTGAGGTGAAGGATTTTCTTGAACTTTTTTTGCAAGATGTTGAACTTTAAAATAAAGTTTTGTATTTAATGTACTTTTCGTTTTTTAGTTAATACGGTTCACACATATGCGGATAATTTTTGTTTTTTTATTTAGGGGTCCTCAAAACACGCATTTCAGGTGAAATATTGCTATAGAATTTTTAGGTGAAATGTAATGACTTCTGTACCTACTATATATGTAGTGGGGAATGTAACACTTTCATTGATCTTACGTAAAAAGGGAATTAAGATTTCCGAAGTCTTTACATTCTTTAAGATGATTTTCTTTGTATTCTGAAAATCATAGAAGTAGTTTAGCGTCCTTCCTTTTAGGAAAACTAATTCAGCTAAATTATTTCAAAATTTGTGAATTTCAAAATTCACAAGCTGTGATCCTAAAGGATGGTAGCCAAGAAGGGAAGATTAGGAATAATTTATTCATGTTTAGTGTACCAAATGTGCTTTTGTCGTTTAATTAGGCTTAACTTTTGATAACACTCCCGGTGTTTAATTAAACCTTCTGAAAATTTAAAGGTAGAATCAGACTGAAAAATGCAATGTGATTGCTGGGTTTAATCCCAGAAGAACTATTAAATGACACCTGTTTGCTTAATAGTGGTTAACAATGAAGTCCGGAATTTAAAGCGTTTACGGCGTTGTAAGTTAATATTGGGGTATGTTATCTCAAAATAAAATTGAGAACACTTTGTGTTTTCCGAAGAGAGAAAAAATGTGAGTCTTTGCAGAAGTTAATTTCATATCGAAAAGTTGCCATGGTAGCTAAATTGGTAGGAGCAGGCTCTTTCAACTTGACTCGTCTGAGTAGAACGCTCGCGCGAACTTAACCACAGACCTCAGAACTCGACTGGAAGGACACTATGATAGACAATGCATCACTGGGCGATAGCCATAATGGAATGCTTGCACATTTGCCAGTATATTTTCAGCATGATTCAGCCGTGACGACAGCTTGCACTCAATGCTGCGCTGTATTGCAGGTAGATCACAATGAGTTGTGAGTAACTCGCTACTGTTTTGACGCGGACCAAAGCTGGAACAGCCCTGATATGAAAGCTAAAGATCCTTATTCGAATCCCAGGCATGACATTGCATTTTTCAGCCCGATTCAATGTTTACAACTTAAGCCTACTCACGACAGTGTGGAAGCATAATTAATTGATAGTTCTAAAAATGCTTAAATGTAATATATTCAGCTATTTAATAAAGAAACTATCAATGCTAGAAATATGTCCATACATATCCTGAAATGTCGAGAAATTTGTTTGGTCAAAGAAGAATATCCTTACCTCATTCGCAGTATGATCAATCAAGTAGAAACACAATGTTAAAGGATCGACATTACCCAACTATCTGAAATGTCGAAGGTTTCTAAATTAAGAGAAACAGGTAACATCTTAAATAGTACGAGCGTACGAGGAAGTTTTAAGATTTTCGCTCAGTTGCCAATGGGCAATACTCGTTTCTTCACCTTCTACTTCCTTTCTTTTGAATGGCTTTACTAAGTGTATTTCCTTCATGCGCACACATTTTCGCACACATTACGCTATCCAAGTTCTTGATGACAATATTGATCTCACCTTTTCCTCCTCACCCAACCGGCGCTTCCCGAGAGTTAGTAAATTATTATCGAGTAGACGCTATCGATCATTCGAAGCACGTGAAGGGGAACGGTGGTGGTAGTGGGAGGAAACATCTGCCATCTCACAGTGCGCAATGAGTAAAGGGAATGTCTCGCAAGTATGGTCAACAACTCACAATGGTAAATAATGTATCCATTCAATGACAGATGTTATGTGTTAAAGACATTAATATAGCGACAACTTCTTTGTCAATGAGGGCGTTCAGTTTTCTTCTTGTGCAACAGTAACTTTTTTTGCAGAAGCAGTATACCATGAAATAATAATAATAATAATAATAATAATTGATTTTTCACACAAGTCGTGTGTAGGACAGGAGTTGGATTCGGGTTCAAATCTCGGCTGTGGCATTGAATTTTTGACTCTGCGAATCCAACTCTTGTCCTACACACGAGCTGTGTGAAAAAAACAATTAAATTAATACCAATTGCCCATAATAGTTGGCTATACTATGAATCCTGAGACCTAAAGTACTTACAACATTGTAAGTCGCCATTGGGGTTGTTGTCTCAAAATAATTTCAGATAACCTTGTGGTTTACCGGGAAACATGCGAGTCAGTTGAGAAATTCAATGCTATGCCAGCATGTTGCCATGGTAGCTCAGTGGTAGAGCAACCGGCTCTAGATTCCGAGAGATTCGTGGTTCAAATCCCGGCTGTGGCATTGGATTTTCCAGTCTGACTCCAGGAATTTAATAATAATAATAATAATAATCTCAACTTTCCTCTAATAAGCGGAGATTTAATGCCCTAACCCGCTAATGTTAAATATGCTGAGTTTATGACATATTAGTATGCAAATAAATGCAATAAACAAGAGAGGGAAAGAATAGTTTGGATAAGGGCAGGAGCATTACTTTTGAAAGGAATGAAAATTTATAAATTAGAAGGTTGTATTTTATGCGGAGAGCAATACAGCATTGTTCATTGTTTAACTGAATGTAAACAAAGAGGTACAAAATTGGAGGAAAAATTTGGGAACACAAATGAGATAGTATACAAGGGGCACTATAGGTATATATTTTGGACCTAATAATAAAAGAAGTAATTTGTCATTGATAATTGCTTTATTTTTTCTTGAAATATTCTCCTTTATATCAATACACTTTCGCATAGCATTTTTTTCAATCTGCTTGAGACACCTCCAAAACATGGTTTCTGGACGCATCAACGGCTTCTTCTGCCGACGAAAATCTTTATCCACGCAAATTATTCTTAATGTTCGGGAACTAAAAAATAATTGGCAGCCAAATCAGATCTGTACGGCGGAAGAGTCGTCAATTACATTTGTTTAGTGTTCAAATAATCGATTGTTAGACGAGATGTGTGAGCGCTCTCATTCTCTTGATGAATTACATCCGACGGACTTGTTTGATTTCCTTATTTCACCGAAGACTTCCGGCAAACAAATGGGTGTGTACCATTCAGAGTTGTCCGTTTTACGTTCATCTAAATGCACTCTTGCCACGTAATCAGTTTTTCTGAAGAAGAAGAAGAAAAAACAGACGCCATTTATTTTGAAGTGCTTCGAGTGGGAACAAGCCCCACCATTGAGCATTTTTGTGCACCAATTGACACGAGCATCCATTTGAGATTGTGTCAAATTATGTGGGATCTAACGAGAGAAAATCTTTTTCATGGCTAAATGATCATTATTTTATATATGCTGGTGGAAGTAATGCCTAGGATTAGCTCCACATCACATTATGTGGCATGACGTTCCTGCAATATCCGTTTTTGCATAGCATCAAAGTTTTCTAGCACAACTGATTTTGAAGACCCTCACGAATTTCATCAATGAGCGAATGGCGGCTTGATGAAACTCGTTATACCAGCGTTTCACAGTGCCAAAGGACGGAGTTTCACGTCAAATGTAGTAGTAGGTTGATCATTGCACTCTTGTCTTGATAATCCACCTCGAAAACCATAATAAATCATCGTACGAACGGTATCACAAGTTGATTCCATCTTTTCGCTGAGACAACATTTTAAGGCCATTGTAAATAACACAAATAGCGCTCTATTGACAAAATATCTGAAGTAGGTTAAAGCCAACAATGTCAAACTTTCCAGTGGAAACAGACAGATGACCTTCAGCAATCGGTGCTGCCAAGAATCAAAATATAAATAGTATCACTTTAAAGTACTGAATCAATACATCACCATAAATAATTTTTCACCCATAATAATTGTACTAAATCCGCTAACCGCTAATGATGCATAGTGGTCTTTTGATACCTTTAATTTTAATATGTTCCCGAATAATTCGCACCAGGCTTCTGTATTCTGGTATATATTTTATTAATATTAATGATAATAATAATAATAATAATAATAACAACAACAACTTAGGTGGTCAGCTATCTTTAGTTTACTTTCCAAATTGTCTCACAACTAATGCATTACTTGTACACATAATCTCGTGCCATACAAGCGGTTTTATTATACATAAATACATTACCTTGCTCAAGGGTCATTCTGTTATGCGAGGGGAACGCAGATTAGTCCTCCCCCACCCTTCTGCTAGGTGGCTTGTTGCTAAATGCACTCAGCCTCATAAGGCCCTTGAGATCACTTCAGATAGTTGTGAAAAAAGTGGGGTTCCCGTCTCGGAAAGCTCGCGAAAGTGAGCTGAGAGGGGAGGCGGTACGCTCACTACATGCCCCTTGTCATTATTCCACTCTTCCTATAATGCCCTATGTGAATGGGAGTAGACAGTATAGCGACCATCATTAAAACTGTCATACCAGAAATTTAATATCGAACCTGAAAATGCGTGTGCAATGGCTGTAGAAAATATTAAAATGAATGATAAAATAATAAAAAAAACACAGCGTAGTTCGTTGTAAACTACGTCTTCAGATAATTCTCATATCGTAACCATGTGGGATGTTTCTCAATTAGACAATTATGAGTATAAGACTATTTTTTTCTACGATCGATTTAAGTAGACAGATTTTTAAAAAGTAATGCTCGTTTCTCACTGGGATAATAATGACGGTCTCTGATAGAGACACATTTGTTTGAATTGGAGCATTCACACCGGGACACCACACTGCCTCACTGAGTCACTGTGACGCAGCAGTGTCTCACCCTCGCCACATGTGTCGGACAGCGTCAGTGCAGTCACCGCCGGACATACATTAGTTTAAATTGGAGTGTTCGCACAGAAACAGGGTTGCAGATTTGTCAACAGACAGTCATTTCTAAGCATAGCTAAACATTCATTTTACATTATACTGTACACATTGTAACCATGAGTTTAGATTTAATTAATACGGAACATTTTATAAGTGAAGTAGAAAGTCGTCCTGCTATTTGGGAAATTGAAAGCGGAACATTTTATAAGTGAAGTAGAAAGTCGTCCTGCTATTTGGGAAATTGAAAGCGATGACTATAGCAACAAAGTGGTGAAAACGAAAGCGTGGCAAGAAATTATAAACAAGTTTGTGCCTGATTTCAGTGAGAAGAGCATGGGTGAAAAAAACAAAATTGGTAAGCTGTATTTTATTTTTTCACTTTAACACCGTATTTTTCGTACCATAAGACTAGCAAAATTTAGTTTCTACCCTTGTACCTTCAAGGACATTTGCTAACCTCATCCCCTTTATTTTGTGTTACCAATAGCAAGTGAACCATTATGCAGTCTCAATGCGAAAAGGATGGTCAAAATAGATGATGAAAGGACGTTAAGCTAAAAAAAAAAAAAAAAAAATGATGAAATGAAAAAATGAATGAGCGCGGAAACCATGAACTCACCTCTACAGGGTGAACGAAGAGAAAATTAAAAAAAAATTCCAAAAGGGTGCGCCTTATGTCCATTTCACTGACTAATCAGTTGGTAAAACCTGCAGTGTCAGACACCAGTGATCTAGTTGTGTTCACCAGTCACCGGTGACGTCACTGGTAATCGTCACCAGTGACACAGTGTGAAAGGAGCCTAACAGAGTAGCCTGTAAAAATTGCAAGTTAATGCATATAATTTGCAAGCGAAAATACACTTTCTCTGTACACTAACCTATTTAGCGCTCCGATGGAGGCGAATGCAGTGACTAAAACAAGATAGAAAGCATACGTTTTAAATATCATCAGCGTCAGGAAAGTTTATAACCGATCTTCGTTACTCGTATTGACCTTATGCCACTTAAATGCCGCGTTTAGTCATATTTTGGGGTTTACCGCCATTATTCTGGTTCCATAAACACGACGTTAAATTAAAAGTATATTTTTTGTAATTTCAAATAGCCTTGTCGCGTTTTACTAGAAAATAAAATAGAATATATTTTGAATAGAATAAAGATCGATGCTACTATAACCATGCATTATCTGAAAGGCTTCTTAATAGTGTCTATAAATTACATAACCAAAAATGTGCAAACAAAGAATTGATGACGGTGTACAAATAAGTATCTACAGAAAACATATGTGTTACATTCACATTTTGTCAATTAATTTTATATTTATTTTCCAAAATATTCTTGCAAAAGCTTATTACTTTCTCGACCTGGTATGTACAATGTGTATATTAGGTGGAGAAGGTGTTGTATTCCACTCAAAAATTCGATGCCGAGATTTCACCGGAAATATATATTTTGAGACTTCATGAATCAAAAAGAAAAAAGCGTTTGTAGAAAAAGGTCCGCGTCGAGAGCACGTGCACGTGTCTGTGTCTGTGAGCAGCATAACTAAAAAACGAAGTGTCCGTTAAATACCAAACTTTGTATTTAATTTCAGCGTCTTTCACCGACAAGAGGATTTTCAGAAAAGTCTCTCCAATCCAACTATCCTTTAAGTGCAAACATTTTCGAAAATTTTGATTTTCTCAAAAATGCCTAACGATTTTGATTAAAATACTTATGTATATGTTTGGGTCGTCTCTTTAGCGCGGTGGTAATGTGGCTGCTTACCAAGCGAGAGACCTGGGTTCGATTCCACCGCTGGGAGTTCTGGTCCGGGGTGCACTCATCCTCGTGAGTCCCTGGGTACCAATTGAGGAGCTACTTGATTGAGAAGTAGCGGCTTCAGATCGAGAAGACCGCATCAACCGGCTGGGTGGGACTCGAGGCGCTGATCATGTGTCACCCTCCAGCAATGCATCCCATTCATGACGCCTTCGGGCCGAGATGGGGAATGCAGCGACCGGGCGGTAGAAAAGGTCCCTTGAGGATTGTCGTGCCATGGGGTTACGTTACCATATGTTTAAGATATTTTGATGCAAATGAAATGCATATCTAGAACTTTCTGGAAATAACCTTCAAAGACTTCTTCATTCTGGATGATTGCATCACCGTAAGAGATAGACAAAAACTTACCTCACTATGCATTTTTTGCAAAGCGAACTGATATCGAGATATTCCTTGTTATTGGTTTCAATTTTGAAATATTTAAACAAAAGTCATCATTCGTCTCATATCTCTTGTGCAAAGAGAATCGAATTTCAATGTCAGTCACATAAACAACATCTTTTAAAATATTTGATTCTCGTTTTGGCTTAGTGAATATCCAGGTACCGGCGTGGGGGTTTTCTTCTACGCTGGGAGGACTGGGTTTATATCCTTTCATCACCACCATCCAGTGAAAGAGAAATGGCAACATCACCGCGGCGGCATCATCCTTTCCATAACACGAGCAGTTGGCAGAATGAGGGCAGCCCGATGGTGTGCCCATTCTTGCTAGAATTTAACCACGTTCTGACGGGGTGTGAGATTTGCAGGACGGCGGGTGTAAATGAAGTTGGGGAGTGAAAGGAGGTAAAAGATTGCTCCTACGGTTGCCAGTCATGGTGCTACGACCCTTGTGCACCGCTGGTGTAGTTTGTTTACAAAGATTAGCCGTAGCAGCTGTTGAAATATTTTCCTGAACGCCAAGGTCGGGTTGTGGTCTCTCCTACAATTCCATCCCGGCCAATGATTGACATTCGGGTTGAATGCTCATTATCATTCAGAATGGCTAGAGATTCACACCCATTTACAGGCATTTTAAATTTGCGCTTTATTGGACAGCGCATATTAGAGCCATTTTGAAAAAATGAACGGTAACGAAACATTGTGTGGAGGTTTTCTTAAAAATAGTTCTTTTGCACTTTGAAACATGCTAAACCTAAATATCTAGTTTAAGCGCTCTTCACTAGTGTGAGGCTTGCATTCGGGAGCTCCTGGGTTCACTTACCTTCTCTGATCTTGGGGTTTTTTTTTTTTTGATTCACCCTGATCGGTATCTGAATGTTGGGGTACTTTTTCTCCAACTACTATGATTTTTTTTCTCATTTCTCTTTCATTCCATTTCCTTCCCATCTTTCAGGTGTGCTTCACCACACGGCAATAAACCTATAAGCACACCTTATATAAGATGAAAAGGAAACAGCTGAAGGGATATTTAGGAAAAGAATATCACGGTAGATCAGAAATTATCGTATATTCGCAAATCGACCCGGGAAAACCACGAAAAACTCAGGATCAGAATGCATAATAAAAGCCAATCGAACCCCGGTCCTTGGGAATGCGAGCCTTACTCGTTACCATCTCTCTCGGTAATCTGCTAGATTTTAGCGACACATGGAATGTAATAAGGCTTAATGGAGGAGCGCTCTGCTAAGTTTTATTTTCTCGTGTTTATTAATTTTTCTCGTTCTTCATTTCACATATATTTTACACGGTTCAATTTACTATACCTATAGGAGTCCAAAGCTTGCCATATTCGGACACATTGGAGTCAAAAGTTTAGGAAAATGACTTTCTAGAGTCTCCCATGCCTAAAGAGAAAATCGATCCTCTGCTGTCGATGTTTGCATTCTAGCTCAGTGAACCGACTGAAGGTCAACACGCCGCCCTAACATGCAGTCTTTCGTTGTCCTGAAGAGGTTCAGAAAATATGTCATTTGAATGTCACATTAAAGTAAAAGCTAAGTCTTAAATACCGGATGTCAAACATTCGGTTACAAACATATCATGTGACAAAGGGAATTAAATAAACATCTGTTTTATTATGTGTCAAAATGTCTCAGATTTTTAAATGCGTTCATACATCTCGTTAAGTATTCTTTTTGGATTTCTGTTACTAGAATGCATGCTGAATGCAAACATTTGTTTTTACTTTCTCTAGTCTGTATGGACAATGAACATAGTGGATAGATGGTGTTGCATTCCACCTAAAAATTCGATACCGAAATTTCATCGGAAATAAATATTTTGGGACCCCCTTTATTCAAAAAGATAATTTTTAGAAAAAAAACTGTCATCATATTTGTCTGTCTGTGTGCCTGTGAACAGCATAGCCGAAAACGAATAGTAGGTTAAAATACCAAACTTGGTTAACTTCAGTATTTTCCAAGGATGCGATACGAAGGTTTTTAAGAAAATCCCCCAACCCCAACTACCTTTACATGGAGCATTTTTCGAAACATTCGATCTTCTCAAAAATGGCTCTAACGATTTTGATTAAAATACCGTGTATTACAGATATTTACATCGCAAATAAAATGTATGCTCTGACTTTTCTGGGAATAGCCTCTGAGGAGCTCTTTATTCTGGTTGAGTTTGCAGAACTTTGTATAACGGTTAAACCCTAAGAGATAGACAAAAACTTACTCCACAGAAATGTATATCTCGTTAAAACACATAATTCATGTCATATATGCTTTGCTTGTAGAGTACCGTTTTCGAAATATTCGTTGTTATTGGTTCCAATTTTAAACCAATTAATTTTATCAAACGGGACCATGCAAAGTTAACCGAACCTCAATTGTTTCACATAGCGATCACCTATTAAAAGATTTGACTATCGCGTTAGCCTAACGTATTCCCTTGTTTCCTTTCTGCTTAGAAGGAAGCAAGTAGTAAGGCCGAGTCTGCTAATGTTTATCTAGATTAGCATGACGTAGATAATCTTTTATAAGAAAAATTTGTTTTTGGAACAGCTAGAGAAAAGTATATGAATGAAACGCATCAGATTTTTTAATCTATCTTGCATTTAACGGAATGCAGAATTAACATGTGCTGCGCTCTACTGACTGTCTTAATGGCTCATAAATGGCACAAGTTTATCAAAAACACAGGAATTAATAGTGAAGCTTTCTCTTATTTCATACTTGAGCCGCGTTTAATTAAAGTTCTTGAGAATTCACTTATACTTTAAACATTTGAAGATCATGGTTTATAAAATCTAAGCGAAGTCTCAAGAGAGTTAATTAAGTTTGATATGGCATGAGTTTGTTGAATCGTCTCTACATTTAATTTTCTGACATGTAACTATTACACAGTCAGTAGTACACAAACTTTGTAACGAAAGTCAGAAAACTATTCATAAGAACACTCACGAACCCGAAGACTTTAAATGATGATTTTGTGAAGTTTTGCTTACATACTGAACAGCCGTGAGCTTTTGTAACCCCACACATTTGAACGACACCGGTCTTTAAGGGTACTTATGTTTTGTTTTTTTTCAGATAAAATATCTTTTTTGCCTCCTCCACTGTCTCCGAAATGTTAACTCTTTTTGACATACTGTTGATTTATTAGGAGAAATATTTATGCTGATGGGAACTCAGATGCAGCGCCAGAACAGTGATGAACTTTACGAATAAGAGGATGTGATTATTTCAGTCAACAGAAAATTGTAGAACAGAAAAGTAATAACAAACTATGCATTTGGAGGTTAAGAGAATGGGGTCTCAAATACAGGATTATAACAGGAGCGCTACATGAATACAATTATGATCTAACTTTAGGTGTCTTATCTTATTTGACAGTCAAAATGAAAAGTTTTTCGTGTTGTTTTATAATGAATGCTGGTACATAATAGAAACTAACCAATATATCTGGGTGCTGTACTTTTTCTAGTGAATAAGACCAGTGATCAGAAAGACTGGACGCATATTTTGGCAGTTTGCGTGCAGTTGGAGGATGTTAGGAAAAAATTATTGCCGGAAGTATTTTTAGCTTCAAACGGACGAAGGATAGCGTTCTGGGATTTTATTCTAAACAGCCAATATTGGCTAAGCCTGGGCAGATACTTAATGGAAGACGTGCACTAAGATATAAAATATTTTTGTAAATATTGTATATACTTATTTGGTGTTTGAGTAACCTATACCTATGTGTGAATACGTTGGTGTAGTTATGAGTGCAAGTGTAGGTAATATTTTAAATTCAAGCATTTTTAGACAGCATATACGGTCACCCGACCTATGCGACTGTGTGACGCAAATATTGTATCGTTGTAAACTAAACAAATAAATACTGCTGCTGCTGCTGCTGCTGCTGCTGCTACTACTTTAATATACAGTAGAGTTCACATTTCATATTAGGCACCTTAGCAACGATGTCTTCAGATGGAAAGAGTTTTGTTCACGAAAATCAAACGCTATTAGTCATCAACACTAGGCGCTTTTCATTATTCACACTCTTTTCATATTTCCCTCTCTGCAGCGCATGACTAGCATAAGGTACCTTGCGAGACACACCTACTTTACCTGCATCACTCATTTAAGCAAAATATGCTGAAAATTTTTTGAAATTCATAATTCGAGCCTGGCTTCCAATGTCTGCCTCTATGACTAGCCAATAAGTCTAGCGCCTAAGGTCATTGCACGGATATACGCCTATCTGTTGCTACTTAAGCAGACAGGTCGATGAAAATTGGACGAAAATGGTCAGAAAGTTAATCTTTAGCTATTTAGCCTATAAAATAAGTCTGAATCCTTAGGTTAATTCTCATCCTAAAATTGTTTCTTTTATTACAACTGAGCAAGTAATATTACAAATTAAATACCCGTCAACAGAAAGGGATGTATACGGACCTAAATGCCTTTTACTCGTTTGCGTTATTTTCGAAAATTTTCAACATTTAAAATGTTCCTTAGATTGTGCTTTTGAAGCTATCATTAACTTTTTTATTTAGTTTTCTCAATAAATACTTAGGGAACACAAGATAAAATTTTACTACAATCGGTCAAAAAATCGAAAATTGCTTTTCTTTTATAAATAGTTGTTGAAAATTTTGGAAGTGCATAGAGAATCAAAATTTAATGTCTTCTCGTGCTTTAATCTCTATAGTCACTTAAAGATCATACAATACACCTGTTTTCTAACATATTATTTTATAAAATAAATAATATAGTTTTTTCTTCTAAAAACTGTATTTGTACGCTTTCAAAATGTTTTTTTAAAATACTACTAAAATTTCCCAGAATGTACAGATGCATCTATTGTAATATTACACCCAACAAAACAATCTTAACAGCACTAGTAATTTTTCAAAAAACAAAATGAAATAAATATTAATTTCAGAGTAATATTTCTGACGTTTTTAAAAGTATAATTCAGTAATCTAAATTATTGAAATGCTCCACGTAAAGTATTTGTGTGTGGTTCAAAATTCCAGTTCAAGAAGTGCCAACCAATTACTTCAAAATTTGAGGTGTGCCGAACATGTTGACTGTGTAATATATTTATATAATACAATATATGAAATTATTTATATCTTGCAAAAATATAAAATATTTATATCCATTTTAATTAAATTCAGTATTCATATTAACATAACACCAATACAGGCACAGTAAACTTTTCAGAAAAAAATGTGTACATAAATATAGAAACTTAATATTTTACTGCAAGTGTGTCTTAATAGAACTATAATTTTATAATTAATAAAAACACTTTATAATGTTTGCAAAGTCGGATATGTATATCTTTTTGTGCAAACATTAAACTAGCAAACCTAAGATTTATTTAAGAAAATTCCTTAAGCTTAAAATTTTGTTTCTGACCAAGCTTGTTTTCCAACTTAATAAAGAATAAATAAATATAAATTTTAAACCTGCAAATTTATAATTAAAACGTAAAAATTGCATCTTAAGGAACATTTTATATCACATATTATTTAAAAAAATCATTAAACATATAAGTACAAATTTTGCAGCGGCTTTTCTTTATAAACACACACATATGTGATAACATTTTTAAAAGGATGATATGAGTATTTCATATTTTTGAAACTTCACAGATCGGTCATTGACAGACGGTCTCGTGGCACTGAAGCACTCAATACAAAAGTGTCTTTAGTTTACATCTGACACGCCACAACAGGGTTTCACAACAGGATGAATTCAATATTAAATATGTAGCACAGCAAAAACGCTTCTCGACCACTCGTTCCTAATCTCAAAATATTTATTTAGATACTGTCTTTCTATTCTACAATTTTCCACACTCTGTATCATTTCATGTCGTTCTTTGTTTTTTTTTTTTTTTTTTTGTCCTTTTAGCTGGTAGGTCATATTGTTAGATGAATCAAATTGGCGAAATGATGCTTAAATGAGTCCGGAATTCATCTTCTCAGGATAAGGGAAAAACCTTGTCCTGTAATCTAACCCTTACCGAAATTCGAACTTGGGACTTCTTGAATGGGAGATAGACACGGTGTGTGAACGTTACGGAGGGGTATCCTCACTACAGCTGTTGGCTTATTGTACGTCAGACCCCTGGAGAGTAATTTCAGAGGGCGACCGACACCCGGACAGGGAGAGAGCCGTCATGGATGGTCCTTAACAGTTCACAAGCAATTCTTAGTTTCGACGCAAACAGCGCCAGGGGCCCGTGGCTCAGTCCCGGATAGATCACCTGAGTCCGCTGACGACTAACGCCATCCCACTGCCTAAAGCTGTATTTCCAGAGCGCAGTCACCTCCACGGAATGACGCCTCTGCCCAGAATCATCAACACTAACAACCCTTGAAAGAAACCCGTTGGAATGAAATGAAGATGAAATGAAGGGACAGGAAGTTCGAGAAAATGAAGAACGCTCTCCAGCATTCGTCTAGTTACCCGGAAACCCCGAAAAACGCTTGTTTCAGAGCGATCGGCCTGGAGGAACCTATTCCACGACCTCCCGAATGCCAATCCCAGAGAAACACCTGAGCCATCTGGCTCGGTATATATCTCTTATGTAAATTCATTCAAATATTTCTTGGTGCGTTCAAATACAGGAATACACAATATCAGAATGGGAGATCAGGCATGCCCGTGATACGACTGATGAAGCGTTCACAGACATGGAATATACTCGTAACTGAAAATAACGAGAAGCTGAATCTACAAAGGCTACCTAATAATCGACTACTCTTAGAAGCTGCTCTGCCCTATCTTCTATAAGCAGTATTATTCCACTCAGAAAATCAACGGGCAGGAAATTTCCTTTAAAATCTCTGGATATAAAGGTAATGGCAAAATGCAGCTACTCAGACTTCACGATATTATTGGAAAATATGATTTTTTACACTGGTATGATGTTAAAATGTAAATTTTTTTAAATTTTTGATTTTTATTTAATTTTTATATTGAAATGTTAGAGAGAATTTTAGAAAAGATTATTTAATTTGTAAAATGTTTAATTTATGTTATATAAATTAATTAATATATGAGTATAGAGAATTAGGCAAATATTTTGTTCACCTATTTTATGTTCTTTATTCTACAAACTGCTCTTAAATGTATTCTTCTGTCTGACTGGTGTTAATCGAGATAAACTTTCCTTGCATATTTACATATTCACCAGTCAGATTTTTAAAAAACGAATAACTAAGTAATGGGTTTGAAATGTCATGCGCTTAACATGAATACGAGAAAAAAGAATCGCGAACTACTACTTGAAAAACAATCTGAAGTGTTCAATTCACATGACCTTCTCTACATCTCTTACAAATTAAAATTGTTAAAAAACATATTCTTTTATCTACTTCAAGCTAATCGAGATAAGATTAGAAGAAATGGCTTATCTGCTTGCTTCCTTGTAGGCAGAAGAGAAATAGGGGAATGCACAAGGCTAAAGCGATAGTCAAATATTTTTAAAACTGGTTGCTATGTGATTGAAATTCGTTTCTTTGAATGGCCACAAGTTGAGAAATTCTCATATGAGGAAAGTATGAGCATTTTAAAGCTGAAACCAATAACCAATGTGCTTTAACGAGATCTACATTTTTGGTGTTGTAAGTTTTTGTCTACCTCTTACGGTTTACCAGTTATGCAAAATTCAGCCAGATTAATCCAGAATAAAGAGGTTTCAGGCTATTCACAGAAAATTTAAGATATAATTTTATTCGTCCTGTTAAGATCTTTACTATACGGTATTTTAATCAAAATCGTTAGTCATTTTTGAGAAAATCAAAATTTGCGAAAGGGTTGTTGGAAGTAGGGGGGGGATTATCTTGAAAATCTTCGTGACGCATCCTTGGAAGATGTCATCCTAGTCGGCTTGCCCTCCCCAGATTTAGGACTGACATCGCATAGGACTTACAAGCGGATGCCTAGCGGTCACAATCTTTGGAAGATACTGAACTTAAATACCAAGTTTGATATTTAAGGGAGCTTTTGAGCTATGCTGCTCACAGCACACAACGTTGTTCTAAAAAAATTGTTTTTTTATTCAGGGGTTCTCAAAACACGTATTTTCGGAGCAATCTCGGTATTGAATTTTCGGGTGAAATATAATACCTTCTATATTTGCTATGGACATAGTTTGAGTAGAGAAAGTAAAAAATCGCATTTTAAGAAAATCGCCTTATATATGTCAGAGTGTCTCTGTGATCAACATAACACAAAAACGAAAAGTCCGTTAAATACCAAACTTGATACTAAAGCTGAATATCTTCAAAGATGCGACACACAATTTTGGACAGAATCCTCTCACCCCCAATCTATTCTTAATTGACAATTTTTCGAAATTTTCGATTTACTCAAAAATGGTGCTAACGATTTTGGTTAAAATACTTTATGCTAAAATATTTATGCAACAAATAAAACGTACATCTTGAATTTTCTGGGCCTACCTTGTGAATTTCTCTTCATTCGTAATGAATTTCGTATAATCTTGAATAGTTTGTGAAGATTGAGCGATAGACGAAAACGTACTGCACAAAAATGTAGAGATTGTTTGTGCCATAAGTTATTTCCGGAATATTTTTATCAATGGTTGGAATTGCTCAAAACCATTTTTTATTGTTTTAAATTAGGTACTTTCGACATTCAATTGTTTGTTGCGCTTGCATGGAGTCAATATGGAATGCTAAGTCTCCCAGGTCTTAAACAATTGTCTATACCCTTTGATCTCTAACGAAATGTGTTATTTCTGCAAAGGCTTACTTCAATTAAAATGGGGAAATAAACTTTTGTAAGAAAGGTTTGTATACCCACTAATATACGATGTAGGTTAGAGAAAGACATGTATATGCCACACATCAGATTTTTAAACAGTGTGTCGCTGTGCAATGGATTTGAAATTTCATGTTTTCTACAAGAGGACGAGGAAAAAAAATAATAACATGAACCACATTCAAGAGCTTCAAAGTTCGATTCTCGATTGGGAGGGTGAAAAATACGCGGATACGATATTTTCCTGGGTTTTCTGTTATCCTATAAAAAAGAAAAAAAAAACAAAATGTCGAGTAGTTAAATCTTAAGGACCCCGGGCTCATTTGAGCAACAATTCACCCATGGCATTCATTTATCGCCCAATATGACCAACCAGATTAAAGAGTATTAAAATTAAAATAATAAAGAAAAAATAGATAAAAAGAACAGAGAAAAATGAGCATACATTCCAGAATGTATCAAATATCATTTCATTGCTTTAACTCATTCATAGAGCGAACAAAACTCCGAAACCCCACTGAGATATCATATGACACTAGTGGATGCTAGAGGTTAAACCAATGAGAAAAGTATAAGTACCATTTAAAAATTCAAACTAATAACTCGAAAATAGTTGCTTCACAAAAAATCTAATAACATACGAATAAGTTGTGTGCTTGATCAAGATCTACATTATTTTTAGTAAGATTTTGTTCATCTCTTCGGTTTAACAGTTATATAAAAGCCATCAGAATATAAAGGAATTCAAAGTTTATTCCTAGAAAGCTCAAAATATGTGTTCCATTTGTCATGAAGATATCGTAAACACAACGTATTTTAATCAAAATCATTAGAACCATTTTTGAGAAAATCAAAATTTTCGAAACCATTTCCACAATACAGATAGCTTTAATTGCGATTATTTTTTTATTAAACCTTTGTGTCACATACTTGATAGGTGTTCAACGTAAATATCAAGTACTGCTGCTCAAATAGACACTCGGACCTTTCTCTAAACAATGTGGTTTTTTTCTTAAAAATATTTCTGTTTTTCCAATTTTAAAGTTGCCATAATTTCAGACTGTAAACAGACTATAACAAATAATGCAGATAAAAAGCGTATAGCACACAGCAATATTCATCAATAATAGCAAAATGTACAATAATATCAAATAAATTAAAGTTAAAAAAATGAACTATACAGAAGAGTTATAGAGTTAATATTCGGTTAAGGTAGAAATTGGGTAGAAAATGTTTAGTTAGGGAGTTTCTAAGTGAGTATTTTCAGTAAAATCTCGGTGTCGAATTTTATACTAGAATGTTATTTTTCCTCTACTGATTTTTCGGCCAAGAGTCTTTAGAGACATGGAAAGGGCAAAAATAGGAAACAGGTTGCTCGTGTCCAGATCGGTTACGTGTATTGTAGTAGCAGTCACTTAGCGTTACATCTCCCTTCCATTGCCCTAAAAGACTAAGCCCAAAGAATACCTTTGTAGGTAAGCAGTAGAGAAAATAAAAAATAAACAAAAGCATGTTGCTGGTCAAGCATTTGGGTATTTATGGCATTTTAAATGCTGTCTTTAATGAAATACCTCAGCGTTATATGCTGTGATAAGATGGTGGTTAAAGCTTTTTGATCAACAGTCTAGTCATATTGTAGCTCGCGGTCGTAATATCAACAGAGCTAAACAAGAGGCTGGAATATTTACTCTGCTTTTTGAACCCTGTTTTTGTTTATTGTCACATATTGCGCGCAGAATGTGGTAGCTGCCATTGTGGTTATCGCTAATGATCTGTCACATCCACGTGATCAGATCTCTCTGGTTCAATACCATTTTGTAGTACTGAACCAGAGCTCAATACGAAATACGTAATCGAAATATGTCATGGAATCAGAACGACGAGATTATATCTTATATCTTAGATAAGAACGTGGCTTTTAATGTACTGATTACCACTACCTCAAAGTTAATTGCATAGATAATCCTACGGACATGTTTTAGAATATGTACGAGTTCATCGACTTATTTGGGATTCTGATCACGATCTTATGAACCTTGTAGCCTCAAATGGGATTTCCTTATTAGAATTTATTCCATTTATAAAATGAGTAATATTTAGTTGGTTACAGCAGCTGATATAATCCATTTATATTGTGAAAATGATATTATCATGGCCGAGCGTCTAGAAGCTACGGTGTTAGAGTGGGTTTTCTATAGTTTTGCAAGTGAAAGGAATACATTTTAAGAAGTATAACGCATTTAAGAAGTGAAACAGACGTTACTGCCTACTGCGGAGCGTTTAAGTCACGTCGGTATAATACGTTTTGTAATGTGTCAATTTAAAGGTGCAAGAAAAGGAGAGTTTTGCAGGTGAAACGAAATAAACGTGCTCAATTTATTTATGTTTTAGTTTTAGTGCTTTAACGTCCTTTAACCTGTTAGGTCATAACGGGCTATGAATAAAATCAGTGGAATGATACACAAATGAGCCCGGGGTATATGGAGCTTAAATTTACTCGGTATTCGACTTCCCAGGATAAGAGAAAACCCCGAAAAAAACACTATCCAGGTAAATCCTTCTAATTGAGGGGAAGAAGAGAGATTCAGAGGTTATTCCCAGAAATTCGAGATATAGGTACATTTTATTTGTTATCTAAATAACTTTAATGTGTAGTATTTTAATAAAAATCGTTAGCCATTTTTTCAGAAAAAAGGACATTTCGTAAACTTTTCCAATTGTAAAGGTAGTTTTGGATAGAAGAATTTTCCATGAAAATTATCTTGTCGCGTCCTTGAAAATTTGGCACTTAACCGACTTTTTATTTTTCAGTTATGCTGTCCACAGACACACGAAATGTTTTCTAAAAATTCTCTATTTATTCAGGGGTCCATAAAATATGTATTTCCGGTGAAATCTCGGGACTTTGTGGGTGGAATACAATACCTTCTCTGCGTACTATGTACACATGTGCATTGTACATGATAGAAAAAGTAAACATGTACATCTATTTTAAACAAACTTTGTTCCAAATAAATTTTTATGCATAAGCAATTTCCTATATAACCGTTATTAATGATTTATATTGTTTAGTACATTGATATTCTTTTAAAATCCTGTCGAATTTCAGTGTGGATTTCTGAGCCAGCGTATAGCGTCCAGATTCCCGGTACCAACGCGGGCATTTCCTTCCCTGCCGTGACATCCTTGCCTAAACGCCGAGATCGGGTTGTGGTGAGTCTCACAGTTCCGTCCCGGCCATTGACCGATATTCGGATTCAACACTCGTCATAGTGTCCAGTTCTGAAGCATTTGACTATCGCTATTCCCTTTGTATATTTATCGAAATGTGTAATCTAGCTATTTGGAAAGGCTTATTTTGATTAGAATAAAGAAGCTAGAAAAATAAACCTTCATAAGAATTTGTATACCTACAAATAAATGATAGAGGATGGAGAAATACTATATAGACGGAAACCCTTGGGAACCAGAGCAGTAGGCAAACCGAAAATCCTCTGGGAACATGATGCCATGAATGATTTGAGAAAATAGAAAATACCAATTAACCTTCAGAGAACAGAAATTCCTGAAAAAATTGTTGAGATGGCGAAGACATTCAACTTTGAAGTCGTAGCGCCTTGAGAAGAAGAACAGGGTAGAGAAAGTCATTTGAGAGTAAATCGATATTTTTCTTTCTCTACACGTACTTTATACGTACATATTAGGTAGAAAAGGTGTTGTATTTCACCCAAGAAATCGATTTCGGGATTTCACCGGAGATATATGTTTTGAGGTCCCCAAGTTCAAAAATAGCATTTTTATAAAAAAGGTCCGTAATATCGCATCACCTCAAAAATGGTTCTTAACGACTTTGGTTAAAATGTATGTTCAATATATTTACATGGCATATAAAATGTTTATCTTCAATTTGTTGGAAATAGCCTCTGATGCCCTCTGCATTCTGGATGAGTTTTGCATAGCTGGTAAATCGTAAGAGGTAGGCAAAACTTCACAAAAATTGTAGACCGCATCAAAACACACAGTTTATGTCTTGAACATATTTGTGTTGTAGGGTTAACCGTTTCCGAGATATTCCTTGTTAGTAGTTTCAATTTTAAAATGTTTATACTTTTCTCAAACAGAAGTCATCCGGTTTTCTTTTGTTTTATTCCTTTCAAAGAAGATAGAATTTCAATAACAAATGCACAGTGTACTTTTTTAAAATATTCGACTATCGCTTTAGCCTAGTGTATTCCCTTAGTTAACTTCTACCTTTAATGAATTAAGTAATATGACCATATTGCTAATGTTTTATTTCCTTTCTGGCGATGTCATACGAAATTAAACTTAACTGTAACTAAACATAATTAAAATTAAACATAAATAAAACTAAATCCACATTGCAAAAGCCCCGTGATAAATCTTTAAAAACCTTATCTGCCGCTCCATAATCATCATTCCATTATCATCCCTATTGCAAAAGTAATTTTTGATGATGGCAATGGAAGACAAAATTAGATTGCATAATTTATATAAGTGCTTAATGCCAGACAGCGTTAACTTAAAAGATTGCTACTATGAATTAACTTATGAGTAGTCTTTCGACACGGTTGCTGTTTGGTTGCACTTTAATGGAAAATAATGCGCACAAGGTTTCATTGGGACGCCTCCTCCACCCCCCTCGCTACCGAAAGCACTGACGGTTAATTATTCTAAGTAAGCGATTACTACAATGCAGCTTAAGATACGAAGTCCAATAGAAGTTGTTTTGCTTTTGATACATTCAGAAAATATGTGCTCTATTGCAACAATTGTCCACGTACGGATATCAACATGAAGCTGATTATTTATTATTACGGATTTATTATTTAGTTTGTGTCATTTATACTTTGTAATAAAAACTTATTTACTACAAAACTGTATACTTACTTCTGTGCACACCTATATATCTATAGCACAAATTCAGCAGTGCACTACACTTTTGTCTCTCCCCTCTCTGCTCGCTTGTAAATAACGTATTAGTATACTATAAGTGAACTTAACCTAACTAAGCCTAGTTATTAGCAACTTCTTATAGACAAAAGCATTCCTCTCACACAGACCTCAGACTATACAAAGAACTTATTTTCTAAAAATGACTTTTCTTGCGCTCTGGAATCCTGAATAGGTGTATTTGTGGTGAAACTTTGACATCGAATTTTTGGGTGGAATACAGTACTTCCTCTACTTGCTATGAGTAGTAGCAAGTAGAATAAGAAGTAAATTTTGTATTTTAGTCCAGTGATTTCCAAAGATGATACATGCTCGTAGTGAACATCGTAGCAAGAATACTGACATTATACGATCCGTATGAGTGGTGACTGTAAGAATAACTCTAAGAAAAATGTTTCACCGACATAGATAAAAATGACAGCTTTGTTTTTAAAGAAGTATAGAAATTTCATGTACAAATACTCTTAAGAACCGTTTTTGAGATTCAAATTGCAATGAACTATAATGAACTCATTAAGATCCAAGAGGAAAATATTAATAATTTGGAAGAATTATGTGAGAAGAATATGATACCTCACCGGTACAATTCTTTTATCATGACCTTCCTTGTTAGTCATTTATTACCGGAAGCAGATGAAGAGCTAGGGTATGATTGCTTAGTTAAGGAAACTTTTGGAAGAAATGCCATCAATGTTTTCAGTATAGTGATCTCTATTGCCTCTGATGCCCAAAGACTTCCAATTAGCTGAAAACAGTTCAAGGTTTTTTACGATGAGTTACACTACAGGATACATTCTTACATGACATTTTATCGTATTTTATTGCACTAAAGAAAGAATTCTGGTAGATATTCTCAAGGTCTACAGGGTAATATTAGTGTTATAAAGATGTTTCCTAACCAGCTTTTGGGACCAGAGTGACAGACAAAAGGAAATTAAACTTGGAAATTAGATTTTAAGATCGACTCTGGGAATAACATTCGGAGGAAAAAACGACCAAATTTTATTACCAATTATATTCAAGCCATTTAAAATATCAGAAAAAGAAAAATGTAAGTAGAATTACCCTAATCGACTACTCAGGTAGCTTTCACGTGTACCATAGAAAACTGAAAGATCCAGAAAACATTAATGATAACAATTTTAATAATTTCTTAGCTTCGGAACGGGTTTTAACTACCTATTTGTTTATATATTGTGTGAACATTATTGGTTTCCACAATTTCAACATTCCCCTTATACAATACACAAAAATCTAATGTGTTGCATCCACATTACTTTCTCGACCTATTCGGCTGAAAATTATTCTAAACTTATTCTTCTAATCTGCTTCATACTAATTGAGATAAACATTTGCAGATTAGTTCTATATTTATTTCCTTTTAAGTATAAGGGAATACACCAGGCCAAAGCGATGGTAAAATATTTTAAAAGTCGTTATGTGTTTCTCCTTGCGTGGCCAGAAATAAAACAAAGGAGAGATGAAGCGAATGACGCCTTCCCGTTTGAGAAAAGTATAGGACTTTTAAAATTAAAACCAATAAACAGGAATATCTCGGAATATCTCCACAAAAATCGTATAGGACATAACTAGTGTGTTTTAAGGAGGTCTACATTGATTTTGTCTAGATACCAGTTATGCAAAAGTTATCCAGAATGAAGAGAGGGCTTCAGAGGCTAGAAATTTCAATATATAAATTTTGTTGGCCATATAAATATATTTAATACACGTTATTTTAATCAAAATCGTTAGAGCTATTTTTGAGAGAATAAAACATTTTGAAAAAATATCCATATAAAGGTAGTTTCGGATGGGGGAATTTTCTTCAAAATCTTCGTGTCGCATTCTTTGAGTTTTGTTATTCACGGACACACACGGAACGTTTTCCAAATATCCTTTTTTGTGTTCAAAAGGCCCTAAAACGTGTATTTCCTGTGAAATATCTGTATCTAATTTTTGGATGAAATGCAATGCTTTCTCTGCATATGCACTATGTACGCGCTAAAGAAAGCAGTACAACATAAGAAAAATAATCTGATATGTTCCATTTCTCTACATACCTGCAATAAATTATCGTTAAAAAGCTTATTCTTCTACTTACTTCATGCTAATCGAGAAAAAATTGACAGAAATTGTCTTATTACTTGCTTCCTTGTAAGTAGAAGGAAAATAAGGGAGTACCATAGGCTGAAGCGATAGTCAAATGTGATTGAAATTCCTTTGGAGGGCCAGGAGTTGACAACTTCCCATATGAAAAAAGTATAAGTATTTTAAAACAGAAACAAATAACAAGGAATATCTCAAAAACAACCAACTTCACGAAAAAAATTATATAAAATAAATTGTGTGTTTTAACGAGTTCTACATTTTTTGTTAAGTAAGTTTCTGTCTATCCCTTACGGTTATCAGTTATGCAAAATTCCGCAAAATTCATCCAGAATAAAGCTACTCCCGGAAGCTATTCCCAGAAAATTCAACATATACATTTTATTTTTCATGTAAATATCTTTAATATACTATAGTTTAATCAAAATCGTTACAGGCATTTTTGAGAAAATCAAAATGTTCGAAAATGTTTCTATGTAAGGGGTTTGCTGTTTAACGAACTTCTCTTTTTTGAGCTATATTGCACACAGATATAATACACTTACACACACACAAATACACACACTGACAAAGAGGCAGACAGACACAAACACGGACATTTTTCTAACGAATTTTTGGGTACAATATAATACCTTCTCTATAAATTATGTGCATAGTACGCGTAGAGAAAGTAAAAAGGTAAACTAAAGGTAATGTGTAACAAAAACAATATGACAAAATAGTTGTACAGAACAAACCAAGATAAAAGAAGAAAAATATGGTAATGTTGATTTCTAATTGTAGTTTAACGTCCTTTAACGTGTTAGAACATTTATAACGATGAATGAAATGAGTGAAATTATATTTTTGTGCTAAATGAAATGTATATCTTGACTATTCTGGGAATAGCCTTGAAGTACCGTTAATTCTTAACGACTTATACATAATTGGTAAACAATGAGATAGAGAAAATCTTACTAGACAAAAGTAGACCGCGTTTAAATATACAATTTAGTCAAATAATTTTGTTTTTTTGTGGATTTAACCTTCTTAACCTTAAACCACTTATACATTTCCCAATCGGCTAATTAATCGTTGTTCATTTTTCTTCTCCTGGTCAAGTAAAGAGAGCAGAATGTCAATGTATCTCATAGTGATCAGCTCTTGGAATATTTGGCTATCGCTTTATTCCAGTGTATTTTCTATTTCCACGTATCAACGAGGAAGTATGCAATAAAATGTTTCTGCAAATATTTATATGATATATGTGAAGTAGATAGAAAGAAAAGCCTGATGTTTTACACTCACAAGACTTTCTCTAGCTGCTCTGCAATCAAGCATCTTAGAAAGGATTATTCTTCTTTCTACACAATGCTAATCGAGATAAATATTAGCAGAATGTACTTATTACTTAGTTCCTTATAAGTAGAAGAGAACTTAGGGAATGACAGCTAAAATGATGGTCAAATGTTTTAAAAGCTGTCGTTGTGCGATTGTCAGAACAAAAGAAAAACGGAAACTTCCTTTCTGAGAAACGTATACGTACTTTACAATTGAAGCAAATAACAAGGAATATCTCGGAAACGGTTACCTCCACAACAAAAACATAAAAGCTATAAATTGTGTGTTTTGATGAGAACTACATTTTTTGTCCAGCAAGTTTTTCTTTATCTCTTACGGTTAAACAGTTAAGTAAAATTCATCCAGAATAAAGAGGTCTTCAGAGACTACTCCCAGAAAATTCAAGATATGCATTTTATTTGGCATGTAAATATCTTTATATATGGGATTTTAATCAAAATCGTTAGAGCTATTTTTGAGAAAATCAAAATTTTCAAAACATTTTCCATGTAAATGGTAGTTTGTGGTGGGGGGTTTTCTTGAAAATCTGCGTCTCGCATCCTTGGAGGATACTAAACCTAAATACCAAATTTGGTATTTATCGGTCTTTTCGATTTGAACTCTGCAGACAGACACACGGACCTTTTTCTAAAAATGCTTTTTTTCGCACTCAGGGAACCCAAAAACATATATTTCCGTTGAAATCTTGACATCAAAATTTTGGGTGCAATACAAACTTTCTCTATCCACTATGTACATTATGCAATAAGATTTTGTAAGAATAGTTTGTTGCTGAGCAGCTAGAGAAATTCATATGAATGTAACACACATTTTTAAAAGCCTGGTCATTGCTTTAGCCTCTGTATCGGCTTTATCTGCTAAGAAACAGCAAATATACAATAAAATCTGCATCAATAAGAAGTGAATAGAATAATGTTTTATATGCACAGCAAGTGGAATGAGTAGAGAAAGGCATATGAAAGCAACACATCGGATTTTTAAATTATTGTGACTCTCGCCATTTGAATGATTAGGTAATATTTGGGTGACATGTTTGATTTGCTCATGCTTCACTATCCACAGCTTTGACTGAATCAATATATTAAAAGTTTCTGGCTGTAAATGTGCCCAGAAATCCAGAAGTTATTGCTGAGGGTTCGAATTTTTAAGTCACGCACACACATACACACCTACGCTCACGCACACACACGCACTTCCATCCCTTCCTTCCTCCTTGCCCTTTAGGACCAGCTGAGCTATTTGATTCAGAAATTTGCTGCTCACATTCTCGTGCAGGGGGGAGCCTGACCCTTCGACCGTAGAGCGGTTGAAATGCAAATCCATCATACCGCAGGGAACTGTGGGTTCCAGCCACAAAAAGACCTCCGAAACAGCCTTAGCAAGAAAGGCTTTCATTACCGTAGAAGGTATTACCAAGGCGAATTGACTCTGGTTTTCTGAAACGTTAAATTCAGATGACTTTCTCTGCCCATTCATAAACTCTGCTTAAGAAAGCTTATTCTTCTATCTACTTCTCGTTAATCGAGATAAACATTTGAAGACATGCTTTTACTAAACATTTCCTTGTAGATACAATGGGCGATAGTTAAATGTTTTAGTGTCTAGTCATTATTATGATATCTTTGAAAAAAAATGTGTTACACTCACATGACTTTCTCTAGCTGCTTTATAAACTTCCTACAAAAGATTTTTCTTCTTTCTACACAATGCTAATCGAAATAAACATTAGCAGAATGTTCTCATTACTTAGTTCCTTTTAAGTAAAAAGGAACGAAGGTAATGCACTAGGCTAAAGTGATAGTCAAATGTTTTAAAAGCTATCGTTATGCGATTGTCATTGCAAATCGCTTCTTTCCATGGGCAGGAGTATAAAAAAAGAAAAACGGACACTTCCTGTCAGAGGAAAATTTAAGTACTTCACAATTAAAACCAATAACAAGGAATATCTCGGAAACGGTTATCTCCACAACAAAAACGTAATGGACATAAATTGTGCGTTTTGACGTGATGTACATTTTTGTGTAGTGACTTTTTGTCTATCTCTGACGTTTTAGCAGCTAAGCAAAATTCGGCAAAGTTCATCCAGAATAAAGATGTATTCAGAGGCTATTCACAGAAAATTCGAGATATACATTTAATTTCGGATATAAATAACTTTAATATACGGGATTTTAATCAAAATCGTTAGAGCCATTTTTAAGAAAATCTTCGTGTTGCATCCTTTGATGATGCTAAACCTAAACAACAAGTTTGGTATTTAATGGTCTTTTCATTTAGGGGCTATGCTGTCCACAGACACTTACACACACATATGTCCTTTTTTTAAACGCTTTTTTCGGACTCAGGGGAGACCAAAACATGTATTTCCGGCGAAATCTCGACATCGAATTTTTGGGTGTATTACAATACCTTCTCAATCCCTATGTACATGGTGCATATGGGGCTAGAGAAAGTAAAAATAAAAGAACAGTCACTTCCCATTTGAGAAAAGTATGAGTATTTTAAAAAGAAAAAGAATAACAATAAATATCTCAGAAATGGCAAATAAAAAGAAGAAACGTATTAGACAAATTGTGTTCTTTAACGAAATCTACATTTTTCGTGTGTTAAGATTTTGTCTGTGCCAACTTAACAGTTACGCGAAAGTCATCCGAGGTTTAGGGGTAACATGCCTCTGGTTGTCAAGGTCGCAGGTTCAAACCTAGCGGAGGACGATGGATTTTTTTAGCGTAAAAATTCTTAGCATGGCTTCCTTCGGAAAGGAGGTAGAGCCGTTGGTCGCGTGCCGTAGATTTATGACACGTAAAGGAATCTCAAGCCTGATAAAGAGGCCTCTAAGAAAAATTAACCGGTCTTTCACGTCCAATATAGAATGGCAAGCTAAGAAACAGAATAGGTATAGCATAGAGCATCCATAGTTAAAACTCAATTAAATTTTTGAAATTCATCCAGAATTAAGAGACTTCTAAGGTTATCCGATGAAAACTACAAATATACATTTCATTCGTCATTAGTATTTAGTCAATATACTTAAAGCCACTTTTAATAAAATAAATTTTTGAAAACATTTCTATTTAAAGGATAATTTTGGGTGTGCGGATTTTTTGAAACTCGTTGAAGATAACGAACTTAAATATGAGATTGACTTTAAGTTACTTTTCGTTTTTAGGTTATGCTATTCATTCACTTACTCATTCATACTCATGGGCCTTATTTTGGGTTCAGCACACTTTGGGGAGGGAGAACGATGCATGTACCTAAAGCTACACACAGTGCATTTCTCAGATTATAAATGCCATCGTATCTGTTTCAATTAAACGCATAACCTTTAAATTTCCTAATTGTTGGCATGGCATTGAACCTTTGAATAGATCAAAAAAAGACGTAAGTTACATTAAAGTGTAGTTTATATAAGCAATTTATAATTAACATGTTAATGTTTAATAAATGACGGAAGAGGACTTTACATTTAAGTTGAGTTTGCTGTGTAAGGCACAATGAACAGTAACTCTGTATCAATTAATGCGTTTCAGTTAACGTTTCCGGTCATCAATAATACGTGATCTCAGCGCAATTAGTGTTAGGATATTAGTTTGAAATTTGCCAACTGCCTAAAGTTTTTTCTCCTTTATAGCGACTACTGAAGAGGTCTGTCTGCCTTTCTTTTTCTCTTGCTTTCTTTCTTTCTTTCTTTCTTTCTTTCTTTCTATTTATTGCTTACACAAGCAAAAATTAGATATGCTGGCCGAAAAGTGGTAAGTATAACAATCATGTATCATCGTAGAGAATTGTATCAATTGATCTACTCCTCCCCTAGACTTCTGCTTAGTAGAGCTTAATGTGCTTAAATTGACAGCATTGAGTTGCGCTTTATTTTTTTACTTTGTCTATCTGTGTCTACTGTGTGCATGGTAGGTAGAAAAGCTGTTGTATTTCACCCAAAATTTCAATGTTGAGATTTTACCGAAAATATATGATTTGAGAATATCAGAATAAAAAAAAGTTTTTTTAGAAAAAAAGGTCCTTGTGTGTGCGTGCGTGCGTGTGTGTATGTGTGTGTGCGCGCGCGCGCCTATTACCAGTATAGCCCAAAAACGAAACGTTTGGTAAACACGACACTTGATTTTTAAGTTCAGCATTTTCCAAGGATGGGACACAATATTTTCAAGAAAATACTTCCAACCCAAACTACGCTTTACATGGAAGATTTTTAAAAAAAATCTGATGTGTTCCATTCACATGACTTTCTCTATATCACTGCAACAAATTATTCTATTTACTTCATCTAATGGAGCAAAAATTATCAGAAATAGTCTATTACTTGCTTCCTTGTTAGTATAAGCGAAATAAGGGGGTACCATAGGTTAAAGTGATAGTCAAAAGCTGATTGCTCTGCGACTGAAGTTCCTTTGTTTGTATGGACAAGAGTTCACAAAGTCCTGTATGAGAAAAGTATAAGTCTTTATAGCTGAAAAAAAACAAACAAGGAATACCTAAAAACAATCAACTCCACGAAAAAAATGTATATAACATAAATTGTGTGTTTTAAGGTACTCTACATTTGTTGTGTGGTAAGTTTTTGTCCATCTCTTACGGTTTAGCAGTTATGCAAAATTTTGTAAAATTGACCGAGAATAAAGTAGTCTTCAGAGGCTATTCCCAGAAAATTCAAAATATACGTTTTATTTGTCATGTAAATATCTTTAATATACGATATTTTAATCAAAATCATTAGAGCCATTTTTTAGAAAATCAAAAATTTCGAAAAAAGTTCAATGTAAAGGGTAGTTTGGGGTGGGGGGATTTTTCTCAAAATCTTCGTGTCGCATCCCTGAAAGATACTAACTTAAATACTAAGTTTGGTATTTTACCGACTTTTCGTTTTTGAGTTATCGTGTTCACAGACACACGGACACACTGACACACGAACAAACACACACACGGACCTTTTTCTGAAAATACTTTTTTTGGATACAGGGGACCCCAAAACATATATTTCCGGTGAAATCTCGGTATCGAATTTTTGGTGGAGTGCAATACCTTCTCTATACATTATATACATAGCACGTATAGAGAAAGTAAAAAAAAATGTTGATTTTCTCAAAAATAGCACTAACGATTTTGATTAAAATAGCATTTTTTTAATATAATACCGCACATATATACGCGCGCACCGAACATTTTTCTAAAAATGCTGTTTTTTATTCGGGGAGTCTAAAATGAGTATTTCCAGTAAAATCACGGAGTATCATTTATAGGTAGAATGCAGCTTTCTCTACCTGATTTGTATATGGTAGAGGAAGTATGACAGTACAACTGAGAAAAAAAAAAAAAGTAAAAAAGAAAAATCCCAACATTCTGGCTTCTGGATTCTAATGCGTTGGAAAATATTATTTTTTCGCAATGTGAACTGCTAAACTTTGTGGATTGAGAAAGTAAAATATTATATTAGTAATTTATTTGCATAGTAAAATTATTATTATTATTATTATTTATATTACTTTATATGTGTATATTTTCTAGCATAGCTTCTGGTTTTAGTAGCTGAAGTTGCAGTAAATTATTACTCGTATAACAATGGTTAAATTATGATCTTCATCAACTGTTATAGTTATTATTAGATTGAATGTATTAATAGTGATTAAAATTGTCTTTTAAAGGCTTGGCTAATAAGTAAATAAAGTTATTAAGAGATTGTAACCCTTTTTATGCTTTCAAGACAAGCTTATTCATGTGTAATTTTGTAAGCTGTATCTATCAACATCTAAATACGACATTTATAACAACTGCTTGTATTATCTAAAAATATTCACAGTTGCCAATATACATTAAGTTGCCCTCTGTGGTTTAAGGGTAGCATGCCAGCCTCTAGGTCCCGAAGGCGCGGGTTCAATCCCGGCAGAGTGCAATGGATTTATTCGGGAGCAAATCTCCTTTGTATGTCTTTCTTCGGAAGGTAAGTATAACCGGTGGTAACTTATCGTAGATTTATGGAACGAAGAAGCACCTCAAGTCTGACAGAGGTCTCTGAGCACAATATACAATCCGTCACGCCCAGAGTAGAATGGGAGGTAAGGATCATATTATATAAAGGGTGACAATAAATAAAACTTTCTATCTGTTCGGCGGTGATTTAGCTAGTGAGATGGGGCGCCCTTTCAAACATGCAGGGGTATAGCAAGTGGAAGGAGATAGTGTTTTCTTGGTCTGAAGCAAGCGAGGAGTAAATGCGTGTGACTGAGTGGAAGAAGGAAACACTGTTGCCGATAATATTTGTGTGTTCACTGTTTACTGTCTGATTCCTGTAGATTTTGAAGACTCATCATCCGACTCTGAGTCAAGTATTGCAACGCTGTTGACTGTTTTGCCTCGTGCGGAACGAGTTCAGCATACATGTACCTCAGGTTAAAGTGTTACTTGAGCGATAAGCCACCCCAACCCACTAGCTATAACACCGCTGAACAGACAATAATTTTATTTCGCTGTTTTGGGTCGCGATACTATTTCGTTTTGTGTTCCTTCCCCTTTAATGGGCTTTTCCTGAAGAGCGTACACATGTCAGACTTATACATCATCCGCTGCCTGAAGTGGCGTATGACCACTTGTTGGAGTCAGTTGAGGGACATCAAACTCGCGCACAAAACATTCCATAGAATAGTCGTTAATTAAAATTATTGAATCTCACAAATATACACTTACAAAAATAGTTTTTATAATATTCTGTGTTTTTCATTACATTTCAATTTAGTTAAATCACTAATATATTTGATCGGCACCATTGTTGGGTGGAAACTCGTCTTCGATATATCGATAGGCAGTTTTGGATGGTATCTTCTTGACACAACGTGCAGTTCGGTGAGTAGGCAGAAATAGATTCGTATCGGGTCGCAGTTGCGGAGGTGTCTCCCGCAGTTAATATGCTCTACTCTCTACCTTTATACACCTTTGTGTCAATTCTACATTATTTTTTGTTTCATCTTCAATACCAAAAATATTTTCCTTAAAGCTCCATCCCACGTCCAGAATTCAAAGCGCTGGCTGGTATCTTATCTTGACATATCTCCACAAGCAATTCTATCGAGATGGGAAACTTGGATTGCTGGTGTTTGTATTATGCAACGAGTTTCAAAATAGCAGATCTTCAATTCATTTTCTGAAAATGATATCACTTCATTTCGTGATGCAAAGACGTTTTTTAGGAAGCAGAAATTAAGAACGACTTTGTTTTTATTGTTGCCTATTTTTAAATTTACCTGGATTTATTACCAGTCTTGATGAAAGAGGCCTACCCATCATCATCGTTGTCATCTTCAAGAATTTGGCTATTTCGGTCCTGTTCCGCCCCAGAATTATCAACGCCATCTTTTAAAAGACCTCCAATATTCCTCTTGCCTGTTGGCTAATATTGTATTTGATTTTGTTATTCTATTATCTAACATCCATTAGACAGGGTCTCCACAGGTTAAACTATACCTTTATTTTCTCTAGCATGTGTATACAATTTAAGTACACAGTAGGCGGTGAAAGTATTGTAATCCACCCAAAAACTTAATACCGAGATTTCACTGGAAATATGTGTAATGAGAACCCTGAACCTAAAAACGCATTTTTAGAAAATGTCCATGTGTAAAAATCATTAAATACCAAACTTGCGACACAAAGACTTTCAGGAAAATTCATCCACTCCAAATTACCCTTTTCATGGAAAAATTTTCAAAATTTTCAATTTTCTCAATCTCTCTAGCGATGTTGATTAAAATACTGTATACTAAATATATTTATACGTATATTGAATTTTTTGGGATAGCTCCTGAAGTACTCTTCATTCCGAATGAATTTTTCATAACTGATAAACCGCAAGAGATACACAAAAACTTACTACACACAAAATGTAGATCTCATTAAATCATACAATTTATGTCATATACAGTTTTCTTTAAAGCTAAGCACATCCGAGATATTTTTTTTATTGTTTTCAATTTTAAAATACTTTGCTCGAACGGGAAGGCTTCATCCGTTTCATGTCTTTTTTACACCAAGAAAAGGGAACCCAATTGCAATGGCAAAAGATTTGACTGTCGTTTTAGCTTAGTGTATTCCGCTATTACCCTTCTACTTATAAGAAACGAGTAATAAGGCACTTTATGGCAATATTTATCTTGATTAGCATTTATGTAAATAAAATATTATTTTTTTTTGTAAATGTTTGCAGAACAAATACATTTTTTCAATTAAATTAAATTTGTAATAGATTCAACATTTAGTTCTTGTCTAATATCAGTAATTGATTTATGATCCTGTGATGATATCCTGCTACAAAGCTGAGGATTTTTATCTCTGATGAATCAAGTTGTAATTATACTAATGTTAAGGGCCAAGATTTGATAGCATATTGGCCACTGCAATTTTACACACAGTCTCCTTCTTAAGAGTGAATCTGCTCCTGTGTGTCCGCTATGTGGAGAAGATTTGTCTGTCCGTCATGTGTTGCTAGAGTGTGTTAATCTAGCACATATTCGGGAATCACTGCAACTGCCGTTCAGTTTTGCAGAAGTCCTGGCGGACGACAATCGAACGGTAGCTAAGATTTTAAAAATGTTATCAAAGATAACCTTTAAATTGCGGATTTAGTTGTTTTTATCCTAGATTTTGCATCAGTTTGGAAATCTTTTTCAGAAATCAACTATCTGTGGCTTTTGCCGTGTTTACTTTTATAAACATTATATTAACTTTTATTAGTATAAAGTTTTTATAAACATTTATAACAAAATACATATTGTAGCTCCTCAAAATGATATTTATTCTCAAGATAATACGTAAAATTCAAAAGTTGTTGTTATAACTAAGAATAAAATTACTGAAATAGCAATAGGCTTTTTAGTGCAGTGATTGGTATATAACAAAGTAATGACAGACACCTATACAACAATAACAATAGAAACAATAACAAATGTAGGCAATAATTTATACTGAAATAGTGAGTTGATAGTCTACATGTAATTGAGGATATATTAGATTTTCAGAATAGTACAGAGACTTTTTCTATGTAAGATTAACTTCCTGAAGAAGACCACCGAGTCAGCATGGTCGAAATCTCGAGTGATTTTATCAACATCTCATGGTTGAGAAGCTCTAATCGACTTTTTCTATGTTATATTCTTGGCCACGAAGAGCCTGTTAGCTTTTCTGTAAGGAGAACGCTTCACTTCGACTATTCAGGCCATGGGAACGTTTGCTGTGGTGTATAATGAGTAAACACTCTGACACTGTAGGTTCCCTCTGCGTTTGCACAGCGCATATACATTGTTCTTTAGGTGGAGGGTAAAAAGGCAGAGAGAAGAAAATAGGTTCTCTGTCTCTTCTCTCCAATTTTAAATCTATATTAGCATTTCTTTTGTTCTTGACATAGAAAATTATTTGAATTAGATAAAAGAATTAATGGACATCTGCATTATATCTCTCCTACTATTACAGGAAAGTGTTTCAAAATCAAATGGTTTCTGTTATCTCCTGAAATAGAACCAATTACAATATTCTATTTTGCAGATGATATGACATTATTAGGAAAGGATTCTGGATCAGTTAATATCTTGGTCAAATTGGTTATTAGCCTTCTTCAAGAAATAAGGTTAAGCATTAATACTGAAAAGTCTAAACGTATTTCATAACGAAGGCTAAATTTAATGTCGGAATAATTAAAACCATATATGGTGATTTTAATGGAATTCTGCTGCAGCAGAAGTCAAATATCTTGGTGTTTCAATCCTTAGTTTTTAATTCTGATGACATTTTGACTAAACTTAAAAATAATCTAGACACACTGTTCTGCTCATCTATTACACCCTCAGCAAAAGTTGTCATTTATAAATCTTTAATTTAACCATTTCAAACCATCACTGTAAACAAAATCCCTAACAAATTTCTGTTGAAAGCGGACAAAATGATTCCCAGTTCTCTAAAGAAATACTTCAGCTACCTAGTGACACTTCGAATTCTTTGATATATACATCTCACAAATGCATATAAAAGACTTTCAATTCTGAAAATTTCTTGAGAAATATATCTTCACCAACAGAATATTAACATCAAGCTGCAGTTATTGAAGGATCCACATGTCAACTTGGTGCGAAATTATGAAGCTATTACAAACCACTGCTTTTCTGCTCTACAATTGGAACGAACTGATGTTACAACAGTCAGAAAGTTGAGAAACACCTTTAAAATCGAAAATACGAGGCTTGGTGCTCCTATCCACATAAATAAAACGGAGTGGAACTGTCCTCGGATGCTATAACAGAAAACATTTGGTAATTAGTAAAAAGGCTTGAGCAGTTCTGAATAGAGAGACATACTAAAATGAATGCAATGGTGCTCCAGTTCGCAATATTCCCGGACGGTCTTAAAGCACAAAACACTGCAGACACTTCAGTGAGTACGAAACTCTTGTGTGCTTGGAAAATGTCCTCAGGGAGAACTTTAATAAACATAAACCCATCTTGGCAAATCACTGCGTGAAACTGGACTGGAAGTTCTCTGCCTAGCGATGACGGTAGCAATTGTGGCAGACAGGTAGCATTGTGATAAACAGAAGAAAATCAGAAGCAGAGACAACACTTCAAACCATCCGCTTTGAACTGAATAAAAGCCAGCCTCAAAAAGTTCATCTAGAGAAACAAACAAATATATAAGCCCACCATACCATACTTTAAAGAACAATGCGAGGAAAAAAAAAAAACCCAGCAAAATAAAACAACAAAAACAGTAGCGGTCTATTTTTGGAACTCGAGGGACAATCACAAATATCTTTGTGTAATGGAGTCTAAAATCAGTAAAAATATTGAACAAGCAATCTCACAAACACCATTAAAATTCTGTAACTATCTTTCGAAATAATTTGCATGGTTTAAACAGAACGTAAAATGCGAAGTTGCTTTATTTTTGTAATTATTCTGTTATTGATATAGCTTTATTTGTTGTTGCATATTTTTATGATCTTTGTTACAATTTATTCCCATAACTTAATTTAATATAACTATCTTAAGGTATGGTAAAATACTTTTTGTAATACTCACTCATAACCTTGTTGTTAAAACCACTAAATGCATATTTTATTCTGTGTCACTAGACAAACACATTTATGAGCCAGGCTAATAAGGAAATCACACACACACACACACACACACACACACACACATATATATATATATATATATATATATATAGCTAGCTTAGTTTTGATCAGAGGTGTTTTTATAGAACTGATATTTTTTATTAGCCGTGAATCTAGGAAACGGGATCAGCGACTTTACTTCCCTTCCGAAGGAAGTCATAGAAGTCAGGTTTGAATCCGCGACCTTGGGAACCAGAGGCTAGCTTGTTACCCCTAGACCATGGAGGATGACCTATTATATAGAACCCAAATTTGGGCCTTAACAGATAGAGAAAGAAACATATTAGAAACATGACAAAGAAAGAGGGAGAGAAAGATACCTTGGACCAGCCTCCAAGACAGAATCTGCAATGAAGACCTGAAGGAGATGACAGCATTCAGAGACGCAACATCATCCACCTATACCAAATGGAAGTGGGCGGTCCACATCATGAGGATGACCGCCACAAATAGACAAGATAACAGTGTGGGACCCAAGAACATAGGATGTCACACAAGATGGACAGACGGCCTAAAACTTCACTTTGGACCGACGCGAGTGGAGACTACTGACAAAGCAGCAACAAAATGGCTAGCAGGGTTGTCAGAACAGCCACCTTGCCAGTCATGAGCATCCAGGGATTAAAGGGCCAATTCTTATTGCAATATAAACATCGTCATCATGTTTATTACAGATCGAGCCTTCAGGCATGTTCCGTCTCCACATTACAGATAGGTATAATTTCTATTGAAATTGGTCTCTCTTTTTTTTTTGAGAGCGTTCAACATTTTGTCATCCTCAAATTTATAGTTGTACACTATTGTGGGAATGCGACTTTAATCCATTCTGTTAAACACACAATTATGATCTGTATCTAACAATTGTTTCTATTATACTTGAAATCCTAAGTTGTTCCAGAATTTCAGAGTTTTGTTTATGGTCTAGCATATTGTACCTGGCCAGTGGTTCTAATAGTCTCATTTCATATCGCATTTCGGGAAATTTTGATTATTTTGGGAGGACTGGCCTTAGATCCCTGCTGCCCCTATTCCAGATTTTTTGCGTTTTTGTTAGAGACTTGGTTGCTGAACCATAGAGTAATAATGGGATAGCCAGAATTTTGTAGGACTTTCCCAACAAGCACTCTTTTAGTTTTGTTTAATAGCTGTTCGAATTTGGTAGTTTAATTACAAAAGTAGTTTGTGTAGGCAAAATACATATTCCAACCCATATGGATAATTAAATATATTTACTTATTCTTTTGGTTTATAGTGTGTAATAATTTTTGTTCTGGCTGGCGTTTTTCCTTGAAATCCCATTTGCCTTTTGTCTTTTTACTAAAACCATGTTGTTCAGTAATAGATCTTAATTGAAACACCGCTCTCTGTAACATATTTTCCAAAGCTGTGAACACAATTTAATCATCAGCAAAAAGTATGATTCAATTTAAAGTTAAAGGTTGATTATTACTAGTTTACATAGAGGACATCTAGCATCTTGAACCCCGAAGCATCTTTTGTACACCTCCGGGATGAAGGAACCGCAGGAGACATATGGGTGCAATACAGGCCGGCTCATTCGACAGAGAGGCGCATAGTTCCCTGTCAGTTTCGGACTTGATCACCTGGCCGCAGTAGGGTCTCCCAGAGCGTCCACTCCACCAGAGGGTTACTTAGAGACTTTCCTTTAGTGAAAAATTTGACTCAACAGTGTGGGCTCGAAAGGCTGACATCTAACAGGACCCAGAAGTTCCAATACACAAGATTCTGCGTCAGCTGTCCAATACCGATCGTTCATTCAGTTCCGGAGTCAGCTTAAAACATGAAAGAAGAAAAAGAAATAAAAGGAATAGGGGACAGAGAGGAAATCCATGTTTGAGTACATCAATTAGGGAAAACCACTAAAAAACATAATCACAGTGGGCGGCCATCGGGAATCGAAACCGGAACCTTTTGAATGTGAGTCTCACACATTATTGTGGCATCACCCAGCGCACAATCTGCCTTTGTCTAGGCATAGCAGGGTAGAACACTTTGGTTTAAAATGTGGCAAGTGAGTGACAGGGATGTCACAGGGAGGATTTACGAGTGGCTGTGGACCTACCTCGTCCTTCCTACAAGAGCGTAGGCGAGAGTATCGTCCCTAAGCGTGGTTTTTTACTTTCTCTAGCGCGCATGTACAATGTACATAGTGGATAGAGAAGGTATTGTATTCCACCCAAAAATTCGATACCAAGATTTCACCGAAAATATTTGTTTTGAGTTCCCAGAGTCCGAAAAAATAATTTTTAGAAAAAGGTCCTATGTGTCTGTGGACAACATATCTCAAAAACGAAAAGTCGGTTAGTTACCAAACTTGGTATTTAAGTTCAGTATCTTCCAAGGATGCCATACAAAGATTTTCAGAAAAGCCCCTACCTCTAGCTACCGTTTACATGGAACATTTTTCGAAATTTTTGATTTTCTCAAAAATGACTAACGATTTTGATTAAAACACCGCATATTAAATATGTTCACATCACTAGTAAAATACATATTTTGAATTTTCTGGGAATAGCCTCTGAAGAGATCTTTATTCTGGTTGAGTTTTGCAGATATTTTTTTTTTTTTTTTTAGAGATAGCCAAAAACTTACTACATAAAATGTAGATCTCATTAAAACACATAATTTATGTCATATACATTTTTGACGTAGAGCTGACCGTTTCTGAGATATTCCTTTCTATTGGTTTCAATTTTAAACTACCTGTAAAGTACTTTTCTTAGACAGGAACTGTCCGTTTTTCTTTTGTTCTAAGCCTGGCCAACCAAAGAAGCGATTTGCAATGTCAAAGGCATAATGAGAGTTTTTAAAACATTTGACTATCACTTTGGCATAGTGCATTCCTTCAGTTCCCTCCTACTTATAATGAACTAAGTAATAAGAACATTCCGTTCATCTCGATTAGCATGGTGTAGAAAGAAGAATAATCTTTTGTAAGAAGTTTGCTTGTAGAGCAACTAGAGAAAGTCATATGAATGTAACATATCAGATTTTTTAAATTAGCAATTTATGCAGACATTATTTAAAGGTGTTTAAGGCTCAAAATTAAAGGGAGGTTCTTGTCCTTACCCATCGCAAGTGTCGCCACTGCTGGTCAGTCTCAATTATGTCACGAATTTTACACGAATGTCAGCCAAAGGTATTAGGGTATCTAACTGCCACGATTGAATGGTTATCTTCTACACTTTTAAGTGCCAAATATTCACTTGGACGTCTTTCTTCACTTAATTCTGTTGCTATGATGAAAATCCATTGTTTGTAACCGCGTCACCGACCTGTAATCGTCCGCAATTGTAGGCTTAGATACGCATTTGGTTGAACACTGACCTTTAGTATCAGGATATGAGCATACGTCAAGACATCCTCATATTAAAATAGTTTTACTGACATAATTATAACGTCTATTACGAAATAATATTCACAAGACTGACGGCATTCACAATACATTTTTTTCTGAGATTGAGTATTTAACATTATTGTTTTTCATTTCAGAGATAAGGATTCAATTATTACCAGCGGAAGGTTTCTTTATTTAAGATTATTCTTACCCTTGCTGAGGCATTTGGCTCTGTGTACAACTTCAGTTCTCGTTGATCGCCCACTCTGATCCTTTTCATGATTTTCCATGGTCGGTAGGCGAATGCTGGAGTGGTTTCTAATCTACTACCATTTTCTTTCATTCATTTCCCTTTCAGTTCATTTCCTTGTCGAGTTTCAGGTGGGTTTCTGTATGTGATTTTCAAAATTTGAGCAATAAATTGTCAAAGTGTCAGGTCATAATAGAATACTTGCCAAGCGGAATGGCTCAGGTGGTTTCGTCTATGGCCCAAATCTGTGAGACCACGGGTTGGATCCTTGTGGTTGGCTTACTTTACCAGAGTTTTTTTTTTCGGTGGTTTCCAGGCGAATGTTGGGTAAGCTTCTTTCCAAACTGTTTCCGTTGTCTTTTTATTCTTCCTTCATCCTGCTGATTTTTTTCATCGTTGGATGTGTCGGAGAAAAGTGACGAGGAACATTTTGTGGATGTCTTCATCCCCCGACTTCCGCTGGTTGCCAGTATGAGGACCTGGTGGGGGCATCGGATCTTGTATGAAACTGGGTCCCCTGTCTGCTGTCCGACTGCCGGGGTGCTTCTATCTGGAAACCGTAGGGGCCTTCTATTACTGATCCGTTGCCCGGTGTATCTTCTCACCTTACTTCTTCCTCCCGGGGGCGCACCCTAGTAGGACAGAGGTACAATAACTAACATTAGGTTTGATACCAAATCACCTCCGTCCATATCCTATTACTATTTCTCAAATAGTATACGGCATCTCTGGAAACACTGACATTGCAGTCAACAGCTGCAATAACTGACCACAAACGTATGTCAGATACATGGCAGTCGGTCAATATTCAATATGAGACCGAGTAATCTGCTTTTTGAAAGTCAATCTACCGCTTCATCCACCACTCCAACCTAAAAGCACCTTGCATATATTCTAAACCATACAGTGCTTAGGTCGCTGTTACAGCTAGGTTTATGGAAGTTCTCGAAAGCTGCGAAATGCATCGCCGATTAGATTTGTCAAAGCACGGATGAATTGTCTAGAAAACACTTCAGTTCATATGCAACATTATTTTAAGCTAGATTTTATAAATTCTGACGATAGTATAGTCACGCGCGTAGCTGTGCGTTATGAGTAAATTCATATTCAATATATCCTCTTTCCTGTTAGTCATCATGGAGAAACCTTCCGTCGCCAATATATTTGGAAAGGATGATAAATAGGGATTGCAACTCGAGAACCGATAGCAGGGCAGAATCGAAGTTATCGCAGCAGTTGTGCTGTGTTGACAATGTAGTGTGTACATAGTGGTACTATCAGAAGGAAAATGGTACAATGGTTGCGCAGTAGACTGTGATGCATTCTCTAGCAATGGAGGCCAATTGAGGTTGAGTGGGTGGTAAACATAAATGCCACTGTTTTACGGGAACTAACAATTTTAATATTTATATACATTCGAATGCTGTTGTGCAACAAGTCATCAGCATCGCCATCCGTTTCGTTTTCTCTCAATATACATACATTACAATTCACAACATACACTCGTAACGTCTTAAAAGCGAATTGTCTCCGATTGGCACAGGTTTTTAAGTTCTGAAAAACTTCGTTCCACATCACAAGATGTGATTAGAGAAAAATGGAAGCAGGACACATCATCGACTATTGGATAAGATACTCGATCAGCAATTATTACCGCGGCAATTCCTCTTAGCACATTTAGTATTTCACACATTATTGAAAATCCGACATTTTTTCCAAACACTGTGTTCGCTTTCTTTTTCACACGGCCTAAAACAAGCATCAAAGGTATTAATTGCCTGCTGCGTGGAGCCACGCTCCCCAACGCGTTATTACAGGTAAATACATGCGGCGCGTGCAGTCGCCAATGCAGGTCGGTCTTTACTCGGTAGGTAGACAACTGGTATTTGCATGTGTCTCGCTATCGGTCCCCAAGTTGCTATCTCTAGTGATAAAATTTGACATATGTGTCACCGACAACTTTTGTTTCGGCCTTTGCAAAATTTATAAACATTCTAAAACTAAAACCGAGGGCTTCACATTTAAATCTACCACTTAGTCTTTATCAGTTTCAACTTGTAAATGCCTACAAACTTTCTTATAAGACCTATACATAATACTAAAACTGCGTACTTCAAACGATTTGTTAACTATTCATATGTTCAGGAAGGACAAGACGAAGCTAATAGCTACGCCAATATCTCTTTTCATTTACATGTATTACATTTTTACACAATTAAAAATCCGATGTGTTACACTCACGTGACTTTCTCTAGCTGCTCTACAATCAAACTTCTTACAAAAGATTATTCTTCTTTCTGCACCATGCTAATCGAGATAAACATTAGCACAATGTTTTTATTAGGTACTTTGTTCCTTATAAGTAGAAGGGAACTAAAGGAATGCGCTATACTAAAGTGATAGTCAAATGTTTTAAAAGCTGTCGTTATGTGGTTGTGATTGCAAATCGCTTCTTTGCTTGGCCAGGAGTAGAAAAAAAGAAAAACGGACACTTACTGTCTGAGAAAAGTATAAGTACTTTACAACTGAAACCAATAACAAGGAATTTCTCGGAAACGGTTACCTCCACAACAAAAACGTAAAGGACATAAATTGTGTGTCTTGACGAGATCTACACTTTTGTGCAATAAGTTTTTGTCTATATCTTACGGATTAGCAGTTAAGCAAAATTCAGCAAAATTCATCCAGAATAAAGATGCCTTCAGAGGCTATTCCCGGAAAATTCAAGATGTACATTTTATTTGGGATTAAAATCTTTAATATACGGGATTTTTATCAAAATCGTTAGAGCAATTTTTTAGAAATTCAAAACTTTCGATACATTTTCTATGTAAAGGGTAGTTTGTGGCGGGGAATTTTCTTGAAAATCTTCGTGTCGCATCTTTGGAAGGTACCAAACCTAGATACCAAGTTTGGTATTTAACGGTCTTTTCGTTTTTGAGCTATGTTGTCCACAGGCAGACAGACAGATTCACAGGGACCTTTTTCTAAAAGTGTTTTTTCGAACTCAGGGAACCCCAAAACTTATATTTCCGGTGAAATCTCGACATCGAATTTTGGGTGGAATACAAAACCTCTATCCACATTGTACATGCGGGATAGAGAAAGTAAAAATTAGATATTGTACTAGATGGTATAAACTGAGTGTTTATATAAATTTTGCTTCAGATTTGCGTGAAATGTTTTATCGTTGCAGGTTTTCAAGTTGTAGCTTATTTTTATACACTGATACTGCACTCCTTTTGAACACCATCGCTACAAGGGGATGGAGGAGCAAGAGAAGGCTTTGGAGTGGGGAGACCGATCAACAAGCAGCATGCAACAGAAACCCATTGAAAATGGTTCTGACTTAGGACCGAAATCCGAATTTGGAAATCCAACTACAGCTATGTGAGTGAGTAATGTTAAATTTGCACCATCATATTATAAATAATAACATAATATGAAGTTAGTTGATATATGTAGCTTAAGTTTGAATCTGGTACTAACATTGTAAATGTCAGAATTATAAACAAATGCATTTTTTATCTTATGTAAAAATTATGTGTATGTATTTTCACGTGAATGTTAATATCCCTAGGTCCTTAAAATATTTCTACATGATGTTCTTGCGTACGAGCCTGATATGGTTCTGAAGACCCTTTTCTGCAAACTAAATATTTTCTTTGACTCCGTAGAATTCCCCCCAAAATTATATCTACTTCATGATTGAGTGAACGTATGTAAAATAAGCTAATTTTAGTGTAAGTTTCTAAAAGAACATACGAGCGTTCTGCATGGCACACTGAACTCAATTTAGGGTCTATACCATCAACATGATTTTTCCAGTTTAGATGTTTAATTTTTTTGAACCCTGGGAAAATAGTAACATATGAAGGTCTTATTTATTCGATATTCAGGTTGTGTTGTGTTGATTGAGGGAAGTTCACAATAAACATTTAGTTTCAATCCATTTTTATTGGTTCATGATTGCATTACTATTATTATGTGACATGCCCTTTGAGTTTTTCTAAGTCTTTAATGGAAATAAATAATGTAGGTGTCCTCAGCAAAAAGAAAAACTTGTGTATATTTGTTCAGAATAGGAGCTAAATGGTTTATGAACACTAAAAAGAGTACTGTCTAAAATAGAACCCTGCGGATGTTAGCATAAACGCTATAAGAGAGAAGATATAGCTGAAACCGTAATATCATAAAAGAGAAATCTCTCTCAAGTTTTTTTGTGGATAATACTAGGAAGCCGGGGTGAAATATACAAAAGAATGTCCTTGAAATAAAAATACACATTACAAGGTATAGGGGATGGGGAGATAATAAACTGAGAAGCTAGCATCATAAGTGAGATAATAGGGTAGTTTCATTGGCTCGTGAGAAGAGACGATACTGAAAGCGGGAAGATTAACCAATTAGAGAACAGTTTCAATGCTTAGGCAGCACGAGGGTGTTCGAGTATATTCTACAGAGTTGCAGTTTTCAACTCAGTTCGTCTTTAGACAGCAGCACATTCATTTGTATTTCTCAGTACGTCGGACTTAAAGATTATTTAGCTACGTAAGAAATCTAAGTTTCACGTGTCAATGAACGCGTAATACAGTTACAGCTATGATCGCATAGATATATAACGTATATATAAATTATGAAATCTCTTGGTAAAAGTTTAAATAAATAGCTGAAATTAAAAGTTACAAATGTGCTATCTCTGAAATAGTTCCTTTTGCCGTACACGCCCTGTTAAGAGATTCTTGCTCGATCGAGAAATCCAACCAGTCGGAGCAAATATGAATAATCTACTAAAATAAATTTACAATATAAAAATAATAATCAGAGATAGCGAGGAGCAGGGAAACGTGGCAAGCTAAAACGAACATATGGTTTGAATGAAAGGTTGCATTTAAAAATAAATAGTTTCAGTTTGGGAAGGTTTTAAACATACCGGCGAATATGAAAACATAGCTCCTCTGCAGAAATCAGGGCCGCACTTACTTTGCTTTCCAAATGATAGAAATAGGGCGTGGCAACAGTCAACATACCGATATATTTTCCTGTATGTGTAGTTTGTTAGTCCATAAGCGGGGTTAGCTAAATCAAGTCCATAATAGGTTGCTTATCTTTCTCTGAGTGATAAATTTGAGTCCGTGCTTGTTAATCCTTCCGGTAAACTGGGTGGCTGTCCCGGTGCTCCCCTCAGTGCTGAAACGTCGGAGCATAAGAGGCACATTTTAAGTTCTGTTAGTGTCAAGTAGGTTTAGTATTGTGAACACTGAATACTAGCGGAACAGAGCTGGTGATCAGCGAAAAAGAATCTGAGTTCTACAAACTTCTTACATAAGTTTATTCTTCTTTTTACACCATGCTAATCAAGATAAATATTAACAGAATGTTCTTATTACTTAGTTTCTTGTAAGTAGAAGGCAACTAAGGAAATACACTAGGCTAACCCGATAGTCAAATATTTTAAAAGCTTCGTTATACGATTGTCATTGCAAAATGCTTCTTTGCTTGGTCAGGAGTGGAACAAAAGAAAAAGGGACACTTCCTGACTGTGTATAATTGTAACCAATGACAAAGAATATCTCGGAAACGGTTACCCCCGCAAAAAAAAAAAAAAAAAAAAAAAAAAAACATAAAGGACTTAAATTGTGTGTTTTGACGAGATCTACATTTTTTGTGCAGTAAGTCTTTGCCTATCCCTTACGGATAAGCAGTTAAGCAAAATTTGGCAAAATTCAAGATATACTTTTTATTTGGGATGCAAATACAGTATTTTAAACAAAATCGTTAGAGCCATTTTTGAAAAAATCAACATTTTCTAAACGTTTTTCATGTAAAGGGTAGTTTGACGTGGGGGGATTTTCTTAAAAATCTTCGTGCCGCATCCTTGGAAGATACTAAATCTAAATACCAACGGTCTTTTCGTTTTTGAGCTATGCTGCCCACAGACACACACACATACACACAGACACACACTGAGAGAGACACACACACACGGACCTTTTTCTGAAAATACTTTTTTTTGTATACAGGGGACCCTAAAACGTCTATTTCCGGTGAAATTGCGGTATCGAATTTTTGGATGCAATACAATACTTTCGCAATATACTATATACATAGTACGTATAGAGAAAATAATAAAACATTTTTATTGTTGTTGACTACTACTATATAAAGCACGGCGGGATGTAATTCAGTGGCACTAATGCGTGAACTAATGTGTTATGTAAAATAAACTGAAACTAGTTCTATAGCGTGAAGTTTTCAGATTCATCGCCATGAAGGCCATATTAACAGAAAGTAGAACAACATCTGAGCTATAATTTAAAGAATGCATAAGTGATAGAGTTTGCAGTAAAATATCAATATTTTACACGTGAAAATGCAACTAGATTACACTGAAACTAAATTGTGACCGATACGGCTCTCATTAAAAAAGAGTTTACGTAATGCACGAGTATAAAACCCCTCTTAAAGCGTCACAGAAACACATGACGTACTCTTTAAGTGGAAATACCTAGTAACCAGCCTTTCCTAATGATAAATGACCGTGAAAACCGTAAAATTGGCAACGTAATAGCCCTATATGAAGGTCCCACAGTTTGTTGATGGCGCATTCAAGAGCTGCTCAAAGTTTATTACGCAACTGTTCATTATTTTCGCACTGGTGAATAAATTTACCATTTTTTTTTAAATTCTTGTTGTTAAAAAAGGCAGCAAAAACCCAAGTTAAAATTCTACGTCATATCGTAAACCCCTGATTACAAGAAACTGAGCCCATTGTGCATATAGCCGTAGGTTTGCTTTACCATCAGTGTCGTTCCATCTAGAGCAAAACCGTTGGAAAATTCAAGGTTCTTGGTCTGTTAGAGGAACTTAAACACGATTTAAAAAAATCTGATGTGTTCCATTCACATGACTTTCTCTACACCTCTGTAATAAATTATTTTTAAAAAGTTTATGCTTCTATTTACTTTCTGCTAATCGAGAAAAAATTAGCAGAAATAGTCTTATTTCTTGCTTACTTGTAAGTAGAAGTGAAATAAGGAAGTACCATAGGTTAAAGTAATAGTCAAAAGCCGGTTGCTATGTGACTGAAGTTCCTTTGTTTGTGTGAAAGCAGTTCACAAAGTCTCGTATGAGAAAAGTATGTTTTTTATAGCTGAGACCAAAAACAAGGAATATCTAAAAAACAATCAACACCACGAAAAAAATGTATATAACATAAATTGTGCGTTTTAAAGTGCTCTACATTTGTTGTGTGGTAAGTTTTTGTCCATCTCTTACGGTTTAGCAGTTATGCAAAATTCCGTAAAATTGACCCAGAATAAAGTAGTCTTCAGAGGCTATTCCCAGAAAATTCAAGATATACATTTTATTTGTCAGGTAAACGTCTTTAATGTACGATATTTTAATCAAAATCGTTAGAGCCATTTTTAAGAAAATAAAAATGTTCGAAAAAAGTTCCATGTAAAGGGTAGTTTGGGGTGGGGGGATTTTTCTCAAAAGCTTCGTGTCGCATCCCTGGAAGATACTAAACTTAAATACCAAGTTCGGTATCTTACCGTCTTTTCGTTTTTGAGTTATCGTGTTCACGGACACACGGACACACACACACACACACACACACACACACACACACACACACACACACGGACCTTTTTGTGAAAATGCTTTTTCTGGATATAAGGGACCCTAAAACATTTATTTCCGGTGAAATCTCGGTATCAAATTTTTGGGTGGAGTGCAATACCTTCTCTATACACTATGCACATAGTGCGTGTAGAGAAAGTAAAAAAGGTAAAATTTAAAACATTTTTTTGTTTTTAGCTCGAATAACGCCGAGGACTATGACTGCGCAATCAGAAGACACAGAAGGTCACTAATTACGTTGCAGACATTACTGTATTTCTGGTGAAATCTCGGTGTCAAATTTTTGAATGGAATACAATTCTTTCTCTGCCTTATTTCTGAAGATAGGATTTGTATACATCAATAAATAACATACTAGAAAATATCATGCGAGTTTTACATATCAAATATTTCACTCATGCAAATTACATTTGTTACTGCACCACGCCCAAGCGTGATATCGGTTTTCTATTTTTCCACCGTTATGTACGCATGAGGTAGATCGTAAGCGGTTTTCGTGTGGAATATTTAAATTACTTGCATGTAATAGTTTCTCGATAATTTTGGCTTTGAATGAAAAATAGTTTATAAGTATAATAAAGAGATACACTGAAACCAAAAGTAAGCCTGATATTCGTCCCGTAAAAACGGTCACTCCTCTTTTCTTAGTTGTGAGCCCACGTCCCCAGAATTTTTTGGGACGCAAAGCCCTCTTCATTCTGGATGACTTTTGCATAACTGGTAAACCGTAGCATAGACCAACATCTTACTGCATAAAAATGATCTCATTAAGGCACACAATTTATGTCGCTTAAAAGATTTGACTATCCCTTTAGCCTTGTGCATTTCCTTATTTCCTTCTACTTACAAGGAATTAAGTAATAAGAATATTTCTGCTAATTTTTATACTATTAACATGAAGTAGAGAAAGGAATAAGGCTTTGTAAGACAAGTTTGTTGTAGAATAGCCACAGAAAATCACGTGAATATAAAACATCAGCTTTCTAGGGTTAATAATAATAATAATGACGATAATAATATTAATTATTTAATAGTAATAATAACAACTGCATTTCAATACTATTTCTGCCATTGAAAACGAAGACACTATATGTTATTTACGTCTGTTGGTTTGTGCCCACTCTAGAGAATGGGTATTAAAACGCTTGTGCCACCTACAGTATGTATGTACAATGTTTGGTTGAGCTAATTACCACAAGCGCCTCTCAGCCAATGTAAATCTCATTAATGCCCTATTAAACAATGAAAATAGAACATGACAGCTTTAAAGCATGGAGTCGCTCTCCGTGGTGTAATGGTTACCATGCTGACTTCGTGTACCCAAAATTGCGGGTTCAAACCCGGCGGAGGACAATGGATTTTAGTTCGGGTGTAAAACTCCTTATCATGGCTTCCTTCACAAGGGAAGTAAAACTGTGGGTCCCGTGTCGTAGATTTACGGCACGTAAAAGAACATTAAGCCTGATAGAGAGGCCTCTGAGCAAAATTAAGCGGTCTTTCACGCCCAATTTAGAATGGGACGCTGAGAACCACACAGTTAAAGAGCGTCCATAAATAACACGCCATTTACATTTTTTAATTTAAGGTATGGTACTAAAAATCTAAAAAGTATAGTTTCTTTTCTCCTACACTCATTTATTGCTTTCTCTATACGTACTATGTACATAGTGTATAGAGAAGGTATTGCATTCCACCAAAAAAATCGATATCGAGATTTCACCGGAAATATATGTTTTAGGGTCTCCTGTATCCAAAAAAAGTATCTTCAGGAAAAGGTCCGCGCGCGCGCGCGCGCGCGCGCGTGTGTCTGTATGTGTCAGTGTGTCCGTGTGTCTGTGAACACGATAACTCAAAAACGAAAAGTCGTAGAATACCAAACTTGGTATTTAAGTTTAGAATCTCTCAGGGATGCAACACAAAGATTTTGAGAAAAATCCCCCCACCCAAAACTACCCTTTCATGGAACTTTTTTCGAAAATTTTCAATTTATCAAAAATGGCTCTAACGCTTTTGATTAAAAAATCGTATATTAAATATATTTACCTGACAAATAAAATGCATATTTTGAATTTTCTGGGAATAGCCTCTAAAGACTACTTTATTCTGGGTCAATTTTACAAATTTTGCATAACTGCTAAACCGTAACAGCTGGACAAAAACTTACCACACAACAAATGTAAAGCACTTTAAAACACACAATTTATGTTATACACATTTTTTTCGTGGAATTTATTGTTTTTGAGATATTCCTTGTTTTTGGTATAAGCTATAAAAACTTATACTTTTCTCAAACAGGATTTTGTAAACTCGTGTCCATATAAACAAAGGAACTTCAGTAACATAGCAACCAGTTTTTGACTATCACATTAACCTATGATACTCCCTTATTTCGCTTCTACTTACAAGGGAGCAAGAAATAAGACTATTTCTGCTAATTTTTTTCGATTAGCAGGAAATAAATAGAAGCATAAGCTTTTTAAAAATAATTTATTGCAGAGGTATAGAGAAAGTCATGTGAATGGAACACATGAGATTTTTTTTCTCTACACGTACTATGTATATGTATAGTGTATAGAGAAGGTATTATATTCCATTAAAATTCGATATCGAGATCACCGGAAATGCATATTTTCAGAATGAAAACATTTATAAAAGAAGGTTAGTTTGTTTGGGACAGAATTACTCAAAAAAGAAAAGTCCATTAAATACCAAAGCTGGTATGTAAATTATCTCCCAATTGAAAATCACTTTACATGGAAACTTTTTCAAAAATGTTGATTTTCTCAAAAATGACTAACGATTTTGATAAAAATACTAGGTAGAAAATATCATTTCATGATAAATAAAACTTATATTTTGAATTTTCTGAGAAAACCCTCTGAAGAGCTCTTTATTCTGGATGATTTGCTAAATTTTATATAATCGGTAAACCATAAGAGATAGACAAAAGCTTACTACACAAAAAATGTAGATGTCTTTAAAAGACACGATTTATGCTATGTGTATACATTTTTCGTAGAGCTTACCATTGTCGAGATATTGCTTGTTTTTGGTTTCAGTTTTAAAATACTTAAACTTTTCTCATATGGGAATTTGTCAACTCCTGGCCATACAAAGAATTTCAATCACATGGCAACCAGCTTTTAAAAGATTTGACTATCGCTTTAGCCTAGTGCATTCGCATATTTCCCTGTTACTTACAAGACAGCAAGTAATATGACAATTTCTGTTAATTTTAACTCTTTTTAACAATAATTTGTTACAGAGCTGTAGAGAAAGTCATGTGAATGGAACACTTAATCTCTGCCTCGATTCATCTAGGGATTTAGGAATCATATTTTCATGCATTTTCGGGTTGGCGGTTAGTAAAAATCTGCTGTGTTCCATTCACATGTTCTGTCCCGCAAACCATCTATTCAAAAATGATTTTGCAATCTGCATCAGGCCAATCGAGGTAACTATAATAGAAATTGTCTTATTAGTTGCTTCCTTCTAAGCAGAAGGGAAATAAGAGAATATAATAGGCAAAAGTGATGGTCAACATTTTTGAAAGCTGGTCCCACATATGGACAATTGAAGTTTGGTTCGGTTTGCAATGTCAGTCAAACAAAAGGAAAATGAAACGAAAATGAAACGGATCTTTTTAAAGAAAGGAAAAAAAAAAAAATTATCAAAAAGTATGTTTGTGTGAGTTTGTTTGTTTGTTTGTGTCTATGAACATCATAACTCAAAAATGGTAAGTGCGTTAAATCACAAATTTGATATTCAAATTCTGCATCTCCCAAAAATCGAAATGAAGATCTTTAAGAATATCCCCTTACTCTCAACTACACTTTGCACGGACGATTTTTCGATATTACTTATTTTCTCTAACAATTTAGACTAAAATGATACACATTTGTAAGACATTTGACTTTTACTTTACTGGTAAGAGATAAACAAAAATGTACTATACAAAAATGTAGATCTCATTAAAACAGAACATTTATGTTAATACTTCTTTTTGTATGTGAAATTGCCATTTATAAGATATTCCTTGTTATTGGTTTCAGTTTTTCCATACTTATAGCGTTCTGAAACAGGAAGTCGTTGTGCGTTTTTCTTTCTGCTGCTCAAGCAAAGGGAACGGAATTTCAAAGTCATCATATAGCGACCAGCTCTTCAAACACATGCCTATCGTTTAAGCCTACATTATCCCCTAAACTCGATGTATCTACAAAGAAATACGCAATTAAGTTATTTCTATAGATATTTATTTTTGTTAATGCGGAGTAGAGAGAAGAATAAGTGTTTTGTAAGAAGTGCTTGCTAAAAATGGGTAGGAAAGGCATGTGAATGTACACAATATTTTAATATTTAGGTAATTTAATTGAATTTTAACTGTTTCTAAACTATCGGCTCCGAAATATCATTCTGCAATTCTTCTAATAATTAATAAAATAATAGAAGGTGGGTTTCGTGAAGAAAATAGATGAACTATTACTATAAATATATGATGAGCCCATACTACAAAACCTAACAGTCCAATGGACCCATGAAATGATATTTGAATGTAATTTGAAGTTATTTCTTAAACACACGTGTACATTAGACAGAATACATATCATATGGTGAATCGGGTCCTGATCTGATGATCGAACAAGCAAAGATTCCGTAGAAGTAAATATAATAGGGTGGGCTGGGACTCCAAGAGCATAGTCTCAGCAAACTGAATTCACACAAAAGAAACGAAGATATTAGAATTGAATACTGACCCTTTAGGTTTAAATAGAAATATTGATACAATTCCCTTTCATCCGCATTCGTTTACTTCGATTAAATTGCCAAAAAACTATCAGCACTCGTGCCATACAAAACCACACTCTTATCAGCTTGAACACTTAAGGGATTAATTAATATGCAACATGCCACGAGCACTGATAATTCCAAAAGACAGTAAATTCCTCTGACAAAGTTTTACCAACATTGTCCCAATATAAGGAGAACCACGTCTAATTAATTGCTTGTGCTTGCTTTTCTTCAAGACCATTAAGATATTATAATAACATCAATGGAAAACTCGTTTTAAATATACTTACTCAAAAGGGACTAGTTGCTACAATTCCATTAGGAAGGCTAAAGTGAGACCATTTGTAAAGCTCTCCAGGCACCAGATGTTTGCCCTCCTTTATTAACTAGTATCAATGCGACATGCTGACATTTTCAATGTCTCAGCTACCGGGAAGTAACGAAGTCTTTCTCCTGAGGAATCGCTCGTCCAAGAGAAAAGCTCTGCTGATTAAATTTCCATCACCGCGACACGAGGGAGGAAGAGGGGACGAAGCCTGTTACCTGGCAGTCTACGGTTCTAAATCACTTTCCTAATCAAGTGGTGCATTGTCCTTACATCAGCCGCTTAACCCCCAAATAAAGCTTCGGAGAAAGGTACTTCAAGCTTCATACTGATAAATGTATACCTGCGCACACAGAGCAGTCAGCGGTATAAAGAGAGGGTAGTGGGGAAGGGTTTGTAGCGTAAACATGCACACATTGAGGTATAATCTGTTTCAAAAGTAGTTCATTACATGTATAGACATTATATGGACCATTCTAGTTCATAAAGTAACACAATAAAACAATTATTTCATAATATGATTAGTAAATAAAACGCCTTGTATTTTTACAAATAAAAGTATAAAGCTTGATATAAATATTCAGGATAATTATGTGCAGAGCTTTGAAAATACATTGAACATAAATCAACCAAACTAACTCGAAATTCATTGCAGCGAATTACAAGATACATATTTACCATATAGAAAGAAAAGACTTTCCTCCTGTCACTCAAAATATGTTTGAATCATCCACAAGTTTGATCAGTGTAGAACGCCTTCCCTTTCGTATTTTCGACATTTTTCTCAATCTGCGCTCTCTTTCAATGTTTACTGGTTTATCTGCTAGCAGGAACTGAACGAAGCCAAGCAGTGAGCAATGCTAAATAGTGCAACATGTTTCGAGACGGACTATAGTAACCACCCCCACTCCATCACGTCAGTTATAATCTGCCTAACATCAATCCGGCAATTTTGTGATCCCGGACCGGTGAGAAGGCTGTTCATTATGATCCACAAATAGTCCATCAGACGGCTCAACTGTCCCGTATTTGATGTGCGCAACGATAAGGTAATGCAACTGTGAACTTTCACCAAAAATTGTGAAATATTCAGAAGTTATTCTTTTTCCTAACACAATAATATGAATTCTAAACTCTTAGAAAATATGTGGTTTTCCCCAGTTGGTACACTTTAACTACCAACCAAGTAACTGAAGTTTTAAATGTGCAGGTGCATGCTTATAACACTAAACCTTGTTTCCTCGCACACATCTTACCACACTTTACCATACTCAAAATGCTCCAAAGATGACATTTTTCACTAATTTGTTTCATCATTTTTATACGGGCGCTCAAAAGTACATTAAAGAAAATTGTCATATTGTTTTCCAAAATAATGCTCCAGTTTTGAGAAATAAATTATCACGTTTTGGAAAATCAAGAGTTTTGGAGAGTACTAGAAGTAAAAATGTTTCCCACAACAAGCTCATTTGATGTAAAAAATTGATTTTTATGTGGGTATTTTTAAAAACGCACCACGTAACTCAGTATAAGATTATTATTACTTATATTATTTAAATCGCTATATAAGCTATAATTTTGATACCTGATGAAAATATGTACCTATAATAACTCGAATAAATGTCAATAAATTATCTTAAATACTGAGATTTTCCAAATTTCATCGATGCATCCTTAAAGGAGTTACAAAACTCAATGGAGCTATTTCAAGTTAAAACGGCTAGGGGGTGGAGGTTTGGGGCTGGCATGAGCGACCTTCGTTTAGCTCCTCTTGCTTATCAAGGTTTGTGAAATAAATGGTAGATTAACAATGTTCGTTATGAAAATAATAGAGATAATATTTGTGGTGTAAATAAGAAAATATATTAATCATAGATTTGCACTCATAGTTATAGTAATTTTACAATAAATTATTTTTATTTATAATTTTGATATTGTTAATTATGTTGTATTTTACTTTTTCGCGCTCATTGAGGAGTAAACCGAGTCACTCATGTCAGTTCCCCATTGTTTTAACTTGATATAGCTCGGTAGAGATCTGCAATTCTTTTAACGCACGAAGGAATATCTGTACACGTAGGGTCAGCTGCACTCATATAAAATCATAAGTGTTCCTTACACTTGTATTTCTCTACTACGTAATTATAGTAACTAGTGGAACTATTGTATTCCACCCAAAAATTCGATGTCCAGATATCACTGGAAATACTTTATTTGAGGCTCTCTGAATCCCCTTCTAAAATACAGTTTTTAACAAAAGGTTCCTAGATGTGTGTGTGTGTGAGCAGCATAATCCAAATAGAAATGTTTAGTAAATATGAAACTTTGTGTTTACGTTTAGGAACTTCCAAGGATGCGGCATAAAGATTTTGAAGAAAATCCCCTCAGCCCGAAGTATTGTTTACAAGTATACTGTTTTTTTGAAATTGTTTATTTTCTAAAAAAAGGCTCTACCAGTTTTTATTAAGATTTAGTATGTTTAAGCTTTTTTCATTACAAATCATATATATTGGCTTAAATTTTCCCAGGTAAATCATAACACAAAATTCCTTCTGAATGAAGAGTTCTTCACAGGATAATTCACAGGCAAACACAAAATTCAATATTTGCATTTTATTTATCATTTAATATCTTTAATATATGATATTTTAATCAAAATCGTTAGAACCATTTTAGAAAATAAAAGAATTCGAAAAATAATCAATGTTAGGGTATTTGGAGTGGGGGATTTTTTTAAAATCTTTCTGTCGCATCTTTGGAAGACACTTAATATAAATAACAATATTTCTTTTTTGATTAATACTGCTTAAAAACAGGCACACACAGAACTTTTACTGAAACTACTGCTTTTATGTTCTTAGCACATATGGCAATGTACGTCGTAGGTAAAGAAGGTGCCTAATGTATTCTAGCCAAAAATTCGATACAGAGATTTCATGGAAATATAGGTTTTGAGACCCCCTGAGTCCGAAAAATATTTTTGGTAAAATGTGCATGTGTGTATGTGTGCGCGGGTGTCATAAGCAGAATAACTGAAAATCGAAAAGTCTGTTAAATACCACATTTAGTATTTTAGCATTTTTCAAGGATGCGCACTGAGGATTTTAAGAAAAATCCCCCCCCCCCAGTTCCAACTACCCTTTACTTGGAACGTTTTTTAAATTTTGATTTTTTAAAAAATAACTCTAATAGTTTTAATTATAATGCTGTATATTAAATAAACAAATGGTAATTAAAATTTATATTCTGAATTTCTTGGGAATAGCTCCTGAAGTCCTTTCCATTGTCAATGAGCTTGCAATAAGAAACAAAAACTTATACACAAACATTTTAAATATGGTAAAACACACACACATATATATATATATCTTTTCAAGATATTCCCTGTTGGTTTTAATTTTAAAATACTTAAACTTTACTCAAACAGGAAATCCTCATGCGTTTCATATCTGTTTTGCTTAACTCCTAACTATGAAAAAAGAACAAAGTTTCGATGTCAATCGCAACAGCTTTTAAAAGAAACTAATGCCAATATTTATCTCTGTTAGCATGATTTAGATAAGAGTAATTTTTATAAGAACTGTTTATTTGCAGAACAGATGGAGCAAGTCATGTGAATAGAACACATTCAGTCATTTTACTTTCTCTATACGTACTATGTACATAGTGTATAGAGAAGGTATTGCATTGTACCCAAAAATTCGATACCGGGATTTCATCGGAAATACATGTTTTGACACCACCTGAATCCAAAACAATTTTTAGAAAAATGTCCATGTGTGTCTGTCTGTGTGTATCTGTGTGCGTCTGTGTCCTTGGGCAGCATAGCTCAAAAATGAAAAGACCGTTAAATACCAAACTTGGTGTTTAAGTTCAGTATCTTCCAAGGATGTGACACAAAGATTTACAAGAAAATCCCCCACTCCCAACTACCCTTCACATGGAAACATTTTCGAAAATTTTGATTTTATAAAACATGGCTCTAACGATTTTGATAAAAATATCATATATTAAAGATATATACTTTACAAATAATATGTATATCTTGAATTTTCTGAGAATAGCCTCTGAAGACTACTTTATTCTGGATGAATTTTACGGAATTTTGTGTAACTGGTAAACCGTAAGAGATAGATAAAAACTTACCACACAAAAAATGTAGAGCATATTAAAATACACAATTTATGCTGTATACATTTTTTTCGTGGAGTTGATCGTTTTTTAGATATTCCTTGTTTTTTGTTTCAGCCTTAGAAAACATACTTTTCTCATACAGGCATTTGTCAACACGTGTCCTCCATACAAAGAAAGGAACTTCAGTCACATAACAATCATCTTTTGTTATCACTTTAACCTATGTTACTTCCTTATTTCGCTTCTACTTACAGGGAAGCAAGTAATAAGATGCATGAAGTAAATAGAAGCATAAACTTTTTAACAAAAATTTGTTGCAGAGATATAGAGAAAGTCATGTGAATGACATCAGATTTTTTATTCGAAGTTCTCAAAATATTTCCAGTGCAACCTCGGTATATATTCTTAGGATGTGCATGGTAGAGTAAGTACAATGGTTGCACATGTGGTTCTGGAACATCTAGAGCAATTTCGGTACGCCTAGAACTGACAATCTGGAAAACATTACAGAAGGAATGGGAAGGGGTGACATGCAGAAATAATAAAAGCGACTGATATTAGTGTCGAATCGACATTTTTCATAGTCATTGAGATGAATATGACACTCCCGATTTCAATTAAGTTTGGCTTCGATCCCCAATAGCATATGGAGCGAGGGTGAGAAAGGAAAGGGGCGAAAAAAGTCTGATGTGTTCCATTTACGTAACTTTCTGTAGCTGTTCAACAAACAAATTTTTCTTACATAAGATTATTCTTTTATCTACGTCAGCTAATCGAGATAAACCTTGCTACTTGCTCCCTTGTAACTAGCAGGGAAATAAGGGAAAGCATTAGGCTAAAGCGATAGTCAAATATTTTGGAACTAGGTTTGGTTCGCTTTGCATGATCCCGTTTGAGAAAAGCCAATTACTTTAAAATTAAAACCAATAACAATGAAGATCTCGAAAGCGGTCAACTTTACAAGAAAACACATATGGCATAAATTGAGTTTTAACAGAACTACATTTTTACTTTTTCTAGCCTCATATGTACAATGTACATAGGTATAGAGAAGGTATTGTAGAGCACCCAAAAATTCGATACCGAGATTTCACCGGAAATATATGTTTTGGGGTCCCCTGAGTCCGAAAAAAAGCATTTTTAAAAAAAAGGTCCGTGTGCGTGTCTGTCTGTCTGTCTATCTGTGTGTGGGTCTGTGGACAGCATAGCCCAAAAATAAAAAGGCCGTTAAATACAAAACTTAGTATTTAGGTTTAGTATCTTCCTAGGATGCGACACGAAGATTTTCAAAAATATCCACCCACCACAAACTACCCTTTATATGGAAAACATTTCGAAAATTTTGATTTTCTTAAAAATGGCTCTAACGATTTTGATTAAAATCCCGTATATTAAAGCTATTTATGTCCGAAATAAAATGCATATCTCGAATTTTTGGGGAATAGCCTCTGAAGAGCTCTTTATTCTGGATGAATTTTGCTTAACTGCTAAACCGTAAGAGATAGAAAAAAAAAAAAAAAAAAAAAGTAATGCACAAAAAATGTACCTCATGACATTTTTGTCCTTTACGTTTTTGTTGTGGAGGTAACCGTTTCTGAGATATTCCTTGTTATTGGTTTCAATTGTGAAGTACTTAAACTTTTCTCACACAGGAATTGTCTGTTTTTCTTTTGTTCTACTCCTGGCCAAGCAAAGAAGTGATTTGCAATGACAATCGCATAACGATAGCTTTTAAAATAATTGACAATCACTTTAGCATAGTGCATTCCCTTATTCTCTTCTACTTATAAGGAACTAAGTAATAACATTCTGCTAACATTTATCTTGATTAGCATTGTGTATAAAGAAGAATAATCTTTTGTAGGAGTTTTGTAGAGCAGCTAGAGAAACTCATGTGAGTGTAATAAACCAGATTTTTGTGAAGTAAGTTTTTGTCTATCTCTTATGGCATAACCGTTATACAAAATTCTGCAAAATAGCTCTTCAGAGGCTATTCCCAGAAAATTCAAAATATACATTTTATTTGTGATGTAAATATATTTAATAGACTGTATTTTAATCGAAATCGACAGAGCTATTTTTCAGAAAATAAAAATTGTCAAAAAATGTTCATTGTAAAGGGTGGAGGATTTTCTTAAAAATCTTCGCATCTTCACATCCTTGGAAGATTCGTTTCGTAATCGGCTTACCCTCCGCGTAGGACTGACACTCCCGCAAGGGTCAGAAGCCTGTTGGGGAGCTAACGGCACGAAACCACAGAATGGAGAAACTGTCATGCGGGGTCGGCCCGTAGCCAGGCATGTACATGAGGAAGTGGATGATATGAAATGTAAGCGAAGGTGATGGTGGAGCAATTGGTGGAATGAGTGGCCGGCGAAACCGGAGGACCCAGAGAAAACCCACCCAGACGCCGTTTCGTCAACCACAAATGCGCTTGGGAACGAACCCGGGCCGTCTAGATGAGATGCAAGCGGTCTAACCACTCAACGGCGTCACCATCCTTGGAAGATACTCAGCCTAAATACCAACCGACTTTTCATTTATAAGCTATTTTTTTCGGACTTTGGGTGGAATGCAATACCTTCTCTATCCGGTATATACATTTTCTTATGGGCTAAAGAAAGTAGGTAATACAAAAAATGATAAAAATTAGTGTTGAATTCATATCTTTCGGCTCGCTGAGATAAGAATGTTTCCTCGTAACCAATTTGAATCCAATTCACATACTCCAGCCTAATCTCGGATTAATTCTCGAAACCAGAGGAGCGTATTTCACTGCGCTAAGTTCTGACGGGCTTGCAGTAAGGTGGCGAGGTACTTATTCATATTGGTAAGAGATTACCAATTGTTTCCTTTCTCTACTTAATACATAGGTAGAGTGGGTATTACATTCGATCAAAAAATTCTATGCCCAGATTTCAATGGAAACATATGTTTTAGTGTCTCCTGAATCCAAATTCATTTTTTGAAAAAGGTTCGTGTGTGTATGTAGTGTGTGAACAACATAATTCAGAAACGAAACGTCAGTAAAATACAAAAACGGTGAAAAAGTCCTACGTCTTCCAATGATACAACACGAAGATTTTCAGAAAAATCCCCCATCCCAAACTACTCTTTTCATGGGCAGTTTTTCGAAAAATGTTATTTTCAAGCATGCCTTAACAATTTCGATTAAAATACCGTATATTAAAGATATTTACATGAAAAACAAAATGCATATCTTGATCTTTCTAGGAATAGCCTCTGAAGACTTCTTCATTTTGGATGAATTTTGCACTGGAAAACTGGAAGAGATAATAAAAACTTACTAAACAAAAAAATCTGTTGTGTTCAATTCACATGACCCTCTGTAGATCTCTATAACACATTATTGACAAAAAAAAAACAACTTATTATTCTATCTACTTCAGGCTAATCGAGATAAAAATTAGCAGAAATGATCTTATTGCTTGCTTCCTTGTAAGAGAAATGAGGGAATACACTAAGCTAAACCACAGTATAATTTATACTTTCTCTATACGCACTATGTACATAGTGAATAGAGAAAGTATTGCACTCCACCAAAAAATTCGATACCGAGATTTCACCGGAAATATATGTTTTAGGGTCCCCTTTATCTAAAAAAAGCATTTTCACAAAAAGGTCCGTGTGTGTGTGTGTGTGTGTGTGTGTGTGTGTGTGTGTCCGTGTGTCTGTGAACACGATAACTCATAAACGAAAAGTCGGTAAAATACCAAACTTGGTATTTAAGTTTAGTATCTTCCAGGGATGCGACACGAAGATTTTGAAAAAAATCCCCCCACCCGAAACTACCCTTTACATGGAACTTTTCTCGAAAATTTTGATTTTCTAAAAAATGGCTCTAACGATTTTGATTAAAATATCATATATTAAAGATATTTACCTGACAAATAAAATATATATTTTGAATTTTCTGGGAATAGCCTCTGAAGACTACTTTATTCTGGATGAATTTTGCATAACTACTAAACCGTAAGAGATGGACGAAAACTTAACACACAAAAAATGTAGAGCTTGTTAAAACACACAATTTATGTTCTATACATTTTTTCGTGGAGTTGATCGTTTTTGAGATATTCGTTTTTCTTGGTTTCAGCTTTGAAAAACTTATACTTTTCTCATACAGGAATTTATCAACTCCTGTCCACACAAACAAAAGAACATCAGTCACATAGCAACCAGCTTTTGGCTTTCACTTTAACCTATGGTACTCCCTTATTTCGCTTGTATTTACAATAATGCAAGGAATAAGACTATTTCTGCTAATTTTCCTCGATTAACATGAAATAAATAAAAGATTGTTACAGAGAGATAGAGAAAGTCATGTGAATGGAACACATATGATTTTTTAACATGTCGTTGCAATGGGATCGCAATTCTTTACACGACTAGGAGTTCAAAGTTCCCGTATGAGAAAAACTGAAACGAACAAGGAATATCTCGGATACGGTCAACTCCACGAAAAAAACTGTATATTGCATAAATTGTGTGTAACGAGATCTACATTTTATTTGAGCAGTAAGGTTTTGTATATCCTGTGCGGTTTACCAGCTATGCAAAAGTCACCCAAAATAAAGAGGTCTTCAGAGGGTATTCCGAGAAAATTCAATACATTAATGTACGGAATTTTAATAAAAATCGTTATAGCCATTTTTTAGAAAATCAAATGTTTCGAAATTTTTTGCATGTAAAATTGGGGTGGGGGAATTTTTCTCAAAATCTTAGGGTCGCATCCCTGGACGATACTAAACTTTGATACCAAGTTTGGTATTTTACCAACTCATCGGTTTTGAGTTATCGTGTTCACAAACACATGGACAAAAGGAGACCCCCCCTACACACACACACACACACACACACACAAACACACACACACACACGAATATGTCTAATTTGTGGTAAGCAATTTCTAAGATATCCGTTACTTATGGATCCAATCATTCAACACTTGCTTACACTTTTCAGGTCGTTTCGAGTTTCAGTTGCTTCTTGCGATTGCATGCAAGGATCTAAGCAATTTAATGCCAGCATAAGCACCCAATTCTTAAACATTTGACTATCTTTATTCCCTTTTTATTATAGCGAAATGTTCCATAGTTATTTCTGCAAATGCTTACTTCAATAAAGGCAAAATAAATAGAAAGTTTAGTTTATATACCCACTAATAATCTGTAGAGAGTAGTATAACTCATGTGAATGGTACATCAGGATTCTCGTAATAATATTTGTATTTACAAATAATGCAAAGTGCTGTATGTAATGAGTCCTGTAGGATCTGACACTAACAATTGTTTAAAAGGCACACATGCATGGAAATTATGGTAACATTTGAACTCAATAATTTTCATGTTGCTTTACTTTGTTTAAATAAATAAACTATAACTCTTATCCAGTGATTATTTCATCTCTTTTTAATATTTCAAAGAAATAATTCTCCCAAACGTAACTGAGTCTGATCACTAAGCACCTTCTCAATCACTACACACTCTATGCAATTTTCTCATCCATTTCTAAATTCAAATTCACAGATTGAATACCTTTTCTGTGTAATATTATTTTACATACTGCTAATCTAAACCATAACATTAGTTCTTTCTCATTTTTGTTACGAAGTCATATATGTTTTATTATACTCTGTGACTAGTTTATTAAAAATTAGGAGTAAAGTACTAAGTATATATGTTTATATCTTAAATGGACATCTTTTCAAAATCCCTTCATATTTTATTTCTTTGCACTCAAATATTTCCTAAACCATTCTTCTCTAGTTGATTATTAACTTGCTAACCAATTGGCAGAGTTGAATTTTTTTCTCTCAATAAATAAGGTAGCGTGTTAAAATATTACTTTCTGACAAGCAACTAACTTGCTGCCAATTATTGTATTTAGAATATGTTATATAACTTGGGAGTTATGAAAGGGACGAAACATACCACCATAAAATATTAGAACTCGTAAACTCAGCAATTTTTATGATGTTTTACATTTTTTTAATGCGGGCCCTTTAACTATATTCGAGATCATTTTGTTGGTGTGAATTTTCCATGTACATTCAAGTAATGCAGTTTTTTTCTTTGTCTAATGCTGTATTGCATATTTTGCTTATCATGAAATCATGTAAAGCGTATATAATATCAAAGTAAACATATGGTGACCTGCTTTAACATTTCACCACTCAAAACGTTCTGCGTTAATCCGTGTGACTGCTAAAAGTGTGTATTGAAATCCAAATTTAGGGTTTAAATATTCGGCCAATATGTATCATAACAAAAAATAGAAAGAAAACATTTTTATGAAACATTATTTTAATAATTAGAAAAATAAATTACAATGTGTAGAAAAATGTATATAATTGTAACACATACCTTGTCTCCCTCCCTCACCCTCCCTTCCTCCCCGCCCCCTCCAACCCTTTCGCCTTCTGTCTCTCTTTATTGCCGACAAATTCAAACTGAGTTTTGTTTGTAAGTACATAATAAAGAGTTTTCTAATTTAGATGAATGTTCTATCTGTACAACATTATAAACGAACTTGTACCTACACTATTTTTATATCGGGATTAAAGGGAGATTAAAAATTACTATAAAATTTATTTTAGTTTGAATCTACCTAAACCCGAACTTAAATTTAGCTTACTTTTCTATATTTTGGTGTAAGGTGTATATAAGTGTTTGATATTTTAGGATTTCAGTTTATTTCTGTTAGATGTAGGATCTCTTATATATTTTTCCTAAACCATTGTTTAATAAACAGGTGAGCGAAATATTTTCCTAATTTTGACTTCTTCTACATGAGATACAGTTAGTGATGATTTAGTTCGCTGAAGCTCAAAATAGTATCAGTTGTCCGTTTCAAATTCAATTCAAATTTCAAATATTAATAAATTTAATAAACGATAAATGATGAACGTTTCCTTATTGCCAATGCATTGTTTTAAACATTCTGGCATAACAGAAATAATAAAATAAAAGCGTTAATGGAGTAGTAAGATTTGCACTGTTATTTATGAGGCTTCTCCGGGTCCTCCGGTTTCCCCCGCCACTCATTCATTCAATTGCTCCAGCATCACCTTTCCAATCATCCATTTCGCTTGCATTTCATATCACCCACTTCCTCACGCTCAGGCCTGGCCAAGGGCCGACCACTTGTTCCAAGTTCTCCATTCTGGTTTCGTGCCGTTCTCCCCGGCAGGCTTCTGACCCCTAGGCATCCGCTTATAAGTGCTAGGGGGCAGTCAGTCCTAAATAGGGGGAGAGTACGCCGATCACGAAAAAAATAAAAAATAAAAATAACAGAAATCAAAGACCTTTTCGAAATCTGCATTTTTAAAACTTGTGAAATTTAGGAAACTCCGTTATTAATACTCTTAATTTTGATATTTTGAATTCCAAATCGAATTTGAACCGAGTATCTATAAACTAATTTAGTAATTTTTATTATGCGTGAAGTGTGGTGTAAAATATATTTTAAAATTTGTGTATACAAATAATATATAAGCATTCTTTCCTATTTATATACAAAAATTGCGTTGGCAATACATATAAAATATATTAGATATTAAAAGAAAAGAAAAAATTTGCCGGAAAACAATGAATGTCAGAAATAAGTACAAACAATTAAAAATATAATTTGTTATTCGCTAGCTAAAAGTTTAAAAATCATGCGCCGATTTCAGCATTATGATTTCATTAATTCTTGTCCTTAAATCGTTGAAATTACTATACAAATTAAACCCTCATTTACAAAATTTAACTCAAAAAGAAATTTCTTACTGAGAGGTTACTGTGGAAGTGATGAGATTATCACTTTAAGGGAACTTACCAAGGACCACCCAATTATTCTTGTAGTTCTGTAAGGAAATTTGTCGCTTAAACGTTTATGTTGGCTGCAGTTTTTACTTTTTCTATACGAACTATGTATATAGTGCATAGAGAAAGTATTGCACTCCACCAAAAAATTCGATACCGAGATTTCACCGTAAATATATGTTTTAGGGTCCCCTTTATCTAAAAAAGGTATTTCAGAAAAAGGTCCGTGTGTGTGTCCGCGTGTCTGTGAACACGATAACTCAAAAACGAAAAGTCGGTAAAATACCAAACTTGGTATTTAAGTTCCAGGAATGCGACATGAAGATTTTGAGAAAAATCCCCCCACCCCAAACTACCCTTTACATGGAACTTTTTTCGAAAATTTTGATTTTCTAAAAAATGACTCTAAGGATTTTGATTAAAATATCGTATATTAAAGATATTTACCCGACAAATAAAATGTATATTTTGAATTTTCTGGGAATAGCCTCTGAAGACTACTTTATTCTGAGTGAATTTCCGGAATTTTGTATAACTGCTAAACCGTAAGAGATAGACAAAAGCTTACCACACAAAAAAATGTAGAGTACATTAAAACACACAATTTATGTTGTATACATTTTTTTCTTGGAGTTGATCGTTTTTTAGATATTCCTTGTTTTTGTTTTCAGGGTCGAAAATCTTAACTTTTCTCATACAGGAATTTGTCAACTCATGTCCATACAAACAAAGGAACTTCAGTCACATAGTTATCAGCTTTTGACTATCGCTTTAACCTATGCTACTCCCTTATTTCCTTTCTACTTACAAGGAAGAAGGTAATAAGAACATTTCTGCTAATTTTTCTAGATTAGCATGAAGTAAATAGAAGCATAAGCTTTTAAGAAAAAATTATTCTTAGAGATATAGAGAAAGTCATGTGAATGGTACACATCAGATTTTTAATAGTTAGTTCCTTTTTGGAGGGAACATGACTTAGAGTTCGTTATATGCAGGTCATTTATAAGTTGAAGGGTACGAAAGTAGGAATGTTGGTGACGTGCAAATATTACTTCAAATATCTGCAGAATTTAAACTATTATCAATAATGACGGTAAAATTTTCTAGCATAGAATAACATATTGAAAAATACATTTACTTACAATGGAAGACGAAAAATTTGCTAAACTATTTACGTTGGACTATATCGTTTCGTTAAATATTTAAATTGTGTGATATATAATAAGTTTTAAATGATAAATATATTAAAGCAAGAGGTTAATAAGCGTTTACCACCTAGTTTCTCGGAGATATGCATGACAACGCCCCTTTTTTGGGTTTTGGTGGTAGTTTTTATATTTAATAGGAAAATAATTTTATTGCATTGTTCGTAAAGTGCTGGAAATTCATATTTGACTTGGTTAAGTTGCCATGTGTTTATAAAGTAAAATTACTGCTTTTAAATACGTAATTGTAGGTATAAGGTTATATGTCCCTAAGTACAAAGATACATTTACAGATCGTAGCTGTATAAGTTTATATGTTACGAATAAAAACATTAAAATAAAATATGAAAGTAGAGCAGACCTGGAGTGCACATTTTGTTAGTATATTGTTTATATCCATATAAACATCCCGGATGCAAAAATGTGGCAGCAGAAATGCTGGTCTCCCCTAATAGCTGGTGCTAGTGGGACTTGCGACACAATACCTACTTGTTGCAGAGCCGCGCCTCGCCCCTTCTTCACCTCATCTCCAGGTTAACAGTGCAACAAAACGACAGTGTTTAAGAAAGAGTTCACTCGCATAGTCACGTTCACTTCACATCCCTGCCCATGGGGCACACACTTCTCACACATTCACTCGTAACTGCTCTTGGCATCTTCCCAAAAGCGGTTTTTCCTCACAACGATTGACAGCTGACTGCGAGCGGTGCTCGCTAGGGGTGGTTTGGGCGCCACTTCACCCTAGCATGCCGGTCACGTGACCACGTGACGTCACGCCTTGTCCCCGTGCGTCGATTGGTGCGCCTGATTTTAAAGGGCGGCGAGAGGGAAGTTAGAAAGAGATCGTTAAAGGCAAAAAGCGATAACTGGGGGAGAGTTATATAAGGGGAAAATGAGGTTATGGCAAGATCTGCCATCTGCAAGTTATATGCAACATGTGCTGCAAACGAAGAGCACTTCCGCTAGCTATAGTTGCTCGAGTGGTTCGTTACACAAGAACACTTAGCTTTTGATCCGAGAGCCATTAATAGCTCCGTGCAATGAATGTAAAACTTCTGCTTCATATGCTAGTTGCTCCTTTTACTCCCCTTAGGCCAATGCGATCCAAATCTATTACTACTTTCTCTGAAGAAGTATATCCAATTATTAGCAGTGAAGATTTTTAGCATTTTATAGCATTTTGAAGAAAAACATGCATCTTGAATTGATTCTGATAAACAAATATTGTCTCATGTAAAAGCTTTAATGTGACATTAATAACACAACATTAGTAAACGGGAACTGAACTTTCAACAATAGCAATGACACTGATACTCACAACAATGACCAAATAATAATAATAATAATATATATTGGGGGGGGGGCAGCTTAACGCCCTTTAACCTGGTTGGTCATATCGGACGATGCGTGAGTGAAATTGGTGAAATGATGCTAAAAAATCTCGGGGTCCATGGAGCTTAAAGTTACTCGATATTCGTCTTCTCAGGATAAGGGAAAACCCCGAAAAGGGTCATGTAAGAGGCAAAGAGCTATAAGGGCTTACGTCCGTGTGTAAACCTAATCCTCTAGCCTAATTATACTAGGTGGAAGAAGTATTGCATTCAATATTTATTTCGATATCAAGACCTCGCCGGCAATATATGCTTTGAGGCGCCCTGAATAAAATATATATGCATGAGATAAAGCAGCACAACTTAAAAAAAAACTTCTTATTTAGGTTAATTCTAAGGATATGACAAGAATACTTTCAAGAAAATCTCCCTCCAAATTTTTACATAGGATATGTTTTGCTATTTAAAGTTTCTCAAAATGGTTTTTATTTGATTAAAGTACCGTATATTATATATATTTGCAAGACTGATAAAATATATACCGTGAGTTTTCTGTGAACGGCCTGAAAAATTCTCTTTCTTTGAAACGAGTTTTGTATAATTTTTTATTAATTATGTATCATAAAAGATGGATAAAATCTTACTGCACTAAAATAAACAGGTTTATAAAATACACAGTTTATTTCAAAATGACTTTTTTAAGTTACCTACCAGCTATTTGGATATGTTTTTCTTGTATTTTTAATTGCCATTTTGAAGTGCTCAGTTGTTTCTAGCAATTTCATGCAAAGATTATGGAATTTTAACGCTAGCATAAGGCGAGCCCTTGTTTAACTATCTTATCAGTCTTTCAGAGTTTCTTAATGTCTAATAAATTGTAATAAAACTATTTCTTCAAACATTTATCTCGATTAACATGAAGTAAAAAGAAATAATAATGAAATGGAGTTTTATTTATGGACGTTCTTTATCTGCTGTGGTTCTCAGCGTCCCATTCTATACTGGGCGTGCAAGATGCTTAATTTTGCTTAGAGGCATCTTTGTCAGGCTTGAGGTTCTTTTACATGTCATTAATCTACGATAAGGGACAATCGACTTTACTTTTCCCTTTCGAAGGAAGCCAAACTAAGAATTTTTACCCCCGAAAAAAATCTATCACTCTCCACCGGGTTTGAGTCCGCGACTTTGGGAACTAGGGGATAACTTATTATTCCTAGATCACGGAAAGCGACAATAATAATAGTAATAATAATAACAATAATATCCTTTTTTTTTCAAGAAGAATTTTTGAACGCTGTGAAAATAAAGATAATTCTCGGAAAACTAATGCTAATATATTAGGTTGTATTTTTTCACAGCTGCGCTCCATTCTGCCGATGTGCTCTATCCATGTTTTCCGTCTGTCCGGCAGTTGTTTTAGTAAATTTGAAGCACTGCCTGTTGGATCGTACCCTACGGTACTTTCAGTGCTTGTCAGTTCAATTTACTTTCCATTAGTTTTCGCGAAACAAAATGTTTTACAATTCCAGTGTAGAGAGCAGTACTAAACAGAAATGACCATGTAGAGTTTTCAATATCCACATAGTTCAGGTAAAAAGCAAAAAGAGGCCCCTAAACTACAAATGGAAAAAACACTGTAAACGCAATTAGTTACATACTGTATAGTGGATATTACTAATGTGAAAAGAAGACCTCTGATTACTATATAATGCATTACTCTACTAGGTGCACACATTTACTGTAGCCCCTTTTGGATTTGTATCTCAGGCTTTTAGGTAAAACACATTTTGAAAGTATATTTACGAAAGCTTTGATTTGTGGTCATCTGAGAACAGGCAAATTCGTCTGGAATGAGTATGCAGTTGCCTTTAGTTATTTAAATACACAGATTGATGCATCTAGATAGGCATCACAAAATACAATACTTAACACGAGAATTATTGTTATTTATTTCTCTGCGATTTGTGTATGATTTAGCTTCTCAAGTAATTCGTTCAAAGAGTTTGAGAATAGTTTCTTTGAGATCAGTCTCCACTGACTGTAGTGCATATGAAATTTTCCATTAAACCCTTAAAGAACAATCCGATTAGTATGAAATACGGAACACATGAAGGCCACTAGTTCCACTTCAAGGCACACATTGCTAACTACGTAAAACGGTTTACAACACTAGATACGGTATAACTTATAAGGGTAAACATGATACACAATTATGTGATTGTAATTGTTGTATTTTTGGCTTACAGAAGAGCAAAAAACAACATTAAACATTTTAGTATAATAAAATAGGAAAATGAACACAAAGAGAAAGTGTAAAAAAAAATTGATGTTAGCATGAGACCTAGTCTTTGCTTTACTATCCTCCAGCAGCTAACCCGCTCGGTCAGAATCCACCTAAGCCATGCGGCTGTTCGGGGAAACATTCCTCTACCACCTTGCCAGCACTGATATAATGAAAAACCGCCTTTTTTAGGCCTTTCGCAGCTCTTTGGTTCTCATTCAGACCTGTAATCATGAATGGTGGCTGCTATAATACGGGTTAGAAGGACAGAGCTACAATAACAGTTTATATTAATTTATTTTGTGTGTTGCATTCACAGAACTTTCCCTAACCATTCTTCAACAAATTATCTCTAAAAAATCTAATTAACTCACGTTAATCGGAATAAACGTTTGTGGATACAAAGGGAACGCAGTAATACAGCAGTCAAATCTTTAAAGAGGTGGTTGCTATGTAATGATTTGAAATTTCGTTCTGTTTGCTTGGCCGGGAGAAACAAAACGAACAAAGCTTCACATTTAAAAAAACTAAAAGTGTCTAATGGAAAATTCGAATCAACAAAAAGAAATACCCTGAAATGGATAACTGCACGAAATAATATATTTTACATAAATTATGTGATTTAACAAAATACACATTTTTTTGTACTAAGATTTTGTCTCTCTTACATATTACCAATTATGCAAAAGTCATTCGGAATGAAGAGGATTTCAGAGCCTATTCTCAGAAAATTAAAGATATACATTATACTTGTCATGAAAATATCTTAAATATATGACACACTAATCAAATTTGTTAGAGATATTTTTTATGAAATCAAAACATTTGAACATTTTTTCTGGCTAATTTAGGCTGGGGGGAATTTTCTTGATAACTTTTATGCGGCATTCTGGGAAGATGCTGAACTTAAATATTAATTTTGGTATTTAACTGACTTCTCGTTTTTGAACTATGCTACACATTTAAATACACAGGGGGACACACGCGCGCGAGCACTCATGTAGGCCTTTTTATAATTTGTTTATTCAAGCTGTCTCAAACCATGTGTTTCCGTTGAAATCTTAATATAGAATTGTTTAGTAGAATGGAATAACTTTTCTACCTATTATGTACGTGGTAGAGAATGTAACCAACTCGAGTGAAAATTGTCGTACCTCAGTACCGTTATAAATTGCCTCTTTCCTTAGAAACTCACTTTTGAAACCGAAAGAGAGTACTTTAACCGCGAAAGATCTCTTTTTATGACTTTCGGTACATCAAGCATACTCCACTTACACAGGGCTACTTGTGTAGCTGTACAAAAGGTATTTGAGAGTCCCGGACATCAGCCTGAAAATGCACCTTCCTTCTTTATAAAAATGTGATGTGTTCCACTCACATGACTTTCTCTACGTCTCTACGACAAAATATTGTTAAAACACTTATTCTTCTATTTAGTTCATCCTAATCGAGAAAAAAAAAAAAAAATAGCAGAAATCGTCTTATTACTTGCTTCCATGTAAGTAGAAGCTAAAGTGACAGCCAAAAGCTGGTTGTTATGTGATTGAAGTTCCTTTGTTTGTATGGAAAGGAGTTGACAAATTCACATATGAGAAAAGTATTTTATAGCTGAAACTAATAACAGGAATATCTCAAAGACAATCAACTTCACAAAAAATAATGTATATCTATCCAGAATAAAGATGTCTTCAGAGGCTATTCACAGAAAATTCAAGATATACATTTTATTTGTCATGTAAATATCTTTAATATACGACATTTTAATCAAAATCGTTAGAGCCATTTTTGAGAAAATCAACATTTTCGAACCTTTTTCCATGTAAAGGATAGTTGGGAGTGGGGGGATTTTGTTGAAAATCTTCGTGTAACATCTTTAGAAGAAACTGAACTTAAATACCAAGTTTGGTATTTAACGAACCTTTTGTTTTGAGCTATGCTGTCCACAGACACACACACACACTGACTGACTGACTGATTTTTGGGGGGGGATTTAGGTCTCAAAACATATATTTTCGAAGAAATCTTGGTATCAACTTTTTGGGTGCACATAGTACGCATAGAGAAAGTAAAAAGGTTTCGAGATTATTCCCTCTTTTACCACACTTATGCTTTGAAATGTATTTAAAAAAATTGAGGGCTGAACAATAAATATTCAGATGCTATAATTTGAAAATTCACTTTCATCTTTGGTATTATGGGTGTGTATCATTATATCAATCCGAAATTAACATTCTTTAAATTTTAAAATCTGAAGGTTTGAGTTGTTGTTTTCTAGCGCCTTTTTTGTTTTTTTGTTTTTGTTTTTGTTTCATTTATATAGCCCCCTTTAACATCTAAGGTCATATCGGGGGCTTTCCACTTGAAACAACTCGTTTTGTTTTACTCAAACACGCACACATTCACACTCACACACAAACTTCCATACTCTGTGGGGGATAGGGAATAATTCTGGCTAGAGAAAAATTCCCCGCCCCAGTCGGGAATCGAACCTGGGACCCCCAGACGAGAAGTCAGCTCGCTGACCACTCGACCACGGAGGCAGTCTCTCAGAGACTTGTTCAGTAAAATGTCCAACACGATGTTTTTTTTTTTTTTCATTCAATTATTCTGAAATGTTTTATGTACATACTTAATTCTAAATAATTAAAACTCACAGAAATTGTTCATTTTAAAGTATTTTATGTAAAAATATACCCATAATCGATGTTTTAAAAAGTATTTAATTTTGAACTAACACTAGAATAATATACTAATATACATATGTACAACAATTTATTTTTACGTTTTGAAAGCTTGGTTGCTTAAAATCAAGGTTATTTTTAAAATGTTGTTGTGAAGAATATTTGACATAGGACATTAAAATTCATCTCTGAAACTCAATAACTTGAAAATGAGTAGATATCGAAATAAAACAAATTGTTAATTGTTTAAGTGAAATACTTAAACCAACCAAGAAAACCTAAAGCTTAAAAGGAACATTTTCGTTATCCATCCTATTAAAACTAATTGCTTTTCTTCATTTTTTCCATTTTTAAAATTGCTCCTTGGGATGCTAACTTTTTCCAATTAGGCAATTTGAACATTTCACAAAGGAGCCTTATCGCTGCAAATGTTTAGTAAGTAAAAAGAATGAAGTAAATATTTATTGTTATAAATAATCTTCCTTAATCAAAAAGTAGGTATCGTAAAATTTGTTTTGTAAAACAATTCGTTATTTTATTTTACAATCATTTGATACCTTGTAAAATATGTTTCGAAGACAAAGTTAAAAATCTGATGTGTTCCATTCACATGACTTTCTCTACATCTCTGTGACAAATTATTGTTAATAAGCTTATTTTTCTATCCATTTCGTGCTAATAGAGATAAACACTAGCATATGGTCTTATTACTTAGTACCTTATAGGTAGAAGGGAAATAAGGGAATGCAGTCAACATTTTTAAAGTGTGGTTGCTATGTGATTGAAATCCGTTTCTTTGTGTGACCAGGAGTTGACAAGTTCCCGTATGAGAAAATCTTAAGTATTTTAAAACTGAACCCAATAGAAAGGAATATCCCGAAAACGGTCAACTCCAGGAAAAAAGCATTATATGAAAAATTGTGTGTTTTAAGGAGCTCTACATTTTGAGTAAGTTTTTGTTTATCTCTTACGGTTTACTAGTTTTGCAAAATTAAAAAAAAAATCATCTCTTTATTACATCCACAATAAAGAGGTCTTTAGAGGCTATTTCCAGAAAATTCAGGATATACATTTTATTTGACATGTAAATATCTTAAATATAAGAGATTTAAATCAAAATCGTTAGAGCAATTTTTGAGAAAATCAAAATTTTCGAAATTTTTTCCATGTAAAGGGTAGTTGGCGGTGTGGGTATTTTCTTGATTGGTATTTAACAGACATTTTGTTTTTGTGCTATGCTATCCACAGACACACACATGGATCTTTTTCTAAAAATGCTTTTTACGTAATTATGGGGCCTCAAAACATATATTTCTGGTGAAATTTCTGTATTGAATTTTGGGTGTAATACAATACCTTCTCTATTCACTATGCACGTTGTGCATACAGGCTAGAGAAAGTAAAAATGGGTGCAAACAGCAGGTTGCAAGCACTCTAATGATAAGTAGAACATCTTTCTTATTAACTGAAGATGTTGCACTCAATGGATCCCAAAATAAACCTGATTACAGGTTATTGACGGGACATTGTAGATTAAGCAAACATCTAGATACAATGAAGAATGGTATGTAGGCTGTGCAACGTACAGGAAGAAACAGTTTCTGCTATAATCTTCAACTATGAAGTTCTGGGTAGGAAAAAGGTATGAATTACTGGTGTAATAAACCCAGAAGATGATCTTCCTAAGGTAAATTTAGTTAACAACCTACTATCTCTCATTAGAAATTCAGGATTGTTTAACTAAATCTATAAAGAAAAGAGAAAAACGGCAAATATCATATCCTTGGGAGATACTGAACTTAAATATCAAGTTTGGTATTTAACGGACTTTTCGTTTTTGAGCTATTATGCCTCCCTCCCCCCCCCCTCCACACACACACACACACACACACACACACACACATCACACAACATACACAAACCTTTTCCTAAAAATACTTTAATTTTGGATTCAGTGACTCCCAAAATATGTATTTACGGAGAAATCTCGGTTTCGATTTTTTTAGTGCAATACCTTCTCTGTACACTATACATAGTACTCGTAGAGAAAGTAGAAATGGTTTCAAAATGCATGTAGATTATTAAAAAAACTTACTTTCTCTCTCTATCTCTTTCTCAGCAACTACTAGGTTTCATAATTTGTTAAATTTTAGATTGGTATCAGAATACATCGCATATATCTGGCGAAACAATATTACATAAGTAATATAATAGTGCTGCTGCATTTTCGGTAATTTAATTAAGGATAACAATGCTTGTTGTTATATTTGGTCTCGAAATAATTATCTAAGACAAAAAGCATGAATTTGACACTACTTAAGTTTCATTATCTAAGAAAAATTATAAGTAAGGAAGATTTTATAACATAATTACAATACGAAAACCATTCAATTTTGGGTACCTACTTCAATAATTATAATGCGAGAGCGATGTTATTTTTGGTACATGTAATATTATCGATGAAATGGCTTACGTTTTTGTGCCTTGGGGTGTTAGGTCTTCTACAGCGTCTTTTATCTTTAAACTCGCAGAACACCAAATCTCGCCAATATTTTCAGTTTACACGTACAGCCAGTAGTGAAAGTACAGGAGACTAGATCCCTAGTCGAATCGAAGCAGAGATTATTGTAATAAAATAAAGTTCGAGAAAAACCAGCAATAATTAGTTTTTGAGCACAAGTTTTAAACTGACGATTAAGTTAGATTCTGATTGATGACCAAGGCATCAATGAGAATCTATAAGGCTGAAAATGTTGGCGTGTGATTATCAAAGCTATTTCTTAAGAAATACAGAATTTCCAGATTTCAGAGGTGGTCCCCCTAGATAATTAGCTTTGACACTGCTCGCTTATGACAGTATGCAGTATTCATTAGCATTTTATGTTACGCACAATTTTTCCCAATTCTTCTGATTTTCCTATTACATGGAGCAATTATTGTCCTGTTACATTGCGTGTTTTCTGGTTATTTCTGTAGCATGCTACCTTTCAGCGCATTGTAGCTTAATCTATTATTAAATCTGTGCTGCCATTTCCTGAACTGTGATTACCTTAAATTATGCTTTATCCTTTACTAGAACATGACTTAATCTCTTGCCAGTACTAATTACTCAGATTATATTCTACCGATAGAGCAATTCCTCATTAAAATCTGTTTGGGCCTTCCTGCTCATGTTGTGGCAGTATATTATGTAATAAAACCATGCATTCTGACATAATTGCATTGGTATTAATACACATGAAATATCTATGGAAATAACAAAAGAGTGCTAATCTTATGTATGTAGACGAGCTTTTGTTCTAACCATCCCTGTCCAACTCCATTGACCGAATTGGACTCGTGTGTGTTTCCGCTGGCTGCCGTGTGAGAACAGTTGGAGGCGCTAGTGTGCCTGAGAGAACGTCCCATAATTACCCGCGCGCATTCTCATCTTTCTTCGTCATTGTTTTCTGTTATTCTATGGATGCTGCGCCATATTTGAAATTATATTTGATACACAATTTATTGTTGAACTGCCTCGTTTTATTTTTGACATTTCTGTTAATTTCTAATTTATTTTTATTAGATTACAATTTCGTTTATAACTCTAGTAGTTTTAAATTCCCCCAAGCTCAGAAACTCCAAGAACGATCGCAAACATGACGATACATGAGAATGCAACTATGTATCGCAAAATGGCAAGAAAGATGTGAGCACCGAGGAAATGTGGGAATAGTATCAAGATTAGCCCTAAGTTAAGTGACTACCAACATAATCTTACATTAATTGTACATTAATATATATTTGAAAGTAAAAATAACAGTGCAAGTACATGTTGTAAAGTAAATGTACATGTGCATATAACATAACTCCATGGCACGACAGCTCACGGGGAACCTTGGCCTACCGCCTACCGCCCGGCCGCTGCGTCCCCCATCACGGTCCACTACAGACGTCATGGATGGGGTGCAGTATTGGAGGGTGAGACGTGGTCAGCGCCTCGAGCCCCTCCCGGCCGGTTAATGCGGTCCTCACGACCTGGAGCCGCTACTTCTCCATCAAGTAGCTCCTCAATTGGCCCCTCAGGGACCTCACGAGGCTGAATGCACCCCGGTCCAGGTCTCCCAGCGGGGGAAAAATCCCCACGCCGGTACTGGGGATCGAACCCAGGTCTCCCGCTTGGTAGGCAGCTGCGCTACCACCGCGCTAAGGAGACGACCACATGTGCACATATACACACAAATAATCACGAATACTGTCAATCTCTAAACTTGTTAAAGCTCACGTGAAACCGTATTTATATTAAAAGTATAAGCCGCAATGTGTTCATTCCGTATAGATCGATGCGGACACTACCTGCTTTGTTCACCATTATGTATAAGCTCATCAAAATTGAGTACTTTTGCTGCTGTTATAACAATGTAAAAAAATCCAGACAATTTAAGTGTTTATAAGCTGCATTATCTTTTGAATACACAGTTCAGTAAGCAATACCTATTTATCATTACATATTTAAAAAGTTACACGCATTAATTAATGGCAAAAGATGCAAAAAGTGGTATATCAGATGAACAAACATAACCTACATCACTGCCTTCCTTTATATTGCAAACTGATTAAAATAAGGACATGCTCTTAAAATGGGCAAAAAATTAAGACTGAAATCAAAAGCCTGGAGTAAAGAGAATTTGTTAATGTAATATTTTTCCTGCTAACTGAATTTAGGTGCCTACCACATAGCATCTCGCAAATTAAAGATTTTTCATAACCCCAGGTGATTGAGAGAAAGTTGTATACCTTTATAATACAAGTAAACCTCTTAATATAATAATGCCTATATTTAAAGTGCGCTTCTGAATTCCTAATTCATGATTAAGATGCTGATGGAATGGCATTACCTACAATCCTTTCTGCTAAGCACATTATGCATTGCTTTTCCTCTATTTACGCTTCACAAGCTTGCCTCTTCTTTGTGGAGGTAAGAATTACCCGGGAGCCACGGATGACTACATTCTAATTATTACTATTTTAAAAAGTTTATTCTTGTTTTCACCTTCTAAAATGGAATTTTTCACAAATTTTCTACGGAATTTCTGTCAATCTTTCTAGCAGTCTGGTTGGCAGAGTTTACATCTGGCAATAACAATTATTTGTTATCATTATTATTATCATTATCATTATTATTAATTATTATTATTATTATTATTATTATTATTTATGTACTAATCAGTGGATTATGCTTGTTTCAGATATAGAACTGGCTATGAGGTTCCAGAAAATATCACATGGTGAACTGCTATGTTGGAAGATGCACATATATTACTTTTTGTGAAGATTAGTATGGTCTTAGGAGTGCCTCGAGGTTGTTAAAAATAAAACTCTTTGTTATTAGGAGGAATTTAGTGGAGCATGGTACAAGTGAAATTCTTAAGTAGTACTATACTTACCTCGTAAAACAGTAATGAAAATTGATATAAATTTAGAGTAGTTTTTATGCCTTACATGAGAATGCAGAAGTACTTGACCGTGCACATTTTCAAATAGTATTGTTATAAAAATAAACATAATAAATCTCAGGACAAAATATCAAACCTTAAGCCTTATAAAAGGCACATTTCCGAATTAGGTAAGAAATTTCAGAAGCTCTGTTCTGTGGTTTGGAGACTAAGACAATGTTCTCATACATAGGTGTCCAATTTGCTATAATATTACAAATACATTTACATCATTATTAGATACAAATCATTCTGGAGATCTTGCAATCATAGTATCAACAATGATTTTAAAATTAATTGTATGTGCACCTATTAATATCAGATAAAGACTTTTAAACAATTTGAGATTATGCCATTATAATTATACAAATAAGTAATTTATTAAAAAATGTTTTATCTAAAAATTTAGAATTGTTTACAGAAAGAACTCCGCTTTACTTAGTAAACCAATAAAAATATACAATCATTTGTATTTAAATAGTTATGTATTACACACTGTCTAAAATAGCGTAAGATTTTTGGAATTTTAAATAATATGGCTTATAGAATGTAAAAAAAAATTATGTAATTCCTCAGTTTCTGTACATGAATTAATTTTCTCTGTCATAGAACAGTCTACATGATATGGAAAAGCTAAGAGGAGAGTTGTGTAGCGATTAATTTTTCTAAACTGTATAAAGTCAAATGCTAAATTTGAACTAATCATGAGCTGAAATATGTTTTAAAATATTGTTTTATATTCACAAATTCTGTTTCAATAATTGAAATTACAATAAGGAAATTGCCATTATTTTAGTTATTATTACTATTATTTTTTTTTTATTATTATTATTATTATTATTATTATTATTATTTTTTTTTTTAAAGAATGCTTTCATTCCTAAACCCCTCCCTGGTTACTACCATGTGTATATGAGAGATAAAACAGTGGAAGGGCATTAGCAATATGGTGCATTATTAGATGAAGGGAATTATTATGTAAAAGTTATAGGATAAAGAGGTATATACCTAAATATTACATTGAATAGATGTATCTATTTTTAGTAAATTATTGCTTGTAACATGATAACCGTTTCATATTCATATAGCTTTAAAATTTAGGTGTGTTTATTCTGTTAGGAAGAAACGAATACCACCTAATTATAACCCTTTACATGTTGCATAGAAAATATTGAAGTATTAACATTTTACTTTCTCCATACGCACTATGTACATAGTGTATAGAGAAAGTATTGCACTCCACCAAAAATTCGATAACGAGATTTCACCGGAAATATATGTTTTAGGGTCCCCAATATCCAAAAAAAGCATTTTCACAAAAAGGTCCGTGTGTGTGTGTGTGTGTCCGTGTGTCCGTATGCCTGTGAACATGTTAACTCAAAAACGAAAAGTCGGTAAAACACCAAACTTGGTATTTAAGTTCAGTATCTTCCAGGGATGCGACACGAAGATTTTGAGAAAAATCCCCCCACCCCAACTACCCTTTACATGGAACTTTTTTCGAAAATTTTGATTTTCTCAAAAATGGCTCTAACGATTTTGATTAAAATTTCGGATATTAAACATATTTACCTGACAAATGAAATGTATATCTTGAATTTTCTGGGAATAGCCTCTGAAGAGTAGTTTATTCTGGATGATTTTTTCTAAATTTTGAATAACTGCTAAACCGTAAGAGATGGACAAAAACTTACTACACAAAAAGTGTAGAGCACATTAAAACACACAATTTATGTTATATACTTTTTTTTTCGTGGAATGTCGTTTTTGTGACATTCCTTATTTTTGTTTCTGCTATGAAAAACGTATACTTTTCTCATACTAGAACTTGTCAACTCCTATCCATATAAACAAAGGTACTTCATTGACATAGCAACCAGCTTTTGACTATCACTTTAACCTACGGTTGTCCCTTATTTCGCTTCTACTTACAAGGATGCGAGTAATAAGACTATTTCTGCTAATTTTTTCTGATTAGCATAAAGTAAATAGAAGTATAAGCTTTTTAAGAATTATTTGTTGCAGGGATATGGAGAAAGTCATGTGAATGGTGCACATCAGATTTTTATATATTTGAAGATCATATGATCAATTTTTCAGGCTCTGTGTGATTTATGCCATTAATCTGATGCATAATATTCATGATAAAAATGAATGTTAAGTTTAGCACATAATTTTTTCTCTGCAATGGTTCTTTGAAGCCTTATCACAATGTAATATGATTTCAAGTATTCTCAATTTGTTTTTAATCAAAATAGAATTGATAATGTGAAACTTTATGTGGTTTAATTTGTTTCCATACATTTGCAATTTTGGTTTCAGAACCAAAGATTTTCAGGAAATATTGACATTAGCACTTAATGTTTAATAAAATCAAGTAAAATTATGGACTAGTGTTTAATTTTTCACTGCAGAAAAATGAATAGTTCAGAATACTTAGTACCTCATAATATTTACCATTTTCATAAATGTTTATTTGCCACCTTTATTTATTTCCTTCTCACACTGCTCCATGTTTTTGTATTTTGCTGTAGTTATTTATTATTACATGTATGTGGTGTAACTTTGTTTGTGAGCATCTCTGTTATTTTAACACACTAATCACCTCAGCTTAATTTTTTTTTTGTGGTTAGATTGTTAGAGGTTTAGTTCGGCCCGTTCAGTGATCCAATTATTTGTCGTACAAGTTCATACCCTTCTGAGGAATGCTTAGACATTTCAAAGATGAGGTATATTTTTTCTAGAGCTTCACACTCCAACAGAAGGTTTCTAATTGCTACAGGTGTAACAGAAGTAGTAATAAAATATGCCCTGAATATTATTATTTAAGTTCACAATTCATGTATGTGCACGTAACATGCCTGTTAATCTGCTAAGAGTATTAACAAATATATTTTTCAATTATAGCCATATTATTGCAAAAATTCTAGTCAAATAAATACCAATTTATGGTTTATAAATGTGTAGTGGTTTTACTTTGCATTTAGGAAAAGTTGCTAATGATTGTTTAAATTTTCACACCATAATCATTTCAACAGCCAATGTGATAATTTAATATTCAAGTTAGGAATTGATAAGCACCCTACATAAACACAGATTTTCCGAATTAAATTTACAGACACTTTGAATTCCACAATCCATATGATAAAATGATAGTGTATGATTCATAATATTAAACATTTAAATTTATCTTATTAATATAAAGATATCTGCAAATATAAACTTTTCGTTTGATGTTATTTGTGCTGTGAGCAGCTAATTTATATTCCTTTCTTGTTATGTTTCACATGTCTGTAATTCCTAAAGTTTTTTTTTTTAATTGTCTCATTTATGTAGCACCATTTAACGTCTATGGTAATATCGGGGGCTTTAACTTATGAAACAATTCGTTGATTGTAGGTTCATAAACGTTGAATTTTTTAAACATTTTATTTTCTTCAAATATATACACACACACACACTCACTTTCAGAATCTGGGGGATAGGGAATGATTTCGGCTAAAGAAAAATTGCCCGCCTCAGCCGGGAATCAAACCTGGGGCCTCTGGGTGAAGAGTCAGCTCGCTGACCACTCGACCTTGGAGACAGCCAATTCCTAAAGTTATAGAAATTTCCCTGGGTTTTTGTCATGCATAGCTTTAAAGTAGTATTGTATAATTATGTCATTAACTTTCGAAATATATTATATTATCATTACACTACAGTGTAATTTATTTTGGTAAATTTTCCTACCATGCACTCTCCATTTTTAAAGATAAACAAATAAGGAAAGGAAAAGAACAACAAATGCACAAGAATGTCTATTTGCTAAATAGGCTCTACTCACCACTGATGACAGTTGTTGTATATATACATTGATATAAGAATAAAACGTAACTGGCAAACTCACCAAAAATTCTCAAGTAAACAAATAAATAATAACGGCAAATAAAGTTTTTCTCGAGACTGCAGTCAGATCAGAACCTTTAAAGCGGTACATAGACTTCTTGAGAAAAAGCTAGAACTGCTCGAAAGATTTCTGAGCTGGCTGTCAACTCGAGAAAACTGGCCGAAATCCTGCAGTGGATGGTTTGGCATGTGGGCGGGGCAGGACGCTACTTAGGTGATTGAGCTACCGTAGTAGGACAAATTTCTGCGCCCTGCCGTGGGAGAACACTCGGAGTCGCGTCGATCACCGGAAGTGGAATGCGAGTCCAATTTTTTAACATTGAGTTAACCATATATTCGTTTATAGTTATCTATGGTTCTAACTATGGTTACCAAACAAACATTTTGAAAAAATTTTCACTCTCAAAAAGGATAAAAAGCCAGCGTTGTGCATTTTGGATAGACGAGTGTTATAAATCTCAATATTCCTAGATATATTGTATACATTCGAGTATTACTTGGTAACTGAAGATGCATATATAGTTACATATAAGAAAAACAAAAAGTAAGTGCAAATCGACGAATTTTGTACCACACACGCCATTGGCTTCATTAAGGAAGCTACTAAAAGCTATTATTGTTAACATTTGCTTTGGTTCATTACTTTTGCAGTTATATATTTTAAAGTAAATAAATTAAAAGATCTCAGCAGAAACTTACCAAATATCATTCAGTAGCTGTGTCTCCTCGCTACTCACGACACCTAGGTTAATTCATGCTCAAATAAGATACTTAAAATTCATATAATTATTTAAAGGCTAGCCGGACAAACGACACATAACCTGACTTAGAGCTACTGGTAGTGATTGTTGGGGTGAATCAAGAACTTACCGCCAATCCAGGTAAGCCAACCTAACGTGGCTTAACAGCAGATAACAACTGTTGCCAACCCTAGAAACCATCCCAATGTACGAAGCAGAGATAAGAATCTTGCTTCTATTGAATACAGTGTTACTACGTTTTAAATAAAGTTTTCAGTGTTTAATGTCAAGCGATAATTCTAACTGCCTAAAATGTAATTGTTGATTTCTGTCAATTAATGATATATCTGAGAAAAATCAATAGCAAACTTATTAAACTAAAACAATAGCTCCCACGAATATAAAACTTATATTATTTAAAAACACTGAAGGAATGTTATAACGAAACTATTCTTCGTAAAGAATATATAAACAAATAGTACGAGGTACGCACTTTGTTTCAAGCAAGATTCCAACAGAAAAGTAACTATGCGAACCCTTGAATTCTATTGCGATTTTGAACGTGAGGGAGGAAAGTAACCACATGATCTCGATGTTAAATCACGCTTTCAGTGAATAGTTGCCAGTAGTGATTATAAATAGAAATTTAGACAAAAGCTTCACTTCGTCTTATTCTAGCTGTACGACAGCACTCTGTCCATCCGAGTAAAGAACATGGAAGAATAAATAAGTGTTAGCAAATCGCGCCAAACAAGATGTCAAGTAGTAGTTGATAAGATTTGTGTAGATTACGCAGTGTTAAAATCACTAATAAATAGAGAAATAAGTGATTAAGGACTAATGTAATTTGATGTACCGGAGGGTTTCCGTACCACAGCCAGTGATTAGGGTTTTTGTACGTCAAACCCCGGGAGAGAGGATGAGATGAGAACAATTTAACAGAGCAGCCGGAACCGGACTGCAACAGGGAGCCATCGTGGAGAGTCCCTAACAGTTCCCAAGAAGTTCTTCATCTCGAGCGGTGAGCGGTAAGAGGCGCTAGTTTCAAAAGTTCAATCATCTCCACAAGAGAGGTTTCGTCGCCTACATTTACAACCACGAAAGAAAACCCAATGCAGGAAATCTAGGGACAGGAAATTCGGGGGAAGGAGGAAACTTCCTCATTATTTGCCTACTGACTCGGGAAACCCCCGAAAAATTCTATGGATCAGAGAGGTTGGCTACGAGGAATTGATCCCACGACTCCTCGAATGCTAGTCCAAGACAAAATGCCTGAGCCACCTGGCTCAGTAATTAAAAACTAGCCGCGCCGCTAGTGATTGCAAACTTACACAAAATAAATAACTAAATAGCGCAAAACTAAAGAACGAAGATTCGGTATTGTATGCGCATAGAAAGATAGCTAACTGCATCCAATTAAGTGAAATAAATATTGCGTTAAGAAAGTGACGAATTTGTTCCTGTGATATGCATCCGAGAGCTCACTGAGATTCATTTGCGATAACGTGAAGTGAAGGAATTTGATTAACAGGGGGCGAAATTAACAATTTTGCAGAGAACATAGCACCTATGTTCTGTGCAAGTGTTCCAGTGTTTTCCAGACGCCCATACAATTCCACAAATTCTTCATCCTGCCAATCGCATCCCTGCACATTGCAGCTAGCTAATGTCAGAGAAATTACCACCGTCATCTGAGATCTGGTCGAAGAGCGACGTCCACCCAGGAGGCCCGACCTCCTTGCCGGACAATCCTGAGAATATATTGATCTCAGGCGAGAAGAAGATAAACGCCACATATGAGAAGCTGATAGGATTAACGCTTGGAAAATTGGGCAAGGGGAATATCACCATTAATATCTGCCGACAAAATAATTTGGCTATTTGTGAAATACGCAACTGAATGAAAATAAAGTTTAAAACGAAAATTTGATTTGTGGTAGTATTTATGTTTGGTTATTTTTCCTAATCCATTATTTATAAACTGAAGTTCCTAATAAATATTTTTCTTAATTACTCATTTTCCTGATAATTATTTCGCCTAATCTAGTTTTCATAGAAAATTTCTCCTGCTTAAACATTTTTATCCACTTTTCTTAAAACATTCTCCTTAAAACTCTTGCTTTTTGTTTGTTTCAGCTATGGAATTGCTGTTTTACTTTATCTACATAGTACATGGTACGTAGGTTAGGAGAAGTATTACACTTCACCCAAAAAATCTATACCAAAATATAACCGGAAATACACGTATCAAAAAATTAGAAAAATATTCTATATGTGTCAGTATTAAAGTTTAGAATCTTACAAGGATTTTGAGAAAAATTCCTACCCCAAACTACACTTCACATGGAAAAAAAATTAAAATTTTGATTTTCTCCAAAATGGCTGCAACGATTTTGGTTGAAATACCGTATAGTAAAGATATTAACATGATAAATGAAATGTATATTTTGAATTTTCTGGGAATATCCTATGAAGCGCTCCTCATTCTGGATGACTTTTGCTGAATTTTGCATAACTGGTAAACCGTAAGAAATAACAAACTCCTACTGCACAAAAAATGCAGATCTCGTTAAAATATGCAACTTATGTCATACACCTTTTTTCGTTAAGTTGACCGTTTCTGAGATATTCCTTGTTATTGGTTTCAGTTTTAAAATACTTAAAACTTTTCACTTTCGGACATATGTCAACTCCTAGTCATGCAAAGAAACAGATTTTAATCACATAGCAACCAGCGTTTAGAAGAATTGACCTCCGTTTTAACCTAGTGTATTACCTTATTTCCCTTCTACTTACGAGAAGGCAAACAATAAGACCATTTCTGCTAATGTTTATCTTGATTATGACAAACATACATAAAATATGTATTGGTGCAAACAGAAATTTCGCTCCACAAAACGTATCTGGTGCGGTGAGAGCACTTAAAGATGAAGGCAATTGGATCAAAGGCAAGTGCAAAGTGTGCTGACGCACCGTCCTATTGTAATTGGACAGTGCCTGTCCTGTCTGCCACGTCTAGCTACGGAAGGAAGAATTATGCTGCATTCACAATGAAATGCAAGCGCAGACGCAATGTAAGCGCAAGAGTTTGGACTCATATTATTTAATGTAAGCATTCACATAGAAACACGCAAGACGCAACGCAATGCAACGCAAGAGTTTACAAACTCCAAACTTTATCCTTGCGTTGCATGCAAAGAGGAAGAATTCTGCTTCTTTTCTCTATGCATTGCCTATGAATTCAATAACAAACGATCGCACTGCAAGAGTTTGCAGGGCCTGCTGTACATGTATGCTCTTCTATCTGGCCGTGCCGCGCCATCTCTAATCTGCCTCAAGAGGTTATGACAGTCTTCTTGCGAATCCTTCTTTGATTTAATGGATGTAATTGTCATCTGTGTATAGATTTATTAGTTCTTATAAATCGAAGACGTAGAGAGATAATTCTTAGTTCATTAAATGTGTAGCTTTAATCCTTTCTGCAGTTTCTATGCTTGTACTATTTTCAATCATTTTGAATGAGCAATAATTGTGACGTCACTACGTCAGTTCTTAGTATATAATATATTTAGTTTGTAAAAGATTGAGTGAATTTTATTATGTGTTATTGTTGGCTATGTTGTTCAGTTTGTAACTTGCTGAGCGCTTGGGAGATATTTTCAGGTAACTTGCGGATCTAGAAACCCGTGACAACTTCTTGCGTTGCGCCTGCGATTGCATTGTGAATGGTATTTCCTTGCGTCTGCGCTTATGCTGCGTTACGTCTGCGCTTGCATCTCATTGTGAATGTAGCATTACTTCACACGTTGAAATTAGCACACTGATTTATTGGTCGATCGAAAAAGGGGTGTGCAAACAGATGGTCTGAATTCAAGCCCACCCACATCATCACATCTGCAGCGTTGGGAAGGTCCGATTTCGTGTACTGCAGTAACTGGAGTATTCTTAAGTAACGAGAACGTCATTCTTTCTCTCGTGCTGGAAATGTATGTAAGAAAACAGATCCACTGAGGCTTTCGCTCACTTTGTAGTACGATTCCTAAATAATTTATCATGCTGGGCAACTCGAAATGTCAAAACAAATCTGGTAATAATATCAATACAATAACGGTTCGTAAAAAGGATTTCTGCCTTAAATACTACTAATAGCTTAGGCGGTAAAATACATTTTGAATATCTAGAATGGTACAGAAGTTGCAACAGAGATAATAAACAACAGATACTCGAACTTCTGGTGATTAGTGTATACCTACATATTTGAGTAGACAGACCCAAAAACTGCATAACCCTAATAACAATTCACGTCAAGGCGCGGTAATTATAAATTGAAACATGGGTTGCATTAAACAATTTTATCGTGAATTTTTGGAATATATTTTGAAAATATATTTAGGTAATTATACTTTATGTGGTTGAGTGGTTAAACCGCTAGCCTCACACCTAGGCGCCCCGGGTTCGATCCCAAGCGCCCGCATGTGTGATGTGTGGTGGACGAAGCGGCGTCTGGGCGGGTTTTCTCCAGGTCCTCCGGTTTCCGCCGCCACACATTCCACCAATTGCTCCATCATCACTTTTCCTATCATCCATTTCCCTTGTATTTCATATCATGTACTTCCTCACACTCGTTCCAGGTTCTCCAGTTCTGTAGTTCGTGTCGTTGGCTCCCCGATAGGCTTCTGACCCCGCGGCATCCGCTTGTAAGTTCTAGTGGGGTAAGCCGATTACGAATGCTTAATGTAAAATAAAATAACCTACGTTAATACATTTTAGTGCAGCCAAATAATGATATTAATAATAGCATGCGTAATATTTTAAATGGGTTACTACTCTGTGTAGGACAAGAAATACTTTGTTTGCAAACATTGCTGTCAATTGAGAGGTTCATCTCAGCGCTGCCGGTGTTCCGAAATTTCGTCCCATGTAAGTTCTTTAAATACCAATAAGATTACTGAAATGGGGTGGCTGCTTTAAACACACAAAAAGCATCGGTATGGGTCACGATTAAACCCTGACTTTGGGATAAGAAGGCTAGCACAGAACCAACTGAGCCACTTTCTGACGAAGGCATTATGCATTGTAGCACTTTATAAGACAGTGTTGGAAAACATACTCTTTTGATGCATAAAAAATGAACAAGGCATTAACGATGTTAAATAATAAGGGAAAGGGCCATGGCCGAGTCAAAGAACCGCTCGCATCTCTCTTAGGCGGCATGTGGAATTTGGAATCTCCGTTCTCCCCCGCCATTCATCCCACGAATTGCTCCATGATCATACTTCCTCTCTTTCATACCACGCATCACCCATTCCGGTTTTCTCTGATCCAGAACCTTTAATGCTTAGCAGGCATCTGATGCTAAACGTTTATTTGTAAGTCCTGAGGGTGTAAGTGTTGCATAGAGGAGTATAAACAGAGGAAGAAGTAATAATAATAATAATAATAATAATAATAATAATAATAATAATAATAAATTGCTGACCTTCTATAATGCTTTTCATATGGGAAGAGTTCTACTCTGCAGCGAATGAGATGCGTTTAGTGTTCTGCGTTGCCAGGTCGCTACTCCTATTCTTTTCATATTTCCTCTCACTCGCACACTGAACATGCAAATCTGCCTGACGACATAATGTTTATTAATGTGTATTATGAAAACTATCTGACCTAAAAATCTATGGTTTTTACGGTTCTTTTATGAACATTACTCCCTATCTTCCTCGTGAATTATTTTTTGCAAAATTTGAATATTTTGTCTTAGCGTAAATAGAATTTATGAGAGACGGAATCACTTAGCACGTTACTCCCCAGTTAAGCGGGAATGCAATATGTCAACACAGCAGCACTCCGGTTGGCTGCAGGCCTGGTGGCGCTCAAGGACAAACCTCATCTTATTTGAAGGTCACTGTAGTATAACGTTTTACACAACAGGCACTCTGCCTATTTATAGTATACAAAGACGTAATGATTACTAGCAACAGCGAAATTGGAGGTATTTCATCACCTTCCCAGAACTTATTTCAATAGTCATGACTTCACGAGTTAACAACCGAGTTAAATTGGAGCTTTCTACCGTCCTAACTCTGTGGTCTTCGAGGAAGTCGAAATCTCGGATTTTTACTCCAATTTAGCTCGGTTGCTATCCCGTAGACATCGTTAAAGCTTCAAATCAAACTTCAATTCTTTAACTTGTTTCAATAGTCAAACAGACATTAGTTACATTTTTATGAGCGGGTTTCTATATGATGCTTGAAATATAGTTCTCCTTATTATTATGACCAGGATAAAAAATAACCTTCCTAACTTGAGAAAATTATAGATAAATATTAGAATATTTAAATCAATTACAACGAATAATTCTGAAATAGTTAACTCCACAAACAATATGTAGATACTTAAATAAATTATATGATTTAATAGGCTCTACATATTTGTCTACCTTTTATGGTTTATCAGTTATGCAAAAGTCATACGGAATGTTGAAAACTTGACAGGCTATTCTCAGAAAATTCAAGATGTACATTGCGTTTTTCATGAAAATATCAAACATATGCTGTGTAAATCAAAAAATTTACAGCAGGTTTTGAGAATGTAACAAATTTCGACAAATGTTTGTGTAAAGAGTAGTTTGTAATGGGGGATTATCTTGAAGATACGGAATTTAAATACTAAGTTTGGTATTTAACCAATTCTGTTTTCATATACATACATACATATCTAGAATGCTTAGAAAGGGGGCCTCAAAACATATTTTCCAGTGAAATCTCGACATCGAATTTTTGGGGGGAATAAAATAATTTCCTACTCATTATACATAGCAGAGAAAGTAAAAAAAAAAAACGAAAAAGAGGATATACATACGCACTCGTATTATCTTGGAACATATAATCAGCTTGCATGCTGCCTCTAAAACGGCTACAAATCAAATTGACTGAATTTATTATTTAGCAATAATTCTTCGTTTTATCTCTGTCACACTCAGCGCAGCTGCGCTGAAGTATTTTTGCAAATAGCATAAACCATGGTATTGACCTTTCACATGCATCCCAGGTTGGTCTTCAGTTTTTATTGCAACTTTAAGGTTTCTTCGTCACAGCTATGACGTGACACACTTCTGGCAGCAGGTTGCTGCTGCTTTAATTAACACCAAAGGCGTATGAAAAATACATAAATTGAGTTTGACGTCAAGATCGATACGCTATAGACAGCTGAACTTTTTCCAGTTTTCAGTTGCTGGTATACATAAAAAAGTAGGTACTAGCTGAAATATCTGGCGTTGCCCGTGGTTTGACATTTTATTATAAGTACTACTACGCGTGTTTTCACCGCGAGTTGTATTTGATAAGATAATTCAGTTAATATTGTTAATAATTTATAATATATAGGAAGGTAGATTTTATGATTGTAGATGACGCATTTGATCATATTTTTTTCCTTTCTTTTTTAATTATATGGCCGACAGTGTCTGCATTCAATGTCGCATATCGATAGCAACAATGGAAATACAGAACTATTATTTTATTTCAGCTTTTAATAAGTAATACATGAAAAGTAAACAAACGTTATCTTATTTGAGGTTATTGCACTCATCACATACATAAGAAATAGAAATAATGATTATTTTCACTCCTTTTTTAACTAAAACATTATGAACTGGATAAAATTTTAAATAAACATTGTAACTTAATTAATTGAAAGTACAATTGTGGAACTGACAGTTAATAAAAGTACCTGGATGTCACCATGTGACCAATAACCCAGACAGGAGATTAAACATACGAACGTCAGGTACGACAAGATTTCAAACAAATGAATATCAGGTGCGATAAGATTTTTCGACAATAGAGCTTCAGTTAGATGACCGCAATTGGTTGAAATCCCTAAAATATTTAGTTTAGGTCAGAGATGCCGAACAATCTTGCGTTTCTTTGCAAACAATTAAAACAAAAATAGACAAAAGCAAAAAAAAAAAAAAAAAAATGTGTTTCACTCACTTTATTTTCTCTATTCTTACAAAATTTTACTCTTCTAACTACTTCATACTGATCAAGATAAAGGTGATCTTATTCCTTATAATTAGAAGGGAAATAAGGGAATGCTCTAGGCTAAAGTGACAGTCAAATATTTTAAAAGCTGGTAGCTATGTTATTGAAATTCGATTTTCTTTGCATGGTAAGGAGTAAAATAAAACCATCAGGAATGACAGGTTCCCGTTTGAGGACAGTTTAAGTATTTTAAAGTTGAAACCAATAGCAAGCAATGCCGCAGAAACGGTTAACTCTACATAAAACTATATGAGATAAATTGTGGAGTTTGTATAGTAATTTTCCCTGTTCATATGGTTTTAGTAATGTAACAGTCGTTTAGAATGAAGAGATCTTCAGAGGTTATATACATTTCATTTGTCATGTAAATATATTTAATATACAGTATTTTTCTCACAATAATTAAGAGCCATTTTTAAGAAAATCACAATTTTTCGAACATTTTTCTATGTACTTTTTTTTCCATGGGGTTGGGGGTTTTCGTGAAAATCTTCATGTCGCATCCTTGAAAGAAGCTGAACTTAATTATCAAGTTCGGTATTTAACCGACTTTTCGTCTTTGAGACCTGTTGTTCCAGACACAAATTTGGATCTTTTTATAATTTTTACTTTCTCTACACCTACTATTACATAGTGTATAGAGAAGGTATTGTATTGCACCCAAAAGTTCGACACCGGAATTTCACCGGAAATATATGTTTTGGTCACCCTGAATTAAAAAGAAAAGTTTTTTTTGGAAAAAGGGCCGTGTGTGCGTGTGCATATGTTGTGTGTGGGTGTGTATGTGTGTCTGGACAGTTAAAAAATGAAAAGTTCGTTACATATCAAACTTAGTATTTAAGTTCAGTATCTTCCAAGGATGCGAAACGAAGGTTTTCAAGAAAATCCCCCCACTCCCAACTACTCTTTACGTGGAAAAAGTTTCGAAAATTTTGATCTTCTCAAAAATTCTCTAACAATTTTGATTAAAATATCATGTATTAAAGATATTTACCTGACAAATAAAATGTCTATCTTGAATTCTCTGGGAATATCCTCTGAAGATTACTTTATTCTGGATGAATTTTACGGAATTTTGTATAATTGACAAACCGTAAGAGGTAGAGAAAAACTTACCTACTTCACAGAAAATATAGAGCTTCTTAAAACACAGAATTTATGTTACATTCGTTTTTTCGTGGAGTGGATTATTTTTTAGATATTCCTTGTTATTGGTTTCAGTTTTTAAAAACTTATACTTTTCTCATACGGGACTTTGTCAATTCCTATCCATAGAAACAAAGCAACTTCAGTCACATAGCAACCAGCTTTTGACTAATAATTTAGCCTATCTACTCCCTCATTTCCATTCTACTTGCATAGAAGCAAATAATAAGACTATTTCTACTAATTTTTTATCTATTAGCATGAAGTAAAAAGAAGCATAAGCATTTTAAACAATAATTTGTTGCAGAGATGTAGAGGAAGTCATGTGAATGGAACATCAGATTTTTTTTATACAGGCGAGCCTAAAATGTGCATTTCCAGTGAAATCTCGGTATCGAGTTATTATACTATGTACCAAGTAAAGCAAGACATACAGATAGTTAATCAAAAAACACAGGACACTCTACAGAACAAGAAATAGAAGTACTTAGAAAACACTATGCAAAGCACTGCTGGATAAATACAACACTTTTTGCAATGATGATTTCTGTGAGTTTCGTTCCTGTTGTTCCATTCGCCCTGTCTCGTAGCTGTTTAAAGAGAATACCTTAATTAGGAAGAGCTGATAGCAATATAAGCTTGTTTATTCTCGTAATCAAAAAATATAAAACTACTCGCACTAAGAAAATGCAAGAAAGGCAAATAAAAATAAAGACACAATAAATATACAAATAAGATGGAAAAGTAGAATAAATAAAATAAGAAAAGGAAGTGTGGCATTTCGCACGATTTGATACTCTTTGCTCTTATCATTTTATGTGTCACTCGGTTATAATTTTTCTATTTCTAAAAGTCCCAAACTTCCCAGAAAGAGAGAGAGAGAGAGAAAGAGAGAGAGAGAGAGAGAGAGAGAATAAGTGAATCTCCAAACTTCGGAATGTAATTGTAGAATTTTTACTACATAAAATCTGTACACGAACTATATAACGTTCTCTAAGATTTTATAAATTTGTAATAGCATATAGGAAATATAATCCTAACACCAGCAGACCACGGCAAAACAGCCCGGAAACATTTCTTAGTTACAATGACTCCAGCCGTGAAAGCCTACGTTCTCTCATAATTATTTTTACTTTATTTTAATATTTACTTACGACTTAATATTATGAGCCATGTATAAACTACATGAAAGGAGAACATAAAATTTCAATCTGGGAGGTAATTATTTTTTTTAATGTCGAGGAACAATTACAAGATTTACAATAAAAATATTTTAAGAATTCATATTGATTCTTCAAATTTACAATATATATTACATAAGATATTTGAATAAATTATAAATATTACTAAAATCAACATAATTAAAATAATTAAATAAGATTTTAAGTTAATAGTTAGGAAGAAATGTTGATGATAATAATAATAACAATAACAACAACTATAACAATAATAATACTTAATAATAATAAAAATGCAGTGAATCCAACGGTTCAAACAAACAAATTTGCAGAGTAATTATTGCATTAAATAAAATTAGCATAATTGAGAAATATGAAAATAATATTAATCAGTTTTAAAGTATTATTTGAGGGATAAAGAAGTATTAATTTATTAATAATGTTAATGTTAAATATCTTCAAGGATCCTTATATTTTGTAAACAACCATTGTTATAATCAATATTGTAACTCTTAGTCACTTCAACAATTATATAAAATTGTTATAATCGAATGTTGTAATATAATCGCACACTTATTCTACCTCATTTCAATTGTCCATTTGGACTGATAAGAAGGCTGTAACTTTATGATAATCCTTGATTAAGTTTAGCTATCCTCGGGCTTTTCTCCATGCAGTAGCAAAGTATGAGCTGCAAGTCAATGGTTTATTAAAATTTGAACAGCCCGGCGTGGATAATAATCTATCACCACATTGCCACTAAAGTTAATGTTGATGCCCTTACTATTGGAACCACAATGTGCAACATCTGATGGTAAATTATTACTTTAATTTTCGAATAATACTATTTATATTACTCACTATCGTCGAAAAAGTAGTAATTACGTATGGATTAAGGGCTTTCGAGAATCTCGGAATTAGAAAGTCCTGGACTTCATCTCGTATTTCCGAACTATTCCTACCAAAGATTTATCGCAATATATTATTATATAATTATTTTACGTATATTTCTCATATTATTAAATCAGTTAGGGAGTTAACTTCAGCAAACGACCTCTCTACAGTTTCATCTTCTACTATTTAAATTTCTTATATTGATAAGTGTTAGCCTAATTATAACTTACTGTGCATATTTGGCTACTGAATTAATGGCAATGCAGGCTTCTTTGTGTGAGGTACACTAGTTAACATTTCTGAGTCTCATGGCAGTAATTAACTTAGATTTCTTCTTCTTTCTCTGTTTCCCTCGTATGTAGGTCTTATACATCTGGATCAGACGCCTGTTGCACTTTCGGACTCTGGATCAGAGAGGGTCCAGGAATGTAGTCAGCCCGATGACTGGTATGAACTTGAGGAAATGGGGAAATGAAGTGAAAGCAAAGTAATAAAAGGAGAGATGATTATGGAGCAGTTGGTGGAATGAATGGCGGAGGAAACATGAGACCAGAAAAAAAAACCGCCTAGATGCCCAGCAAAAATTCTACATTCGGTCCCCTGGGAACGAACTGAGCCTCCTAGGTCAGAGGTGAGCGGTCTGACCACTCGGCGCACCGATTTGCTTCAATTTTCTTTAGCTTTAATATATACCTATGTATATAGGTATATATACATTTATTCAAAATATCTATAATGCTAATAGATATGCCGTTGCTTTGAACAGTTAATGTGTGCATTTTAGCTACAAATTTTAATTCTTACCTTCAGGAGACGTTAAAAAGGCATATACTACTATTGTATTCTTGTAAGCAGATCGGTGAAAACTTTGAATCAGAGTTTTTGGTCCTGAAAACAAAAGAGAAGAACTTTAGAAAATTTGTGGCATGTCTGTCAATTAAAAAGATAATAGTTATTTATAATACAAGCGTGATAAGTCGTCCTTTTTTAATCGAGTATGACTTTGATGAAGCGAAGCGTAGCCGAGTTTCATAACAACACGGAAAAAAAAAAAAAAAAAAAAAAAACTTTACGTATATGTATCATACAAAGCTTTTTGCACAGCAGTACGAAATTAAAATAACATAAACATTAGAAAGGAGGTACCATTTACATGGACATATACAACAGTGAACATATGTGTAAATAAACATTGGAAGTAATTGAATAAAAATGGCAATGGCAATTCTACAGCCTGAGAAAAATTGCTTTGCTTAGTTGCTTGTTTCAATAAACATTGAATAATTTAAAAAACATGGCTCATTTAGAAGATTTTGCAACACGGAGTTATAGTACAGCGGAAACAGATGATGTAGCGGAACTTGCTATAGCAAGGTTATTATCTAAAAATCTGTAATAAACACTTCACTTATATGTATTAATGTTTTTCGCGATAGTGCTTAAAGTTGCAACTTACCATTTTTACGTTTTTCGAGTTACAAAAATTCACTCTACGCACTGACAACAGTCCTAAAATAAAATGTTGTGCACTATTATGCAAAAATTATTTTATTTTCAACTAAGTTGGTTTATTACTTTATCCTAATAATAACTATTCAGGTTTTTTAATACCCGGCACTCTTTTCTAAAATTATTCTTCTTTCATTCACTTTACATATAGGTAAACTTTCTTTATAAAACACTAAATGAAATAAAATGTTAACATTTTGCATCATTATTTCAATAAGCATTAACCAATTTAGTAATTACTTTCCACCCAATAAATTTTAAATCCTGGGCTTTTGACCAGTATTAATTACTTAGTTAATTCCTGTAGCTCTTAAGTGGAGAATAGGGCTTTCTTATGATGTTTCCTTGATCGGATTTGAATTTCTAGTTCGTGAGTTCACCGCTATGCGCCATGGTGACGAGAAAAAAGAAGAAGAAAAAGATGAACTGTATTAGATTCTATGGTGTATATTGTGACTGATGTTGAACTGTATGTTTATATTGTGAATGATGTTAAACTTTATGATGCATAATGTAACATGCTGTTAATTAATCTCAGACACTAAAAGGGACAATAAATGCTTCCTAACATCTTATCGTTTAACACTTAAGATGCACTTGTCAGGCATTAGGATAATAGAACCACTCCTCACGCAAGTAGCAAACCCTTCCAGTCATGCTTTCGAATATTATGAACGGGTCTGACTCGAGACTGGAATAGCCTTAAGAGTCTAAATGCTTGTAACATCATAACTTTCTATTTGCTGACGCGGAGAAAGGAAAATTCACAACGCTGCTCATTTCATTACTTTCTTGCAAGAGAAATGGTTGAATTACTGTGGCGAACACATAGTCGAAACCTGGTTTTATAGCCAGCTCTCGGAGAAGCTCTTTTCACAGAGTTGCTGTGCAGAAGTTTTCACTGGCGAAAAGTGTTTCGACTTTCTCGTCTATCTCTGCAGTAACTAACGGTGATAGAACTTATTACTTTCTCTATACGCACTATGTACATAGTGTATAGAGAAGGTATTGCACTCCACCAAAAATTCGATACCGAGATTTCACCGGAAATATATGTTATAGGGTCCCCTGTATCCAAAAAATAGTATTTTCAGAAAAAGGTCCGTGTGTGTGTGTCCGTGTGTCTGTGAACACGATAACTCAAAACCGAAAAGTCGGTAAAATACCAAACTTGGTATTCAGGTTCAGTATCTTCCAGAGATGCGACACAAAGAGTTTGAGAAAAATCCCCCCACCCCAAACTACCCTTTACATTGAACTTTTTTCGAAATTTTTGATTTTCTAAAAAATGGCTCTAACGATTTTGATTAAAATATCGTATATTAAAGATATTTACCGGACAAGTAAAATGTATATTTTCAATTTTCTGGGGATAGCCTCTGAAAACTACTTTATTCTGGGTCAATTTTACGGAATTTTGCATAACTGCTAAACCGTAAGAGATGGAAAAAAACTTACCATACAACAAATGTAGAGCACTTTAAAACACACCATTTATGGTATATACATATTTTTCGTGGAGTTCATTGTTTTTGAGATATTCCTTGTTTTTGGTTTCAGATTAAAACATAATTTTCACATACAGGATTTTGTGAACTCGTGTCCACACAAACAAAGGAACTTCAGTTACATAGCAACCAGCTTTTGACTATCACTTTAACCTATGGTACTCCCTTATTTCGCTTCTACTTACAAGGAAGCAAGAAATAAGACTATTTCTGCTAATTTTTTTCTCGATTAGCAGGAAGTAAATAGAAGCATAAGCTTTTTAAAATTAATTTATTGCAGAGATATAGAGAAAGTCATGTGAATGGAACACATCTGATTTTTTCATACCTGCAGTGAATATGGGAAAACTGAATTAAACAAAGGGTTTATGTGAATACGGAATAATATATTTAACATTAATTACTGATACTATTATAAAGTAATCTATTATAGGCTGTACAAGCATCTAAATATTGTATTTTTAAACTATACTTTCTTGCAATAAAAGATAAATGTTTCTTCCAAGTAAGTGAAGATTCATAACGCATAACGATGTTTCCTAATTAATTTCGGTAGAGAATATACAGCTGCAAGAAGTGTGTAGAGGTGTTGTATTCCACCCTAAAATTCTATACAGAGATTTACCCGAAAATGCACGTTTTAGGGTTCCTGTTTAAAAAGAAAAAGCATTTTTAGAAAAGGGTCTCTGTGTGTCCGTATGTCTGTGAACACGATAGCCAAAAAACGAAAAATCGGTAAAATACTAAACTAGATATTTAAGTTAACTATCTTCCAAACCTACGGTACGAAGGTTTTGTGGAAAACCCCACATCCCAAACTACCCCTTACATGGAAAAAAATAAAAAATATCTAACAATTTTGATTAAAATACCGTATATTAAACATATTTACATGTCATATAAAATGTATATCTTGACTTTTCTGGGAATAGCCACCGAAGATCTCTTTATTCTGGATTATTTTTTTAGAATTTTACATAGCTAGTAAATCGTAAGAGATAGGCAAAACCTTACTACACAGTAGATGCAGAACTCGTGAAAATGCACAATTTAGCATAGACATTTTTTCGTGAATTCGACAATTTTTGAGATACTCCTTGTTTTAAAACATACGGGAATTTGTCAACTCCTGGCAATGCAAAGAAACGGATTTCAATCACATGGCAACCAGCTTTTAAAATATTTGACTGTCATTTTAGCCTACAGTATTCGCTTTTTTCACTTCTGCGAGTACATGCAAGAAAGCATTTGTGCTCTTGTTTATCTCGATTATCGGGGAGTAGATAATGGCATAAGCTTTTTAATAATAATTTATTACAGAGATGCAGAGAAAGTCGTGTGAATAGAACACAGATTTTTTCCACACGAGTCATGTGTAAGACAGGAGTGCCATTGGAATCTGACTAAAAAATTAAATGCCCTAGCCGAATTTGAACTATGGATCTCTAGGTTGCTCTGACCACTGAGGTACCATGCAACATGCCGACACGACATTAAATTACTCAACTAATTCACATATTTCCGGTAAACCACAAGAAGATGTCATTATTTTAAGACAGCATACCCCAATCTCGTAAGTAATTTGAGGTCCCCGTTTTCACAGTTTAACCAACTATTAAGTCAATTAGTGTTAATTAACCCCCCCCCCAGACACACACACACACACAATCCATGTGTAGGACAGGAGCTGGATAGGTATGAGTCAGATTAAAAAATTCATTGCCTTAGCAGAGATTTCAAACACGGATGTCCCTGACTGTACCTATATATTTAGATTGCTATTTTTACTTTCTCTACACGTACTATGTACATAGTGTATAGAGAAGTATTGTACTCCAACCAAAAAATTCGATACCGAGATTTCACCGGAAAATGTTTTAGGGTCCCCTGTATCCAAAAAAAGCATTTTCAGAAAAAGGTCCGTGTGTGTCCGTGTGTCCGTGTATCCGTGTGCCTGTGAACACGATAACTCAAAAACGAAAAGTCGATAAAATACGAAACTTGGTATTTAAGTTTAGTATCTTCCAGGGATGCGAAACGAAGATTTTGAGAAAAATCCCCCCACCACAAACTACCCTTTACATGGAGCTTTTTTCGAAAATTTTGACTTTCTTAAAAATGGCTCTAACGATTTTGATTAAAATATCGTATATTAAAGACATTTACTTGACAAATAAAATGTATATTTTGAATTTTCTGGGAATAGCCTCTGAAGACTACCTTATTCTGGATGAATTTTACGGAATTTTGCATAACTGCTAAAGCATAAGAGATGGACAAAAACTTACCAGACAAAAAATGTACAGCGCGTTAAAACACACAATTTAATATGCATTTTTTCCGTGGAGTTAATGGTTTTTGAGACATTTCTTGTTTTTGGTTTCAGCTTTGAAAAATATATTATTCTCATACATGAATTTGTCAACTCCTGTCCATACAAACAAAGGAACTTCAGCCACATAGCAACCAGCTTTTGACTATCACTTTAACCTATGGAACCCCTTATTTGGCTTCTACTAACAAGAAAGCAAATAATAAGACTATTTCTGTTAATTTTGTCTCGATTAGAAGAAGTAAATAGAATAATTTGTTGCAGAGATGTAGAGAAAGTCATGCGAATGGAACACATCAGATTTTTTAAATTACCATTACCATTCAGTTTTTTCGGGGAGTAGTTTCATGTATTTAAATCTGGTAGGTCATAAGTGGAAGAAATGGGTGAAATGGTGGCCAAATGAGCCCAGGGATTTTAGAGCTTACAGTTATCTCACATTTGTCTTTTCAGAATAATGAAGAACCCGAAAAAAGAAAGCCTTATGAGGTTAATTAACTCTAACTCTGAACCTCTTGAATGTACGGCAGACACGTTCCCACCACGTTACAGAGGCAGGCACGTTAAGCTTTAATGCTGCCAAACTTTTTGATCTTGTTGTTTGCGTAACCTCATGTCCTTTAACTTAATTGTTCATATTGGACGATGAGTGAAATTGATGAAATGATCTTAGGCTCCATGGAGCTTAAAGTTACTCGACATTCGTCTTCTCAGGATATGGGAAAATCCCGAAAAACCTTATCCGGGTAACTCACCCTAAGCAAGATTCAAACTCGCGACCTGCACTACTCAGGCGGGCTGCCAAAATTTTTCATGTTCATTTTTTTTTTTTTTTTTGTAAATTATGCGCCATTGCATACCAACATTTGTCTCCCGGCGAAATGAGTGTTCTATTCACATCACTTTCTCTATCTACTCTGTAAACAAAGTATTATTATAAAATATCCTTTTATCTACATCATACTAACCAAGATAAACTTTACCAGAAATATTTTTGTTATTTAGTCGCTATGCGATTATCATTAACATTCTGTTGTCCTCTATGGACAAGAATAAAACAAAAGAGATATGAAACAGATGAGCACTTGCCGTTTAAGAAATTGAAACTAATAACTGGGAATATCTCAGAAATTGTTGGTTATAAAAACAAACAAACAAACAACACTATATGTGACCTAAATTGTCTTTTAATGAGATACATATTTTTTGTGTAGTAAGCTTTTATGTTCCTACAATTTTCCAGTTATGTAAAAGTCATTAACAATGAAGAGGATTTCAGGGGCCATTCTCAAGAAATTCAGGATATGCATTTTGTTTGCCATATAAACATCTATAATATTTGGATGGCAGTTTAACAAAAATCGTTAGAGCTAATGTTTAGAAAATCGAAAATTTCGAAAAATAAAAAGGGTAGTTAGGGGTGGGGTGATTAAAAATCTTCTTGCCTCATCCTTGGAAGATACTAAACTTAAATATCAAATTTGGCATCTAAGCAAGCTGTCGTTTTTGAGTTATGCTGTGCGCACACACACAGGCGTGGACTGTTTTTTAAAAATGATTTGTTTTGGATCAGGGACTCAAAACATGTTTCCTCGACAATTTTTGGGTGGAACACAACACATTCTCTACTATGTACACAGTACGTGTAGAGGAAGTAAAAATCACAATTTCTACTCTCACATGTCTTTTCTATTCACTCTTATCCAAATTATTCTTAAAACTATTTATTCTTCTCCCTATTTCATGTTAATCAAGATAAGCTTTTACAAAAGTTGCCGTATTGGATGTTTCCGTTTAAGTACAAGAGGATTAGGTGAATACACCAATCCATAAGAGCAGGGTGCTACCATGTGGTGACTTTGAAATTTCGTTCTCTTTACATGATCAGGAGAAAAAATACCTCATGTTTTCCATTTCTCTATCATTCTGCCGAAAAAAACAAAACAAAAAAAAAACTGTGCTTACAAAAGATCAATTATATCTACTTAATGCTAATCAACCTAAACATTAGAAGAGGATTACAGCATTTTTATTAGTTATTTTTTTTTTTTTTTTGCAAAAAGAAGAGAAATAGATCAAAGCGATATTCAAGTCTTTTAAAAGTAGTTGCTATGTGAAGATATTGTAATTCGGTTATTTTTGCATGGCCGGAAGTAAAACAAAATAAAAAGCGAATGACGACGTCCCTTTGAGAAAAGTTAGGGTATTTTTTAAATTGAAACCAACAGCAAGTAATATGTCGGAAATAGTTATCTCCGCAACAAATGTATCTGTTATAAAATGTATGTTTTAACGAGGTCTACATGTTTATGTAGTAAATCTTATGGTTTACCGGTTATGTAATGACAATGATAATTTATTTCACCATTTGGCATACATACAATGCAATAGATTGCATCAGCAAGTCATTAAAATTCATCTATATTTAAATATTCTTGTATGTTTTAAAAATTAAGTTCCTTAATTCTGTTTTTACACTAATTTGTCTTATATTTAAAGGCAGTTTATTATACAATTTCACTCCAAGATAGAGATGAGAGTTAACAGATTAATGTAACCGAAATTTAGTAGGTACCATATTATTTATACACCTTGTATAATGATATGTATATCAGAAAAAAGTAACTCATCTGTCTTTTGGAGATGAATAAAATTCAAGCATGCAAATACATACAAAGATGCCACAGTTAAAATTCCAAATTCTTTAAAAATAGTTGCACAATGTTGCCGAGAGTTACAATTTTTTTATTATTCTGAGAGTCTTCTTCTGGAGTAAAAATACTTGATTGGCTTCCCCAATGCTACCCCAGAGCAAAATACCATAGTTTAAATGGCAATGAAATAAACTATAATAAACAGTCAATAAAGTGCTAATGGAAACACACATCCTATAAGCTCTACAGATTGGAGAGAGCGCTTCAGAGCCTATTCCCAGAAAATTTCAAGCTATACATTTTATTTTCCATATGAACATATTTAATATATGGCGTTTTAAAGCATTTTTGAGAAAATATAAAATTTGTTTAAATGTTCCATGTAAAGGGTAGTTTGAGGTGGAGGAACTTTCCTGAAAATAATCTTCGTGTCACATCCTTGGCAGCTAGCTTAAATACTAAGTTTGGTACTTCACACACACACACACACACACACACACACACACACACACAAACACATGTCACTTCTCTTCTACTTCTATTTGACGTTACTTTATGCAATTACTCATACATAAGAACCTTCTCGTTATCCAGTCCGCAGCGATTTTCTTTAATATCTATTATTTTCTTACGGTCTACCATCTCAAATGCATTTTCTGGATCCTACATATTATCTTCTTTGCTTTTGTCGTTGATGGTCACTAGTGATCCAAGTGCGTTACTTGGACCTTTTATGTTCTCGAAGCCGAACTTCCGTCCTACTGAAGTGATGATTCTAAATAAAATACATGATCACCATCATTACCATACACACGTTTTCGTGTAGCAAATTGCTTAAATGTATTAAATCATTTTGTGTAGAAAGTATGAAATCGAGAAATCTGGCGAAAACTATGTGAATCTATTGCTGCTTACACTAATTTAAAAACGAGAAACTTCTATAAACTGCCTCAATACGCCGTGTTTACGCATTGTTTTATTCTGAAAGTGCTTTACTTCCATTTAGCTAACCAAATATCTTGTGACATCTCACGACGAATTCATTAGCATTCCCGGATTGAATTCAGCCGATTTTTCTATTTCTGTCGGTCGTATCTGTCCTGGTGAGGCAGTAGTTCACTATATAGGAATAGTAAGCAAAGACGTAAATCCTGATCCATGTGAGAGGGTCGTAAACGAGCATAGGGTGGTAATGTCTCACGCCTCGTGCTCTGAGATGGCGGTCGTAAACTGCATGAAACTGGAAGGCTAAAGAAGGATGTTTATGCCTGCAGAAATGGACTCGGTGTAGCTTGCGTCCTAAGCTTACTTCATTCACGGCCAACTAATAAACATTTTGGCTTATCTCATCGTTATTATCAAAGTTACTGCCATAACCTAGCAGGGGGTTTAGCGAAAACGTGTAACGGGCACTTCTACTTACTGCCAAGTTAATAATTTGTACACGTATTAGAGAGAGAGAGAAATGTACATTATTACTTTGTAACTGCCAGTTTTTCACGGTATTTACAGGCTAAAATTATTTATAGTATTTTATAATTTACTTATATTTAATCCATTCAAACTTCAGTATAATTTTTAAAAATATTATCAGGAGGTACTTTGCCGCTGTTTTTGCAGATATTTAATGGATTTCTAGTCTCAAAGGATAAACTAAGGGCTTTAAGACTGTGTTTTGAATTGTGGCTCTTTCATATTCATTACCAGACAAAGGGGTTATTTAGGATTACTCTTAAAGGTGTTTTTGATTTATAAATAGTTGCATTGGGTTCCCCTCTTCCATTCCTCTCGAGTATTCCAAAATCAATCTTCCTCTAGGTCTCATTATTCCTATCAATTTTTTGCTCTATATCTGGTGGACCAACCCAGTACTTTCTTGGGGCGTCTCTAATCTGACACGGTGCAGGTGTTCGAACCACTGAAGCTGTCTTCGTTCTAAGTAGTTAATAATATTTTCTTGTAGATTAGGTTCTTCCATAACGGTGTCATTTCTAGTCTTCCGAAAACAAGACACACGTAAGCAGCGCCGTAAACTATACGTTTCTACTGCTTTAATGTCTTTCATTTAATGTCCAGCTTTCGGCACCGTTTGCTAGAATAGTTTCTGCTATCACATTTAGTATCATTAACTTTGTCTAATTACTTTCTCTACACATACCTACTATGTACATAGTGTATAAACAAGGTATTGTAATGCACCCAAAAATTCGTACCGAGATTTCACCAGAAATACATGTTTTGGGAAAAAGGTCCGTGCATTTTTGGAAAAAGGTCCGTGTGTGTATCTGTGGACAGCATAGCTCAAAAACGAAAAGACTGTTAAATACCAAACTTGGTATTTAAATTTGGTATCTTCCAAGGATGCGAAAAGAAGATTTTCAACCCCCAACTGCCCTTTATATGGAACTTTTTTCGAAAATCTTGATCTTCTCAAAAATGGCTCTAACGATTTTGATTAAAATATCGTATGTTAAATACATTTACCTGTCAAATAAAATGTATATCTTGAATTTTCTGGGAATAACCTCGAAGACCACTTTATTCTGGATGAATTTTACGAAATTTTGGATAACTGCTAAACCGTAAGAAATGGACAAAACCTTACCACACAAAAAATATAGAGTACATTAAAACACACAATTTATGTTATATAACATTTTTTCGAGGAGTTGATCGTTTTTTAGATATTTCCTGTTTTGGTTTCAGCTTTGAAAACTTGTACCTTTCTCATACAGGAATTTGCCAACTCGTGTCTATACAAACAAAGGAACTTCAGTCACATAACCAGCTTTTGACTATCACTTTAACCTATAGTACTTCCTTATTTCGCGTCTGCTTACAAGGAGGCAAGTAATAAGACAATTTCTGCTAATTTTTCTCGATTAGCATGAAGTAAATAGAAGAATAAGCTTATTAACAATAATTTGTTACAGAGAAGTACAGAAAGTCATGTGAATGGAACACATCAGATTTTTTTCATAGTATCTTAACATATGTATACATGTTATATGCCTTGACAAGTTCTATGTTCAGTGGCTTCCTGGCCTAAACGAACCTACAAATGCTTCCTAATCTAATCTAATCTTATAAGGAAGAAAATATTACGACAATCTGAGCTAATGTTTATCTCGTTTAGCATGAAGTAGATAGATGAACAAGCTTTTGAAATAATAGTTTGTTTGCAGATTAGGTAGATAAAATCTGATGTGTTCCACTGACATGACTTTCTCTTGCTGTGCCGCAAATAATAGTTTCTTCCAAAAGACTATTCTTTTATCTACATAATACTAATTGAGATCAACGTTACCATAATTGGTCTTATTAATTGCTTCTTTGCAAGTTGAAGGCAAACAAGGGAACACGTTAGGTTAAAGCAATAGCCAAATCTTTTAAAAACCGGTCGCTGTATGGAATGCTGGCTAGAAGTAAACAAAAGAGAGACGAAAAGAAATATGACTTCCCGTTTGAGAAAAGTTTAAACAGCTTAAAACTGAAATCAATAACACAGAATATCTCGGAAACGGTTAACTATACAACAAAAATTTAATTGATATAAATTGTGTGTTTTAACGAGATCTATATTTTTTGTGTAGTAAGTTTTTGTTTATCTCTTACAGTTCACCCGTTATACAAATGTTATCCACCATGAAGAGGTCTTTGGAGGATATTCCCAGAAAATTCTAGATTTTATTCTGTTAGTCATAAACATATATTAAGCATAAGGTATTTTAAACAAAATGTTGGAGCCATTTTTGAGAAAATCAAAATGTTCGAAAAATAATCCATGTAAAGGATCTTTAGGGTTGGATTTTCCTGAAAATCTTCGTGTCGTACCTTTGGAATGCACTGAACCTAAATACCAGGTTTAGTATTTAACCGACTTTTTTTTTTTTTTTTTTTTTTTTTGGGGGGGTGGATTTGGAGAACCTTAAAACATATATTTCCGGCAAATTTCGGTATCGAAATTTTAGTGGAATACAATACCTTCTCTATCCATTATGATATTGTACATACGTGCTAGAGAAAATAAAAGATATATCAATGGAACACATCATTTTTTTCTTTTTTTTTTTTTTGTAGCTTAACGTCCTTTAACCTGGTTGGTCATATCGGACGATGAATGAAATTCACTGGTGAAATAATGCTCAAGTGATCTCAGGATAAGTGAAAACCCCGAAAAAACCGTATCCGGGCAACTCACTCAAAGCGAGATTCGAACTCTCGACCGTTTAAATGTGAGGCAAACAAGTTACCCCCACTATACCCAGTTGGGTTTCACCAGATTTGTTTTATGTAGTATTTGTTTTGCCTTATTTGTTTTAAAGCTGCTAGCCTTCCGTTGGAGTATTTAGCGGCAACCTCAATTTGCAGCCCCTTATCGTAATTACCCTTACTGTTATGCCATTTCTTGCTCTTAAAATGAGGTTTTCTAATTCCAAAAATAAACACTTATTACAATGGATACGCATACAGGATTTGGCATTCTGTATTCTAGTAGGTATTATTAATGGGCATTTATTTATTTATTTTATTTTGCCCAATTATCAAGATTTTGCGATTAATTCAAATAAATCATCTAGAAACCTTGGAAACTTGTTCTTTTCAAGGCTTTTTTCTTGTGAATGGACGGCCTTCGCCTTGAGAGGATATTCACCATCCAAACATGTATTGCACTTGTGTTATTAGACTAGAAAATTGTCACATGGTATTCGTTTGCGTCCTGAGTATCCTAGTTGGCATGTGGCCAACTTGCTTAGACATTACATAGACGATCAGGTGACAGCTTCTAGGGCAATATGTCGTTATATTTCCTGTCCTGATGTTTTGTGAGAGTAAAGAAAGAGATAGGTTTATTTCAGAACGATCATCTTAAACAATACTAGCGCTATGGATTTCTACACTAAGCAAAGTTATTCTGATTCATTTCAACAAAAAACATTGACACTTTAATTTGATTTCCTGTAGGGTTATAATAAATATAGTTACAGACGTTGCTTAGAGCTTTGCTACATGCAAAACAACACGAAAGAAAAACGAACCGAGCGGGATGGCTCAAGCCGTGACGTCTGTTACGGAAGGTGCTCGGCTCAGATCCCATCAAGGTCTATAGGTAACTAAATGATAAGGACGATTTGTATGTATTGACAATCACGACCATCTGGCAAAAACCCAACGCTCCCTAAGTCTAAAATGACAGCAAAACTAATAAATAGATGGTAATTGTGATTATGCTGCCATCTAGCCACAAATAGTAAAATCAGCTAGACCGGACGGTACCCCAGCGCCATCTGCTTGTCACGGAGAAAAGTAATATGGTGTATAAGGCCTACAAGACTTGGCCGTACAGGTTGCAAAAAAGCAGCCAGACTGGATGGCACTCTTGCCCTTGTGTTTGGTGCGAAGGGTATGGGCACGAAGAAAAGGCCATGAAGACTCCTGAAATGAAATGGCCTGTTCTTTATGGACGCTCTTTAACTGCTTTGGTTCTCAGCATCCCATTCTATATTGGGCGTGAAAGATCACTTAATTTTGCTCAGAGGCCTCTCTTATCAGGCTTGAGGTTCTTTTACGTGCCGTAAATATACGACACGGGACCCACAGCTTTACTTCCCTTCCGAAGGAAGCCATGCTAAGGATTTTTACGCCCGAAAAAATCCATCGTTCTCTGCCGGGTTTGAACCCGCGACCTTGGGTATATGAAGTTAGCATGGTAACCATTACGCATGAAGACTCCTGTCTACCATATAGTTCAAACGAACATCACGAACAAAACTGTCGCGATACGACCAAGCAGTTAAAACGAGGTTAATTAAATATAATTAGAAAAAATAAAACAGACACAAGGTTTGCAGTACGGGATTGCTCCACACAGCACAGAGTGGAAGTTGTCCGCTAGAACCAATTGCTTGCTTCCTCCCCATGTGCGTGCATGCACTTTCAACTATGTTGCCAATTTTCTTGTAAACAGAGCGCGTATTGTCAATAGTTGTTTACTTTAGCTCAAGTGAAGCTGATTTTTCCTTTCTCTACACCTACTATATATATATATATATATATATATATAGTGTATAGACAAGGTATTGTATTGCACCCAACAATTCGATACCGAGATTTCACCGGAAATATATGTTTTGGGATCCCCTGAATCCAGAAAAAAAGCATTTCTACAAATCTGTCAGTGTGTGCATGTATGTCTGTGAGCAGCATAGCTCAAAAACGAAAAGTCCACTAAATACCAAACTTAGTACCCATTTAAGTCTTCCAAGGATGCGACACCAAGATTTTCAACAAAATTCCCCAACCCCAACAATGGAAAAATGTTCAAACATTTTGATTTTCTCAAAAATGGCTGTAACGATTTTAATTAAAATATTGTATATTAAAGATATTTATATCACAAATAAAACGTATATCTTGAATTTTCTGTAAATAGCCTCTGAAAACATCGTTATTCTGGATGAATTTTGCATAGCTAGTAAACCGTAAGAGATAGTCAAAACCTTACATAACAAAACATGTAGAGCTCATTAAAACACACGGTTTATGTTATATATATTTTTTGAGTGCAGTTGGGAACTTTTGAGATATTTATTGTAATTGGTTTCAGTTTTAAAATACTTATACTTTTCTCAGACGTAAATTTGTCAACTCCTGACCGTACAAAGGAAGTTCAATTGCATAGCAACAGGTTTTAATTGCTTTGACTATCACTTTTGAGCCTATGGTACTCCCCTATTTCCCTTCTACTTACAAGGAAGTAATAAGACATTTCTGCTAATTTTTCCTCGATCAGCGTAAAGTTAATGAAGAATAAGCTTTTTAACAATAATTTGTTGCAGAGATGTAGAGAAAGTCAAGTAAATGAAACACATCGATTTTTTGTTATGATGCGATTTACTGTATTATCCTTGAACCATGACTTGAAGCTTTCCTGGCGGCGGTATGAAAATAACTTTTCTCGGGCTATCAGCCAGGTGAATTCTGGAATAATTTCCAAGCTTTCAAGAGCTAACGTCGCTCTCATCTTCAGGGAATGATGTAGAGACTCCGGGTACGCCTTATATATAGTAGTCCGGTGGGGGGGGGGACCGGCCAGGAGTCTCTACATCATTCCCTGAAGATGAGAGCGACGTTAGCTCTTGAAAGCTTGGAAATTATTCCAGAATTCATCTGGCTGATAGCCCGAGAAAAGTTATTTGTATTATCCTTATTGTACTTATTGTTATAATTGTTGTTATATTTGTAGAAGTTACTTTATATTCAATATTACGGCTTTCATTTTTTGCGTTTTATGAAGAGATAGTGCATGTATACAAGTAGTGCTGACCTCTCTTGGTTGCTCAAAATGTTAAGAGCTGGAGATACAGCGGAGGCACTATCTATAGGACTCTTTTTCCTCGTTGTCATAAAGTTAGCCCCGATTTCTCCCGGGCCCTTAAATTTCCGTAATTACATAGCTCGCATTCCCCCCAGTAAGTTCTAGGAATCCAGCTGTTGATCGAAATAAATAATAGTTCAACTCATTTATGTAGATTCATTATCAGCAGAGGCGAGTAATAGTAATCGCTGTAAATTTGGCGTTTCAATTTTGAATATTCGTGTTTATAATAGACATATTTTTATTAATTTTGTGACAAGAAAGAAAAAGAAAGTATTTTTGAGCACCGTCCTGAAAAGGAGCCTTAGTAAAGCCATTCAAATGTTTGGTCGTTTGTTTGAGTCAAAGATCATTTCGTGCTTCCAGGCATAGCCAAAGTCGTAGGCAGGCTCCTCCAAAAGGTAATGTAACATCACAAGCACGCCTACAGTACTGACATGATTCAACCTTCAATAATATGTATAATTGGTTAAAATTCCACAGGCAATCCAGATTTTAAGGTGTTCGAAACATTAACCTGTTCAGATTTGAAATTCGTTAGATGGCCGAGGTTTTGATTTCTTCTTTAGATCATAGGGGTTTTATCTGCACAGATCCTCGGCTACGCTTTGCGGTTTAAGTCTTTAGAAGTTTACAACAGACAAAGCGGTTAATAGCAGAATAACGGAAGTACCAAATCCAGACCTTATGTTATGGAAGTTATGCCCAAAATTGTTGCTGCTTCATGTAAAACATAACATTTTACCATTTCTTCATTAAAACCAGAAGTGTAAGTGAGTGCTGGATGTCTACAGATTAAAGGGAATGTAGTAGGGGATTCTTCTAATATTAAAGCGTATCGAAAATGATGCACTTCAAACTACCGAGCCAAAATGCTCACGCGGTTGAAGGCATTACAACAATTTGTTTCAGAGATCGCGGATTGCGTGGGTTCGAATACCGTATCATTTTTGCAGTTATCAAATTGACTTTCCATTGTTTGCATTACTAACAAGTAAGTAAATAGTGAATGTGGGACTTAAAATGAACTTAACTCTAAAATTCATATCATGGCATTATTATAATTACTTTAATTTGACACACAGTTCAGACTCTATTACAACTTAATATACACAAACAAAACAAAAATATTAATAATGAAATACATAAATATCCAGTCCAATATCCTTCATGCTCGAAAACCTTGCTAATTCGTCTCATCATGGAATCTATGGTGAAAATAACGTGGTCTTTCTGCGAGGGAATCCTACCCATCATCGACCCTGCCTTATAGATCGGCAGGTTTCCTGGGAGCTGGGACACGGAATTGTCTCATTTAAATTACATTAAATTTAGTTTTATTTATGGACGCACTTTAACTGCTGAGGTTCTTAGCTTCCCATTCTTTATTTGGCGTGAAAGTCCGTTTAATTTTGCTTTATCAGAATTGAGATTATTTTACGTGTCATAAATCTACGACTCGGGACCAAAAGCTTTATATGTATTTCCCTTCCAAAGGAAGCCACGCTAAGGATTTTTACGTCCGAAAATAGTCATCGCCCTTTGCCGGGTTTGAACCAGCAACCAACCAGAGACTAGCAAATTACCCCAAGACTATGGAGGACATCTGTATCCTTTATTTCTTCCCAGACGTTCTAAATTGGCTTTAGATCAAGTAACCTGGGATAGTGAGGCATTTTAAACAGTTATATAGGGTTATTTAATATTTATGAATTGAACAATCACATAGAACTGTTTCTTAATCGTTGGAAGGATGTTAGTTTGAAATGAAGATGAATATATATTACATATCATTTAGTTTAATAATACTTAAAATACATATTTACTAAATTATGTTCTTCATAAAAAAAACCAAAATCTGGAATTAAAATGCAAATGTGAACATCCCAGATTTAACTCTGAATACTTTTTACTTTACAATGTACATAATAGTTAGAGAAGGTATTGTAGACCAATCAAAAATTCAATACCTATATTTCACCGGAAATACATGTTTCGAGGCGCCCTCAATTCAAAAAGACCATTTTTAGAAACATGTCCGTGTGTGTCTGTATGCGATGTGTGTGTCTGTGGACCGCATACCTCAAAAAAACGAAAAGTCAGTTAAATACCAAAATTGGTATATAAGTTTAGTATCTCTCGAAGGACGTGACATGAAGACTTTTACGAATATACCACACGCCAAGCTACCCTTTGCATGGAATAATTTTCGAAAATTTCTTAAAAATGACTCTTAATGACTTTGATTAAAATATCGTATATTAAGGATATTTACATGAGAAATAAAATGTATATCTTGAATTTTCTGGGAATATCCTCTAAAGACCTCTTTATCCTGGGTGAATTTTGCTAGGTTTTGCATAACTGGCATAGATAGATAAAAACTTACAGCACAAAAAATGTATCACAAAAATGAGATCAAGCAGGTACCTCAAAGGGACGAACGTCACAGAATTGGGAAAATAAATGAGGACATAATGATTTCCTTATCTTCTATCAAAAAAGCTACTAATTACCTTCAATCTGAGCAAAAAGCAACGCTGCACCTTATTCTTCTTTACAGCTGCAAAATATATGATGACTCTCTGAGCCCTCTTGCATCAGACAGCAGTGCTATAGCAGCTCTGCGCTTCCTTTCAAGTGAAAACAACAAAGCTCAATTGCATATTCTTCACAACATCGCCACCTTATCGATATCTTGTGATCTTGACATTAGAAGACACTAATGCTCTATGCTCTAAATTTATCGGTGAATTTGTGTAACAGTGACTTTTTACTTTCTCTACACGTACTATGTACATAGTGTATAAAGAAGGTATTGTATTGCGCCCAAAAATGATACCGAGATTTCACCGGAAATACATGTTTTGAGACCCCTCTGGATAAAAAAAGGCATGTTTAGGAAATTGCCCGTGTGTGTGTGAGTGTGTGCAGCATAGCTCAGAAACGAAGACCGTTAAATACCAAACTTGGTTTTTAAGTTTGGTATCTTCCAAGGATGCGACACGAAGATTTTCAAGAAAATACACTCACCCGCAACTAACCATGCAATATTTTTCGAAAGTTTTGGTTTTCTCAAAAATGGCTCTAACGATTTTGATTAAAATCTGTTATATAGAGATATTTATGTGACAAATAAAATTATATCTTCATTTTCTGAGAATAGCCTCTGAAGACATGTTTATTCTGGTTGAATTTTGAATAACTGGTAAACCGTAAGAGATAGACAAAAAAGGTACCACACAAAAAACCCAGTTTTTTTTTCTCGTAGAGTTGACCGTTTTGATACATCCCTTGTTATTAGTTTCAGCTTTAAAAAACTTATACTTTTCTCATATGGGAATTTGTCAACTGTCCATACAAACAAAGATAGGTACTTCAATCACATAGCAACCAGCTTTTTAAAATATTTGATTATCGATTTAACCTATGGTACTCCCTTATTTCCCTCCTATTTACAAGGAAGCAGGTAATAAGACCCTTTCTGTCAATTTTTTTCTCTATTAGCATTAAGTAAATAGAAGAATAAACTTTTTAACAATAATTGAATGCAGAGATGAAAGTCATGTGAATGGAACACTTCAGATTTTTAAAATAATTTTGAGCTTACTTTTTGTTTTTGTAATATTTTAGAAATATTTGTTTCCAGATTCCACTGTATCGCCTAGGCCTTCTAAACCTACCAAGCAGTTAACAGTTCAAAAATACGTCACAAATCGATCACCATTTCTCTTTAGTGCCACTTCCTGCAGCTGAAGATGAAGATATTGCTTTACAGAATGACTCTTAAAATGAGGGAAGAAGTATGAGTCTGCTCTACCTGTTCTTGCGAAAGTTGCTAAAAAGAGATCGAACATTCCAGCACCCAGCTCATCTAGCGAAAGAAATTTCAGTGCGCATGGTTTAATACTCACCGATCGTGGAAGTAGATTGGATCTCAGTATTGTCGATAATATGCTACACGTTCACAGTAACAACAATTCATCGAATTGTAACATAAACGAATAAGACACTATGAGAACTAAAACCTTACGTGTAAAATCATTGTGACTTTTGTCTATTAATTATTTGGTTTGTTTATTTTTTTTCTTACCGATAAACACATACATAGTTTATTTAATTGCCAAAACAGGCATATAAAGAGAGTTAATGGCAGCTGGGCTTGAATAAATTAAATACCCATTTTGTTGATTATTAATACGTAATTATTGATATAACTCCATGCCTCATACGTAGAACCTAGTAGTGATGCATGTCTGTTGACAAAAGAGGAGCGGATAGAATATGCATTCATGCGTGTGGTTGAGGTCTAAAAATCATTATTTTGTTATATCAGACGAGTGAAGCATTTTTCATTTTTCCAGACATGTTTATGCAATATGTTAAATTCTAAAATGCGTGTAAGTAATACGTAATTAACTTCTGGAAATCAGTTAATCGCATACTGTACAACTTTAGAACTAGGTGGATAAAATCAAATAGCAGAATAGTATGCATTAATAACAATTCCAGTTCACTAACCATAATTCCTTTAATATTCTGTTTTCTGCGTGCTCTTAAAGTCACAAGAACGCAGGAATCAGTGAACTTAAGTTTTATAAACGACTGAAAAAATATTTTCTTGCAGATGATGCATATTTTTTCAAAGTGATTAACTTGGAATCCTGAGAGTCCCATCTGTATTTCTCTGCATATCTTAAGGATTTATAAATTATTTGCCACGAATGAAATCAAGGAACTCTTGAACGAGCCTCTTAATTCTTAATCTTTTTAGGGATACTTAATTATGACATTTAATTTGCACTTAAAAAGTACTGAACTCTCAATTTGTTTTGACATATCATCCACTACAATTATCTAAAAAAATACTCAACAGTTCGGCTGCCAAAGCATTTATAGGCTTGCAGCATTTCTAGAAATCGGCTGACTGTTGAGACGTTATGGAAATCAGAGGTTTCGCCAATGTTCCATACCTTTTGCGAGAATATCAGTAATAGCCGCGGCTCTATGGAATTAAAGGTAAATGGTAGGATTAGCTATAAAATTGTTCTTGTTCATTGCACAAAATTTCATAAAGAACACAGGAAGATAAAGGAAACTAATTAATTGGGTGTTTGAGTTAAAAAAACAAACAAACTAACCAACTAATAATGTAGACGTTACTTGAATGTTTTGGAAAGGTTATTTTGATTATTTTTAGCAATTGGAACAGTCGGAAGTGTTGCTGAAAAATAACCATTCTACCACCTCTTGATATCGAAATTATTTTCGTATAAAACTAATAACTGTTTTATGGATAAAGATTGGAGAAACAGAGAAATAACTGCAACATTTAATTTCAGTTATACTAAAGTTCATGTTCCAGTTGTGTTATAATGTTTTTTTTTTTTTTTTTTTGGTAGTGTTTAACGCCCGCTTTTACTGCTCTGATGATGACACTAATGATACATGAAGATGGAGCCCCGGTGGAATGAGATGGCGGGGGAAACCGGAGAACCCGGAGAAAACTCGCCCCTGCGCCGCTTTGTCCACCACAAATCTCACATGCAGTCGCTTGGGATCGAACCCGGGCCGTCTAGGTGAGAGGGTGTTAAAATGTGAGCGTCATTAATAAGGGAAGGCAATTAGCTTGAAGTCACAATCATGAAGGTAATTAGGTTCCGGAAACTCAATAAGTCAGGAATTCATCAGCGTAGGTTCCACTAATGACAATAGCATGCTCATAAATTCGAAAGATGGCTTGTAAAAGACACACGGGCCAAATTTGAGAATTATAGAATAAGAAAGATAATGAGAAATTAGTCAAAAAAGTAAACTGTATCAGATTCAAATATGAAGTATACATTCTAATATGGCACTGTATAGAGCAACAACTTTAGCTGGGTAGTTCATGATGCAGGGGGCTTAGGTTAATAAGAGCGTGTATTTCGAAAGCTTTTGACTTCTGCTGCGACTTGTGCAGCGAGTTCTGCTTGTCTTACGTTTGTTACAAGGTAGCACTCAATTACTGAGCGTAGCTCCTCAGTCATTGCCGATGATTGTTGAAGGGATTCGCCGTGTTACGTTTAGCAAATCATCGAAACTTAAACTTATTCTTAACAATCTCAACTTATTCCCAATCTTGTTCAGTAAACAGCTTCTATTAAATATTTTCATTAAATTTAACTGGCTTTGTCCTTTCTCGCAAGCACCCTGAGAGAAAGAACTCACAAGCTAGCACTGGAGCAACGGAGGAAACGACTTCTCTACTGTTTATCAGACAACTTAGTTCACTGAACATTCATAGCCATTTAGTTTCTCTCTGCGTTTCCTAGTTAAATACATACTATTATCGCTTAGGGTGAAGTGATTAATATATTGCATGCGCGGAAAGTGTTTAATAACTTCAGATTAACTGTAGTTGTTTAAAGTCATTTCTGCGCATACTGGTAAACACATGTTTCTAGCACGCTTAGTTCAATTTCTAGAATGCTTATAACTTTGGTTACATGAAATAAAGAAACTGATTGTTTAAAGTTTGCTATGCTCAACGTTTGACTTGTCTATACAATATATTTAAACACTTGACACTGTAATCACATCAGCTTTAGTCACCTTGTAATTATGGAAAATAATCAGCCCTGAATGTGAAGCAGTGTCTAACAATATTTTAGACTTGCAGTAGCTATTTTGCGGATTGTTTTGTGTTTAATGTTTCGTTATATATAGGTAACATATCAGTAATTAGTAGGTAGATATATGTTTGCTAAATATAAAGTTTAAGACTCCAGTACCAAAATGAAACAGATACTTCAGGCGTTTCGTCTGGGACTGGCGTTTGGTAAATCGTGGGTTCGATTCCCGCGGCCGATCTCTCTGACCCATGGGTCTTTCAGTTTTTTTCCCGGAATGCTGTGATGGTTTCTTCATTCTCCCAAACTTCCTGTCCCTTCATTTCAGTTTTATTTCATTACAGCCGGTCTCTTTCGGTGTGGTAAGTGCGGTGTATGCACATTGGAAATACAGCTCTCAGTATCGGGACGGTATTGAAGTCCTCCATCAGACCAAGGGTGTCCGGTCAAACCTATGGCGTAAACCTCGATGGCTCTTTCTCAGGGGTACAGTTTCGGCTGACCGTCTATCTATATTACTCTCATAAGATATTATTCTCCTGGGGTCTGACGACAATAAGCCCAAAGATGGAACACACTCTGGAAGGTGCCAACCAAGCAGTAGCAAAATATCATAATAAGAACCTAGCACTTATAAAGAAAAGTGGCGAATGTAATTTTCAAATGATTCGCAGTAAAGTAAGGCTCATTGTGTTAGCGTTCTTAGTCACCAGAAGACAGTGCTTCTGAAGGCGACGATGATGACGAACGCAAAAAAGGTGCCAGAATATGATTCTTACGGTGAATCAATAATGAAATGTTTAATGTTTCCTTAGGCTACAGGTAACAAGTTAAAGTAAATGGAATAGAATTCCTGTTTTATTAGTCATCGTAAAACGTTGCTTGATATGTCTCATATGAACCTGCAAAGATTAGTTACCAAACACTTCATTAATAAGTGCTGCTCTAACAGCGCTTAGATTTGCTGTCGAAAATGTAGCACTGCGCTGCTACCCATTCGCTCGAGTCCATGAATTCAGCTGTTTGACATAATTGCGTTGCTTGATCACAGGCTTTTACCTCTCCCTGCCAATATAAATTTGCTTTATGGTAACAATTTATATCTCTGTTAATACGCATATTTGCGATGTTCGTAAGAAAGGGACCTTGAAGACAAGGTGAACGAGATTCGGGCCGAAAAGTGTTGTGTTCCAGTTGCATACCAGGATGGGTGCCCGAAGAACAAGTGAATTATAATCTTGCTAAATCCATGCGACATGCAGCCTCCGCATATCGGTGCTAGAAGAGTAACTCACATGTAACTCAAGTTATATTCGATTCAAAAATTTGATGTGTTCCATTCTCATGACTTTATCTACACATTCTACAACAACCTATTTGTACAAAAAAAATTTTATATGTTCCATTCACTTCCTCTATCTAATTGATGACAATCAAGATCAATATTAGCAGAAATTGTCCTTATTATGTACTTGGCTCCTTGTAAGTAGAAAGGCAAAAATCTAATATATTCCAATCATGATGTCCCCTGGCTGTTCAGTAAACAAACCTTTTATTCAAAACATTAATCTGTTATCTACATCATGCTAATCAAGATAAACATAAGCAGAATTAATCTTATTACTAGCTTCCTTGTAAATAGAAAGGAAATAAGAAAATGCACAGGCTAAAACGACAGTCTTGTCCTTTAAAAGCTGGTCGCTATGTGAAACAATTGAAATTCCAATCTCTTTGTTTGCCTGGAGTAAACAAACGAGAAAAAGATGTCTTCTCGTTTGAGAAAAGCACAAGTGGCTTAAAATTGAAACCAATAATCCGGAAAATGGAAATGGCGTGTTATTTATGGACGCTCTTTAACTGCTATGGTTCTCAGCGTCCCATTCTATACTGGGCGTGAAAGACCGCTTAATTTTGCTCAGAGCCCTCTCTATTAGGCTTGAGGCTCTTTTACGTGCCGTAAATCTACGACACGGGACCCACGGCTTTGCTTGCCTTCCAAAGCAAGCCATGCTAAGAATTTTTACGCCCGAAAAAAAAAAAAACATCGTCCTCCTTCGGGTGTGAACCCGCAAGTCAGCATGGTAACCATTACACCACGGAGGGCGATGAATAATCCGGAATATATCCAGAATATATCGAAAACGGTTAACTCTTAATTTATTTTAAAAAAAAGTATATATATATATATATATATATATATATGACAAATTGTTTTTTAGTGAGATCTACATTTTTGTGTAGTAAGTTTATGCATACCTCTTACGGTTTTCCAGTTACATAAAAATCATCCAGAATGAAGTCCTCAGAGGCTATTCCCAGAAAAGTCAAGATTAACATTTCTTTTGTCATAAAAATATCACACATAAATTATTTTAATCGAAATGGTTAGAGCCATTTTTCAGAAAATAAATATGTTCGAAAAATGTACCATGTAAAGGGTAAATTGGGATGGGAGGATTTTCTTGAAAATCCTTTGAAGATACCAAACTTAAATACCAAGTTTGGTATTTAATGATCTTTTCGTTTTTGAGCTATGCTGTTCACAGGCTCGTGCGCGCGCGCTCGCACATACACACGGACATTTTTCTAAAAATGCTTTTTTGGACTCAGGGACCTTCAAAACATATATTTCCGCGAAATCTCAACATGTAATTTTTGGTTGGAATACGATACATTCTCTATATACTATTACACAGTATGTATCTTTATGTGATTAAAGTTCTTTTTGCATGAATTGGAGTAAAACAAAAGAAACAGAATGACTAAACATGTATTTTTGATAAAATCTCCACATAGCTTTTGGCTGGAACGCAATGCTAACCTACTGAGAGGGCAAACTGTCCTTTCATTTTACTCGATTTGGAAAGAATTTGAAATTTGGTGAAATTATGTTTCGGTGCTGAAATACTTAAGAAGTGTAATGAAAACAAAAATAACTTTTGGATAGGCAGAGTTAGACTGAAAAATTCAATGTGATTTGAACCACGGATCTACCGGTTTCTAGCCGGTTGCTCTAACCACTGAGTGCCATGGCAACATGCCAGCACGGCTTTAAATTCCTCAACTGACTGGCATGTTTCGTGACAAACTACGGTAATTTCAAATTATAACAGTTATGCAAAAGTCATCCAGAATGAGAGGTCTTCAGAGACTATTCCCAGAAACTTCAGGATATGTATTTTATTTTTCCGTAAATATCTTTAATATACGTTATTTTAATTAAAATCGTTAAGAAATTTTTTTGAGAAAATAAGCATTTTCGTAATTTTTCCCATTTAAAGATTAGCTTGGGACGGGGGGGATTTTTCTCAAAATCTTCTTGTCGCATTTTTGGAACATATTAAACTTCCACAGCAAGTTTGGTATTTTAACGACTTTTCGTTTTTGAGTTATCATGTTAACGGACACTCTGATACAGGGGCGCACATCACATACACACCCGCGCACTCAGACTTTGTAAACTTTTTTGATTACTGTGGACCCTAAAACGTGTATTTCCGGTGAAATCTCAGTAATGAATTTTTGTGTGGAGTGCGCTACATAGAGAAGCAAACAAAATGTTCATTTCACGGTGCAAATATGTCCGTGTAGGAAACATCAAGTAGTAAATTAGTAGTGTCCTTGTGGAAAACGTAAGACAGAGGTAAAAAGCAACATACTGCAATGAGTGCATATTAACGCACCAATTGTCAAAATATCTGTTCCACTACTCCTAACACGCTGCCTATTTCTTTCAATTTGGATGTGGCATAATTTAGTAAGGCTATATTTTTTCCCCTCCTCTTAAGTCGAAAGGTACACAAATGTGCTTTCTCCACTTTCTCTTTCATAAACTGCGTCATGGAGTCAAGGTCCAGTTGGAAATATAATGATCCGCTCACGGTCGACTGCAATCTCCAGACGTCTTTGCACTCCGTGTTTAGTTACCACCATCTTCACGTTATTGTCATAAACGTTCAGGTCTAGACCATGTGGCCTGTCCCTTCTCCAGAATTCAAATCTGCATCCCGTCGTTTTGCAGTCCACGTACCACTTGCGGATATTGCTCCCACTAGGTAGATCAACACCAAGTTTTCTTCTAAAATTGCGTTGTACAATGACACAGACGTAGATAGGTGAAAACATAGCACACAAAATGCCCTCCTGTGTTCGTTTGCAGCTTTTTTACTTTCGCTACACGTACTATGTACATAGTATATAGAGAAGGTATTTCATTCCACCCATAACTTCGATACCGAGATTTCACCGGAAATACTCGTTTTAACGTCCGCTGTATCTATAAACACTTTTGGAAAAAGGTCCGCAAGTGTGTGTCTGTGAACACGGTAACTAAAAAACGAAAAGTCGGTAGTATACCAAACTTGGTATTTAAGTTTAGTATCTTCCAGGGATGCGACTCGAAGATTTTGAAGAAAATCCCCCCACCCCAAACTACGCTTTACATGGAAAAAATTCGAAAATTATGATTTTCTCAAAAATGGCTCTAACGATTTTGATTAAACTACCGTATATTAAAGATATTTACACGACAAATAAAATGCATATCTTGAATTTTCTGGGAATAGCCTCTAAATACCTCTTCATTCTGGATGAATTTTGTTGGATTTTGCCTAACTAGTAAATCGTAAAAGATAGACAAAAACTTACAAGAATTTATATATCTCGTTGAAACACAATTTATGTCATATATATTTTTTTCCCTAAAGTTGACCATTTTTAAGATATTTCTCCTCATTGATTTCAGTTTTGAACTTTTCACATGGCAATGCAAAGAAACGGATTTATTCCACATGACAACCAGCTTTTAAAAGAGTTGACAATCGTTTTAGCCTAGTGTATTTCATTACTTCCATTCTACTTAAAAGAAAGTATTTTTGCTAATGTTTATCTAGATTAGTATGGAGTGGACAGAAGAATAAGCTTTTTAACAATGATTTGTTACAGAGATATAGGGAAAGTCAGGTGAATGGAGCACATCAGATTTTTGTTTTTGTTTTATGTTATTTTTTTGTTTTATCGTTTCCTAGCCACGAAATTAATAACCATGCAATAGGTCCAGTACTATAATAAAACATATTGGAGTTTATCTTTCCATTGATACCAATATCATGTTTCTAAGTGCCTCCTAATGTTGTTATTCAAGTTTGTAATTGCAAAGGTAATTTATAATAATTCTGTATGCTTTTAATTTTAATTGCTTTAAAAACCAGTACTCGTCTGACAGTATTCTCTTTTGTAAAGCGTTTCTTTACAAACATTTTTCCTTCTATTCACTTAATGTTAATCCAGATAAACATTTGCAGAAACTGTCTTATTGCATATTTCCTGGAAGGTACAAAAGAATCAGCGGAATACAATAGATTTTAAGCGATAGACAAATAAGTTTATTCTTTGGTCAAAATCTTTTTATACAGTGGAAAGGGAAAATGTAGAAACAGATTTCTTGTGCCCAGGTCGCTTACGTGTGTCGGCACTTTATGATAACCGGCGGTGCAGTCACTTAATGACATCTCCCCCTTTCACTGTCTCAAAATTTCCTAACGATAGTAAAAGAGCTATTCACTATGCGATAGTTTTGATATTCCGTTCTTTTTGTATAGCCGAGAGAAAAATAACGAATAACAACTGCCTGTTTGATAGAAATATAAATATTTGAAAATTCAAACCAAAATAAGGAACATCTTGGAAATTGTTACCTCAAGAAAATTAAGAAAAAGGAAAATAAAATAAAGAAATAAACAAAGAAAGAAAAAGAATAGAATATTACCTAAATTGTGTGCTTGGATGAGATATAATACTTTCTTTAGCTAGATATTGTCTGTCTGTTACGGTTTACATTATGTTTAAGTCATTCAACATGAAGAAAGCTTCAGAAGTGTTGCCAGAAGATTCAAGACACATTTCATTTTCATGAAAATATTCTAAACATACGCCATATTAAGCAAGATCGATACATTTTTGAGATCAAAAGTTTTGAAAAAGTTTCATGTATAGTATAGTTTTAAGTGGCGGAGTTTTTAAATATCTTCGTGTCGTATCCATTGAAATAATTAAATATTAGGTATTTAACCGACTTTTGATTTCTGGATTATGCTGTGCATAAACACACATACACAGACACCCACGCATCCACACAAGGAGATATTTCTAAAAAAATTTTTTTTTTGAACTGAAAACATGTACTTACGATAAAATCTTACATTGGATTACAATATTTCCCCCACGGAGCAAGATGGCGCTGCGGTAACGCGTGCGACTCGCAATCGGGTGGTCTAAAATTCGACCCCGGTCGACCGCGCACTCTGCCTCGGGTTTTTCTTGGTTCCGCCTTGTCATTTAGGTGAAAGCTGGGGTGCTGATTTTCCGCGACTTCCGTTCTCCCAATCCCTTTCGTATCATTTCTTTATCATATTTCAGACGTGTGTGCCTATGGGCTCGTGGTGTGTGCCAGTGCTGGTAGGTGGCGCGCGTATGCATGCCGTTGTGATGCTGTTCTCTCATTGTGGTCGCTGTCCAGGGGTGACCAACTTAGCGACTTTGTGCAAGATCTAGCACTTTTGGAATACAATCTGGAGAAAACATTTTACTTTTTGCGACATGTCGCGTTCCTGATATAGGTATTTAACATGTTTCAGCAGGTAATCGGGAGGTTTTGTAAAATTTTAACATTGTACTTGTACTACTATTTTATCTTAAAACGTACGTTAGATACCTAATTTGCAACTTATTTAATTCTGTCTTAGTATACTAACACTATTAAATAGTTTGTACGCAATTTCAGACATAAAGTGTTTAGTATGTCCAATGTATTATGTGCGATACATTATTATTTCTCTACATAGTGCATGGTACGTAGGCAGAGAACGTATTGTACTCGATACCAAGATTTCACCGGAATTACAAGTTTTAGGGTTCCCTTTATCAACAACATTATAAAAAGGCCCGCGTGTCTGTGAACACGATATTTCAAAAACGAAAAGTCGGTAAAGTACCAAACTTGGTATTTGAGACAAGTATCTTCCAAGGATGCGACACGAAGATTTTAAGGAAAATCCCTCCCACCCCTAATTACCCTTTGCAAGGAAAAAATTCCGAAAATTTTGATTTCTCAAAAATAGCTCTAATGATTTTGATTAAAATAACGTGTATTAAGGCTATTTACGTGATAAATAAAATGTATATTTTGAATTTTTTAGGAATAGCCACTGAAAATCTCTTCATTCCGGATGAATCTTGCATAACTGGTAAATTGTAAGGCATAGACAAAAACTTATTTCACAAAAATGTAGATCTCGTTAAAACACGCAATTTATGTCTTGCTCATTTTTTTTTCGTGGAGTTCCATTTTTTAGATATTCCTTCTTGTTGGCTTCAGTATTAAAATATAACTTTTCTTATATGGGAATTTATAGCTTCTGGCTATGCAAAGAAACGGATTTCAACCACATGGCAACCAGTTTTTAAAAGATTTGACTATCACGTTAGTTTAGTATATTCTCTTATTTCCCTTCTAATTCCAAGAAAGAAAGTAATAGATAAGACAATTTCTGCTAATGTTTATCTCCTAATATGAAGTAGAAGAATAAGCATCTTAATAATAACTTGTTATAGAGATGTGCAGTAAGTCATGTGAATGGAACACATCAGATTTATTTAAGAAGTATCAGAAATCTTACGCAAAAGTTAGCAACTTTATGGAGATTTGTTGTCTTATTTCCTGTGACAAGTGAGAGCACTAAATTCGTCACTCGTCCTCGCGGTGGTGGGGGCGGTTGCCTTGCTGATACCCGGAACCCGTGCTCCTGGCGCCGAGATGATCAACCAAACAGTTAGGGACTTTCGCGTGACTGTTGCCGCATCACCCGGCCTGTGGTTCCTTCACTTGGTCCCTTCCTCCTGAGGAAGAGTTAACACATAATAGATCTATTATGATCTATTATAATCACGGTGCGTGAAGTGTCCTCGGCCGTCTTTTACTATCTACAGTAGATAAAAACAAAACAAGAAAAGTTCAATGGTGAATTTCGTCTATACTTATCAATTTTAGATATGTTGTAACACTTTGGCTTATATTAATAACCGCATAGCAAGTTTTAGTTAGTGTTTACACATTAGGGGAAACTATTTCGAAAGTTTCATTCCATCGTAAAAGATATTTTAAATATTGAAAAATATCTAAAGGCTTACAAATGAGAAAAATTGATTCCAAAATGTACTCATAAAAACTGCCCTGAAATTAAATAGTGCACATTTTTACTTAAACCCCATATTTAGAAAATGAATAACATACGTGCAGCTAATTTATATAAAAAAAAGTTTCTAGAAATTTTATAATAACTATGGGAAATATCAGAAAAGGGCTCATGCACAACCACTCTCCATTCAAGTTATTTCATACTCCAGGAACCTAGATCACACCAGAAAGATGAGAGGGAAAAGGAATGAAAAGGAAAAATTATGGATACCTTAGTAAATGAGAAACTGCCTTAGGGTTCATTTGATAACTCCCGGGTAACCAGGGACACATGTGGGTCAGAGTGGAGGGACGTTGGGGATCGAGCCCGCACCTACGGAATGTGAGCCGCACACGTTAGTGCAGCGCCATCTTGCTCGGTTTAAAGTCTACTTACTGCCAATGGTTTAAATTATTCAATTTCAGCTTCATGTATTTTCTTTCTTTGGTTTTTTTGTCAGAGTCTAAATTTCTAATTCTTATTTTCTTTCTTTGTAGTTTAACGTTCTTTAACCTGATTTGGTCATATCGGACGATGAATGAAATTGGTGAAATGACGCTCAAATGATTCGAGGTCCATGGAACTTAAAGTTACTCGACATTCGTCTTCTCAGGATAAGGGAAAACCCCGAAAAAATCTTATCCGGGTAACTCACCCTAAGCGAGATTCGAACTCACGACCTTTTGAATGTGAGGTAGACATGCTACCACCACGCTACCCAGGCGGGCGTTTCTTATTTTATTCTTGGGCTGTTTATAGCTTTACGGATTATAGTGTAGTTTCTATTTGGCCCAGGAAGGGTAGGAGGAAACTATTGATGAACGATATGGTATAGTGCCTAATTCGGAAACTGAAGAAGCAGCAGATTTCCATTAAGCTCCAGTGTTTATTTTGAAGCGTATATCTGTGTTCCATCTTTACTCTTGTAGACTGTAGACTCAGTGGTCGAAAGTTCTTCATCCGCCGTGCAGCCGCCGGCATCACAGTTTCCGGCTCTGGTCACTCCTGACAGTGACAAAAACGCTGCTTCAGAGCCGGGTACAGCATTTACAGAGCGTATGCATCTGCGCCATTTGTCAGCGCTGCCACATACCACGAGCACGAACAAACCCAAGCAGAATGTGCGATCGACGGGGATTGAACCCACGACACGAATACGAGTCACACACGTTACTGGGGCGCCACCTATCTCGGTTTGTAGCCTTATACTACACCACTTCAGTTTCTGTTTGAGGTGGGCATATTTGCCCCTAATTTTTATACACATTTAGCCTAAAAATATTCTTTTAGGTTCCCTCCGTGGTGGAGTAACCAGCGAGCTGAATTTTCACTCGCAGATTCCGAGTTCAATTCTCTGTTAGGAGATTTGAATTGTTATTCAATTTATTCCCTTCCCTACATAAGATCTAGGAGTGTGGATGTGACAGTGAATGTACGGACGGACAAAATACTTTTAAAACGAAAAATTAATGCAAAAGTTCAAAGAGTTAAAACACCATAAAATGGTTCAGCCAAGCTGCCAATATAACCGTTGCAGTTAAAAAAAGGCTATAGAAATCAACAACAATTGTTTTAATGATAGTGCGTGAAATTGAATTTTACAGCAAGTTATAGCTTTACGTACTATCATGAAAAAAAATCGGATATGTTCACATTCTCTAGCTGTTGCAAATTTAAGCTATTCTTTCAAAAGATTGTTCTTTTATCTACATCATGATAATCGAGATAAACGTTAGCAGAATTATTTGGTCTTTGTTTATCTCTTACGGTTTCACCGTTGTGCAAAATTCTGCAAAATTCACCCAGAATAAAGAGGTCTTCAGAGGCTATTTCCAGAAAATTTAAAAATATAATTTTTTTGTGTGATGTAAGTATCTTTAATGTACAGTGTTTTAATCAAAATCGTTACAGCCGTTTTTGAGAAAAAACGAAATGTTCAAAAAACTTTCCATGCAGGTAAAGATTATTTTGAGGTGAGGGCATATTTTTGAAAATCTTCGTGTTGCTTCCTTATATATAAATACCAAGTTTGGTTTTTAACTTACCTATTTTCATTTTTGAGCTATGCTGTTCACAGACACACATACGCAATATTTTTTTCGTACAGGGGATTTCAAAGCATAGGTATATTTCCTTTGAAATCTCACATCGAATTTTTTGATAGAATACAATACTTACCCAACGTTCTGATACATCATTTATTTCTGCTGAACTGTAACTGCATGTAACAAAATCTTCTAATCATGTCTTTTTTCAGTTATTCATTGTTTATTGAAACAAGTAACTAAGAAACGCAATTATTCTCAGACCCTAGAATTGTCATGACCATATTTATTCAATTATCTGCAATGTTTATTTAAACACATATAGCCACAAAAATAATAACTGTTTTATAAGTATATCTGAAAACATTAATTCCTTTATTACTTTCTCTATACGCACTATGTACATAGTGTATAGAGAAGGTATTGGACACCACCAAAAATTCGATACCAAGATTTCACCGGAAATATATGTTTTAGGGTCCCCTGTATCCAAAAGAAATATTTTCAGAAAAAGGTCCGTGTGTGTCCGTGTGTTCGTGTGTCAGTGTGTCCGTATGTCTTTGAACACGATAACTCAGAAACGAAAAGTCCGCAAAATACCAAACTTGGTATTTAAGTTAAGTATCTTCCAGGGATGCGACACGAAGATTTTGAGAAAAATCCCCCCACCCCAACTACCATTTACAAGCTGTTTTCGAAAATTTTGAATTTCTAAAAAACGGCACTAACGATTTTGATTAAAATATCGTATATTAAAGATATTTAACTGACAAATAAAATGTATATTTTGAATTTTCTGGGAACAGCCTCTGAAGACTACTTTATTCTGAGTGAATTTTACGGAATTTTGCATAAGTGCTAAACCGTAAGAGAGAGACAAAAACTTACCACACAACAAATGTAGAGCACATTAAAGCACACAATTTATGTTGTATACATTTTTTGTCGTGGAGTTGATTGTTTTTGAGATATTCCTTGTTTTTGGTTTAAGCTATAAAAACTTATATTTTTCTCATACAGGACTTTGTGAACTCGTGTCCATACAAACAAAGGAACTTCAGTCACATAGCAACCAGCTTTTGACTATCACTTTAACCTATGGTACTCTCTTATTTCGCTTCTACTTACAAGGAAGCAAGAAATAATACTATTTCTGCTATTTTTTTCTCGATTAGCAAAGTAAGTAGAAGCATAAGCTTTTTAAAAATAATTTATTGCAGAGATATGGAGAAAGTCATGTGAATGGAACACAACAGATTTTTATGTTTATATCATTTACATATTATGATAAGAATGTGCAAAGTTTTTTCCATTTTCATTTGGTTATGAAACTTGGCTATGCTTTGTTTCATAAAATTCACACTAGATTAAAAAAAAAAAAAACGACGTTAACAACATTATATACTTGCATCATGAATAACCATTATTTCTGAAATATGACAAGTGTATTACTTAATAGTATGTATTAAAGGTACGCTTCTGCTGAATTGCGTTCAAATCCGGCGGAGAACAATGACTTTTTTTCGAGAGTAAAGCCGTTGGTCCTGAGTTGTAGATTTACGGCACGTAAAAGAACCTCAAGGCTGATAGAGAGACCTCTGAGCAAAATTAAACGGTCTTTTACACCCAATTTAGAATGGAACGCTGAGAACCACAGTAGTTAAAGAGCATCAATAAATAAAACGCCATTTACATTCTTTTTTCAGTTGCGTAATTGGTTATTAATTTCTCGTAACTTGTAAGGAGCAATTTCCCTCATGACCTTCAAATGACGCCCGAAGTCCTAATACTTTTACTTCGGCTGCACAAAATGTCCAGATGGTGTATAGTGGCAGCGCACCTCTTCGAAGACCCCGCCACCTCCTATTTTACGGAAAGATTCAAAATAGGGTAAGATCCCGTTGCCCTTCTGTCTTGCATAACTTTAAGTTTTTCTAATAACCTGATTTTTGTAATTTGTGTTGAGCTGCTCAATATTCCGAGAAGGGCTCAGTATTAGTATCTATAATATTCAATATCTATACTCATAATGCTTTAGATAAGTGATATAGTTTAATTATCTAGGATGTGACATTTCATTTGAGTATGAAAGCGATGTAAATAAATTATGGCACATTGAAAAACAAAACAATAAGATACATTATATTAAAATTGTATAACACTATGCGATTTTAAATAAGAACAGTGTATTACACAATTACAAAACTAGTTATTGACAGGTGAAATAGACTTTAATTATTTGTGAATCTAAAAGGTGACTTTATTTTCTGAAATATAACGGCTCTGTAATTGAAGTGGAAATAATATTAACTTTCTCTGTGTGTTTACATTGTTCTTGTGTATCATCATAGACTCCAGTGCAACCGCCTCTCACTTTTAAGTTTTATATTATTTTATTTATTTTTATAAAGAGTTTGTTTTTTTTTGCCTAAAGGAGCTAAACTTTACAGTATTGAAATAAGCTTTTTTTCTTTTTTTTATTGTCTTTTTGGTTTTTTATTTTAATTTGTTTATTTATTTAGTTTTTGTTGTTTAAGAATAATTAATGCAATCTAAAAAAATCTGATGTGTTCCATTCACATTACTTTCTCTACTTCTGTGTAACAAATTATTGTTAATAAGCTTATTCTTCTATTTATTTCAAGCTAATCGAGAAAAAAATTAGCAGAAATAGTCTTATTACTTGCTTCCTTGTAAGTAGAAGCAAAATATGGGAGTATCATAGGTTAAGGTGAAGTCAAAAGCTGGTTGCTAGGTGACTGAAGTTCCTTTGTTTGCATGGACACGAGTTGACAAATTCCGGTATGAGAAAAGTACAAGTTATTCAAAGCTGAAACCAAAAACAAGAAATATCTAAGAAAACGATCAACTCCTCGAAAAAATGTATATAATATCAATTGTGTGTTTTAATGTGCTCTAAATTTTTTGTGTGGAAAGTTTTTGTCCATTTCTTAAGGTTTTGCAGTTATGCAAAATTCCTACAGAATAAATTAGTCTTCAGAGGTTATTCCCAGAAAATTCAAGATATACATGTTGTTTGTCAGGTAAATATCTTTAACATACACTATTTGAATCAAAATCGTTAGAATAATTTTTGAGATAATCAAAATTTTCGATAAAGGTTCCATGTAAAGGGTAGATGGGGGTCCCCCACCCCCAATTACCCTTTACATGGAACCTTTATCGATTTTCTTGAAAATCTTCGTGTCGCATCCTTGGAAGATACCAAACTTAAATACCAAGTTTGGTATTTAACGGTCTTTTCGTTTTTGAGCTATACTGTCCACAGACACACAGACAGAAACACACACACACATACACGCACATACACGGACTTTTTTCCAAAAACATTTTTTTTTGATTCAGAGGGGCCCAAAATATTTATTTCCGGTGAAATCTCGGTGTAGAATTTTTGGGTGCAATACAATACCTTCTCTATACACTATGTACATGTACTAGTACGTGTAGAGAAAGTAAAAAGAATCTGATGTGTTACATTCACATGACTTTCTCTACATCTCTGCAACAATTGTTTTTAAAAAGCTTATGCTTATTAGCAGAAATACTTATTACTTGCTTCCTTGTAAGTAGAAGCGAAATAAAGAAGTACCATAAGTTAAAGTGATAGACAAACGCTGGTTGCTATGCGACTGAAGTTTCTTTGTTTTAATGGACACGAGTTCACAAAGTCCTTATACTTTGTATAAATAAAGGTGTTAATTTATACGAAGAATATCAAATAAATCTTACTTGATAAGATCTTGTATGCGAAAAGTATCTCGAGGAATATCTCAAAAACAATCACCTCTACAAAAGAAATATAAATATAATAAATTGTGTTTTAAAGTGCTCTACATTTGTTGTGTGGTAAGTTTTTGTCCATCTCTTACGGTTTAGCAGTTATGCAAAATTCCATAAAATTGGCCCAGAATAAAGTGGTCTTCAGAACCTATTCCCAGAAAATTCAAAATATTCATTTTATTTGTCAGGTAAATATCTTTAATATACGATATTTTAATCAAAATCGTTAGAAGCATTTTTTATAAAATCAAAATTTTCTAAAAAAGTTTTATGTAAAGGGTAGTTTGGGGTGGGGGGATTTTTCTCAAAAGCTTCCTGTCGCATCCCTGGGAGATACTAAACCTATATACCAAGTTTGGTTTTTACCAACTTTTCGTTTTCGAGTTATCGTGTTCACAGACACACGGACACACACACGGACCTTTTCTGAAAATACTTTTTTTTGGATACAGGGGACCCTAAAATACATATTTCCGGTGAAATCTCGGTATCGAATCCAAAAAAAGCATTTTCACAAAAAGTTCCGTGTGTCTGTGAACACGATAACTCAAAAACAAAATTTCAGTGAAATACCAAACTTGGTATTTAAGTTTAGTATCTTCCAGGGATGCGACACAAAGATTTTGAGAAAAATCCCCGCACCCCCAACTATCCTTTACATAGAACTTTTTTCGAAAATTTTCATTTTCTCAAAAATGGCTCTAACGATTTTTATTAAAATTTCGTATATTAAAGATATTTACCTGACAAATAAAATGTTTATCTTGAATTTTCTGAGAATAGCCTCTTGAAGAGTACTTTATTCTGGATGGATTGTACTGAATTTTGAATAACTGCTAAACCGTAAGAAATCGACAAAAACTTACTACACAGAAAATGTAGAACACATTAAAACACATAATTTATTTTATATACATTTTTTTCGTGGAGTTCCTCGTTTTTGAGACATTCCTTATTTTTAGTTTCGCTATTAAAAACATATACTTTTCTCATACAGGAAATTGTCACCTCCTATCCATATAAACAAAGGAACTTCAGTGACATAGCAACCAGCTTTTGACTATCACTTTAACCTATGGTAGTCCCTTATTTCGCTTCTACTCATAGGAAGCAAGTAATAAGTCTATTTCTGCTATTTTTTTCTGATAAGCATAAAGTAAATAGAAGTATTAGCTTTTTAAGAATAATTTGTTGCAGGGATATAGAGAAAGTCATGTGAATGGTACACATCAGATTTTTTAAAGTTTGGAAAAAAAAAAAAAAGTCACTGAGGCCATATCTAGCGAAAGCGGTGGATGCTGTAGTAATTCGAACCTCAATTTCACAATTTGCGCCATCGAAACTGTGCAGGTCTGATTGTCTTGGTGGAAGAAAATCTTTCTCTTTGCCAGATGGCGTTTTTTCTTGTTTTTTTATCCGTTCAACCGGTGCAATAACGACGCATAATACTCTCCATTTATCGCCCTTCCTTGTGCCAGTAATCAATGTAGATGATACCGCTTACATTCCAAAAAAACCTAGGGCATCAGCTTGTCTGCAAAAAGGTCCGTGTATGTCTGTCTGCCCCTGTGTGTATGTGCCAGTGGACAGCATAGCTCAAAAACGAAAAGTTGGTTAAATACTTTTGAGTTGAGTATCTTCCAAGGATGCGATACAAGAAAATCACCCCACCCCCAACTACCCTTTACGTGGAACATTTTTACAAAATTTTGTTTTTCTTAAAAATGGCTCTAACGATTTTGATTAAAATACTGTATATTAAAGACATTCATATCACAAAAAATATATATGTTGAATTTTCTAAGAATAACCTCTGAAGAGTTCTTTATTCTGTATGAGTCTTGCAGAATGTTTCATAATGGTTAAATATTAAGAGATACTACACAAAACATGTAGATATCGTTATAACACATACTTTATGCCATATACAGTCTTTTTGAAGACTTGATCATTTTCGAGACATTTATTGTTATTGGTTTCATTTTAAACAAATTATATTTTTCAAACGGGACCATGCAAATCGAACCGAACCCCAATTGTTTCGCATAGCGACCAGCTTTTAAAATATTTTTCTATCAGTTTAGCCTAGTTTATTAGCTCACTTCCCTTCTACTTACAAGGACACAAGTAATAAGATAATTTTTGCTAATTTTTATCTCTATTAACAAGACGTAGATAGAAAAATATTCTTTTGTAAGGAAAATTTATTTGCGGAACAGCTAGAGAAACTAATGTGCGTGGAACACATCAGATGTTGTTTTTTTTTTTTTTTTTTAGTTTAACGTCCTTTAATCTGGTGGATCATACCGGACAATCAACGAAATTATTGAAATGGTGAAAGGATGCTCAAATGATCTCGGGGTCCATGGAGCATATAGTTACTCGACATTCGTCTTCTCAGGATAAGGGAAAACCCCGACAAAAACCTTATCCGGATAATTCATTCTAAGCGAGATTCTAACACTTCTGAGGAGGGCTACTAAAGCTTTTTAAATATGTAAAACAAGCCACTGGATATTAGTGTGTATAGCGTACATCATATTTCAATGTTTTTGCTCTGCTCTGGTTCCGAAATTGAGCGAAACCTACCTACTGAAGATTACGGAGTTCGAGAGCCCAAGAAAAGGTGCGTCTCTAGTATACAAGGTGGTGTCCTACAAGGATTGCTGTTTCATCTTCTTGGGATTGCTCTCTAATGGTGCGCGGATGTTCGACGAAAAGTGTTAGGGACTTCTGTGCGTCTGTTTACCTACGGGCCTAGGACCACCTACGGCTCCTTCACCTCATCCCCTCCTTCTTGGGAAGTTAGCCACTTTGAACCACAATGGTGTTGCAGGGAGCGAAGTGTGAGCGTGCGAGCGAGATCTGGTAGGTTCGTGGTGAGCCTAGGTGTTGCTGCTGTGTACCTACTCTGGTAAGGGTTTAACTACAGGAATGAGGTGAAGGTTAAGGTTTGGTATTTGAGGTTTCGGGTGATGATGTTAAGGAGGTAGCGCTAAATAGGCTTCTCGAACGGTTGCATCTTTCAGGAGCAGCATCTTTTCTGCTCCGCTGGTGTTTAATTTGTGAAAAATTGTTTTCGTTGGACAACTTTGATTGGCCACTCCCAATGGGAGGGGGGAGTACTTAGTTCAGCTATTTTGCTGTTGGCTGGTTTGAAGCCGTTGTTACCGGGGGTACCCGCAAGCCATGCGGGGAAACTGAACCTGCCTGTATCGGCGTTCAGTGGGTAAGTTCTCTCCCAGCGATCTGACAAGTGCGTTCTCATGTTCGCCGCATCTGGCGTAAAAGTTTTGAGCCCGGCGCCTAATGACATCTTCCACATATGGGAGGCCGGAAATGGCGTTTTTTTTATTTATGGACGCTCTTTAACTGCTATGGTTCTCAGCGTCCCATTCTATACTGGGCGTGAAAGACCGCTTAATTTTGCTCAGAGGCCTCTCTATCAGGCTTGAGGTTCTTTTACGTGCCGTAAATCTACGACACGGGACCAACGGCTTTACTTCACTTCCGAAGGAAGTCATGCTAAGGATTTTTACACCCGAAAAAATCCATCGTCCTCCGCCGGGTTTGAACCCGCGACCTTGGGTATATGAAGTTAGCATAGTAACCATTACACCACGGAGGGCGATAAGGGGAGGGCGGAAGCTTCATGGAAACGTCGACATACAGAATATATGGACCGGAGTCCTCTATTCTGTATCCTCTGTAACCAGAGAAGCCAGGAGTCCGCTGCCACACTTCGCAGGCGTAGAGCATTAGGGGGGCAAGGTGTCCTCCTCCGTTACAATACTACATCCTACAAAGTTAGGTAATGGAATAAAGGGAAGCTATGTTATAAGCTGCTGAGGTTATCTCTAAGTTAGGTAATAAAAACAGTTTTCATTAATAACTCTCTATAATTACATTAGGAGTTAGTGCAACATTTACTTAACCACAGTATTAGTTATACAACATGGGGTTACAGGTTACAGATCTGCTGATGATTCTTGCCAATGATGTTATGAAACGTAAAACTTTTATTGTTAAATTATTCTCTGGGAGTACCCACAAGGTATTAACAAAATGTTTGCTTTACCTAAAGGGCTCCTATGATAATTATACAAAATGGGGTTACAGATCTGTTGATGTTTCTTGCCAGTGATGTTATGAAACGTAAAACTTTTATTGTTAAACTATTCTCTGCGAGTACCCATAAGCTATTAATGCTATATTTACTTAACCTAATGGGCCACTGTGATAATTATACAAAATGGGGTTACAGATCTGCCAGTGATGTTATCAAACGTAAAATTTATATTGTTAAATTATTCTGTGCCAGTACCCATAAGGTAGTAATACTATATTTACTTAACCTAATGTGTCAATGTGATAATCATACGAGAAGGGCTTATACAGCTGCTGAGGTTATTTGCCACAAAACTGTTTTACATAAACTTACCGTTTACAAGTACCATTAATTGTTAGTCAGTATCTCTTTAACCTACAAACTCACTGAGATAGTTACACAAGATGGAGCAATAGAATGGAGGGAAGTTAGGTTACAGAGCTCTTGAAGTCAATATTATTATGAAACAAAAGCGGTTTACAAACAGCATAGTATTTCTAATTTACGTAGTTAACAGCAGAAACCTACTTTAATAATATGTATTCGGTAATTATTTATACACTTGGTAAAGGTTCCACAGGACGTCCAGATTAAAAATATTGAAAATACTAACCTGAGCAATAAAAATTCACATGGAATGTGTCTTGTAATAAATGTGATCACTTTGAGTTGCTGTGTCCCACTCACTCGCCCTAATTAAGATATTTTCTTATATACAAAACTCGTTGCAGAATGTAAACAACATACACCATTTTGTAATTTTTACGAACGCACAACTATACTGCTAACCTATTTTTTCACGAAATCCGCGAGTCTTCGGTTCTATTAAGTATATGTTGCTCGTATGCTTTGGCGAAACCACAGAAAATGCCTAAAAATTAACTACAAAAGATAATAATAAATTAATTTACACACTAACCTAAACCTAACGCAATAGAGAGAATGCTGCTTTGGTTCGTATACTTTAGTGAAAGCAGTGGAAGTTACTAACAACAAATTCACGAAAATCAGTTTATTTACATACACACACACACACACACACACACTAACGTATAGATACGCGAGCGCATGCGAGCATGATTGATAAATCCAATGGAAATTACTAGACTCAAATTACATGAAAATTAGTTTATATACACACACTAATCTAGAGCTAACACAGAAATTAATAAAAACAAATTACCCGAAACACAATTTATTTGCACACACACAAACACAAACTTAGAGCTAACCAAGTACATGCTCGCTTCGTTCGCATACTTTGAAGAAAACAGTGGAAATTACTAAAATAAAATTACACAAAAATAAGTTTATTTACACACACACACTAACCTAGAGCTAACAAAGAGCAAGCTCGCTACGCTCGCATGCTTTGTTTAAAATGCTAGAAATAAAACAAATTAAAAACATCCATTTACACACACACACACACACACTCACCCACCCACACACACACACACACACAAACCTATACCCAACGAAACAGTGGAAACTTACAAGAAAATGTCTCTATTTACACATCACACTACTATAATCAGCTCATTTAAAAATCTCGAAATTAAAACAAACACCAGAGAACTTCTACAAGCAATTATTGAAGTAAAGCATAACTGCTTAAGGCGCACACTCGTAACCCACAATATTGCTATAGAATCGCATTTCATTCTCTGTGATTAAAAATTTACAATAGTCTCAAAGCTCTTAGACGTCAGTATATACGAAGCTTGAGATGTCATGGTATTATTTTTATTAATGTTGGCAGTCCCGCCATAATGAATAATGGAAACGGAAATTCTGGTTGAATTTTACTGAATTTTTAATAACTGCCAAACCGTAAGAAATGAACAAAAACGTACTCTACAAAAAATGTAGAGCACGTTAAAACACACAATTCATGTTATATACATTTTTTTCGTGGAGTTCGTTGTTTTTGAGACATTCCTTATTTTTGGTTTCTGCTATGAAAAACTTATACTTTTCTCATACAGAAATTTGTCAACTGCTGTCCATACAAACAAAGGAACTTCAGTCACATAGCAACCAACTTTTCAGTATCACTTTAACCTATGGTACTCCCTTATTTCGCTTCTGCGTACAAGGAAGCAAGTAATAAGACTATTTCTGCTGATTTTTCTCAATTAGCATGAAGTAAATATACGCATAATATTTTAAGAATAATTTGTTGCAGAGATATAGAGAAAGTCATGTGAGTGTAACACATCAGATTTAATTTTAGAATGAATCCTCCTCACAGCAGTGGGACCATTTATGCTGATGTGCAAGTGGAGTAGAACGAACGTCGCTCTCCCTGTTACAACGCCACTGACAGGCGTATGCTTAGATTGCCCCCCTGCAATTTTATAACGCGCAAAAGGTCATCTGGGCTGTTGGGCCACCTGGTATAAACCTGTCATCAGAGATGTTGGAAGACCACAAAGAGGCTGGAAAGATTCCTTTTGAGCCCAAACGTGCCTATTTGGTCTATCTTGAAGGCTGAAAAAGAAGATGATAATGATCCGCTAGATTTTGTACTCGCTTTCATTGCTTTAAACGCAGATAACGCCGTTTTCCTCAAAGGTGCCGTTCTTGTCTCCTCATAGGCTGCTTTTATTGCATACGTTCCATTTATAGCCGAGCCATAGATTGCGTATTGTACGTAGTACACTTTATTTATACGGCGACCTTGGTATTTTCCCGCAGCATACTAGCGGTGAATGGCCTCTCAAGACTACATTTATCAGCTGTTTATAATCTATCAGTTATACTCATCTGCTAATGCCTTCAGTTTGATTTGTAAAGACTAGATTTTGTTCCCTGTGAATCTAAAAGTGTAAGCTTAATGAAGACATGTTTATTGTGTGTGAATTAGTTTATATTATTATTTTTTGCTTTTACTTTCTCTAGCACGTAAGTACACCACGGACACAAAAATGAGTCATCCCCAGATTTCATGTGTCGATCGAAGAGCTTCGTGTATTTTCATAATGCACACGAAAAAAACTGTGGAATAGTCTGTGACTGACAGCGTAATGATTAGCTTATGAGTACTGAAAACAGGTCACTAAACAACGTTCGATGATCGAGAGGTTTAGAAGGTCCCTAGGTTCAAATCTTGCACTGCTTGTCATTTTTTGTTTGTTAACTTTATGACTGGCTGTGTAGAACTTAATATTGCATTAATAAAGCTTTGGCATTTGAAGTTATGGTTCTATCTATGTACACAAAAACATAATTATACCAACACTCGTGTTCAATAACTAAAAAATGTGTAAATTAACTATTATCTTCTAAAATTATAACACAAAAAATACATATAATTAATATCGGGTGTATGAACCCTCGGGCGCATAGCTGCTCTTAATTTTTGGGGCATAGATAAAATTAAATTCCTGCAGTAAATGGATAAGAAGCTACAAGATCCTAGACTTCTTGAATTTGTGTCTAGTAGCCATCGTTTGTCCTTCGACCAGTTACAGTTAAACTACAGCACAGCTCCCTTTTTACCTCAACCCACACATTCTCACATTCTACCACTCTGATATCCTTTGGAACCTTTCGAGATGTGTGGACAGTGTGATTATCCTGTACAAATTCAACAATTCCATCAGGAAATCGCATCCTCACGGGAATCAAAATATAATATTATCGAGTATTACCGTGTACTGTACACCGTTCAGTGTGTCGTCAAGCTGCCACAGAACAGCTAGACAGTCCCTTGATATCCAGCCTCAACACGATACAGATACGTGACTATGATGGAATATTGTGAAGCCAAGTATTTTGCATCGTATCGGCACTCCTTTGGACGATAGACAACCACCTTTCCCTCGTCTGAGAATATCACGCTATTCCAATTGTGATTGGTATTTTCCTGTTAAGAGTGTGTTGAGTGTTATATTTAAAAAAAAAAAAAGAAAAAAAAAAGAACAGAGTTCCTATATCCTCTCAAAATCAAATTTGCCCAAAATTCGATTCCTAAAAATGTTTCAAATCATTGGTTTTCTTAACAATACTTTTAGCATTTTTGCATAACATGCAGATCCTTTTTTAATGGAGAGAGAACTATTTGTGTCTGCTGTCTTTGCATGTCATTCTGCGCACCATATGCTTTCGTATGCAGCATATTGCTGTTCGGTAGAATTAAAACTTAAAGAAGCATCATAATCACTATCATATTATTAACTGCAGCAAATATCGGTTGAGAAATAAAAATATATAAAATAAATAGATGCTATGTGTTGATTCAACATCATTAAGAGGAGGATGCAAAAACTGGTTTGCTGTATGCGAGAAGCGAACCTACGTTCCTCACTGGTGGAGTTATGCCACAGACAACACACATGGCATTCGCCAGGTTTAATAATGACGTACAATACATGCTGTATTATGTTTTGTGTCATTTATATTTTTAGTTAATAATGATAGTTTGTTGTTGAAGATGCTTAAGTTGTGTATTTGATTTTGATTATTGATCTTATGGGTTAGTAATTCAAGATTTGGAACTTATGAAACTTGTTGTTGCCGCTACACAACTATATCGCGGATGGTGTAAACTGTGGCGTGCAGCACTTAGACGAATTTGGCGTTCCAAACAAGACTCATTTTTTTGGCGACGGGTGCACATACTATGCATGTAGTAGCTAGAGATGGTATTGTATTCCACCCAAAAATTCGATTAAGGGATTTCACCGGAAATATATGATCTGAGGTCCCCTGAGTCCAAAAAAAAGTATTTTCAGAAAATGTTCCATGTATGTGTTTATGGGTGTGTGGGGAGGGCAGCATAGCTCAAAAACGAAAAGCCCATTGAATATAAAACTTCATGTCTATATTTAGTACTTTCCAAGGATGCGACACGAACATTTTTACAAAAACAAAAAAAAAAAAAAAACACCACAAAATACACTTTACATGGACATTTTTTTTAATATTTTGTATTTTTCAAAGTGTTTTGAACGATTTTGATTAAAATACCTTTAATTAAAGATATTTAGAGGGCTACGCCCCTCACCTAGGCGGACCGGGTTCAATTCCAAGCGCATGTGGGAATTTTTGGTGGACAAAGTGGCGCAGCGGCGGGTTTTCTCCGGCTTCTCCGGTTTCCCCTGCCACTGCATTCCACAGGTGCTCCATCTTCATCACAAATTAACTGCATATTTTGAAATTTCTGTGAACAGCAATTAAACACTTTTTATTCTGAATGAGTTTACAGGATTTTGCATAACGGTTAAACCGTAAGAGATAGACAAAAACATGTTAAAAAAAAAAAAACTGTAGATCTCGTAAAAACACATAATTTATGTCATATATGTTTTTATGAGCAGCTGACCTGCTCCGAAATATTTCTTGTTATTGGTTTCAATCTATCAGTTATGCAATTTTTTTAAGAATTCATATAAAGCGCTTTTATTAAAAATGTTAAGAGCCATTTTTTTTAGAAAATCAAAACTGTTCTGTGTAAGGAGTAGTTTGGGGTGGGGGATTTACTTGAAAACCTTCGTATCGCATCTTCATATCGCGTACTTATCACCAAGTTTTACATACGGTCCTATTTTCTAAAAATGCTTCAATTTGGATTCAGGGCTCTCAAAACGTAAGGAATGTTTCGGAAACGGTCAACTCCACGAAAAAAATGTATATGACACAAACTGTGTGTTTTAACGATCTACAATTGTGTATAGTAAGTGTTTGTCTAGCTCTTACGATATACCAATTATGAAAAATTCAGCAAACTTCATCCAGAATAAAGAAATACCCAGAGGATATTCCAGATAATTCAGGATTATATTTTATTTGTCACATAAATATCATTAATATACAGGATTTTAATCAAAATCGTTAGAGCTATTTTTGAGAAAATAAACACACATTTTTGAATTTCTTTTCATGTAAAGGGTAGTTGGGGTGAGTGAATTTTCAAAATTTTATGTCGCACCTTTGGAAGATACTAAAATTAAATACCAAATTTGGTATTTATCTGGCTTTTCGTTCTTGAGTTATGCTGTTTACTGTCACATACAGCACATAGACACGCTCGATTTTCATTTTTTTTTTAAATTGTAATATATCTCATTCACAGGAGTTTTCCCAACCATTCTTTAACTAACTGTTCTTCAAAAAGACATTCACCTATATTTGATGTTAATCAAGACACACGTTTGTAGATATTATTGTATTAGATATAATGGGAATACACTAGGCTAAAATTAAATTTTTAAGAGCCGGTTACTATATGGTGGCTTTGAAATTATGTTTGCTTTATCCTTGACCAGGAGGGAAAAAAAGCAAATAACGTCTTCCCATTTGAGAATAGTATAACTATTTTAAAATTGAAGCCAATAACAGGGGGAATCTCGAAAATGATTTAACAGCCAAAAAAAGTATTTGCCATAAATTGTGTTCTTTAACGCGATCTACATATGCTGTGTGGTAAGATTTTATTTATCAGTAATGCAACATTTATTCAAAATGCATATTTCTATAGAATTTCAGTTAAAAAGGTTGAGAGTCATTGTTTTAGAAAATAAAAAAATGTTCTATGCATAGGCTAGTTTGGGATGGGAGATTTTCTTGGAAATCTTCGTGTCGCATCTTCAAATCGAGTCACATACTTACTATATAGTTTCACATAGGTGTTCTTTTCTAAAAATGGTTCTTTTTGGATTCATGGCTCTCAAAACGTACGAGGTAGTACAAAAAAACTGTATCTAATTAGCTCTTTGAGTATGCAACAAAGCTCCAAAGTTTGCCGGAGTAGAAGGTTTGAAGTTGGGCGCCTATCAATTTATAGCATCATTTAATTCGCAGTTTCAATGTATCATGTGAAAAAAAAATGATATGCTGCATTCTCATGACGTTCTATACATCTCTGTAACATATTATTGTTAATAAGCTTATTTTCCTATCTATTTATTGCTAAAACACTAGCTGAAACGGACTTATTACTTATTTCCTTATAAGTAGAAGGGACATAAGTGAATACACTAGGCTAAACTGACAGTCAGATGTTTTAAAATGTGGTTGCTATGGAATCGAATTCAGTTTCTTTGCGTGCCCAAGCGTTGACAAGTTCCCGTATGAGAAAAGTTTAAGTATCTATTTTAAAACTGAAATCAATAACAAGGAATGTCTCGAAAATTGCCAGCTCCACGAAAAAAAAAAAAGTGTATGACATAAATTGTGTGTTTTATCGTGAGGTACATTTTTGTACAGTATTTTGTCTATCTCCTTCGGTTTACCAGTTATGTAAAATTCATAACAAAGAGGTCTTTAGAGGCTATTCCCAGAAAATTCAATATATACGTATATTATTTGGCATATAAATATCTTAAAAATAACAGATTTTAATTTTTTTTCTATGTATAGGGTAGTTTGGGGTGGGGAATTTTCTTGAAAAACTTCATGCCCCATCCTTGAAAGATACCAAACTTAAATATCAAGTTTGGTATTTAGCTATGCTGCCCACAGACACACAGACACACGCATACACACGGACCTTTTTCCAAAAATGCTTTTTTTGGATTCAGGTAGACCCAAAACATTTATTTCCGGTGAAATGTCGGTATCAAATTTTTTGGTGTAATGCAATACCTTCTCTATACACTATGTATACATAGTACGTGTAGAGAAAGTAAAAACAGATTAACGTCTCAAATGTTTGATCAAATTTCGCACATGTATTTGTTTAACCCTTTATTGCCTGTCGGTACCTACAAGTCCCGCTTGTTTTAAGCGCAACTATACGAATAGGGTTGTACTCTAGGATTAATTTCATATTATACTAACCTTCAACCATAAACGAAAAGTAATCAAGACTGTTTTATATTGTAACAATATATACAATTTTTACCTTAAAATTGCAGTGATTTTTTTAAATAAATAAAAGAGCAAAACCCACATAATTACAGTCCATTAGCTTCCAAGCATCACACCGATTATTTTACTTGGGCTCTCCCCATCCTTTATCACATCAAATCCTTTGATTTGAACTTGCAACATTTCTCTTTGAATTGCATGGCCGGTCCATTACCTATCACCTAACACTCATGGCCATTTGAACCACTTTATTGGTAGTGCCTTTGACAGGATTATGAAAACTGGTTTAGAAGAATTTAAACTTTTAATTGGGAAGAAAAAGATTAATAAAGGTTCTACTTTTATTTTAATTTCTATTTTCTGTATTATTTTATAGGCTATTCCCATATATTTTTTACTAGAACTCCATTTTTAAACTTGAATTAAAGGAAAAACGGCATATAGTGCAGGCAACTAAGGGTTAAAGCATAACTTTCTGATAGCACTGCAACTCATCCCTGAACTAAAACGCATTCTTCAACTGTAGTGTCTACATTTTCTTGGTGAAAGAAAGACTGTAATACTTAACACAAGCACTACTACTCACCTTCGGTACAGGAATCCGATAGTCATACGCCTATTAATTCCTTTCAAGAAGAAAATGCACAGAAAGAAAGACTTTCGCCAGAAAGTTTGCACTGCACTCCACAGCTGTTCTTAATTCCTGTAAACATTCACACCGTCACAGAGGGGCACTATACACCGCACTGGTTCAATGGAAGTGATAAAAATGTATCTATGCAGAAAAGTGTTTAGGCCAAAACTGAGTGATGAGGGAAAACTTCATGGAAAAATGAGCTAGTTGCAGCAGTAATTTCTCGAAGGGAGGGGGAGTGGTCGACCAGTAGGATGCGGAGAAATGTCGGAAGAAAGTGAGGTGATTACTTCATAGCTTTGCCGAGATAACTTTCTCTCTACATGCACGGATGGATATTTGCTGCTTCTCGTTCCGTAACACTATACTCAGCTCAACAAAAGGACTGACTACTGTCCCGAGGGGCTTATTCACATGTGCACTGTATTTTAATTATTATTTTCTCTACTACGTATTGTAAGAAGAGCAAGCATTACATTCCACCCAAAATTTCGATACTTACATCTCACCGGAAATATACATCTTGATACTCTCTGAATAAAAATAATAAGAAAAGCATATTTACTTTCTCTCCACTTCATACAGAAAGAATTGGATTCCACTCAAAAAATCCATACCGGGATTTCACCCGAAATGCACGCTTCAGGTCCCCTGAATCTAAATAAAATCATTCTTGGGAAAAAGTTCATGTATTTGTGTAATAAGTCAAAAACGAGAATTAGGTTGAGAATACGAAGATTTTTAAGAAAACTCCCCCTTCACAAACTATCCTTTATAATTTTCGAAAATTAGGATGTTCTCAAAAATGTCCTAATGATTTTGATTCAAATACTGTATACTAAAATACTGGGTTAAATGAAAAATAAAATGCACATCTTGAATATGCTTGGAATAACCTCTGAAGTCCTCTTCGTTCTGAATAATTTTGTATAACCGGCAAACTGTAAGAGATACATATAAACTAATTACACAAAAATGTAGATCTCGTCAAAACATACACTTAATATCATATGCAGTTTTTACAGAGCTAACATTTTCCTAGATATTCCTTGTTATTGGTTTTAAAATTTCCAATACTTAACGTTTTCTCAAATGGGAAGTGGTTATTCACTTTTTTCATCTTGGTCGTTGTAAGCATCCCCGTCCAACTCCATTGACCGAATTGGTCTTTTTTTTTTTTTTTTTTAAATACAGTACCGGAGTCTGATCGGGACTCCGGCACTGTATACCCTACTATTATTTACTTCTTTTTTTTTTACCTTGTTTTGCCGCATTATTACTGTTTTCTTACTTTTACAACACACACATATACACAAACATATAACACCCATGCCCAAGGCGGGACTCGAACCCACGATCCCCAGCGCTAAGAAGCACCAAAGCCTTGGCGAGCGCGGCCATGGGGACCGGCTATACTCGTATACGTTTCCGTTGGCTGCCGTGTGAGAACAGTTGGAGTCGCGTCGATCGCCGGAAGTGGAATGCGAGTCCAATTTTTTAACATTGAGTTAATCGTCTATTCGTTTATAGTTATCTATGGTATACAGTGACCCCAGATAGCATTCGTCTCCTAACTTGGTATTTTAGTTCAGTTTGTTCCAAAGTTGTGATAAGATTTTCAACATAACCTCCCCCCTAAACCCAAAAATTCCGCTTACCCTTACATGAAAATTTTTTCTAAACTTTTATGTTCTAAAAATAATGCTAAGAGTTTGATTAAAATGCCTGATTATATTAAACAAAGTTATATAAAAAATAAAGTGCACATTTTGAACTTTATTGGAATAACATGTGAAGTCCTCTTTCTCCGGAAGTATAAACTCTGGAATTCGTAACTGTAATTGTTAAGCTCTAGATGGAAAAAGGGAGATATGTATAAAATACACAATTTGTTTTACATAACTTCTTTTGTGCGTATGTCATTTCCAAGGTATTCGTTAGTAATTGCTCGAAATGGGAAGAAGCATGACGACACAATTATGCTCGAATATACTCATACGCTACTGCATAGAAAATTTCACATGAATTCGAAAATCATATAAAATATCATTAAACTGGATATCATTAAATTTTAATTTACTCTGAGTAGAGCTCAACTGAGACAATAATGCATTCGAATTGGTCTGAAGTCGCCATTTTTACGTAGCTTAATGCAGAAATGATTTAACATGTTTTGCTACATAACACAGGGGTTTATTTCCCTTTCTATTTTAGAGTAAGGAGTTAAGCGCAGCTTTGGTGTAGCATTTGCAGAGGAACATTTTGGTTTCCCGATCAAACTGAATTTTGACCAGATCTTGAAATACAAAAGCTTTTAAGATCGTGTGCAATTCCTTTGTGCACCAAAAATGTGCAATAACAAATTGTTTATTCACGCGCCACAAAACCTGAAAATAAGGAAGAGAGGGATACAATGTGAAAGATGATGTCGGAGAAATTTAAAATTTGTTGTTGCGAGATTTGTATGTGAATTAAATGTATTGTAACATTTTTATACGTTTTTATCTTAATTTCTTTCTAGTCAATGAATGTAATCATACATTTTCCACCTATGGCCTTTCTAAGAACGGCATGTATCGTTCGTTTTAGATTCGTAACTGTTACGATTTGTAATATAAGGTAGTGGCAAACTAAGATCTGGTAAAAATCAAAACTAACCTTCTTATCTTACTAAATGACAGCTAAAGTTTCAGCTATATCTACCAGTGGTTTCGTTACTATTTACGATTGAATCAGCAAGCTTATGCTTCTTTAGAAAGGTGGATAAAAACGAGATTGGTGCACTGATTAAACAATTCTATTTAAAAAGCGTACACCGAAAGAGATAAAAGCCGAGTTGGACGAGGTTCATGGCACATCTGCTCCTGCATTTGCAATAATTTACAATTGCATAAATAAATTTAAACGTGGCCGTACATTCCACAAATGATGACTCTCTTTCCGGACGTACAGTAGAAGTGACTTCCTCCGAAATGGTTGACAAAATCAGAATATAGTTTTGAGTGATCGAGGAATCAAAGTTCTCAAAATAATAGAGGCCACAGGCATATCACAAGGTACAGTCATTATTTTCAATTATGCACCAAAAATTAGATCTGACAAAGATCTCGACAAGATAAGTGCAGCGGTTGCTCTCAATGGAAAATAAACGCAATCCTGTGATCGATTCGGAAGCTGGTTTGGCACATTTCCATCTCAATCCAGACAAGTTTCTGCGTCGATACATAAATATCGATGAGCCATGGCTATACTACTACACTCCAGTGACAAAAGTACAGTCGAAACAGTAGGTTTTTAAGACAAACCGGCTCCGAGAAAGGCAAAGGTAATGAAATATTCGACAAAATGATGGCCTCGATTTTTTGAGATGCACGCGGAATCATCTACATTGATTACATGCAGAAAAGAAGAACAATAAATGGAGAGTATTACGGATTGTTATTGCACTGATTGAACAGAGACATCCAGAAAAAAAAATCGCCCTCATCAGCAAAGAAAAATATTCTCTTTCCATCAAGCCCATGCATGCAGGTGGGTAGTTTCGATGGCGAAAATTGTAGAATTAAGGTTCGAATTACTGCGACATCTATTCACCAGATTTGGCCCACATTGACTTCTTTTCATTTCCACATTGAAAATGTGGCTCGACAGAAAACAATTCAGTCTAACGAAGAGGTAATCTCCCAAACAGATACCTCCGAAATCCTACCTTTTGGAAGGCTTAAAACAGTTGCAGAAACGCACAAAAGTGTATAGAATAAAAAGGAGATTATGTTGAAAAAAAATCTACCAAAAATAATTTGTTTTTCTATCTTTTTCTAAGGAATTATTGAACGCCTCTCGTATATAATATATAGTCGTGTTTTGTTCTCTTGACTTCTATTATGACCATCTTAATGCAAAGAATCCGATTTTTTTCATTCATATAATTTCCTTTGCTGTTCCACAAATAAACTATTCTCACATAATATTATATTTTTACTATATGATAATCAAGCTAAACATTAAAAGAAATTGTATTACTGTTTAGTCGTTATAAGTAGACGGAAAATAAGGTAATACACTAGGCTAAAGTGATAGTAATCTTTTTTTAAAGAGGGTTGCTGTGCGAAACAATTGCAGTACGGTTCTCTTTGCGTGGAGTAAACAAAACAGTGCAAAAGAAAAATGTCTTCTCGTTTGAGAAAAGATTAAATAGCTAGAAACTGAAATAAAAAACTCAAAATAGTTCGAAAATGGCTAACCTTACAAAAAATGTATGGGACATAAATTATACGTTTTAACGAGATCTACATTTTTGGTGTAGTAAGTTTTTGTCTGTCTCTTACGGTTTACTAGTTATACAAAAGTCATAAAAAGGTCATCCAAAATAATGGAGTCTTCAGTGGCTATTCAAGATATACTCGTATATTTAGTTTGTCATGAAAATATGTTAAACATTTTAGTAAAAATCATTGTAACCATTTTTGAGAAATTCAAACATTTCAAAAATATGTTCCATATAAAGGGTAGTTGTGGGTGGGATTTTCTTGATAATCTTCGTGTCGCATCCTTGGAAGATACTGAACTTAAATATTTAGTTTGATATGTAACCGACTTTTCGTTTGGAGCTCTGCTGCCCACAGACAGACAGACAGATAGATAGGAAATCTTTCTAAAAATGCTTTTTTGGAGACATCCAGATGAAATCTCGATATCAATTTTTGGGTGGAATACAAGATCTTCTCTAGCCACTATGTGCATTGTACATATGGGCTAGGGAAAGTAAAACGTCCTACTCTCTTTGTTCCTTTATTTTCTCTACACGTACTATGTACATAGTGTATAGAGAATGCATTTAATTGCACCCAAAATTCGATATCGAGATTTCACCGGAATACGTTTTGAAAGCCCCTGATTCCAAAAAATGCATTTTTAGAAAAATATCCGTATGTGTGTGTCTTTTAGCAGCATAGCTCAAAAATGAAAAGTCTATTAAATACCAAACTTGGTTTTAAGTTTAGTAACTTCCAAGGATGCGACAAAAAAAATTTCAAGAAAATCCCCCACCCCCTATTACCCTTTACATGGAATAATTTTAGGAAAGTTTGATTTTCTCAAAAATAGTTCTAACCATTTTGATTAAAATATTGCATATTAAAGATATTTACATGAAAAGTAAATGTATATCTTGAATTTTTTAGGAATAGTCTCTTAAGACATTTTTATTCTGGATATATTTGCGGAATTTTGTAAATATAGAGGCCCTTAAAACATACAGTTTATGTTTTATACATTTTTTCGTGGAATTGGCCGTTTTTGAGATATTCCTTGTTATTGGTTTCAGTTTTAAAATACTTATACTTTTCTCATGGGAATTTGTCACTCCTGGCCATACAAACAAAGGAACTTCTAAGTGTGATTGAAGAGAGTTCATATAGGACTATAAATGAATGAACTCAGGGTTCATAGGGCTTTTAACCGACATTCGTCTTCTCAACATAAGGAAAACTCCCGGAAAACCGTTATCCCGAGAGTTGAACGAGAGGCAGGTACGCTGCCACCGTACCACGGAGGCAGACTTCCTATTTTTGTTCATCTTTATTTTAGGTCACCACATTCCGTTACATTAAGTTAGGAGAAAGGCGAAAGAAAGAGTAAAGAAACCACATTTCCCTGAAAATTAACCGCAACGTCGAGCGTGTGCAACTTTCTAGCAAACGTCTTGCGCAAAAAAATCGAGTAGACATTTAGCAAGCATATTGGAGACACGTTGTAATTAAACCACGCCGAGATTTAGTTTTGCCTGCTTTACTCATGCGCTAACTGAACAATCTGATGTGTTCTATTCACAAGACTTACTCTACAGGTTACAAATTATTGTTAAAAAGCTTATTCTTTTATCTACGTCATGCTAATCGAGATATACATTAGCACATATGGTTTTATCACTTGCTTCCTTATAACTAGAAGGGAAATGAGGAAATGAACTAGGCTAAAGCGATTATCATATATTTTAAAAGTTGTTGCTATGTAGTTGAAATTCGTTTCTTTGAATGACCAGGAGCTGAAAAATTTCGCTATGAAAAATGTTAAAGTACTTTGAAATTAAAAACCAATAACAAGGAATATTTCGGAAATGGTCAACTCAACGAAAAAATGTGTACGACAAATTGTGCATTTTAAGTGATCTATATATTTTGTACAGTACGTTTTTTGTCTATCACTTACGATTCACCAGTTATGCAAACATTATCCAGAGTGAAGATGTCTTCAGAGGCTAATCACAGAAAACTTAGGGCATACCTTTTTTTTAATATAATGTATTTAATCACAATCGTTAAGAGGTATTTTTCAGGAAATCAACATTTTCTAAATGTTTCCATATAAAGGGTAGTTGGGGTGGAAGGTTTTTATAAAATTCTTTGCATCGCATTCCTGGAAGCTACTGAATATAAATACCAACTTTGGTATTTTACCGACTTCTCGTTTTTGATTTATCGTATTCGCGGTCACACACACACACACACACGTGCCATGCGTACCTTTTTCTTTATACATAAAGAAAAGTATATATAAAGAATAAGGAACAAGCCAATACCTTCCGCATGCCATCTGTTGAAGAGTTGCAAAGGTGGAGGCATTACTTTTCATTCAACCCTCGTATATTTGCATGTTTATCTTTTTTGCGTAATACAGGGTTACTACAAAAGAAATAGACAAGTTCAACTGCCTGTAAAATAAAAACTATTAGAGATAGCAACCTAATTATTTTGGAGGAATGTTGAGAAACTCTCAAAGTTTCGTTTGTTACTATTGGTAACGCTGTAGTGTTTTGTTTGTTGTTGCAGAAGATGAAATGGCGGAAAATCCTGTGGAAAAGGCATATTGCGTGTTGGAATTTGCTTGAACGCAATCAGCAACTGTTGTCCTACGACATTTTAGAACACGTTACCACAAAAATGAAATGATGCGCTCACAAAAACCAGCATCGTCTTCATCATGTCGCAACATGTCGATGCAAAAGTCACGCCGTATGACCTTATCTTCTTCACTCAGAAACTGCAACATCTGTAATCTGTAAGGCATCATGTGCAGTCGCTTCCGCAAGATTTTCCATACAGTTTGCTGTGGAATTTGTAATTGCATGCTTGCCCTAGATGTCGATTTCTGTGGGCTTCTTATGTAGGCAGAACGAACACGTTCAACGTTTTCTTCCGAAACTCTTGATCTTCCCGAGCTCTTCCCTTTGCACAAACATCCCGTTGTCTCGAATTTTCTATACCAGTCGTAGATTGACTGTCTATTCGGTGGCGTTTTGTGGTAACGTGTTCTAAAATGTCGTTGGACAACAGTTGCTGATTGCGTTCTAGCAAATTCCAACACGCAATATGCCTTTTCCACAGGATTTTCCGCCATTTCAGCTTCTGCAACAACAAACAAAACACTACAGCGTTACCAATAGTAACAAACAAAACTTTGAGAGTGTCTCAACATACCTCCAAATTAATTAGGTTGCTATCTCTAATAGTTTTTGTTTTACAGGCAGTTGAAGTTGTCTATTTCTTTTGTAGTAACCATGTATATGTATATATGTACATATGTACACACACATATATATATTAGGCAAAAAAGATATATATTTACTGCGCTTACAGTGGTAAAATATACTAATATTGTAATACATATAATTGCCTATTTTTATAGTATCTTTTCGTAACTTAAGAGTCTATTAAGTTATTTTTTCTTTCTAAACAGAACTTTTATCAAGGTTTCTGCCATTTGTAATTTTATATTTTTGTTGCTGGGCCTATTGGCAGCTATTTTATGTTATTTTTAATGTGAGTTTAACTTCAGTATTACAATTGATATTTTATTTCAAGTCAATGGAGCATTGTTGAAAATATCCCTGAGTAATTTCGTGTAATAATAAATTAGAGGTTAAGTAATGCAATACAAAAACTGTTGATTTACATCTATGAAATCGGTAATTTTAAAATAGTATGAATAGTTTTTGTTTTGTTTTTTCTTTGTATAGCCCCCTTTAACTTCTATGGTCGGTCATATCGGGGGCTTTGACTTGAGAAGTAATTGCTGGTGTTTAGCTGAACTGTAGGTTTTTAACGTTGGTTTTATACCATTAAACACACAGTTCTTCACTGTCACATTCATACCTCCAGCCTCTGTGGGGGATAGGGAATAATTCTGGTTGAAGAAAAATTCCTTGCCCGAGCCAAGAACCGAATCCGGGACTTCGGGATGAGAAGCCAGAACGCTGACCACTCGACTGCAGAGGCAGTTACGATAGCTTTTTTATTTTCTCTTCACGTATTGTATACATAGTGTATATATAAGATGTTATAATGCTTCCAAAATTTCGATACTGAGATTTTACCGGTATACATGTTTTGGTTCCCCCTGAATCCAGAAAAAGCATTTTTGGAAAAAGGTTCGTGTGTGTCTGTATGTGTGTCAGTGTGTGTGTGTGTGTGTGTGTGTGAGAGAGAGAGAGAGAGAGAGAGAGAGAGAGAGAGAGGACAGCATAGCTAAAAAATGAAAAGATCGTTAAATACCAAACTTGATCTATAGGTTTGGCACCTCCCAAGGATGCGACACAAAGATTTCCAAGAGAATCCCCCCACTTCAGGCTAATCCTTATATAGAACTTTTTTCGAAAATTATAATTTTCTCAAAAATGGCTCTAACGATTTTAATTAAAATATCATATATTAAATATATTTACATGACAAATGAAATGTATATCGTTTCTGGAAATAGCCTCTACTTTATTCTGAATGAATTTTAGGAATTTTGCATAGCTGGTAAATCATAATAGATGGACAAAAACTTACCTCACAAAAATTGTAGAGCATGTTAAAATACACAATTTATGTTATATACATTTTTTTGTGGAGTTGATCGTTTTTGAGACATTCCTTATTTTTTAGTTTCAGCTTTGAAAAACATACTTTACTCATACAGGAATTTGTCAACTCCTGTCTCCATACAAAAAAAGGAAATTCAGTCACATAGCAACCAGCTTTGGCCTATCACTTTAATCTATGGTACTCCTTTACTTCGTTTCTACTTACAAGGAAGCAAGTAATAAGACTACATATTTCTTCTGATTTTTCTCGATTAGAATGAAATAAATAGAAGATTTTTAACATTAATTTGTTGCAGAGATGTAGAGAAAGTCATGTGCATGGAACACATCAGCTTTTTTAAAAATAGCTCTTATCGTTTTTGATTAAAATGCTGTATAGTAATGATATTCACGCAGCAAATAAAGTGTACGTGTCAAATTTTCTGGGAATACCTTCTGAAGTCTTCTTCGTTCTGGATGACTTTTGCAAGCTGGTAAACTGTAATAGATGTACGAAAACTTATTGCTAAAAAAATGCAGAACTTGCTAAAGTACACAGTACATCCTGTGTAATTTTGTTGTGGAGCTAATCATTTCCGAAATATTTTTTGTGATTGGTTTCAATTCTAAAATATTTACATTTTTCTCAAATAGGAAGTTGCCATCAGTGGTGTTTATACACGCACATACACCTGGCTGTGCTAAGAGAACCGATTTTCAATGTATTTGACTGACGCTTTAACCCAGTGTATTCCCTTTGTTCCCTTCTACGTATAAGGAATAAGTAATAAAACCATTTCTGCTTATGTTTATCTGATTAGCATGCAGTAGATGGAAGAATTTCCCTCAGGGGCTCACCTTGGTGAGTACGGGGAGTAGCGCCCCCGAGGTGCCTGAGCTACCCAGTGTTCGGGGGTATAACCGGACCACCCTGCTTCCTGGGGACATAAATAAGGAAGCCTGGTCCTCCAGGTTGGGGGTTAAGCATTAGGTTAACAACCTAATCTTGTAAAAAAGCTATTGTTACGAAACCTGCAAAAAAGCCTCGGAATGATTTAATGTTGGCGACCTGGAACGTAAGGACAATGCTGAAACCTGGGAAAATGAAAGAAATAGCAAATGAAGTATTAAAATATAAATTAGATGTGGTAGCGCTCCAAGAAATAAGATGGGCAGGGGAAGGTAGAATAGATAAGAAAGAATACACGGTATTATATAGTGGACCTAAAAAAGCTGGACTTAATGGTACAGGATTTATTATCTCAAAGGAAATCAAAAAGAGCCTAATAGAATTTAAATCAATTAGTGAACGAATCTGTAAAATACGCCTTAAAGGTAAATTCAGAAATATAACTATATTATCTATATATGCACCTACAGAAGAGAAAGATGAGATAAACAAGGAAGAGTTTTACGAAAGCTTAGAAAATACATGTAATTCAGTAGGAACTTATGATACATTGGTGATACTAGGAGATTTTAATGCCCAAGTGGGGAAAGAAGACTATTTAAATGGAGTGGCAGGGAAACATTCACTACATCAAATAAGTAATGAAAATGGTAATCTACTTGGACAATTCGCAGTTAGAAATAATATGATTATTAAAAGTACCTGCTTCCCTCACAAAGAAATACATAAAGGAACGTGGAAAATGCCAGGCTCAGATATAGTAAATCAAATTGATCATGTGCTAATTAAAGCAAGACATACATCATCAATTATAGATGTAAGAAGTTGTAGAGGCCCAAATTGTGATTCAGATCACTTTTTGGTTAAAGTGAGAATGAGAATAAAAATAAAGAAGATGGAGAGGGTTCAAGAGAACAAACATATACGATGGGATAGAGAAAAAATAAAAGATAAAGAAGAAAAAAAGAAATATCAAAAGTTAATGAGCAGCAAATTAAATGAAAAAGGAACAGAAGAAGGTGTAGAAGAACAATGGGAGGTAATAAAGGAGACAGTAAAAGAGGTAGCAAAAATAAGTATAGGTGAAAAGAAAATGGAAAGAAACATAGAATGGTATGATAAAGAGTGTGAGCAAGCTATAGAAAAAAAGAACATGGCTAGGAAAAAAATGCTCCAGAAAGAAACTAGAAATAACTATGAAGAATACCGTCAAAGAAGAAGAGACGCTAATAACATATGTAAGAAAAAGAAAAGAGAATATTGGAAAATGCAAACCCAAGAAATAGAAACGCTGATTCAACAGAGTGAGATAAAGAAATTCTATATGGCATTAAAGCAAATGAAACAAGGGAAACAGAATAAAATGAAAGAATGTCTAAGCAAGGAAGGTAATGTTCTTGGAGAAGATAAAGATATACTGGAAAGATGGGCTGAGTACTACAAGGAATTGTTAAATAAACGACAATCAATAAATAATCAGGAACAAGGAGAGAATGAAAATGGAAATGAACAAAAAATGGAAGAAGAAGAAGAAGAACCGGATATTTGGGATGTTAAAATAGCAATACAGAGCCTAAAGAATAATAAAGCACCAGGAGAAGATGACATAATCGCTGAGCTAATTAAATATGGTGGGAATGAAATTATGAAAGCAATACATAAGTTAATATTAGAAATATGGAGGAAGGAACAGATGCCTGAAAGCTGGAAGACAGGCATAATATGCCCAATATATAAAAAGGGTAATAAATATCAATGCCATAATTATAGGGGAATTACATTGCTAAATGTAGCATATAAAATATTTTCAAGTATTTTAAATAATAGAGTGAAAAAATATGCGGAAAATGTATTAGGCGAGTATCAATGTGGATTTAGAAGTGACAAGAGTACGATAGACCAGATATTTGTAATACGACAAATAATGGAAAAATTCTATGAGCATGGCATAGATTTATGCTTTCTGTTTATTGACTTTAAGTTTGCATTTGACTCAATTGACAGAGAAGTTCTCTATAACATCTTACAATGTTTTAAAGTGCAACCGAAAATAATAAGACTAATAAAAATGACAATGGAAAATACAAAAGCCAAAGTGAAAGTAATGAATAAATTAAGTCCGGATTTTGATTATAACACAGGAGTAAGACAAGGTGATGGACTATCGACGACTCTATTCAACCTAGCCCTGCACAGAGCAGTAGAAAAAATAAATACTAAAGGAACAATATTTTTTAAGTCTAGTCAGATATGTGCATATGCAGATGACATATTGATTGTGGCAAGAGATAGGAAAATGTTAGTTGAAGTTTATGAAGAATTAGAAAGAAGGTCAAAAAAAATAGGATTAGAAGTAAATGAAAAAAAAACTAAATACCTGAAAATGACAGCAGACAAAAGCAAAAGAATAATTGAAAATCTAGTAGTTGGAGACAAAACATTTGAAGGGGTATCCAAATTTAGATATTTAGGAGCGCTTGTAAATAATGATAACAATTTAAACGAGTGCATAAAAGAAAGAATTCAAGGTGGAAATGCAGCCTATTATGCAAATTTAAATCTATTAAAAATAGGCTTATTAGTACAGGGACAAAATACAATATCTATAAAACACTAATAAGACCAATAGTAACGTATTCTGCAGAAACCTGGACCCTAAACAATGTAGATGAAGAAATACTACGAAGATTTGAACGGAAAATACTTAGACGAATCTTTGGACCTGTAAAGGATAAAGACCAATGGAGAATAAGATATAATTATGAGATAGAAGAACTAATTAAGCAGCAAAATATTGTGAAATTTATAAAGGCACAAAGAATAAGATGGCTAGGACACATAGAGAGAATGACAGAAGATAGAATGCCAAAAAGAATATTGAAAGGAAGACTGTACGCTAGAAGAAAAAAAGGAAGACCAAAAACAAGATGGTTAGATGATGTGATGGAAGACCTAAGAAAAATTGGAATCAGAGGGTGGAAAAGTAAAGCAGAAGATAGAGATATGTGGAGGAGGATTGTGCAGGAGGCCAAAGCTCACCAAGGGCTGTAGAGCCAGAAGAGAAGAAGATGGAAGAATTGCAACAATTGCAATAATACATAGCAGATTCAATCATAATTAGAAACCAGCGTGGGCTGTACAACATATTCAAGAGTGATAGTACTTAAAAGTCTGATGTAATCCATTCACAATACTTTCTCTACATCTCTGTAGCAATTATTGTTAAGTTTATGCTTCTATTTATTTCATGCTAATAGAAAACAATCAGCAGAAATAGTCTTATGACTTGCTTCCTTGTAAGTAGAAGCGGAATAAGAGAGTACCATAGGTTAAAGTGATAGTCAAAAGCTGGCTGCTATGTGACTGAAGTTCCTTTGTTTGTAAGGTCAGGAGTTGACAAATTCCTGAATGTGAAAAGAGTAGGGTTTTTAAAGCTGAAACCAAAAACAAGGAGTATCTCAAAAACGATCAACTACACGAAACAATGATTATAAAATAAATTGTGTGTTTTAACGTGATCTACTTTTTTGTGTGGTAAGTTTTTGTTCATCTCTTACGGTTTAGCAGTTATGCAAAATTCCGTAAAATTCATTTAGAATAAAGTAATCTTCACAGATTATTCCCAGAAATTTCAAGATATACATTTTATTTGAAAGGTAAATATCTTTAATATATGATATTTTAATCAAAATTGTTAGAGCGATTTTTAAGAAAATCAAAATTTTCGAAATATTTTTCATGTAAAGAATAGTTTTAGGTGGGGGGATTTTTCTCAAAATCTTTGTGTCGCATCCCTGAAAGATACTAAACTTAAATATCCAGTTTGGTATTATACCGAGTTTTCGTTTTTATCCATGGTGTTTACAGACACACGGACACACACGGACACACACACACCCACACACACGCACGCACACACACACACGGGTCTTTTTTCTGGAAATGCTTTTTTTGGATACAGAGGACCCTAAAATATATATTTCCGGTGAAATCTCGGTATCCAATTTTTGGGTGGAGTGCAATACTTCCTCTATACACTATCCACATAGTACGTGTAGAGAAAGTAAAAATCTGATGTGATTCATTCACATGACTTTCTCTACATCTCTGTAAAAAATATTGTTAAAAAGCTTATGCTTCCATTTACTTCATGATAATAGAGAGAGAAAAAAAAAAAAAAAAAAAAACTAGCAGAAATAATCTTATTACTTGCTTCCTTGAAAGTAGAAGCGAAATAAGGGAGTACCATAGGTTAAAGTGATAATCAAAAGCTGCTTGCTATGTCACTGGAGTTCCTTTGTATGGACAGGAGTTGACAAATTCCTGTATGAGAAAGGTATAAATTTTTCATAGCTGAAACCAAAAACAAGGAATATCTCAAAAACAATCCACTCCACGAAAAAAAATGTATGTAACATAAATTCTGTGTTTTAAAGTGCTCTACTTTTATGTGGTAAGTTTTTGTCCATCTCTTACGGTTTAGCAGTTATGCAAAATTCCGTAAAATTGACCCAGAATAAAGTAGTCTTCAGAGGCTATTCCCAGAAAATTCAAAATGTATATTTTATTTGTCCGGTAAATGTATTTAATATACGACATTTTAATTAAAATCGTTAGAGCCATTTTTTAGAAAATCAATTTCTTTAAAAAAGTTCCATGTAAATGGTAGTTGGGATGGGGGCATTTTTCTCAAAATCTTCGTGTCGCATCCCTGGAAGATACTAAACTTAAATACCAAGTTTGGTATTTTATGGACTTTCCGTTTTTGAGTTATCGCGTTCACAGACACACGGACACACACAGGACCTTTTTCTGAAAATAATTTTTTTTTTGGATACAGGGGACCCTAAAACATATATTTGCGGTGAAATCTCGGTATCGAATTTTTTGGTGGAGTGCAATACCTTCTCTATACACTATGTACATAATACGTGTAGAGAAAGCAAAAATGATAATGGGCTAGGCCCTCTGTCTAAAAACCACTGTTACACTTTATTCTCTATTAAGAGAAATTAGCTCATTTAATATGTGGTTTGATTACAATCTGTTTGATACCCGATACTGTTTACTGTTTTTCCTGTCAAAATTTGTTTTTAAGTCGGAAATGAACAAACGATTTTGCCTGCTTCATTGTTCATTGCTGATTGTGCTATTGCCTATTGTAATGTCTATTTTAAAATGTTAGCATCTATTGTGTCAAGCTCTACAAATGTACATGCCTAGTAGGGATTATAGCCTGCCAACGCATATAGGCGAGAAGTGAAACGTTAGAAAATTGCAGATGTCTGTCTGCTTATTGTTTACGAGAGACCGGAATCTTTGCACAAGGGGCTTGCGAGAAAGTTCGGCTCTTTGTTTACCTCGCGGGAAATCCCGTCTGATGTATTGTTTTTACTTTCTCTACTTCATACATACCACATAAGTAGAGAAGTTATTGGTTTCCAACCAAGAATTCTATACCGAGATCTCATTGCAAATTCACGTTTTAGGGTTCCTTTATAAAGTCATAAACATATTTACCAAAAGACACAGTAACTCAAAAACGAAAAGTCAGTTAAATACCAAACTTCATATTTAAGTTCAACATCTTTCAAGAAAGCGACACGAAGATTTTCAGAATTCTTCACCCACCTTAAATTACCCTTTATATGGAAGATTTTCCGAAATTCTCTATTTTCTTCGGATAAGGAGCAAATAATATTTTGAAGGGACTATTAATATGAGATTCTGAGACCTAAAGACAGGATTACATTAGGACGCCTACCTTCTGTGGTACTAAGTCCTATCGATTTTAGAGCAGTTATTAGTGGAATAGATGCATGTCTGGAGAATTTCCCCTTGCAATTACTGAGCTTAACGCATAATGTACACAAATATGCACGCTTCATAATTAAACTATTCAGGGCGTTAAAATGTGATAGTAAAATTAAACTGTACTCAGTAGAAAAAGGTTGATGTGTTCCATTCACAAAACTTTCTCTAGCTGTTCCGTAAAAGATTATTCTTGTATCTACATGATGCTAATCGAGATGTACATTAGCAGAATTGGTCTTACACTTGTAAGTAGAAGGGAAATAAGGTAATACACTACGCTAAAGCGATAGTCAAATCTTTTAAAAGCTGGTTGCTATGTGAAACAATTGAGATTCGGTTCGCTTTGCATTGTCCCGCTTGAGAAAAGTTAGGTAGACAAGAATTGAAACCAATAACTAGGAATATCTAAAACCCGCCACCTCTACAAGAAAAACGTGTATGGCATAAATAATATGTTTTAAAGAGATCTACATTTTGTGCAGTACTTTTTATCTATATATTACTCTTTAACTATTATGCAAAATTCTACAAAACTTATTCAAAATAAACAGTGCTTCAGAGGCTATTCCCAGAAAATTCAAAACATTTTATTTGGGTTGTAAATAACTTTAATGCACGGTAGTTTAATAAGAATGAGAAAAAAACAGAATTTTTAAATAAAATCCATGTAAAGGGTAGTATGTGATGGAGGTATTTTCTTTAAAATTTTCGTCGTATGCTTGGAAGCAACTAAACATAAGTACCAAGTTTAGCATTTAACGGTAATTTCGTTTTTGAGCTATGCTGTCCACAGGCACACATACAGTGATGGGGACCTCAAAATATATTTCTGGTCAAATCGCGACATCGAATTTTTGGGTGGAATACAATACCTTCTCTAGCTGCTATGTCCATTGTATGTATATACGTACTAGAGAAAGTAAAACTAATGTTAATAAAACACTCCACCTTCAGTACCAAAGCCATGTGGCCCAAATGCCACCCGAGCTAAAATAATATACAAATGTACTGAATCTGTTATTGCCTATAATCTGTTACTTAGAAAACATTGACACAGAAGAAAAACCCCAATTATCTGTGAATAAAGTTTTACTTCATAAAATGCTATAATTGTTTTCTATTTAGTTTATTGATTAAAACAATAATTATGCTATACTGTTATGTTATACAATATCAAACAAGTACGAGGAAACAACAAAATATAATTTTTACTTTCTCTACACGTACTATGTGCATAGTGTATAGAGGAGGTATTGGAATGTACCCAAAAATTCGATACCAAGATTTCTCGGAAAATATACGTTTTGAGACCCCTGAAACCAAAAGAAAGCAATTTCAGAAACGTGTTCATGTGTGTATCTGTATGTGTGTGCGCTTTCGCGATGTGTATGTGTGTGTGTGTGTAGACAGCATAGCTCAAAAACGAAAAGACCATTAAATACCAAAGAAGATTTTGAGAAAAATCTCCCCGCCCCAAACTACCCTTTCATGGAAAAAATTTCGAACATTTTGATTTCTCAAAAATGGCTATAACGATTTTAATTAAAATACCGTATATTAAAGATATTTATATTGCAAATAAAATGTATATCCTGCAGTTTCTGGGAATATCATCTAAAGACCTCTTTATTCTGGATGAATTTTACTGAATTTTGCATAACTGGTAAACCGCAAGAGATAGATAAAAAGGTAATCCATAAAGCGTAGATCTCGTTAAAACACACCATTTATGTCATATACGTATTTTTCGTGGAATTGATCATTTCAATGAGATATTTCAAGTTATTTGTTTCAGATTTAAAATATTTTTAATTTTTCTCACACGGAAAGTTGTAAACGTCTGGCCGTGCATAGAAACGGATTTAAAGCACATGGCAACCAGTTTTTAAAAGATTTGACTATCGTTTTAGCCTAGTGAATTCCGTTATTTTCCTTCTACTTACAAGAAAGCAAGTAATTAATTGAATTTCTGCTAATTTTTATCATGACTACATAAAGTAGATAGAAGAACAAGCTACAGCGATGTAGAGAAAGTCATGTGATTGGGACACATCAGATTTCTGTTTTTCTTTCTTTCTTTGCTTTTACTTTAGGTACGACATATTGGGCGATCAATGAATGCAGTGGGTGAATAATGATTAAGATTACTCGACATTAGTTTTCTCAAGATAAGGAAAATCCTGACCGAGATTCGCACTCACAGCTCTAGAATATGAGGCTTCAGCCCACACCACAGAGACAAGCAAAACAGCCATAAAGTAGACGAACTCGCTTGCACAGATGGAGGGATATAAACTTTATATAAAAAATTAACTCTACAAATGAAGTAATTAAGAGCTATAGAAGACCTGAAAAGTCAAGTTCAGATTATTCAGATTGAGGAACTCTAGACTGAAGACAGATCCAGTGAAAAAAGATAGAATGGCCAGTTTTGGCTGCTTACAGTTAATGTGAATAAGACTAAGGCAATTACTTTCAAAAATGGTTCTGTTTATAGCAGGGAGGAGACTTGGACATATGCAGGACAGATACTGGACAATGTTAAATCTTTTGTGTACTTATGACTCACATTTACAATGAACGGAAAATGGACAAACGCATTGACATCACGAAACACAACACAAGGGTGAAAGCTGCAGAAGCTCTCCGGATACGCTGCAGAGTTCTGAATATATCCATAACCTTAATGGAAACTGTATACGGAGCAGTTAGATCCACGATAACATATGGAGGAAAAATATGGGGGTGGGAACAAACATGGAATCTGGATCAAGTGAGGATCCAATTTTTCAAAGGAATTCTGGGCATAGGGATGGGTACGACCACCTGCGAAATAATGAGGGAATTCGAGGCGCATAATGAAACGATAGAGTGCAAAATTAGAGCAGTTAAATATTGGATAAGAATCATTCACGGAAACCAACCTTAGGGCAGTCTGCTACCATGAACAGTTGCGAATGGAAGGTAATTCCACGTGGGCTTGAAAATTAAAGAAAGGGTAGGAAACCATCGGGATGGGATACATTTAGTTGGCGGGGTAGACGGAGTATTTGGAGAAAAATTAAGAACCGCCTCTGTGATATTAATAGACAGCAAATAATTGAGCAATGCACGGAGAAGTTTTCATTAGAAGTTCTATCTGGGCTAAAATCGGAGTGGGGTATGGAACAAAACAGGTACCAAACTCATTAGAGAGGGGCTCGCGTGGATTAGACCAGGAGCATGGCGGAGCATAAAAATTGCTGACGAGAATGGTATAAAAATCTGCCCCATCTGTGAGGAGGAAGAGTCGTGGGCCCATATCTTGGCAAGATGTAGGGGTAAGCAGGAATGGAGGGAACAATATTTACCGCGATCCTTCACCACCGCGAATGTAGAGCTAGAAGCATGTTGGACGCTACTGGCAGGCACGGACGACGTGGAAGGGATAGGTAAATTTATACTTAAGGCAGGACAGCTGAGATCTGAAAAGGCTGACAATAGAGAAGCGGGGAAGGGTGGATAAGAATAGCTAAACAAAACTGATTACAATGCTTTATATACATACATTTTATGTCATGCCTATGTTATTGGTATGTTGTGGTTTTATATATTGCGTGTACACACACACACACACACACATATATATATATATATATATATATATATATATATATATATATATCTCTTAAGTGTGTTTGTCTATTATAATAGGGCACATGTGTTGTAAATTTAAATTGCTATATTTGGATATCTTTGTCTTTTTATTTTCGTGTTTACTCTCTTAAATCTTTGTTGTTTTAATATTTTATGTATTGCAGTCTGTGGAGCCGTGCGATTGTCGAAGCCCAATGTATGATGCTGTTATGCCAACAAATACACTTATTCATTCATTCATACTTTCTCTACACGTACTATGTACACAGTGTAGATATAGAGAAGATGTTATATTCCATCAAAAATTTGACACTGTAAATTCACTGGAAATACATATTTTGGGATCTCCTGAAACCAAAACAAGCATTTTTAGAAAAAAAAACAGTGTGTGTGTAACTGTGGACAGCATAATTGACCGTTAAATACCAAATTTGGTATTTAAGTTTAGTATCTTCCAAGAATGCGTCACAAAGATTTTTAGGAAATTTTCCCCACCCCAAACTACCCTTTATATTGAAAAATGTTCGAAAATGTTTATTTTCTCAAAAATAACTCTTACAATTTTTATTAAAATGCCGTATATTAAAGATATTTACATAAGGAATAAACTGTATATCTTGAACTTTCTGCGAAAGGCCTCTGAATATCTCTTTATTCTGAATGACTTTTACATAACTGCTAAACCGTAAGAGATAGACAAAAACTTACTACACAAAAATGTGCATTTCGTTAAAACACACCTTTTAGGTCATGTATTATTTTTTCGTGGAGTTGACCATTTACGACATATTCCTTGTTTTTTTGGTTTCATCTTTTAAATAATTACATTTTTCTCATACGGGAATTTGTCGATTACTGGTCATGCAAGGAAACGGGTTTCGATCATATAGCAACCAGCTTTTAAGAGATTTGGCTATCGCTTTAGCCCATTATTTCTCTTCTGCTTAGAAGGAAGCAGGTAATAAAACTATTTCTGCTAATGTTTATCTCGATTAGAAGAATTAGCTATCTAACAATTTGTTACAGGATTGTGGAGAATGGAACACATAAGATTTTTAAGTATGCGGCAAGACAATGATGCGGTTGTGGTTGTTTATTTATTGAAAATGTTTCTACAACTGTGATATTTAGCACAGAACAAGGTTATGTTGCTTTATATCGCATATAAAACTCTAGCGGCTCCGACTAACGTGACCCATTTTCTATCGTTTTAATTCTCACGCCATTTCCCGGTTAGAGGCTGGTGCGTTTCAATTTTTCTTCCAGTGTTGACGTGCAGCAGTTTTAGTCATTTCGTTCAAAGAATATTTCATAAGGGGTTTCCTGGAACAAAACAGTCATACGACCTATCGCAATTTTCTTCCATTAGAGCACGCAAAGTAAGGTCGGGGGGCAGTGCTTGAATGCATAGTTAAAACACTGTCTGCGAATATGAAACCATCATATATATTGAACTTTTAAGGGGTTACATATTCTAAGAATCACTGATTGTTTTCATAATAATGCCATCAGAAATAATTAACCAGAAAAGGCACCAGAAAGGCCCGTTGCATAGGAACATTTATTTGGTTAAACAAACAAAATGCCTAAAGCGGTATGTAAGTGAAAAAAAAAAAAAATTGAATATCAAAAAAAAAAAAAAAATAAAAAAAAAAAAAACCAAGCTGGAAGGCTCAGGCCTTAAAGTGAGTCATTGGTTCAAATCCCTTGGGCCGGCCAATCAGACTGAGGATTGTTTTGTGGTTTCCTCAGTCCCCAAGGTAAATACCGGATCGGATGATTAATACCTACCACAACTTTCAGTCTAAAACAACATTAAAACTGAAAAACAGAAGGTAATTGTGATTACGCTACCATCTATCCACAGATAGTGAAAGCAGCTAGACCGGACGATACCATCTACTTGTTGCGGAGCAAAGTAGTATGGTGTATAAAGCAAGTGACCAAGGAAGCTGGTTGTATACCGTCTGAGTACAGATGGTGGAAAATCAGATGGCATCCTTGGACCATCTCTTGGCGCGAAGCGAAATTCGTATGGGCACGGGAAAAGATCTTGAAGGCTATAAACAATCAAACGAATATCATGGAAGGATCGTCGCGATATGACCCAGCAGGTAATGGACGACAGCTCACGGGGAACCTTGGCCTACCGCAAGGCCGCTGCATCCCCCATCTCGGTCCACTACAGACGTCATGGATGGGGTGCAGTATTTGAGGGTGAGACGTGGTCAGCGCCTCGAGTCCCTCCGGCCGGTTAATGCGGTCCTCATGACCTGGAGCCGCTACTTCTCGATCAAGTAGCTCCTCAATTGGCCCCCCAGGGACCTTACGAGGCTGAGTGCACAACGGGCCAGGTTTCCCAGCGGAGAAAAAATCCCCACTACTACTACTACTATTACTACTACTACTACTACTACTACTACTACTACTACTACTACTACTACTAATAATAATAATAATAATAATAATAATAAGTATAATAATGTTAGTAATCCCGTGCTACTATAATTCTTTAGAACCTGAGGCTACCAACCTGACTGCCGGCCTCATGCCCAATTACGCAGGGTAGAGGTGGGCACTCATCCAATCGATACAGGGGAGGTGATGTGGCCAGCATCACGAATCCCTGCCGGAACGTTGACTATCATGGCCGGGAGTGCTGCATATCGCAGCTGCTCAATTTCGTCACGATGCCTGGATGGTACCGATCCTATACGCGGGACTTAAATCCGCACCTTCATGGGTGTGATCGAATCCGGGCGCATTCTGTGGCCGAGAACCTAAACACTACCTTCTAAAGTACATATTATAGTATAATATAATCGCATGCACATTTTGGTATATAAATTTAAGAGAAAAACCATGGTAAATAAGCTGCAAATTCAATATACACATGAGAAATACCATGAGCACTTTGACATAGTGCAGTTCACTAAATTAGATTCGAAATAAGATTTTTATTTATTTTAGCTGTAGGATGATGTTGTATGCATCAATTTTAGCGAGATAAATGTCCTTAACATAAAATAGCATCATGGGGTCAACATTAGGTCATTAGGAATTTCTTTCCTAGAACGATAATTTCTACTTAAAACTATTGTATTAAAATGGATTATATACGTCCTATTAATATACATTTAAACTGAGCGCCGTTCCAGCATGCATTTTGAGTTTAAGGGTATGTATGAGTGAAATTTCCTGAAAAATCACAAAATTCACTTTTTATTTCATTTCCATAAAATAAATTAAACCTTTCTGAATACAAAAATCTATAATTAGCCACCATGCGCCATTTTTAAATGCCTTAAGGGGAGACTGTAGTCCCTGTCCCACCCATTTTAAATTGGGTAAACCTATGCAGCTTTTGCTTAGGAACTATTAGAGCTGTAGAGATGAAATTTGATAGGTATAAACAAGCATACTTATTACCTATACTGACATTTTTTTAGTAATGATTAGATAAAATTATGTTTACAGTAATATTTTTAATTCTGGCCAATTATTTTTAGCATTTTAGTTCATGAAAGTATTTTATCCTTTATGTTTGTGATTCAAAATTTTTATAAAAATGTTAGTAGATGTAAAATTCTTGCAGAAAACGCTGACTAAATTGCATTTTGGTACCATAAACTAATTTATAAAAAAAAGTAAATGTGTGGAAGAAAATACAGTTTTGAGAAAACAACTTAAACATGTACACTAACGTTAGTATATTCCTGGGTCATACTCAAGCCTGTATCTCTTCTCTACCTCTTTTAGCATTCCTCTTAGCTTGCCTTGCCCTTCTGAAAAGCCTCTCCGCTTCTAAATCTGCGTTTTTGAGATGAATTTTGTGTATTGCAGCACAACTTTTCAGCATATTTTGTCTTGGTTGAATGCCCAAATTTCCACGCACCATATTTTTGCCTATATTTCCCTCATTAAATGGCATAACTGAGTCACAAACCCCCATTTTTAACACCTCTGATCCACAAAAACAGTTTTGGGAATTTTAATCCATATAACATTATTGAAACTTTCATTTGGGTTTTGAGTTCGTCCATGAAGACATTTTGCCAGGAGGTTCACCTCTGTTAGACTCATGAATATTGGTCTAATTTTTTCACATTTTGCCTAATCAGTGAATGCTTGTGAATACTCCAGTTACTAATGAACGGCTGTATTTGCACCATGAATGTTCACCTTTTGGGCATAAACCATGATTTGGATTTGACTCTGATGATGCCTTGTGAACTATTCCGATCATTTGATTCTAACCTAACACTAGCTACAGCACTTTTATAATTAAGTTATATCTGCATTGTATATATCATTTTCTAAGTTATTTACACCAGTAATTTGTTATAGTTTGTTTTTCCCAGGACCTCTTTTCCTTTTCTTGCATATTTTTTTTAGATCTCGCCATTTTGTTTTAATCTTTGGTAGTATACGTGTTCTAATTTCTTAAAAAAACAAAAACATGCATGAAAACAACATGGGTAAGTCAGGGTTGCCAATATAGCTCACAATGAGTTAAATTTCTCTACATATTTTCATGCAGTGTGACAAGGAAAATAATGGATGGAAAAGGGGGCGCATCCCAAGTGCAGCATGCCATTTAAACTTACTTTTAAGACCTTTTGAGACAAGGTACAAACAAAATAAATGTATATTCTGAAACTACAATGTTAAAACTATAATAAACAATTAAAATGTCAAAATTGATATTTTTGGTAAAAATGATTCAGTTTCTCCTTAAGTCACTGAAGCTACAGTAAAGCATAAGGTAAATCTGGACACAGCAAGAAAAACTTCAGATTTACTCCCATCATGTAAGGTAAAAACCAAAGTTTTGCAGAAGCCAAACAGCAATGCAAGTAGAAAAGGACAGGAAAGATAGCAGCAGAGAAGAGGAAAAGGAAAGCTAAAGGTTCACCTACAAACCTAGTGGATGTTGAGCTATGCATTCAGATCCTTCCGTTTTTCTCGCTATTGATATTTTCAGTATTTTTCCTCCTGTAAAATGCTCCTTGCGAAGTAGTTTTTCTGTTACACAAATAAAATTTGCTGTAAATGTTCACAGAGGTACAATGAATAAGAATGTTTATACTGTCAGATGTATTAAATATTTTTTTTCAAATTTCAAAACAAAAACTATATATTTTAATAACAAACAATCAAGCATAGTCATAACTTAAAAACAATTTGGAGCCTAAACTAAAAGAGACAGAGAGAAACGTAGGACAATTTCAAAAAGTAGATGTATTGTGAACCTAAGGTTAAAATATTAGATGAAAATCTTAATTCTTTTCTAGCAAAACACGTTTCTAGTGACGTGACAAAAACATAAACAAATTTGACCTTAACTTCCAAACCATTAGAGCAAATTGATGAAATTTGTCCGAAAACTTGCACTATATTACATCTTCGTTTCGTTTACACTTTTTAGAGCTGACGAAGCCTCAAAATGGAGGTCGGCCGTAGCCACGCATACACATGAAGAAGTGGATGATATGAAATGCGACCGAAACTGGTGATCGGAAAGGTGATAATGGAACAATGAATGCTGCGGGAAACCGGAGGACCCGGAGAAAACCCGCCCAGACGCCGCTTCGTCCACCATAAATCCCACTTGCGGGCGCTTGGGATCGAACCCGAGCCAACTAGATAGGAGGCGAGTGGTCTAACCATTGAACCTCGGCGCCGCCTACTATATAACATCTGTGGTATAAGTTTTAAAAAAACTAGCATTGTTAGTTTGTAATTTCAAACTTTCAGTCATATCTGTCCTTAAGGAATTTAACGTACTAATTTTGAGGTAATTTAATTATAAATGTTAAGCGGTTTATTGAAAATCCTTGGCTTCAGGGAACTTCAAAATATATTTTTAGAGTGAAATATCGATATCCAATTTTTGACTGTATAATATTTCCTTTACCTACCACAAAAAGATGGTGATATCCACATTAAAAACCAAGCTCGGTAAGCTCTAAACATTTTATTATTGAAATAATCAAACATTTCCGGAAGTATGCTTGGATTAGGGCAAATATTACATATATCGAATCTTGTAATTGTATACCAAATGTAGTGATGTAGAGAAACTTTTGACTGTAGTTTAAAGAAGATTGTTGCTTTATCAATATTAAGACAATTAGGATCAATGATAAGTATTTTATCGACAGGATTCGCTGATTTAGCTTTTTCATTTATTAATTCACGCTTTATTTAAAGCATTATTATTAATATATGCATATGTACATCCTAACGTAAATACTGATTTAAATGTATGTGAACGTATTTGTAATATATATCCACGTCTAGGATGCCAAAAGTGACAGTCATGTGAAGATGTGAACCGAAAGCTGCTGCCACTGAAGACAAGTGAAAGTGATGATGCAAGAGGAACAGCAAGAGTCTAGTCTCCCTTCTCCTCCCTAACCTGCTGGCCTCTGAGTGACGTAACGGCCGGAAGTAGGCCACTAGGATACACGGAAGAGCCCATGGTGGTTTTCAGCAAGTCACGATATTGGACGCCACTCATTCATACGTGCAACCCAGTGTTTCCCATTGCGGAAGTTGATACCTTGCGGGAAAATTTCTTTTGTGCATACGAAGTACCTTAAGAAAGTATGGACAATGTGAGTTTTAATAGTTACTGCATTAAACATAAAACAACTGTGCTGCAATCATAGAACTTTCTTCGCCCACTATCGTTTATTTTTAGCTGTTTCTAGGAAACATTCATGTGAACACTTTATTTTATTTACTATATAAGTCAGTGTAGAGGAAGTAGGTATTGCATTCCATCCAAAAATTCGATGCCAAGATTTTATTGGACATACAGCTATAGAGGCTTCCTGATAAAAATAGAAACGTCTATGCGTATGTATATGTTGTGTTGGGGGGGGGGATGCCGTGGCCGATTGGTTAGACCACTCGCCTCTCATTAAGGATTCTTGGGTTCGATCCCAAACGACCGATGTGAGATTTGTTCTGGACAAACCGGCGCAGGTGCAAGTTTTCTCCGGGTTCTACGGTATCCCCTGCCATCGTAATCCACCGGTGCTCCATCTTCGTTCCATGTATCATCAGTGTAGCGAAGTTCTATCAACAAATAGCAAGAATAGCACACAAAGTTGGCGCCATCTCACAACTACAAACAGAACTTCAACACTTACAGGTCATTTATAACGAATTGGCAATTCAATAAGTGCAGCAGATGCCAGTATAAAAAAAAAACTTTCGTAAATAAATACTTAAATGTAAAAATAGCTTGCTGTACCCTGCATGTCGTTGTTAAAAGGAAATTCCTCTGGCAGAGTAAGCAGAATACTATATGAGTATGGTAGATCGTAAAGCAGTCTATAAACCTACATCAAAATTCAGAAACCTAATGAAGGCAGCAAAAGACAATCTAGAACTCGGAATACTACAGTATACAACATTCCTTGTTTTATAAGACAAAAGGTGCAGACATTAACTACTCACATATTTGAAAACCAAATGAGCAGCAGAATAATGCAGGCAGAAAAATCTGAACACTGTACTGAATGTGGTCACAGAGCAAGCTCCAGCTATTGGGGCGGAAAACAAATGGAGACCCCAGCCATCTCCAAAGAAATGACTTAAAGCGTGGTTCTGGACTTCGATTTAGTTCTACCAGGGCACAGGCTAAAGAAATGTTACAAGGAATATGCTAGGAACTCTGAAAGTTTTCGAAGAGGATCATGCCCAAAACAGATTTTTTTTCGAGAGAAAAACGAGTTTCGTTTGAGGAAAAATCCCTTTTGTGGAGTAAGTATAGGACCCTTCCTGACATTACCCTACTCACTAAAAAGCCTCAAAAGGGACAGGGAAAGAACTGGAAATGAACCCTTATGGTACAAGCACACGGCCAGGTATCAAAGTAACAAATAAAACCATGTTCTGAAAATGATAACTAATCTATTTTCAGTTTTCAATAAATTATGTTTATTTATAGTTTTAATATTTTTAATTATACTAATATTTTACTTTCTATTAGCACCCACGTTAGTCCGACGAAATACACACGCTGTTCTGGGAGTGGACGAAAGGTAAGATCTAATCTACAGGCATAACAAACTATCATGTCTGCAGCCTAGAGGCTCGAAGATGACAGTAAATGGAGAAAAGGTAAAGATGGCGACAATGATCAATTTGAAGACGTCAGTTTCATCCTGCTCTTGAATCTCTCTGTAAAATTATTTGCAGGCTTTCAGCGTGAGCTGGAGGCCTCCTGGCATTCGAGTGTCGTGATAGTGTACACTACGGGGAGTAATGTTTCCAGTGGAGTTAATGCCATCGAGCAGTATCTGTAGTGGCGTGAGAGCTGTCTGTGAGAATCTGTGGATGTCTTGAATGCGCTGTTCCAGATTGGTCAACATGTCGCCAGGTTCAGAAATTCCACATGAATGTCCTGGACAGCGTAGAAGGTCCCGGATTTCCGGTTTCCTTGTGGATGGATACCTTTATGATGATCGGTGCAACAGATACTGTTGGTGATGAAGGTGGTGTTGGATGTGGATGCGTCCATTGAGCAGGTGGAGTCGGAAGTGCCTTCCTGTGAGGATGCAGGGACAGTGCGCTTGGGAGGTGAAGTAGGACGCCACTCCATATGTGGTGAAATAGCGGTGAAGGTGGCAATGGACTTGCTACTGGCTCACTGCGGAGATTGAAGAGGGGCTATAGTAGCGGAAGGTCGGACTTATGGCAGTGTTCAGGTCTCCTCGGATGGCGAGCTCCAGCCGTAAGGGTTCCGAGCAGAAGTAATGCAGATGACCTTCGCTACTGAAGACTACTGCTGCTGCGCAATTGACACCATAACTCATGCTGGCAGATCTCAGGTGAGATCACAAACTAATACGCCCAGGCGGCGCTGCAGTGAAGCTCGAGGTTCTGCGCCGGCGGCAGCAGTAGACTGGCGTGTTGGTGGCTGCGGTGGCAGTCGCTACTTATAGTTACTGCAACATTTAAAAAAAGTTTAAACAACATGCCACTTGAAAAAACTTGATAAGAATATCATTCTTTCCTAGCGATACACATTTATGAGGGTTATTTCGACTACAGATTCCATCCCATGAATAAACACACATCCTCTTCTAACAAAGATGAGGCATGACATATAACTTGTAAGATTGCGTTTATAGCCTTTTACTAAGAACTGGCACATCATTTGTGCCTTTTCTAAATGTTGCTAGAAGTATAGCTACAGTGGCTGACGACGATGCTATGATCTAGGCATAGGTGCCCCCCGGTGGTCGGCGAACAAGATACATCCATCTCGACAAAGGTCTGGGGAAAAGTAGTGTTTGCTGCTGGGCCAGTCTCGATGACTTTGCGATGTCTCGAAGGACAAGCTATGCAAAATAAACTAAATTACAGAACATTTTGTTTTGCATACTAAATTACATTACAGTGTGGTTTTATAAGAAGCTTCTTAAAGTAGCCGAGCCAATTTTATTTCGTCTATTGGTTGGCACCGCTCCCAAGAGCTAGGTGTCAATAAATAGGAGCGGAATTCTTTCATACCCTGGATATTCGATGCGAATATATCTCGTGAAAACGAATAAGCCTCGATCTGCCACCTCGGACAGCGCTCACCCAGGTGTCTCCCAGCTCCTCCGGACTCCGATGATGTATCAATGAGGAAGCCTCGCAGCCACTGGAAACACCTCATCACTTATTGCAGCTTGCTAGACCGCCACAGTCGACACCGTCGCCTCTGCAATCGATACCACACATCACCTGGCTTCTCCAAATGTCACAGTATCAGATGCCGCTCCTGCCCTCTGCCTTCCCAACAGTGCTCAACCAACGAATCCTCAGTCAGCATCGCACCTCAACCACCTCTACTGCACTCTCTGACCGCCGGTTAGCCATAGCCAATACAGCCTATCCCAGCATTCCTAAACCAAGATTACCGCGTCACACCCAGCTGATCCCATGGGCCTCTACAGTACTTGTGATGCTGTGGTCTGTAGGACTATTGTCTTCTTCCGAGTGGGTTATCCTCAAGTTCGCTCATAAGTTCTGGCCTTCGCTGGTCAGGGTTTCCAGGATAGCCACCTGCGAAGAACTGACTGCAGTACTGCGCCTGCACATCATATTGACCGGCTTGCCTGTTTTAGATCAGTTCCACCGTATTGAGTCCAGCCGCTCAACGTAACACAGTCCAAGCTGTAGCTACAGAGCAGCCATCATACAATCCGCGTTGCCACCATTGCGGCTACCGAACTTGACGCTGCCTGCACTGGACTTAATCTGTCCCAGAGTCACCACTACTGCACCTCCTGGATGACCACTTCATGGGGCCAGGCTTACTATCTGTGTCACTTCAGATCTTCACAGCACCTCCAGCACCCCATGTCTCCACCTCAAGAGCCGCCACGCACTGAGCTGTCGCCAACTTCTCTACATGTATCTCAGCCTCCACTCAATCGATAAATCTCGTACCGGTTGCCACGCCTACAGCTGCTCCTCAAACAAACCTCTCCACACTGAGCGCCTCTGTGTAGGAGCTGCTCCTAGCTTCTGATTTCGGTAGGACAGAAGTCACGAAAGTGCACTTGTGAATATAAGTGCTTCGGCCTTAACCAATAAAAGACTAGCCGCCATGAAGGCCAAACAGCGCTCAACACAACTTCGCCGCAGTCACATCACGACTGGCCAAGCTCCAATGGGACATCAACAATTTCGTTACAGTAGACTTCTCGGAAATATATAGCTCCGTCTGCGAGAAAATCATTAAAAACGCAGGACTCCGGCTGATTCAGATGCACAAAATCAACGAGAATCCTAAGACCAACCACACAGAGGTATCAACTCTGCAGCTCAGAACAATAACAGCAGTACCACCGAGGCAGTCTCATTTCGTCAGATTTCATATACCCAAGGTCGGGAATTCAAACCTGGCTGAGGACAATGGATCTTTTCGGGCGTAAAACGCCTTAGTATGGCTTCCTTTTGAAGGGAAGTAAAGCCGTTGGTCCCGTGTCCTAGATTTACAGCACATGAAAGAACCTTAAGCTTGATAAAGAGGCCACTGAGCAAAATTAAGCTGACTTTCACACCCAGTATAGAATGGGACGCTGTGAACCACAGTAGTCAAAGGGCGTCCATAAATAAAACGCCATTTCACTTTTTATTTCATCATGATAACTTCTTCAGGATGGTAACAACGGCGCTAGTTGAGACTGCATGCTATATCTAGGAAATACGAGACTTCCAGAAGCAAGGTCATTCGAACCTCCAGGACGGAGAAACCAAAATTCTCGTCCTTGATTATCCAGATGATCACTTGTACTGCACACAACTCTCGATACAACACTATTGACTATAGCCTGTCTGGCTGCAGTGAACATCCCTAGTGTTTTTTAGAAGATGGCTTTTGTGAAACTTCCCAAATTCCAAATACTTTCTCTTTTATCCTTATCTCCTTGCTCTTTCCTGTCTTTTTTCCTTTAACCCCTAAATAAATAAATAAACAAATAAATATCATTTCAGTTTTCCTGAACATGATGGAAGTCTCGAAACGTCGAGTTTCAGACTTTCACAATCCGAGAAAAATTTCACGTAAATCCTTCTGTTCAACACCTGGCCCAACTGCAAATATAAAATGCAAGTCAGCAAATGTAATGATTTGTTGTGTGGTTAATTACTGGCACATAGCTTTGGCTGATCAAAGAAGATTGGTTGGGACACTTCTTGGAAACATCTTGTGCTGATGAAACAGCACAGCCATTAGTTATGCACTGAGGAAACCTATACGTGCAATAAAATTGGAACTGTATCTTTTTAACCTGGAAGAGCTTAAATTCTAGGGAAAAAATTGCATCTATATGTGTTCTTAATTTTAGTGTAAAAATATACATATGATCTGAATCTGGCTATATATGCGTTAAAACTCTAAAACTACAATACAATCTGCAACTACTATTTTTGTCGCAATGGTTATCTACATATTTTCATAATTTATTCCGGGCACTAATACATGATAGATATGATAAGTCATACGTATATGATTAACTAATTTGTTAAGGAAATTTTAAGTATAAAGAAACCAGCAACAGATACACACAGAGCCGAAAAGGGAAGCAATTTGAGATATGTTGGACCCGGAGATTGTTAGATGTAGAGAAAGTCATGTGAATGGAACACATAAGATTTTTTGTAATAAGTTTTTGTCTATTTCTAACATATTATTTTTTTATACAAGAAGACTATGGAAATACAATAAGCTACAGCGATAGTCAAATCTTTTAAAAGAAATGTTATGTTTGTTTGGCCAGGAGAAAAAAAAAACGAAAGAAAAATTATTTATTGCGCGCAAAACACAATAATAAGGAATATCTCCGAACTGGTTAACTTTACAAAAAATGTCATTTTATATAAATTGCATTGTATGTTTTAACAAGATCTACTTTGTTGTGGACTAGGTTTTAAATATTTCTTACGATTTACAGTTGAGAAAGTCCAAAATTTCAAATTTTTTCCATGTAAATGATTGATATGGAGAATTTTCCTGAAAAACTTCGTATCGCATCCTTAGAAGAAACTAAACTTAAATACCAAGTGTTATAATTAACTGAGTTTTAGTTTTTGAGCGTACACACACACGGACTTTTTCTAAACATACATTTTACGAATTCAGGGTTGCCCAAAACATGTATTTCCAGTGAAATCTCGGTATCAAATTCTTGGATGAAGTACAACACCTTCTTTACCTATGTGTGGACTTGGTACTTGGTAGAGAAAGTAAAAATGACTCCATATTCGGCATCACATCATATAATGCTATTTAGGAATGTCACTTATTTTGATTTTTTGTTATTCTGAAATTTACATTTTTCTGCCAGAATTTGGAATAATTTCTCTCGTCATTTTATATGAAAGAATAAAAGAGAAGTATTTGGAATTCATGGTACAATTTGAGCTACGAGTATATCTCTATTAGTGCCTTAGATATTGTGAAGAAAAGAATGAGATTTAATGTACTAAATATCTTCCATAGCCATACTAAATGTGAAGAATTGCTAAAATACACACTGTGAGTTTAATGGAAGAATTTTCAGGTTTTAAAAACGGGCTTCTATCCCCCCCCCCCCCCGAAGCAACACCTGCTGCATAAGCATGTTATTTCCTCAAGCCGTTTTCTAATCTTTAAATGTTACATTTTTCAATATTATAAACTTCCTTTAATACCAGTCTCCATATCAAAGCAATTGAGAGCAAAATGTCTCGAGGATAAGTGTGATGCGTGAGAAGAACTTTTCTTAACCTTAATTCCTCATGTTTTTCTCAAACTGTCATTATTGGAAAAGTAGAACTGAATACTTACAAAAGGAAAGTAGCGGTGTTTATTGAAAAGATTGCCAACATCACAGAATTGTACCATGTGCTAAATAATTACATTTTGTTGCCCTTTCCTGAAGCTTATACGTGTAGTGATACTAAAATACCTCTACCTGAAGGTTCGTTATATTCACAAACTACATAGTATTGCGCGATTTTTCCTGTGAATGAATTTAAAGTGCAACAAAAAATCACAACTTCATCATACAAAGCATTGCCGTTTCTTTCCACCGTACCACTAACAGATGAGGGGATGTTGGATCTATTAAAATGACGTCATATGCGGGCTGCTTATAACTTGAAAATCCATCTCTGCTGAATTCGCCCGCCACACAACAAACACTTCAAGATTTTCTTTCTTGAGGGTCCAGTTGACCTGCAAAGAAAGCACATTTCTAATGTAGTTTTGTTTAAATAACGCTTTTTATAAACTAGTTGGTGGGAATTTTAATAAAACAAGTACTATGGAATTCAAGTTATAGTGTATTGAAAAATTGTCTATTTACCTTTAATAAAATACCGTTTTATTTTCTGTGATACCTAACTAGAATAGATATAAGGAAATTCTGTATTTTACCAAAAAATTTGATACCAATTAATTCGGCGCTCGTTTTGGGGACCTAAAACAATATTAGAAAAACCTTGGAGTGTATGTGCATGGGGACATATTTCGGTCAAATCGTGACATCAAAATTTTTGGTGGAATACAATGTCCCCCCCTACTTACTCCAGTAGTTTTGAGTACAGCAATATGGGTGCCGAAAGTTTTCATTAACAGATTTAAGTCAAAATTCATTGAAATAACTGTTTGCTGAAATAGCTGTTTGTCCCATTATTTCTTAAACACTGAGAAAGCGGAAACGCTAAGACGCTTTACAGTTTTGGAACAACATAAATCAGTACAAAATTATAAAGCCAAAAACATAAATCTGCAAATAAATGTATTTCTGGCGTTAACCAGGAAAAATACCAGTACTTCTTATTCTTCATATTATTTATCTCTATATGATTACTTCAGTTTTTAACCCGTTATGAGGAAGACGGCGAAGAATTTCTGACACAGATAGTAACAGGAGATGAGACTTGGGTTTCTTACGACACCCCTGAAAGTAAGCGGCAATCAATGGAATGGAGGCACACTTCATCCCCAGCAAAGGTTAAGCCGAAACAAATCTTGACACCTCGAAAAATGATGTGCACAGTGTTCTGGGACTGGAAAGGCATCTTACTCATTGATTTCTTACCGCGTGGTGAAACAATCAAAGCAGGTGTTTATTACGAGACACTTAGGAAATTGCACCGCGCAATACAGAATAAGCGCCGAGGATTGCTGTCAAAATGTGTTGTTTTTCTTCACGACAAAGCACGACCACACACTGCAAATGTGACGAAAAATCTCCTACAGGGATTTGGCTGGGTCGTGTTTGACCATCCTCCGTACAGCCCTGACCTCGCTTCTAGCGACTTTCATCTGTTCTTACATCTCAAGTCTTTCCTTGGCGCACAACACTTCAACAATAACGAAGAGCTGAAAAAAAATGTTTCCAACTTTTTGAAGAAGGTATACAAAACTTGTGCCACGCTATGACAAATGCCTGCAACATTTCGGCAGTTATGTGGAAAAGTAGTTTAAGAGTTGTAGAATTTTGTGCAATAAATAATTATTCTGTATCTGTACACAATTTAATTTTATTACCAAACGGAACTTACTTTCTGGACGTACCTTGTATTTTATGTACATTGATATAAACAAACAAAGAAAAGCAATATAATCGCATTTACTACAAAAGTTTTACGGTGTTTAAACAACGCTAACTAAGAGTAAAATACAAATCAATGTTAACATGCACACACACTGCAATCATACTCCGATGTTTGGATATTCACGTATAATGATTTGTAGTTTCTAAGTTTTTATAAACAGCGGGAGTTTTTTCTCTATTGGAAGTTTATGATATTTTTAAGCAGAAAAGAAAATCTGATGGCATATAAAATAATAACAGCAAAAATATAAATTAAAGTAATAATATTCTTCCTCTTCTTTTTTATATGTTAATTTTATTGGAATTTCTTTTCTTTTCTTCTTTTTACGTGTGTTATCCTATGAGGATAAAGCAGGATATATTGGCGCTGCTTAAACTGTTGTTCTTCTCAACTGAGATTTTCTCTGAAGTACAAGTACTCTAAATGTGAGGTGAAGGTCACAGCTGCATACAAGAAATTATCATTACGAACTGCGGTATTTGTGGTTGTTCAACCGTGTTAATAATTAGTGCATAGTGTCAGTAGTTAGTGCAATGTTAGTAGTTAGTGCATAGTGTCAGTAGCTAGTGCATAGTGTTAGTAGTTCGTGCATAGTGTCAGTAGTTAGTGCATAGTGTCAGTAGTTAGTGCATAGTGTCAGTAGTTAGTGCATAGTGTTAGTAGTTAGTGCATAGTGTCAGTAGTTAGTGCATAGTGTCAGTAGTTAGTGCAGTGTTAGTAGTTAGTGCATAGTGTTAGTAGTTAGTGCATAGTGTCAATAGTTAGTGCATAGTGTTAGTAGTTAGTGCATAGTGTCAGTAGTTAATGCATAGTGTTAGTAGTTCGTGCATAGTGTCAGTAGTTAGTGCATAGTGTCAGTAGTTAGTGCATAGTGTCAGTAGTTAGTGCATAGTGTTAGTAGTTCGTGCATAGTGTCAGTAGTTAGTGCATAGTGTCAGTAGTTAGTGCATAGTGTCAGTAGTTAGTGCATAGTGTTAGTAGTTAGTGCATAGTGTCAGTAGTTAGTGCATAGTGTCAGTAGTTAGTGCATAGTGTTAGTAGTTAGTGCATAGTGTCAGTAGTTAGTGCATAGTGTCAGTAGTTAGTGCAGTGTTAGTAGTTAGTGCATAGTGTTAGTAGTTAGTGCATAGTGTCAGTAGTTAGTGCATAGTGTTAGTAGTTAGTGCATAGTGTCAGTAGTTAGTCCATAGTGTCAGTAGTTAGTGCATAGTGTCATTAGTTAGTGCAGTGTTAGTAGTTAGTGCATAGTGTCAGTAGTTAGTGCAGTGTTGGTAGTTAGTGCATAGTGTCAGCAGTTAGTGCATAGTGTTAGTAGTTAGTGTATAGTGTCAGTAGTTAGTTCATAGTGTTACTAGTTAGTGCATAGTTTTAGTAGTTAGTGCATAGTGTCAGTAGTTAATGCATAGTGTTAGTAGTTAGTGCATAGTGTCAGTAGTTAGTACATAGTGTTAGTAGTTAGTGCATAGTGTTAATAGTTAGTGCATAGTGTTAGTAGTTAGTGCATAGTGTTAATAGTTAGTGCATAGTGTTAGTAGTTAGTGCATAGTGTTAATAGTTAGTGCATAGTGTTAGTAGTTAGTGCATAGTGTTAATAGTTAGTGCATAGTGTTAGTAGTTAGTGCATAGCGTTAATAGTTAGTGCATAGTGTTAGTAGTTAGTGCATAGTGTTAATAGTTAGTGCATAGTGTTAGTAGTTAGTGCATAGTGTTAATAGTTAGTGCATAGTGTTAGTAGTTAGTGCATAGTGTTAATAGTTAGTGCATAGTGTTAGTAGTTAGTGCATAGCGTTAATAGTTAGTGCATAGTGTTAGTAGTTAGTGCATAGTGTTAATAGTTAGTGCATAGTGTTAGTAGTTAGTGCATAGTGTTAATAGTTAGTGCATAGTGTTAGTGCATAGTGTTAATAGTTAGTGCATAGTGTTAATAGTTAGTGCATAGTGTTAGTAGTTAGTGCATAGTGTTAATAGTTAGTGCATAGTGTTAATAGTTAGTGCATAGTGTTAGTAGTTAGTGCATAGTGTCAGTAGTTAATGTATAGTGTTAGTAGTTATTCTTCTCTCTTTATAGTGCCCTGAGGCATTTAATAGCTGCCGGTCCCGGTGGCCGCGCTTTGGTGCTTCGTGGCGCACGGGATCGTGGGCTCGAGTCCCGCCTTGGGCATGGGTGTTTCTGTGTTTGTAATGTGTCTATGTCTGTGTATGTATTTGTAAAAGGAAAACGTTAAACATTAATAGGTCAACTTAGGAAATGTAGAAAACTAGGAAAAAGGAATACAGCGCCGGAGTCCTGATAAGCCTCCGGAACTGTATTAAAAAAAATAACTTGCAATCTTTGATTCCCCTAGGGCGGATGTGATATATTTTGGATGCCATTTTACAGTGTCACACTGGTTAAATAACTCTCTATGACAAACTTTAACATTTTTCTTAAGTTCAATTTTTACTTTTTCTAACCCAATTTCTCTACTTTCTCTACAATGTTCATGGTGGATAGAGAAGGTATTGTATTCCACCCAAAAATTCGATGTATATATTTCAGGAAAATATATGTTTTTAGGTCCCCTGAGTCCGAAAAATGATTTTTAGAAAAAATTCCATGTGTGTGGGTTTGTGGACAAATTAACTCAAAAACGAAAACACCTTTAAATACCAAACTTAGTATATATCTTTTTTAGTCCTTTAAGGATGGGACACGAAGATTTTCAATGAAATCCCGAAAACTATACTTTACATCGAAAATGTTTTGAAAATTTTGTTTTTCTCAAAAATGGCTCTAACTATTTTGATTAAAATACTGTATATTAAAGGTATTTACACCATAAATAAACAATATATTTTGAATTTTCTTGGAATAGCATCTGAAGACCTCCTTATTCTGGATGATTTTTTTCAGAATTTTGCATAATGGTTACAAAAACTTACTACACAAAACATGTAGAACTCGGTAAGACACATAGTTTATGTCATATACGTTTTTATGTAGAGCTGAAGTTTCTGAGATATTCCCTTGTTGGTTTCAACTTTGAATCACGTAAACGTTTCCCAAACCGGAAGTGACGTTTCGTTTCATCTTTATTCGTTTACTACGGGCCATGCAAAGCGAACCGAACTTTAATAGTTTCACATAGGAAACATAGGTTATAAAAGATTACACAATCGCTTTAGCTTAATGTGTTACCTTATTTCCTTTCTATTTACAAGTAAGCAAGACATGGGATCATAATGTTTAACTTGATTACCATGTCATAGATAAAATAATAGTTCTTTTGTAAGAGAAGTTATTTGTGTAAAACCAACATTTTCGAAAATTTCGTGTTGCATCTTGCAAGATACCGAACTTAAATATCAAGAATAGTATTTAACGGAATTTTCGTTTCTGAGCTATGCTGCCCAGGTACACACACACGGTCATTTCTAAAAATGCTTTCTTTGTGCTCAAAAGAGCCCCAAAACATCGACTTCTTGGGTGCAATACAATACCTTCTCTATACACTATGCGCACAGTACGTGTAGAGAAAGTAACAATTAAATCTTTAGCATTAATGCTTTAGAAAATCAATATTATCATGTCGGTGTTACCAAGTATGTAATAAATACTAAATGTTTCCAAAGAGACGCCCGGCTATTGAACAAGAGCAATCTAAGGGTAAACGTTGAAAGGATAAACCGTCAAACCACGGGCCAGATCGGGTATTTCAGCTGGTTCAAACTAAGGATTAAGTCGGTTTTAGAAGTTTTAACTCCTATTGTAAGAGTGTACGGTAATTTGACCATATGTTTTGAACAGTACATATTTATATATGTGGGTGTGAAAATAGAGTAGGGCTGGTTTTGTTAGAATTGGAGGGTAGTTTTCTGCTGATATTTATCGCAACTGGCACAAAGTAAAGAGAAGCCTAAGCGTTTGTAGGAATAATTTGCTGTAGAATAGGCAGTGAAAGTCATGTGAATAAATATATTAACATCTTATGTTTTTAAAAATATTTGGTCAGTTCAGAGTTTGATTGGGGAAAACTTAATTCAAGCCTCAGTCATCCCATAATTTATTATACCATTTTAAACGTTTTGAATAAGGAATATTATTCTCAAAATCGATATTAATCTCAAAATATCATTTAATTGTATTTACCATAAGTAATATAACGAGAGCTCCAACTGTTATCGATAAATTCGCGAGCAATAAGTTGCGAGCGAATTTATCTAGAGAAAAGTTGCAGCTCGAGTTGTGTTTAATAAGACTGTTTCGTGAATAAAATAACAATGATTAGCTTATGTGGACACGAAGAATAATATTCCTAAAATCTCATTTGTCTTGGTGTATATTTGCACTAAAATCACTGCAATTTGATGTCCATGTCATAAATCATGGCCTCGTTGCTTACAGAATCCGTTGAACTGGTTCCACACACTCTGTTGTTTTTAGTATTCTGCGGCTTTGAGTTTTCAAATAATATGTCTATTTTAGCGGTAGACTTTTCCCCAAAACGTTTTGGAACGTCCACAATTATGTACAGGAATATCACTGCACACTGATTCTATTATTTTGAGAAGAACATTACTTCAGAGAGAAAAAAATGCAGGTGGGTGATATAGATTTAGAAAAACAATTGCACATGGGTGTGATAAAACACGAAAAATACAGAGATCATGAGTTCGTATTGGCTGGAATTTTACGCGCCAATGTACTGGAATGGCCACTTCCTTCAATCACGTCTCAGGAACGAAATAGTCAAAGTAAATGTAACATTATTGCATTATTATATATCAGAATTAATTGCAACTGGTTTTTGCAAAAGGTAAAATAAACTACAGAGACAATACATTTGCTTTGAAAGCATACAAATATAGATGAAGAGGTCATACATAACATACTATTAATGCTCTTCCTGTTGTGGCTTTCCGCATTCCATTTCTCGGTCACTTTCATTTAACAGTTTCCGTGTTTATGAATGTTATCACCGATAGGATTAACTTTCAGTTCAGAGCTTTGCTTTGGTCTCACTTTTCGCCATTAGAAATCAAATGACTAACAAAATAAGAAACGGAAGTGTTGCAAAATTGGAAAGGGGTTCAGGTTTATGTTGCCATTGGCTTTTTTCTTCCGATACCGAAAATGAGGATACCACTAATTTGTAGATCAGCAAGAACCGGTGTGGAGCGGCTTGGAATGTAGTCCATTTAGTGCCGGTCCTCGCTAAAGTGCCTCGCTTTGATACTTCGTGGCGCAGGGGATCGTGGGTTCGAATCCCGTCTTGGGCTTGGGTGTTTGTGTATATGTGTGTATTAGAAGCAAAAAGGTAATATAGTAGAAAAACAAAGAAAATGTTAGAAAAATGGAAAAAACAGGGAAAACATAGGAAAAAAGAAAAACAGGAATACAGCTCCGGAGTCCCGACAAGACTCCGGAACTGTATTTATAAAAAGGAAATAAATATGTATAACCTTTCTGCTTCTATAATAATTCTTAAGAGGACTTCACCGACTATTCAAGTAGAACTTGAATGCCATGTTAATACCTTAAAAATATGAATTATAGGAAACATTTTTCAGAAAATTGAAAAATTGGAAATGTTTTTGCATATAAAAGATAGCTTGTGTGAAGGGTTTTCTTAAACATCATGTCGCATTTTTTTTTGAAGATGCTAGACTTAAATGCAAGTTTGCTACTTAACCGAGATTTTGTTTTTGAGTCATGCTCTTCACACACACACACACACACACACACACACGCGCGCGCGCACACACACACATGCACACACGCGTGCGAAACTTTTTCTGAACATACTTTTCTTCGGATCCTGGAGGCTTCAAAGAATGTAGTTCGTTTCAAATCTTGGTGGCTATTGAATCTTTCTGTGGAATGCAATACCTTCTCTAATTAGTATGCACTTGGCACAGAAAGTAAAAATCTGATCTTCTGAGATGCATACGTCACGTTATTTTGTGTATAATGGCGTGGAGTGATTCTTTTATTCTATCTTGCTTTATGCCGCTTTAACTACTTTGTTATGTAATGAAGGAGCTTAGGAGATCCCTCGTGGATCGGTTTATGTTGGACAGCTACACTTCTAGGTCTCATCCCTTTGATGTTTAGGAGCGTCAGGGACGGAGGGGTAAGCGATTTATATATTTTGTACTAAATCAGAGTTAAATAGTACGGTGTTATGGATGAAAGAAGATATTAACATGAAAACAATCGAAATTATCGATCACGGAAACGAAAAGAATATAAATAGGCTGCTAAAGACCATCTGGCGAAACTGATTACACAATTATTCCTAAAATAGTGGAGAAGATTTCTTCATAAGGGTAACATAATTTAATTTCAGGAGGATGTTTAAATCTGCCATATGTAAACTGGGATGGGCAGTTAATATAAGGTTAGGCTCAACATTTCATTAACTTTCTGACTTGGAATCATGGGTTTCGCAAGAACCAAAGGGCGTACTCAGCAATCGTTTGTACTGGATGTATTTATATGCAAGCCCGAGTCTTTACTTCATAAGGAAGTTTAGCCAGGTATACGTGACCACAACTGTATGCAATTTGAAGTAACCTAGATGGAATGGAAGCGGTTTGAATGAGAAGTAATTAGTTGGAATTTCCGCAGAGCTGACGTGGATGTAATTCAAACATTTCTCCATGAACAATTTGGGCCATTTGGACAATCTGTCACTAATTTAATGCATCATGGGTTAGTTTAAAATCACTTATTTCGAAAACAATAAAAAATCTAAACTTATCAAACATAACAATGATCCAAAGTGTTAAAGACAATCTATTAGGATATTTAAATGTTTGACCCCATCTACCTGCTTTCAGATAAAAACACACCAGCGGTGCACAAGGGCCGTTGCACCATCAAGGCAACCGTTGAGGAGCAATATTCGCTTCCTCCTGTCACTCCACAACCCCAAAACACACCCGCCATCCTACAAAACCCACAATCCCGTCAGAACGTGGTTAAGTTCTCTCTGAGAACAGGGACACGTCTAACACACCTCGGGCTGCCCTCAGCCTGCCAATTACACTGGACTGGACCTGCTTTCATTAGCTGTAGATAAATGGTAGCGTATTTGCTATTATCAACTATTTTTAGTTTTACTGTTATTTTAGACTGAAGGTGAAACTTTGGTAAGTGGTGATAAATATCCAGTCTGGGCATAATGTTAAACTGTGTTCTACCAAATGCCAACGGCCTCCTCGGAAAGCAGATGAGCAGGCAGTGATCTAGAGCACATTGTTGCCCTTGGAATAGGAAACTGTCCCTAAAGGAGCCATTTCATGGCCAACAGATAGAATGGAGAAGGCTGCGGAAACCACTCCATGGATATTCCAAGTATCAGTAGCTCAAAATATAAATGCTTCTTCAGAGGAAGCAGAGAGGCGAGAAGAGAGGTCGACTGAGAGAAACCACGAAAAAAATCTGATGTGTTCCATTCACATGAGTTTCTCTACATCTCTGCAACAAATTACTGTTAAAAAGCTTATGCTTCTATTTATTTCAGTTTAATAGAGAAAAAATAGCAGGAATAGTCTTATTACTTGCTTCATTGTAAGTAGGAGTGAAATAAGGGAATACCTAGGCCAAAGCGATAGTCAAATGTTTTAAAAACTGTTGTCATATGATTGAAATTCGTTTCTTTGCATGACCATGAGTTGACAAATTCGCGTATGAGAAAATTTTTAAGTATTTTAAAACTGAAACTAATAACAAGAAATACCTCAGAAATGGTCAACTGCACTAAAAGATTTATTTGACATAAATTGTGCGTTTCAACGAGATCTACATTTTTTGTATAATAGTCTTTTGTCTAACTCTTAAGGTTTACCAGTTGTGCAAAATTCAACAAAATTAAGAGCTCTTCAGGTACTATTCCCAGAAAATTCAAAATATACATTTTATTTGCCGTGAAATTAATTATCTTTAATATACGATATTTTAATCAAAATCGTTAGAGCCATTTTTGAGAAAACCAACATTTTCGAAACTTTTTGCATATAAAGGGTAGTTTGGGGTCGTATCCTTGGAAGATACCAAACTTAAATTCCAAATCTGGTATTTTACCGTATTTTCGTTTTTAAGTTATGGTGTTAACAGACACATAGACATGGACCTTTTTCTAAAACTTGTATGTCCTGTGAAATGTCGATATCGAATTTTTGGGTACGTATCATGTACTATGTAGAGAAAGTAAAAATAATCTGGCGATGCTGACTAAACCAGATAATGACCTAGTAATAAATGGTACAAAACATAAAAATGACCAGGAAGTATTTCATATTTGATGAATACCTCTAAGTACGAAATAGTCCAGTAAAATACAAGTCAGATTATGTCAAACTTGCAGTGAATCAATGCCACTGCTACACATACAGTTATTCATGAGCTATGTCAAAGCAGTGGTTTCAATTAGCTGCCTATTGCAACACGTTCTGGTCAACCACACATAATTATAACGTTATTAATTGGGCATTATCACAGATTAGCCCAACATAGAGCTATCGAACGGATCCCTCAGCGATGACATCTAAAGCCGGCATTCGGAACTTCCTGGGTTCAATCCCGGGGGCCTACCATGGCTGGGGTTTTTCGGTCGATAAGGATTGGATGTTGAATACGACGACCTAATGTTCCCCTTTAGGTCTACAACAATAATAAAACCTGAAAATAGATAGTAGTACCGCTTGCGCTGCTCTTTCCAAGACAGTTAAAGCAGCTAGACCGTCATCTGCTTGTCGCGAAGGTATGAAAAGAGATTTGGCCTCCAGGGTTGGCTGTACTCCGCCATCTGACAATGGATGGTAGAAGCAGTAGGACTGTGGCACCCTACCGCCATCTACAGATACTAAGTGAAAGGCGTATGGTATGGGAATGAGTCCTCTATACACCATCAACGAGGTATCTTACCGAAATGATCCGTCGCGATATAACAACGTATAAAAGCTGATGTGTTCCATGCAAAATACGTCCTCTATCTGTTCTGCAAATAAACTATTCTTACAAAAGGTTATTCTTGTATCTACTTAAAGCTAATTCAGATAAACATTAGCAGAAATTGTCTTTTTACGTGATTCCTTGTAAGTAGAAGGGAAATAAGGAAATGCACTAGGCTAAAGCGATAGTCAAATCTTTTAAAAGAGGTCGCTTTGCGATGACACTGAAATTCGGTTATCGTTGCATGTACAGGAGTAAGAAAAAATGAGATTTAATGACCGACAACTTTCCGTTTGAAAAAAAGTAGAAGTAAAACTGAAACCAATAACAAGGAATACATCGGAAATGGTCATCTAAAAAAAAAGTCTGATGTTAATTGTTTACCGGTTATGCAAAAGTCCTCCAGAATGAAGACAGTTTTAGAGATTATTCCAAGAAACTTCAATACATACATTTTATTTGCCATGTAAATATATTTAATTAAAAATTTTAAGAGCCATGTTTGAGACAATCGAACATTTTGAACTTTTCCATGTAGAGGATAGATTGGGTTGTGAGGATTTTCTTGAAAATCTCCGGGTCCCATCCCTGGAAGATACTAGACTTACATAAATACGAAGATAGGAATATTTAATGGATTTTTGGAGCTATGCTACCTACAGACAGATCCATACACATACACTGGATCTTAAAAATACTTTTTTTTTCATCAGATAGCCTCAAAACACATTTCCTGTTAAATTTCGGCATTAGACTTTTTTGAAATACAATACTTAGTATGTACATTGTACATACGTGGTAAAAAAGTAATAATTATATCGAATTTATTATTGTAATAGTAATATTAATATTATTAAACTACTACTATCACTAATAATAATAATAATAATAATAATAATAATAATAGTAGTAATTTAACCTTGGAGCCTTCTGCTGGCATTAGCCGTGCAACAACCTGATAGTGACTTTACTGCTTTTTCGCGTGCAGAAGGATTCAGGGTACCACCTGTTACGTTGGTTTCCTTGAGTAACAATAAAAACAAGACTAAGATGGTGATCCTATATAAGCACAAGCTTATTACTCAAGGTAAGGGTTTTAAAAACCGTGTCCACATAATTGCTAGTAATACTGCAGATAAAGTAATATCATTTCCTTCACATCTGTATTGTCCTTATACATTTTTGTTGTTGTAGCTTAACGTTATTTAATCTGATTGGTCATATCAGACTATGAATGAAATTGTTGAAATTACATTTAAATGATCGCGGGGTCCACGGGACTTAAAGTTAATCCACATTCTCTTCTTAGGATTAGGGAAAATCCAGAAAAAAATCTTATCCGGGTAACATACCCTAAACGAGATTCGACCTTGCAACCTGTTGAATGTGAGGCAAACACGCTAACACCACTGCCCAGACGGGTTCTTTATACTCCTTTGTTGGTTATTATCTCTCTACTGTGTAATGGTTTACTTGCAATGTGCTGTAGAAGAACGATGCGCAATGGCACCAAGTAATCAGCAGGTAGTCACTTGCAGGAGTATGATGAATTAGCTTAAAGCTACAAATTGGATCGTGGGACATCGGATAATTTCATTGTATACAATTTCCGTCCTATTTTTTGGTACAATTCTAGTTTGCTACAGCAGGATACAGCGGTTGCTAATGAAATCAACCAATGAGCGACCTGGTGACAATGGCGTAATAAGATGGCAGCTAGCGCAGGGTCTTCCTTCCTGCCAACGTGATTGTTTGGGTGAAACTTTGCTATATGTTGTAGAATTTTGTCCTAAATAATATGGTTATAGTAGCTGAGCTATGGTTGAAACACACATTTTTTGTGCGGAAGAGATTTAGGTATTTATAACCCCTGCAAATGCATTTTATCGGACCCATTTGTACCTAACTTCTTTTCTCAACAAAAATATAAAAACGTGCTTGCTGGTTGATCTGCTGGTATGGACTGCTTCATATGTGTGTATTGGCGAGTGATTTTTGCCTCAACTAAGGACAGCAACTTTCCAAACAAATGTTCGTCCATTCTAAGGAAGTTAAAATAATTTAGAGTGGAAAAGAATTCATTTTGCAGCATATGTAGTACACCAACTTCCTTGATCTGCGATCCTACGTTCTAGCCATGGTAGTGTCCACCATTAATTTAATTTTTTCTTTCTATTATAATATGCTCTTGCAATGGATACATAAACTAAGCTTGCGACAGCGAATGCAAATAATTATGGATCAGCAACCTCCACCATTTTCTATCAGCTGTTCATGTGCATGCAAGAAATATTTGGACCAATACACACTCCCGTGGGAATGGAATGGAGAAATTGTACACAACATTCACGTTGTGTAAAAAGTGTTGTTCCAAATGTTGACCCTGGGACATCGGCTTTACTCATTTTGTTGTAGTTGGGATAATAGATGGTAAGGTGTAAAGCTAAGTTTATCACACAGAGACCAAGTGGTGGTGAGGTCCTCTGAATTAACCATACTTTCTTGGATAAGAAGAAGTTTATTCAGTTGGCGAAGTATTTGCACGAGAGGCGATGCTGGTGGGAAATACATAATATAGACATAAGGAAAGACAGGGATCCACTGGCTAGGGAGAATAGGTTAGGGAAATTAATGTCTATCCAAGCATAGCTTACTTGCTCCACCGCATTTTTATACTACCCTAATTGCATTCTGAGCCGTCTGACACAATCACAGTTTCGGCTGGTCTTATCCTAACTCATGTGTATAACAAAATACACATGATTGTTTTTTACTCTGCCCAGCAGAACTGACCTTTCCCCAAGTTGACACAATTAGTATCGCTTCTTGCTACAAGGAAGTTGACAGTGACTGGAAACAAATATTTACTTTAAGATATATACACTTTGCTCTGATACTAGACTTCCTTCCTCCTAATGTTACATATGCTTCATCATCTCATTACTCTCAGAATTAATAATAATATTCTTATTCTCCTTTACTTAACTACTTAAATTGTGTCGTTATTACAACTGGTTTTGTACAGATGAAGGTGCAGCAGTAAGTTGTAGTGGGGGATTAGTGCCCTTTTGTAGTAAGATGTCTCCTCTGCTGCGAGGTCTCCAGTGTGATGGTTTTATGTGCGGGACTCTCCTAAAATCAATGTGTTTTGTGCGGTATCTCACACGACGGTGTATGGCCCCTTTTTCTTTGCAGAGCAAACAGTCAACGGTGTTAGGTATCTTGACATGTTACAGATCTGGTTGATGCCCCAACTGAATGAGCAACAGGATGACTTTGTATTCCAACAAGACGGAGCACCGCCTCATTGGCACATAGGTGTTAGAGATTACCTAGATGAAGTCCTGCCACATCGTTGGATTGGCCGTGCTACAACCGACAATAATGCTCTTGCATTTTGGCCACCAAGGAGCCCTGATCTCACACCATGTGACTTTTTTCTATGGGGATTCGTGAAAGACCGTGTTTTTGTCCCTCCACTTCCTCTTAATTTAGACGACTTGAAACAACGTGTCAGACAAGCCGTGGCAAGTGTTGATACAGATATGTTACAAAAGGTTTGGGATGAACTTGATTATCGCATGGATGTGTGTCGTGTGACTGGAGGAGCCCATATTGAACATTTATGAGTTCACAATGTAAACTTCAAAGACTCCTCTACAAACCAGTGAAAACGGTGTCAAATTACCGTAAATAGTTTTGTTTTACAGGCAGTTGAAGTTGTCTATTTCTTTTGTAGTAACCCTGTATATAGAAATTTGTAACAATAGTTTGTGTATCCACCAACAAACGATAGAATTAGAAAAGGGCATATAGATATAGTACATGCGAATATTTTTTTATATTTACTTCACGTTAATACTCTAAAAGGTTTGTAGAAATATAATTATTACACATTTCGTTAAAAACCGGATCATGCTGGGCTAGAAATTGCATGCTCCTTCCACGTAATTGCGAAAAATAAATGAAAACTGACAACTTTAAAAAATGTGTTCCATTCTATGACTTTCTCTACCTGTTCTGCAAACAAGATATATAAATGATACTAATTAAGACAGACAATAGCTGAAATGGAGAAAACCAAAAGAGATATCAAACGAATGAGGGCTTACTTTCGAGAAAGGTTTTGTGTTTTGAAATTGAAACGAATAGCAAGTAATGTCTCGGAAATGGTTAACTCTAAAAAAAAAAAAAAAAATGAATATTACACAAGATGTGTGTTTTAATGAAACTAAATTTTTGTGTTGTAATTGTTTGTCTATCTCTTACGGTTTATCAGCTATAAAAAATGATCCAGAATGTAGAAGTGTTATGAGGCTATTCCCAGAAAATTCGAGATGTACATTTCATTTGACACGAAAATACTTTAAATAAATGGTATTGTAATCAAAATAGTTAGCCATTTTGAGAAAAAAATACTTCTCTAAAAATCTTCACGTAAAGGGTAGTTCAGAATGGAGTATTTTATTGAAAACTTTCGTGTAGCATCTTTAGAAGATGCTGAACTGAAATATCAAGTTTGGTATTTAACCGACTTATATTTTGAGTTATATTGTTCACAAATGCACACGTAGCTTTTTAATTTCTTTTTATTTCAGGGAGCCAAACATATATTTCCGGTGGAATCACAGTATCAAATTTTTGGGTGGAACATAATATATTTCGTTCCTACTACTATGTACATAATACGTGTAGCGAAAGTAAAAATGGTAAAGGTTTAGAAATTGGAACCAATAAGGTAAAATATAGCTCGATAATTGCTAAAAGAGAGTACTGACTTCTAACATTCCAACCATTGTTGTTATAGGATATGTGGTGTTTTATTTGAACCTTTTTTTGGAAAAAAATATCGTGTTTGATATAAATTTTAATTTATACATGCTTGTTAGTTATAGAACATCACACCGCATTACATCAAAGAGTGTCAATTTTAACAATTAAGTGAGCTTCACTGGTTCCTGAAATTATTTAAAATATCCGGCCCTCACTCTGTGTGACTGGTAATATAAGAGTTTTTTTAATTAAAATTTGAATAACATGAGCTCGGAAAGCGATGACAACGTTATTCTACATGACATACAGGACTCAGCAAATAATTTGATGTTGGAGCTTCTGCCTGAAAGGTATACTATTAATACGAACACGAACATGTCAAAAGCTATAGAAGAGCAAAGTATCTCAATTGAATGATTACAGCACTCTTTTTTATGCTTCCGCTGTAACTTCATGTTGACGCGGTATAACATTTGTAACATCTCGAGCAGTAGGACGTCGGATTTTGTATTGGATCGGTTTGTGAGGGGAGTATTGGATCGATCTGTGAGGGGAATATTGGATCGGTTTGTGAGGGGAGTATTGGATCGGTTTGTGAGGGGAATATTGGATCGGTTTGTGAGGGGAGTATTGGATCGGTTTGTGAGGGGAATATTGGATCGGTTTGTGAGGAGAGTATTGGATCGGTTTGTGAGGGGAGTATTGGATCGGTTTGTGAGGGGAGTATTGGATCGGATTGTGAGGGGAATATTGGATCGGTTTGTGAGGGGAGTATTGGATCGGTTTGTGAGGGGAGTATTGGATCGGTTTGTGAGGGGAGTATTGAATCGGTTTGTGAGGGGAATATTGGATCGGTTTGTGAGGGGAGTATTGGATCGGTTTGTGAGGGGAATATTGGATCGGTTTGTGAGGGGAGTATTGGATCGGATTGTGAGGGGAATATTGGATCGGTTTGTGAGGGAAGTATTGGATCGGTTTGTGAGGGGGATATTGGATCGGTTTGTGAGGGGAGCATTGGATTCTTTTGAAAAGGGAGTGTTGGGTAAAAACAAAGGGCTATCCTCCGAATAAATGCAACCTTAGCCTAACAGAACAGAACCAGGTGACTCTGGGACTACATTCGGGAGGTCTTGGGATCGGTTCCTCGTGAACGAACTCTCTGGCCCAAGATTTTTTTTCGGGTATTTTCTCGGGTCACTAGGCGAATGCTGGGGAGGATTCTTCATTTTCCGAATTTCTCGTCCCCCAGTTTCATCCGTTTGGGCTTTCTTTCATGGTTGTATATGTCAGCGAGGACTGCGGTGATGGCGACTTCTCGTAGAGATGATTGCGCTTTGAAAACTTAGGTCTCGGTGGCAGGTGGTCGTCGATATACTCAGGGGCTCCCAGCGTCGAGATGAAGAACTGCTGGGACCTGTTAGGGACTCTGCACGGTGGCTCCAGGTAGTATTCTGCTCTCTGTAATAACTGTCATCTCATTTTCTCCTCCCGGGATTTGACGTACAAAAATCCTAATCACTGGCTGAGCTGCTGAACCCCCTCCGGTACACTACACTAGCCAAACAGAGGGAGATACCTCATTCACTGGGAGGCAGTGATGAGGTGAAGGAGCAGCAGTAGGTCTAAGGTCTGCAATTAGTCCAACAATTTGAGCACCGAAGCACGTTTAGAGAGCAATTCCAAGAGCAAGTATAGGCAAACCATAAACACTTGACACGCAACCCGCAAAGCCAACTAATACCAAATATGCATTTAAAGCGAACCGCTAGGAGCAGAAACAACTGACAATGAGTGCAGTGGTGGCTGCTTACTCTTAAATACGAGTAAATACTACTGATTACTTTTGTATAGTTTAGATTACAGTACAATAATACACATTCTATATTTTAATTACATTCTTTTACATTTGCAATTGGGTATTAAGTTGAATCGGGTTACCACTATGTCATCAGATGTTCTCAATCAAACGAGATCTATATTTTGAGTTGAGATGCAAATATTTCATTTGCAAAACAGTGGATGTGTTCCATTCACATGAGTTTCTCTACCTGTTCTACAAACAAACTATTCTTACAAAGTTGGATAACACTAATTGACCTTATAGGTGGTTAAACTAGGAAGCCTGGGACTTAAAGCAATGACATTGCAAGTCGCCATTGGTGTGTATCATCTCAAAATAACTTGAGGTCACCTTGTGGTTTACTGGGAAATATGTGAGTTAGTTCGTCCCGGCATGCTACCATGATAGCTCTGTGATAGACCAACCGGCAGATCCGTGATTCAAATCCCGGCTGGATACCTATCCAGCTCTGTTCCTACACACGGCAGGTGTGAAAAACAATAAATTAACCTAATCTTCTTACAAAGGATCATTCTTTCATTACACCGTGTTTTAATTACTTGCTTCCTGATAAGTAAAAGGGAAATAAGGGAATACATTGGGGTAAAGCGATATTACATTTTTTTAAAAGCTGTCATTATGCAATTTTCATTGAAATTCTCTTCTTTATCATCGCCAGGAGTAACATAAGACATATGAAACGGATGAGGACTTCCTGTGCGAGTAAATGTTACGTATTTTAAAACAGAAGCCCATAACAGGGAATGTAGCGGAAATCGTTAACTCTACAAACAAATCTATATGACATATTGTGTGTTTTAACGAGATCTACATTTTTTGTGTAGTAACTTTTTTCTGTGTATCTTTTACGTTTACAAAATTTATTTAAAATGAAGAGTATTTCATCGGCTATTGCCAGAAAATTCAAAATATAAATTTTATTTATCGTGCAATTAATCTGCAGTAAAGAGCATTTTGATCAAAATCATTAGAGCCATTTTTGAGAACATAAAAAAAAATCGAAAATTGTTCCTTGTTAAGGGAGTTTGTGCTGGAGAGGTTTTCTCTAAAATCTTCGTGTCGCATCCTTGGAAGATACTGAACTTAAATATTAAGTTTGGTATTTAACCGACGTTTCGATGTTGACTTATCGTGCTCACGGGTGCGCACTCATATACACACATACACGGACCTTTTTCTAAAAAAATGCTTTTCTTGTTACCTATATTTACGATGAAACCTCGACGTTGAATTTTTGGGTAGAATACAGTAGCTCCATTCTCTGTACAGTACGTATAAGTACAAACAATTACTCACATAAAATAAATATGTAAAAGCAAATATAGCCATCATTTTACCAGCAAAGAAACTAAAATGCATACATTATATTATGTTAACTGTTTAAACAGATCAACAGCATGTTTACTGAGGCACAATACATTATTGAGTGCTGGGAGCGTGTCTGCCTGACATTCAACAGGTCACGAGTTCTTATCTTCTTTAGGGAAGTTACCAGGATAAGAGGTTTTTTCAGGGTTTTTCCTTATCCTGAGAAGATGAATGTCAAGTAGAGTTTTGGAGAGTACAAAAAGTAAAATGTTTTCTGCACTAATTAGAAATAATATAAAAATATAACGCTTTTTGTAAATAATTTGCTCTAAAATTGTATTTTTATGTGAATAGTTTTTTTTAAAATACATCACCTGGTTCATTTATTTAGAAGAATGATTTTAGAAAATTAACATTATTATTTAGTTAATTGTACAAGCTTAAATGTTGATGCATTACAAAAATATCACTATTATTGTGTATAATAACTAGTATAAACTTCAATTCTATTCATACTACCTGAGATTTTCTAAATTTTACAGATACATCACCTTATGAACCCGCAAGTGCTTCTGGAACCAGTAAATGTCCATGCCTGCCTAGGAGGGTGACGCAGCGACCCTAGTTGGAGTGACGTTCACTCAGAAGGCCGCGGGAAGGAATCTTCCCATAACACAAGCAAATGTGCCATCTGCGCCGCTACTACAGGACCTGAAAGCATAGCTAAAATATAAAAGACAAATCTGATGTATTCCATTCACATGACTTTCTCTACATCTCAACAAATTATGTTAAAAAGCTGTTCTTTTATCTACTTCATGCTAATCGAGATAAACATTATCACAAATTGTCTTATTGTTGCTTCCTAGTAAGTATAAGGGAAATATAGGAGTACACCAGGCTAAACCGGCAGTCAAATGTTTTAAAATGAGGCTGCTCTGTGATTGAAATCCGGTCTTTGCGCAGCCAGGACATGACAAGTTCCCGTATGAGAAAAGTTTTAAGTATTTTAAAACTGAAACCAATATCTCGAAAATGGGTAACTCCTCAAACAATGTACATGACATAAATTGTGTGTTTTAACGAGATCTACATTTTTTTATAGTAAGTTTTTGAGCATCTCTTACAGTTTACCAGTTATGCAACATTCAGACAGATTCATCCAGAATAAAGAGGTCGTCAGAGGCTATTCCCAGAGAATTCAAGATATATATTTTATTTGTCAAGTAAATATCTTAAATATAAGAGATTTTAATCAGAATCGTTAGAGTCGTTTTTGAGAAAAACAACATTTTCGAATTTTTTTCAATGTAAAGGGTAGCTGGGGGTGGGGGGATTTTTTTGAAAATCTTCGTGTCCTATCCTTTGAAGATACTGAACTTAAGTCTTAAGTTTGGTATTTAACGCACTTTTCGTTTTTGAGTTATGCTGCCCACAGGCGCGCGCCCGCACACACACACACACAAACACACACACACACAGGCACATATTGGGATTCACGGGGTCCCAAAACATGAATTTCTGGTGAAGTCTCCTTATTGAATTTTTGGGTGCAATACAATACCTTCTCTATTCACTATGTACATAGTACGTGCAGAGAAAGTAAAAATTACATAAGAGGAAATGAAAGGATAATCGTGGTTGAACACGGTACACCAACATTCGCCTTGGCGACCAGGGGAAAACCACAAAGGGGGGAAAAATTGACGTGTTCCACTCACATGGCTGCAACAAATTATTCTTACAAAAGCTCACTCTACTTTGTGCTAATCAGGATAATTAAACATTTTAAATAGCGCGCAAAAGTTTAATTTGTACACTGTGTGCATAAATAGTTCATAACTCAAACCAGTCAAGAATGAGATACTATTTATTGCTGCGACGTGTTGCAATGCCCATTTTATTTACATACTTCTTTTTGCAATTAAAATGGAAAGTGGCAAGGTGAAATAAGCATATACAATAAATAAAGACTCAGTGCTATATAAACCTCGCTTTTCTTTGATTATTTTATGGTTTTGAAATGGCAATTTAGCTTGTTCTCTCGTGACAATTTGAGTGGTTCTGCTGCCAATTCTTTCACCGGAAGACATCCTTGGAAAATGCCGAATGCATGCGTCATGTGACGTAATTGAAGATGAAAGAATTGTAAAGGTACAGGTGGGAGTTGAGCCCGGTTTTCTTTCAGTGGCTCTTACCGACTGATACACCATGCGCGCACCTTTTCTTGGGCGCTCAGGAAGCATTCCTTAGGAAGCAGAGCAGAACGACAACATTGAGACATCAAGTACACTATACATTCTGATATCTTGTGGCTTCAGTGCTAAGATTTCTTTCTGTCTGTAGATCCCAGAGTTCAAGTGTGCTGTGTTTCGTTTAACAATTCATCTGGTTCGCGGTAAATTAGATAACCTATTCAATCATTCACTTCAAATAAAGAAACTTTCTTTGGTTGACAACGCTACGGAAAGACAGGCGGGTGAGCTCTCTCTTCTTCCCCCAGCCCACGCCTCCCCGTAAAACATTATATTCCACAACCAACTGGTATTTTTTCGGGTAAACCACAAGGAGATCTCTAATGATATATAACTCGCTTTCTGTCTAGGTTCTTTATGTTGGGTTTAAATCGTTTTATGTTCTTCAAACACACACAAATTCACTCTCACATACATACTTCCAAACTCTGTGGGGATAGGGAATAATTCTGGTTAAAGAAAAATTCCCGCCCCAGCCAGGAATCGGACCCGGAACCAGACCACTCGACCACGGAGGCAGTTAATCAAACAATATTGAGATGACATATCTACCCCAATGGCAACTTACAATGCTGTAAGTACTTTATGTCCCGGGCTTCATAAGTAATCGGCTATTAGGTCAATCACTGGTAATTAATTGTTTTTACACACTAGCTGACTAGGACAAGAATTGGAAAGGCAGAATAAGACTCAAAAGTTCTATGCATTGCAAGGGTTTGAACCACAAATCTCCGGAATTCCGTCCTATTGCTCTTACCGACTGAGCTACCATATCAACATTCCGACACGGCACCAAATTCCCCTACTGGCTCGCATTCCTCCCCGGTATATCACAAGATCTCAAATTATTTTGAGATGGAATATCGCCCCTCCCAAATTTGAGTGTTCCATTCAAATGACTTTCTCTACAGACTGTTATTACAAGAGATTATTCCTTTGTCTACATCATGGTAATCGTGATAAACATTAACAGAAATTGTTGGTAAGTTTCTTCGAAGAAGAAAGGAAATAATGCCATATACTAGGCTAAAGCGATAGTCAGATCTTTTAAAAAGCTGGTCAATATCTGAAACATTGAAATTCGGTTGGCTTTGCACGTCCAGGAGTAAAACAAAAGATAGATGAAACAAAAAATGACCTCCGGTTTGAGAAAAGTTTAAGCAGCTTCAAACTGAAACCAATAATAAGGAATATCTCGAAAACAGCTAACTCTAAAAAAAAAAAATTAAAAAAATGTAAATTATGTGTTTTGACAAGATCTACATCTTTGTAACAAGTTTTTGTGTATCCTTTACGGTTTATCAGTTATGCAAAATTCATCTAGAAAGAAAAAGTCTTCCAGAAAATTCTAGATATGCATTTTATTTGCAATGTATATCTTTACTATAAGGTATTTTAATCAAAAATACCAAATTTGGATTCAACGGCCTTTTCGTTTTTGAGCTATTCTGTCCACAGACGTATTCAAACATATACACACGCGGACCTTTTTCTAAAAAAATTACAAGGGACCTCGAAACATATATTTCCGGTAAAATGTTGACTTTGAATTTTTAGGTTGATTAAAATACTTTTTCTATCTACTATATGCATACTACCTAAGGAGAAAGCAAACAAATTGATGTGTTCCACTCAAATGATTTTCTCTAACTGTTCCGCAAACAACATTTCTTACAAAGGATTATTATTTTATATACATCATTCTCATTGAGATAAATATTAGGAGAATAGTTGTATTACTTGCTGTCTTGTTACTTGGAGAAAAATAAGGGAATACATTAGGCTAAAGCGATAGTCAGATCTTTTAAAAGCTGGTCGCTATATGAAACAAAACAAAAGACAGATGAAAGAAGGATGACCTACCGGTTGAGAAAAGCTTAAAATTGAAACCAATAATACGGAATATATCGGAAACGGCCAACTCTACAACAAAAATGTATATGGCATAAATTGTGTGTTTTAATGAGATCTATATTTTTTTAGGTATAGTAAGTTTATGTGTATTTCACGCGGTTTACTAGTAATGTAAATTTCAACCAGAATGAGCAGATCTTCTGAAACTTTTTCCAAAAATTCAATATATATGTACATTTTATTTTTGATGTAAATATCTTAATATATGGTATTTAAATAAAAAATCATTTGGTAGTTATTTTTGAAAAAGACAACATTTTCAAAACATATTGTACAATGGTGTTATGGAGTAGAGAATTTCTTGAAAATATTCGTGTCGCATCCTTGGAAGGTACTGAACTTAAATACCCCTAATACAAGTAGGACGCTGGCGAATGTTAAAAATAGCATTTAAAATCTGATGTGTTCCATTTACATGACTTTCTCTACATCTCTGCAATAAATTATTGTTATAAAGCTTATTCTTCTATTTACTTAACGCAAATCCAGAAAAATTACGAAATGGTCTCATTACTTAATTCCTTGCAAGTAGAAGGGAAATAAGAGAGTATCATAAGTTAAAGGGATAGTCAAATCTTTTAAAAGCTGGTTGCTTGTTTGTATGACAGGAGTGGTCAAATTCCTGTATGAGAAAAATTGTAAATATTTTAAAACTTAAACCAAACTCAAGGAATATCACAAAAACAGTCAACTCCTCGAAAAAATGCATATAACGTAATTTGTGTGTTTTAACAAGCTCTACATTTATTGTTAAGTAAGGTTTTGTCTACGTCTTATGGTTTACCAGTTATACAACATTCCGCAAAATTCATCCAGAATAAATATCTTCAAAGGCTATTAACAGAAAATTCAGGATATACATTTTATTTATCATGTATATATCTTTAATTTATGATATTTTAATGAAAATATTTTGACCAGTTTTGAGTAAATAAAAATTTTCCATGTAAATGATGTTTTTTTTTGTTTTTTTTTGTAGTGTTTAACGCCCGCTTTAACTACTTATGGCACCACTGGCGGTGACACTGATGATACATGAATGAAGATGTATCACGGGTGGAATGCGATGGCGGGAAAAACCGGAGAACCCGGAGAAAACCCGCCCAGCGCCGCTTTGTCCACCACAAATCTCAAATGCGGTCGCTTGGGATCGAACCCGCGCCGTCTAGGTGAGAGGCGAGTGGTCTACTCACTCGGCCATGACGCGTCCTACGTAGAGGCTACTTGGAGGTGAGAGGATTTTCTTGATAATCTTCGAGTCATATCCTATGAAGATACTGAACTCAAATACCAATTTTGATATTTAAAGTACTTTTCGTTTTTGAGCTATGCTGCCCACAGTCACACTCACACATATACACACTGACAGGCAGGCAGGCTGACACACACACCTGGACATTTTTCTGAAAAAAAAAAAAATTTAATTCAGTGGTTCTCGAAACATATATTTCCGGTGAAATCTCGTTATCGAATTTTTAGTGCAATACAATACCTTCTCTATACACCATGTACAGTGTACGTATAGAGAAAGTAAAAATGAGGAATAATTTCAGCACAAGACTACGTAAATTGCGCCGACTAACCTCCGATATTACGGTCACATCTGATGTCGGCAGGCACAACGCAGGGAACTCTAACGCTTTCTTACTGGTCACTTTTGGCTGGATCAGAATAAGATGTATTATGATTTCGGTCAGTTAAAACTATAGTAAAGGGTTTTTAGTTAGATTAACATGTTTACGTCAAGTTGATATAATTGCTTATTTCTCTATGGAATATATAATGAGAATATAATTGTTTTGGGGTAGAATTTTTTTTTTTGGTTGACTAGCCTCTCGATGCCTCCTCCTATTTTCAGGGTCATGTTCGTGCAGGAAATACTTTGCCAGAGAAAAACACTGCTGAAAGCATATCTACAATATACAGCGCACACCACTGTTTGCCTAAGGCTCCTGATATTTTTATTTTCTCTAGCACTTATGCACATAGTGGATAGAGAAGGTATTGTATTCCACCCAAAAATTTGATACCCAGATTTCACCGGAAATGCATGCTTTAGTATCCTCTGAATAAAAAAGAAACATTTTTAAAAATAGGTCTGTGTGTGAGTGTGGGTCCGTGGACAGCATAGCTCAAAAACTAAAAGACTGTTAAATACCAAACTTGATATTTATGATTAGTATCTTCCAAGGATGCGACTCGAAGATTTTCAAGAAAGAAAGAAAAAAAACGCCACAATTTTTCCTTTATATGGAACATTTTTGAAACATTTGATTTTCCCAAAAATGGTTCTAACGGTGTTGATTAAAATACCGTATATTAAAGCTATTTACAGCACAGATAAAATGTATATTTTTATTTTCTGGGAATAGCCTCTGAAGACCTCTTTATTCTGGATGAGTTTTGCAGAATGTTGCATAACGGCTAAATCGTAAAAAATGCTATTTATATCATATATGTTTGCAATTTGTATCATATAGAGTTGACCGTTTTCGAGATATTCCTTGTTATTTGTTTCAATTTTAAACTATCTAACTTTTATCAAATGAGACCATAATGTATTCCCCCATTTCCCTTCTACTTACAAAGAAACAAATAGTAAGACCAATTCTGGTAATATTTTTTGATTAGCATGATGTGATAAAATAATAAATTTCAAGAAGAACTTGTATATTGAACAGCTAGAAAAATATATGTGAATGGAACACATCAGATTTTTTACTTTTTCTAGCCCCGTATGTACAACGTACATAGCGGTTAGAGAAGGTATTGTATTCCACCCAAAAATTAGATACCCAGATTTCACCGGAAATACAGTTTAGCGGCCCTCTGAATAAAAAAAAAAGCATTTTCAGTATGTGTCAGTCTGTGTGTGTGTGTGTGTGTGTGTATGTGTGTGTGTGTGTGTGGATAGCATTGCTAAAAAACAAAAATACGGTTAAATAGCAAACTTAGTATATAAGTTTGGTATCTTCCAAGAATGCGACACGAAGATTTTCAAGAAAATCTCCCCACCCCTAGCTACTCATTACATGGAAAAAATTTCGAAAATTTTGTTTTTCTTAAAAATGGCTCTAACGATTTTGATTAAGATACCACATATTAAAGCCATTTCCATCACAAATTACATGTACATCTTGAATTTTCTGGGAATACCTTCTGAAGACCTGTCTATTCTGGATGAATTTTGTTGAAATTTGCGTAACTGTTAAACCGTAGGAGATACATAAAAAGTTACTACACAAAAAATGTAGATCTCGTTAAAATCACAATTTATGTCATATACATATTTTCGTGGAGTTTTCGAGATATTCCTTGTTATTAGTTTCAATTGTAAAATACTTAAACTGTTCTCAGACAGGGAGTAGCCTTTTTTCTTTTGTTCTACTCTTGGCCAAGCAAAGAAACGATGTGCAATGACAATCGCATAACGACAGCTTTTAAAACATTTGACTATCACTTAGCATAGCGAATTGCTCTAGTTCCCTTCTACTTATAAGGGAGTAGTAAAAACACTCTCCTAATGTTTATCTTGATTAGCATGTGAAGAAGGAAGAATCATCTTTTGTAAGAAGTTTGTTTGTAGAGCAGCTAGAGAAATTCATGTGAGTGTAATACATCAGATTTTTTCCCCAGGGGAAATGCATTTATACGCAAGTCAGTGAAGATGGTAATATGGATCTTGCCATATATGTACTCACTAAACCCCTCTGATGTTTAGAAGGCTCAGTTAGATTCTCATACATGTTTTAGTTGCGTCCCGCATAGCACTTCGGCTAGTAAATGAAAGATGGCATGCATTGCATTTACACGGAATTAGACATGACATTACCCTGAGCAACACAGATGGCTTGTCGTTTGCCAGTCTTGCAATGGTTCAGATGTTTACATAAATACGTTATGCATCATACATTAGCCTAAATGTAATGGCTACGTTTCTATTTTAAAGGGTTCCCCATGGCCGCGCCCGCTAAAGTGCCTAGCTTTGGTGCTTCGTGGTGCAGGGGATCGTGGAATCGAGTCCAGCCTTGGGCATGGGTGTGATATAAGGAATATTTGACATTAGCCAATCATGGGAAGGACGTCTTACTTTAAAAGGACATTTTGTCTTGGTGAAATTAATATTTCAAACGTACAATAACAACATTTTAGCAGTGTGCATCTATTTGACATATCAAACCAAATTCATATCTCAGTATTAAGCAATTTAATTTTAGTAAAATGCTAATCACATATGTTATTGTTTCATATAAATTGCAACTGATGTCATATTTATGTTTTGAGATCCCCTGGATAAGAAGAAACATTCAAAGAAACATGTCTGTGTGTGTTTGTGGGTGGGGGGGGGCATTATACCTCATAGAGAAGAAATCGGTTCACTACCAAACTTGATATTTAAATTCGCTATCTTCCGAAGATTATCAAGAAAAAAAACCCACCCCCATCTACCCTTTACACGGAAATGTTTTCAAACATTTTGATTTTCTAAAAACTGGCTCTAAGATTTTGATTAAAGTGACATATGTTTAAGATATTTTAATGACAAACGAAATGTATATCTTGATAACCTCTGAAGACCTCTTCATCCTGGATGACTTGTATAATTCGTAACCCGTGAGATGTAGACAAAAACGTATTAAACAAAAATGGATATCTCTTTGAAACACACCGTTTCCGAGATATTTCTTGCAATTGGATTCAATTTTAAGCTACTTTAACTTTTCTCAAGCGGAAAGTCAACGTTCATTTCACTCTTTTGTTTTATTCCCGGGAGTGCAAAAGGAATCGAATTTCGATTGTTTCACATAGCGACTGATTTTAAAAGATTTGACTAACCCTTGTCTAGTGTATTTCCGATATTTTCTTTCATCTTACAAGAAAGCAGGTTATACGACCATTTCTGCTAGAGACCTCAGCTGTTTGTTAATAGGCAAAGTTATTTGATAGGAAACTGCAATTGATTTCTCTGCGTAAAGTATTAGAAAGTGACACTTTCTCTAACAATGGCACAGATGACATTGATTCACAAGGGCTGCTATACCTTCAACAAATAACTATAACTTTTTTGGCCTGATTTACTTCCAGGTGGCACATCATTTTAGTATTTATTATGGTAGACTGTTGTTATCCATTCAATTTAAATCGGCCTATCACTCCTTTATTTATTTTAATATTGTTGCATTTGTTCTATTTTAAAACTATATTATTTAAATATTTTGATTGTTGAGGCTTCTTAAAATAATAAAATTGTGTCTATCCACTTGTATGACGGTCTGTGTTCCTTCTTCCTGTTTGCTAAAATTTCGTTATTTGTTTTGGACACCATCTATGACTGATCTCTCCATTGACTTCGAAATTATACATTTATACTCCAATCTCCGGATATTTAATCTCTGTCTCATATCGGTATTCCTTATTTGGTTTCTATGTACTTAGAATCGTATTTCTGCTGCAGGCATTCTACTTTTATGCTTTTATTGTAATTACCCAATTAACTATAAGGTAAGTAGGTAGATAATTTTGTTATTTGTTTTCAGGGACAGAATTAATTAGCAAAGGCAAAAAATTGCAGTAACGTTAGATAATTGTGTTGTATAACGGTATTCTCATGATCGGCAAATCTGCTCTTCTTTTACTGTTAGTCTTAAGGCTTATTTTTTCCAGATTTAAGAATTACAATGTTTCTTCTTTGACTTTCTTGGTGATCTTGTATGGTCCTGCATCTCTCTAACAGCACGTAGGTCTATACTGTATGTGTTATAAGTTGTTATTGTTGAGCTTTGCTGTATTTTCCCGCGTTTAGCAGTATAGGTTGGAAAAGCTTTAATAACAAGTTTATGGATGCTTAATTACTTACTTTCTTGTAAGTAGGCGGAAAGTAAGGGAATACACTAGGCTAAAACAAATGTCAAATCTCTCAAAATCTGGTTGCCATGTGGTTAAAATCAGTTTCTGTGCAGGGCCAGGAGTTAACAACTTACCGAGTGAGAAAAGTTAAGTGTTTTAACTCTAAAAAAAAATAACAAGGAATATCTCTGAAAAAGTCAATTCCACGAAGAAAACGTATATGACATAAATTGTGTGTTTTCACGTGATCTAAATTTTTTGTGTATTAAGTTTCTGTCTATTTCTTACGGTTTACCAGTTACGCAAAATTCAGCAAAATGTATTCAGAATAAAGAGGTCTTTAGAGGCTATTCACAGAAAATTCAAGTTATACATTTTATTTGTCATATAAATATCTTTAATATATCATAGTTTAATTAAAATCCTTAGAACCATTTTTAAGAAAATAAAATTTTTCGAACTTTCTTCTATGTAAAGGATAGTTTGGGATGGGGGGATTTTTCTCAAAATATTCGTGTCGCATCCCTAGAAGATACTAAACTTAAATACCAAGTTTGGTATTTTACTACCTTTTCGTTTTTGAGTTATCTTGTTCACAGACACACGGACCTTTTTCCAAAAATGCTTTTTTTTTGGATACAGGAGACCCTAAAACGTGTATTCAGGTGAAATCTTCATATCGAGTTTTTGGGTGGAATACAATACCTTCTCTGTACACTTTGCACATAGTGCGCGTAGAGAAAGTGATATAACTTTGCCCATTTACTCAACACCGATTAAGAATACGTCTTGTTGCGTCTGAACTCCAGATGAAAGGGCGCTTCGTGACCTACTTCTCGGGATCTTTTTTATCTAATGCCATGCTTATACCAGCGACTGGCCTCATATACGACATTTTGTCCCCAATATCGACCTGGTGCAACATTACCTCTTACTTCAAGAAATATATAATTTATTCAACATGACAATCGGGTACCCTACAATATCGCTACATTAATCATTATATTCATCCTTCTTATCGTTTGGTTTGTTACAATGTCGGAAGCATTGGTGATGGGTGGAGGGAATATGACTGCTCTTTGTGGAATTATCTCCGTTCGTGGTCGTTTGCTGAATATTCAAACTACCTTTTTGGGGCGGGGCACCCTATCTGCCACCCTGACTGCTTGAGAGATCTGGAAACTTTAGAGGTCCTATTCTTTGGTGTGCCGTCACGATTCGTTCCAGCCGCCCGGGTTCCCTCTCACCTCATCCCTCCCTTCTAGTAGTGCCCCTTCGTAGAACATATGTACTATATCCTCACTAGAAATTTGTCTAAACATGCTTAATGAGGCGGTAGTACAGAATGAGGTTCAACTCATCTGGGAGCCGGACCATAAGGGCATAGAGGGCAATGAAAAAGCTGACGAACTTGCAAGACTATGAAGCTACTAAGAACTGGTCCAAAAGAGAACATTGCAAGACCTGACGTAAACCCCAGGAAACAGACACGGGAAACTATTTATGAAAGGGCAATGTAAGGAAAGAGCTGAGAGCCTGCTGTAATGCAGCAGACTTCACCTGAGAACAATTACTGCTTTCCTCTCAACATAAGTAGGGTGCTTCAGGGCAACTTAGACTGCAGATTTTGCAGGAAGGAGACTGAAACAGCCCAGCACATTTTATGCTCCTATGAAACTTTGGCTCGATAGAGATACAAAGCTTTTGGGAAAATGTTCATATAACCAGAAGATGTATCATTGCAAAGCTACACTCCTTTTTAAAGGAATTCAGGTCTAATGGGTTGGCTCTAAAGAATTCAGATAGCACAATAAGTCCCAGACTGAAATGCGCCCGGAGAAATGACGGGAATCTGTATCGCAAAAGGAGAAGGAGAAGAAGATATGCTCACTAGGATCGGTGCTGAGTCCCCTTCGAAAACGTCATCCCCCCCCCCTACACTTTAGGATTTCATATATTAGTGTGAGAGAGATTTAATAATACCTTACCGTATCGGACAGAGGCACCTCCCCCATATCGGCATTATGGTTTATTCATTTTGTCAAATAATTACAAATATGAATTTACATCCATTCCACATCTCCTGTTTCTGACTACTCAAAACATAATGACTTCTCCGAAACGAAGAGGTGGAAAAAGTGAAGTGTTGACATCAACGCCCTATAAGTAGAAACTTGAAGAATAGCAGCCTCAAGCAAGAGCAGCAAAGGAAAGAGCTGAGAAGAGAAAACAATAGAGTTAAAATAAAAGACAAAGAGACAATTAGTATCTACAAGGGAGAAGGCCGGTCATATTATACAAGCTGAAGTAAATAATACAAAGAAGAGGTTAACATTTAATTAAGGCAAAGAAAAGTTTCAAGTAAATGAAAAAATAGTAACCAGTAAAAATGAAAGTGAGCGTATATCTATTTGGTACAAGCGTCGAGCCTGGATGCAGGTATACAGTGCAAACACACTGGCTCTCATAACAACTATTTCTTATATAGCACTGTCAAGAAATTTCAAACACACAATTTGTTACAAAGATATAAGGAATGTAAGTATTAAAAATCTGATGTGTTCCATTCACATGACTTTCTCTGCATGTCTGCAACAAATTATTCTTAAAAAGCTTATACTTCTACTTACTTCATGCTAATGAGAAAAAATAGCAGAAATATTCTTATTACTTGCTTCCTTGTAAGTAGAAGCCAAATAAGGGAGTACCATAGGTTAAAGTTATAGTCAAAAGCTGGTTGCCATGTCGCTGAAGTTCCTTTGTTTGTATGGACAGCAGTTGACAAATTCCTGTATGAGAAGAGTATAAGTTTTTCATAGCAGAAGGAACGTCTCAAAAACGATAAACTCCACGAAAAACATGTATATAACATAAATTGTGTGTTTTAACGTGCTCTACATTTTTTGTGTAGTAAAGTTTTGTCCATCTCTTAAGGTGTAGCAGATATTCAAAATTCCGTAAAATTCATCCAGAATAAACTACTCTTCAGAGGCTATTCCCAGAAAATTCAATATACATTTTATTTGTCGGGTAAATGTCTTTAATATATTATATTTTAATCAAAATCGTTAGAGCCATTTTTCAGAAAACCAAAATTTTCGAAAAAAGTTCCATGTTTCAAGTTCCAGTTAGGGTGGGGGGATTTTTCTCAAAATCTTTGTGTCGCATCCCTGGAAGATACTAAACCTAAATACCAAGTTTGGTATGTTACCGACTTTTCGTTTTTAAGTTATCGTGTTCACAGACACACGGACACACTGACACACGAACACACACACACACACAGACACACACACACACAGACACACACACACAGACACACACACACGGACCTTTTTGTGAAAATGCTTTTTTTGGATACAGGGGACCCTAAAACATATATTTCCGGTGAAATCTCGGTATCGAATTTTTGGGTGGAATACAATACTACATACGGGGCTAGAGAAAGTAAAAATAGTAACCAGTAAAAATGAAAGTGAGTGCATATCTGTTTGGTACAAGCGTCGGGCCTTGATGCAGGTATACAGAGCAAAGACACTGGCTCTAATAATAACTATTTCTTATATGAGCACTATTAAGAAATTTCCAACGCACAATTTGTTACAAAGATATAAGGAATTTAAGTTTTAAAAATCTGATGTGTTCCCTTCGCATGACTTTCTCTACATCACTGCAACAAATTATTGTTAAAAGCTTATGCTTCTATTTACTTCATTCTAATCGAGAAAAATTTGCAGAAATAATCTTATTATTTGTTTCCTTGTAAGTAAAAGCCAAAGGAAGTAACATAGTTTAAAGTGATAGTGACAAGCTGGTTGCTATGTGATAGAAGTTCCTTTGTTTGTAAGGACAGGAGTTGACAAATTCCTGTGTGAGAAAAGTGTGTTTTTAAAGGTGAAACCAAAACCAAAGGAGTATCCCAAAAACAATCAACTCCACGACAAAAATGTATATAACATAAATTGCGTGTTTTAATGTGCTCTACATTTTTATGTGGTTCGTTTTTGTCCATCTGTTACGGTTTAGCAGTTATGCAAAATACCGTAAAATGCATCCAGAATAAAGTATCTGCAGATACTATTCAAAATATACATTCTATTTGTCAGGTAAATATCTTTAATATGCGACATTTTAATCAAAATCGTTAGAGTCATTATCGAGAAAATCAAAGTTTCGAAAAAAGTTCCATGTAAAGGGAAATACCATTTTTACCCACTTTTCGTTATCGTGTTCACAGACACACGTACACACGGACACACACACAGATCTGTTTTTGAAAATGTGTTTTTTTTTTTGGATACAGGGGACCCTAAAACGTATATTTCCGGCGAAATCTCGGTATCGAATTTTTGGGTGGAGTGCAATACCTTCTCTTATTACTATGTACATGGTACGTGTAGAGAAAGTAAAAATGATACATTTGTCTCAATGTCTGTAGAGAGAGATATTTTACTGTAGCAATTACATCCAATAAATTAATTAATATATTCAGAATTAAAATACACATTTGAATGAAGCTTGGTATGAATGCACCGAGCGAAATGGCTCAGGAGGTTTCGTCTGACGCCCGCAATCGGGAGCTCTGGGTACACTTCTCATGGCCGTCCTACCGGACCCATGGGTTTTTTCGAGGGTTTCCTAAGGTTGCCAAGTGAATGCTGGGTAGGTTTCTTTCATCCCCCAAATTTCCTGTCCCTCCATATCGTTTCCATTTTCATTTCATTCCTTCTTCATCCCGTTAGCTTCTTTCAGGGTTGGATGATACTCTGTGGTAGGGAAAAAGTATGCTCTGAGTAAATATCTCTGTCCTCCGATTTCGGCTGGTTGCCAGGATGCCGCTCCTGGCGGGGGTGATGGACCCTATATAGGGCAGGAGGCCCCAGTCTACCTGCCCGACTGTCAGGTGCTTCATCTGGAACTTGTGGGGATCCTATCATTGCTGTGTCGTCGCTCCTGGTTCTGGCCGCCCGGTGTGTCCTTTCACTTTGTTCCTGCCTCCTGGGAGCGTCCTCTCGCGGGGGTCGTTGATACAACAATCTAGTAATCTCTATACAAAAAATATGGTGTATTCAATTCACATGGCTTTCTCTACATCTCTGCTACAAATTATTGTTAAAAAACTTATCTTCTATTTACTTCATGCTAATGACAAAAAGTAGAAGAAATTATCTTATTACTTATTTCCATTTAAGTAGAAGAGAAATAATAGAGTACCATAGGCTAAAGCGATAGTCAAAAGCTGGTTGCTATGAATTTGAAGTGCCTTTGTTTGTAAGGACAGGAGTTTGCAAACTCCCGTATGAGAAAAGTATTTGTATTTTAAAGCTGAAACCAATTACAAGGAATATCTCCAAAATGATCAACTCCACGAAAAAAATGTATGTGACATAAATTGTGTGATTTATCGTGCTCTACATTTTTCGTGCAGTAAACTTTTGTCTATGTCTTACGGTTTAACAGTTATGCAAAATTCAATAAAAATCATCCAGAATAAAGAGGCCTTTAGAAGATATTCCCAGAAAATTCAAGATATACATTTTATTTGGCATGTATCTTAAATATAAGAGATTTTAATCAAAATCGTTAGAGCTATTTTTGAAAAAATAAAAATTTACGAAAATTTTTCCATGAAAGTGGTAGTTGGGGTGGGGGGATTTTCTTGAAAATCTTTGTGTCGCATCCTTGGAATATGCTAAACTTAAATACCAAGTTTGGTATTTAACGGGCTTTTCGTTTTTGAACTATGCTGTCCACAGACACACTCACGCACGCATGCTCACATGAACCTTTTTCTAAAAATTGTTTTTGACTTTCTCTAGCACCGTATGTACAATGTACATAGGAAAAGAGAAGTATTGTATTCCACCCAAAAGTTCAATGTCAAGATTTCACCCAAAATATATGTTTGGGGGTTCCCTAAGTCCGAAAAAAGTATTTTTAGAAAAAGGACCGTGTTTGTCTGTCTGTCAGTTAGTCTGTGAACAACATAGCTCAAAAAACGACATGACCGTTAAATACCAAACTTTGTATTTAAGTTATCTTCCAAGGATGCGACACGAAGATTTTCAAGATCTCCTCACCATAAAATACGTTTTACAAGAACAAATGTTCGAGGATTTTGTCTTTTCTCAAAAATGGCTTTAACGATTTTGATTAAAATACCGTATATTAAAGATGTTTACATCCCAAATAAAATGTATAACTTGAATTTTCTGGGAATAGCCTCTGAAGACCTCTTTATTCTGGATGAATTTTGCCGAATTTTGTTTAACTGCTAAACCGTAAGAGATACACAGAAATTTAAACACACAATCTATGTACTATACATTTTCGTTGTCGAGGTAGCCATTTCCGAGAAATTCCTTATTATTGATTTCAATTTTAAAATACTTAAAACTTTTCTCGGACTGGAAGTGTCCTGTTATGTTTTGTTCTACTCTTGGCCAAGCAAAGAATTGATTTGCAATGATAATCGCATAACGACAGCTTTTAAAACATTTGACTATCACTTTAGCCTAGTGCATTCCCCTAGTCCCATTCTACTTATAAGGAACTAAGTAATAGAATCTGTTGATGTTTATCTCAATTAGAAGAATTATCTTTTATAAGAAATTTGTTTGTAGAGCAGCTAGAGAAAGTCATGTGAGTGTAACACATCAGAGTTTTTTTTTAATTCAGGAGGACCCAAAACTTGTATTTCCGGTGAAATCTCGGTATCGAATTTTTGAGCCCAATATAATACCTTCTCTAGATACTATGTACATACATAGTAGGTACGTGAGGAGAAAGACAAATTAAAGCTCCAGATGTAATACTTTATGAAGTATCTTTTACCACTTCGGTGTTCCCTTAAATATGAAGCTTTATTCTCCCCAAGCCTCAGTTTAGCAATACATATTAAACAGTTTCTTCCTGCCCTCACAAAGTCTCCAGCCTGTAGCTGCTTTTTGTGAAGTAAATCAGAGAATCTTAATATTTTAAAATTACACTGTTTTTTGCATTCTCTTTTATTTGTTTCTTTCCTGATTAGATCTTAAAGATCAGTTCGTAATTTTTTTCCCCTCAAAACCGGATCTTGAATTCTTGCAATTCACAGGCTTTTCCAGTAGCAAGGTCGCCCAGTATGTTAGGGATTCAGAATCAGTAAAACAAGAAAAATATTGCCTCTAAATTTTCTCGGGTTTCCAGCCAGGTACATATTGCTTTAATCCGACGTTTTGATGATGTCCAGCTGTTATTTTAAGAAAAATAATATTATTACAAAAAGGTTTGAATATGATTACTCCAATGATATGAACTGCAATTAAAGGGATGTCGAAACGTTTTATTCTCCTGAATTCGAAGGAAGGAAAAGCAGCAGTTCTTCCTAGTGTAATAATAATAATAATAATAATACAAATAAAAATATACCATTATTTTGAATTGCTTCCATGCATCGTTCATCCGATTTTATGTTGCTACTGACAAACTCCCTCATTAAATTTTAAAACGAAAGTAAAACCACACGCATCACAGCTTAAAAATAGTACTTATTTTCTTTTTGAAAACCAATGGATGATTTTAAAATATGAAAGAGTTTAATTTTAATAATATTTTATTTTATAGTTGTACTTTCTCTACACGTGCTTATACATAGTATATAGAGAAAGTATTGTATTGCACCCAAAAATTCGATATGAAATTTCCCCAGTAATACTTGTTTTGGGACCCCCTAAATAAAAAAAAGTATTTTTAGAAAAATGTCCGTGTGTGTGTCTGTCTGTGTGTATGTCTGTGTATGTGTGTCTGTGGGCAGCATAGCTCAAAAGCGAAAAGTCAATTAAATACCAAAGTTGGTATTTAAGTTCAGCAACTTCCAAGGATAAAACACAAATATTTTTCAAGAAAATCCCCCCACCCTAACTACCCTTTACATAAAAAATTTTAAAAAATTTTGATTTTCTCAAAAATGACTAACAGCTTTAATTAATGATCCAGAATATTATACAAGATCCATCAGAATACTTAAACGAAAGTCTAGGCGCGCGTTTCATAAACGGAAGAAGTCAGATTGGCATTTTAACAGATATAAAGAATTAGCTAAACAATTGAAAGACGAAACGTTGCAAGCCCAGGAGCGGTTCTTAGAACAAATTCTTAGCGGGACCAATAATAGTTGGACATCTTTTTACAATTATGTAAGTAGACGCACTTGGCATACCAGAACTCAAGGAAAATGGAATTGCCATATTGAACGATAAGGAAAAAGCGAACGCATTAAATTCACATTTTGTGTCTGTTTTTAACAAATAATATTATTATAATTATAAATTGGAAATTGAGGATAGTGGAAATTCCGTTTTTCAAGTAATGGCATCCAAATTGTGCAGAAGGATCAGAATGTGGCAAAATCGAAAGTCGAGGGGGCCTGATAATATACCGACCGAAATACTAAAAATTGGAGGGGAATCCATGATTCCGTACCTAATACTTTTATTTAATATGTCAATAAATAACTGTGCCTTACCGGAAGACTGGAAAACCGCGATTGTAGTTCCAATTCATAAAGGGGGAAATAAAACAGAATTAAATAATTATCGACCAGTCAGCCTAACTTCAGTAGTGTGCAAATTAATGGAACATTTAATTGTGGAATATATAAGGGAGGAATTAGAAAACAAAAAGTGGTTCAATAAAACGCAACATGGGTTTAGACCGGGATACTCGTGTGAAAGCCAGATAACGTCATTATTTCAAGATTTAGCAGAGGAGGTGGATGCAGGGGGAAGAACAGATGCAGTGGTGATAGATTTTTCCAAAGCTTTTGATGTTGTATCATATAATTTACTTATCCAGAAGCTAACTGCTACAGGAATTGATAAACGCGTAGTTCTATGGGTTAAACATTTTTTGGAAGGAAGATCGCAAAGGGTAAAAGTAGGCAAGGAGCTATCTGAAAGGGGTATGGTAAGCTCGGGCGTACCTCAAGGGCCGTTACTTTTTCTTATTTTTGTAAATGACATAACTGTTAATATAAAATGCCAGACAAGGTTGTTTGCAGACGATTGTATTATTTACAATAAAATTAGAAATGTTGAAGATGAGACTGCTCTTCAGGGTGATTTAAATCAAATTAGTGATTGGGCTGCTGCAAATAAAATGAAAATTAACGCTGGCAAAAGTAAGTCAATTGCATTTAATAGATCTAAGGAAAAAATTCTGCAAAACTATCACATGGGTGGGGGAAAAATTCCACAGGTGGACAGCTGCAAATACTTGGGAGTTTACTTGGCGAGTAACGCTGGATGGGACGAGCAGGTAAATTCGGTATCTAAGAAAGCGTGGAAAACACTGCACTTCTTAATGAGGATTTTAAAAAAGGGGAGTTCAAAGTCCAGGGAAATCGCGTACAAGTCCTTAGTGCGGCCGGTCATGGAATTTGGAGTAACTTGTGGGACCCATATAGAGTAAATCAAATTGATTCGTTAGAAAAAATCCAGAAAAGGGCTATAAAATTCATAAAAAGGGGTAAATATTTTGGGCCTCCAAACGCTGAGGAGATAAAATGGGAGCCGTTGAAAGTTAGGCGTGAGAAACAGAGATTGTGCGCTTTATTTAAAGCTTACGCTGGCTTAAACGCATGGGAGGACGTTACTGACAAACTGGAAAACCCAACTTACTATGCACGAAACGATCATCCGTTCAAAATTAAGGGTAGAAGATACAGAACTGACGTGGGAAAGTTCTCCTTTGTAAATAGAACCACAAAAGACTGGAATGAATTGCCTGGAGCAGCCTTTCTGGGTTGTCCCCTGTCTCTGAAGAAATTTAGGAAAAATCTTGATTTTAATGTTGGACAATTTTTGTAAATATTCCTTAAATGAAATGCTTGTGATTTCATATTGTTGTAAATACAAATGTTAAATTGGTTGGTGATTCTAATTATGAAATTAAGTAATCTGAATTGAGAGAAAAATTAATGTTTTCATATTTGTGTAAATAACCATTATATCTAGCTTACAAAGCCATAAACTGGCAGCTATGATGTATTGTTTATATATCTTGTATACATTGCCACCGGGTGATACCTACTTTCAGAGAAATACATACATACATACATACATACATACATACATACATACATACATACATACATACATACATACATACATACATACATACATACATACATACATACATACATACATACATACATACATACATACATACATACATACATACATACATACATACATACATACATACATACATACATACATACATACATACATACATACATACATACATACATACATACATACATACATACATACATACATACATACATACATACATACATACATACATACATACATACATACATACATACATACATACATACATACATACATACATACATACATACATACATACAAACATACATGCATTCATACATACATACATACATACATACATACATACATACATACATACATACATACAGAACATCGTATATTAAAGATATTAACATGACAAATAAAATGTATATCTTGAATTTTTTGGGGCTAGCCTCTGGAGACATTTTTATTCTGGATGAATGTTGCTGATTGTTGCATATCTGGTAAACTGCAAGAGATAGACAAAAACCCACTTATTAGAAAATGTAAAGCTCGTTAAAACACACAATCTATGTTATATACTTATTTGGTGCAGTTGATCATTTTTGAGGTATTCCATGTTATTGGTTTCAGCTTTGAAATATTTATACTTTTCTCATTTCCTGTATGAGAAAATTATACGTTTTAAAGCTGAAACCAAAAACAAGGCATATCTAAAAAACGATTAACTCCAAGAAAAAATGTATATACCATAAATTGTGTGTTTTAATGTGCTCTTCATTTTTTGTTTGGTAAGCTTTTGTCTATCTCTTACGGTTTACCAGTTACATAAAATTCCGTAAAATTCATCCAGAATAGTCTTCAGAGGCTATTCCCAGAAAATTTAAGATATACATATTATTTGTCAGGTATATATCTTTAATATAAGATATTTTAATCAAAATCGTTAGAGCCATTTTTTAGAATATAAAAATTTTCGAAATTTTTTCCATGTGAAGGGTAGTTGGGGGAGATTTTCTTGAAAATTTTCGTGTCGCATCCTTGGAAGATACTGAACTTAAATACCAAGTTTGGTATTTAACGGTCTTTTCGTTTTTGAGCTATGTTGCCCATAGTGGAAGATACTGAACTTAAATACCAAGTTTGGTATTTAACGGTCTTTTCGTTTTTGAGCTATGTTGCCCATAGACACACACGCACACACACATACACACAGACAGACACACGCACCGAAATTTTTCTAAAAATACTTTTTTAGGTTCAGGTGGTCTCAAAACATGCTTTTACGGTGAAATCTCGTATTGAATTTTTGGGTGCAATGCAATATCTTCACTGTACATTATGTACATATATAATGAAGGTAAAAATCAAGGCATATGTTTTGTCATTTTAAGAACCAAAATAAATGCTTTAAACAAAAGTATTGAGGACACAAAACATTAATATTTTATATATTATGTAAATGGTAATTTAGGGAAAGGAATTCGATTTAAAACATTCACTTGCCTCTTTAAAGGAGATTGGCCCAAGCACTAAGTTTTATATATTTCGCTTTTCGCTATGCTTTTCAAATACTTTAAAATAAGTTAGATGCAAATTAGCTGTAATCAATTTCGACCCGATAGATATATTTATATCCGTATTTTTACTTTCTCTATAGGCACTATGTACATAGTGTATAGAGAATGTATTGCACTCCACCAACAAATTCGATAGCGAGATTTCACCGGAAATATATGTTTTAGGGCCCCCTGTATCCAAAAAAAGTATTTTCAGAAAAAGGTCCGTGTGTGTGTGAACACAACTCAAAAACGAAAAGTCTGCGCCAAGCTGAAATAAACTAAGTCCGCGACCTTGAGCATATTTGCGTGCAAGAAGGGCATATAGCGCGCAGTGGAAGTTTTTAAAAAAGCATTATGCTGCTACCCAAGCACGGATAGCGCCAACTACTGATGTATTTAGGTTGGCCTGCTCGCTTTGAATTTCGATTACCAGGTATAGGTATTTGTTTGCTTGCACACGGGTTTTTCTACATGGGTTTAGATTAAAACTTGGTATTTGAGTTTAGTATCTTCCAAGGATGCGACACGAAGGTTTTGAGAAAAATCCCCTCACCCCAAACTACTCTTTACATGGAACTTTTTTCGAAAATTTCGATTTTCTCAAAAATGGCTCTAACGATTTTGATTAAAATATCATATATTAAAGACATTTACCTGATAAATAAAATGTATATCTTGAATTTTGTGGGAATAGCCTCTGAAGAGTAGTATATTCTGGATGAATTTTACGAAATTTTGAATAACTGCTGAACCATAAGAGATGGACAAAAACTTACTGCACAAAAATGTAGAGCACGTTAAAACACACAATTTATGTTATATACATTTTTTTCGTGGCGTTGGTCGTTTTTGAGACATTCCTTGTTTTTGGTTTCTGCTATGAAAAACTTATATTTTTCTCATACAGGAATTTGTCAACTACTGTCCATACAAACAAAGGAAGTTCAGTGACATAGCCACCAGCTTTTGATTATCACTTTAGCCTATGGTACTCCCTTATTTCACCTCTACTTACAAGGAAGCAAGTAATATGGCTATTTCTGCTAATGTTTTACTCATTAGCATGAAGTAAGTAGAAGTATAAGCTTTTTAAGAATAATTTGTTGCAGGGATATAGAGAAAGTCATGCGAATGGTACACATCAGATTTTTTTATAATATAAGTAATATTATAGATTAGTCATTGCTGGGGTACACCTCATGCCTGCGACATATCGAAATCTATTGCTCGTTAACACCTCCAGGAGGAAGAAATGAAGTCAGGGAACCACTAGGCTCCTGTCCTAGGCTACAGAATGCAAGGAAAATCTTAATCAGTTAAAAGTTCTTCATCGCCGTGCCAGTATCCATGGGGCAGTCGCCGATAACATATTTTTCAGATTTCTTCTCAAATGTCCCCGCCCCTGCTACGCCGCCTCAACGCCGAGAACAGCATTTACAGTGTACATACATTTGCACAATCTGCCATTGCTACCACAGACCACGAGCCTAGAAGCACACGTAAAATATAAGTGGGGCACAATTTATATTTTAAGCTAATAATAAAAAACAATAATTTTTCATTGAAGATTTCTTGATTGTGTCTCGAAATATTCTCCTTGATGATCAATAAACTTTTACATGCATTGGAACCATTTGTCAGCATTTTTCAAATCTGCTTGAGACACCTCCAAAACATGGTTTTTGAACGCATCAACGGCTTCTTCTGCCAACGAAAATCGTTGTCCATGCATTTTATTCTTGATTCTTTGGAACAAAAAGAAGTGAGAGAGTGCCAAATAAGTCATTAATATGATTCTTTGAGTGTTCAAATCGCCAGTTGTTAGACGAGATATGTGAGCGCTCGCACTGCCTTGATAAAAAGCGATCCGATAGCAATTGTTTGTTTTCTTTATTTCACCAAATACTTCCGGCAAACAAATAGTTGTGTACAATTCAGAATAGAAAGTTTTACGTTCCTCTTGAGGCACTGTTGCCACAAGACCAGTTTTTCTGAAAAAACTGACCACCATTTGACTGGAGCTTCGAGTGTGAACAACGTTAAAACACCTATACCGTCAACTGCTGTTTTCGTTCCATGGATGCATAGATCCATGATTCATCACCTGTTACAGTCTTATACGCCTTTTAAAGCTCCACTATTGTATTTCTTGAGCATTTGTGTGCACCAATCGACACGAGCATTCTTTTGAGATTGTGTCAAATTATGTGGGATCCAACGTGAGCAAACCTTTTTCACGACTAAATGATCATGCAGTATTTTATATATGCTAATGTAACTAATGCCTACGGTTGCCTCTATCTCAAGGTATGTGGCATGATGGTCTTGCACGACTAGTTTTTCTACAGCATCAATGGTTTCTGCACAATAACTAATTTTGAATGACCTTCACGAATTTCATCAGTGGGCGAACAGCGGCAAACTGATCATACCAGCGTATCACAGTGGTAAAGAATGGAGTTTCATCACAAAAAGTAATAATACGTTGATCAATTCACTTTTGTCTAGATAATCACTGTCGAAAATTATAATGAATCATCTCTCGAAAATTATCACGAGTTAATTCAATATTTTCTCTGAGACACTTTTAAAGTCAGTGTAAACAACAGAAATAACGCTCTATTGCCAAAATATCTGAAATAAGTTAAGGTTAATGATGTCAAACTTTCCAGTGGATACACCAGACACCAGCTACAGCAATCAGTGTAGCGAAGGCTCAAAATGCAAATAGTGGCCCTCGTAAGGGAATGACTTGGAAGGGAATGATGGAAACAAAATTGAGTAGAACAAGTATCCCAGCGTTCTCTTTAGTGACAAGTCAAGTTAGTAACTAACGAAAAGAAACTTCCAAAAGTACTACGCAGCTCTAGCGTGGATTCCGTTCACGGGTTCACAGATAATCTCTATTGTGCATTGGAGAGCTTTCTCCAGTAGGGATCCTCGTTTATGAAACTTGTAGTAAGAGTCAATTTGGCAAATTATTTGGTTTCCTGTACAGCACGGTCAAGCAGTGCTGAGATCAAGAGTCCAGAAATGTTTTGGAGATAGCAACTAAAACTCCTCTGCTTGGACTCTTCTACTATAGATGTTATATTATTCTTTTGTTTTTGCTTCAGACATACAAAATGTTCACATTAAGTATGTATAACATATCTACAATCTGCGAAACATTTTTGTTTCTTACGTAGACTCTCCTCACTTTGAATGTCGATATGTTCTTCTGCGGACCAGCTCACCGTGTTTTTAGTTGTTTTAGATACTACGGCATCAATCCAGATACTGTCGCGGTAAATTACTCACAAATTTGATCACTCGATGTATTAATGTGTTTAAAATATTTCCACTTTTGGCCAAAATTGTTGGTGGTACTCTAAATTTGCGCACATATTTCAAGAAAATTATGTGTGTCCCGAGCGCCGCTGCGTCTCGAGTTTGCATTAGTGTCCGTACTTGGAACTTCCATTTGGTTCCGTATTTATTTAAAAACATAAAAGGTAGGTCTATAGTTTTCATCTAGAGAAGCCCTTAATATATACTTGGAAACAGAGGTGAAACTGGTGAAGATTACTCAATCCAGGCTAACAGCATAACCGCTGTTTACTGCCGTTGAAAAAACGATGTTCTTAGTTGTAATTAATTACTTTCTCTAGCGCGTATGTACAATGTACATAGTGGATAGAGAAGGGTATCCGCGGAGTGGACAGACGCAAGGCATAACAATAATTATCAACCGCCTTATTCAAAGATATTCCGACAATGAAATGTACTTTTTAAAAAATGGATATGTTTTATTCACATGACTTTCTCTATCTGTTCTGCAAAAAAATATTCTTAAAAAAAAAGATTATTCTTTAATGTACATAATGCTAATCGAGATAAACCTGTCTTATTACTTAGTTTCTTATCACTAAAAGGAGTACAATAGCTTAAAATGACAGTGAACATTTTAAAATTGAAAGAAATGACAAGGAATATTTCGGAAACGGCTAATTCCACAAAAAAGTATGGCATAACGAAATGTACACTTTCGTCTGTCTCCTCGGTTTATCAGTTGTACAAAAGTCATCCAGAATGAAGAGGTTTCAGAGGCTGTTTCTAAAAAATTCAAGAATACATTTTTTTTTTGTAGTAGGATATCTTTAAAATATGGTAGTGTAGTCAAAATCGTTAGTCCCATTTTTGAGAAAATAAAAAAATAAATAAATAAAAAATGTTCCATGTAAAATGTAGTTGAGATTGGGAAATTTTCCTGAAAATCTTCGGGTCGCATCTTTGGAAAATACTGACCAACTTTTCATTTTTAGTTATGCTGCCTACAGACACACACATTTTTTCTGGATTCAGGGGCTCTCAAAACATGTATTTCCAGTAAAATCGCGGAATAGAATTTTTGGAATACAATAGCACCTCTATGTACTATGTACGTTGTACATAAGTGTTAGAGAAAGTAAAAACAGTAGCAAATAATCTTCTTCCAATGTATTCTCATCACATGGTGCCAGCCGGAGGCCCTGCCGTGCCTGGAGAAACACTGGCGCCTAGAATTACGTTTCCAGAATACCTACCTACAACACTGAGTGATTTGGTTGGTAACGGGAATGCTTCACTGGATCTTGAAAAAGAATATCGGCAAAGATGGAGGACTGGTTCGGCTTCCTGAAACGAGAACGCTGGAAGTTGATGAAGTCCGCATCTATCGGCGATATGCCGTCACGGTTTGAGGTTACCAATTAATATTCTTGGTCCCTCTGTTGACCATCACTTTAACACTAAAGCCCTGACAATGTTGTTGGCTTAAGGTTCCCGCTGCTGTGAGGAGGACTCGTTCTAAAAATTACAAACACAACCGACGAAAAGAACAAATTTCCCCAAGACGTGAAATAGGACTGCCCACAATGGCGAAGTAAACACCATAAGATGACCTGACATAACATAAACGAAAATGATAATACAAATAATCCTCCTATGGTCCCGCCTTTTCTACTGGATTTTCTTTTTCACCTCCGCCACTCAAAAAGTAAATAAAAAACAAAAGAGAAAACAAAAATAATAAAATAATAAAATCTAATGTGTTCCATTCACATGACTTTCTCTATAACTCTGTAACAAATTATTGTTAATAAGCATATTCTTTCATTTATTTCATCCTAATCGAGAAAAATTAGCAGAAATAGTCTTATTTCTTGCTTCCTTGTAAGTAGAAGCGAAATAAGGGCGTACCATAGGTTAAAGTGATAGTCAAAAACTGGTTGCTATGTCACTGAAGTTCCTTGTTTGTATGGACAGGAGTTGACAAATTCCAGTATGAGAAAAGCCTGTTTTTTAAAGCTGAAACCAAAATCAAGGAATGTCTCAAAAACGACCAACTCCAAGAAAAAATTATGTGTTTTAACGTGCTCTATATTTTTTGTGTTTGAAGTTTACGTCCATCTCTTACGGTTTAGCAGTTATGCAAAATTCCGTAAACTTCATCCAGAATAAAGTAGTCTTCAGAGGTTACTCCCAGAAAATTCAAGATATACATTTTATTTGTCAGGTAAATATCTTTAATATATGATATTTTAATCAAAATCGTTAGAGCCATTTTTAAGAAAAACAAACTTTTCGAAAAAAGTTCCATGTAAAGGGTAGTTTGGGGTGGGGGATATTTTTGAAAATCTTAGTGTCGCATCCTTGGACAAAACCAAACTTAAATATCAAGTTTGGTTTATAACGGCCTTTTCGTTTTTGAGCTATGCTGCCCACAGACACACACACACATTCACACAGACAGACAGACAGATAGACAGACACACACACACGGACATTTTTCTAAAAATGATTTTTTTTATTCAGGAGGTCTCAAAACATGTATTTCCGGAAAAATCTCGGTATCGAATTTTTGGATGCATTACAATACCTTCTCTATACACTATGTGCATAGTACGTATAGAGAAATTAGCTAGGCAAAATTTCTCAGATTTAAAAACGAACAATCAATTTCTCTATCGCTATTCCCTTTATTTCGAAAAAAGAAACCAAAAAAGAAGAAAATAAAGAAAAGAAAAATGTTAAGATTGGTTTTATTCCCGTTCTGAAGCCAAGTGTTATTGCAACTTCTGTTCCTATCTCTTTTTAGTCATCATATATCCCTCCTTAAAATTGGATTGTAAGAATATATATACCTACTTGCCGCTCCGAATGATCAGGGAATACGTGTTGATGTTATCTCCCGGTAATTTTTGTATCTTTACTTTCTCTATACGTAGTGTGTACATAATGTATAGAGAAGTATTGTAATGCTACCAAAATTTCGATACCGAGATTTTACGGAAATACATGTTTTGGGATGCCCTTAATCCAGAAAAAGCATTTTTGGAAAAATATCCCTGTGTGTGCATGTGTGTATCTGTGGACAGCATAGCACAAAAACGAAAAGACCGTTGAATAAAGAAGATTTTCAAGAAAATTCCCCCACCTCAACTACCCTTTACATATAACTTTTTTCAAAATTTTTAATTTTCTCAAATTATTTCATTTTGATTAAAATATCGTACATTAAATATATTCACATGACAAATGAAATGCATATCTTGAATTTTCTGGGAATAGCCTCTGAAGACTACTTTATTCTGGATGAATTTTACGGAATTTTGCATAACTGCTGTACCGTAAGAGACGTTCACTTATGGTACTCCATTACTTCGTTTCTAGTTACAAGGAAGCAAGAAATAAGACCATTTCTGCTAATTTTTCTCGATTAGCATTAAGAAAATAGAAGCATAAGCTTTTTAACAATAATTTGTTGCAGAGATGTAGAGAAAGTCATGTGAATGGAGCATATCAGAGTTTTATTCTTATCTAATTCCCTGGCTTCTTCTTTGATCTATAAGCCTCGCCCCTACTATAGATCTTTAAAGGCTCATTTTGACTACTTAAATGTATCATTCATCATTTTTACTTTCTCTATACGTACTATGAACATAGTGTAAAGAGAAGGTAGGTATTGCATTGCACCCAAAAATTCGATACCGAGATTTCACCGGAAATACATATTTTGAGACTACCTGAATAAAAAAAAACAGTTTTAGAAAAATGTCCGTGTGTGTGTCTGTGTGTATGTGTGTGTGTGTGTCTGGGCAGCACAGCTCAAAAACGAAAAGACAAACACCAAACTTGGTATTTAAGTTCAGTATCTTCCAAGGATGCGACACAAAGATTTTCCAGACAATCCCCCCACCCCCAACTATCCTTCATATGGAAAATGTTTTAAAATTTTGATTTTCTAAAAAATGGCTCTGACGATTTTGATTAAAATATCATATATTAAATATATATACTTGATAAATAATATATATATCTTGAATTTTCTGGGAATAGCCTCTGAAGACTACTCTAATCTGGATGAATTTTACGGAATTTTGTGTAACTGTTAACCGTAAGAGATAGACAAAAACTTACCACACAAAAAATGTATAGCACATTAAAACACACAATCTATGTTATGTACATTTTTTCGTGGAGTTGATCATTTTTATAGATATTCCTTGTTTTTTTTTTTTAGGCTTAAAAAACACACTTTTCTCATACAGGAATTTGTCAACTCCTGTCCATACAAACAAAGGACTTCAGTCACATAGCAACCATCTTTTGATATCACTTTAACCTATGTTACTCCCTTATTTCGCTTCTACTTACAGGGAAGCAAGTAATAAGACTATTTCTGCTAATTTTTTCTCACCTAGCATGAAGTAAAGAGAAGCATAAACTTTTTAACAAAAATTTGTTGCAGAGATATAGAGAAAGTCATGTGAATGGAACACATCAGATTTTTTTTAGCAGTTTTGTCTCACTTGCATACGCTAAGGGCTGTTTCGAGGCTATGTTATATAGTTTTTTAATTGGATCCTTTTACTCATTTTCCACAAATAACTTTATATACATTCTTCTATATTATAGTTTTGTGGGTTACGTTGTACGTCTCTATTTGTTTTATACATTGTTATTTCACATCCCAAATATCTGAATGTATTCAATTATTTCATTATATTGTTATTTTAACACCAATGTATGTTACTTTTCCTCTCATTACCGTCATTTTTATTTTGTGATAGGTTTTTTGACTTTCTCTGGCACGTATGTCGGTGCACATATGAATAGAGACGGTATTGTACTTCACCTAAAAATTCGATGTCAAGATTTCATACGAAATACATATTTTGAGGTCCCATGAGTCCGAAAAAACATTTTTAGAAAAAGGTCCGTATGTGTGGTGTCTGTGGATAGCATAGCTCAAAAACTAAAAGACTTTTAAATACCAAACTTGGTGTTTAAGTTTAGCATCTTACAAGAATGGACACGAAGAGTTTTAAGGAAATCTCCCTACCCCAAACTACCCTTTACATGGACAGTGTTTTGAAAATATGTTTTTCTCAAAAATAACTCTTTAACTATTTTGATTAAAATGCCGCATATTAAAGATATTTACATCACAAATGAAATGCATATTTTGAATTTTCTAGGAATAGCCTCAGAAGACGTCTTTATTCTGGATGAGGTTTGCCCAACGGTTAAACCGTAAGAGATAGATAAAAACTTACTACACAAAAATGTAGATCTCGTTAAAACTCGTTTATGTGATTCAGACGACCCCACAACATATATTTCCGGTGAAGTCTAGACATTGGGTGAAAATACAATCTTTCCCTATCTGCTATGTACATTATATGTACATAATAAAACATACATTGGTAACCTTACACACAGGTTCTTATACCTACATTGTGATTAGCTCAAGGTTGTTTCAGCGGCCAAGAGGAAGAAATTCTAAAGTTCGCAGCCACTAGTGTTCCAAAACAGCATGTGAAAATGTGTGCGACCTTTGGCAAGGATGAGCAAATTGAAATAAAATATGGAATAATTATTTTTTCACACAAGCCGTGTTTGCAGTTCTTTTTCAATCTGACTCCACCTATCTATTAATACAAAATACTTCAAAACGTTGTGGGCCCTGTGGCGCAACGGATAACGCGTCTGACTACGGATCAGAAGATTCCAGGTTCGAATCCTGGCAGGGTCGCATCACTTTTTATTGTTATTAGTATAAGAATATTGCGGTGGCTGTCATCGGGTATTACTTTATGTTTGTTTTTCTTTATCCGATATGATTCAGTAAGCTTTTGGCTTTTCCGAAAATCACAAAACACGTTTCTTATGCCTGGTATGCTGTTGGTTAAAGCAACATTCCAGAAACTTTATATGTGTATACAACTGCTATTATTATTATTATTATTATTATTATTATTATTATTTAGTAGCAACAACAACATAAAAATTGAAAGTTCAATTCACTTTCTCTCTACGTACTATGTGCATAGTGTATAGAGAAGGTATTGCACTCCACCCAAAAATTCGATACCGAGATTTCACCGGAAATATATGTTTTAGGGTCCGCAATATCCAAAAAATGCATTTTCACAAAAAGGTCCGTGTGTGTGTGTGTGTCCGTGTGTCTGTGAACACGATAACTCAAAAACGAAAAGTCGGTAAAATACCAAACTTAGTGTTTAAGTTTACTATCTCCCAGGGATGCGACACGAAGATTTTGAGAAAAATCCCCCCACTCCCAAGTACCCTTTACATGGAACTGTTTTCGAAAATTTTGATTTTCTCAAAAATGGCATTAACGATTTTGATTAAAATTTCGCATATTAAACATATTTACCCGAAAAATAAAATGTATATCTTGAATTTTCTAGGAATAGCCTCTAAAGAGTTGTTTATTCTGTATGAATTTTACGTAATTTTAATAACTGCTAAACCGTAAGAGATGGACAAAAACTTGCTGCACAAGAAATGTAGAGCACGTTAAAACACACAATTTATGTTATACATTTTTTTCGTGGTGTTCGTCGTTTTTGAGAAATTCCTTATTTTTGCTTTCTGCTATGAAAAACATATTTTTCTCATTCAGAAACTTGTCATTTCCGATCCATATAAACAAAGGAACTTCATTGACATAGCAACCAGCTTTAGACTATCACTTTAACCTATGGTAGTCCCTTATTTCGGTTCTACTTACAAGGAAGCAAGTAATAAGACTATTTCTGCTAATTTTTTCTGATTAGCATAAAGTAAATAGAAGTATAAGCTTTTTAAGAATTTTTTGTTGCAGGGATATAGAGAAAGTCATGTGAATGGTACACATCAGATTTTTAATGTTTCTACTCAACATGAGAGCATGATTAAAAGTATTATTTTCAAATTTAATTAAATGAATACAGACAGCTTCTGTGATCAAGTGGTCAGTTAGCTGATTTCTCACCCGAGTGCGGTACCGAAGCCTCCCGTGGTCAGAAAAATAGCCCCTAATATAGCCGCCGAGCCTTCCAGTCGAAACAGGTAACAGTTGCAATTTATAGTATTTGATGCAGCATTACATACTTCTAGTGGAAGATGTTACATTTTTTTGCGTTTACGATTAATAACAAAGAAATGCGGTTCTAGTATCAAAAGAAAATGAACCTCTAATGCTTAAATTTGAATTAGTGGTTGTTGTTCCAGTTCGTTTAGCGTTACCCAGGATGCACCACGAGGAGGCGAACTGGCTCGCACCCCAAAACATTCCACATTTATCAGCTCTGTAATTATTTCTTTATTTTCTGTAATTTACTCACAATGAATCCGCATTTAGATGCTTAGTTATTTTGACATTCTAAAGCTATATCATACAAAAATATGTATTTTCGTCTTTAAAATAAGCGGTATTTTTCCTTTTAGGTTTTATTTTCATGCATTTCCAAGTCTGGTTCTATAAGAAATTGACTTCACGTATTCCATTCTTGAAAATTTTCCAGCTTTGAAATTTTCTACTTGCTGCATCATGAATTGCAAGTGTGGATAAGAACTTTCCTTTTTTTTTTTATTTGTTGATGAATTCAATGTAATTTTAGTATCCAGTTGAATTTTCCTCAGTACTTCAAGAAATCTACACAGACCTGGGCTGCAGGAGTAAAACTGATTGTTATATTTGTTGTGGACATTTTTGCAAGCATTGGTAGTTCTCTGTCTATTGCAACTTAGTTCTGTCCACATGGAAGGAGGAAAAAGTGCATTTTCGTCGATATAAGTTTCCACTAAATAGTCGCAAAACATCTGTAGTTTTTCCGAGACAGGCATCACTGCCATGAAGTCAGGCATCATTGCTCAGGACCCAGCATTGGTAAACCTAATATGTAGTTCAGAAATTTTCCGATTTCATTTTTGGAATAGTTGTCATGTCCCAAGTTTTGTATATTTCGCCACCAGCTTTGTGTTAGATGAAATTTACACCCTTGGATTTTAACATCAGTCCAAACTGATCTTCCAGCATTCAAATTGCTTCCTTCAAAGTCGGAAAACATTGTTGATGGAGAGAATTTCAGACTTAGATTATTACATGTATCAACAGCTGTGAAAATATCTGCTGATATGAGTTCTTTTGTCCTGTAACAAAGAAAATACCATTGGAATGTAATGTCCATTAACGAGCCCATGAATTGTAAATAGCTGGATAAAAAACCTCGTGGAATACTTGAAAGTTCCATTATCATATATTGTGTCACACTGACTGAGTTCTCTGAGGTTTCCGGATTCACAAAACATTACAACGTTCTTAGCAGCATCGTTGTGTAGCAACAACTCGACTCCATCTACAGTTTTCACATTTAATGTGTTGAGAACATCATGAACCTCCTCTGTACTTGTGGGTAATTTTGGCGGAATTTTCCGCCTAGCTTTGTATATGGACTTCCGGAACTGTGGACAACTCCAATGGTTACTTCTTCCGGTTTGCTCTCTTCAGTTGCTAGTATATTAGTTTTGATGGCCTTTCACATATATCTTCCGTAGCTTTTCTTTTCAGATCACAAAGTACTTCTGTCTCTGAATTTTGTCACTGGGTGGTGCCGCGTGGTTATGGTCCTCTTGAATATCCAGGACATCTATTTCTTCACTGGAAAAGGTTTTAATAAAACTTTTGTAACTTTTAACACTGCACGCCCATCGTGCTACCCCACTATTTAAACACTTCTGGAATCCGAAAGTGTAACCGTTCAGAAATAGACTTTTCCTTCCTGTACTACCCACTGTAAATTCAGTCTCGTCGGAAAATATATTAATTGTGAACTAATTTGCCGTACACTGAAAGAAATCATGGAACAAATTATGCATACCCATTCCACCCCACCGGTTTCGAGGGAGGCTTGGGGGTTGTTACCTGGTAAGCTTACCTGGGTATGGGAGACTTCGAACCCGTGCCCAGTCTATATTATGTAAGTTTTAGAGTCACTTAGGAATCACAGATTTAAAAAAAAAATAAAAAAAAAAAAAAAACTTCTTTTAGATATATGATAGGAATAATGTGGTATATCCTACGAGAGGATTACAAATCAAAAGTTTATTTGACACACTAACGTAATAGGAAATACAACCTCAGTAACACAGAGAAAACTAATTGCTTTAGTGAGACACTCACACAGTTAGTGCAGGCCGCTCCGTGGCCGAGTGGTTGAACCACTCGTCTCTCACCTACACGGCCCGGGTTCGGTTCCCGGTACCGGAACGAAGTATTTTGATGCTGACTTAAATATACAATGTGATACAGATGCTCTCTACACTCCGAGATTCAACACTGTCCGTAATGCTCTAGTGGTTAGGATACCTGCGTCTTGCCCAGGAAGCCCGGGTTCGAGTTCTGGTGCCTTAACAACGTACTTTGATGTTAAATTATATATACAATGTGTTATGGAATTCACTCTACGCTGTAACATTTGCCTTATTCCGGTATGGTCCACTGGTTGGGATACCAGGATTTCGCCCAGAATTCCGGATTCGATTCCCGGAACCGTAAAAGTACTTTTATGCTGTCTTATGTATACAATGTTTTACAGATAAGCTATACTCTGTAAAATTTACCACAGTCCGGTATGGTATAGCGGTTAGGATACCTTGCTCTCACCCAGGAAGCCTGGGTTTGATTCCCGGTAATGGTACGAAGTCATTTGAAGCTGACTTATTATATACAGTTTAGCTTCAATATATATAATGTGCTACAGGTAAACTCGACTCTATAACATTTGCCACAGTTCGGTATGGTCTAGTGGTACGGATACCTGACTCTCACCCAAAAGGCCGGGTTCGATTCCTGGTATGGGTTCAAAGTACTTCGTTGCTGTCTTACATATAGGCACACATTTTTACAGATAAACTCTCCGTTATGGTTTAATGCTCGGGATGATTGCCTCTCACCCCAGGGGCCCGGGTGGGATTCCCGAAGCCATCATAAAGTATTTTGTTGCTATTTTATATATGCAGTGTGTTACAAATTCACTCTACTCTGGAAGTTTTACCGTAGTCTGGTATGGTATTGAAATTAGGATACCTGGCACTCGTTCAGGAGGCCCGGGTTCGATTCCCGGTACAGGAACAAACTATCTAGATGCTCACTTATATATATATATCTTGTGCTACAGATACACTCTACTCTGTAAGGTTTGCCCTATTATGGTATAGTATTGCTCTCACTTGTCTCTCACCCCGGCGGCCCAGGTCCATTCCCAGTACCGGAACGAACAGTTTTGATGCTATTTATATATGCCATGAGTTACAGAAAAACTCTACTTGGTAAAGTTTCTGTGAGTCCGGTATGGTCTAGTGGTTAGAGTACCCGGCTCTCACCCAGGAGGCCTAGTTTCGAATCCCAGTACCGGAACGAACTATTTTGATGCTGACTTATATATGCAATGAGTTACAGATAAACTCTACTCGGTAACGTTTCTCACAGTCCGGTATGGTCTAGTGGTTAGGATACCTGGCTCTCACACAGGAGGCCCGGGTTCGATTCCCAGTACGTGAACGAACAGTTTTGATGCTGACTTATATATGCAATGAGTTACAGATAAACTACTCGGTAACGTTTCTCAGAATACGGTATGATCTAGTGGTTAGGATACCTGGCTTTCACCCACGAGGCCCATGTTCGATTCCCAGTACAGGAACGATCAGTTTTGATGCGGACTTATATATGAAATGAGTTAAGATAAACTCTACCCGGTAACCTTTCTCACACTCCGGTAGGGTCTAGTGGTTAGGATATCTGGCTCTAACCCAGGAGGCCCGGGTTCGATTCCCGGTACCGGAGCGAATTGTTTTGATGCTAACTTATATATGCAATGAGTTACAGGTAAACTCTACTCGGAAACGTTTCTCACAGTCCGCTATGGTTAGGATACCTGGCTCTCACCCAGGGTTCGATTCCCGGTATCGGAACGAATTGTTTTGACGCTGACTTATATATGCAATAAGTTACAGATAAACTCTACTCGGAAACTTTTCTGGCAGTCCGGTATGGTCTAGTGGTTAGGATACCTGGCTCTCACCCAGGAGGCCCGGGTTCGATTCCCTGTACCGGAAGGAATTGTTTTGATGCTGACTTATATATGCAATGAATTACAGATAAACTCTACTCGGAAATGTTTCTCACAGTCCGGTATGGTCTAGTGGTTAACATACCTGCCTCTCACCCAGGAGGCACGGGTTCGATTTCCGGTAACGATACGGATTGTTTTGATGCAGACTTATATATGCAATGAACTACAGATAAATTCTACTCGGTAACGTTTTTCACGGTCCGGTATAGCTTAGTGGTTAGGATACCTGGTTCTCAACCAGGAGGCCCGGGTTCGATTCCCGGTACCGCAACGAATGGTTTTGATGCAATGAGTTACAGATAAACTATACTCGGAAACGTTTCCCACAGTCCGGTATGGTCTAGTGGTTACGATTGCTGGCTCTCACACAGGAGGCCCGTGTTCGATTCCAGGTACCGGAACGAATTGTTTTGATGCTGACTTATATATGCAATGAAATACAGATAAACTCTCCTCGGTAACGTTTCTCACAGTCCGGTATGGTCTAGTGGTTAGTATACCTGGCTCTCACCCAGGAGCACCGTGTTCGATTCCCGGTATCGAAAGCAATTGTTTTGATGCAATGAGTTACAGATAAATTCTACCCGGAAACGTTTCTCACAGTCCGGTATGGTTTAGTGGTTAGGATAGCTGGCTCTCACTCAGGAGGCACGTGTTTGATACCAGGTACCGGAACGAATTGTATTGATGCTGACTTATATATGCAATGAGCTACAGATAAACCCTACCCGGTAACGTTTCTCACTGTCTGGTATGGTCTAGTGGTTAGTATACCTGCCTCTCACCCAGGAGCCCTATGTTCGATTCCCGGTACCGGAATGAATTGTTTTGATGCTGACTTATATATGCAATGAGTTACAGATAAACTCTACTCGGTAAAATTTCTCACAGTCCGGTATGGTCTCGTGGTTAGGATACCTGCCTCTCACCCAGGAGGCCCGGGTTCAATTCCCGGTACCGGAACGAATTGTTTTGATGCAATGAGTTACAGATAAACTCTACTCGGTAACGTTTCTATGAGTCCGGTATGCTCTAGTGGTTAGGGTACCTGGCTCTCACCCAGGAGGCCCGGGATCGATTTCCGATACAGGAAGGTATTGTTTTAATGCTGACTTATATATGCAATGAGATACAGATAAACTCTACTCGGAAATGTTTCTCACATTCCAGTATGGTTTATTAGTTAGGATACCTGCCTCTCACCCAGGAGGCACGGGTTTGATTCCCGGTGCCGGAACTATTTGTTTTGATGCAATGAGTTACAGATAAACCCTACTCGGAAACGTTTCTCATAGTCCGGTATCGTCTAGTGGTTAGGATACCTGGCTCTCACCCTGGTGCCCCGGGTTCGATTCCCGGTACCGGAACGAATTTTTTTGATGCTGACTTATATATGCAATGAGTTAAAGATAAACTCTACTTGGTAACGTTTCACGCATTACGGTATGGTATATCGGTTAGGATACCTGGCTCTCGCCCAGGTGGCCCGGGTTCGATTCCCGGTACCGGAAGGAATTGTTTTGATGCTAACTTATATATGCAATGATATACAGATAAACTCTACTCGGGAACGTTTCTCACACTCCGGTATAGTCTAGTGGTTTGGATACCTGGCTCTCACCCAGGAGGCACTTGTGCGATTCCCGGTACCGGAACGAATTGTTTTGATGCAATCAGTTATAAATAAACTCTACTCGGTAACGTTTCTCACAGTCCGGTATGCTCTAGTGGTTAGGATACCTGGATCTCACCCAGGAGGCCTGTGTTCGATTCCCGGTACCGGAACGAATTATTTTGATGCTGACATATATGCAATGAGTTTCAGATAAACTCTACTCGGTAACGTTTCTCAAGGTCCTGTCTGGTCTAGTGGTTAGGACACCTGGTTCGCACCCAGGAAGCCCTGGTTCCGGTACCGGAACGAATTGTTTTGATGCTGACTTATATATGCAATGAGTAACAGATAAACTCTACTCGGTAACGTTTCACGCAGTCCGGTATGGTCTAGTGCTTAGGATACCTGGCTCTCAAACGGGAGGCACGGTTTCGATTCCCGGTACCGGGACGAATTGTTTTGATGCAATGCGTTACAGATAAACTCTACTCGGAAACGTTTCTCATAGTCCGGTATAGTCTAGTGGTTAGGATATCTGGCTCTCACCCAGGAGGCCCGGGTTTGATTCCCGGTACCGGAACGAATTGTTTTGATGCTGACTTATATATGCAATGAGTTACAGATAAACTCGACTCGGTAACGTTTCATGCATTAGGGTATGGTCTAGCGGTTAGGATACCGGGTTCGATACTGGTACCGGAATGAATTGTTTTGATGCTGACTTATATATGCAATGAGTTACAGATAAACTCCACTCAGTAACGTTTCTCAAAGTCGGGTATGGTCTAGTGGTTAGGATACCTGGTTCGAATCCCGGTACCCGAACGAATTGTTTTGATTCTGACTTATATATGCAATGAGTCACAGATAAACTCTACTCGGTAACGCTTCTACAGTCCGGTATGGTCTAGTGGTTAGGATACATGGCTCTCACCCAGGAAGCCCAGGTTCGATTACCGGTACCGGAACGAATTGTTTTGATGCTGAGTTATATATGCATTGCGTTACAGATAAACTCTATTCGGAAACGTTTCTCACACTCCGGTATGGTCTAGTGATTAGGGTACCTGTCTCTCACCCAGGAGGCCCGTGTTCGATTCCCGGTACCGGAACGAGTTGTTTTGATGCTGACTTATATATGCAATGAGTTTCAGATAAACTCTACTCGGTAACGTTTCACACAGTCCGGTATGGCCTAGTGGTTAGGATACCTGGTTCTCACCCAGTAGGCAAGGGTTCGATTCTCAGTACCGGTACGAATTGTTTTGATGCTGACTTATGCAATGAGATACAGATAAACTCAACTCGGAAGTGTTTCTCACACTCCGGTATGGTCTAGTGGTTAGGATACCTGGCTCTCACCCAGGAGGCACGGGTTCTATTCCCGGTACCAGAACAAATTGTTTTGAAGCTGACTTATATATGCAATGAGTTACAGATAAATTCTACTCGGTAAAATTTCACACAGTCTGGTATGGTCTAGTGGTTAGGATACCTGGCTCTTACCCAGGAGGCCCGGGTTCAATTCCCGGTACCGGAACGAATTGTTTTGATGCAATGAGTTACAGATAAACTCTAATCGGTAAAATTTCTCACAGTCCGGTATGGTCTAGTGGTTAGGATACCTGGTTCTCACCCAGGAGGTCCGTGTTCGACTCGAGGTACCGGAAAAAATTGTTTTGATGCTGACATATATATGCAATGAGTTACAGATAAACTCTACTCGGTAACGTTTCTACGAGTCTGGTATGGTCTAGTGGTTAGGTTACCTGGCTCACACCCAGGAGGCCTAATTTCGAATCCCAGTACCGGAACGAACTATTTAGATGCTGACTTATATATGCAATGAGTTACAGATAAACTCTACTCGGAAACGTTTCTCGCGGTCTGGTATGGCCTAGTAGTTAGGATACCTGGCTCTCACCCAGGAGGCCCGGGTTCATTACCCGGTACCGGAACGAACAATTTTGTTGCTGTCTTATATATGCAATGAGTTGCAGATAAACTCTACTCAGTAAGGTTTCTCACTTTCCGGTATGGTCTAGTGGTTAGGATACCTGGCTCTCTAACGGGAGGCACGGTTTCGATTCCCAGTACCGGAACGAATTGTTTTGATGCAATGCGTTACAGATAAATTCTACTCGGAAACGTTTCTGATAGTCCGGTATGGTCTAGTGGTTAGGATATCTGGCTCTCACCCAGGAGGCCCGGGTTCGATTCCCGGTACCGGAACGAATTGTTTTGATGCTGACTTATATATGCAATGAGTTACAGATAAACTCTACTCGGTAACGTTTCATGCATTACGGTATGGTCTAGCGGTTAGGATACCGACTTCTCAACCAGGAGGCCCGGGTTCGATACTGGTACCGGAACGAAATGTTTTGATGCTGACTTATATATGCAATGAGTTACAGATAAACTCCACTCGGTAACGTTTCTCAAAGTCGGGTATGGTCTAGTGGTTAGGATACCTGGCTCTCACCCAGGAGGCCCTGGTTAGAATCCCGGTACCCGAACGAATTGTTTTGATTCTTACTTATATATGCAATGAGTCACAGATAAACTCTACTCGGTAACGCTTCTACAGTCCGGTATGGTCTAGTGGTTAGGATACCTGGCTCTCACCCAGGAAGCCCAGGTTCGATTCCCGGTACCAGAACGAATTGTTTTGATACTGACTTATATATGCATTGCGTTACAGATAAACTCTATTCGGAAACGTTTCTCACACTCCGGTATGGTCTAGTGGTTAGGATACCTGTCTCTCACCCAGGAGGCCCGTGTTCGATACCCGGTACCGGAACGAGTTGTTTTGATGCTGACTTATATATGCAATGAGTTTCAGATAAACTCTACTCGGTAACCTTTCACACAGTCCGGTATGGCCTAGTGGTTAGGATACCTGGTTCTCACCCAGTATGTAAGGGTTCGATTCTCAGTACCGTTACGAATTGTTTTGATGCTGACTTATGCAATGAGTTACAGATAAACTCAACTCGGAAACGTTTCTCACACTCCGGTATGGTCTAGTGGTTAGGATACCTGGCTCTCACCCAGGAGGCACGGGTTCTATTCCCGGTACCGGAACGAACTGTTTTGATGCAATAAGTTAGATAAACTCTACTCGGTAACGTTTCTAACAGTCCGGTATGGTCTAGTGAATAGGATACTACCTCTCACCCAGGAGGCCCGTGTTCGATTCCCGGTACCCGAACGAATTGTTTTGATGCTGACATATATGCAATGGGTTACAGATAAACTCTACTCGGAAACGTTTCTCGCACTCCGGTATGGTCTAGTTGTTAGGATACGTGGCTGTCTCCCTAAGAGGCCGGTGTTCGATTCCAGTTACCGGAACAAATTGTTTTGATGCTGACTTATATATGCAAGGAGTTACAGATAAACTCTAGTCGGTAGAATTTCTCACAGTCCGGAATGGTCTAGTGCTTAGGATACCTGGCTCTCACCCAGGAGGCCAGGGTTCAATTCCCGGTAGCGGAACGAATTGTTTTGATGCAATGAGTTACAGATAAACTCTACTCGGTAAAATTTCTCACAGTCCGGTATGGTCTAGTGGTTAGGATACCTGGCTCTCACCCAGGAGGTCCGTGTTCGATTCGCGGTACCGGAACAAATTGTTTTGATGCTGACATATATATGCAATGAGTTACAGATAAACTCTACTCGGTAACGTTTCTCGCAGTTCAGTATGGTCTAGTGGTTAGGATAACTGGCTCTCACACAGGCGGCCCATGTTCGATTCCCGGTACCGGAACGAATTGTTCTGAAGCTGACTTATATATGCAATGAGTTACAGATAAACTCTACTCGGTAAAATTTCTCACATTCCGGTATGGTCTAGTGGTTAGAATACCTGGCTCTCACCCAGGAGGCCCGGGTTCGTTACCCGGTACCGGAACGAACAGTTTTGATGCTGTCTTATATATGCAAAGAGTTGCAGATAAACTCTATTCAGTAAGGTTTCTCACAGTCCGGTATGGACTAGTGGTTAGGATACCTGGCTTTCACTCCGGAGGCCCTGGTTCGATTCCCAGTACGTCAACGTACTGTTTTGATGCTGACTTATATATGCAATGAGTTACAGATAAACTCTACTCGGTAACGTTTCTCAGAATACGGTATGATCTAGTGGTTAGGATACCTGGCTTTCACCCACGAGGCCCATGGTCGATTCCCAGTACAGGAACGATCAGTTTTGATGCGGACTTATATATGAAATGAGTTAAGATAAACTCTACCCGGTAACCTTTCTCACATTCCGGTAGGGTCTAGTGGTTAGGATATCTGGCTCTATCCCAGGAGGCCCGGGTTCGATTCCCGGTACCGGAGCGAATTGTTTTGATGCTAACTTATCTATGCAATGAGTTACAGATAAACTCTACTCGGAAACGTTTCTCACAGTCCGGTATGGTCTAGTGGTTAGGATAACTGGCTCTCACCCAGGAGGCACGGGTTCGATTTCCGGTAACGATACGGATTGTTTTGATGCAGACCTATTTATGCAATGAACTACAGATAAATTCTACTCGGTAACGTTTTTCACGGTCCGGTATAGCTTAGTGGTTAGGATACCTGGTTCTCAACCAGGAGGCCCGGGTTCGATTCCCGGTACAGCAACAAATGGTTTTAATGCAATGAGTTACAGATAAACTATACTCGGAAACGTTTCCCACAGTCCGGTATGGTCCAGTGGTTACGATAGCGTGCTCTCACGCAGGAGGCCCGTGTTCTATTCCAGGTACCGGAACGAATTGTTTTGATGCTGACTTATATATGCAATGAGCTACAGATAAACCCTACCCGGTAACGTTTCTCACTGTCTGGTATGGTCTAGTGGTTAGTATACCTGCCTCTCACCCAGGAGCCCTATGTTCGATTCCCGGTACCGGAACGAATTGTTTTGAAGCTGACTTATATATGCAATGAGTTACAGATAAACTTTAATTGGTAACCTTTCACATAGTCCGGTATGGTCTAGTGGCTAGGATACATGCCTCTCACCCAGGAGTCCCGGAATCTATTTCTGATACCGGAAGGTATTGTTTTAATGCTGACTTATATATGCAATGAGATACAGATAAACTCTACTCGGAAATGTTTCTCACATTCCAGGATGGTTTATTAGTTGGATACATGCCTCTCACCCAGGAGTCCCGGGATCTATTTCTGATACCGGAAGGTATTGTTTTAATGCTGACTTATATATGCTATGAGTTAGAGATAATCTCTAATCGGAAACGTTTCTCACAGTCCGGTATGGTCTAGTGTTTAGGGTACCTGGCTATCACCCAGGAAGCCCGGCTTCGATTCCCGGTACCGGAACGTATTATTTTGATGCTGACTTATATATGCAAGGAGTTACAGATAAACTCTACTCGGCAACGTTTCTCGCAGTTCGGTATGGTCTAGTGGTTAGGATACCGGGCCCTCACACAGGCGGCCCGTGTTCGATTCCCGGTACCGGAACGAATTGTTTTGAAGCTGACTTATATATGCATGAGTTACAGATAAACTCTACTCGGTAAAGTTTCTCACAGTCCGGTATGGTCTTGTGGTCAGGATACCTGGCTCTCACCCAGGAGGCCCTGGTTCGATTCCCGGTACCGGAACGAATTGTTTTGATGCAATGAGTTACAGATAAACTCTACTCGGTAACGTTTCTTACAGTCCGGTATGGTCTAGTGGTTAGGATACCTGGCTCTCACCCAGGAGGCCCGTGTTCGATTCGCGGTACCGGAACAAATTGTTTTGATGCTGACATATATCTGCAATTAGTTACAGATAAACGCTACTCGGTAACGTTTCTATGATTCCGGTATGGTCTAGTGGTTAGGGTACCTGGCTCTCACCCAGGAGGCCTAATTTCGAATCCCAGTACCGGAACGAACTATTTAGATGCTGACTTATATATGCAATGAGTTACAGATAAACTCTACTCGGTAACGTTTCTAACGGTCACGTATGGCCTAGTGTTTAGGATACCTGGCTCTCACCCAGGAGGCCCGGTTTCGATACCCGGTACCGGAACGAACAGTTTTGATGTTGACTTATATATGCAATGAGTTGCAGATAAACTCTACTCGGTAAGATTTCTCACAGTCCGTTATGGACTAGTGGTTAGGATACCTGGCTCTCACCCAGGAGCCCCGGGATCGATTCCCAGTACGTGAACGAACAGTTTTGATGCTGACTTATATATGCAATGAGTTTCAGATAAACTCTACTCGGTAACGTTTCTCGCAGTCCGGTATGGCCTAGTATTTAGGATACCTGGTTCTCAACCAGGAGTCACGTGTTCGATTCTCTGTACGGGAACCAATTGTTTTGATGCTGACTTATGCAATGAGATATAGATAAACTCTACTCGGAAACGTTTCTCACACTCCGGTATGGTCTAGTGTTTAGGATACCTGGCTCTTACCCAGGAGGCACGGGTTCTATTCCCGGTACCGGAACGAATTCTTTTGATGCAATGAGTTACAGATAAACTCTACTCGGTAACTTTTCTTACAGTACGGTATGGTCTAGTGGTTAGGATACCTGGCTCTCACCCAGGAGGCCCGTGTTAGATTCCCGGTACCGGAACGAATTGTTTTGATGCTGACATATATATGCAATGAGATACAGAAAAACTCTACTCGGTAACGTTTCTGTGAGTCCGGTATGGTCTAGTGGTTAGGGTACCTGGCTCTCACCCAGGAGGCCTAGTTTCGAATCCCAGTACTGGAACGAACTATTTTGATGCTGACTTATATATGCAATGAGTTACAGATAAACTCTACTCGAAAACGTTTCTCACAGTCCGGTATGGATACCTGACTCTCACCCAGAAGGCCCGGGTGAGATACCCGGTACCGGAACGAACAATTTTAATGCTGACTTATATATGCAATGAGTTACAGATAAACTCTACTGGGAAACGTTTCTCACAGTCCGGTAGAGTCTAGTGGTTAGGATACCTGGCTCTCACCCAGGAGGCACGGGTTCCGGTACCGGAACGAATTGTTTTGATGCTGACTTATGCAATGAGTTACAGATAAACTCTACTCGGAAACGTTTCTCACACTCCGGTATCGTCTAGGGGTTAGATTACGTGGCTCTCAACCAGGAGGCCCGTGTTCGATTCCCGATTCCGGAACGAGTTGTTTTGATGCTGACATATATGCAATGAGTTTCAGATAAACTCTACTCGATAACGATTCTCACAGTCCGGTATGGTCTAGTGGTTAGGATACCTGGTTCTCACCCAGGAGGCCCGGGATCCGGTACCGGAACGAATTGTTTTGATGCTGACTTATGCAATGAGTTACAGATAAACTCTACTCGGAAACGTTTCTCACACTCCGGTATCGTCTAGGGGTTAGATTACGTGGCTCTCACCCAGGAGGCACGGGTTCGATTCCCGGTACCGGAACGAGTTGTTTTGATTCTGACTCATAAATGCAATTAGTTACAGATTAACTCTACTCGGTAACGTTTTTCACAGTCGGGTATGGTGTAGTGCTTAGAATACCTGGATCTCAACCAGAAGGCCTGGGTTCGATACCTGGTACTGGAACAAATTGTTTTGACGCTGACTTATATATGTATGAGTTACAGAGAAACTCTACTCGGTAACGTCTCTCACACTCCGGTATGGTCTAGTGGTAATGATACCTGGCTTTCAACCAGGAGGACCGGGTTCGGTACCGGAACGAATGGTTTTGATGCTGACTTATATATGCATGAGTTACAGATAAACTCTACTCGGTAACGTTCTCACAGAGTACGGTATGTTCTAGCGGTTAGGATACCTGGTTCTCTCCCAGGTGCCCCGAGTTCGATTCCTGGTACCGGAAGGAATTGTTTTAATGCTGACTTAAGCGATGAGATACAGATAAAGTCTACTCGGAAACGTTTCTCACATTCCGGTATGGTCTAGTGGTTAGGATACTCGGCTCTCACCCAGGAGGCACGGGTTGGATTCCCCGTACCGGAAGGAATTGTTTTGATGCAATGAGATACAGATAAACTCTACTCGGAAACGTTTCTCACACTCCGTTATGTTCTAGTGGTTAGGTTACCTGGCTCTCTCCCAGGAGGCACGGGTTCGATTCCCGGTACCGGAACGAATTGTTTTGATGCAATGAGTTACAGATAAACTCTACTCGGTAACGTTTCTTATAGTCCGGTATGGTCTAGTGATTAGGATACCTGGCTCTCACCCAGGAGGCCCGTGTTCGATTCCTGGTACCAGAACGAATTGTTTTGATGCTGACTTATGCAATGAGATACAGATAAAGTCTACTCGGAAACGTTTCACACAGTACGGTATAGTCTAGCGGTTAGGATACGTGGCACTCTCCCAGGTGCCCCGAGTTCGATTCCTGGTACCGGAAGGAAATGTTTTGATGCTGACTTATGCAATGAGATACAGATAAAGTCTACTCGGAAACGTTTCGCACATTCCGGTATGGTCTAGTGGTTAGGATACCTGGCTCTCACCCAGGAGGCACGGGTTTGTTTCCCGGTACCGGAAGGATTTCTTTTGAAGCAATGAGTTACAGATAAACTCTACTCGGTAACGTTTCTTACAGTCCGGTATGGTCTAGTGGTTAGGATACCTGGCTCTCACCCAGGAGGCCTGTGTTCGATTCCCGGTACCGGAACGAGTTGTTTTGATGCTGACATATATGCAATGAATTTCAGATAAACTCTACTCGGTAACGTTTGTCACAGTCCGGTATGGTCTAGTGGTTAGGATACCTGGTTCTCACCCAGGAGGCCACGGTTCCGGTTCCGGTACCGGAACGAATTGTTTTGATGCTGACTTATATATGCAATTGGTTACAGATAAACTTTACTCGGCAACGCTTATCAGAGTCAGGTATGGTCTAGTGGTTAGGATACCTGCCTCTCACCCAGGAGGCCTGGTTTCGATTCCTGGTACTGGAACGAATAGATTTGACGCTGACTTATATATGCTATGAATTACAGATAATATCTACTCGTTAAAGTTTCTTACAGTCCGGTATTGTCTAGTGGTTAGGATACCTGGCTCTCACCCAGGAGGCCCAGTTTCGATTACCGCTACCGGAACGAATTGTTTTGATGCTGACTTATATATGCAATTAGTTACAGATAAACTCTACTCGGTAACGCTCTTCACAGTCGGGTATGGTCTAGTGGTTAGGATACCTGGCTCTCACCCAGGAGGACCGGCTTGGATTCCAGGTACCGGAACGTATTATTTTGATGCTGACTTATATATGCATGAGTTACAGAGAAACTCTACTCGGTAACGTCTCTCACACTCCGGTATGGTCTAGTGGTAAGGATACCTGGCTTTCACTCAGGAGGTCTGGGTTCGATTCCCGGTACCGGATCGAATGGTTTTGATGCTGACTTATATATGCATGATATACAGATAAACTCTACTCGGTACGTTTCACACAGTACGGTATGGTCTAGCGGTTAGGATACCTGGCTCTCTCCCAGGTGCCCCGAGTTCGAATCCTGGTACCGGAAGGAATTGTTTTGATGCTGACTTATGCAATGAGATACAGAAAGTCTACTCGGAATCGTTTCTCACATTCCGGTATGGTCTAGTGGTTAGGATACCTGGCTCTCACCCACGAGGCACGGGTTGGATTCCCGGTACCGAAAGGAATTGTTTTGATGCAATGAGTTACAGATAAACTCTACTCGGTAACGTTTCTTACAGTCCGGTATGGTCTAGTGGTTAGGATACCTGGCTCTTACCCAGCAGGCCCGTGTTCGATTCCCGGTACCGGAACGAGTTGTTTTGATGCTGACATATGTGCAATGAGTTTCAGATAAACTCTACTCGGTAACGTTTCTCACAGTCCGGTATGGTCTAGTGGTTAGGATACCTGGTTCTCACCCAGGGAGCCCGGTTTCCGGTACCGGAACGAATTGATTTGATGTTGACTTATGCAAAGAGATACAGATAAACTCTACTCGGAAACGTTTGTCACACTCCGGTATCGTCTAGTGGTTAGGTTACCTGGCTCTCACCCAGGAGGCACGGGTTAGATTACCGGTACCGGAACTAATTGTTTTGATGCTGACTTATATATGCAATTAGTTACAGATAAACTCTACTCGGTAACGCTTTTCACAGTCGGGTATGGTCTAGTCGTTAGGATACCTGGCTCTCACCCAGGACGTCTGGGTTCGATTCCTGGTACTGGAACGAATTGTTTTGTTGCTGACTTATGCAAAGAGATACAGATAAGCTCTACTTGTTAAAGTTTCTTAGAGTCCGGTATGTTCTAGTGGTTAGGATACCTGGCTCTCACCCAGAAGGCCCGTGTTCGATTCCCGGTACCGGAACGAGTTATTTAGATGCTGACATATATATGCTATGAGTTACAGATAAGCTCTACTCGTTAAAGTTTCTCACAGTCCGGTATGGTCTAGTGGTTAGGATACCTGGCTCTCACCTAGGAGGCCCAGGTTCGATTTCCGGTACCGGAACAAATTTTTTTGATGCTGACTTAAATATGCATTGCGTTACAGATAAACTCTATTTGGAAACGTTTCTAATAGTCCGTTATGGTCTAGTGGTTAGGATACCTGGCTCTAAACCAGTAGGCCCGGGTTCTATTCCCGGTACCGGAACGAATTATTTTGATGCTGATTTATATATGCATGAGTTACAGAGAAACTCTACTCTGTAACGTCTCTCACACTCCGGTATGGTCTAGTGCTAAGGATACCTGGCTTTCACCCAGGAGGACTGGGTTAGATTCCCGGTACCGGAACGAATGGTTTTGATGCTGACTTATATATTCAAGAGTTACAGATAAACTCTACTCGGTAACGTTTCACACAGTACGGTATGGTCTAGCGGTTAGGATACCTGGCTCTCTCCCAGTTGCCCCGAGTTCCATTCCAGGTACCGGAAGAAATTGTTTTGATGCTGACTTATGCAATGAGATACAGATAAAGTCTACTCGGACACGTTTCTCACATTCCGGTATGGTCTAGTGGATAGGATACCTGGCTCTCACCCAGGAGGCACGGGTTGGTTTCCCGGTACCGTAAGGAATTGTTTTGATGCATTGAGTTACAGATAAACTCTACTCGGTAACGTTTCTTACAGTCCGGTATGGTCTAGTGGTTAGGATACCTGGCTCTCACCCAGGAGGCCCGTGTTCGATTCCCGGTACCGGAACGAGTTGTTTTGATGCTGACATATGTGCAATGAGTTTCAGATAAACTCTACTCGGTAACGTTTCTCACAGTCCGGTATGGTCTAGTGGTTAGGATACCTGGTTCTCACCCAGGAAGCCCGGTTTCCGGTACCGGAACGAATTGTTTTGATGTTGACTTATGCAAAGAGATACAGATAAACTCTACTCGGAAACGTTTCTCACACTCCGGTATCGTCTAGTGGTTAGGTTACCTGGCTCTCACCCAGGAGGCACGGGTTCTATTTCCGGTACCGGAACTAATTGTTTTGATGCTGACTTATATATGCAATTAGTTACAGATAAACTCTACTCGGTAACGCTTTTCACAGTCGGGTGTGGTCTAGTCGTTAGGATACCTGGCTCTCACCCAGGACGTCTGGGTTCGATTCCTTGTACTGGAACGAATTGTTTTGATGCTGACTTATGCAAAGAGATAGAGATAAGCTCTACTCGTTAAAGTTTCTTACAGTCCGGTATGTTCTATTGGTTAGGATACCTGGCTCTCACCCAGAAGGCCCAGGTTCGATTTCCGGTACCTGAACAAATTGTTTTGATGCTGACTTATATATGCATTGCGTTACAGATAAACTCTATTCGGAAACGTTTCTCATAGTCCGGTATGGTCTAGTGGTTAGGATACCTGGCTCTCACCCAGTAGGCCCGGGTTCGATTCCCGGTACCGGAACGAATTATTTTGATGCTGATTTATATATGCATGAGTTACAGAGAAACTCTACTCTGTAACGTCTCTCACACTCCGGTATGGTCTAGTGCTAAGGATACCTGGCTTTCACCCAGGAGGACTGGGTTCGATTCCCGGTACCCGAAAGAATGGTTTTGATGCTGACTTATATATGCATGAGTTACAGATAAACTCTACTCGGTAACGTTTCACACAGTATGGTATAGTCTAGCGGTTAGGATACCTGACTCTTTCCCAGCTGCCCCGAGTTCGATTCCCGTTACCGGAAGGAATTGTTTTGATGCTGACTTATATACGTAATGAGTTACAGATAAACTGTACTCGGTAAAGTTTCTCACAGTCCGGTATGGTCTAGTGGTTAGGATACCTGGCTCTCACCCAGGAGGCCTGGGTTCGATTCCCGGTACTGGAACGAATTGTTTTGACGCTGACTTATATATGCTATGAGTTACAGATAATCTCTACTCGTTAAAGTTTCTTACTTTCCGGTATGGTCTAGTGGTTAGGATACCAGGCTCTCACCCAGGAGGCCCAGGTTCTATTCCCGGTACCGGAACGAATTGTTTTGATGCTGACTTATATATGCATTGCGTTACAGATAAACTCTATTCGGAAACGTTTCTCACAGTCCGGTATGGTCTAGCGGTTAGGATACCTGGCTCTCTCCCAGGTGCCCCGAGTTCGATTCCTGGTACCGGAAGGCATTGTTTTGATGCTGACTTATATACGTAATGAGTTACAGATAAACTCTACTCGGAAACGTTTCTCACATCCGCTATGGTCTAGTGGTTCGGATACCTGCCTCTCACCCAGGAGGCACGGGTTGTATCCCCGGTACCGGAAGGAATTGTTTTGATGCAATGAGTTACAGATAAACTCTACTCGGTAACGTTTCTTACATTCCGGTATGGTCTAGTGGTTAGGATACCTGGCTCTCACCCAGGAGGCCCGTGTTCGATTCCCGGTACCGGAACGAGTTATTTAGATGCTGACATATATGCAATGAGTTTCAGATAAACTCTACTCGGTAACGTTTCTCACAGTCCGGTATGGTCTAGTGGTTAGGATACCTGGTTCTCACCCAGGACACCCGGGTTCCGGTACCGGAATCGAATGGTTTTGTTGCTGACTTATGCAATGAGATACAGATAAACTCTACTCGGAAACGTTTCTCACACTCCGGTATCGTCTAGTGGTTACGTTACCTGGCTCTCACCCAGGAGGCACAGGTTCGTTTCCCGGTACCGGAACGAATTGTTTTGATGCTGACTTATATATGCAATTAGGTACCGATAAACTCTACTCGGTAACGCTTTTCACAGTCGGGTATGGTATAGTGGTTAGGATACCTGGCTCTCAACCAGGAGGCCCAGGTTCGATTCCCGGTACCGGAACGAATTGTTTTGATGCTGACTTATATATGCATTGCGTTACAGATAAACTCTATTCGGAAACGTTTCTCATAGTCCGGTATGGTCTAGAGGTTGGGATACCTGGCTCTCACCCAGGAGGCCCGGGTTCGATTCCCGGTACCGGAACGAATTATTTTGATGCTGATTTATATATGCATGAGTTACAGAGGAACTCTACTCTGTAACGTCTCGCACACTCCGGTATGGTCTAGTGCTAAGGATACCTGGCTTTCACCTAGGAGCACTGGGTTCGATTCCCGGTACCGGAACGAATGGTTTTGATGCTGACTTATATATGCATGAGTTACAGATAAACTCTACTCGGTAACGTTTCACACAGTACGGTATGGTCTAGCGGTTAGGATACCTGGCTCTCTCCCAGTTGCACCGAGTTCGATTCCTGGTACCGGAAGAAATTGTTTTGATGCTGACTTATGCAATGAGATACAGATAAAGTCTACTCGGAAACGTTTCTCACATTCCGGTATGGTCTAGTGGATAGGATACCTGGCTCTCAACCAGGATGCACGGGTTGGTTTCCCGGTTCCGTAAGGAATTGTTTTGATTCAATGAGTTACAGATAAACTCTACTCGGTAACGTTTCTTACAGTCCGGTATGGTCTAGTGGTTAGGATACCTGGCTCTCACCCAGGAGGCCCGTGTTCGATTCCCGGTACCGGAACCAGTTGTTTTGATGCTGACATATATGCAATGAGTTTCAGATTAACTCTACTCGGTAACGTTTCTCACAGTCCGGTATGGTATAGTGGTTAGGATACCTGGTTCTCACCCACGAGGGCCGGGTTCCGGTACCGGAACGAATTGTTTTGATGCTGACTTATGCAATGAGATACAGATAAACTCTACTCGGAAACGTTTCTCACACTCCGTTATGGTCTAGTGGTTAGGTTACCTGGGTCTCACCCAGGAGGCACGGGTTCGATTCGGTACCGGAACGAATTGTTTTGATGGAATGAGTTACAGATAAACTCTACTCGGTAACGTTTCACACAGTACGGTATGGTGTAGCGGTTAGGATACCTGGCTCTTTCCCAGCTGACCCGAGTTCGATTCCCCTTACCGGAAGGAATTGTTTTGATGCTGACTTATATACGTAATGTGTTAAAGATAAACTCTACTCGGTAAAGTTTCTCACAGTCCTGTATGGTCTAGTGGTTAGGATACCTGGCTCTCACCCAGGAGGCCTGGGTTCGATTCCCGGTACTGGAACGATTTGTTTTGACGCTGACTTATATATGCTATGAGTTACAGATAATCTCTACTCGTTAAAGTTTCTTACTTTCCGGTATGGTCTAGTGGTTAGGATACCTGGCTCTCACGCAGCAGGCCCGTGTTCGATTCCCGGTACCGAAACGAGTTGTTTTGATGCTGACATATATGCCATGAGTTTCAGATAAACTCTACTCGGTAACGTTTCTCACAGTCCGGTATGGTCTAGTGGTTAGGATAGCTGGTTCTCACCCAGGAGGCCCTGGTTCGATTCCCGGTACATGAATGAGTTGTTTTGATCCTGACATATATGCAATGAGTTTCAGATAAACTCTACTCGGTAACATTTCTCACAGTCCGGTATGGTCTAGTGGTTAGGATACCTGGTTCTCACCCAGGAGGCCCGGGTTCCGGTACCGGAACGAATTGTTTTGATACTGACTTATGCAATGAGATACAGATAAACTCTACTCGGAAACGTTTCTCACACTCCGGTATCGTCTAGTGGTTAGGTTACCTGGCTCTCACCCAGGAGGCACGTGTTCGATTCCCGGTACCGGAACGAAATGTTTTGAAGCCGACTTATATATGCAATTAGTTACAGATAAACTCTACTCGGTAAGGCTTTTGACAGTCGGGTATGGTCTAGTAGTTAGGATACCTGGCTCTCACCCAGGAGGTCTGGGTTCTATTCCTGGTCCTGGAACGAATTGTTTTGACGCTGACTTATATATGCTATGAGTTACAGATAAGCTCTACTCGTTAAAGTTTCTCACAGTCCGGTATGGTCTAGTGGTTAGGATACCTGGCTCTCACCTAGGAGGCCCAGGTTCGATTTCCGGTACCGGAACAAATTTTTTTGATGCTGACTTAAATATGCATTGCGTTACAGATAAACTCTATTTGGAAACGTTTCTAATAGTCCGTTATGGTCTAGTGGTTAGGATACCTGGCTCTAAACCAGTAGGCCCGGGTTCTATTCCCGGTACCGGAACGAATTATTTTGATGCTGATTTATATATGCATGAGTTACAGAGAAACTCTACTCTGTAACGTCTCTCACACTCCGGTATGGTCTAGTGCTAAGGATACCTGGCTTTCACCCAGGAGGACTGGGTTAGATTCCCGGTACCGGAACGAATGGTTTTGATGCTGACTTATATATTCAAGAGTTACAGATAAACTCTACTCGGTAACGTTTCACACAGTACGGTATGGTCTAGCGATTAGGTTACCTGGGTCTCACCCAGGAGGCACGGGTTCGATTCGGTACCGGAACGAATTGTTTTGATGGAATGAGTTACAGATAAACTCTACTCGGTAACGTTTCTTATAGTCCGGTATGGTCTAGTGGTTAGGATACTTGGCTCTCACCCAGGAGGCCCGTGTTCGATTTTCCGGTACTGGAACGAGTTGTTTTGATCCTGACTTATATGCAATGAGTTTCAGATAAACTCTACACGGTAACGTTTCTCACAGTCCGGTATGGTCTAATGGTTAGGATACCTGGTTCTCACCCAGGAAGCCCGGTTTCCGGTACCGGAACGAATTGTTTTGATGCTGACTTATGCAAAGAGATACAGATAAACTCTACTCGGAAACGTTTCTCACACTCCGGTATCGGCTAGTGGTTAGGATACCTGTCTCTCACCCAGAAGGCCCAGGTTCGATTTCCGGTACCGGAACAAATTGTTTTGATGCTGACCTATATATGCATTGCGTTACAGATAAACTCTATTCGGAAACGTTTCTCAAAGTCCGTTATGGTCTAGTGGTTAGGATACCTGGCTCTCACCCAGGAGGCCCGGGTTCGATTCACGGTACCGGAACGAATTATTTTGATGCTGATTTATATATGCATGAGTTACAGAGAAACTCTACTCTGTAACGTCTCTCACACTCCGGTATGGTCTAGTGCTAAGGATACCTGGCTTTCACCCAGGAGGACTGGGTTCGATTCCCGGTACCCGAAAGAATGGTTTTGATGCTGACTTATATATGCATGAGTTACAGATAAACTCTACTCGGTAACGTTTCACACAGTACGGTATGGTGTAGCGGTTAGGATACCTGGCTCTTTCCCAGCTGCCCCGAGTTCGATTCCCGTTACCGGAAGGAATTGTTTTGATGCTGACTTATATACGTAATGTGTTAAAGATAAACTCTACTCGGTAAAGTTTCTCACAGTCCTGTATGGTCTAGTGGTTAGGATACCTGGCTCTCACCCAGGAGGCCTGGGTTCGATTCCCGGTACTGGAACGAATTGTTTTGACGCTGACTTATATATGCTATGAGTTACAGATAATCTCTACTCGTTAAAGTTTCTTACTTTCCGGTATGGTCTAGTGGTTAGGATACCTGGCTCTCACCCAGGAGGCCCAGGTTCTATTCCCGGTACCGGAACGAATTGTTTTGATGCTGACTTATATATGCATTGCGTTACAGATAAACTCTATTCGGAAACGTTTCTCACAGTCCGGTATGGTCTAGCGGTTAGGATTCCTGGCTCTCTCCCAGGTGCCCCGAGTTCGATTCCTGGTACCGGAAGGGATTGTTTTGATGCTGACTTATATACGTAATGAGTTACAGATAAACTCTACTCGGAAACGTTTCTCACATCCGCTATGGTCTAGTGGTTCGGATACCTGCCTCTCACCCAGGAGGCACGGGTTGTATTCCCGGTACCGGTAGGAATTGTTTTGATGCAATGAGTTACAGATAAACTCTACTCGGTAACGTTTCTAACACTCCGGTATGGTCTAGTGGTTAGGATACCTGGCTCTCACCCAGGAGGCCCGTGTTCGATTCCCGGTACCGGAACGAGTTATTTAGATGCTGACATATATGCAATGAGTTTCAGATAAACGCTACTCGGTAACGTTTCTCACAGTCCGGTATGGTCTAGTGGTTAGGATACCTGGTGCTCACCCAGGACGCCCGGGTTCCGGTACCGGAACGAATTGTTTTGATGCTGACTTATGCAAAGAGATACAGATAAACTCTACTCGGAAACGTTTCTCACACTCCGGTATCGTCTAGTGGTTAGGATACCTGTCTCTCACCCAGAAGGCCCAGGTTCGATTTCCGGTACCGGAACAAATTGTTTTGATGCTGACTTATATATGCATTGCGTTACAGATAAACTCTATTCGGAAACGTTTCTCATAGTCCGGTATGGTCTAGTAGTTAGGATACCTGGCTCTCACCCAGGAGCCCCGGGTTCGATTTCCGGTACCGGAACGAATTATTTTGATGCTGATTTATATATGCCTGAGTTACAGAAAAACTCTACTCTGTAACGTCTCTCACACTCCGGTATGGTCTAGTGCTAAGGATACCTGGCTTTCACCCAGGAGGACTGGGTTCGATTCCCGGTACCGGAAAGAATGGTTTTGATGCTGACTTATATATGCATGAGTTACAGATAAACTCTACTCGGTAACGTTTCACACAGTACGGTATGGTCTAGCGGTTAGGATACCTGGCTCTCTCCCAGCTGCCCCGAGTTCGATTCCCGTTACCGGAACGAATTGTTTTGATGCTGACTTATATACGCAATGAGTTACAGATAAACTCTACTCGGTAACGTTTCTCACAGTCCGGTATGGTCTAGTGGTTAGGATAGCTGGTTCTCACCCAGGAGGCCCGGGTTCGATTCCCGGTACATGAATGAGTTGTTTTGATCCTGACATATATGCAATGAGTTTCAGATAAACTCTACTCGGTAACGTTTCTCACAGTCCGGTATGGTCTAGTGGTTAGGATACCTGGTTCTCACCCAGGAGGCCCGGGTTCCGGTACCGGAACGAATTGTTTTGATAGTGACTTATGCAATGAGATAGAGATAAACTCTACTCGGAAACGTTTCTCACACTCCGGTATCTTCTAGTGGTTAGGTTACCTGGCTCTCTCCCAGGAGGCACGGGTTCGATTCCCGGTACCGGAACGAAATATTTTGATGCCGACTTATATATGCAATTAGTCACAGATAAACTCTACTCGGTAACGCTTTTCACAGTCGGGTATGGTCTAGTGGTTAGGATACCTGCCTCTCACCCAGGAGGTCTGGGTTCTATTCCTGGTCCTGGAACAAATTGTTTTGACGCTGACTTATATATGCTATGAGTTACAGATAAGCTCTACTCGTTAAAGTTTCTCAGATTCCGGTATGGTCTAGTGGATAGGATACCTGGCTCTCACCCAGGAGGCACGGGTTGGTTTCCCGGTACCGTAAGGAATTGTTTTGATGCAATGAGTTACAGATAAACTCTACTCGGTAACGTTTCTTACAGTCCGGTATGGTCTAGTGGTTAGGATACCTGGCTCTTACCCAGCAGGCCCGTGTTCGATTCCCGGTACCGGAACGAGTTGTTTTGATGCTGACATATGTGCAATGAGTTTCAGATAAACTCTACTCGGTAACGTTTCTCACAGTCCGGTATGGTCTAGTGGTTAGGATACCTGGTTCTCACCCAGGGAGCCCGGTTTCCGGTACCGGAACGAATTGTTTTGATGTTGACTTATGCAAAGAGATACAGATAAACTCTACTCGGAAACGTTTGTCACACTCCGGTATCGTCTAGTGGTTAGGTAACCAGGCTCTCACCCAGGAGCCACGGGTTAGATTACCGGTACCGGAACTAATTGTTTTGATGCTGACTTATATATGCAATTAGTTACAGATAAACTCTACTCGGTAACGCTTTTCACAGTCGGGTATGGTCTAGTCGTTAGGATACCTGGCTCTCACCCAGGACGTCTGGGTTCGATTCCTGGTACTGGAACGAATTGTTTTGTTGCTGACTTATGCAAAGAGATACAGATAAGCTCTACTTGTTAAAGTTTCTTAGAGTCCGGTATGTTCTAGTGGTTAGGATACCTGGCTCTCACCCAGAAGGCCCAGGTTCCATTTCCAGTCGCGGAATAAATTGTTTTGATGCTGACTTATATATGCATTGCGTTACAGATAAACTCTATTCGGAAACGTTTCTCATAGTCCGGTATGGTCTAGTGGTTAGGATACCTGGCTCTCACCCTGGAGGCCCGGGTTCGATTCCCGGTACCGGAACGAATTATTTTGATGCTGATTTATATATGGATGAGTTACAGAGAAACTCTACTCTGTAACGTCTCTCACACTCCGGTATGGTCTAGTGCTAAGGATACCTGGCTTTCACCCAGGAGGACTGGGTTCGATTCCCGGTACCGGAAAGAATGGTTTTTATGCTGACTTATATATGCATGAGTTACAGATAAAGTTTACTCGGTAACGCTTCACACAGTACGGTATGGTCTAGCGGTTAGGATACCTGGCTCTCTCCCAGCTGCCCCGAGGTCTATTCCCGTTACCGGAACGAATTGTTTTGATGCTGACTTATGCAATGAGATACAGATAAACTCTACTCGGAAACGTTTCTCACACTCCGGTATCGTCTAGTGGTTACGTTACCTGGCTCTCACCCAGGAGGCACAGGTTCGTTTCCCGGTACCGGAACGAATTGTTTTGATGCTGACTTATAAATGCAATTAGGTACCGATAAACTCTACTCGGTAACGCTTTTCACAGTCGGGTATGGTATAGTGGTTAGGATACCTGGCTCTCAACCAGGAGGCCCAGGTTCGATTCCCGGTACCGGAACGAATTGTTTTGATGCTGACTTATATATGCATTGCGTTACAGATAAACTCTATTCGGAAACGTTTCTCATAGTCCGGTATGGTCTAGTGGTTAGGATACCTGGCTCTCACCCACGAGGCCCGGGTTCGATTCCCGGTACCGGAACGAATTATTTTGATGCTGATTTATATATGCATGAGTTACAGAGAAACTCTACTCTGTAACGTCTCTCACACTCCGGTATGGTCTAGTGCTAAGGATACTTGGCTTGAACCCAGGAGGACTGGGTTCGATTCCCGGTACCGGAACGAATGGTTTTGATGCTGACTTATATATGCATGAGTTACAGATAAACTCTACTCGGTAACGTTTCACACAGTACGGTATGGTCTAGCGGTTAGGATACCTGGCTCTCTCCCAGTTGCCCCGAGTTCGATTCCTGGTACCGGAAGAAATTGTTTTGATGCTGACTTATGCAATGAGATACAGATAAAGTCTACTGGGAAACGTTTCTCTCATTCCGGTATGGTCTAGTGGATAGGATACCTGGCTCTCACCCAGGAGGCACGGGTTGGTTTCCCGGTACCGTAAGGTATTGTTTTGATGCAATGAGTTACAGATAAACTCTACTCGGTAACGTTTCTTACAGTCCGGTATGGTCTAGTGGTTAGGATACCTGGCTCTCACCCAGGAGGCCCGTGTTCAATTCCCGGTACCGGAACGAGTTGTTTTGATGCTGACATATTAGCAATGAGTTTCAGATAAACTCTACTCGGTAACATTTCTCGCAGTCCGGTATGGTTTAGTGGTTAGGATACCTGGTTCTCACCCACGAGGGCCGGGTTCCGGTACCGGAACGAATTGCTTTGATGCTGACTTATGCAATGAGATACAGATAAACTCTACTCGGAAACGTTTCTCACACTCCGTTATGGTCTAGTGGTTGGGTTACCTGGCTCTCACCCAGGAGGCACGGGTTCGATTCCGTACCGGAACGAATTATATTGATGCAAAGAGTTACAGATAAACTCTACTCGGTAACGTTTCTTATAGTCCGGTATGGTCTTGTGGTTAGGATACTTGGCTCTCACCCAGGAGGCCTGTGTTCGATTCCCGGTACTGGAACGAGTTGTTTTGATGCTGACTTATATGCAATGAGTTTCAGATAAACTCTACTCGGTAACGTTTCTCATAGTCCGGTATGGTCTAGTGGTTAGGATACCTGGTTCTCACCCAGGAAGCCCGGTTTCCGGTACCGGAACGAATTGTTTTGATGCTGACTTATGCAAAGAGATACAGATACACTCTACTCGGAAACGTTTCTCACACTCCGGTATCGTCTAGTGGTTAGGTTATCTGGCTCTCACCCAGGAGGCACGGGTTCGATTCCCGATACCGGAACGAATTGTTTTGATGCTGACTTATATATGCAATTAGTTACAGATAAACTCTACTCGGTAACGCTTTTCACAGTCGGGTATGGTCTAGTCGTTAGGATACCTGGCTCTCACCCAGGACGTCTGGGTTCGATTCCTGGTACTGGAACGAATTGTTTTGATGCTGACTTATGCAAAGAGATACAGATAAGCTCTACTCGTTAAAGTTTCTTACAGTCCGGTATGTTCTAGTGGTTAGTATACCTGGCTCTCACCCAGAAGGCCCAGGTTCGATTTCCGGTACCGGAACAAATTGTTTTGATGCTGACTTATATATGCATTGCGTTACAGATAAACTCTATTCGGAAACGTTTCTCATAGTCCGTTATGGTCTAGTGGTTAGGATACCTGGCGCTCACCCAGGAGCCCGGGTTCGATTCCCGGTTCCGGAACGAATTATTTTGATGCTGATTTATATATGCTTGAGCTACAGAGAAACTCTACTCTGTAACGTCTCTCACACTCCGGTATGGTCTAGTGCTAAGGATACCTGGCTTTCACCCAGGAGGACTGGGTTCGATTCCCGGTACCGGAAAGAATGGTTTTGATGCTGACTTGTATATGCATGAGTTATAGATAAACTCTACTCGGTAACGTTTCACACAGTACGGTATGGTCTAGCGGTTAGGATATCTGGCTCTCTCCCAGCTGCCCCGAGTTCGATTCCGTTACCGAAACGCATTGTTTTGATGCTGCATTATATACGCAATGAGTTACAGATAAACTCTACTCGTTAAAGTTTCTCACAGTCCGGTATGGTCTAGTGGTTAGGATACCTGGCTCTCACCCAGGAGGCCTGGGTTCGATTCCCGGTACTGGAACGAATTGTTTTGACGCTGACTTATATATGCTATGAGTTACAGATAAGCTCTACTCGTTAAAGTTTCATACTTTCCAGTATGGTCTAGTGGTTAGGATACCTGGCTCTCACTCATGAGGCCCAGGTTCTATTCCCGGTACCGGAATGAATTGTTTTGATGCTGACTTATATATGCATTTCGTTACAGATAAACTCTATTCGGAAACGTTTCTCACAGTCCGGTATGGTCTAGTGGTTAGGATACCTGGCTCTCTCCCAGGTGCCCCGGGTTCGATTCCTGGTACCGGAACGAATTATTTTGATGCTGACTTATATATGCATGAGTTACAGAGAAACTCTACTCGGTAACGTCTCTCACACTCCGGTATGGTCTAGTGGTAAGGATACCTGGCTTTCACCCAGGAGGTCTGGGTTAGATTCCCGTTACCGGAACGAATGGTTTTGATGCTGACTTATATATGCATGATATACAGATAAACTCTACTCGGTAACGTTTCACACAGTACGGTATGGTCTAGCGGTTAGAATACCTGGCTCTCTCCCAGGTGCCCCGAGTTCGATTCCTGGTACCGGAAGGAATTGTTTTGATGCTGACTTATGCAATGAGATACTGATAAAGTCTACTCGGAAACGTTTCTCACATTCCGCTGTGGTCTAGTGGCTCGGATACCTGCCTCTCACCCAGGAGGCACGGGTTGTATTCCCGGTACCGGAAGGAATTGTTTTGATGCAATAAGTTACAGATAAACTCTACTCGGTAACGTTTCTTACAGTCCGGTATGGTCTAGTGGTTAGGATACCTGGCTCTCCCAGGAGGCCCGTGTTCGATTCCCGGTACCGGAACGAGTTATTTTGATGCTGACATATATGCAATGAGTTTCAGATAAACTCTACTCGGTAACGTTTCTCACAGTCCGGTATGGTCTAGTGGTTAGGATACCTGGTTCTCACCCAGGACGCCCAGTTTCCGGTACCGGAATCGAATTGTTTTGATGCTGACTTATGCAATGAGATACAGATAAACTCTACTCGGAAACGTTTCTCACACTCCGGTATCGTCTAGTGGTTACGTTACCTGGCACAGGTTCGATTCCCGGTACCGGAACGAATTGTTTTAATGCTGACTTATATATGCAATTAGGTACCGATAAACTCTACTCGGTAACGCTTTTCACAGTCTGGTATGGTCAATTGGTTAGGATACCTGGCTCTCACCCAGGAGGCCCAGGTTCGATTCCCGGTACAGGAACGAATTGTTTTGATGCTGACTTATATATGCATTGCGTTACAGATAAGCTCTATTCGGAAACGTTTCTCAGATACCGGTATGGTCTAGTGGTTAGGATACCTGCCTCTCACCCAGGAGGCACGGGTTGGATTCCCGGTACCGGAAGGAATTCTTTTGATGCAATGAGTTACAGATAAACTCTACTCGGTAACGTTTCTTACAGTCCGGTATGGTCTAGTGGTTAGGATACCTTGCTCTCACCCAGGAGGCCCGTGTTCGATTTCCGGTACCGGAACGAGTTGTTTTGATGCTGACATATATGCAATTAGTTTCAGATAAACTCAACTCGGTAACGTTTCTCACAGTCCGGTATGGTCTAGTGGTTAGGATACCTGGTTCTCACCCAGGAGGCTCCGGTACTGGAACGAATTGCTTTGATGCTGACTTATGCAATGAGATCCAGATAAACTGTACTCGGTAACGTTTCTTACGATCCGGTATGGTCTAGTGGTTAGGATACCTGCCTCTCACCCAGGAGGCCGGGGTTCCATTCCTGGTACTGGAACGAATTGTTTTGACGCTGACTTATATATGCTATGACTTACAGATAAGCTCTACTCGTTAAAGTTTCTACACTCCGGTATGGTCTAGTGTTTAGGATACGTGGCTGTCACCCTCAGAGGCCGGTGTTCGATTCCCGTTACCGGAATGATTTGTTTTGATGCTGACTTATATATGCCTTGAGTTACAGATAAACTCTACTCCGCAACGTTTCTGGCAGTTCGGTATGGTCTAGTGGTTAGGATACCTGGCTCTCACACAGGCGGCCCGTTTTCGATTCCCGGTACCGGAACGAATTGTTTTGATGCTGACTTATATATGCTATGAGTTACAGATAAACTCTACTCGGTAAAATTTCTCACAGTCCGGTATGGTCTAGTGGTTAGGATACCTGGCTCTCACCCAGGATGCCCTGGTTCGATTCCCGGTACCGGAACGAGTTGTTTTGATGCAATGCGTTACAGATAAACTCTACTCGGTAACGTTTCTTACAGTCCGGTATGGTCTAGTGGTTAAGATACGTGGCTGTCACCCTAAGAGGCCCGTGTTCGAATCCCGTTACCGGAAGGAATTGTTTTGATGCTGACTTATATATGCAATTAGTTAGAGATAAACTCTACTCGGCAGCGTTTCTCGCAGTTCGGTATGTTCTAGTGGTTAGTATACCTGGCTTTCACACAGGCGGCTCGTGTTCGATTTCCGGTACCGGAACGAATTGTTTTGATGCTGACTTATATATGCATGAGTTACAGATAAACTCTACTCGGTAAAGTTTCTCACAGTCCGGTATGGTCTAGTGGTTAGGATACCTGCCTCTCACCCAGGAGCCCCGTGTTCGATTTCCGGTACCGGAACGAATTGTTTTGATGCTGACTTATATACGCAATGAGTTACAGATAAACTCTACTCGGTAACGTTTCTCACAGTCCGTTATGGTCTAGTGGTTAGGATAGCTGGTTCTCACCCAGGAGGCCCGGGTTCGATTCCCGGTACATGAATGAGTTGTTTTGATCCTGACATATATGCAATGAGTTTCAGATAAACTCTACTCGGTAACGTTTCTCACAGTCCGGTATGGTCTAGTGGTTAGGATACCTGGTTCTCACCCAGGAGGCCCGGGTTCCGGTACCGGAACGAATTGTTTTGATAGTGACTTATGCAATGAGATAGAGATAAACTCTACTCGGAAACGTTTCTCACACTCCGGTATCTTCTAGTGGTTAGGTTACCTGGCTCTCTCCCAGGAGGCACGGGTTCGATTCCCGGTACCGGAACGAAATATTTTGATGCCGACTTATATATGCAATTAGTCACAGATAAACTCTACTCGGTAACGCTTTTCACAGTCGGGTATGGTCTAGTGGTTAGGATACCTGCCTCTCACCCAGGAGGTCTGGGTTCTATTCCTGGTCCTGGAACAAATTGTTTTGACGCTGACTTATATATGCTATGAGTTACAGATAAGCTCTACTCGTTAAAGTTTCTCAGATTCCGGTATGGTCTAGTGGATAGGATACCTGGCTCTCACCCAGGAGGCACGGGTTGGTTTCCCGGTACCGTAAGGAATTGTTTTGATGCAATGAGTTACAGATAAACTCTACTCGGTAACGTTTCTTACAGTCCGGTATGGTCTAGTGGTTAGGATACCTGGCTCTTACCCAGCAGGCCCGTGTTCGATTCCCGGTACCGGAACGAGTTGTTTTGATGCTGACATATGTGCAATGAGTTTCAGATAAACTCTACTCGGTAACGTTTCTCACAGTCCGGTATGGTCTAGTGGTTAGGATACCTGGTTCTCACCCAGGGAGCCCGGTTTCCGGTACCGGAACGAATTGTTTTGATGTTGACTTATGCAAAGAGATACAGATAAACTCTACTCGGAAACGTTTGTCACACTCCGGTATCGTCTAGTGGTTAGGTAACCAGGCTCTCACCCAGGAGCCACGGGTTAGATTACCGGTACCGGAACTAATTGTTTTGATGCTGACTTATATATGCAATTAGTTACAGATAAACTCTACTCGGTAACGCTTTTCACAGTCGGGTATGGTCTAGTCGTTAGGATACCTGGCTCTCACCCAGGACGTCTGGGTTCGATTCCTGGTACTGGAACGAATTGTTTTGTTGCTGACTTATGCAAAGAGATACAGATAAGCTCTACTTGTTAAAGTTTCTTAGAGTCCGGTATGTTCTAGTGGTTAGGATACCTGGCTCTCACCCAGAAGGCCCAGGTTCCATTTCCAGTCGCGGAATAAATTGTTTTGATGCTGACTTATATATGCATTGCGTTACAGATAAACTCTATTCGGAAACGTTTCTCATAGTCCGGTATGGTCTAGTGGTTAGGATACCTGGCTCTCACCCTGGAGGCCCGGGTTCGATTCCCGGTACCGGAACGAATTATTTTGATGCTGATTTATATATGGATGAGTTACAGAGAAACTCTACTCTGTAACGTCTCTCACACTCCGGTATGGTCTAGTGCTAAGGATACCTGGCTTTCACCCAGGAGGACTGGGTTCGATTCCCGGTACCGGAAAGAATGGTTTTTATGCTGACTTATATATGCATGAGTTACAGATAAAGTTTACTCGGTAACGCTTCACACAGTACGGTATGGTCTAGCGGTTAGGATACCTGGCTCTCTCCCAGCTGCCCCGAGGTCTATTCCCGTTACCGGAACGAATTGTTTTGATGCTGACTTATGCAATGAGATACAGATAAACTCTACTCGGAAACGTTTCTCACACTCCGGTATCGTCTAGTGGTTACGTTACCTGGCTCTCACCCAGGAGGCACAGGTTCGTTTCCCGGTACCGGAACGAATTGTTTTGATGCTGACTTATAAATGCAATTAGGTACCGATAAACTCTACTCGGTAACGCTTTTCACAGTCGGGTATGGTATAGTGGTTAGGATACCTGGCTCTCAACCAGGAGGCCCAGGTTCGATTCCCGGTACCGGAACGAATTGTTTTGATGCTGACTTATATATGCATTGCGTTACAGATAAACTCTATTCGGAAACGTTTCTCATAGTCCGGTATGGTCTAGTGGTTAGGATACCTGGCTCTCACCCACGAGGCCCGGGTTCGATTCCCGGTACCGGAACGAATTATTTTGATGCTGATTTATATATGCATGAGTTACAGAGAAACTCTACTCTGTAACGTCTCTCACACTCCGGTATGGTCTAGTGCTAAGGATACTTGGCTTGAACCCAGGAGGACTGGGTTCGATTCCCGGTACCGGAACGAATGGTTTTGATGCTGACTTATATATGCATGAGTTACAGATAAACTCTACTCGGTAACGTTTCACACAGTACGGTATGGTCTAGCGGTTAGGATACCTGGCTCTCTCCCAGTTGCCCCGAGTTCGATTCCTGGTACCGGAAGAAATTGTTTTGATGCTGACTTATGCAATGAGATACAGATAAAGTCTACTGGGAAACGTTTCTCTCATTCCGGTATGGTCTAGTGGATAGGATACCTGGCTCTCACCCAGGAGGCACGGGTTGGTTTCCCGGTACCGTAAGGTATTGTTTTGATGCAATGAGTTACAGATAAACTCTACTCGGTAACGTTTCTTACAGTCCGGTATGGTCTAGTGGTTAGGATACCTGGCTCTCACCCAGGAGGCCCGTGTTCAATTCCCGGTACCGGAACGAGTTGTTTTGATGCTGACATATTAGCAATGAGTTTCAGATAAACTCTACTCGGTAACATTTCTCGCAGTCCGGTATGGTTTAGTGGTTAGGATACCTGGTTCTCACCCACGAGGGCCGGGTTCCGGTACCGGAACGAATTGCTTTGATGCTGACTTATGCAATGAGATACAGATAAACTCTACTCGGAAACGTTTCTCACACTCCGTTATGGTCTAGTGGTTGGGTTACCTGGCTCTCACCCAGGAGGCACGGGTTCGATTCCGTACCGGAACGAATTATATTGATGCAAAGAGTTACAGATAAACTCTACTCGGTAACGTTTCTTATAGTCCGGTATGGTCTTGTGGTTAGGATACTTGGCTCTCACCCAGGAGGCCTGTGTTCGATTCCCGGTACTGGAACGAGTTGTTTTGATGCTGACTTATATGCAATGAGTTTCAGATAAACTCTACTCGGTAACGTTTCTCATAGTCCGGTATGGTCTAGTGGTTAGGATACCTGGTTCTCACCCAGGAAGCCCGGTTTCCGGTACCGGAACGAATTGTTTTGATGCTGACTTATGCAAAGAGATACAGATACACTCTACTCGGAAACGTTTCTCACACTCCGGTATCGTCTAGTGGTTAGGTTATCTGGCTCTCACCCAGGAGGCACGGGTTCGATTCCCGATACCGGAACGAATTGTTTTGATGCTGACTTATATATGCAATTAGTTACAGATAAACTCTACTCGGTAACGCTTTTCACAGTCGGGTATGGTCTAGTCGTTAGGATACCTGGCTCTCACCCAGGACGTCTGGGTTCGATTCCTGGTACTGGAACGAATTGTTTTGATGCTGACTTATGCAAAGAGATACAGATAAGCTCTACTCGTTAAAGTTTCTTACAGTCCGGTATGTTCTAGTGGTTAGTATACCTGGCTCTCACCCAGAAGGCCCAGGTTCGATTTCCGGTACCGGAACAAATTGTTTTGATGCTGACTTATATATGCATTGCGTTACAGATAAACTCTATTCGGAAACGTTTCTCATAGTCCGTTATGGTCTAGTGGTTAGGATACCTGGCGCTCACCCAGGAGCCCGGGTTCGATTCCCGGTTCCGGAACGAATTATTTTGATGCTGATTTATATATGCTTGAGCTACAGAGAAACTCTACTCTGTAACGTCTCTCACACTCCGGTATGGTCTAGTGCTAAGGATACCTGGCTTTCACCCAGGAGGACTGGGTTCGATTCCCGGTACCGGAAAGAATGGTTTTGATGCTGACTTGTATATGCATGAGTTATAGATAAACTCTACTCGGTAACGTTTCACACAGTACGGTATGGTCTAGCGGTTAGGATATCTGGCTCTCTCCCAGCTGCCCCGAGTTCGATTCCGTTACCGAAACGCATTGTTTTGATGCTGCATTATATACGCAATGAGTTACAGATAAACTCTACTCGTTAAAGTTTCTCACAGTCCGGTATGGTCTAGTGGTTAGGATACCTGGCTCTCACCCAGGAGGCCTGGGTTCGATTCCCGGTACTGGAACGAATTGTTTTGACGCTGACTTATATATGCTATGAGTTACAGATAAGCTCTACTCGTTAAAGTTTCATACTTTCCAGTATGGTCTAGTGGTTAGGATACCTGGCTCTCACTCATGAGGCCCAGGTTCTATTCCCGGTACCGGAATGAATTGTTTTGATGCTGACTTATATATGCATTTCGTTACAGATAAACTCTATTCGGAAACGTTTCTCACAGTCCGGTATGGTCTAGTGGTTAGGATACCTGGCTCTCTCCCAGGTGCCCCGGGTTCGATTCCTGGTACCGGAACGAATTATTTTGATGCTGACTTATATATGCATGAGTTACAGAGAAACTCTACTCGGTAACGTCTCTCACACTCCGGTATGGTCTAGTGGTAAGGATACCTGGCTTTCACCCAGGAGGTCTGGGTTAGATTCCCGTTACCGGAACGAATGGTTTTGATGCTGACTTATATATGCATGATATACAGATAAACTCTACTCGGTAACGTTTCACACAGTACGGTATGGTCTAGCGGTTAGAATACCTGGCTCTCTCCCAGGTGCCCCGAGTTCGATTCCTGGTACCGGAAGGAATTGTTTTGATGCTGACTTATGCAATGAGATACTGATAAAGTCTACTCGGAAACGTTTCTCACATTCCGCTGTGGTCTAGTGGCTCGGATACCTGCCTCTCACCCAGGAGGCACGGGTTGTATTCCCGGTACCGGAAGGAATTGTTTTGATGCAATAAGTTACAGATAAACTCTACTCGGTAACGTTTCTTACAGTCCGGTATGGTCTAGTGGTTAGGATACCTGGCTCTCCCAGGAGGCCCGTGTTCGATTCCCGGTACCGGAACGAGTTATTTTGATGCTGACATATATGCAATGAGTTTCAGATAAACTCTACTCGGTAACGTTTCTCACAGTCCGGTATGGTCTAGTGGTTAGGATACCTGGTTCTCACCCAGGACGCCCAGTTTCCGGTACCGGAATCGAATTGTTTTGATGCTGACTTATGCAATGAGATACAGATAAACTCTACTCGGAAACGTTTCTCACACTCCGGTATCGTCTAGTGGTTACGTTACCTGGCACAGGTTCGATTCCCGGTACCGGAACGAATTGTTTTAATGCTGACTTATATATGCAATTAGGTACCGATAAACTCTACTCGGTAACGCTTTTCACAGTCTGGTATGGTCAATTGGTTAGGATACCTGGCTCTCACCCAGGAGGCCCAGGTTCGATTCCCGGTACAGGAACGAATTGTTTTGATGCTGACTTATATATGCATTGCGTTACAGATAAGCTCTATTCGGAAACGTTTCTCAGATACCGGTATGGTCTAGTGGTTAGGATACCTGCCTCTCACCCAGGAGGCACGGGTTGGATTCCCGGTACCGGAAGGAATTCTTTTGATGCAATGAGTTACAGATAAACTCTACTCGGTAACGTTTCTTACAGTCCGGTATGGTCTAGTGGTTAGGATACCTTGCTCTCACCCAGGAGGCCCGTGTTCGATTTCCGGTACCGGAACGAGTTGTTTTGATGCTGACATATATGCAATTAGTTTCAGATAAACTCAACTCGGTAACGTTTCTCACAGTCCGGTATGGTCTAGTGGTTAGGATACCTGGTTCTCACCCAGGAGGCTCCGGTACTGGAACGAATTGCTTTGATGCTGACTTATGCAATGAGATCCAGATAAACTGTACTCGGTAACGTTTCTTACGATCCGGTATGGTCTAGTGGTTAGGATACCTGCCTCTCACCCAGGAGGCCGGGGTTCCATTCCTGGTACTGGAACGAATTGTTTTGACGCTGACTTATATATGCTATGACTTACAGATAAGCTCTACTCGTTAAAGTTTCTACACTCCGGTATGGTCTAGTGTTTAGGATACGTGGCTGTCACCCTCAGAGGCCGGTGTTCGATTCCCGTTACCGGAATGATTTGTTTTGATGCTGACTTATATATGCCTTGAGTTACAGATAAACTCTACTCCGCAACGTTTCTGGCAGTTCGGTATGGTCTAGTGGTTAGGATACCTGGCTCTCACACAGGCGGCCCGTTTTCGATTCCCGGTACCGGAACGAATTGTTTTGATGCTGACTTATATATGCTATGAGTTACAGATAAACTCTACTCGGTAAAATTTCTCACAGTCCGGTATGGTCTAGTGGTTAGGATACCTGGCTCTCACCCAGGATGCCCTGGTTCGATTCCCGGTACCGGAACGAGTTGTTTTGATGCAATGCGTTACAGATAAACTCTACTCGGTAACGTTTCTTACAGTCCGGTATGGTCTAGTGGTTAAGATACGTGGCTGTCACCCTAAGAGGCCCGTGTTCGAATCCCGTTACCGGAAGGAATTGTTTTGATGCTGACTTATATATGCAATTAGTTAGAGATAAACTCTACTCGGCAGCGTTTCTCGCAGTTCGGTATGTTCTAGTGGTTAGTATACCTGGCTTTCACACAGGCGGCTCGTGTTCGATTTCCGGTACCGGAACGAATTGTTTTGATGCTGACTTATATATGCATGAGTTACAGATAAACTCTACTCGGTAAAGTTTCTCACAGTCCGGTATGGTCTAGTGGTTAGGATACCTGCCTCTCACCCAGGAGCCCCGTGTTCGATTTCCGGTACCGGAACGAATTTTTTTGATGCTGACTTATATATGCATGAGTTACAGATAAACTCTACTCGGTAACGTTTCTCACGGTCCGGTATGGTCTAGTGGTTAGGATACTTGGCTGTCACCCTAAGAGGCCCGTGTTCGGTTAACGGAACGAATTGTTTTGATGCTGACTTATATATGCAATGAGTTACAGATAAACTCTACTCGGTAACGTTTCTCGCAGTTCGGTGTGGTCATGTGGTTAGGATACCTGGCTCTCAGACAGGCGGCCCGTGTTCTATTCCCGGTACCGGAACGAATTGTTTTGATGCTGACTTATATATGAAATGAGTTACAGATAAACTCTACTCGGTAAAGTTTCTCACAGTCTGGTATGGTCTAGTAGTTAGGATATCTGGCTGTCACCCAGGAGTCCCGGGTTCGATTCCCGGTACCCGAACGAATTGTTTTGATGCTGACTTATATATGCAATGAAGTACAGATAAACTCTACTCGGCAACGTTTCTCACGGTACGGTATGGTCTAGTGGTTAGGATACCTGGCTCTCACCCAGGAGCCCCGGGTTCGATTCGCGGTACCGGAACGAATTGTTTTGATGCTGACTTATATATGCAATGAGTTTCAGATAAACTCTGCTCGGTAACGTTTCTCACGGTCCGGTATGGTCTAGTGGTTAGGATACCTGCCTCTCACCCACGAGGCCCAGGTTCGATTCCCGGTACCGGAACGAATTGTTTTGTTGCAATGAGTTACAGATAAACTCTACTCGGAAACGTTTCTCACAGTCCGGTATGGTCTAGTGGTTTGGATACCTGGTTCTCACCCAGGAAGACCGGGTTTGATTCCCGGTACCGGAACGAATTGTTTTGATGTAATGATTTACAGATAAACTACTCGGAAACGTTTCTCACAGTCCGGTATGTTCTAGTGGTTAGGATACCTGGCTCTCACCCAGGAGGCCTGGGTTCTATTCCCGGTACCGGAATGAATTGTTTTGATGCAAGTAGTTACAGATAAACTCTACTCGGAAACGTTTGTCACAGTCCGGTATGGTCTAGTGATTAGGATACCTGGCTCTCACCCAGGAGGCCCGGTACCCGAACAAAATATTTTGATGCTGACTTATATATACAAATATAGTACACATAAAATGTAGACTGTAACATTTAACACAGTACAATATGGTCTGGTGGTTTAAATAACTTCTCTCACCCAGGAGGTCCTGGTTTGATTCCTTCTACCGTAATATAGTATTTTGATGCTGTCTCTTATATGCAGTGTGCTACAGATAAACTCTAGTCAGTAATATTTACCACAGTTTGGTATGTTGTCGTGGTTAGAGTTCCAGGAGCTCCAGGTTCGGTTCCCGGTACCAGAACGAATTATTTATTAATATAATGTCCTACAGATAAAGTCTACTCTATAACATTTAACAGAATCCGGTGTGGTCTAGTGGTTAGAAAGCTGAGTCTCTCGTTCTTAGGACCGGGTTGTGTTACTGGTATCGGATCAAAGTGGTTTGATGCTGACTTACATATATAATGTGCTAAGGATACGCTCTACTGTTTATCGTAGTCTGGTATGGTCTGGATACCAGGAATTCATCCGGATACTGGGGATTGTTAAACTGTAACAGAAAAATCTGATGTGTACCGTTCACATGACTTTCTTTATATACCTGCAACAAATTATTTTTAGAAAACTTATACTTCTATTAACTTCATGTTAATCAGTAAAACATTAGCAGAAATAGCCATATTACTTGCTTCCTTGTAAGTAGAGGTTAAATAAGGAAGTACCAAGGTTAAAGTGATAATCAAAAGCTGGTTGCTATGTCACAGAAGTTCCTTTGTTTGTATGGGCAGCAGTTGACAAATTCCTGTATGAGAAATGTATGTTTTTCATAGCAGAGACCAAAAATAAGGAATGTCACAAAAACGACGAACTCCACGAAAAAAATTTATATAACATAAATTGTGTGTTTTAACGTGCTCTACATTTTTTGTGGGTTAAGTTTTTGTCCATCTCTTATGGTTTAGCGGTTTTTCAAAATGTAGTAAAATTCATCCAGAATAAACTACTCTTCAGAGGCTATTCCCAGAAAATTCAAGATATACATTTTGTTTGTCAGGTAAATATCTTTAATATACAAAATTTTAATCATAATCGTTAGAGCCATTTTTGAGAAATTCAAAATTAAAGTTCCATGTAAAGGGTAGTTGGGGTTGGGGGGATTTTTCTCAAAATCTTCATGTCGCATCCCTGGAAGATACTAAACTTAAATACCAAGTTTGGTATTTTACCTATTTTTCGTTTTTGAGTCATCGTGTTCACAGACACACGGACACACACACACACACACACACACACACACACACACACACAGACACACGGACACACACACTGACCTTTTCCCGAAAATGCTTTTTTAGATAAAGGGGACCCTAAAACATATATTTTCGGTGAAATCCCGGTATCGAATTTTTTGGTGGAGTGCAATACATTCTCTATACACTATGTACATAGTGCCTATAGAGAAAGTAAAAAAGGTGTGTTGAAATGTATTTATTGACCTACAAAATAATTAAACTCTTAATGGCCTAGACATTTCGGAAAGATATCGTACGCGGCTGTCACCCTGGAGGTTCGAATTCGCTACACGGTATCGTTACAAAGTATATTTCAAATTCGGTTTATTTATTCGATACGATTTCACTGTGTGCATACAACGGCAGTTGGGCATTGTATAATGAGTAGCACATATGTCACTCAACCAGGATCTGCGGGTTCAATTTCCCGAGACATTACATTAACTTTTAGCTAATGATACAAAGTATTACACGTTAATACGCATTGGCACATTCAGTGTTAGGATATCTGGTTTCTCCCGCAAGGTAAGTTGGTACCATTGATGTCGGAGCAAAGTGTTGATCATGGTTTATTTATACAATTGCCTAACATTGGGTGGTATGAATAAAACCTGTGTAGTTATTCATAGTTTATTCTAATGAGTATGAGAACCCGGTTAGAACATTCTTATTTTCATTAAATAAAAAGATTGTACCGTACAGGATTATATACTCATCTCCACAGACTTGCAATGCGAGTATATACTCAGGGAGCTACTCTCTGTGCCCTCATTCTAGCATCTTTGACACATGCACTTGATTCTTGCGGCTTGGCTTGAGCTTTTTCGTAGCTGTTGGCGCCATATTGGTTGTTTAATTTGTTCTTTCGTGCTGAGATACCTAGAATTGAAAATGGATTTGCCCTCGATAAGTTTGCAAATTTGCACAGAGAATATCCTGTGATTTGCTTATGTGCAATGCGAAATGCACATTTAAAATCCATTACGCTTATGCAACATTAGGAAATAGTTGGTACTATTGTACTATTGCTCAATGTAATGCGCTGGTCAAAACAAAGGCATTGGTATACATGGAAGTGGATATAAAATATGTGCAATGTAAAATATGAGTCAAAACAAAAGTGCGGGAAGTAATAACCTCGAAACCGAAAGGAACACACAGCAATAGGAAGGATAATAATAACAAATATAAGAGAAAATTTTTATTATGTACGGAAAGGAAATGTTTAAAATAAACATAATCGCACAAACTGACAAAAAAAAAAAAAAGCGGTAAAGCTATACGATGGTTGCAGCACACATATGGACACACGTGCGCGCGTGCACACACACACACACACACACACACACACACACACACACCCAATGGTCTTAAGAAGTAGTTTAAGTGACTTTTACTGGCGATCCAAATTTGAAAGTGTTGAAAACATTAAGTTGTTCAAGTGTGAAGGTCGCCAGATTGCCGAAGTTTTGCCTATTTCTTGGGATCATTGGGGTTTCAGCCTCACAGATCCCTTGGCTACGCCCTGTCGTTGCTCCGCATTAGCGGCTTTCGGCCGCAACTGCTACACTCCTCCACTTAGAAAATATATCCCTTGGCTACACTTTGCGGCTTAGGGCCCTCCATGTTGGGCTATGCTTTGCGCCTTAGGGCCCTAAACGTTTATAATATACCAGTAAGGAATCTCTCAAAATCGACGAACTCCACAAAAAAATAGATATATAGCATAACTTCTGTGTTTTAACGTGCTCTACATTTTTGCGTAGTAAGTTTCTTACGGTTTGGCAGTTATTCAAAATTCCGTAAAATTCATCCAGAATAAAGTACTCTTCAGAGGCTATTCCCAGAAAATTCAAGATATACATTTATTTGTCAGGTAAATATCTTTAATATACGACATTTTAATCAAAATCGTTAAAGCTATTTTTCAGAAAATCAAAATTTTCGAAAAATGTTCCATGTAAAGGGTGGTTGTGGCTGGAGGGATTCTTCTCAAAATTTGCTTGTCGCATCCCTGGAAGCTACTTAACTTAAATACTAAGTTTGATATTTTACCGACTTTTCGTTTTTGATTTATCGTGTTCACAATCACACGGATACTCACACACAGACCTTTTTCCGAAAATGCTTCTTTTAGATATAGGGGACCCTAAAACATATATTTCCGGTGAAATCTCGGTATCGAATTTTCGGTCGGAGTGCAATACCTTCTCTATACACTATGTATATAGTACGTATAGAGAAATGGTATATAGAAGAATGTTTTCGAATCGCGGAAATGAGTCAACATTTACAACGCCTTACGCATGAAGGGAATCAGACCAAAGTGGCAATGCATGATGGTAATGACCTAGCTACATGCATTTGCAAATAGCCAGACAAACACGTTACCAGTGCAGCCATTTCAATGTCAGGCGGACAAACATATGTAAATGGCACACTATGCATACCGGGCGAAAATTAGCTAAGTATATAAACAGATACAACGGCGCGGATAGCACTAGAAATGGATGTTCAATTTTAAATGATAAGTAGTAAATTTGCATGTCTAGTTTGACGTACATCACTTCGCACTATACTACTGCACCATTAAGTTAGAGTGAATTAATTTTCATCATGTAACTCGATGATTCCGAATGAACATGGGCAGCGTCAACTTACTTTCTCCAGCACATATACACAATGCACGCAGTAAGCAGAGAATGTATTGTATTCCAAAAATTATCTATCTAAATTTCAGTGGAAATGTTTGCAACACAAAGATTTTCAAAAAAATCTCCACACCCCATGCTACTCTTTACGTGGAACATTTTTCAAAATTTTCAATTTGCTAAAAAATGGCTGTAACAAGTTTATGTAAAGTGCCGTATATTAAACACTTTAGTATGACAAATACAATTTATGTCCTGAATTTCTTGGGAAGAGTCCTCGAATTCCTCTTCTATCTAAATTACTTTTGCATATCTGATAAACCGTAAGAGATAGACTAAAAATTACTACACAAGGGGTTATGTGAATTTAGAGTTTGTGATTAGTTTAAGAACGTTAAAATGTAATTGTTGTTTTTTTAATTTTTTGTTTATTATGTATTAAAATGTTAAGTTTAATTTTAACTTTTAGGAAGGATGATTTAATCAGTAAAATATTTTATTTATGTTATACAGGTTAATTGGTATATAAATGTAGACCTCGTTAAAAGACAATTCACGTTATATGCGCTAATCATTTCAGAGATATTCCTTATGATTGGTTTTAATTTTAAAATTCTCTTACTTTTCTCACAGGGAAGCGAAAACCTTCATACGTTTCATCTCTCTTTTGTTTTACTCCTGGCCCTTGAAAGCAAACAACATTTTAATCATAAATCGTATAACGACAGCTTTTAAAAGATTTGACTGTTACTTTTGACTAGTATATTCCCTTATTTCCCTTCTATTTATAACGATAACTGTTTCTTGTAATGTTTATCTTGACTGGCATTATGTAGGTAAACGAATAATATTTGCAGCTGCCACTCTAGTCTAGTGTATTTCACTTATTTTCTTTACATTTATAACGATGTATGTAATAACACTATTTCGAATAATTTTAGCCTCTGAAGACCTCTTTATTCTGAATGAATTTTGCTGATTTTTCCATAACTAGTTAATCGTAAGAGATAGACAAAAACTTACCACACAAAATATGCAGATCTCGTTGAAACATACAATTTAGGTCATTACATTTTTTCGTGGATTTGACCATTTTTGAGATATTCTTTGCTGTTGGTTTCAGTTTGAAAATGTTTGTTTACATACGGGAATTGGTCAACTCCTGGTCATGCATAGAAATGGGTTTCATCCACATGGCAAGCAATTTTTAAAAGATTTGCCTAACGTTTTAGCTTATTGTTCTATGATTTCCCTTCTACTTATAAGAAAGTACTTGAGGTAATGTGCAGCTCGGTTAGCGTGAAGTAGATAGAAGCGTAGGCTTTTTAACAATAATTTGTTACCGAGATGTAGAGAAAGTCATGTGAATAGAACACACATTTTGTTTTATCCAGCTGTAACCCATCGGACACTCGCTTGGTGCTTCAACTGAAATAGAAGACAAGGAAATTTATTGGGGCAGGAGGGGAAACGCCGTATCAGGATGGCCGGCCACGGGAATTGAACCTACGAATATTAGTCGCTCGCTCACTAGTTATTTGCCAAGCGTTTTATTTCAATTCAATGACTTCCAAGAATGCGACACAAATGTTTTCAAGAAAATCCTTCCAGTCTAAATTATTCCTTGCTTGGAAGAATTGTTTATTTACTCAATAATGCTTCTAATGACTTTTTTTAAAATACCGTATATCCACCTCGTTAGTGTGGGGGGGGTGTAAGCCCCACTTTCAAGAAGTTACGAGTTCGCATCTCACTTAGAATGAGTTACCCGGATAAGATTTTTATTTTCTCTGCACGTACTATGTACATAAATACAGAGCAGGTAGTGTAGTCCATCCAGAAATATGATGCCGAGATTTCACCGGATATATATGTGTATATGTATATGTGTTGAGGTCCCCGATTAAAAAACTAGAAAAAGGTCCAAGCGTGTGCGTGCCTGTGGATAGTACAGCAAAAAACTAAAAGACCGTTAAATACTAAACTTTGTATTTAAGTGTATCATCTTCCAAGAATGCGACACGAAGCTTTTCAAGAAAATCCTCCCACCCCAAACTATCCTTTACAAGTAAATGGGGCCGCGCCGTGGCCGAGTGGTTGGACCACTCGCCTGGGTTCGATCCCAAGCGACCGCATGTGGGATTGTGGTGGACAAAGTGGCACAGTTGCAGATTTTCTCCGGGTTCTCCGGTTTTCACCGCCATCGCATTCCACCGGTGCTCCATCTTCATTTCATGTAGTAAAAGCGGGCGTTAAACACTATCATGATAAAGTATTACAAGTAAACATTTTTGAAACTTTTGATTACTCAAAAAAGGCTCTAACATTTCGATTAAAATACTGTATATTAAAATATTTACATTACAAATAAAAGTCCTTCTTGAATTTTCAGGGAATAGCTTATGTAGACCTGTTCATTCAGGATGAATTTTGCTGAATTTTTCATAACTGGAAAACCGTAAGAAATAGGCAAGGTATTACTACACAACACGCGTAGAGCTTGTTAAAACACAATATATGATATAATACAGTTTTCTTATAGAGTTGAGCGTGTCGTAGGTATTTCTTCTTATTGGTTTCAATTTTAAACCATGTAACTTTTCTCAAACGGAGTTACCTTTCTTGTATATCTCCTTTCTCTAAATGGCAATGCAAAGGGAACCGAACTTCAATTGTACACATATTCACCAGCTTTGACTATTGCTTTATCCTAGTGTATTCTCTTATTTCCCTTCTGCATAGAAGGAAGTAAGTAATAATAATTATTTTAATTGTCATGATGTAGATAAAAGTATAATCTTTTGTAAAAGTTTTTTGCATAACAAGTGAAAAAAGTCAAGTGAATGGAAGTATTATATTTGTTATCGGTGTTTTCCATTATGCTTAAAAGACGAATGTGGAATAATTTTAGGCTCCATGGATCTCGAAATCGTTTGACATGTTTTGCCGATTTCTTTCATCGTCCGAAGTGACCAACCAGGTTAAAGAGCGTTAAACAAAACAATATACGTTTAAGACATCTGCTTGATAAATAAAATGTGCTCTTGAATTTTTTGCCAATAGCCTGTGTAGTTCTGCTCATTCGGAAACGTAAGTTTCGTTTCGTAATCGATTTACCCTACCCCTACAAGCCAATGCCTAGGGGTCAGAAGCCTGTCGGAAAGCCAACGGCACGAAACCACAGAATGGAGAACCTGTTACGAGGGGTCGACCCGTAGCCAGGCATGAACATATGAAATATAAGCAAAATTGATAACTTGAAAGAAGATATTGGAGCAATTGGTGGAATGAGTGGCGGGGGAAACCGGAGGACCCGAGAAAACCCACCCAGACGTCGCTTCTCACATGCAGGCTCTTGGGATCGAACCCGGGCCGCCTAGATGTGAGACGAGCGGTCTAACCACTCAGCTACGGCGCCGCCCAGACGTAAGTACTGAACAAAAATGTAAATCTTGTTAAAATTATAATTTATGTGATATAAAATGTACATGACATTAACCATATCTTATATTTTACTTTTGGGCAGCACAATGGCCGATTGATTAGATCGTTCGCCTCTTAACTAGGCGGCCAGGTTTCGATTCCAGGGGACCGCATGTGGGACTTGTGCTGGACGAAGCGATATCTGAGCGGGTTTTCTCCGGGTTCACGGTTTCCCCCGTCAGTCATTTCCATCAATTGCTCCATAATCATCTCACCTGTCGACCATTTCACTATCATTTCCATCGATTCACTTTCTCAATGCCAGGGATGATCACTCATCTCGTATTCTCCGATACTAGGTACTGACTTCTAAATCCTACGTACGAAAAGGGTAAATAGAGAAATAAACAAACAAAGACATTTACTTTTCTTTTTCTGTTTTGTGAATTTGGTATTGTAGTCGACCCAAAAATTCGATATAAAGATTTTCCCAAGAAAATAAATATATAATAAAAAAGTTCCTTCTGTCTGTGGTGCGTGTGTTCATTCAAAGATGCAAACGTATATTTTAAACAACATTTTTCTAACACGCACTTCATGCAATGTTTTTCTATATTTATTCTCTAAAATAGCTTAAATAGTTTTAATTAAAATTCCGTATATATAAAATATTTACGTTGTAAATAAAATGTATATTTTGAATTTCTTGGGAATAGTCTATGAAATATTCATTTGATGGAATGTTCGTTATTCTTTTGTATAATGCGTAAACCATAAGAAATAGATTATTTTAACTTGAAGTATCTCCGTTTTGCACAAAGGGATATCTGCACACCACCTGGACTACCTGGTTTATGGAGTAGATGCTATTTCACATTTCCAGAGCTATCAGACTCTTAAACTTTTGTGAATCTCTAAGCTGAGAAACGCGGTGCGTTTCCTGATATTTTAATTTAATAACTCATAGCATGTTTTTACTGGCAGCTGTTATTGCAGTCTTTCTTCAGTGGCAATGGGTTTTCGATGCGATTTAAGCATAATCCGTTTTAACACTAAAAAATTCTGTTCTCTTCCCCAAATTAGACTAGTATAGAGGTAGTGAAATCTAATGGATTTCAATACCACGTTTCGCATAAATACCACGTTTCCTGATTACCAAGGAATGATAAACTACATTTTTCAGGAAAGGCAAATTATAAGAATAAAATCCGATGTGTTACTTTCACATGGCTTTATCCACTCGCACTTCTGCAAAAAAATCCTATACAGCATATACTTTTATTTCATGTTAAACCAAATAAACTTTCAGTACACATTTCGTTGTATGTATAACAAGAATACAGTATTCTAAAGTGATAGATTTTTAAAAAAAACAATTCCTATATGATGAATGAATGATCCTGAAATCTCATGCCCTTTGGATGTTAGGTAACGAAAAAGAACGGTAGCTGTTTATGTATTAACTACTTTTTTTTAAGGTGTCGTCTAGTTCTAAGTTTACTATTATGCAACATCCATCCAGAATGAATGGCTTTACAGGCTATTTTCACAATTCGATGTCGAGATTTTACCAGATATACATGTTTTGAGGTTTCCTGAGTCCGAAAAAGCAGTTTTAGAATAAGATTCGCACGTGCGTGTGCATTGGTGATAGTGTTTAACGCTTGCTTTTACTACATATGGCACCGCAGGTCCTGACACTGATGATGCATGGAATGAAGATGGAGCACCGGTGGAATGCGATTGTGGGGGAAACCGCAGGAAACCCGCCCCTGCGCCGCTTTGTCCACAACAAATCCTACATGCAGTCTCTTGAGAGAAAACATGTCCAGGTGAGAGGCGAGTGGCCTTTGTGTGTGAATAGCATAGCCCCAAGATCGTATTTATGTTTGATGTTTATGTTTAATATCTTCCAAGGGTTACGACACGAAAATGTTCAAGAAAATCCCCTCCCACAACAAAGTACTTTTATATGATTTTTTTTCGTGGAACATTTTTTGAAAATGTTTTTTTATCAAAAATGGTTCTAACGACTTTTATTAAAATACCGTATATTAAGGACATTTATATCATAAATATTATATTTTGAATTTTCTGGGAATACCCTCTGAAGCTCTTTATTTTGGATGAGTTTTGCAGAAGTTTGCACAACGGTTAAACTAAAGTGATAAACAAAAATGTATCACACAAAAATGTATATTTCATTAAAACACACAATTTATGTCTTATACGCTTTTCTTATAGAGTTGACCATTTTTGAGTTATTCCTTGTTAAAGGATTTGATTTTAAATTACCCGACTTTTCTTAAACGGGATCATGCAAAGTGAACTGTACCCCAATTGTTTCACATAACGATCAACTTTTAAAATATTTGAATATCACTTTAGCGCAAAACATTCCCTTATTTCCCATCTACTTTTAAGTAAGCAAGTAAGAAGACCAATTCTGCTAATATTTATCTTGATTAGCATGATGTAGGTAAGAATAGTTTGTGTATGGAACAGCTAAAGAAAGTTATATGGATGGGACACATCAGATTTTTAGAAAATGGACCGTGTGTGTTTATGTGTGTGTGGGTTTTGTTTCCATGTGTCAGTGTGACTGTTTGTTCGCGTGTGTGTGAACAGATACCTCAAAAACGACAAGTCGGTAAAATACCAAAATCCCCGCATCCTAAACGATCCTTGTCGTTGAAAAATATTCGAAAATGTTGATTTCTCAAAAAAGATTATTGAGTTTGATTAAAACACAGTGTATTAAAGATAAGACAAATAAAATGTATATTTTAAATTTTCTGGGAATAGACTCTGAAGAGCTCTTCATTCTAGATTAATGTTCCTAAATTATATAAAACTGGTAAACTGTAACAGGTGGACAAAAACTTGCTATACAAAAATGTAGATCTTGTTAAAAGACACAATTTATGTCATATACATTTTTTCGTAGAATTGAAAATTTCAGAGGTATTTATATTTGCCTACTCTAAGTCGTGCAAAGAAATGGATTTCAATCACATGGCAACTGTCTTTTAAAATATTTGACTATCTCTTTAGATAGTGCATTCCCGTATTTCCTTTTCATTTACAACGTAGCAAGTAATAGCGCCATTTCTGCTAATGTTTATTTCAATTTGCATGAAGTAGATAGAAGAATAAGCTTTTCAACAATAATTTGTTACCTAGATGTAGTGACAGTCATGTGAATGGACACAGCAAACTTTTAAACTATGGTGTGCGCTGAAAAATATAAATGAAAAGAAAAAGCTCCTAAATGAAAGGATGGAAGTATTTTAAGTTTGTTTTATGTTGTGTGTCGCTAAAAGGATTTAAATTCTACATCCACATTGCCGAGTTTTAGATCAGTCCTGGTTGCGTCTCTCATCATCATCTTCGCCATCTAAAATTAGAGCCATGAATATTCCTACTGAATCAATATTAGGATAAAATAAGTACTAATAATTAAAATGTTGAGAATTCTACATTTGTTAATTTATTTCAAGGGATTAAAATATACTATAGTGCAAGCTATTCCAGCTCGGCAAAAGAGCAGCGAGTAACTCGGGACTCACAGGCGCAATACGGCGTAGCATTGAAGACTACTTAATGCCATGACTGAAACAGGAAATGAAGCGGCAATACGCAATAATTGAATTATGGTCTTTGCCTTGGCTACCACGTTTCTTATCCAGCTTTACTCTGAGTTTTGTGGCTGAGTATGCCGTGTCTTACAACTCACACTAGTTGAATTTTAACACCGTGCTCTAGTGCATAAAATGTGCTCCATGAGCTGTTTGTTAGTATAGATAAAATCGTGCTACACCCTCTAGAAACGTGACCAACTCTTCGCGAGCATAATTTTAGCCACCCCATTGATAGGGTACTTTAATTCCCCCGAAATATGGCTAAAGTGCCGAAAGGTAACAATACAGCTTAAACTTTGCATTTTCATACTACACTACCGTTTTCTTATACGTTGCTTATATTTAAGTGCCATAGTTGCTGGTCAGTTTAACTATATCCTATGCAAGTGCTTTTTCACTACTTCTGCTAACGTGCTGAATTATGTTATAATTGATTTAGATTTTCCTTGTACCCTATCATCACGAAACTCTTTCGTAGAGAACCACCCATCCATTTCACAACGATTATAACATTTTCATTGGTATACCCCAGGTCGGGGGTTCAAACCCGGTGGAGGACGATGAAGTTTTCGGCCATAAAAATCCTTAACACAGCTTCCTTCGGAAGGGAAGTAAAGGCTTGGTTTCGTGTCGTGATTTACGGCACGCAAAAGAACTACAAACCTGATAAAGAGATATCTGAGCGAAATTAAGCGGTCTTTAACGCCCAGTATAGAGTGGGACAATGAGAACCACATTAGTTAAAGAGCGTTTATAAATAAAACTTTCATTATTCATTGGTTATGTTTGTATTCCTGAGATATTTTAGGTCAATCTCATAGAGAACTGGTACCAACTGCGAGGAATCAATGTTTGGATACCTGAAGAAGAAAAGAATACTGTTGCAATCTAGACCAATGGTTCACTCTTTATGCACGAGGATGCATATCTATAGATTGATTAAAGTCCATTGGGGCCAATTTATAAAAACTTGACGATAGTTATGAAGTTTCCATGTGTTTCAAAGAGAGAAATCAATAAAGCAAACATTAAAGGAGCTTAACGTAATTGCAGCGTGCCACATTTAAATTCCCTGCGAGTAACATGCCCATATGAAGCGTGTAAATTATCCTTCCCTGTCATGTTCTCCATGTTCGCAAAGCAAACAAATTTATCGTTCTACTGAACACTACTAAATAAACATTATTCCAAGAATGTTGTTTACTGGTTTTATTAATTATAAGCATTGTAGTTTTCAAGGTTTTGTTTAGCTTTTGCTTCATTTTTACAGTTCATTCTCCACAGTTGCAACAAGAAAACAAACCCAACAAGTCTTTCAACAACTGCATAAGAATCTGAAGGTATTTATCTCTTGAAATGTATTACTTATAAGCAAGCATATAATGCTAGGTATCGATGGAGTGAAATTTGTGCTTCCAGGTTATCTGTCAGACTAACCAATTGTGCAGCCCAAATGGACAGGAGTCAGTTTATAAGTTATTGGGTACATAGAGCAGAACAGGTTTCGTGGCTTCTAGTCGGCCGACGGTGTTGCTTGTTATGCGCTAGCGTGTGACAGCACGTCCGCATTAAACATACAACAATAAAGGAGCAAATATATATATATATATATAAAGTCAGAAGATGTTGGAAGTACATCCCTTCATTGTTCAAGCATTTCTGGCGCCTGCTTAGGAAAGTTGCCGTTGCACGTTGTAGTTCCCTCTGAGAAATACGAGTAATTTCTCGAAGAATGCTATTTTAAGTCTCTAAAATGGTAGATTGGTTCAGTAAATTTCTCTTTTTAATCCCCTAGAGATATGCTTAGGAAAGTTGCCGTTGCACGTTGTAGTTCCCTCTGAGAAATACGAGTAATTTCTCGAAGAATGCTATTTTAAGTCTCTAAAATGGTAGATTGGTTCAGTAAATTTCTCTTTTTAATCCCCTAGAGATACTAACATCGTAGGGGTTAAATCGGGGGAACGTGGGGGCCATTCGCGAATTTTGTGCGGACGTATGAATCATAATACGATTACTTTTGGGAGAACAAAATATTGGTACCGGAATAGAGCCATTCCACTTAATGTGGCTGTATTGCGTCTATAAATAAACATGTGCCACGTTTGCAATTATACAGCTCTCTCTGAAGCTTCCGCGTCATCCGCGGCCGCTAAGAGCTATGACATCCATTCTGCCCTATGCTGATCACCCAGTAGAAAGTATGAGCAGAATATATCGTAATGGTTGCATTTAAATGGTTAGTTTAACGTGGTTACAGAAGTTATGGAGACATACATTATCTAATGACACAGGAACAGTTACAAAAGGGCTTACACAAAGTAACTAATTACCCAAAAAAAAAGCAATGACGAATACGAAAATAACGAAAACAGTATTTAGTTGTACCGTTAATATTAATAAATTAACGGGAACCAGAAAGTTACGAAGACAAAAACTAGTTACAAAATTTACGAATACAAAGTAACTAGTTATCCAATAACGCTTACGAAATCAAGACTGAATTGTAACCAAGACAGTACCAATTATCCCATTATCTAAAGTAACTGAGACAGTTAACTAAGCCAAGTGCGCATTGATATCGCTTATCGGAAACTAGTTATCTCAACTCGTAGCGTAGTACTAATTTCCTGGGCAAGAGATCGTGATTGACATTCTAAATCTATTATACCGTCTGGTGAGCAAAATGACTACTAATTATCCCTTTTTGTGCATATATTGAAAATCTGATGTGTTCCATTCACATGACTTTCTCTACATCTCAGCAACATATTATTAATTATAAGCTTATTCTTCTATTTACTTCATGCTAATCGAGAACAAAATGGCAGAAATAACCTTATTACCTGCTTCCTCGTAAGTAGAAGCGAAATAAGGGAGTACCATAGGTTAAAGTGATAATCAAAAGCTGGTTGCTATGTGACTGACGTTCCTTTGTTTGTATGGATAGGAGTTTACAAACTCCTGTATGAGAAAGGTATACGATTTTTAAAGCTGAAACTAAAAGCAAGGAATATCTCAAAGACGACCAACTCCATGAAAAAATGTATATAACATAAATTGTGTGTTTTATCGCGCTCTACATTTTTTGTGTAGTAAGTTTTTGTCCATCTCTTGCGGTTTAGTAGTTATGCAAAATTCCATAAAATTCATTCAAATAAGGTAGTCTTCAGAGGCTATTCGCAGAAAATTCAAGATATATATTTTATTTGTCAGGTAAAAGCTTTAATATACGATATTTTAATCAAAATCGTTAGAGGCATTTTTGAGAAAATTAATTTTTTTAAAAAAATCCATGTAAAGGGTAGTTGGGGATGGGGGAATTTTTCTCAAAATCTTCGTATCGCATCTCTGGAAGATACTAAACTTAAATACCAAGTGTGGTATTTTACCGACCTTTCGTTTTTGAGTTTACAGACACACACACACACACACACCTACGGACCTTTTTGTTGTTGCTATTCTTCTATCTACTTCATGCTAATCCGTATAAAATTAACAGAAATTGTCTTATTAATTACTTCCTTGTAAGTAGAAGGAGAATAAGGAAATACAATAGTGTCAAATGTGCTATGCGATTGAAATTCCTTTGTTTGTATGGCCAGGAGTTGACAAATTTCATATAAGAAAAGTATACGTATTTTAAGGCTGAAACCAATAACAACGAATATCTCAGAAACGGCCAGTTCTACAAAAAAACAAAAAAAAAAAACAAAAAAAACTAATACGTAAATTATGTTTTTAACAAGATATTCACTTTTTGTATAGTAAGTTTTGTCTATCTTTTACAGTTTATCAGTTATGCAAAATTCAACAAAATTCATCCAGAATGAAGAGGTCTTCAGAGGTTATTCTCAGAAAATTCAAGATATACAGTTTATTTATCATGTGAATATCTTCAATATACAATATTTTAATCAAAATATTTAGAACTGTTTTTAAGAAAATCAATATTTTCAAAAAATTTTCCATGAAAACGGTAGTTTGGAGTGGGAGGATTTTTCTCAAAATCGTCGTGTCGCATCCTTGGAAGGTACTAAACTTAAATACCAAGTTTGGTATTTTATCGACTTTTCGTTTTTGAGTTATCGTGTTCACAGACACATATACACTGATGGACCTTTTTTTAAAAATATTTTTTTTGGATACAGGGAACCCTAAAACGTGTATTTCTGGTGAAATCTCGGTATCGACTTTTTGGGTGGAATGCAATACCTTCTCTATACATTATGTACATAGTACGTGAGGAGAAAGTAAAACTCAAATTTTGTGAGTTAGGTGATCCTATTTTCTGGCAAATTTTCCTTTTAAAATGTTATTGCAGTGGTTTAGCAACGTCTTATGCGAAACTTTACATTTTTATACGCTTAATTTTGGTCACGTTGATGCTGGAAATAGTATTTTATTTTCCTTTGCTATGAGTGCATCACGTGAACCACATTTTAAATTCAATTATTGCGGTTGTAAATCACCGTAATAATCAAAGTGTTGACACATCCAGAGTAATTTAATTATAGATTGCATCAAATAACAAATTAAGTCTGTATCGAGAAGTTCATGTTAAAACATAGTTACAGTTAATCATTACTAGTAACCTTTAGTATAATGTGATTGCGAACGTGATAAACATAACAAATAACTTAATCACTGCTACCTGTTAAGGAACGTTAACGCTCTGTATCTCGTCAGTTATAACTTTTACCGGAAGTAACTAGTTATGACATCCCTATAGTGTAGTACTGACTGCGGCACTCCTTCACACTAGATCCCATTCTACTTCTTCTTCTTCTCTCCCTCTCTGTCTGATCTCAGTCTCTCTCACTCCTCCTCCCCCTCCCTTCCCCTCCTCCCTCCTCTCTCCTCCACCTCACCCCTCACTCCCAATCTCCCCCCTCTCTTCATCTTTCTGCCTTGCAAAGTACATAAGATATGTCTAAGGAAGGCAGCGAACTCGACAGTGAGCAGTTTTAAGAATACATGGTCGACATCTTGAAAATAGGATGGATGCATTTTGTTGTCAAACGAATTTTCGTTTGTGGGGAATCTTTCAGGACAGGCATAGAAGCGAGAGGAAGATTATTGCTTTCTCAACATATGTACACAATAAGTAGAGAAGATACTGTACCCCACCAAAAATTAGATACGTTGCCTTCACTGGAAATACAGTTTTGAGGTCCCTTGATTTAAAGAAAAATTATTTTTAGAAAAAGGTCCGTGTATGCCTGAGAACATCATAGCTCAAAAACTCAGAATCGGTAAAATACCAACATTGGTATTTAAGTTCAGTATCTTACAAGGATGTGACACGAAGATTTTCAAGAAAATCCCCCACCCACGCTACTTACAAGGAACTTTTTTTTGGAAAATTTTGATTTTCTCTAAAATGGCATTAACGATTTTGATTAAAGTCCTGTACCATAAGTTTAAGACATTTTCATGAACAATGAAGTTTATATCTTGAACTTTCTGAAGATCTCTTCATCCTGGATGAATTTTGTATGACTGGTAAACTGTAAGACAGACAAAAACTTACTGCGCAAAAAATGTACCACTCTTTGGAACACACAATTTACGTCAAATGCATTTTTGTAAGAGTTAACCATTTCCGAGATATTTCTTTTTATTTGTTACAATTTTAAAGTACTTATACTTGTGATCGTCATTCGTTTCATATCTCTTTTGTCTTTCTCCTGGCTATGCAAAGAAAACCGAATTCTAATTCACATAGCCAGCATTTAAAACATTTAACTAACGCTTTAATCTAGTGTAGATACTTATATTCCTCCTACTTAAAAGGAACTAAGTAGTAAGACCACTTCTGCTAATGTTTTTATCTTGGTTAGAATGAAGAAAAAAAGGCATGTTCTTTGCAAGAAGAGTTTGTTGCAGAATAGGTAGGGAAAGTCATATGAATCGAACACATACATGTTATACTTTAATGACATTAGTTACAACACATGTTCCAACGATGTATATATCAAGAAAAATCTTCAGAGTATTTACAGAAATGCTATTGATGTGTACTCTTACAAAGAGCGGAAGATGATTCTGAGGAAGGCAGTGAACTCGGCGGTGATGAAGTGTCTTTGAGGACCATTAGCAGTAAGGCATCTTGAAGAATTCCTGTTCGACATCTTTAAAACAGGGTGCTTTCTGTTAAGAGTGAATTGCTGCTTGTAAAGTATCCTTCAGGATAAGTACAGAGGGATGAGGGAGATTTTTTCGTCTCGAAGAAATGTGCTTGAAAACAGCCACGGTCTGTCAAGCACTGAAAGATTATGCGGTTCGGATTTAAGGATAGAGAAATTCTGTGGTGAATATCGGGAACTAAAGTGTTTATGTGTGAGTCTTGATCTGAGATATCGTTGGTTGAGCTCCAAATACAGTAGAATGTATGAATGTAGAATGTATTTGGACTAATTGGGGCTCTAGCTTATCTGGATTAATGAAAGTCCGGATTAAACAAAATAACATGAAAGAGCCAAGCTACATAATTAAACACTTTGTCAAGTAAAAAGAACAAATGATACTTGGTATACAAGATATCGTCGTTGCACAGTACAGAATTAGAAGATGGCAATCAAGACACACTGCCATTGATTACACTTGTCACATTACTGTTTCTGCTCTTTTTCTGTCTTCCTTTGAAATTAATGTCTTTAATAATTAACTCGCCCAGATACCTCAAATGTTCGTAATATGCAGATATGTTTTCATCGTTATCTTCAACAGTCTGCTACTAGCTGCGACACAAATAGAAGGCTGCCTGATGGGAGGCAGTGCGAGTAAAGGTTGTTACGTATTAAACGGTTGTCCAGATTAAGAGAAGTCCGGACAAATGGGGTCCGGATTATTGAGGTTCTATTTTACTTATATAATGATCCGTCAGCAGCTACTTCCTCCAGGTAAAAAAAAAAAAAAAACCCTTGTAATCGAGTGTGGTTCTGTAACTGCCGGCAGCTTTTGCAAAGTATTCTGCTCTTTCGTTCCTTAGCAGTCCTGCATGACTCTGGACCCAATGAAGGTTAATGGATATTGACTTCTTTATATCTTATTATTGCCTTCTCTATTATGCAATGTAGGTGAAGTATAGTACTCCACCCAAAATTTCGCTATTAGAATGCCACTGCAAATTTGTTTTAGGTCCCCTGAATCCAAGAAAAGTATATTTATAAAAGGTCCATGTTTGTGCATATGTGTAACTGAAATCAGTATAACTAAAAACGAAAAGTTCCTTAAATACCAAACTAGAAAACTAAGTTTAACATCTTCCAAAGATGCAACACGCAGATTTTCAAGAAAATCCCCTCATCCTAAAATAACGTGTACATGGAATAATTTTCGAAAATTTTTATTTTCTTAAAAGTCCTCTTACGATTTTTAATAAAATATCATATATTTCAGCTATTTCCATAACAAATTCAATGGGTGTTTTGAATTTTTTGGAATAAGCTCAAAGTCCTCTTCATTCTGAATTGCATGTTATACGTTTTTCTTGCTGTTCAAGCAAACAGAATTTCAAAGTAATCACTTAGTGACAAGTTTTAAAATGTTTTGGCTATCGTTTGAGCCTTGTATGTATCCATTTTCTCTTGTGCTTACAAGAAAATAATAAATAATACTATTTCTGTTAAAGTTTATCTTGATTAAAATGCAGTAGATAAAAGAATACACTTTTATAAGAACAATTTGTGGCAGAATAGCATAGAAATCATTTGAAATCTAGCAGATCAGATTTGTTATTCTGATATCAGGTGGTGGTTATGTTGTCATTTTGCTTGCAATATTAAGAAGAGTAGCTTTGAAGTCGACGTATACAGTGTTGTCAGATTCGTTTCACAAAATATCGCCAGAATTATTTTAAAAATCGCAAAATTCATATTGAAATCGTCCAATTTGACATTCTAATTGTCTTATGGGGTAGGGCTGAAAAATGTCTCTAAGGTTTGGTTTAGAATTTTGTTTGCGTTTTTACATCATGTTTCTTACGGTCAGACCATTGGGATATTGGTTGCAAACTTTACAATAAAAAAAAACAACTAAAAGTTATATCACAAAAACCCACTAACGCCATTACTTCAACTTCACAACTGCAAAGTCCTATCTGCAGGATTTCTCTTAGGAACAAATTGCTTATCGGCAATGGTGTTAACTCGGTAGTATTATAGTTGGTTTCTATTTCTCTTTGGGTTTTATTCATTAGATTACACACACTCTCATAGGGACTAATATCGGCTAGAGAAAAGTTCCCACTCCTAGGGGGGAACAGAACCCGGGACCCTTCGCAAAGCAGTAAGGAAACTCTTGTTAAAGGTTTATCAGATTTTCCCCACTTACCTATTACTAATACTTTATTTACCCAAATTACTATATATACATTAAGATATATTTGCATTCAACTGATGCATTTGATGCATACAGTTCTCTTGAACTCGGTGCGACTGCATTAATAGTGACGTAACAAGGAAAATAGCATAGCTCCTAATTTTTCTTCTGTGTATACAGGATTTTGCACCTTTTTCATAACAGTAGTGACTTAACGAACATATCACTCTACCCATTACTTAATTTTAAAACAATGTACAATTTATTTTTCAAGGAATGCTTTTAAATTATTTTCGTGATTCCAGAAGAAGCCCAAAAATTCGCAAATCACCTCGGTCGGAACACCCATCTTTTAGTAGCCCAAACGGCGACTTTTCGCCCAATCTGGCAACACTGCATGTCTTGAGTTTTCTTTCAACTTATTGCTATAATTCAAGTTACTGCCAAAGTGATATCTGCTTGGAAGATTGAATGCAATGGCGTGTTAGAACTGTGGAATTGCTAAACTATAAAGTAAAAGGCGTCATAAAAGGTTAGGCTGATTGTTAAATGCATACGTCAGCTGTATCTGTGAATTATAAATCTTAAGCAATAAATAAGACATCTATAAGAAGTTTTATTTAGGTTCATCATTATTATAGAAGCATTAAGAGTTAGGAATAGTCAGACGAAGAAGCCTCCAGACACTGGAGCACAGTATGCCACAGTCGGCCTTCCAATGTGACCCCTGGAAGGAACGGGTGAAAGAGAGACCCGAAGGACAACCAGGAGGTTGTGGCAGTTATACGGAGTGTCACATTTACGGAGATGCAATTTGTAAAACAAATGACCTAGTAGTTGGATGAAAACTACGAAGCCCGGAGCTTAAACGCTTACGATGTTATAATCGTCATTGGGGTATGCCATCTCAAAATAATTTGAGACCACCTTGTGTGGTTTATTCGGAAAAAAATATGATGTACTCCATTCACGTGACTTTCTCTACATTTTAGTAACAAATTATTTTTAATAAGCTTATTCTTCTATCTACTTCATGCTAATCGAGATAGACATTAGCAGAAACGGTCTTATTACATAGTTGCATATAATTAGAAGGGAAATAAGGAAATATACTAAGCTAAACCGACAGTCAAATGTTTTAAAATGTGAATGCTATGGGATTGAACTCCATGTCTTTGCCTGGCCAACGTTAACAAGTTCCCGTATGAAAAAAGTATAAGTATTTTAAAACTGAAATCAATAACAAGGAATATCTCGAAAGTGGCCAATTCCACGAAAAAAATATATATGGCATATTTTGTGTGTTTTATCGGGATCTATATTATTTGTGTCATAAGTTTTTGTATATCTTTTACGGTTTACCAGTTATGCAAAATTCAATAAAAATCAACCCGAATAAAGAGGTCTTCAATGGCTATTTCCAGAAAATTTAAGATATACATTTTATTTGCCATGTAAATAACTAAAATATAAGAGATTTTAATCAAAATCATTACAGATATTTTTGAGAAAATCAAAATTTTCAAAATATTTTCCATGTAAAGGGTAGTTTGGGGTGGGGGGATTTTCTTGAAAATCTTTGTGTCGCATCCTTGGAAGATATTGAACTTGAATATCAAGTTTGGTAGTTAACTGACTTTTCGTTTTTGAGTTATGCTGCCTACAGGCGCACACACACACACACGCTTATGCACATTTTTCAGGGGGTCCCAAAACATGTATTTCCGGTTAAATCTCGGTATCGAACTTTTGGGTGCAATAAAATACCTACTCTGTACACTATGTACATAGTATGCAGATACAGTAAAAAAAGCGAGTTAGTTGGGGCATTAATGCTGGGGAATTAATTGCTATGATTTGGGAAATTTAGTGCCGGCACGCTTCCATGGTAGCTCAGTTGTTAGGAACTGGACGGAGGCCAGGAGATCCGTGGTTCAAATCACGGCTATGGCATTAAATTTTTCGGTCTGACTCTACCTTTTCAGAAGATGGCCTTTGTTGACCTTCACAAGGGGTCCAAAATGAACATTAGGAAGTGACAGTTGTACGGAGAGTATTTAAGAGCTGGACAATGTATTCCGGCCTAATGCATTTCTTAGAATTTTAACACGAGAACAATAAAGGTTGGAATGCGGGGCTGGGAGGCAAGGGTTGGGAGAAGACTTGCTAAATATTGTAACAAAGAACATCAGTTACTGCTAAATTACTTATTCTTCACTAGGCACTCCATGTAGTACAACAGCTTATAATTTTGGTACAAAAATAACTGAGTCACAAATAACTCTTCATCTCATACACCGGCACTTGTCGGCTCATTGTATAGTCCATAGTCGGGCTCCGAAAGTTGTAGTTATATAAATTACAGGCAAACACTGGATGAGTTCCTCAAGGAAACAGACAAAAGTCTCTGTTTGCCCGACTATTGTGTCCGTTCGCTCTATTGTTAGAGCAGCTCAAGCAGAAGTCGCTCGGCCCCACGCGCCTCAGTTACAGTATACTTCAATATTACTGTGTAGTGTAGTTTAAATTAGTTACGAACTAAACAATTTACGTACCTTGCTATATACCAGACATTCAAGCTAAGCACTCATTCGAATATTGATATATCCGAGTTGCGTGGCGCACATTTTTCTTCACACTGACCAGACTGAGGGTTGGCCACCAAGTGCACTACGACTTCGAGGGTGTGGTTAAAAATGTGTGACTGAACATTCTAATATTTACTATACATCCACCGTTTTCTACGGTTTTGTTTTACGGTAGTGATGTTTACGCTACGTTTTTGAAGCACTGCAGTTTTTATTTTCCTTGTCTGAATTTAATCATTTTTGCTGTAGGAGCTCCGCCTTGTCCACTGCTTTCTTGCTGTCCGACTTTTTTTTCAAATACACACTATTCGTTGTTACGTAAGCGGGGTCTTTATTTCACTGATGAGCTTCTAATAATTGAAATGTGTTCGGGTATAATGATAGAACATAAGTTCGGCTTCACATGAACATTTTCAAATATTTTTGTTGTTCGTATCAGAGAAGAGAGGAATTCTACCCATAGTGATTTTGGAAATTTGCATTCAGACTCAATGTACTGCTCTAACCATAATCTGAAAACTGGCGTGCGGCTTCGTCGTTTGGTTGAATGGCCATATCTTGTCCGCAACTGGTAGTTTACGGTTAGCGGTTTATCCGCAACCCGAACGTTTATTACAGAACCTTCATTGGATACGTCCGCAACTAGTATTATAGTGTATCATGTTAAAATTGTTGTGGAGGTATAGAGTTCCGTGAGACCTCCAATCTCAGACAGTTGACACGCCATTTATCTAGACAATACATAACATTTACAATAAGCACACGCACAGGTGAAAATTCTGTATTCTGAAACTATAAGTATGATTTGTTTCTTTAATTTAGACCACGTGTTATACACATCCATATTATACGTCCAATTTTCATGTTACTTATAGCTAAGTATTAATAATCGTTTCGTACACATGTCAATATTCCGCTTCTGACTCACAGATAGAGGAAAAGGCTCTTTAGAAGCATCTCTCCGTAGAAATGTCACTCTATGTGAGTTTCACCCCAAAATGCGATCCCAGCAACGATATGTGCTGTAAGTTCGGGGTTCCTAATGCTTCCAACATGACACCAATCCTGACACCGACTTGTCATCCGTTACATAGGGATCACGGGGCTAACCAGACAGCAGTCCCGCCATATGCCAAGGAGGAATACTCCTATAAAGCAAATTCCACCGTCCTGACGCAGCATACGAACCGCATTTCCCGCTCATATAACCCTGAAACAGATAAGGTGAAAGGAAATAACGGGATACAATGGACAGCAATTCGTTATATTGCTCGCGCATTCGTTTTTTAAAAACAGCGAGCCGGGACCTACTCTTCTCTCTATATCCCACAAACTTATGGCTCATATTATTGGTGCAACTTGATTATTACTTATGAATCGACCGTTCTTGAGTACAGCTGAGTGTAAAATATTGTCGTGCACTGATGTTAGTGTGTTTTTACATTTCAGAAAACTTTTTGATAATGCCTGTTTTAATTTCAGAGTTAAAAGGAAAAACAATTCATCAGCAAACCCCTGAGGTGATTGCTTATGTTTATGAATACCGATGAAAGAGGCAAAGCATAAGGATAATTTCTCTAATGAGCTTTTCAAAGAAATCCAGAAACCACAAAAAAGGGGAAAAAAATACTGCAACCTTTGGAGTCTCGCACAATTCCAATAGAAGAATTTTGCGGGAAAAGTAAACACATTAAGATAAGGGTATTTTTTGTACTCATAGGAAAAAGTATAACATCCTGGCAAGAGTAACAGAAACTGACTAATGGAAGAAAGAATTACAGATGGAAAGCAGTGACGAGGGTATTGAGATTGATAGCAAAGTGATAAAGAATATGAAGTATTCTTTGCTAGATATAGAAGCATTAACATATTATAAAATACTAAACCATAGTTTTATTCAGCGCGAAGTGTTGTGTGAAAGGAACTGAAATGTTGCTGTACGGTTTTTAATTTTGTAACGAGTTTACAAATTCTCTATATAGAGACACGCGGAATAAACACACCAGTGATACTTGAGAGGGCGACTTCTTCACAATGAGACGCGCTGTTACTAAAGGCTGGTACGTGACTATCATCCAAACCTTCATTTAAATATTTCAGTGTTCAAGAAATATTGCGCGTGCTATAACACAGAAACTATTCCATCATTTGCTTACCAACCTGGAGAAACTATAAAAAAACCCAAGGTCACAGTAGGAGGCCAACACAAATTGAACCCAGGACCTTTAAATGCGAGCCTCACACATTACCACGTAGCCGAACGGGGTGAAACAAGCAATAAAGGCGAATTTAAATACAACACTGCGCGCATTATTATACGTTTAGTGAGATTTTATATATTAGGTTTGCATTTCCCTTGTTGATTTAGAAGGGAGCCATCTTCTCTGAGCTAATGATGTATTATTCAATTGAATTTAGAAATTTAAATATTTGAAACTTAATTAGGTACTATATTTGTTATCTTGAAAATCGCAGCTCTTTTTGCTCTGAAGCTCTATTATACAGTACACAAAATACTTACCTTTTTCCTATGCATATGCTTAACAAGAATAGATAATTTGAGCTTTGTGGTTCTTGCATTCGACCTCAACAACTGAATTGGTCTTGCTTTTTAGAAACTATCTATTACTGTTTCTGTAAATAAATACGAGTTTCGGAAATCTACAAGCAGCTATTCTTATTCTGTGTTGTTAACAATTATTGGTTCTTAATTTATTTAAATAGATTTGTAGTGTCTCTCTATGTCCTGTGCAAGTGAATCCTTTCAATTAGTGACCAATGCGGTGAAGATCCATCCTTCTGGAACTTCTTCTAGTGGAAGCTTTAGATATTCTCCATAAGGTCTTTAAAAAGTCTGTTGAATTAGCTGTTCACCTAATATTCCGAACCAGGCATTGATTCATTCATTATATCCGAAATGCAGCTTCTTTTATCCAATGAAAACTGACTGTACTCAAGTAAACTCTTTGGGATATATCTTTTCCGATTTGATTCTGTCCTTGTCTTTAGGATACTCTACCTGCTTTGTCTAAATTCTTGGAAATCACACACCCCCTCCCAGCCCTCCATTGTCTGTTAAATGACTACATGCTCTTTGCAAATACATCCGTCATGTAAAGAGAGAGACAACAAGAGTATAAGTGAAATAGGAGTTGAAGCGTTTCGGGAGTGTACATCTCTCCCTTCTTCAGGATGCTGAATGATTGGATCTTTTTTCTTTCTTTTTTTAAAGGGGCGACCCCACACCCGCCGCCCCCGGTGACGATCATCCTCGGAGGCTACATCATCTCCTCATGCACATGCTGTTAGGCTAGAACATGTGAAACATGCAAGAGCAAGGGGTGCTTATTAGTGTAATACTGGCGTTAGTATTCGGGTTCCGCTGAGCACCCCGGTTAGTGAAGGACAGACTTCCTGGCTTGGCGCACACGCGCACAAGCAAGTACTCATACCTGAGTCTGAGCATCACCCAGGAGTACTGGGTTGTTAGTGAGGTTTTGAGGTGCTTATGGTTTGGGTTAGTTGGTGACTATACGGACGGACTGACTTGACCTTTGCTTGGAGTTATCATGTACACAAAATACTCTAGAATCTATACATGCTCTTGGCTACGTGAGACGGACGGACTTGGCAGTCATACAGTTCATGCATTAATGTACGGGAATGCCTTGGTGAGGGTGGTTTTTGGGTTTGGTTGACGGGTGTGTGAGATTACCTGTTTGTCGTCGTCTAGGCACTGTTACCTTTGAGTTAGAGGAATTTTCTTTGTTGATATTTCTGATGGTGTTGGCTATTCTGGTGTTGATCTGCTGACTGTTCATCGGGTTGCGTTGTGTTGGTTGCAATGCAGGTTCAAAAGAAGAACAGAAGTTGTTTAATTAGTTGGGTTCATGAGTCTGTATAGATGTACAGCTATATTGCTGAGGTGTTGCTTGATAGGGATCTATCAAACAGGTGGAGCGGTCTGTGATGTTTATTGTCATCAGTTGTGTAGTTGCCTATTTGTTGCACAGGTGGGTTGTGATGCAGTTTGATGCGGTCATAGAGATCGGAGGCCAGCTTTTTAATGAACTCTTCGAGTGTGTGCATCTTGAGTTCCTCATGTAACTTTCTTGTCGGTACGAAATTTGGAAGTTTGGTGGTCAGACGTAAGATTCGATTTTGGAATTTGTTTAGTGCTTTTTTGATATGGGATGGTGCAGCGTATCCCCATACAGGAGGCATGCGTTAGTATTGGTCGGATTAGAGTTTTATACAGTGTGAGACCAAGTTTAGGACCGAAGACACTGTGGAGGTTGAAGAGAGGATGTAGTTTGCGTAGTTGGGCCTGAGCTTTGTGTCGTGTGTCGGCTATGTGGGCTTTCCAGGTTAGACTCTGGTCCATTGTGAGACCCAAATATTTCACCTGAGGCGACCAGGAGATGTCTTGGCCGAATAGGTGCAACGGCCGGAGTGCATTTGTAGGATATCTGTGCTTGTTTATTTTTGTGAAGATTATGGTCTGAGACTTTCGGTTGTTTGCTTTTATACGCCATTTTTCAAGCCAAGGTTGTAGTGCGGTCAATGCAATTTGGAATCTATTTCGAATTAACGTGGTTTTACCAGATTGGGCTGTGATGCAGGTATCATCAGCATAGTTTGGTATTTAGAGTTTTGGGGATGCGTTTATATAGATGTTGAACAATACGGGTCCAAGGAGGCTGCCCTGGGGGACTCTCGCTCGCATTGTATGTGGGTTGGATATGGTGTTGTCTACGGCTGAAACGAATTGACTGTCTTGGAGGTAGTTTGCAATCAGTTTGATCATAGTGTCTGGTAGGCGGATGTTAAGTAATTTCCGCAGCAGTCCACTATGCCACACCCGATCGAACGCGTTCTCTATGTCGAGCAATACTGATCCTGTGGATGTGTTTGTGTTAAGTCCGTGTGTTATGTGTTCAGTAGTTCGTAGGAGTTGAAGCGTACTAGAATGCTTAGCACGGAAGCCGAACTGTTCATTAATGAGAATATTAATGATTGGATCTTTTTTTTTTTTTTGGAAAGGGGGAGACAGGAAGAGAGTTGGAAGGGAGAAAGATCCTGAGTTGTTTCCTCAGGGGGAGAGCCTGGTGAAAGTAAGGAACAATAGTCGAGGTAAAATTGAGGTGATGGAAATAGAAGGAAAGGGGCTTATGCACCTCCGTTAATAAGGGCAGTCTGCGTTGCTGCCGGACGATATCCGGGAGCGGGTAAAGGATGGATAGCTAGGCATTACCCATGGCCCGAAGACCCTGGGTAATAGCACGTAGGAAGTAGGAGGTGGAGTGAGGGAGAAGTAGGGTGAAACTTTATTTTATTGCAGGGTGGGTGGCTGCATTAGTTTCTTGAGTAGCTCTCATGAAGTTGTATGGCGTAAGTGTTGGCTGGATTGGAGGGGTCAAACATACGTTCTGGTACATAGATGGTGGAACATCGAGTTCTGGAGATGCGCCGAGGCTGCTGGTTAGTAGCATCAGTATTTGTGTGTGAGTCAGTGTTGAGCAGCTGCTCAGTACTAGGGTGTGAGGCCTGTACCTGTGTGGTCTGTGTTGTGCCGCATTGGCTTCTGGATGTTGTGGAATGTTGCAGGAGAGTGGCTTCTATCCGGGTGAGTTTTCTGTGGGAACTGTGTAGGATGTCAGTGTTGTCAGTTCCTATTCTGCCAGTAAGTGTGGTGGTTAGTAGGTCAAGGCCGTCTTTGGTTGCGAAATCGTTGAGTCGCGCTGTGCAACTAGTTGCGAACGTCCTCAACACATTCGCAGTAGTGGCGGTGGTCTGCTGCAAATCCTGGAGCCCGGCCTCGATTGTGTGGAGTTTTCTTAGGGTGGCAGTCTGGGTCTCCGTAATGGCGGCGGAAATGGCAGTCAGCGTCTCCTCCAGGAGAGCCAATCGGGAGTTGATATGCAGGACCTCAGAGTTGAGGTCCTGCACGGCATCCTTCATGACACTGTCGGGCGGCGCTGCTGCTGGTATCAGTGTAGTGATGGTGGCGGCTGGTGTGACCCTCGCTTTGTCTGCTGAGGGCGTGGCGGCGACGGTTGTAGACGAGTGCTGTGTGCGGTGGCTGCGTGGATACAGCGGGCACTGCGCCTGACCCGTGAAATGGCCGAAGCCATCACAGGTGGCGCAGTACCTACGGCGGAGTCTCAAATGATGCGCTGTGCATGAGGCGGTGGCTGTAGGAGCGCCACAGTAGTGGCACCTTGGATTTGCAGAGCATGTTTCGGCGGAGTGGCCAAATTGGCAGCAGCGGCGGCATGGAGTAGGCCTGGGTTCTCTGCTGGCCTCTATGCTAAGGCGTCGCCCAAATATGGGCAGGCCCTCGCATAGGGCAGCCTCAAAGTCCCCGGCCACGGCGAACACAATCCACACTAGAGGGGAAATCACCCTGGTGGATATTATCCTTGTGGCCCTCATTACTGAGGGCCATCTCTGGCGTGCTGCGGTGGTGATGAGCCTAGTAGATAGGTCTCGCGGGACGCCCCTAATCACAGCACTGTACCTCTCGATGAGAAGCGACGGTGGCGGCAGATGCTGTGGAGGCGTCGGTGCTGCGTTGGAAGGTGCGTCGGTGTTGGCTGGAAGCTCTGGTTCTGAGGTGGTGTCGAGAGTAGAAGCCGGCATTAGTTGGGCTTCTTCGGCGGTGGATGATTGGCTGGCCGGTAGGTGCGGCTGCATCTGCCGGCATTCTGCGGCGGCTGGAGGCGGAAGGGTGGCACTGCTCTCAGCCGAGAAGGCCGGTTGGCACTCTGCTGTGGCTTCGGCGGTGTTTGAGGCGGTTTGGTTTCGGCGTTTCTTCTTGGTCATGATGATCTGCGGCGACGATACCTCTGAAGTCCTCATGCCCCGGATTAGATCTTTTTTTTTTTTTTTTTTAAAGGGTAGACAGTAACAGAGTTGGAAGGTTGAAAGAATGGCTTATTTCGCCATTGGGTGAAGTGCGGTGTTGGGATGGGAAGTAACGGATTCAAAGGAGATATCAAGGCGTAGGGAGGTTCCGCTGAGCACCCTCGTAAGTGCGGCAGTTAACTGCTGGCCGAATTGGCGGCTCAGCAGAGGTAGCGGTTGTTCCGGGAGACAGCCATGACCGAGGCCCTGACTGCCCCCCGGGGAGTAAAGGAGGGATTTAAGGGAGTTCAGGGTGTCTTTTATTTGTGGATTTGTATTTGTTTTGTTTCGCCCAGCCTTAAGAAAGGCTGAGGCTTGGTATGTGTTCGGGGAAGGTCAGTTGGTATGTCGTTAGTACGTCACAGTATGGTTGCTGTAGTCTTTGTTGTTGGCTTCGACGTAAGCGTCGAAGAGGGCCAGATTGCGCCTTCTTCTTCTTCTTCTTCTTCTTCTTCTTCTTCTTCTAAGGCTTTGAGGTGTCAGTGGTACAAGGTGGCTTTCAGTCGAAGAGGGTGGAGGTGTGTGCCTTCGTGGCGTGGTTGCTGTCTGTGTCGAAGTTTCTGATGTTGCGTCTGTGTCTGTGTTATGTGATTGTTGGTCGGTGTGTTGTAGCGTGAGTCGGCTGAGGCCTTCATCCAGGGTCTTGTAAATTTCTGCGGTGGTGTTCAATACGGCCCTTCGGGTGCCTGCTGTGATCTGTTGCAAATCCTGGATTCCTGCCTCAATGGTCTGGAGTTTTTGGTGAAGGGTTTTGGTCGCAGGGGAGGCGGCGGCGATGGCGGCTACAGCTTCCTCCAAGGCCATCAAGCGGGCGCTAATGTTCAGGACCTCACAGTGCAGGTCCTGAACGGCATCCCGGGTGGCGACGTCGTTAGCGGCTACAGTCTCCCTTGGTTGGTGTGTGGTAGTGGTCTGTTTTGGCTTCTTCTGTGATGCTGTTGTGGTTGAAGCAAGGGTCGGTACATCGCGGCTGCAAAGGTACTGTGAAGTCATAGTGGTGCTGGTGGTGGCGGCGGAGATGGTTGGCATCAATGCTGCTGTTGTGTAGGCGGTGTTGGCTGGTGTGGCTGACGGCTGTAGATGTCTGCTGCGTGGGTATTTTGGGCACTGCGCCTGACCCGTAAAGTGGCCGAAGCCTCTACAGGTGGCGCAGTATCTGCGACGGTTCGTCAGTGTATGTGCCGTGCATTCGGTCGTTAATGAAGACGCGCCACAGTAATGGCAGCGTGGTTCAGCTGCGCAGGTTGCTTCGTGGTGGCCAAATGCACAGCAGCGGCGGCATGGACGTTGTTGGGACCCTCGGCTGGCCTCAGCGCTAAGGCGACGCCCAAACATGAGCAGGCCGTCGCGCAAAGCCGCTTTGTAGTCTCCAACGTCGGCGAGTTCCAGACGTGGGAGCGGGGTGGGGCCTATCCCTGATTGTATTCTTGTGGCCCTCAGTACTGAAGGCCAGAAAAGGCGGGCGGCGGTGGCTAGTAGGTGGTCACGGGGGACTCCGCTGATGACCACGCTATTACGCTGCAAATTTGGCAAAGTGGCGGTCTGCGGCGGATGCCGGATTGGATGTTTTTTTTTTTTTTTTTTTTTTGGAAAGGGGAGACAGAGAGAGAGTTTGGAGGTAGAAAGAATGGCTTATCTCGCCATTAGGTGAAGTGCGGGATTGGGAAGGAAGTATCAGGTTCGAAGGAGATAAGTCGGGATGGGGAGGTTCCGCTGAGCACCCTCGTTAGTGCGGCGGTTGCTGCTGGCCGAATTGGCGGCTCAGCAGAAGGTAGCGGTAGTTCCGGGTGACAGTCATGACCGAGGCCCTGGTTGCCACTCGGGGAGTAAAGGAAGGTTTGGTAGGAATACAAGGTGTCTTTATTTTCAGTTTATTTAGTTTTCCTTAATAAAGGCTTTGGTGTTGGTGTGCTATTTTTTGTGGCTTGTAGGGGAGGAAAGTTTTCGTTGAGTCGGTCCAGGTCTTTGGTTGGCTGTTGTGAAGTACTGTGATGAAGTGGAGTGAGTAAATCAGTAAGTGATGGGGAAATGAAGGGCGAAAAGGTCAGTGCAGTCTGTGAGATAGTGTCCGTGGTCCGTCTGCAAGTTCGTGGGTTTTTGGTGGCGTCAGTATTACCGGTCAGTAGTCTGTGGTTTACTGCTGTAGTCCGTCTGATGATGCCGTCGTCTAGTGATGTTTGTGTGCAAACTGCATTCAGTTGTGTGGTGCAGCTGGCGGCGAAGGTCCTTAGTGCGGTTGCGGTGGCAACGGTTGTCTGTTGGAGGTCTTGGACTCCGGCCTCAATATTGTGTAGTCTCCGGAGTAGGGTGGCGTGTGTCTCGGCAATAGCGGTTGTGACGGCCGACAGCGCCTCCTTTAGTAATGTGCTGATGTGCAGGACCTCGGAATGAAGGTCCTGCACGGCGTCCTTAATGGCATTGTCAATTGCTGTTGGTGCTGGTTGAGGTGGAGTGTTGATGATGGCTGGTGATGAACTAGTAATGTCTGCTGGAGGTGATGCGGCGGTGACTGGTCTTGGATGTGGTGGTCGGCGTCTGTTTGGGTGGAGCGGGCACTGCGCTTGCCCCGTGTAATGGCCGAAGCCATCACACGTCGCACAGTACCTGCGGCGGCGACGAAGGTCATGGGCTGTGCATTCGGCAGTGAGGCTGCGGGAGCCACAATAGTGGCAGCGTGGTGCAGCACTGCAAGCTTCAGCGGTGTGGCCGAATGCACAGCAGCGGCGACAGGGGAGTTGGCGACTAACTCTGCTAGCCTCAACTATGTGACGGCGCCCATAAATGAGCAAACCGTCAGTCAGGGCTGCCGTGTAGTCAGCCCGTATTACTGAGGACCATTGGTGACGAGCAGCTGCGGTGACGAAGCGATGGGGGAGGTCCCTCGGAACTCCCAGGATCACCGCGCTGTGCCTCTCAGGAAGCACAGGTTGGGTAGACTGCGTCAGCGGATCGGTTGGAACGGCGGTGGCTTGTAGAAGTTGAGCCGGCGGCTGTGGATCCAATTTAGGTGTGGCTGTGATGACTTCCGGTGTGGAGGTGGTCAATATGATGCTTGCGTTTGTGGTCGAAATTTGTGTGGGCTGCGGTGTCTGTGCTGATGGAGCTAATGGCAGCGTCGGCGTCGGAGCAATATCCGGTTCAGAGGATGCGGCGGTGGATGATGGTGAAGATGGCGATGAGGCAGCGACGACTGGCGTTTGCACTGGCGGTTGCCCGGCAAGAGCGGGAGCTAAAGCCGGGGAAACCGTCCAAAACGCGCTATTGTTCTTTGAAGATGTCGGCGGCGACTCGTCCGGTTCCGGTGAGGTTGCGGCGGTAGTCTTCTTCGTGCGGCGACCTTTCTTCTTCGTCATCTCGGCGAGTCCCCAGCCGGATTGGATTTTTTTTTATTGATGATGGGGGAAAAGGCAACTAACGCCCTAACCCCAGGCAAGCCTGGGAGTGTGAGACTCCCCACCCTGGACTCGAACCAGGGTGGCACTACTCACAAAAAACCCCCACCGGAAGTAGGAGGCCCATGCCTCTCTGTTGCAGTACCGCATTAAGCACCTGCGTATTCTTGGTGATACTGAATGCTGCCTGCCAGTGGCAGTAACAGCGAGTGATGGAGATGTTAGCCAGTGGACACACATGACTTACGCCCTGAGTGCCCCGCTGGAGAAGTAATTGGTGTATGTGATGGGTAGTTAATGGTGACGCTTGTTAAGTATGAGGTGATTCTTCCGGGTGTACCCTTGTTCGGAGTGGTGTTCTCTGAGCAATTGCTGCGCTGTCTTAGGCTGCTGACGGAATGGTCCTTCAGCTACCTGCTGTTGGTAATTTTGGACGCTGGCTATCCGGTTGGACAGCTCAGCGGTGGAGGCCTGTAGAGTGGAGATGGCGGCGGTGTTGGCAGCTTGTAGGGCGTCGATCCTGGTGGACAGGTCGGCGGCTGTAGTCTGCTGGCTGGTGGCTGCTACTGCGTTGCAAGCTTGGAGTTCCTGCAGCTTTTGTGTGAGGAGGCTGCATGTCTCTTCCAGAGCAGATAGTCGAGCGCCGACGTTCAGGATCTCCGCGTGGAGGTCCTGAATGGCTTCTCGCGTCGCTGCGTCTGTTGAGAGTGCAGGTGGTGAGGCCTCGGTGGTTGATGTCTGCGGTGGAGTGGTGCGGCGCGCAGGAGGTGGTGATGAAGTGCTGCTCCTTGGGTAGAGAGGGCACTGCGCTTGCCCTGTGAAATGTCCTGTGCCACGGCAGGTGGCACAGAACCGGCGGCGACGGCGTAGATTGTGCTCAGTGCACTCAGCGGTGGTGTTGGCGGAGCCACAGTAGTGGCACAGCGGCGACGAGGAGCAGGTGTCGGCTGTATGCCCGAAGGCACAACAGCGACGGCAGGGCCGGTGACGTTCCATCTTGCTGGCCTCAACGACCAGGAGTTGCCCTAACAAGGGCAACCCTGACGCCAAGGCAGCGTCGAGGTCCCAACGATCCTGAAGCTCCAGCCTCACAAGTGGTGTAGGTCCCCGGTTGCAAATTATCCTTGTGGCCCTCAAACAAGAAGGCCTCTTGGATTTCGCTGCGGCGAGGAGGTGCCGGGTGGAAAGGTCCCTAGGGACCCCCCGTACCACGGCACTGAACCGGGACGGCGGCAACGTGGAGCTGGGCGGCGGCGGCGGCGGTGATGGCGGCAACTGCAGCAGCAGTTGCGGCGAGGGTGTGGTGGCGGCCGGCGGCGAAGCAGGGCTTGCCGGGACCGGTTGCAACGGAGAAGCTGCCTCCTCGGCGGCTGCCGAGGAAGAGGCGGAGGGTGCTGCCTTAGCAGCGGCGATTCTGCGCAGTCTCTTCTTGGCCATCTTGACGAGTCGAAGAAGAAGCTCCGTCGGGTCACCGATTGGATCGGTATGGGGCTATTTATATATACATCGGGCACGGACCGCGTAGAAAACGCGAGGAGGCCTCCGTTGGGGAGTGTGCATGCTTCTCACTGTTTCTTCTTTAGACCTTGCAGGATATTTATTGTGGTCCTGCGTGATGGAGCCAAGTATGAAGCGTTTTACTCCCACGTTGACGTGTGGTTCTGGACTCACTCCACTGCCAAGATAGCAGATCTCTCCACGTACCTGATAGTTAACACACTTTCACCAGCATCTATTCGTTTTATTCTTGGCTATAAGTAACACATACTAATACAAGCTAATTGATTATGATTATTTCTAAGAGCCTTCTTTTCTTTAACGACGTAGATTTACTTCTCTCACAGGACTGATTACTTTTACACCGTATAATAACCTGACAACGAGTATGCGCTGGTAATAACTGACTGCGTGAGTGTGGGTCATAGTGACTTAGTGTCCTCACATCCTACAATCTACTACTTATATAGTAGATTTTGCTGTCATGGCTGCTTAATTCTGATTGGTAAGAAAGACCGCGAACTTGGCGTCTAGGTAGCCCATAATGCATCTTTCTTTACCCAGAATGCATCATAAGCCCCTCCTGACCATCACCACACAATGAAGAAAAACTCGTTTCTCTGCAATTTGGTTCTTTACTAGATTGCGTCTTCATTTATTCCTCTATTGCACGCACATGCACAAAAGTACGTGTCTAAGAAAAGCGTTCTTTCACAAAGAGCCTTCCCCTCTCCAAAAGTCTTGTTTGGTAAACAACTTTGAGTTATGCTTGCTAGAAGCTAGCTTTACACTTTAAATGGATTAAATGATTGATAATTAACACTTTTAAATACATTAGTTAATTAATAATTGACAGAAAATATAATAATCATAGTACCGAGGCCGACTAACGGTCTCAACCTGACAAGTTAAAAATCACAGACTCTTATGCATGCTATGACGGCTATCAGTTCTATTATTGTGGAATTAGATGTCATCGCTTAAGAAAACATCCCTTAAAAAATCTGAATTTATTTGGATTTGTTACAATAGTCATTGCTGTTCAGCTATTTTAATTTAAAAAAAAAAAAAGATTACATTTTATTGAAATAATTTTAATTTTGTGACTTTAAATCATTTGCAATAGGTAAGATTAAGTAAAACTCCGAGTTAGGATATAGCAAATATTTGGAGAGCCTGGTGTACTTATAAGTGGTACGGTGAAATTTACTGCGGTGCAATATGCGCATTACTGATGTTGAAATCTTGTGTTCTGCCCATCCCCTGGAGCTGGTATTTTGATTATTTGTTACTGCGTTTCGCGCAATAAAATTAATTCGGGTCTTCAGCAGTCACTGGATCATTGCGAGTCACCTTGACTGACCCTGCTCCAGGAAGGTGTCTTTTAACCCACCGAAATGTGTCCACATTGGTACTCTCCTTCTTGGAAACTTTCTTCACATAGACGCCTCGCTAAAAGTGCATTACACCTTGGTTCTCCATAGACCAACAGAAGTCAACATTTTCGTCATTTGAATAAATGCTTATTTATGAAAAATAACTATGTTTGGTAGAAACCCTTTAAATACTGTGTAGGTAGACCTTAGAGAGTTGATTTGGACCAGGCATTGACGCAAGAGGGATGGTTTGAATACTTTCTCTATGAAAGCGGTTCGGTGCAATTGATACAAAAGGAAAGACCACATCAATTACAACATAACTCGGTCTTCTAGAGGAAGAGATGAAGAATTATTTGCATATGACGACGGCGACGTGCGATGAGGAGTATTGTGATTCCACCTTAGCAAAGGTTTAACCTCATAGAGACAGGAATGTGGAGTTTGCAGGATATCGGGTGAAAATAAGATTGGGGAGTGAAACGAGATAGCAAGATCGCTCCTCAATGGTTGATAGTCATGGTGCAATGGCGGTTGTGCACCGCTGGTGTAAGTCTATTTCAATGAGTTTTATTTTAAATTTAGACGTCCAAGCAACTCTTAGAAGGATTGCATTGGAGCTCAGCCTTAAATTTGCATATGGGACAAGCTACGACATGCATATGATTTAAGAAAGCCTAAAAATAACATGAAAATATACAAAGATTTAATTTGCAATGAGTACTTCACCCATACTTTGAGGGAGGTAAAGAACCCCGCCAATCCCGTGGGTAGAATTATGTTCGGAAAATGGAGATGGTGATGCTGATAGGGATGGTTCTATAGTATGTCATTATCAACATAAACAGCTCTGCGCCATTATGGGCCACATTTTTGTACGTCATTATATAATACATTCTTATAGGTTACACAAAAATTAAGTTAATTACATAATTCGTTTATCAAGATTTTAAAAGCCGTTCATACAATGCTGCCTGCAAACACTAGATCATTAAAACAGCTTCAGATGGTCTTTGGATCAGAGCACAAAGTCATTAGAACTTCATAAATAAAAATTCTCAACCATTGATTTTTAGGTACACATTCCTGTCTCTCAAGCAATAATCCACTTGACCAATATCTTTGCTGAGATTTTTTATAACAAAATATTTTCGCATAATTTGTTTCGCAATTGGCTTACCCTCCCCATAATTGTAGGACTGACACCCCCCTAAGACTTACAAACCAATGCCTAGGGGCCCGAAGTCTGTCGGGGAGACTGCGGCACGAAACCACAGAATGGAGAACCTGTTACGAAGGGTCGGTCCGTAGCCAGGCGTGGACATGAAGTGAATTATATGAAATGTAAGTGAAATTGATGATTGGAAAGGGGATGATGGAGCAATTGGTGTAATGAGTGGCGGGGAAAACGGAAGGAAACCCGTCCAGACGCCGCTTCGGCCACCACGAATCCCGCTTGGTATCGAACCCAGGCCACCTAGAGGGGAGGCGAGCGGTCTAACCACTCACCCGCGGCGCCGTCTTTTTGTAAGATGCTGGTTTTAAATTCTTCAAGGAGTTTTAAGCAATCTAAATCTTATTTTTATTTATAAACTTTTATAATTCATGTTAGTTAGAGACCAATTGGTGTTTTAAGAAATAGGAGCTGCAAAGTACCAGGGTTTTTTATTTTACTTTGTTTACTTATTTTGTCAAAACAGGAGGTATTTTACCCAAGGTTGCACGTATAGGTGGAAAATCTTGGTACAATACGGCTGCCTCACTTGGTACACGAGTTCCCATTCTTTCACCAAGCATCATCTGTGGTTTGCATCGGAGGGTTCGGAGTTGGATCACCGTGGCCGGTGCATAGGTTTCTTCGGGGTTTCCCCGGTCGCCAGGCAAATGCTAGGTAGGTTGCTTACACCTTTCCACCATTTCCTTTTCGCATCACTTCGCAATCATCTCTGTTTCAAGGTTCAAGGACAGGCGACGATGTTCGGCAGGTTGCAGCAGGATTGCGCATTGTAAAAAGGGTTATGGTGACAGAGTCGTCGACGAAAACATTCGACCCACCTTTGGGTTTAGGGTTCCCTCTAGGGGTCCGTTGGGAGGCTTGGAGCCCGGAAGTAGGCCCTAGGAAGGCATCAGAGGCGTTCCAACTATAACCAATATGAACTCGGTCCATGCTTGCGTTGATCGTCATCCGGATCTGGTCGTCCTTCCTCACTCTCTGGGGTATGAGGCTAAAGGCTACAAGGGCGTACATCCGGTGTTCTGTTTCAGTGACCCATCAATTTCTATTTCCTACTCCTACGTCCATCCTTGCGCTTAGTATTCGTTTTCTGAAATATTTAAAATTAATTTCATATACAAACTACCAACGATTTTAAATTACACGATATACATAAAACTGTCCATTATATTGCTGTGTTTTTATACCTTTGTAAAGTTATTCAACATACGAGTATTTTTCAAATGAAATAGTTACCATATGTAGAACACGTCATGCTAGACCTTGAAATAAATAAATAAAAAAAAAAAAACACTGACCGATTGCAAAATGTTCTACTTCAACAGAAACTGGTTTGCAGTGAATTCTAGGCGGAACTTGATTATAGCTTATTAATTAGTCTCATCTGAAGCACAGAGGGCGTTAAATAGAACTATCATATTCCTCTCCTTATTTCAAAATTAATTATGCTAGCCAAAATGTATACCTCAAATGGAAATTGTTTATAAGAAATTGAGGAGTTAGCTCCATTAGAGGCATATACCAACACATGTCCTTTTTACTTTCTCTAGCATGTATGTACAATGTGCAGAGAGAAGGTATGGTATTCACCCAAAAAATCGATACCGAGATTTCACCGAAAATATATGTTTTAGAAGCGTCTTAATCAAAAAAATGCACTTTTAGAAAACGGTCCATGTGTGTGTCTGTCTGTTGATAACATAACTCAAAAACGAAACGTCGGTTGAATTCCAAACTTGGTAGTTAAGTTCAGCATTTTCCAAGGATGCAACACGAAAATTTTCAGGAAAATTCCCGTGCTCATCTACCCTTTACAAGGAAAATGTTTCCAACAGTTTTTTTTTTTTTTCTCAAATATGGCTGTAACGAATGTGATTAAAATGCCATATACTCAATACCTAACTTTATGCCAAACAAAATGTATATCTTGAATTCTTTGGAAATAGCCTCTGAAGACTTCTTCATTCTGGATGACTTTTGTATAACTTTTAAGTAATTAGTAAACGGATAAAATAGAGAAGAACTTACTACAAAAAATATATAGATCTCGTTAAAACATACAATTTGTCATATGCATTTTTGTTGTTAACCGTTTCCGAGATTTTCCGTGTTATTGCTTTCATAACATCTCGGAAACGGTTCCTCCGACAAACCTCTAGAGGGAGCTCTGAAACCCTAACAACAGCGGATAACCTTATTTACAGTGGGAAATCCAACATCCAGCCACAACCCTCCTGGTCCTTCAACCTTGAAAGAGAGATGTTTAGGAAATGATGGTAACAGGACATAGTGCACCGAAATATTCGGGGGATGCAAGGAAAATAGCAAGCATTTGCCTGATGACCCGGGCAACCCCCCCCCCCCAAAGTCTATGAGTAAGGCAGGCCGACCACGGGAATCGAAACCGTGACCTCCCGAATGCGAGCCAGAGAGCCATCCCACTCGATCATGTTGGAACTAACTCCTGAACTAGCCTCTATAACAATTCTGTGTTCCGTGTAAAAACATGTATACAGACAGTACTCGGTAGAGAAAGTAAAAACAATCCATCAATTTGCTACTTTAAAGCAAAGAACATTTTTTCTCTTAAGCCCACCTCTGTAGCGCAAGGATAGTGTGTTTTCCTCAGATTCAAAAGATCCCGATTTTGAGGATGACTAACACGGATAAGTGTTTTTACCTGGATTATCCATTACTCTGAGAAAACGAATGTCGAGTAACTTTAAACTCCATGGAACCTAGGCTTATTTGAGATTCATTTTACGATTGTATACATTGTCCGATACTACCTGCCAAGTTAGAGAAAGGACGATACAAAATCTGTTGATGACAACTTTAATTCACCAGAAAAATTCTGGGATCAATCAAAAGCTTTCCATTGACCTAATCCTAATCTGCTTTTATCAATATAATATAATAATATTAAGAGAAAGCTTATAAATAGGATTGAATAATAATAATAATAATAATAATAATAATAATAATAATAATGCTTCTATCTACTTCATGCTCATGGAGATAAACATTAGCAGAAATGCTTTTTTTACTTTCTCTATACGTACTATGTACATAGTGTATAGAGAAAGTATTGCACGCCACCAAAAAAGTTGATACCGAGATTTCACTGGAAATATATGTTTTAGGGTCCCTTGTATCCAAAAAAAGTATTTTCAGAAAAAGGTCCGTGTGTCAGTGTGTCTCAAAAACGAAAAGTCGGTAAAATACCAAACTTGGTATTTAAGTTTAGTATCTTCCAGGGGTGCGACACGAAGCTTTTGACAAATATCCCCCCACCCCAAACTACCTTTTACATGGAACTTTTTTCAAAAATTTTTATTTTCTAAAAAATGGCTCTAACGATTTTGATTAAAATATCGTATATTAAAGATATTTACCTGACAAATAAAATGTATATTTTGAATTTTCTGGGAGTAGCCTCTGAAGACTACTTTATTCTAGGTCAATTTTACGGAATTTTGCATAATTGCTAAACCGTAAAAGATGGACAAAAACTTAGCACACTACAAATTAGAGCTCTTTAAAACACACACTTTATATTATATACGTTTTTTCGTGGAGTTGATTGTTTTTGAGATATTCCTTGTTTTTGGTTTCAGCTATAAAAAACTTAATACTTTTCTCATACAGGACTTTGTGAACTCGCGTCTATACAAACAAAGGAACTTCAGTCACATAGCAACCAGCTTTTAACTATCACTTTAACCTATGGTGCCCCCTTATTTCGCTTCTACTAACAAGGAAGTAAGTAATAAGACTATTTCTGCTAATTTTGTAGAGAAAGTCATGTGAATGGAACACATCAGATTTTTTCCTTTGTAGCTCAAAGCCCTTTAACCTGGTGGTATATCGGACGATGAATGAAATTGGTGAAATGATGCTGAAATGATCACGGGGTCCATGGAACTCAAAGTTATTCGACATTCGTCTTCTCAGGATAAGGGAAAACTCCGAAAAAACCTTGTCCAGGTAACTCTACCCTAAGCAAGATTCGAACTTCCGACCTGTTAAATATGAGGCAGACACACTACCACCACACTACCCAGGTGGGCAGAAATGTTTTATTGTAAGAAGAAAGGAAATAAGGGAATACACTAGGCTAAAATGGAAGTCAAATGTTTTAAAAGTTGGTTAGTTGGTTGCCATGTGGATGAAATCGTTTCTTTGCATTGCCAGGAGTGACAAATTCCCGCAAGTGAAAAGTTTAAAGTATTTTAAAACATAAACCAATAACAAAGAATGTCTAAAAAAAGGTGTCAGCTCTTGAAAAAATGTACGAGTATATGTCATAAATTATGTGTTTTAACGAGATCTACATTTTTGGTGCAGTAAGTTTTTATCTAGCTCTTAGGGTTTACTACATAGTTATGGAAAATGCAGCAAAATTCATCCAGAATAAAGAAGTCTTCAGATGATATTCATAGAAAATTCAAGATATACATTTTAATTGTTATGTAAATATCTTTAATATATGGCATTTTAATCAAAATTGTTACAGCAATTTTTGAGAAAATCAAAATTTTCGAAATTTTTTCCATGTAAAGATAGCTTGGGGTGAGGAGATTTTCCTAAAAAATCTTCGTGTCGCATCTTTGGAAGATATATCAAACTTAAATACCAAGTTTGGTATTTTACCAACTTTTCGTTTTTGAGTTATCGTGTTCACAGACATACGGACACATACGGACCTTTTTCTAAAAATTGTATTTTTGGATATAGGGAATTCTAAAACGTGTATTTCTGGTGAAATTTTGGTATCGAATTTTTGGGTGGAATGCAATATTTACCTACCTATACAATATGTAGAGAAAGTAAAAATAAAAAGGGATCAGCTGTAACCAAAACTAAGGTTAGGCGCAATAGGCCCTCAGCGCCTACTCTGCTCCAGAGTCTGTGGCTCGTCCATATGTATTGTATTTTAAAATGATTGCTATAAATTTGGCCTTCTCTCCGCTTGTCTTGTAAAACATCCAAGGTGAAGGTAACCTTGTATTTCTTTTTGTCTTGCTTTCTTCTCAGAGTGAAACTTAATATTAAAGCAGAGGCATAATTTGGTATAAGTGAAGGTTTTCTTCATTACGTGATGGCGGATTAGTTACTTGTATATATATGTACATGTAATATGCGATCCACCAGCGAAGCAACCTTCAGGAGCGGAGTGCTGTGCATTGTGTAGATTTCGGTGGCAAGTTGTTCGCTCGGCTACTGTTTCCTTGTTTACGTGAACAACGCAAAGCTCCTCCCATTTTGCCCCTGATGTTTTCTTGAAGGACACACCTAATTATATTATAAATAAGGTTGCGCTTCCACTCGCTCAGCACCCCAGTATTGCAGTGGCTTCTATCCAAATCTTTCCTCTTTGGGATTAGCATCTCTGTACTTTGGTGAGTACCATACTTTGCATTTCATTTCACATAAAGTTCCAGTGTTTACTTTCTAGGCTATTTATCTATACTAAAAACAAATTTATTGCATTTCACCCAAAAATTTAATGCCGCGATACCAGGAAATGCACGTTTTAAGACCGCTTGAACAAAAAAGAAACACTTTTAGAAAAACATCTTACTGTTTGTGTGTACGTGTGTTATGCGTCAGTGTGTCTGTGATCAACATAACCCTAAAAATTCACCCATATATCAAACTTCGTTCAGGATACGACACAAATGTTACGATACCCTTTACAGGGAAATGTTTCGTAATTATTTATTACTTTCTCTACACGTACTATTACATAGTTTATAGAGAATGTATTGCATACCACCCAAAACTTCACCGGAAATACACATTTTAGGGTTCCCTGTATCCAAAAAAAGTATTTCAGAAAAATGCAAAAACGAACAGTCGGTAAAGTACCAAATTTGGTATTTAAGTTTAGTATCTTCCAGGGATGCGACACAAAGATTTTGAGAAAAATCTCCCCACCACAAACTACCCTTTACATAGAAACATTTTTGAAAATGTTGATTTCTCAAAAATGTCTCTAACGATTTTGATTAATATACCGTATATTAGATATTTATATGGCAAACAAAATGTATATCTTGAACTTTCGGGAATAGCCTCTAAAGACCACTTTATTCTGAAGTAATTTTGCTGAATTTTGCGTAGCTGATAAACCGTAAGAGATAGGTAAATATTAATTCACAAAAAATGTAAATCGCGTTAAAACATACAATTTATGTCATATAGGTTTTGTTTCGTTGAATTGACCATTTCTGAGATATTGCTTGTTATTTGTTTCTGATATAAAATACTTAAGCTTTTCTCAGACGGAAAGTTGTAAACTCCTGGCACTGCATAGAAACGGAGTTTATCCATATGGAAACCAGCTTTTAAAAGATTTGACTATCGCTTTAGCCTAGTGTATTTCCTTATTTAAAAGGAAGCAAGTAATTAAGACACTTTCTGCTAATGTTTATCTCGATTATCATGAAGTTGATAGAAGAATATGATTTTGAACAATAATTTGTTACAGCAATGTAGAGAAAGTCACGTGAATGTAACACATAAGATTTCTCTAAATTAGTTGTTACTATTCGGCATTATGTCATTTATGGACTATCGAAATGCGTTACTCAGTTATTAATTTATTCTGTAACACATACTGTCACTGAAACAATGAAATTCAAATTAAATGTACATATCAGTGGTGTTCAGCAATTCCAGAGAGGACTAAAAATGACCATTTAGTGGAGATTTCAGAATTTTGAGATTTTCCTTCAAAACTTAATCCTACAAATGTTTAAGTACATGCTTCAGAAAGATAAGCCCTCCTTTGCTAAGGTCAGCTGATTTAACACTCACGTTTGAGAGACAATTTTTATTTTTAATACTAAGAATCATTTCCTTCGCTTTTAAATTTCCTCTCTTTTTGTACTTAAATAACTACCTTCTTCAAATATTGAGCCATACATACAAAAAGTTTATAGTTGCAGCTAAAGTACCTGAACAAAATTATGAATAGGTTTTGCTTCCATCTTTTAATATATTACTTTCTCTATAGGCACTATGTACATGGTGTATAGAGAATGTATTGCACTCCACCAAAAAATTCGATACCGAGATTTCACCGAAAATACATGTTTTAGGACCCCTATATCAATAAAAAGCATTTTCAGAAAAAGATCCGTATGTGTGTCTGTGTCCGTGTGTCCGTGTGTCCATTTGTCTGTGTTTCTGTGTGTCTGTGTTTCTGTGAACACGATAACTCAAAAACGAAAAGAAGCTAAAATATCAAACTTGGTATTTAAGTTTAGTATCTTCCAGGGATGCGACACGAAGGTTTTGAAAAAAAAATCCCCCCACCCCAAACTACCCTTTACATGGAATGGCTCAAATGATTTTGATTAAAATATCCTATATTAAAGATATTTACCTGACAAATAAAATGTATATCTTGAATTTTCTGGGAATAGCCTCTGAAGAGTGGTTTATTCTTGATGAATTTTACTGAATTTTGAATAACTGCTAAACTGTAAGAGACGGAGAAAAACTTACTAAACAAAAAATGTAGAGCACGTTACTACACACAATTTATGTTATATACATTTTTTTCGTACAACATACATTTTTCATACAGGAATTCGTCAACTGCTGTCCATATAAACAAAGGAACTTCAGTGATATAGCAACCAGCTTTTGATTATCACTTTAACCTATGGTACTCCCTTATTTCACCTCTACTTACAAGGAAGCAAGTAATATGACTATTTCTGCTAATGTTTTACTGATTAACATGAAGTAAATAGAAGTATAAGCTTTTTAAGAATCATTTGTTGCAGAGATATAGAGAAAGTCATGTGAATGGAACACACCAGATTTTTTTTATTGTATTCAACTTATATTGGCTATGTGATATATCTTTTATATAGAATGACGTAAAATGGAAACAACTATACAAATTATTTTGTGTGAACTTGTGGAAATTTTCAGCTCTTCTTACTTTCTCTACACGTACTATGTAGATGGAAATGTTATAGAAAAGGTATTGTAATGCATCCAATAATTTGATGCCGAGATTTTACCGTAAATACCTGTTTTAGGATCTCCGAATCTAAAACAAAAAGCATTTTTAGAAAAAGGTCAATGCTAAATACTAAACTTGGTATTTAAATTTAGTATCTCCCAAGGATGCGGCACGAACATTTACTAGAAAATTCCCCTCACCCCATCTATCCTGAACATGGAAACATTTTCGATCATTTTCATTTTCTCAAAAATGGCTCTAACGAATTTGATTAAAATGTCGTATATTCAAGATATTTACATGACAAATCAAATGTATATCTTGAACTTTGTGGGAATCGCCTCTGAAGGCCCCTTTATTCTCGATGAATTTGCTGAATTTTGCATAACTGGTAAACCGTAAGAGGTAGACAAAAATGTAGATCTCGTTTATATATATATAATGCGCGTTTTTGGTGGAGCTGACCGTTTCTAAAATATTTATTGTTATTCTTTTCAGCTTTAACATACCAATACTGTTCTCATGCGGGATTTTGTCAACTCCTTGCCATACAAACAAAGAAATTCCAACCACATAGGAACCAGGTTTTAAAAGATTTGACTATCGCATTAGTCTATGGTATGCCCTTATTTCGCTTCTACTTACAATGAAGCAAGTAATAAGACAATTATCTGTTAATTTTATCTTGATTAGCATGAAATAAAAGAATAAACTTTTTAACAATAATTTGTTATGGAGAGATAGATAAAGTTATATGAAGGGAACACATCCGATCTTCAAAATTAAAACGAAATTCTAGGAAAGATAAATCCTGAAAAACATGTAGTAAAAACTTAAGCATAGAACTGATCTTAAACCTCGAGCCGATGATCCAGTAATTCTTAAATAAGCTGGTGATACATCTATGTTTTACTAGTAATTAATTTAACATAACAATTTTAAGAAACAAATCTTGTGTGTTGCACTCGCTTGAATTTATCTACTTACGCTATAATCATTCTAACAAAAGCTTATTCTTATATCTAATACAGTTGAGAAAACTATGTGCATATATTGTCTTATTGCACACAGAAAATAAAAATCAGATGTGTTGCATTCATATGACTTTCTCTACAACATATATCAAAATAACAAATTATTCTTAAAAAGCTTATTCTTCTACTTCATGCTAATCGAGATAAACATTGGCAGAAATTGTCTGTATTTGCTTGTTTGTAAGTAGAAGAGAAATAAAGCAATACACTAAAGCGACAGTCAAATCTTTTAAAAGCTGGTAGTCATATGATTGAAATCTATTTATTTGCTTAGTCAGGAGTTTACAAATTCCCATATCAGAAAGGTTTTTAAGTATTTTAAAACTGAAACCAATAACAAGGAATATCTCGGAAATGGTCAATTCCACGAAAAATATGTATATGACATAAATTATGTGTTTTAACGAGATCTATATTTTGTGTGTAGCAAGAGTTTGTCTATCGCTTACGTTTACAAGTTATGCAAAATTCAGCAAAATTCATCCAGGATAAAGAGGTCTTCAGAGGCTATTCCCAGAAAATTCAAGATATATGTTTCATTTACCACATAAATAAATTTAATCAAAATCGTTAGAGCCATTTTTAAGAAAATCAAAATTCCCAAAATGTTTTTCCATGTAAAGGGCAGTGGGGTGGGGGCACTTTTCTCAATATCTTTGTGCCGTATCCATGAAAGCTACTAAACTTAAATACAAAGTTTGGTATTTTAGCGACTTTTCGTTTTTGGAGTTATCGAGTTCACAGACACACGGACACACATGCACACACAAAAAGCAAAAACACATGGACTTTTTTTTCTAAAAATACAGGGAACCCTAAAATGTGTATTTCCGGTGAAATCTCGGTATCAAAGTTTTGGGTGGAATGTATCACCCTCTCTACCTATGCATCATGTACTATGCAGAGAAAGTAAACACGAAATGCTATGATAACTGAAATATTACAGAAGAGACGAAGTGTTTGTTTGCCTACAGTTCCCTAATACATAAATTGTTATAATGTATAAAGAAAGTGACAGTGCTATGGTCCATCTAATTTTAAACATTAAACACATTTTGTTTAATGTTTACACTAATGCTTCTGGGTATTTTCTAAAATACTGTCTTTGTTTAAAATTCTATGTTTACCTGCTTCGGCAAGTTTGTTTGCTTAATTAAGATGACGAGTTAATATTTAAAGACAGTTGTTTTGATTTCTAAACGGTGAACACATCTGAATAACTAAAAATTCATCAATAAAAGTAAATACTCTAGTTAGCGCAATTTTAGAACTATTACTCCTATGTTGAACAAGATATAATTCTTCCAGCCATAAGAGAAATTTTGTATCTTTTTTATTTTTTTTGCTTGTAAATAAAGCATCTTTCAAAAGTTAATAACACAATAAAATATTTACCCACAATAACTTCTCGATGAATAAGTTTAAGTCTAAGTTTGAAATTTGTTGTCAATCTTTTGTGAATAAATTGAAGTGCTTTAAGGGTACGCCACAGGTAAACTTTCTAAATCTTTGAGCTGTATTTTTGAAGATGCAAAACTCTAGTAATTTCTGAGAATATACAAATACTAGCATATTATGTAAACGCCAATACAAAATTTTATTCACTGCTATGCTTGTCTTGGAAAACATTTAGATGCATATAATTTTGTTTTAGCAATTTATTCTCAGTGGTTGAATTATAACCTTTATTGTGGTTTAACGTCCTTTAACCTGGTACGCCAAATCGGACGATGAATTAAATTGGTGAAATTATACTCAGAGGAGCCCGGAAACCATGGAGCCGAAATTTATTCGGCGTTCGTCTTTTCGAGATAAGGGGAAACCTCGGGGGGAAAAAAGAACTTATCTTGGTAACTCACCCTAACCGAGATTACAATTCGGATCTCTTGAATATGAAGCACAAACACTACTTCCACACTATAGAGGCGGGATTATGACATATAATTGATCAATTTAAAAGCAAAACAAAACAAAATATGTCAATTTAATTTTATCTGAGTTTATGCTGAAAATTTGAACAAGATTGTTAACAAATTACATGGTGTGAAATATTTTTAGTATGCGAAAGGGCAAGAAAAATCAAAATCGAGTAAAAGCCATTGAAGTAAGCACAGACCATTAGGCCGTGCGCTTTTGGATATTTAAATGGTCACGCACTAAAGCATTAAGTAAATAGTAGAAAACGATTTTTAACAATAATATATAGCAGAGATGTAGAGGAAGTCATGTGAATGGAACACATCAGATTTTTTCTACAGAACAATAAATTATTGCATAGTATCAAAGTCCATTAAATTTTATACCCTTACTGTGACGAGAGAATTGCTTGAATTTACATAGTTCGGTACGGTCTATGATTGGAATACCTGGCTCGTACCCAGGGGGCTCAGTTCCTGGTACCGAAATAACGTAAGCTGGTTTCCATGGCCGCGTTCGCTAAAGTGATGCGTGGTGCTGGGGATCGTGGGCTCGAGTCCCGCCTTGGGCATGGGTTTTTGTGTGTGTGTGTGTCAGTAACAAAAGACAAACGGTAATCAAAGAGAAAAAACAAAGTAAATGTTAGGATATGGGAGTCCTAACAAGTCTCCGGAACTGTATTTTACTAAAAAAAATCAACTAGAACTGACATGTCTTGAAAACCGGTTTGAACTGATTTTAGTCGCGGATTCAATGATGGTCGTAACCCGTTAGACAGCCGGGCACACATCCAAAACAAGTCATAGTCGACCTTCCTGGTGTGGGGGTATCGTCTGCCTCACATCAGGAGCTTTCGCTTTCAAAAATGGTTTTGTGTGAATTAAATAAATAGTCATCTTTATGGCAGATTTCCCTTTTCTCAGAACACGAATGAGACCCCGGAACATCTCCTACCAGAACTGCCTGTCGGTTTCTGAGCCCTCCAGCCTCCAAGGAACTGGAATTTTTTTCAAGTTAAATATATATGCCTCTTTACCCAAATTGAATGTCATTTCATTTGTTAGCGTTAGAGAATGTTTAATAGGCCGCGCCGTGGCCGAGTGGTCAGACCATTCGCCTCTCACCTAGACCGCACGTGAGATTTGTGTTGGACAAAGCGGCGCAGGGGCGGGTTTTTTCCGGGTTCTCCGGTTTGCCCCGCCATCTCATTTCACCGGGGTTCCATCTTCATATATCATCAGTGTCATCGCCTGCGGTGCGGGCGTTAAACACTACAAAAAAAATGTTTAATTCTACAACTAAATCAAGTTCCTGATATCTATCAATATGAAAATATTTAAATATTCAAATTAGAAATATCATTACTTATAATAAAAGATACATAAAATATAGCAAGTATTCTACCATAGAGCTGCATATCATATTAATTATCTAATATAATATATAAAAATGAATACAATATAAACATGTACCATATTAATATGAGAACGATGGGTGGTGTATTTTAAGTGGAACATGTTGCATATCGTCACTGCACTGAACAATTTCTGCGCAGTTGAGGGTCCGCAGTGCACAGTACCTGATTAAGTCCATCAACGAGCAAGGTTGCTTTCTCACATAGTCCCCTTTAACTTCTATGGTCATAACAGGGGCTTTGACTTGAGAAATAACTATTGGTGTCTTCTCGTTGAACAGTAGGGGGAGAGATAGGGGATTACTCTAGTTTAAGAAGAATTCCCCGCCCCAGAACGGTGTCCATTTGATCGCAGAGATGATACGTGATTCTACATAATTCAAAACAATAATGGAGCTCAGTGTACGCCAGCATGACGTTGAGTTACATTCGCTGTGCTTATCATTATCCTTATACTAGCTATTGCAAAGATGGATTTTCTTACCACGTTCCAAGTTTTTGATTTATAACCCCCCCACCTCAAAAAAACAAGTCAAGTAAGGTTTGGACTTCGTAATAATCATATGATTGGGCTGCTTCAATTTACCTTTTAGGTAATCGCATTTCTAAAGTTACATGAATGGATTAGTTGAGCTAAAAACAGAATTTCTTTTAGATTAACTGAATTGCTCTACCCATTATGTTTTCATTTATATGAGTTGTACAAAGCGTTGTAAGGGAAACTTACTTTTTACCTACGAGTATATTATTCTGGTAAACGAAGTGCAATAACAAGCATACTTTGGACATTTTTAATACCACAAAACGTATTGCAAATAATGATGTGTTTTAAAGAAATATACATTTTTTAGTACATCTATTTTACCAAAATTTAAAAAAATTCTTCCGAATAAACATGATTTTTGTAGGCTATTCCAAAAATTTCAAGGTAAACGTTTTATGTATCATATATTTATATTAGATATTTCGTTTTTTAATCAAAGTTTTTACATCCAAGTTTAAGAAAATAAAATAAAAAAGACCTAATTATTTCCTCCATGTTGTTTAAAATTGGGAGATTTTTTGAAAGTCTTCGTATCACATCTTTGGAAGATAATGAACTTACAAAATACCAGTTGAGTATTTATAGAACATTTCGTTTCGTAACTGAAATTGAGTTTTGTTTAGAGATGCTCTTTAGCTACTGTGGTTCTTAGAGTCCCATTCTGTGGTGGGCATGAAAGACCGGACGTTTTGCTCATTATCAGGCTTGATGTTCTTACCACGCCATAAATCTATGACGCGGAACTAATGGTTTTACTTCCCTTCCGAAGAAAGCCATGCTAAGGAATTTTACGCCCAAAAAATATCCATCGCCCTCCGCCGGGTTTGAACCCTCGATCTTGGGAACTAGAGGCGAGCCTGGTACCCCTAGACCACGGAGGACAACATTTCGTTTCTGAGTTTTGTTGTTCACAGACACGTATTTCTTTTAAAAAAGCAACAGCGTAAAGTCTCGGACTTTTTCTGAGTCGCTCTCCTTCAAATCTACTTGTTAGATAATCGCAATTGTAAAATCCCCACCAGCAGGGTGTCGAGATTGCTAAGAAGTAATAAACAAGTTGCCGTTTTGAGCAGCTAGAGAGACTCAATGTCACCAATTCCTGAACTTCCACATTCTCTACTCCTCGTGATTGCATGTTTATGCCAGTTAGATTTGCTCTCATGTCTGCAAATGGGAGACAAAAACTTGTATTTGAAGAGTACAACTAGGAAATAGCGGCAGCGCCGTGGTTGAGTGGTTACAGCGCTCGCCCTTCCCAACTAGGCGTCTCGTGTTCCATCCCAAACGCCCGCATAAGGGATTTATGGTGGCCGAAGCGACGTCTGGGCGGATTTTCTCCAGGTCCCTCGTGTTCCCCCGCCACTCATTCAACCAATCGTGAATTTTCCTTACATTTCATATCATCCACTTCCTTATGTTCATGCCTGGCCTACCCCTCCTAACAGGTTCTCCATTCTGTGGTTTCGTGCCATTGGCTTTCCAATAGGCTTCTGACCCCTAGGCATTGGCTTGAAAGTCCTAGGGGGATGTCAGTTCTACAAATACGGGGAGGGTAAGCCGATTACGAAACGAAACTAGGAAATACTGTATGGAAAAGAAATGGCAAGGCCAAAGGTCCTCCTATTTCCTTTCTTTGAAGTAGAGAGAGAGAGAGAGAGGGAGAGAGAGAGAGTACGTGTTGCGTGCGTACACCTTTTGCAGCTAAAAATAATTAGGCACCATAGATCAACTCAGTTATTGTAGTAACAAAGTTTTACATGTTGACTCACTCTACTATGTGTAGTAGAGGAAGGGTTGTATTCCGTCGAAAAATTGGATGTCAAGATTTCACCGGAAATATACCTAGGTTTTAAGGTCCGCTGATGTTTGCCATTCAGATGGCTTTTTCTGTCACACGAACAACTTACAAAAGATCCTTCTTTTATCTACGACGTGCTAATCAAGGTAAACATTAGCAGAAATTGTCTTCCCGGCGGAGGACATTGGATTTTTTCGGGTGTAAAACTCCTTAGCATGACTTCCTTCGGAAGGGAAGTAAAGCCGATGGTCCCGTGTTGTATATTTACGGCACGTAAAAGAACCTCAAGCCTGATAGAGAGACCTCTGAGCAAAATTAAGTGGTCTTTAACGCCCAATATAGAATAGGACGCTGAGAACCACAGTTAAAGAGCGTCCATAAATAACATGCCATAAGGGAATATACTAGGCTAAATCGATACTTAAAATCTTTTAAAATCTGGTCCTATATGAAACAACTGAAGTTCGCCTCCCTTTGCATGGCCTGCAGTAAAATAAGAGAAATGAAACGAAACATTATTTCTTGTTTGAGAAAAGTTAAAGTAATTTAAAATTGAAATGTCCCAGAAACAGTCAGCTCTACATAAAAAATATGATGTATTCCATTCACGTGACTTTCTCTACATCTCTGCAACAAATTAGTTTTAAAAAGCTCATGCTTCTATTTAATTCATGCTAATCGACAAAAAATTAGCAGAAATATTCTTATTACTTGCTTCCTTGTAAGAAGAAGGGAAATAAGGGAGTACCATAGGTTAAAGCAATAGTCAAAATCTGGTGCTATGTGACTGAAGTTCCTTTGTTTGTATGGACAGGAGTTGACAAATTCCTGTATGAGAAAAGTTAAGTTTTTCGAACCTGAAAACAAAAACAAGGAATATATAAAAAACGATCAACTTCACGAAAAAAATGAATACAACATAAATTGTGTGCTTTAATGTGCTCTACATTGTTTGTGTGGTAAGTTTTTGTCTATCTCTTACGGTTTAGCAGTTATGCAACATTCCGTAAAATTCACTCAGGATAAAATAGCCTTCAGAAGCTATTCCCAGAAAATTCAAAATATACATCTTGTCAGATAAATATCTTTAATATACGATATTTTAATCAAATCGTTACAGCCATTTTCTTAGAAAATCAAAATTTTCGATAAAAGTTCCATGCAAAGGGTAATTTGGGGTGGGGGATTTTCTCAAAATCTTCGTGTCGCATCCTGGAAGATACTAAACTTAAATACCAAGTTTGCTATTTTACGGACTTTTCATTTTTGAGGTACCGTGCTCACAGACACACGGACACACGAACCCACTGACACACGGACACACACGGACCTTTTTTCTGAAAATACTTTTTTTGGATACAGGGAATCCTAAAACATATATTTCCGGTGAAATCTCGGTATCGAATGTTTTGGTGGAGTGCAATACCTTCACTATACACTATGTACACGGTATGTGTAGAGAAAGTAAAAATGTATATGGCCTAAATTATGTGTTTTAACGAGATCTACATTTTTTGTGCAGAAAGTTTTTGTCTATCTCTAAAAGTTCTTTTACGTGTGTAAATCCAGGACACGCGACCAACCGAAGAAAGCTATGCTAAGAACTTTTACACTCGAAAACATCCAACTCTCCCGCCGGGTTTGAAACCGCGACCTTGGAACCAGAGTGTAAGCAACATATGTCCCTAGACCACGGAGGACGGTAGTGCTAGGTAAGGAATATATTTAATTTTTTTTTTTTGGCAGCTTTGTTGTGTGCGGCTCGCAATTGCAAAGTTGCCAATATGTTTCATCAAACAACGCGAGCTGCCCTCTGTTAGATCTAGGGGTGTGAGAGCGTGGTGTGCTTTTCGTGTAATTTGGTTGTTAAGTTTAGGTTAGTGCCTGTAAATAACTTGATTTTCGTGAACTCAGGCTCCAATCTAGCGGCGGGTTTCATTCTCTATATTATGCTGACTATTATACAAATGCGGCAAAACAGTGCTTTTCTTAGTTTTCGTATTTTCTTAGTTTTTAGTATATAAGAAAGTGTGTTAACAGTGTGGGCATGGTGGACTATTTCAAGTCGTGAGGATAATATTGTGGTATCTAGACGCTCCGCAGTGCACAATAAGATTTCTTCTAGTTTCTAAATACCTTATATCACTTTCTGGAACAGTCATAGAGTTAATTTTGTCTACACTTTTTAATATAGAAAAACCTTCATTACTCATTTACATATTTTGTTGTTGGTTGTAGGTATGGTAGAATACAGTAATCTCAAGCGTTAGTCATTTTTTTTAGAACCGATCACTATATGGAAGCTTGATATTCGGTTCTGTTTACATGAACACGAAAAAGAAAGAGAGGGAAAAAAATGACAGTGTTATGAAGTTGAGTATACTATAAGGTATTGGATCTGAAACCAATCAAAGAATATTAAGGAAACAGTTAACGCCACAAAAAGTTTTATTCGACATAAATTTTACGTTAAGAAGATTCTGTATAACTCTTGTGGTTTACCAGCAATTCAAGTCATTCAGAATAAAGAGGCTTTCACAGGCTATTCCTAGAAAATTGAAAAACAGTTACATTTTATTTGTCATGATATTAACTTAAACAAATGACATATTAATAAATTCGTTACTAATTACTAAACATTTTGATGTGTTCCATTCACATAACTTTCACTAGCTGCTCCACAAACCAATTTTTCTTAAAAAAGATTATTCTTTTATCCACGTCATGCTAGTCTAGATAAACTTCACCAGAATTGTCTTATTAATTGCTTCCTTGTAAGTAGAAGGGAAATAAGAGAATACATTACGCTAAAACGATAGTCAAATCTTTTAAAAACTAATCGCGTTGTGGAACCATTGAGGTTCGGTTCATTTTGCACAGTCCCATTTGAGTTAATTAGTTTAAAATCGAAAATATATCGAATAAATACATCGAAAACGGCCAGCTCTTCAAGAAAAAAGGATATGACAAATTAGCGTTTTAACGAGACTTATATTTTTTCTAAAAACGTTTTTGTCTGCCCCTTACGGTTTAACCGTAATACAAAATTCTGAAAAACTCAACCAGAATAAAGAGCTCTTCAGAGGCTATTTTCAGAAAATTCAAGATAAACATTTTTATGTGATGTGAATATCTTTAATATACGGCATCTTAAGCAAGGTCGTTAGAGCCATTTTTGAGAACATCTATATATTCGAAAAATGTTCTATGTAAAGCGTGGTTGGAGGTGGGGGGATTTTCTTTAAAATCTTCGTGTTGCATACTTGGAAGATATTGAACTTAAATACTAAGTTTGGTATTTAACAGACTTTTCGTTTTTGAGCTATGCTGTTCACAGACACACACACGTGGATCTTTGTCTAAAAATGTTTTTTTCGGACTCAGGTGAAATCTCGGTAACGAATTTTTCGGGTGGAATACAATGCCTTTTCTATTCACTATGTACATACGGGCTGGAGAAAGTAAAAATAAAAAATGTCTAAAACATTCAATGAGGCCGTTTGGGGTGGAGTGACTTTCTTCATAATCTTTGGAAAGTTCTAAACTAAATACAAACTCTCGTATTTGACCAGATTCTCGTTTTTGAGTTTAGCTGTTCATACCACGTTTCGTCTATTGCCGGCCTTCGGGATGACGGAGGATTCATTTCCCGTGACCGACTTCCTGACCCATAGGTTTTTTCGGGGTTTTCCCGGGTTGCCAGGCGAATGCTAGATAAGTTCTGTACATGCCCCGAATTTTTCAGTAAACTATTTCCTGTTCCCATCATTTCTTATTCATCTTTTTCAGGGTTAAAGGACCAAGGGGCAGTTTTCGATGATTTTCGCAGTGTAGACACGTTTTCCTGGTGCCGTCGACGGGAACCCATTTGTCGGGATCCACCTTCGAGTTTCAGGGTTCCCTCTGGGGGCTTGCTGGGAGGTTTGGATCCGTGATAAGGGCCTAAACCAGCTGTAAACCATCCATGTTTGCGATCGTCATCATCCGAACCTGGCCCCATTTCGGGTCTCTTCCCTTATCCCTTCCTCCCTGGGGTCACGTAAGTGGCAAAGGGCCACAAGGGCCTACGTCCGTCGCTCTGCCCCAGAGTCCTGGCGGCCACGACTATTGCTAATCTTATGCTGTTCATAGACAGAAATGGAGTTTTATTTATGGACGCTCTTTAACTACTGTGGTTCTCAGCGTCCTCTTCAATACTGAGCGTGAATGACCGCTTAATTTTGCTCAGAGGCCTCTTTTTCAGGCTTGATGTTCTTTTACACAGACAGGACGACAATGACACGCACACATGTCGGTCTGGGTGGCTCAGGTGGTTAGGCGCTGGCCTTCTGATTCCAAGGTCGTGGTTCAAACCCGGCTTAGACCTATGGTTTTTAAGCGTGCGACAGCCCCATGTCAGAAAATTTAGTTAGTTAATTATCTGTGGCTCCTAAGTGGAGAATAGGACATCTTTACGATGTTTCTGTGATTGGATCTGAATTTCTAGTTGTGAGTTCACCGCTGTGTGCCATAGTGATGAGGTATTGGCTCGTCGTCCCACATAATATGCCACTGTAGAACGAAATCCGACTTGCGGAGCTAAATGACGGAAGTTTGCCAATAAACCCTCTTCTTTCAAGGTCTGGGATTCTTTTATGTGCAAATAATAATTAAACGGGGCCACCGGCTACTTCCCTTCCGAAGGAAGCCATACAAAAGGATTTTTGTGTCCGAAAAAAATCCATCACTCTCTGCCAGGCTTGAACCTGGGTTTTAGAGGCTAAACCACGGAGAGCAACAGGCAGTAGATTTACTGGCATCTAAAGATCTCCTGCGGGACGAAATTCCGAAACACCGGCGGCTCATGTTATGGTCCTGGCAATTGAAAGCGTCGTTAAAAATATATTTACTCACAGATGCACACTGCTTTTTTGTTCTAAATATTTTTTTTTTGCTTCAGTGGGCTTCAAAACTTATATTTCTGGTGAAATCATATCGACTTTTTTGGTTAGAATACAAATATTCCTCCTATTACTTACGTAGTAGAGGAAGTAAAAATGGTGTTTACAAATAATTTTGAAACTGGAGAAGCCAGAGAAGTCAGGGGAGTTATCATGGCCACACGTATAAGCAATAAAGTAGCAATAACAACACGAGCTTATGCCACTTTTGTAAGTATACCAACAGACTATCTAGTTAGATTATAACAAATACATGGTTCATGGAATCTGTAGATTGGATTTTGTCAACACTGATTACGTATGGGAATTCGAATGAATAAATCAAACATAACTAAAAAATACATATAACAAAATTGAGCTGAAATAAAATAGGTCAGGGGTTTATAGACCCCTTACCATCCCTGAGCGACAAAATGTGCATACCCCTCCCCTCTTAGCAATCAAATCTGTCAATATGAAAGGTAAAAACATCGTCTCTTTCTTGTTTTTACTCCATGCTTCTGAACATACGTATAGGTAATAAAAACCTGTGGATGAACTGAATATTATTTTGTCGATCCTTATTCCACTGAACGATGACATGAGAAATACAGACATTTATAGGCTACAGGAAAACTAAGCAGGCAGTAGCCAAGTGGTTAGATCGCTCGCCTCTCACCAAGGCGCTCAGATTCAATTCCAGCAGCCTGCATTTGGGATTTGTGGAAGACAAAGCAGCGTCTGTGCGGGGTTCTCCAGTTTCCCCGCTATTCATGCCACCACCTTGACTGTCCTAATGACAGAGTTGTGTTGTATTTGCCTTTAACAATGAAGCTTTAGGTTTGTGGTATTATCTCCTATTACTATTGTTTTAGTTAAAAATGACAGTCCCTTTAATTAGGGACAGTAGCTAGTTAACTACATTTTAATTTAGACCAATATTTGGTTATTAGTAAATCTCGGTGCGGGGCAATGCAATTGTCGGATTCGGGTTCGGTGCATACACAGAATAACTATGAAGTGATGGAGTAGGTGTGATCTTTACAGTCATTTCGAAACGTGTTGTACTAGCTATAATTGCTCACTGCCTAGTCTCGTTCAGTTTCTGCTAGTAGATAAAGCAGTGAACACTGAAAGAGAGCGCAGATTGAAACATGTTCGACATTGAACAAACTTGTGGATGATTCAAACATATTTTGAGTGACAAGAGAAGAGCCTTTTCTTTTGATACAGTGAAGATGTATCTTGTAATTCGTTGCAATGAATTCTGAGTGAGTTTGGTTGATTTATGTTCATTGTCTTTTCAAAGCTCTGCATATTATTGTCCTGATTTTTTTGCATCGAGGTTTATAATTTTATTTGTAAAAATACAATGCGTTTTTATTAATTAATTATACTATGAAAGTCATTGCTTTATTGTATTACTTTATGAATTAGAACGATGCTTATGTCAATACATGTAATGAGCTACTTTTGGATTATACCTTTACGTGTGCATGTTTACCCTAAAAAACCTTCCCCACTACCCTCTTTTTATACGGCTGACTGCTCTGTGTGTTTGTAACGGAGTGCGCTTCGGAACCCAAGAGCGAGCTTTAGTTATTAGGCCCAAAAGTTCATATTTTTTTCCTGCCCATGCTTCACATTTAAAGATTATATGACAAATAGCTTCATCCTCTTTATTACACAACCGTATTGGTTTCTTTTTAAAGATTCCCGTTGTATGTAGGTGTAATCTACAATGTCCCGTAGAATTTATTTCAGATCTATTGAGATTAAGTATACCAGGTGGCCCAACTGCCCCGTATTTTGCGTGAGCAGATATCTCTCCATGCGTTAAAACAGTTGGAAAACTCAACGGGGCTATTTCAAGTTAAAGCCTGCCAGTGCAGAACTGGGTGAGAGCGACCTTCGTTTTAACCCTCGCCTGAGCGCGACATCTCCGCTGGTAGCAAGAGTCATTCTCGCTAGTACTCCTGACAGACTTTAACTTGAAATAGCCCCATTGAGTTCTGCAACTCTTTTAACGCATCAAGGGGAATCTGTACACGCCAAAGTTGGGCCACCAGTGAGTGAGGAGGGCACACTGTTCATCATTCTCTTCCTGTGCTTGTATTCTTAAGTTTTAAACCATCATAGTTGATGATTATGATTAATACACTCAACTATGGCACACTCTTAAAGAGAGTTCGTTTACGACCAGTAAATGAGTTGATCCCTTCCTTGCCAAGATATCTGCTTTTTCATTGCCTAAAAACTCCTATGTCCAGGCACCCACATAAGATTAACTTTGTTATGTTATGCCAATTGTATAAGGTTTATTAAACAGTTCCAGATTAACATAGATGTTATGTGGTAACTTACAATTGCAACATCTACTCCTCAATCAAATTAATTTTCCTATCATCCATTTATTCGTCATTTCTTAACATTATCTTCCTCATTATAATACCAGCCAGCGGGTTAATCACCCATCGGGCTCAATCTCTGATCTGGAGTCCGTGTGACCCTCAGCAGGCATCTAACCCCAAGCGTTTCCTTGTAAGTCTTGAGGGATGCAAGTTCTCCATATGAAGAGGCTAAACAAAGAAAGAGAGAAAGAAAAAGAAAAATAATCTTATATGTTGCAGTCACATGACTTTCTCTACTAGTTCTGCAAACAGACTGTTCTTACAAAAGGTTATTCTTCTATCTACATCATCTAAACAAGAAAAATATTATAAGCAGAAGGAAGTAAGGGAATGCACCACACTAAAGCTATAATCAAATCTTTTAAAAGCCGATCGACATGTGAACAATTGAAGTGAGGTTTGCCCTACATTTCCAGAAAAACAACAGAGAGATAAAACGAAAGGTGACCCCGTTTGAGAAGATGTGTAGTTTAAAATTGAAACCAATAACAAGCGATACCTCGGAAACGGCCAATTCTACAACAAAAATGTAATGACACAAATTGTATGTTTTAACGAGATCTACACCTTTTGTGCAGTAAGCTTTTATGTATCTGTTACGGTTTACCGGTTATGCAAAATTCAGCAAAATTCATCCAGAATGAACAGTTCTTCAGAAGCTATTCCCAGAAAATTCAAGATTTACATTTTATTTGTGATGTAAATAGCTTTAATACATGGTATTTTAATCAAAACCATTAGAGCCGGTTTTCTTGAAAATCTTCCTGTCGTATCCTTGAAAGATACCAATTTTAAGCATCAAGTTTGGTATTTAATGGTTTGGTTTTTGAGCTATGCTGTCCACACACACACACACATATACACACACACTCACACACATACACACACAGAGGGACGCTCGCGGATTGTTTTCTAAATATGCTTTTTTTGGACTCAGAGGACCTCAAAACATATATTTCCGGTGAAATCTAGGTATGGAATGTTTGGGAGGAATACAATACTTCTTCTATACACAATTTCCATAGTACGTGTATAGAAAGTAAAAATGAGAACTTTAATAACATCAATGAGGGCGACATGATGTTTAATAAAATTATAGAAATAAACAGAGTGATGTTTCTCTCATTTCTTACCTGAGCCACGCCTCTCAACACTCCGAACCTTCCCTTACATTTTAATTAGAGAAAATTTGATTTCGCCACCTGTTTATGGCTTCCTCAGTTTCTTTACCAATTGGCATCTCCTTCCTCTGCTCGAATGCGCCACCCTCTGACGTTAGGACTAATGAAAATATAAATTTATAAAATCATTTATATACAATAATGAAAAAAACTAAACAATTTAAATTATTACATAAATATAAACATTGACAAGACAGAAATTACTAATGAAAACTTTAATAATCTTAAAAATCAGCTGGTTATCTATTAATATATCTACTCGTACTATGTACATAGTGTATAGAGAAGGTATTGTATTTCACAAAAAAAATTCGATACCGAGATTTCATCGGAGATAGACGTTTTAGGGTCCCCTGTACCAAAAAATTCAGAAAAAGGTCCGTGTTTGTATTTAAGTTTAGTATCTTCCAGGAGAGCGACCGAAGATTTTGAGAACCCCCCACCCCAAATACACTTTACATGGAAAAAATTTCGAAAATATCGATTTCCTCAAAACCGCCTCTTAACAATTTTAATTGAAATGCTGTTTATTAAAGATATTTACATGGTAAATAAGTTGTACATTTTGAATCTTGGACACAACTCCTGAAGTACTCTTCATTCTGAATGTCTTTTGCATAGATGGAAAACCGTCAGATATAAACAAAAAAAAATTATCTTATTAGCACAAGATATGTCATATACAGCTCCTTTTAGAGCTAACCATTTCCAGATACTACCTTTTATTGGTTTCAAATTTTAAAATACTTAAACTTTTCTCAAACGAGAAGTCCCTAACCGCTTCATCTCCTTTGTTTTACTCTGGCTTTGGAAAGAGAACCGAATTTCAATACAGAGAGACAGCTTTTAAAAGATTCGACTGCCGCTTGAGACAAATGCATTGCATTCCCTTATTTCCTTTCTATTACAAGGAAGCAAGTAAGAAGACTAATTCTGCTAATGTTGATTCTAATTAACATGGTGTAAATAAAGGAATAGTTTGTTTGCAGAACAGATAAGTCATGTAAATGGAACGTATCATAAATTTATTTTTCAAATTCTGAGAATTCAATCTTATATACCCCGGATTTATTATTACCTATGTGGTATTTGATCAATCTGTTTAGGTTTTCTGATTCTTGATATTGTAGAATGTTTTTTGGAACTAATTTCCGAAATTTCCAAAACAAAATTGAAAACTTGAGCGCCGCGCCGAAGAGTTTGAATCACTCTGGTGTACGTAACACTCCTATTTAATTATATCAGTTTTCGTATGTATCTGTGGAGACGAGAATGCCTTTGTTTTCCCTCAGAGTGCTGCATTGCAGGTTAATAATTTCGGTTTCATCATCAGATTGCTTTGCACGTGCGAATAAATATATACAAGACGTTTTCTTGTGTGATGTCCTAGATAAGTCTTGAATCTTCTTAAGAAGTTTCTTGTCACTTTACTGAAGACTCTGGTAACACCTGAATCACGCAATGTTTCTCGCCGTAATGTGCAACAAAAAATCTGATTTGTTACACTCGCATGCCTTTCTCTAGCGCTCTACAAACAACATTTTTACAAAAGATTATTCTTCTTCTTACACAATGCTAATCGAGATAAACATTAGCAGAATGTTCTTACTAGAAGGGAACTAAGGGAATGCGACATGCTAAAGTGATAGTCAAATGTTTTAAAAGCTACCTTTATGCGATGCCATTGAAATTGACTTATTTACTTGGCCAAGAGTAGAAAACAAACATTTCCTGTCTGAGAGAAGTATAGGTACTTTACAATTGAAACCAACAACAATGAATATCACGAAACAAAAACATAAAGGACACAAATTGTATGTTTTGACGAGAATTATTTTTTGGTTAGAATTCTTTGATATCTCTTACATTTCAACAGTTAAGCAAAATTCGGCAACATTTATCCAGAATAAAGAGGTCTTAAGTGGCTATTCCCAGAAAATTGAAGATATACATTTTATTATTTGGGATGTAAATATTTTTAATATACGGGATTTTAATCAAAATCGTTAGAGCCATTATTGAGAAAATCAAAATGTTCGAACATTTTTTGCATGTAAAGGGTAGTTTGTGATGGGGAGATTTTCTTGAAAATCGTGTCGTATCCTTGGAAGATACTAACCTTAAATACCAAGTTTGGTATTTAACGGTCTTTTCGTTTTTGAGCTATGCTGTCCACAGACACACAAGGACCTTTTTCTAAAAATGCTTTTTCAGGACTCAGGGGACTTCAAAACACATATTTCGGGTCAAATTTCGACATCGAATTTTTGGATGGAATACAATACCTTTTCTATCCATTATGTACACTGTACATGTGGGCTAGAGAAAGTAAACATATAAGCAGGAGTTCTTCACTTAGGAAAATACCTGCTTGGTTCTAGTAATGCGTTCTTTTTAATGTTCTGTCCTTACAGTGTATTACTTTAACAGATATCTTATTGTGTTAGATTCTCCTTATAGAGTAAACATGTACCTTGTATGTACCGGGTTGAGGAGTATTGAAGTCTATCCAAAAATTCAATATCGAGACTTCACTGGAAATACGTATTTGAGGCTCGCTGAATGAATAAAAGTAAAGAAAAAGCATTTATAAGAATAAATCTTTGATTGCCTCTGCACTTGAGTTAATAAACTGTTAATGGTGTAGAAAAAATACATAAATATTCATATATTTAAATTGCTTAGTATATAATTTAAGGCCTTATATTCATGGGAAGATATTAGAATACATTTCTAATGGTGTAATTAAATACTAAATGTATAAACCTTTACGTAAAATTCACCCCTTGATTAAAATTTCTATTAATGCCTTAAGGAGATACAAAAAAACTTTAATAAATGGTTCAGATTCAGGTAAATATATTGATTTGGGTTGAAGATAATTTTTAGTCAGCGCTCTTGCTGATAACCGAGAAGTCCCGGGTTTGATTTCCGGCTGTGGCGGAGACTTTTTCTTTGATTAGAATCGTTCCCTAACCTACACCGAGTCGGAAGTATGCACTGTACAGTGACTGCGTATCTTTAATAGCATCAATATGGAAAAAAACCCGTTAAGAAACCCTATTGTTCAGCAAGAAAATACCAGCAGTTGTTTTTCAAGTCAAAGCCTCAGATATGAACATAGAATGAAAAAAAAAAGCCTGTGTGCGAACAGCTTAACTAAAAAATTAAATGTTGATTAAATAACAAACTTTGGATTTTAAAAAATGTGACCCGAAGATTTTCAAGAACCCCTCTTTACCTAAAATTCGCTATAGATGGATTTTTTTTAAAAAATGTTGTATTTGCTGAAAAATAACACTAACGACTTTTATTAAAATACCACATATTTATCGTTTTTAGATTATATACCACGTATATCTTGAATTCTCTGGAAATAGCATGTGAAGTCTTCATTCGGGAGGCATTTTCTATAATTTATAACTGGTAAACGTTAAGATATGAACTAAAATGTACTCACAAAGCTATACCTAAATCTTTCTAAAACACTAATTTATTTCTAAATAACTTTGTAGCATCACCATACCCGTATTATTGGTTTAAAGATTTTATTTGTGTCATTATTGTAAAGCACTGTCGTCAATGTCAGGTTTTTCCTCTCGTTTTATGGAACAAGAATGTCATTTCAAGGACAGCATATAGTGACTAGATTACTGAACACGTGGCGATCGATATTCGATTTCTTTTATTCCCTTTTATCAATGACAAAATATCTATCTCAGTCAGCGGAAGTGCAAAGAAAAACAAGCTTTAGTAAGAATAATTTTTAGGAGCTATATAAATAAACAATAAAACGCAAATATCAGGTGTTTCTTTTCTGAATTGATCTTTCTAATTCTAATCTTCTCGAGATTGATTTAGATACACGTGAAACTCTTAATACCTGTGCTACATATTAATATAGTCTAAAAGCACGAAGTATAATATTCTATAGTGATTTTTAATCTTATATGCATTGTTAATGGTATAGATACTATGTTATCAAGGTATTTATATCTTAATGCATCCATTTCGGTGTGTTAGTCATTTTCCCCTTAGTTTTCCCCACAAACCAGCCAAATAATGCGTTTTGCATGGTGTTATCTGCGTGGCTAAATGAAAACGCCTAACTGTATAGTCTATATGTTTTACTTTCAGTTTTCACACCTCAATACTTGACTGGCTGACCTAGATAGTGAGGGTTCATTAGCCTTGCAGAATGCATTTCAACTGTTTCGATATAACATTCGTTATAGCGATGCGTCCCCACTCAAGGTTACGCCTTCTTCAGGGAAAATAAACACATATATCTTGTGTGTGCCACGCCTACTTAAAGGTAATAACTAACCTGCAAACATAATACTCTTCAAGTAAAATTATACGTGTGCAAATAATGGAGTGACGCTATTCATTATATTGTTTTTAATTACCAACTCAAACATCTGCACATACCCTAACATAGATTCTGTTTCAAAAGTCCGCCATATTTTCTACTGCAGCCAAATGGATTAAAAAAAATAACACTCGGACACAAATTTATTTTAAAAGACACTTTTTCAAGAAAGAAACAATTGTGCAAGTTGTGATGTCATCGGAAACATTTTTAAAATGCACCATTTTTGTACTTCCTTTTGCATGTGTAAAAGTGCATAGTAGGTAGAAAAGATAATCACATTCTAACCACAAATCTGTAACCGAGATTTTACCAAGAATACATGTTTTGAGACCAATGTTTTCTTCCAAAAATGTGACACGAAGTACCCAATGTAAACTACCATTTTCTTTGTATATTTTTCGAGTCTTATTTGTTTTCTCAAAAATGAATAACAACGTTAATGAAAATACCATATATTAAAGGTATTTATATGACACATAACTTTTATTTTATTGAATATTCTTGAATAGTTTGTGAAGTCCACTTCATTCGGAAGGAATGAGGCTTTTCAAAAGTATCGAATATTTTCTACTACAGCAAAATGGATGTTTTTCAAAAAATCTGATGTGCTTTATTCACATGACTTTCCCTACCTATCTGAAACAAACTATTATTATAAAAGTTTATTCTTCTATCTGCTTCATACTAATCAAGATAAGATCAGTAGAAATGGTCTTACTCGTTGGTTCTTTATACGTAAGGGGAATAAGATAATACACTAGAGTAAAGCGATAGTCAGATTTTTAAAAGCAGTCGCTATGTGAAACAATTGAAATTCGATTCGCCATACAAAAGTCAACCGTAAAATAAAAGAGAGCTGAAACGAAAGATGGCTTCCCGTTTTTTGAAAAGTTTAAGTAGTTTAAAATTGGAATAAATAACAAAGAATATCTTGAAAAATGTTATCTCATACAAAAAATGTATGACATAAATTATGTGTACATTTAAAATCATCGGTTTGGGTGGGGTTTGAACACGCGACCTTAGAATCAGAATGCCAGTTCCTAACCAACTGAGCCACTCAGGCCTAAATTTGTATAAAATGGTATACGTTAAACGTTAAGCGAAAATATACTACACTAAAAATATCAATTTCTCTAAAACACACAACTCACATTTTTTTTTTTTTTTTTTTTTTTTTTTTTTTTTTTTTTTAAGAATAAGCTGTTCAAAATATGCGTTATTCTACTTCTCCTTTCGCTATTTTCTCGCCTCCTATGGAGGACTTACACCTGCCCTCCAGACTTACAAGTCAGAAATTATTAATGATTCGAATTGCTCATTAATTGTATTATTATTTGCAAGCCCTCCCGATTTCGACTGCGATTTGTGATCGCATTAAAATAATATCGAACTTTAAGGCCAGTATACAATAGCATTCAGTTATCACACATTCGACTATTGTTGATATTTTTGTATCTATAACGAAATGTGTAATGTAGCTATTTCTACAAAGGTTTCTATCAATCAAAATGCTGTTGAAAATGTTTTTTCGTAATAATAGTTTGTATTTTCAGTAATACAGAATAGAAGGTAGAGAAAGGCATATGATTGTGACATATCAATTTTTGTTTACCATTTCAAATATCAGGGTCATTTCATAAGTAATGGCAACTATTTTTTAACAGTCAATAAAGCTGCAGGAAATAAAACTCAGGATATGCGATTGAAAGTCTATGGAAAGTTCTTCTGGATGTTGGTACAAAATTAGGACCCGGGTAAGCAGAAATGCACTATTGTCACTGTTCAACTTTAGTGACATTCATCTTGGAACACAGCCTCTAAGATACTAACGTTTGCATGTGTCTACTAGCACCTACCAATGCACTCAGACGGTGGAGACATTCCATTCTGTGTACAGCATGTTTTCAAATTTATATATTTTAATAATCGCATATTCAGTTATTCGGAATATATAAAATAGTTGCCATAACTTCTGAAATGACCCTCGTATATTATTAATGCATATGATTTTACGAGCTAACAATTGTTTTATACAACAAATGTTGCTATAGTAACCAAAGAAAATTTGCATTTCCTGTTGTTGATGCTGCTTATGTGCAGATATTCTTAGGATTTTCATTGCTCGTTTGACATACCACATAACAAAGATTCTCTTTCAACTATATATTTGATTACCGTAGCAACGTTTGTTGCATAAATAGTACAATCATACCAATAATAGAATATTTGAGACGTTATATGAAAATAATAACTCTAATTTAAAAATGTGTTCCATTACGTCACAACTTACACATCAGTTATATTAAGGAAGGTTTATTTCTGTGAAAAAGTATTTTTTAAAATATACTGTTTGGCAGGCTCGAATGTTTTTACTTTCTCTAGTGCGTATATGCAATGTACCTGCATAGTAGATATAGAAGGTATTGCATTCCATCCAAAACTGGATTCCGAGGTTTTTTCGGAAACATGTTTGCAGGGCCCCTTAATCCAAAAAATAATTTTTAGAAAGAGGTTAGTGTTAGCGCGTGTGCATGTGTGTCAGTATATAGACAGTATTACTCAAAAACGAAAAGTTGGTGAAGTTCCAAACTTGGTATTTAAACTTACATAGAAGATTTTTCGAGATATATTTTCTCAGAAATGGTTCCACCAATTTCGATTAAAGTACAGTATATTTATTATATTTGCATGGCAAATAAAACTTATATATTGAAATTTGTAGAAATGCTCTCTGAAGATCTCTTTACTCTGGACGACTTTTGTATAACTAGTAAACCGAGAGAGATAGAAGAAAACTTGTCTCGTTAAAATACACAGTCATACATTTTTTGTATAGTTAACTGTTACCGATATATTCTCTTTTTCATTTCTATCTTTAACTACTTAAACGTTTCTCAAATAGAAAATTATCTTTTGTTTTACGGCTGACCTTTACATAGCGAACCGCATTTCAATTGCTTCACATGGCGACTGCTTTTAGAAGATGTCGCTATCGCTAGAGTCTAGTGTATTACCTTATTTTCCTTACTTATAAGGAACTGGCGAATAAGACAATTTATGCTAACGCTTTTCTTGATTAGCTTGAACTAGAAAAATAAACTTATATAATAAACTTTACAGAATGGGTAGAGAAAGTCATGTGAATGTGATGCTTCAGATTTTTACTTTCTCTACACGGACTACGAACATAGTGTATAGAGAAGGTATTGCATTCCACCAAAAAATTCGATACGAAGATTTCACCGGAAATATGTTGTTTTTTTTTTCTTTTTTTGTAGCTTAACGTCCTTTAACCTGGTTGGTCATATCGGACAATGAATGAAATTGGTGAAATGATGCTCAAATGATCTCGGGGTCCATGGGGCTTAAAGTTACTCGACATTCGTCTTCTCAGGATAAGGGAAAACCCCGAAAAAAACCTAATCCGGGTAACTCACCCTAAGCGAGATTCGAACTCACGACCTTTTGAATGTGAAGCAGACACGCTACCACCACACTGCCCAGGCGGGCTAATATAAGTTTTGGGTCCCCCTGAATCAAAAAAAAAAAAAAAGCATTTTCGGACAAAGGTCCGTGTGTATGTATGTGTGTGTGCGTGTGGACAGCATAGCTCAAAAATGAATTAACCGTTGAATAACAAACTTGGTATTTAATTTGGTATCTTCCAGGATGTGACACGAAGATTTTCAAGAAAATTCCCCCACCACCAGCATGGAACATTTTTCGAAAATTTTGATTTTATTAAAAATGGCTCTAACGACTTTGATTAAAATTTGGTATATTAAAAATATTTACCTGACAAATAAAATGTATATCTTGAATTTTCTGGGAATAGCCTCTGAAGGCTACTTTATTCTGGATCAATTTTACAGAATTTTGCATAACTGCTGAATCGTAACATATGGACAAAAACTTACCACACAAAAATGTAGAGCACTTTAAAACATACAATTTATGTTATATACATTATTTTCGTGCAGTTGATCGTTTTTTAGATACTCCTTGCTTTTGGTTTCAGCTTGGAAAAACTTATACTTTTCTCATACAGGAATTTGTCAACTCGTGTCTATACAAAGGAACTTCAGTCATATAGCAACCAGCTTTTGACTATCACTTTAGCCTATGGTACTCCCTTATTTCGTTTCTACTTACAAGGAAGCAAGTAATAAGACTATTTCTGCTAATTTTGTCTCGATTAGCATGAAGTAAATAGAAGCATAAGCTTATTGCAGAGATGTAGAGAAAATCATGTGAATGGAACACATCAGATTTTTTTTTTAAATATTTCCATTTTATTGTTGCAGAAAATATTCCAAACTTTTGAAACGCATGTATGTAATGCTCATGATACGCAAGAAATTTTCTGACTTACTTATTTAATAAATATGCTTATGAAATAAGTATCTGGTTTGCTTTGGCACCAACATTTTTCATAGAATACTTTCTCTTTTTACGGATATTGCAAGTTTTTGTCCGAAGCAAGTTCTGAGTATTTAGCATGGCTTGTGGAACTTCAAGTTCAAATGGTTGCTCTTAACGATAATGAAAGGAGGGTGGTTTTCCTTGGAATTATTTTAATTTTATTTTCTTATTACTATTTGTTTGCACGTATTTTTGTTAGTAGTGTTATAATTAATTTCTCACGTGGTCCGCAAGGTCCCTTTTACCTTCTGTATCTCCTTACTACTTACACTTACTGGAGGTAAAGGACACAGTGGAATCACGATAGAGGTTTAAAATTTGGAGAGGTGACTCCACACTAAACTTCTGTGGTTATTGCACTACGCCCTACATAGAGGGAACGCATTCGGGAGGGAGGAAATAGTTAAGAATACACCGGGTGGCCGGAAACAGGAGTGACCTCATAGCTATGGCATGTGCTTACAGTATTCAGATTGAAGCCCTCCAACAGTCGTACAGGCAGACCGCCAAGGGCGGTTCTCATCTCGGCCATAATCGGGACGGAGAGAGTCACAATGGATATTCTTTTTCTGTGCCACGCTGCACCGGGACCATCGTTGATATTTCTAACCTTAAAAGAAACCAACAGAATGAAGGATGGATAAAATGACAATGAAACCACATGGAGGGACAGGACATTCGGGGGGTGGAAGAAATCTATCAAGTATTCGCCTGGCGACCCGGGAAAAAACTCGAAAAATCTCTGGGTCAGGTAGATCATCGGCGTTGTTTAAACCTGCAACCTCCTGGATACAGTTAACAAACGAAACCGACTGAGCCATCCCGCTCGGTTATCTGAATTTTACTGGAAATTCCAATGCTGAGCTGGGTGCGTTGTGCGTGTTAGAGAGATAGTGAGACCGAGAAAGGAAGGGAAATTGAAATTGAGTTTTTATGGACGCTGTTTAACTGCTGCGGTTCTTAGCGTCCATTCTATATGAGTATGAAAGACCGCTTAATTTTGCCCAGAGGCCTCTACATCATGCTTATCTAAGATACAGGACCACCGGATTTACTTCCTTCCGAAGGAAGCCATGATAAGGATTTTTAGCCCGAAAAATCCATAGCCCTCCGCCGGGTTAGAACCAGTGACCCTGGAAACCTGAGGTTACCATGTTACCCCTAGACCATGGAGGACGGCAAGAGAGGAAAGGCGAGGAGGAGGGCGAATAACAGGTCTTAAAAGTTGAATTAACATATTTCATATTTGATTTAGGTAAAGCAAGAGACGATTTTAAAGGAAATTGAAACTACATTTTACGCATCTCCTACCGAGCCAGATAGCTCAAGCGTTTCGTGTGGGACTAGTATTTGGAAGGTCGTGGGGTCAGTTCCCCGTGGCCGACCTCTTGATCATTAGGCAAATACTGAGGAGGATTCTTCATTCCCCCTAATTTCCTGTTCCTCGATTTCATCTCCATTTCTTCCGTCTGGTCTTTCTTTCAGGATTATAAATGTCGTCGAGCACTGTGGGGTGGCACCCTCTCGTGGAGATATTGCGCTTTGGAGACTCAGCTCTCACCGGCAGGATGACACTGGGGATCGTCGATATACTCAAGGGCGTTTCTTCTGACCTGAGGCGAGGGCTCCCTCCCATCTCTGGTTCCGGCTGCCCTCTGTTAAATTGCTCTCTTCTCATCCTCTCCTCCTGGGATCTGACGCACCAAAGGCCTATCACTGGCTGAGGTGTGGAATCCCCTCTGATGCATTACAATATATGACACAATTTTCACCTCAATAAACGGTCTTTTTCCCACATTTGAATGGCGAGGCAGGCAAACAGGCAGAGTATTTGGAGGAAAATGAAGAACAGCCTCTCTGATATTGACAGAGCAAATAATTGCGCAATGCACAGAGAAGGTTTCATTAGAAGTATAGTCTGGGCTAAAATCGGAGTGGGGTATGGAGCAATACATCAAAACAGGTACCAAACTCATTAGAGAAGGGCTCGTGTGGATTAGACTAGGAGCATGGAGGAGCCCGAAAATTTCTGACGAGAATGGTACGAGAATCTGTCCCATTTGCGAGGAGGAAGAGTCGTGGACTCACATCTTGGCAAGATGTTGGGGTACGGAGGAATGGGGAAAAATATTTACCTCGATTCTTTACCACCGCGAATGTAGGGCTAGAAGCATGTTGGACGCTACTGGCAGGCACGGAAAACATGGACGGGTTAAGTAAATTTATACTTAAGGCAAGATAGCTGAGATCTGAGGAGGCTGCCAATAGAGAAGGGAGGGGGGGGGGAATAAGATCAACTAAACAAAAGTGACTACAATATTCTATAGATATAATGTCAGACTTAGGTCACTTGTGTTATGGTTTTATAGATTGTGTATATATTATGTGTATATATTTCTTTTGTGTAATTATCTAGTATGAGAGGATGCATTTATGAAGGTGTACTCTATGCTGTAAATTTAAATTGCTCTAATTGAATATCTGTGTCTTTTTATTTTCGTGTTTACTCTTTTAATTCTTTGTTGTTGTTTTAATATTGTTTTTAGTGTGTATTACAAAAGCACGTACGGTCTGTCGACCCGTGCGAATGTTGAAATTCTATATACATATGATATTGTTATGTCAACAAATACAATTATTCATTCATTCTGAAAGCAATTGTTTTCCACACGGCCACCACCCAATGCTGCCACAGGCCACACAAATATGAGAAAATGACTTGCATTAAATAGTCACTACATTATATCCTTTCACTCAGAACCCGTGACGGTAACTTACCTTTGATTCTCAAAGTGGATTTACATACAGGATTGTCCCCTTTCTGGTCCTTTTCTCTACGTGAGTCTTACTCACTTCTTCTCTTCATGGAGTAGGAGAGTCCTCAACTTTCCACCTTGTTCAAGCGACATCTCTTCTCTCTTGTGTTTTATAATCGAATAACTGTTTCGGTAGTCGTTCCTTGTTCATTCTTCTTGGATGGTTCGATAAATGTATTCTGTATTCTTTTATTTTATCTATAATTGGAAGCAGGTTTAATTCATTTCTTATATCATCATTTCTATATCTATCCAGTCTTGTACATTCTTTTACTCTTCTGAGAAACTTCATTTCCGCTGACTGTATTCTATTATCATTTTGCTTCAAGGTCCATACTTCACATCCATATAGCAGACGGTACATCCATTGTCTTATAACATTTTATTTGCGTTTCTTTCCTCGTTCTCTTTTTACTTTCTCCACACGCACTATGTACATAGTGTATAGAGAAAGTATTGCACTCCACCAAAAATTCGATACCGAGATTTCACCGGAAATATATGTTTTAGGGTCCCCATTATCCAAAAAAAGCATTTTCACAAAAAGGTCCGTGTGTGTGTGTGTGTGTGTGTGTGTCCGTGTGTCTGTGAACACGATAATTCAAAAACGAAAAGTCGGTAAAATACCAAACTTGGTATTTAAGTTTAGTATCTTCCAGGGATGGGACACAAAGATTTTGAGAAAAATCCCCCACCCCAACCACCCTTTACATGGAACTTTCTTCGAAAATTTTGATTTTCTCAAAAATGGCTCTAACGATTTTGATTAAAATTTCTTATATTAAGCATATTTACCTGAAAAATAAAATGTATATCTTGAACTTTCTGGGAATAGCCTCTGAAGAGTAGTTTATTCTGGATGAATTTTAATAAATTTTGAATAACTGCTAAACCGTAAGAGATGGACAAAAACTTACTAAACAAAAAATGTAGAGCACATTAAAACACACAATTTATGTTACATACATTTTTTTCGTGGAATTCATCGTTTTTGTGACATTCGTTATTTTTGGTTTCTGCTATGAAAAACGTATAATTTTCTCATACAGGAACTTGTCAACTCCTATCCATATAAACAAAGGAACTTCATTGACATAGCAACCAGCTTTTGACTATCACTTTAACCTATGGTTGTCCCTTATTTCGCTCCTACTTACGAGGAAGCGAGTAATTAGATTATTTCTGCTATTTTTTTCTGATTAGCATAAAGTAAATAGAAGTATAAGCTTTTTAAGAATTATTTGTTGCAGGGATATGGAGAAAGTCATGTGAATGGTACACATCAGATTTTTTTTATATATTTGTTAATATTATGACTGGATGTGTAAAGCATAATATTGCATTAATATAACTGGAATTTGAAGTTATGTACACAGAAGCATAACGCTCGTGTTAAATAACTAAATAAAAAGTGTAAATAAAACCATTATCTTCTAAAACACGAAACGATAATTATAATTAATATCAGATGTATGAAACCTGACAAAATTTAATGTCTGCTAAAAGAACCCAGGCTTCTTGAATTTATGCCTAGAAGCCATCTTTTGTCTTTGGCCCATCTACAGGTAAATTGGAGCGCAGCCCACTTTTTACCTCAACCCACACATTCCCACATTTTACCACTCTGATATCCTGCCTCTCTGAAAACCAATTTGAAACCTTGGATGTGTGGACAATGTGATTATCCTGTACAAATTCAACACTTCCATCAGGATATCTCATCTTCACGGGAATAAAAAAGATATTATCGAGAATTACCGCGTATTGCACACTGTTCATTCTATGGTGTTCACAAGACATTGTGCCGTAGAATTTGGCGATCCAGACACGACTCGTTTTTTTTTTCTTAGCAACGGATGTATATGGCAATTAGAGAAAGTATTTCATTCCATTCAAAACTTCGACAGCGAGATTTAATGGAAATATATGTGTTGAGGTTCCCTGAATCCCCCCAAAACATTTTAAGAAACCATACATGCTATCAAGTGTGTGTGTGTATGTGTGTGTGTGTGTGTGTGTGTGTGTGTGTGTGTGGAGGGGGGAGGTGATTGCGCGCGGGTTTTGTCTGTGAACTGCATATCTCAAGATTTTCAAGAAAATTTCCCACCCATAAGCTACCCTTTGCAGGGAGTTTGATTTGCTCAAAAATGGCTAATGATTTTGATAAAATGCCAAACTTAAAATAATATTATTCTAAAAGAAATGTATATCTTAAATTTTCTGAGAATACCTCTAAAGCCTTATTCATTCTGAATGATTTATACACAGCTGGTAAACCATTAGAAACAAAGAAAATCTTACTCTACAAAAAAGTAGATTTTGTTAAAGCGTAAAAAGGGTAATTATTAGTATTTATGGACGTTCCTTAATTACTATGATTTTCAGTGTCCCAATCTATATCGGGCCACTTAATGTTACACAGAGGCGTAAAAATCCTTAGCATGGCTTCCTTCGGAAGGGAAATAAAGCCGTTGGTCCCGTGTCGTAGATTTACGGCACGTAAAAGAACCTCAAGCCTGATTGAGAGGCCTCTGAGCAAAATTAAGCGGTCTTTCACGCCCAATTTAGAATGGGACGCTGAGAACCACAGTAGTTAAAGAGCGTCCATAAATAACACAACATTTTGATTCCGAAGGCAGACATGCTAAGGATTTTTACACCCGAAAAAATTCATCACCCTCCGTCGGGTTTGAACCCGCTTTCTTAGGAACCAGATGCTAGCATCTACTCTTAAATCACGGATGACAGCTAGATCTCGTTAAAACACAATTTATGCCAGATACATTATTTATGTGAAGTGTTCCGTTTCCGTGATTTCCTTGTTATTGGCTTCAAATTTAAAATATTTGTTATATATTTCTCAAATGGAAAACTGCTATTCATTTTTCTTTTTCCTGGTCAAGAAAAGATGGCAGAATGTAAATGTAAGCACATAGGAACCAGCTCTTGAAATATTTGACTATCGCGAAGTGTTCAATTATTCCCGCATATCTACAAGCAATAATATAATAAACGTATTGCTGCAAAAGCTTTAGAACTAAATACGTGAAGTAAATAGAAAAATATGATGTGTTCCATCCATGGCTTTCCCTACATTTTTGCAACAAATTATTGTTAAAAAGCTTACTTATGCTTCTCTTAACTTCATGCTAATCGAGGTAAAAAAAAAAAAAAAAAAAAAAAAAAAAAAAAAAAAAAAAAAAAAAAAAAAAGCAAAAATAGTGTTATTACTTGCTTCCTTGTAAGTAGAAGCGAAATAAGGGAGTTCCATAGGTTAAAGTGATAGTCAAAAGCTGGTTGTAATGTGATTGAAGTTCCTTTGTTTGTATGAACAGGAGTTGACAAATTCGTATATGAGAAAAATATAAGTTTTTCAAAGCTGAAACCAAAAACAAGAAATATCTCAAAAACGATTAATTCCACGAAAAAAAAATGTATATAGAATATATTGAGTACTTTAATGTCCTTTACATTTTTTATGTGGCAAGTTTTCTTTTACGGTTTAGTAGTAATTCAAAATTCGGTAAAATTTATTCAGAATAAAGTAGTCTTCAGAGGATATTCCCAGAAAATTCAAGATATACATTTTATTTGTCAGATAAATGTCTTTAATATACGATATTTTAATCAAAATCGTTAGAGCCATTTTTTGAGAAAATCAAACATTTTTAAAAAAGTTCCATGTAAAGGGTAGTTGGGGGTGGGGGGATTTTCTTGAAAATCTTCGTGTCTTAACCTTGGAAGATACAAACTTAAATACGCAAACAAACAGACACACATACACGCGCGCACACACACAGACCTTTATTTTTTTTTGATTCCGGGGGACTTAAAACATGTATTTCCGATGGAATCTTGGTATCGAATTTTGGGTGGAATACAATACCTTCTCTATACACTATGCACGGGGTAGGTGTAGAGAAAGTAAAAATGTGCTTTTGTAACAATATTTTGTTGTAAAACAAGAAGAAAAAGTCATGTGAATGTAACACATTAGATTTTTTTACAATTATTTCCATTATGTAGCAGAAAATATGTGGACATTTTGAAACGTGTTGTACGTAATGTTCATGATACGCAGAAAATGTTCTGACTAATTTAAAAAACATGTTAAGAAAACTAATGTCTGGTTAGCTTCCGTAACTTTTTATGACATACTTTCCCTTTTTACGGATAATGCAAGTTTTTGTCAAAAACAAGTTCTAGTGGAACGCCATGTTCAAATGCTTTGATCTTAACGATAATGAAAGGAGGGTTGTTTTCCTTGGAATTATTTTATGTCTATTCTTATTAAGGTTTGTTTGCACCTATTTTACTTTGTTTGTAGTATTATAATCAGTTTCCCACGTGGTTCGCAAGGTTCCTTTCACCTTCTGTATCTCCTGACTCTTATGCTTAGTGGACGCAGCAAATGACATGTGCCACATGTTAATTTGGTCAACGTTCTAACTTAAATCGCTAAGGCATATGACTAGAGAAATCACAGACGCTCTATTTACAAAAGAAGCAGTAAAATATTTCTGTTCTCCCTAGTATTATTTTTCTTTAACTCTGTTTAATTTCCATAGATATCCATATGTTTTTCACTTAGTTAAATTATTGTCATATCATCTTAACAATATTTGTGGACCATTTCAGTTATAGCCTCATTTCTCTCTAATCTAAATCATTTTTATTGGTGTATTATTTTCTCCAATTTTCAGTTCCTTTGCAATATTTTTATTTTCTCTACACGTACGTATAGAGAATGTATTGTAACGCACCCGAAAATTCGATACCGGGATTTCACAGGAAAAATATTGTTTTGAGACCCCCTGAATAAAAAAAAAAGGAGCATTTTTAGAAAAATGTCCGTATGTTGGCTGTCTGTGTGTATGTGTGTGCTTCTGTGGGCAGCATAGCTCAAAAACGAAAAGACCGCTTAAAACCAAACTTGGTACTTAAGTTTATCTTCCAAGGATGCGACACAAAGATTTTTAAGAAAATCCCTCCACCCCTAACTACTCTTTACATAGAAAAAATTTCGAAAATTTCGATTTTCTTAAAAATGGCTCCAACGATTTTGATTAAAATCTCTTATATTTAAGATATTTACTTGCCAAATAAAATGTATATCTTGAATTTTCTGGAAAACCGTAAGAAATAGACAAAAATTGGCTCAATAAAAATGTAGATCATGATAAAACACACAATTTATGTCATTTATATTTTTTTCGTGGAGCTGATCGTTTTTGAGATATTCCTTATTTTTGGCTTCTGTTTTGAAAAACTTATACTTTTCTCATACAGAAATTTGTAACCTCCTGTCCATACAAACAAAGGAACTTCAGTCACATAGCAACCAGCTTTTGACTATCACTTTAACCTATGGTACTCCCTTATTTCGCTTCTACTTTCAAGGAAGCAAGTAAATAAGACTATTTCTGCTAATTTTTCTCGATTAGCATGAAGTAAATAAAAGCATAAGCTTCTTAACAATAATTTGTTGCAGAGATATAGAGATAGTCATGTGAATGGAACACATCAGATTTGTTAATTTCTCTACGCGCACTATGTACTTTGTGTTTAGAGAAGGCAATGTATTGCACCCAAAAGTTCGATACCGAGATTTCACAATATATATATATATATATATATATATATGCTTTGAGACACCCTGAATAAAAAAAAACAATTTTAGAAAAATCTCCGTGTGTGTCTGTCTGTCTGTGTGTGTCTGTGGGCACCATAGCTCAAAAACGAAAAGACCGTTAAAAACCAAGCTGGGTATTTATGTTTGGTATCTTCCAAGGATGCGACACGAAGATTTTTAAGAAAATCCCCCCACCCCAACTACCTTTTCCTTGGAACAATTTTCGAAAATTTTTATTTTCTCTAACGATTTTGATTAAAATCTCTTATATTTAAGATATTTATATGACAAATAAAATGTATATCTTCAATTTTCTTGGACTAGCCTCTGAAGACATGTTTATTCGGGATGGATTTTGCGGAATTTTGTAAAAGTGGTAAACCGTAAGAGAGAGACAAAAGTTACCACAAAAAATGTAGTTAAAATACAAAATGTATGTAATAAACATTTTTTGTGGAGTTGACCATTTTTGAAATATTCCTTGTTATTAGTTTCAGCTTTAAAATACTTATACTTTTCTCATACGTGAATTTGTCAACTCCTGTCCGTACAGAGGAACTTAAATCACATAGCAACCAGCTATTAAAACATTTGACTATCACTTTAACCTATAGTATTACCTTATGTCCTTTTTACTTTCAAGGAAACAAGTAATAACATCCTTTCTGCTAATTTTTTCTGCTTTAAGTAAATAGAAGAATACGATTTTTTTTAATATATAGGTTAACGTCCTTTAACCTGTTGGTCATATAGGACGATGAATGAAAGCGGTAAAATAATGCTCAAATGATTTCAGAGCCCATGGATCTTAAAGGTCCTCGACATTTATCCTCTCAGAGTAAGAGAAATCTCCCCGCCAAATAATTACATTCACATGTCTTTCTCTGGCTGTTCCAGAAACAAACCTTCCTTACAAAATATTATTCTGTTATTTATGTCATCCTAATCAAGATAAACATTGGTCTTATTACTTGCATCTTTGTAAATTGTAAAAGTGAAATAAGGGAATACACTAGGACAAAACGATATGAGTAAACAAAACAAATATGTGTAGACGATTTCTTCCGTTTGAGAAAAATTTAAGTACCTTAAAACTGAAACCAGTAACTCGGAATATCTTGAAAACGGTTAACTCTACGAAGAAATGTATATGAAATAAGTTATGTGTTTTAATGGGACCTACATTTCAGTGTAGCAGTTTTGGTTATCTGTTTCGGTTTACCAGTAATACAAAGTTATACAAAAGTCATCCAGAATGAAGGGGTCTTCAGAAACTATTCCAAGAAAATTGAAAGGGAACTTGTTGTGGGGGATTTTCTTGAAAATCTTCATATCGCATTTAACGGGCTTTTCGTTTCTGAGCTATGCTGTCACAAACACATATGAACATGTTTCTAAGATTGTGTTATTTTTTGGATTCAGGGGGGTTTCTAAATATACATTTCCGGTGAATCTCGATATCAATATTTGAGTGGAATACAATACCTTCTCTATACACTATGTACATTTTACATACGGGCTAGAAAAGGTAAAAACGTTATCCATGTAACTCATTCTAAGAGAGATATGAACTCACAACCTCTTGAAGATGATGCAGTTACGCTACCCCCACACTACTGATATTGGTTTGTGGCATACCCATATTTAGACCTTTAAGGCGTCTTACTCCTGTTCTCACCCATGCAACGTTTTCTCGCTCCTATGTCTATTTATTTTCCCCTTCTCAATGAACCTTTCATCGATATACAGAAGACTAATCATCTCTTTTCGGATACCTCACTAAATACATTTTGATTTTTATATCCTCAAATCTCTTTCTTGCCGATTTCTAGAAATTGACATTGTTTTTTCTTCTTCTTCATATCACTCTTAATCCATTAATTTCCACGTTATTTTGCGACAGTTTATCCATCCATTGTTCTTTAAGATTTTCTCTTGTTATTCTAAACACTGTTTTAACAAATGTCTTTCTTCTAAGTTCAAAATTCTATACCAACATTTCAGTGCTCATTCCATTATCTTTCCCTTACTTGCCTCTCTGCACAGCTCTATTTCTGCAAACTGACTACAGTTGCATTTGACAACACATTCCTATCATTAAGATGCCTCATCGTGTATTACAGGTCGTGATTATATTGATATTTAAAATAGACTATTGCAATGTTGACCATCACCTTCCTTCTCGGAATCATTGTAGATGACCTATAATCAATAATCTAGGTGGATCTTAAATATTAAATTAAGCACTGAACCGTGCTATGGACATACTTTACGGGGCACAACTATCCCGTAATTGACTTGACTAGATATCCCTTTATGCGTTGAATGAGTTGCAGAACTATACGGGGCTATTTCAAGTTAGAACCCACCAGTGGAGAACTAGTGAAGGAGACTTGATACGAAAAACTCAGGTTAATAATATACAGAGCCTTGAAAAGACAAGGAACATAAATCACTAAACTCACTCAGAATTCATTGCAGTGAATTACAAAATACTACTTTACTATATCCAAAGAAAAGACTCCTCCTGTCACTCAAAATATATTTGAATCATCTACAAGTTTATTCAGTTTCGAACGTCTACCCTTTCGTACTTTCGACGTTTTTTCAATCTCTTTCAGTGTTCACTGTTTTATCTACTAGCAGGGATTGAGCGAAGTTAGGCAGTGAGCAACGCTAGGTAGTGCAACACTTTTCGAAACGAGCTGTAGAGACGACGCCTATTCCACCACGTCATAGTTATAGTCTGTGTGCACTGAAGCTCAATCCGATAGTTTGTGACCCGTACCGAGCTCTACCAATGATGTTTAAAATCTCATATGTTTAGGGCATTTACATGGCAAATAATATATTATATGTTGAATTTTCGGGAAAGCCTAAGCTGACAACATTTTATTATATAAAATATTCAGATATTTTGAAAATAATGCTTGATATCAAATATATATTGTTTTGTATGGAATTAACTTTTTCGGAATATAAAAACAACTTGTTATTATTTCAATTTTAAAGTCGTTATTTGTTTTTGATTCTCCTGGTCAAGCAAGATGAACGGAATTTCAAAATAAGCACATAACCACCAGCTCTTAAAAGATTTCACTGTCGCTTAAGCATTGTATATTCTACTATTTTCGTTGTATTTGCAAAGAAATGCGCAACAATTTCTGCATTTCTGCAAGTGGTTATCCCGATTAACGCGAAGTGGATAGAAGAATGAGCTTTTTAATGAATAGTTGTTGAAGAAGGGCATATTAACGCATCAGAATTTTGAAATCTTTTCTTGTGTTTACTAAGGTGTTACATCATCGGGCTCTGTGTATCTTACTTGCAATAAAATGTAACTGGCTTTTGCAAGAAATTATGTGCAGCATTATTTTACTTAAATTAAGGGAAACGTTAATTGGTATTCACTATTTAATTATATTTAAACTTTGTATTTGTTGTTTTGCACAGCGTTTGAATTCATTGTTGTCACGAGATATAGAAATATTTCGAACTCTGAATATTTTTTGCAAACGTATTTTTTTTTCACAGTTTGGGTAGGTAAACTCAGACCGAACATTGAAAGGTGAACTCCTGGATCTGTGGAAACAAAATGGACATCAAACTCGAAAGTTGTAAGAACAGTAGTAGAAAATTGCAATGTTATGAAAGAGAAAATAAAAACAATATTGCATCCGACTTCAATATATCCATAAATGTTAAGTTCTTTTGAGTGAAATGAATGACAACATTTTAAACTCTGGTAGACGGTGCAAAATTCAAGGAGTATTCATCTGTTCTAAACAATTTGATGCGGTGCTAATTTAATTGTTTTTTTCACACAAGCCGTTTATAGGACAGGTAGAGAGAGATAGCTAGAGCCAGACTGAAATGTTCAATGCCATATAACCGAACTTTCTTATGGTTTACCATTCAGAATGAACAGAATTTCAGAGGATAATCTCAGGAAATTTCAAAATATAATTTTATTTTTCACATAAATACCCTTAGAGCAATTCTTGAGAGGATCAAATTGTTCGAAAATTTGTTTATATAAAGAGAAGTTTAGTTGGGAGGATTTTCTTGAAAGTCTTCAGCTGTCATCCTTGGAATATGCTGAACTTAAATATCAAGTTTTGCACTTAACCGGCTTTTCGTTTTTGAGTTATGCTGTTTATAATACACAGAACTTTTTCTATAGAGTAGGTTTTGGGATTCATGGACACTAAAACGCGTATTTCCAGTATTTCGCTTATTATTTAATGGAATACAATATCTTCTCTCTTAGTATCACTATATACGAAGTAGAGAAAGTAGGTAGATAATAAAAATACTTACTGGATAGCATTATGTATGTCAGTCACATATACACAGATGAACTTATATCAAAACATTTATTAATTTATGTACAAAAAGAACATAGATTTTCTGTTTTCTTCTGAGGAACCCGTTTGTCCCCCTTGTCCCGTTTGTACATATTTTCTTCCCCTGATATATGCTGTTATGCGGATTGTCTGTTCCTAGTACTCGGGGAAGGAAGGCACTAATTTTTAACGGATTAGTTTTTTGTTATACTCCGCCAAATAAAAATGAAATTGATAATGTGTAAGATAGAGTCAGACTGAAAGTTCATTACCATAGCCAGGATACCGCGGTCTCTCGCCGGTTGCTCTAACCACTGAGCTAACATGGTAACGTGCCGACACGGAATTAAATTCCTCAACTGGCTACAGACCGAGAAATCCGTCGTTCAAATCCCGGCTATGGCATTGAATTTTCAGTCTCAATCTGTGGAAAAGTGTGTGGAAAACACAATTAACAAAGTGTAAGTTAGGAGTATAAGAGATAAAGGATATTAATTTCATTTCTAAGTACATAGACCGAACCATGGGATCGGTTCCCCGCGACAGACCTCTATGACCCATGGGTTTCCTGGGGGTTTTCGCGGGTAACTAGACGAATGCTGGGAAGGATTCTTCATTCCCCTGAGCTCCTGTCACTTCCTTTCATCCCAACCAGTCTATTCCAGGGTTTTAAGTGTCGACGAGGATTGTGGCAGTGGCGCCATTCCGTGGAGATGACTGTGCTCTGGTGGTCTATCCAGGACCGAACCACGGGCTCTGGCGCTTCCCGCGTCGAGATGAGAACTGCTTGTGAACTTTTACGGACACTCCACGACGGCTTTCTCCCTGTCCGAATCTCGGCCGCCCTTTAAATTTACTCTCTCTCATCCTTTCCTCCCGGGATCGTAGGTACAGTAAGCCCACGGCTGCAAAGAAGAATACCCTTCCGTAACATACATACACACACATACACATTATGGACTTGTCATTGATTTCGAGTCTCACAGATGAGCCAGAGGCCATAGTGTGCTAATTATGATAGATCGCTTACAAAACAACCATACAGGAACAAATACGATGTAGCTAGACCGGAAGGCGAAAGCGGTAATGGAATATCAATAACCTCTTTTGGGTAGGTACATTTCAGTTCGTTAAATGGCACTCAGATTTCGGAAGAACAAAAAGATGTTCATCTTGACTTACTAAACTATAAAGAGGATACCATTATAAGAGATTTTGCGGACTTGCACAAGGTGAACAGGTATATTAGGATTAACCACACAGCAAGCTATATAGCAACAACGGTATATAATGTCAAATCCGGACTGTTAAACAGTAGTACGAAGCTATTATTTGTTCACAAGCAGTGTTAATAGTAGCACCTCCTGAATACAGGTTTGTAACTCTACTATTCTCTGTAGTGCTATGGTTGAGATACTCTTTCATTTTACTACTTTCTCTACACGTACTATATTAGATACAAAAGGTATTGTATTTCACCTAAAAATTCGATACCGAGTTTCCATCATAAATGTTTGTTTTGAGAACCCCTGTATCCAAAATAAAAGTATTCTTAGAAAAAACGGTCAGCGTGTGTGTCTGTGGACAGCACAGCTCAAAACCGAAAAGTTCTTAAATACCAGACTTGATATTTAAGTTAGTATCTCCCAAATATGCGACACAAAGATTTTCAAGAAAATCCCCCCACCTCAAACTACCGTTTACATAGAAAAATGTTTGAACATTTTGATTCTCTCAAAAATGGCTGTAGCGATTTTGATTATATTAAAGATACTTATATAAATAAAATGTATATCTTGAATTTTCTGGGAACATCCTCTGAGGACCTCTTTATTCTAGATGAATTTTGCTGAAAAAAATGGAAATATGTTATTTATGGACGCTCTTGCTATGGTTCTCAGCGTTCCATTCTACACTGGGCGTGAAAGACCGCTTAATTTTGCTCTCTATCAGGCCTGAGGTTCTTTTACGTGCCATACATCTAGACACGGGACCCACGGCTTTACTTCCGTTCTGAATGAAGCCATGCTAAGGATTTTTACGCCCGAAAAAATACATCGTCCTCCGCCGGATTTGAACCCGTGACCTTGGGTATATGAAGTTAGCATGGTAACCATTACAACACGGAGGGCGAGGACTTTTGCTTAATTCTGCATAACTTGTAAACCGTAAGAGATAGACAAAAACGCACACTACACAAAATACGTATCTCTCGTTAAAACACATATTTTTTGTCATACACGGTTTTTTGTAGACAAGACCGTTTCTGAGATATTCCTTGTGGTTTGCTTTCAGCTTTAAAATAATTATAATGTTCTCATTCGGGAATTTGTGAACTTCTGATCGTAGAAACAAAGGAATTTCAATCACATAGCAACCAGGTTTTAACAGATTAGATTATCGCTTCAGTCTAGTAAACTTTATGTCCTTTCTACTTACAAAGAAGCATGTATTTAAATAATTTCTGCTAATTTGATTGCAATTAGTATGAATTGCACAGAAAAATAAGCAATTTAATCAAATTTTGTTACGGAGATATAGAGAAACTCATTTGAGTAGTGTACATCTGATTTTTTTCAGGTAAAATTGTAGTGTTATAATGGAAACTGTATTAAATAATTTAACTCTAAAGCAAAATTCCTCATTCCAAATATTAGACGTTTTAAGATTTTGAAAAATCCTATGGACTCTAGTCCAGGTATCTTCAAATTAAGCACCAGAGGGGGAGGTGCAATAACCCATTCCACTGCGTGTGAAGCATTAGCGTATTCTACTCTGCGATGTAATGGAATTATTGTAAACACATGGTCTTCCTCGTCTGCATCTTGAAACACAGAAAGAAAGAAAAAACGAATGACGACTTTCCAGTTAAGGAAAGCATAAGTATGAGAAAATGTATACAAATAACAAAGGATTCTCTAAAATTGTTAACACCACAAGAAAAGATAAAAAACTGTGTTGGACATAAACTGTATTTTTAACGAGAATTTCTATTTAAAGGAGTTGAAGTGGTTTCTGAAAGCTCGCCTCTGTGATGTAGTGGTAGCATGTCTGTCTCACCTTCAAGAGGCTCCGAGTCAGATTTCGGTTGGGCGAGTTACCCTGATAAGATATTTTCCGGAGTATCCCTTGTCCTGAGAAGACAAATCTCTGGTAACTTTAAACTCAATGGACTCCGGGCTCATATGAGCAATATTTCACCCATTTCTATCATCGTCCGATATGATCAACAAGGTTAAAGATGCTAAACTTAAAAAAAAAAAAAAAAAGTCTTAGACTATTCGTGTTTGGAGGATGTTGAACTTAAACACCACATATGATATTAATGATCTTTCGTTTTTTAATTATGCTGTTCACAAACACACGCACGCATACACAAATAGGCCTTGTTCTAAAATGTATTTTTATTTTAAAGCGTGAATTTATAGGGAAACATCGGTATTTATTTTTGGATGGAATGCTTTTCTTTACTTACCATAGGTTACCAATAGAGAGAATAAAATGTTTTCTTCGACAAAAAAATGTTTCAAAACAGAGAGTCAATATGTCATTACTGACTTCACCATACCCCAACAACCCTGCTACTTCGGTGACCTAGTGACCTACTTCGGTGTCCATACTTGGTTTGAAGTTATGGGGTAAATTCTGCTCTTATACGTAAATAGATGTAATACTAAAGTCACCGAATCTGCCATGAATTAAGCATTAAATGGTCCTATTAAAATAAGTGAAGAAATGACTATTTATGTAGGAAGGTGTTTCATTTAATTTACAATAAAATATAGGTCTACTTATTTCATTTATCACGAACGGTGATGTTGCTATATCAAGCTGTGTGTTGACTCGTACATAAACAGGAGTATAGAAGCTCCTCACCAGTAACATCGCTATAATATATTATGGTAGCAGAGCGTGGTTTCTATCCATGGACCTCTGGGTTATGGATTTAGCGGACTTCCATCATGTGTACTAATAAGTCACGCGTATTGTTACGCGCACTGCTATCACTATTACTAATATCTTCATATTCTGGAAGAGTTTGGCTTCTTACTGTGAGGTTTTGTAAATTAAGGAGATGTGTGGAAATTACATGTTGCAAATATTAACATGGAATCTACGCTTCAATTTTCTGACTTATCTTTGCTTTGCTCGAGGTGGGAAAGGAACCCGCGGTCTATAATAACGGAACATTACCTCTAGGACCTTGAGTACAAGACCGAAGATCTTGAAGTAATCGTCATTCCTTATTGTTTAATATTGCTATCTTTTTGGAACAATATGAATAATTTCATATCATCCTCATGAAATTCGTTGGAACTAATACTGCTGTGGAACTGCTACATTACACAGGTGCGATTGAACCTGTTTTGTGCACGTTGTAATGAGAGGTCATAAATGCACGACTGTCAAGTTTTAATCAAACCGTACGCATTGCAGATGGAATGTCTAGGAATGAAAACATGGATCCTGCATCCTTCCGATTAGAAAACATGTAAAGCGCCATCAACTTCAACTGCTAATACAAATAGAATACCGTTGACTTTGAATCCTGAATCTAGAAACGAATAGAATGTGTTAATACACTATAATTCTAGACTCTAAAATATCCCCAAATCGTTTATTTTCTCTTTGATGTATATTTTATTTTTGGTGTTAGTAACATCCAAGGCGGCAATTCATTTCAATTTTCATGCTAATAATGACTGTAGTCTTTGCTTAGCAAGCAGTTACTTTCTCTTATTCACGGTGCATAAGTAGAGAAGGTATTGCACTCCACCAAAAATTCGATACTAAGATTTCACCGAAATACACGTTTTAAAATCCCCTGTATCCAAACAAATCTTTTGAGAAAAAGGTCCGTGTGTGTATGTGGGTGAGCGCGTGTCCGCGTGTCTGTGAACACGATAACTCAAAAACGAAGTCTGTTAAGAACCAAACTTGGTATTTAAGTTTAGTATCTTCCAGGAATGCGACAGAAAGATTTTGAGAAAAATTCCCCCACCTCAAGCTACCCTTTACATAGAAAACATTTCGAAAATGTTGATTTTCTGAAAAATGGCTCTAACGATTTTGATTAAAATACCGTATATTAATATGACAAATGCAATGTACATCTTGAACTTTCTGGAAATAGCCTCTAAAGACCACTTTATACTTAGTGAATTTTGCGTAGCTGGTAAACCGTAAGAGATAGAAATTAACTTACTTCACAAAAAATATAGATCACGTTAAAACACACAATTTATGTCGTATACGTTGTTTTCGTTGAATTGTCCATTTCTGAGATATTCCTTGTTATTTGTTTCAGATGTAAAATACTTAAAACTTTTCTCACACGGAAAGTTGTAAACTCCTGGCCCTGTATAGAAATGGATTTCATCCACATGGCAACCGGCTTTAAAAGATTTGACTAGGTATCGTTTTAGCCTAGTGCATTCCCTTATTTACAAGGAAGCAAGTGATTAAGACAATTTCTGCTAATGTTTATCTCGACTTTCATTAATTGGATAGAAGAATAATCTTTTTAACAATAACTTGTTACAGCAATGTAGGGAAAGTCATGTGAATGGAACACATCAGATTTTTCCGTATGCGGCCACTATCGGAAACGCTACGCGCCACGTATTAAATACGTTTTGTAATGCATTGCTTTTAAAGTAAAGTATAGGACCAGTTGATAAGATCAGAAGGTGTACTTCTTTCATGTTTCACTATTTATATCCCTGTACAACATAAAAAGCCAATACTAAATGTAAAACTTCTTTGAAAGATATCATGCAATGATCAGGAAACATATATACAGAATAAAAGGGCCTTGTTGGATGTGTTATAAGAGAGAATGTTTGAGAATACACTTATTATTATTATTATTATTATTATTATTATTATTATTATTATTATTATTATTATTATTATTGTTGTTGTTGTTGTTGTTGTTATTATTATTTCACACCAAGTTAGCATTGGGCCTTTTAGCTTTATGCTTGTCTAGTATTATAGATATATGTAAATATATTGGAAAAAATCTGATGTGTACTATTCGCATGACTTTCTGAGCATCTCACAAGAAATTGTTCTTAAAAAGCTTATATTTATATTTGCTTCATGCGAATCAGAAAAAATTAGCAGAAATATTATATTACTTGCTTCCTTGTAAGTAGAAGCGAAATAGGAGAGTAACATAGGTTAAAGTGTCAGTCAAAAGCTGGTTGCTATGTCACTGAAGTTCCTTAGTTTGCATGGACAGCAGTTGACAACGTTTTTCAAAGCAGAAACCAAAAACAAAGAATTTCTCAACTCCACGAAAAAATGTATATACAACATAAATTGTGTGTTTTAAGGTGCTCTGCATTTTTCGTGTAGTACGTTTTTGTCCCTCTCTTATGGTTTAACAGTTATTCAAAATTCTTTAGAATTCATCCAGAATAAAGTACTCTTCAGAAGTTATTCCCAGAAAATTCAAGATATAGATTTTATTTGTCAGGTAAATAGCTTTAATATACGATACTTTAACCAAAATCGTTAGAGCCATTTTTGAGAAAATACCATTTTTTGTAAAATGTTCCATGTAAACGGTAGTTCGGGGTTGGAGGATTTTTTTCAAAATCTTCGTGTCGCATTCCTGGAAGATATTAAACCTAAATACCAAGTTTGGTATTTTACCGACTTTTCGTTTTGGAGTTATCGTGTTCACAGATACATGGACACACGCACAGACAGACCTTTTCCGATAATGCTTTTTTTAGATAAAGGGGACCCTAAAACATATATTTCCGGTGAAATCTCGGTATCGAATTTTTTGGTGGAATGCAATACCTTCTCTATATACTGTGTACATAGTGCGTATAGAGAAAGTAAAAACAGTCACAAGACACATACCTATTTAAAATGTTCCGGGTGAGGTAACACTAGTTAAACTCAACTCATTAAACTAATGTTACAAACAAACAAAATCAGAAAGAGAACACATCAAACAGTGAAGTCAATTAAAAGAATGGGTTGATTTTGTAATTGTGGCTAATCAATGCAATATGAAATTATAAGCACTGTGTTTATGCTTGGCTAACCACAGTAATCGCGTAGGCTAGGTAATGCCATGAGGTCCAAATAGCATAAATCAGCACACGGTTAGTTAGGTTATGTTAGGTTAGGTTTGCTTTTCCAACTTGAGATTGGCTGAGATATACAATATTTTTAAATCCGAGTACAGTACCTATTACGGAAAGGGGGAGTGTAGCGTAGTGTCATGTGCTAAATTTCAGGGACGAAACACACAATCATCGCGAGAAAACACATCCTTGTTCCCACATCAACTATTTTAAATATGGTGGCTAAACCCAAAGTAATTGCATCTGGTGTATTAAAGCACATTTACACTATAAAGTATTATGTTAGAGGCCTACATAAACTTGCATTAGGAATCAGAGTTGTATAGAAAGAGGACTGGGCATCTCCATGGCAACGGCTAGCTTGACGTCAGACTTAAGTAGTCCATTAAAATGCAGGCTTCGCAGTTGGATAGCTTTGTGGCTCATAGGTTTTGAAACAATGAGAGCAATAGCCGCCACTCCTCTGTTGCATTAGTTGCGGAAGTGAAGAATGCAGAGGAGATGCATAATTCAATCATTGTCTTCTAAGAAATGGCACGTCAGAGGTGCAATTCAACACACAATATATCATTGGCTTAGAGCGCATTACACTTCGTGCAAAGAAACTTAAATGAGTGAAGTAATTGTAGAAGAAGAGCCGCAAGAATAGCAGTATTCTGTTAAACAAAGGTTATCGCGGACATAGCATAGTTTGTCCCTAATTATTATTTAACGTGATGCAATTGCAACGTTTGGAAAGCCCACAACATGCAATATATGCCTAGTGAAGTTTATACTGTCATTATACACAATAATTGTAATAATTTTGCCATATATCAAAATTCAAGCTTGCATGGTAATTGCAATAATAATATTTTATTCCCCAAATTCATTGTTGTAATAAATACGAGCCACGTGATGTCTTTTATAAACATATTAACATAAAAAGAGGAGTTTTGTAGTAAATCTGTGTTATATTTTTATTTTAATCCAACTAGAGTGGAAACATTATTACTTCCCGTAGTCTAAACTCTTGATTTTTCTAAATTTAATTAATTTGTTTCTCAATTGCAAAAATATTTCGAAAAAGTATATTACCGTTTTCTTTTATACACTTTTAAGAGCCAGTATAACATTTTTGAAACAAATTAGTGAAAAATACAATTTTTGAATAATTTTGGATACTGTAAAGTGTTGCAAAAAAAGTTTACGAGAAAATAAGATTTAAATTTAGGAGCGCCTATTAATAACATACAGCTACTAGTTTATACGGTCTGTTAATTGGTAGTTAAAGTGCGTCAAGTGGAAGAAAAAGATACATTTTCTTAAAGTTTAAAATTTATATCACTTTATTATTCACAATTTGTTCACAAATGCATTTGTATAATATTGTATCAGTGTGAAGCAGGGCGTCGCTATTTTGTTGACAATGTGTAAAGTCCTCACGGGATCCGCGGGGTGGAGAGACAAGATGATTGCAGGAATGTATGATTACACAATAGAAACAGTACTAACCTGCTGATGTCTTCACATTAGTTCTCGGAAGCAGCATCTACGGATGTTTACTTTACCTACCTGCACTTCCGATACTCCACCCTTTTTTCTTGTAGACAGAAAGATCAACTTTTGCAGAAATAGTTTGATGTAGTAGTATTGCTCTTTCACTCCTCCAGGAAGTATAAGGCCTTTATAAGTCGCCGAACTCTATTCCTTGCCAAGACTTTGGTTGCATTCCAGCTCTTCCCGTTTCGTAGTTTCATTTTCAATTGTGTTTCTCCGCGTAATTCTTGGCCTGTTTCTATTCCTTGTTTCTCCCTTCGGATTCCATTCCAAAACCATCCTATATTTCATGACTTTTTCTAAGGGATCGGTCTATCCATCTCCATTTTCGGCATTTCATTTCTTTCGAAATATCGTTTATCAGTCTTTGTCCACAGGCCCTCATTTGAGACTATCGTTAGCCCCCAAATTCCCAAAATGATTCTCAAACAACTATTCACATGCATTTGAAGTTTACTGTAAATGTCACCCGCCTCTGTCGTGAGGCGGTAGCATGTCTGCTTCACATTCAAGAAGTCCCGTTTTCAAATCTTAGGATGAGTTACCCGGATAAGATAGTTTCCAGATGTTTTCCCTTATCCTGAGAAGACAAGTATCGAGTTACATTAAGTTCTGTAAACTCCGGGTTCATTTGAGTATCATTTCACCTATTCCACTCATAGTCGAATATGCTCTACCAGGTTAAAGGACATCAAACTACAAAAAAGAAAGAAAAAAAAAACAACCAAGTAAACCTACGTTTACTTCATCAGAACCTTCCTTAATTGAAACTAAGCTTCCTATGTCTCCAAACTTCATTGACGTTTCCTAAAAAAAAAAACGACAGCGTCTACAGGAAGTCAATGTGAGCACGTCAGAGTTTTAGAAAATTGTATGCATGTGCTTATGTGTGTGCAATATAGCCGAAAAAAAAATGAAAAGTCAGGTAATTACCTTACTTCAGTATGTTCTAAGGATGCACACGAAGATTATCAAATAAATTAGCCACCTCTAACTACCCATTACATGGAAAAAGCGTCATTAATTTAATTTGCTCAACCATGGCTCTAACGTTTTCAAAGTACCAGGTTTAGGTACAAGTGAATGGAGTGGTTTTTATGAAGACATTATTTATAATTGACGAAGTGTGGGGGAAATATTGGGTAGAAAAAACTCTTAAATTTTACATTCTACAATTGTTGTGCAATTTGTTTGGAGCGCTATTGTTTCAAAAACAAAACGTTTATCAACTGGGAGAAAGCTTAATTATTTGGAGTTAGCGAAATCAAATTCAATGAAATATGAATATCCACCAACACGAAACATCTACGTTCATACCATATTTTGAAGAGACTGGTTATGTGATTAAAAAGAAAATCACGGGTCGGCCGCATTGAATATTGTGAATATTGATAGATTAGAGATTAGAGAATTCACCACACGTTCCCCGCAGATGGCCATGTATCTAGCCAGTCAAGAGCTCCAGCTGCCCCAAACTCATGGGAAGTTTTTCATAAATGGCTGCCCATGAAACGAAAATGATTGCAGCTGGTACAAGTCTTGGAACCAAATGAAAAGATCGTAAAATCAGTTTTGTCTGGAAACACAAATGGACAAGGAGGGTGATAATTTTGTTGGACGCTAGTTTTCTCTGAGGAAACTGCATTTCATTTAAGCAAAAAGGTTACTCGCCATGGTATGCGAATATGAGACAGAGAGAAACCTCGAGCCATAATTAAGCAGTCTGGGATTTAGAGAAAACAAATCTCTTTTGTGCCATATCTCAAACGAAAATCGATTACCTTTATTTTCATTGAACGAGCTGCAAGGGATTGCTTATTTTGACATGTTGCAGCAGTTCTTGATCTCACAATAAGATGAAAGCTCTACGACTATACCGATGCTCCAACAAGATGGGGCATCACCTCATTATGACAATGAAGTAAGGTGTTATTTGAATCAACATCTGTCTCATGCTAATGACCTAACATTTCACAATTGGCCATACAGGTCACCTGTTTTCAGCCTATTTGCTTTAATGTCGGGATATGTAAAGGATGCAGTCTATTGCCGCCACTAACACGAAATCTTCCAGGGCTACGACGGCGTATTGTTACTGCCAGAAGTGGACAGAATAGATCGAGCATGACAAGAACTTGACTGTGTCATGTGGTCTCACACGGTTTATTGTGAATAATTGTGCAAACTATCATTTTTATAATAATGTTGCTATGTAACCGAAGTTGAATTTCCTTTGGTTATTGATGTGGTTTACTTGTAGAACTTGTTAGTGATGTTATACTTCATTTAACATGCACAATAAAAGGCTCTCAACTATTTATTAAGTTACCATAGACACTTTGTTGTATGAAACAATTGTTAACTTGATAATCGTAGACAATAATACAATCTTTGAGATAATATAAACATATAGCGTGCAATTTAGAAGTCTTTCCGATGACTTCACAACAATGATATTAAAATGGCTTGTTTCTGTGAAGAAGTGTCATTTAAAATATCTGTTTGACGAGTCTGAGCGCTTTTTGCTTTCTCTGCATCGCACATAGTATATAAGTAGAGAAGCTATTGCATTCCACCCAAAATTTCGATACCAAGATTTCACTGTAAATACCCTTTTTAGAGTCCCCTGAACCCCCCCAAAAATCAGTTAGAAAAAGCTATGTGCGTGTCTCTGTGTTTGTGAACATCATAGCTCAGAAACGAAAAGTCGGTGAAATACCAAACGTCATATTTAAATTCAGTGTCTTCCAATGATGAGATTGAAGATTCTAAATTAATCCTCTCACCCCAAACTATCCTTTACATTTTTTAAAATTTGTTTTTTATAAAAAATGGCTCTAATGATATGTAGATGACAAATAATATAATTATATGTTGAATTTCCTGGGAGTAGCCTCTGAAGTCAATACTTCTAAATGAACTTTGCATAACTGGTAAACTGTAAGAGATAGACAAAGCACTTATTGCAAAAAAAAAAAAAAAATCATATCAAAACGTACAATTTGCCATATACCTACAAATTTGTTGTGAAGCTAACCATTTCCGAGATATTGCTTGTTATAGGTTTAAATCTTACTTAAAGTTTTCTGAAATGGGAAATCGTTATTCATACTTTTTAATCCCGTCCAAGCAAAGAGAACGTAATGTTTCACATAGCGACCGGCTTTTAAAAGATTTGAATATCGCTTTAGCTTGTTGCATTTTCTTATTGCTCTTGTACAAGGAAATAATTTCGTAATATAGTTGTTTATGTAACTAGTGTATAATCTGACTGATTATGACACAAGTATATGTTTAGCGTGTGAGCGAAAGCGAGAGATTATACACGTGTTACATATTATGTTTTATGCAATTTTAGCATTAAAATACGCAAAAATAATTAATAAATTTCCTAAATAAAAAAGTATAATGTGAGATCACAGATGTATGACTTAATATATATATGATTGTTAAGCAGATGTGTCATTTGTTTTAACACTTATTGAATAAAATGGAGGGTAACAATAAAACTATTGAAAATATGGATTGTATTCTGCTTGCCATTTTGAACGAAGCCAATAGCGCTGAGAGCTTATTAATTCCAAAAGGATCAAATAATGTTTACGAAAAAGAATATGAAAAGTTTTATTGATGGAGAAACGAAAAATGCGTTAGTTTAGCCAATGAAGCCACCACATAACTGGCGTACTTTTCAGAACTGATAATTACGATGTAAACGTTTAGTATTTTTTAATATGGTAAATAATTTTAAGAGTGCTGAGAGATTATTAATTCCAGAAAAATCAAAAGATATTTAAGAAAAAGAATGTGAAACGTTTTGTGCAGTTTCGCAGCAATTCTTGAAAACATTGGTGCTAGTATTGTTGAAGTAAAGAGGTAGGAGGGTGGAAGCCAGCATCAGTTGCTGAAAGTTAGTAGAGCTATCTGTTAAAATAAAATATACACTGCAAAAAAACTTATACCAAGTAACGTAGGCTATGATTAATATGTATATTGTTGTTGGTTTTGGTTTTTAAATACATTTAATGAGTGGATTCTTAGTTTGAATGTTGCTGCACTTGGGATAGTGACGAAGCCAGGTTTTCTTACAGGCACATTGGAGAAAATTATGTTGCAGAGGTGATGACGTCATTCATTTGCTGTCACTAGTGCCAGAAATAGGGTAATTTCGCAGGATTTATGGTGTCACAATAAGCTGTTTTAATTCTAGGATTGCGTGAAAACCATTTCTGCTATGGTTTATCTTTATACGTATCGACCATATAGAGAAATAAGTGTTTGTAAGAATAGTTTACTGCTGCATGGGTAGAGAAACTTACGTGAATGTAACACATTTAATACATTTCCATTTAGCTTTACCAGAAGATACGCACGACTTTCGAAAGGAGCTATATACTTATATTAATTAAATGGGAATTTCCAATTACTAAGACTGCAGCAAAGGTACAAAGTCGTCGTTTGGTATTGTTACTTTCTCTATACGTATAGAGAAGGTATTGTATTGCACCCAAAAATTCGATACCGAGATTTCACCGGAAATATATGTTTTAGGGTCCCCTGTATCCAAAAAAGCATTTTTCACAAAAAGGTCCGTGTGTGTGTTTGTGTCCGTCCGTGTATTTGGTATTTAAGTTGAGTATCCTCCGTGATGCGACACGAAGATTTTGAGAAAAATCCCGCCACCTCAAACTACCCTTTACATGGAACTTTTTTCGAAATTTTGATTTTTGCAAAAATGGATCTAACGATTTTAATTAAAATATTATATATTAAGGATATTTACCTGAAAAATAAAATGTATGTATATCTTGATTTTCTGGGAATAGCCTCTGAAGACTTCTTTATTCTGGGCGAATTTTACGGAATTTTGCATAACTGCTAAAACGTAAGAAATGGAAAAAAACTTACCACACTAAACATGTAGAGCAGTTTAAAACGCACAATTTATGTTATATGCATTTTTTCATGGAGTTGATCGTTTTTGAGATATTTCTTGTTTTTGGTTTCAGCTTTAAAAAATCATATTTTTCTCACACAGGACTTAGTCAACTCCTGTCCATACAAACAAAGGAACTACAGTCACCAGCTTTTGACTATCACTTTAACCTATGGTACTCCCTTATTTCGCTTTTACTTACAAGGAAGCAAGTAATAAGACTATTTATGCCATTTTTTTCGATTAACATTAACTAGAAGAATAAGCTTTTTAACAATAATGTGTTGCAGAGGTGTAGAAAAAACCATATGAATGGAACGCATCAGATGTTTACATTGTCTACAGTACTATGTATCTACTTAGCGTGTAGAGAACGTATTGTATTGCAACCAAAAATTCGATACCGAGATTTCATCGGAAATATCCTTTGAGACCCCCTGAATTAAAAAAAAAAAATTACTTCCTCTACACGTACTATGTACATAGTGTATAGTGTATTCCACCCAAAAGGTCGATACCGAGATTTCACCGGAAATACATGTTTTAGAACCCCCTGAATACAAAAAAAAAGCATTTTCAGAAAAAGGTTCGTGTGTGTTTATCTACGGACAGCATAGCTTAAAAACGAAAATATCGTTAAATTCCAAACTTGGCATTTAAGTTTAGTATCTTCCAGGAATGCGACACGAAGATTTTAAGAAGAATCCCCCACTGAATGTAGTTTATTACACCACAATTTAAACTGAGACATAGCTACTTTGATTTTTTCTAATACAGCGTCATATACATTGGAACAAACAGTAAAAGAGGTATCATCAGCATAAATTAAGACTTTTTCCACATCTATATATTCTGATAAATCATTTATATATAATATAAATATTAAAGGGCCGAGTATCGAGCCCTGTGGGACTCCCATACGCATATCGAAATTATCCGAAAAAGTGTCATTAACTGTTTTGCAAATCCTACGATTGGATGGAGATGATTTTAAAAAGTTTAAGAAACAGCCTCTGAACCCCAAGGCTTCTAACTTTAAAATAATGTAGTTAATAACGAAACTATCGAAGGCCTTTGATAAATCAAAATATAATACGGCTACATGTTTACCCTCATCAAGGTTTTTATATACATAGCTGTTAAATTCATATAAGGCAGATTTTCCAGGAAGAAAACCATGTTGATCTAGAGTAATTACATCAAATTTCAATATAAAGTCAAGCATTCTATTGTACAAAATACGTACGAATATCTTGGAAATTGTGATTAATAATGGTATGGGCCTGATATTCTTTACATTACTGGTATCACCCTTTTTATATATAGGTATAACTAGGGTTAGTTTCAGTGATGACGGAAATATTCCATTCTCAGTACAACTATTAAATAAAAAGGCTAAGGAGGATGCAAGTATGTCACTGATCACAAGTATAAATTTCATAGATATATTGTCAATACCAGCGCTATTGATATTTTTTTAGTGATTGAGAAACTTTAATAATTTCATTAGCATCAATGTCAAAAAATACAAAACTACTGATATTAGCTGATGCTTTCGTGCACGTAGAGATATCACTGGTAGAGAAATGATTAGAATGTATATTCTCAATACTAGTTAAAAGATATGTCTCGAATATATTAGCAATATTGACATTGCTGCTTATTAATTTATAATGAACAAGAATCAGTACTTTCAGTGCGTGTTTTCTGCGTAATTTAATATTTACCAAATTCCAGATTTGCTTTTGTTTGTTTAGAGAACTATTTATTTGCAGTGCATAGTAGTTTCTTTTTTCATTTGAAATACGTTTCTTGTAGTCTTTCTTTTCGGCTTTTACAATTGCAATCATAAGGGCTCTCTATGAAAATGTTTTATTAAAGCAAACATATTCTTAAGTTTTCCATTACTGTATTCCCTTATTTCGCTTCTACTTACAAGGAAGCAAGTAATAAGACTATTTCTGCTAATTTTTCTCGATTAGCATGAACTAAATAAAAGCATAAGCCTTTTAACAATAATTTGTTGAGAGATATAGAGAAAGTCATGTGGATGGAACACATCAGATTTTTACTTTCTCTATACATAGTGTATAGAGAATGTATTGCACTCCACCCAAAAATTTGATACCGAGATTTCACCGGACGAAATATACGTTTTAGGGTCCCCTGTATCCAAAGAAAGTATTTTCAGAAAAAGGTCCGTGTGTCTGTGAACACGATAACTCAAAAACGAAAATCTGGTTAAATACCAAACTTGGTATTTAAGTTTCGTATCTTCCAAGGATGTGACACGAAGATTTTGAGAAAAATCTCCCCACCCCAAACTACCCTTTACATGGAAAAAATTTCGAAAATTTTGATTTTCTCAAAAATGGCTCTAACGATTTTAATTAAAATATCATATATTAAATATATTTACCTGACAAATAAAATGTATATTTTGAATTTTCTGAGAATAGCCTCTGAAGACCACTTTATTCTGGATGAAGTTTACTGAATTTTGCATAACTGCTAAACCATAAGAGATAGACAAAAACTTACATCACAAAACATGTAGAGCATATTAAAACACACACTTTATGTTATATACATTTTTTTGTGGAATTGATCTTTTTTAAGATATTCCTTGTTTTTTGTTTTAGCTTTGAAAAACTTAATACTTTTCTCATTCAGGAATTTGTCAACTTCTGTCCATACAAACAAAGGAACTTCAGTCACCTAGCAATTATCCTTTGACTATCTGTTTTGACCTATGGTACTCCCTTATTCCGCTTCTACTTACCAAGAAGCAAGTAATAACACTATTTCTGCTAATTTTTTCTCGGTTGGAATAAAGTAAATAGAAGTATAAGCTTTTTAACAATAATTTGTTGAGAGATATAGAGAAAGTCATGTGAATGGAACAAACACATCAGATTTTTTAATGTAGTCTCCCCTTAGTGAGAGTATAGGTACAATGATGAAACTTGTGAACGTTTCAGATTATTTTTGCAAAGAGGAAAGTACGGGCACAAATCCTGTGGAGTCACATGCGTAAGCAGAGAGGGAAACGACCTGCGGTCTTCAAGAAGATCAAAGCGGGGATAATGGATAATGTCAGCGGAAGAGCTAGTTTCTCTGTCCTTGCTTTCTTACGTCACGCGTACGTTTAAGTGGGAAGGGCTTTGACTTCTAACTCATCTTTATTTTTTGTAATTATTAGCATCCTTGTAAGTAGAAGGGAAATAAGAAAATACACAGGCTAAAAGCGATAGTCTCGTCCTTTAAAAGCTCGTCGCCATGTCAAACAGTTGAAATTCCAATCTATTTGCTTGCCAGGAGTAAACAAATGAGAAGCGAGAAGAAAGATGTCTTCCCGTTTGAGAAACATTTAGTGGAGTAAAGTTGAAACCAATAATCTGGAATATCTCGAAAACGGTTAACTCTAAAAAATAAATAAATATATAAATAGATAATATATTATGTTATATAACAAATTGTGTGTTTTAATGGCGTCTACTCGTGTATTTTTGCGTAGTAAGTTTTTGTATATCTCTCACGGTTTGCCAGTTATACACGAGTCGTCCAGAATGAGGATGAATTCAGAGACTATTCCCAGAAAATTCAAGATATATATTTTGTCATAAAATATCTTAAACTTAAGATATTTTAATCAAAATCATTAGATCCATTATTGAGAAAATCAAAATTTTCGAAAAATGTTTCATGTAAAAGGTAATTGGGGGTGGGAGGATTTTCATGAAAATCCTCGTATCGCATCCTTGGAAGATACTCAACTAGAATAACAAGTTTGGTATTTAACCGACTTTTCGTTTTTGGGCTGCCCACACACACACCCACTCACACACAATGCGTTTTTGGATTCAGGGGACCTCAAAACATAGATATATTTCCGGTCAAATCTCGGTATTGAATTTTTATTGCAATACTATTACATACCTGTAGAGAAAGAAAAATCTAAAATTTAACACTTAACATAAAAAATTCATTTTGTCTGCATCCGTGTGAACAGTTCAACTCAAAAACGAAGCTAATCAAATACCAAACTTGGTGTTAAGCTTTTTCAAAGTGTGGCACAAAGTTTTCAAGAAAATTTGTTCAATCCAAACTATCCCATACATGATTTTTCGTTACATATCTTTTTCTTTTCTCAAAAATAGCTCTACGATAACAAGCTATTAAAGCTCAACATACTTAACAAATACGCGAGACAAATAAAATTACATCTTGTATTTTCTGGGAGTCGCCTGTGTGACAATATTAAGGCCACAAGCCATAACATAGAAGGTTTTTATTTTATAATTATTAACTTGAAATTTATTTGTTTAAATAGCTTAAAGCATATATTTAACTCTTACTTTTTGTGTGGATTGTTTTTGCTGGATAGTTTTATTTATGTTATTAATACATTTGTAAGACGTGTGTTCATTCCAATGTAAAAAGGTTGAAATAAAAGAGTTAACAATGTGTTGTTTGGAGACGTGGCCAACAATCGCAACAATGATAGAAAGAGAGGGAAACACTGATACGTATGTGCATTGCTAAAAGAGACGTTACACAGACTTGGAATGAACGCACGGCAACACAGATATAATTTTTGATGATGGCCTTAAAGAAAAAGAAATTTGTTTCTGCTTAACAACGAAACAAGGAGGGAGTAAAAGAAGCGTTATAACTTGTTACGGTTTACTCGAAGCAGAATTCGAGTAGGATGGGTCCCTACAGGCTGAGTCAAATGGAAAACTTGGTTGGTCCATGTAGGTGATGTTAGTTTCCGTTTTATAACTCTATGGATCAGTCTCTCTATATGTATTGTTGGGTTTTCCCGAACTACATTGTCAGTTCTGTAGAGCTATTCAGTCTAAATCTCAGGACGCATTACTGGTACGGAAAAACGAGGAGAAATGTTACTGTAGATGGTCATTTAAGATATTCATTCATTCAAAACTGTGGAGTGTACTGAGAGTCACCTTAACTATCCTAAAAACATCCCTACTAAATCGGCGCAATTTACGAGTAGTTGACAACATTAACAATACGTAAATGAAGAATATTAATTGAATACTTTTTCAGAATTACTATTATACACTAATTATCCTTTGGAATAATTAATTGCCCAAATCACAAATAATTCTCACGACTAATATGGCTTCATCAGCCTTACTTTACCGTTGCATAATATTATACATAGTATATACCACGAAGGCTCGCAGTATGATATTCTCGACCTGAACAGCACGACTGCTCGTGATAAAAAAACAAAAAAACTTCACTTTATATAATTTCTAATCCTAGCTAAAAAGACTGTTTATAAAAAATCGGATTTGTTTCAATCACATGATTTCTCTAGCTGTCTGCAAACAAACTCTTCTTACAAAAGATTAATTATTTATTTATCTGCATATGCATAAGCTAAATTCTCGTAAGTTATTATTATTGCTCTGTGAACAACTGAAATTCGACTTGCCTTGCACCGTCAGCTTTAAAACATATGAAGCGAAGATGAGATTAAAATTGAAACCAATGACAGGGAACATCTCGGATCAACTCTATGACATAAAGTATGTGTTTAGCCAGATATATATTTTTGTGCTGTAACTGCCTATCTCTTACGGTTTACTAGTTATGCAATATTCATCCAGAATGAAAGTTCTTCAGGGACTATTCCCAGAAAATTCAACATAAGCATTATGTTTTTAAGGAAAATATCTTTAATATATGGCATTTTAATCCAAATCGTTAGAGTCAATTTCGAGAAAAGCACAGTTTTCGAAAATGTTTCCATCCTATGGTTCTTTTTTCGTAATGGGCTTACCCTCCCCGAATTTAGGACTGGCGCCCCCTTAGGACTTACAAGAGGGGTCCTACAGGTCAGATGCCTGTCGGGGGCCAACACCACGAAACACAGAATGAAGAATCTGAAACCAGTGGTCGGCCGTACCAGGCACGAACGTGAGGAAGTGGATATGAAATGAGAAGGAAATGGATGACAGAAAAGGTGACGATGGAGTAATTGGTGGAATGAGTGGAGGGGGAAACCGCAGGACTCGGAGAAAACCCGCCCTAAACAGTTTTGTTCCTTGGAATATATAAAACTTAAATACAAACTTTTTCGTTTTTGAACTATGTTGTCCACAGAAGCACACACATGGACCTTTTTATAAAAAGGCTTTTTTGTTTCAGGGCCCTTCAAAATGTGCATTTCCGGTGAAATCTTTAAATGTTTGGGTGGAATACAATACTTTCTTTATATACATGTACATACTACGTGTATAGGAACATGAAAAACATGAAAAACTATTCATTTAAAATCTGCCGGAAAGTTGGGCAGAGAATTTTCCAGAGGGAATGAAATACATATATAGAGAAATCATGAAGTAAACAAAATAGTCTAAAAGTTGCATCCCGTTGTATGAAATGTATAAAAATGAATTATAAACAATATGAAATATAAATTCACACAATAAACAACACATTTTAGTGTATGTAAAGCTTGTAAAGGGAAAGCATATCTTGTTTAAAGTTTGTTGAAGAATTAGAAAAGAAAGACATATAGATGTAACATATTAGATTTTTAATTCATCTAGCACGTATGTGCATTCAATGTACGTAGTAGCTAGAGAAGGTATTGCATTTCACACGAAAATTAGAATTCAAGATTTCACCGGAAATATATGTTTGAGGTCCACTGAGTCCGAAAAAAACATTTTTAGTAAAAGGTCCATGTGTGTGCGCGCGCGACTGTCGGTGGCCATCATAGCTCAAAAACGAAAAGACCGTTAAAAACCAAACTTGGTATTTGTGTTTAGATCTGCCAAGAATACGACACGAAGATTGAAAAAAAAAATTCCAACCCCACTATTAACTACTTACCTTTTACATGAACAAAAAATGATAATTTTGTTTTTCTCAAAAATGACTAAGATTTTGATTAAAATATCGAATATTAAATCTATTTACATCATAAATAAAATGCATATTTTGAATTTTATGGGAATAGCCTCGAAAGGCCTCTTTATTCTGGATGAGTTCAGCAAATTTGTGTGTATCGGTTAAATCGTAAGAGATAAAACAACAGTCAACTCTATATTCCTTGTTATTGGTTGTTTTAGACCACCTAACTTTTCGTAAACGGTACCAAGTGAACCGAACCTCAATTGTTTTAGCGATCGCTTTTAGAAGATTTCAGCATCATTTAGCTTAATGCATTCCCTTATTTTTTTTTTAACAATAATACGACCGTCTATCTCCGTGGTCGGGAGGTCAGCGAGCTGACTTCTCGTCCGGAGGACCCGGGTTCGATTCCCAGCTGGGGTGGTGAACTTTTATTTAGCCAGAATTATTCCCTATCCCCCAAAGAGCCTGGAAGTGTGTATGTGAGAGTGATTGTGTGTATGTTTGAGGAAAATAAAATTATTTAAACCAAACGTAAAAGAACCAACGGACAACGAGTTGTTTCAAGCGCAAAGCTCCCGATACGACCTTAGATATTAAATGAAAAATCGGATGTGTTTCATTCACACGAATTTCTCTACATCTCAACAACTAACTATTGTTAAAAATCTTATGCTTCTAATTCATGCTAAATGAGAACAAATTAGCAGAAATAGCCTTATTACTTGCTTCCTTGTAAGTAAAAGCGAAATAATGGAGTACTATAAGTTAATGTATAAGATAGTCAAAAGCTTGTTGCTATGTAACTGAAGTTCCTTTGTTTGTTGGACAGGAGTTGACAAATTCCTGTATGAGAAAAGTATGTTTTTTAAAACATAAACCAAAAACAAGGAATATCTCAAAAACGATCAACTCCACGAAAAAAAATGTATATAATATAAATTGTGTGCTCTACATTTTTTGCGTTGTAAGTTTTTGCCCATTTCTCACGGTTTAGCAGTTATGCAAAATTCCGTAAAATTCATCCAGAATAAAGTAGTCTTTAGAGGATATTCCCAGAAAATTCAAGATATACATTTTATTTGTCAGGTAAATATCTTTAATATAGGATATTTTAATCAAAATCGTTAGAGCCATTTTTGAGAAAATCAAAATTTTTGGGTGTGGAGGGATTTTCTTGAAAATCTTTGTGTCGCATCCTTGGAAGACATCAAACTTAAATACCTAGTTTGGTATTTAACAGCCTTTTCGTTTATGCTGTCCACAGACACACACACACACACACACACACACACACACACACACACACACACACACACGGACCTTTACCCAGAAATCCTTTTTTTTTTTTTGGATTCAGGGGTATCCAAAACATGTATTTCTGGTGAAATCTCGGTATCAAATTTTTGGTTAGAATACAATAGCTTCCCTATACACTATGTACATAGTACATATAGAGAAAGTAAAAATAATTTTAAGACCAATTCTGCTAATATTTATCTTGATTAGCATGATGTAGATAAATAATAATCTTTTGTAAGAATAGTTTGTATTTGGAACAGCTAGAGAAGGTTATGTGAACAGAACACATCAGATTTTAAAGAGATATTCTTGCTTCCTTTGTTAGGCTCAAACTGAAGACAGTGTCGCCATAATTAATAAGAGCTTAAACGCAAAGGAGGTGGCGAAGCAGAATAACCTTCATGGTATGAGACACACTCAGATGCCTTTGACGATGTCCTTGATAGAGCCTCAGAGTAATTTAGACGCTGAGAGAGACCAGCTCCTGAACCGTCTGATGGCCAAGTAAATGACCACTCCGGGCAAATGAATATCTACTTCCTTGTAGCAACTGGTTTTGGAGAAAGTTCTCTACCACTTTCACTTTAGAGCGGAACCAGTTTGTCGTCTCATACTTGACGGTGGATTATATTCTTTCTCCACGTAATCTGAAATATTCATGTCTAATGACCCATCGCCGCTTTAAGAGACACTGGCATTGGTCAAAATTACATTTTGGAGTTTTGTATTAAGGGGAGTCGAAATGCCCTATGTTGCCAGTGTTAAAGTTTGACCCATTATCTCAGCAACTATTTATCTTAAAGGGCTAACATTTTCAAGGTATATTCAGCAATACCATCACAATTTATTGATGGAAAATAACATATTTCTGTTCATTAGAAGGAAATGTATATATTTTTTTTCAACATAGCTCTACAAAATTTATTGAAAAATGGCGATTTTTAAATTTAAATATAAACAACTAAACCATATACATACAAACTTTTTCGTTAAAATAAAGCCTATTTACATGCAAATATGTTTACATTTGTTACATTTTGGCCCTGTGTGTCAATTAGTTTCTGCGATAATGGGGCATTTGTATAGAATACTTTACTCCTTCAGAAATTGCTTTCAAACATAATATTTAAAAAAAAACTCATGTATTCCATTCACATGACTTTCTCTACATCTCTGCAACAAATTATTATTAAAAAGCTTATGCTTCTATTTACTTAATGCTAATCTAGAAAAGATCAGCAAAAATATTCTTATTACTTGCTTCCTTGTAAGCAGAAGCGAAATAAGGGAGTACCATAAGTTAAAGTGATTGACAAAAGCTGGTTGCTATGTTACTGAAGTTCCTTTGTTTGTGATTAATTCCCGTATGAGAAAAGTATGTTTTACAAAGCAGAAACCAAAAACAAGGAATTTTTCGAAAACGATCAACTCCACGAATAAAATGTATACATATTACATAAATTGTATGTTTTAATCTGTTCTATATTGTTTGTGTGGTAAGTTTTTGTCCATCGCTTACGGTTTAGAGTTATGCAAAATTCCGTAAAATACATCCAGAATAAAGTAGTCTTCAGAGGCTATTCCCAGAACATTCAAGATATACATATTATTTGATATGTTGCCGTTTACGATGTTTTAATCAAAATCTCTATAGCCATTTTTAAGAAAATCAAAATTTTCGAAAAAAGTTCCATGTAAAGGGTAGTTTGGGGTGGGGGGATTTTCTTAAAAATCTCATGTCGCAACCTTGGAAGATACCAAACTTAAATACCAAGTTTCACACGGACATTTTTCTATAAATGCTTTTTTTTTTTGGATTCAGGGACTCTCAAAACACATATTTCCGGTGAAATCTCGGTATTGAATTTTTGGGTGCAATGCAATAGCTTCTCTATACACTATGTACATAGTACGTATAGAGAAAGTAAAAATATAACCTAACTTTCAAAAAGCACAACCTCGCAATACATCGAAACACTCACATTAAGACAATATGACCGGGATGCCTACGCTGCCAATAGCTTAAGTAAAACTTTCCAATAAAAATAAACAAAGATTTTGAAAGAAAACTTTAATCGTGGAACAGCTAGAGAAAGTCATGTGACTGGAACAATCAGAGCTATTTTTCTCGCAGTTTTACAATATTGATCATTTATTTTCGCTATACTAAAGCACCAGAAAGCGTCCCTGTCATACTTCTTTGACAAAAGTGAATGCCCAAGCCAGTTTAGAAAGTTAGAGTTGTTTTCGCTACTTACAAGTTTAATTGTATTATCCGAGGAACTATTTGAGCTAGAGTTTTCAACTTCTGCCATTTCTTTATTTATTAAGTGTCGTATAAATACGAAACTTGGTATTTAAGTTCAGTTTCTTCCAAGGATGTAACATGAAGATTTTTGAGAAAATCCTCCCACCCCAACTATCCCTTATATGGAAAAATTTTCGAAACTGTCGATTATCTAAAAATTGCTTTAACGATTTTTATTAAAATGCCATAATATGTTTCAGTTATTTTCATGACAAAAAAAAAAAATGTATAGGTATCTTGAATTTTCTGGGAATAGTCTCTCAAGACCTCTTCATTCTGGATAAATGTTGTCTAATTGGCAAACCGTAAAGGTCAGATAAAATGTTTTACACAGAAAAGTTAGATCTCGTTAAAAGACGCTATATACATATAGTTTAAAATTGAAACCAATAACAAATAATATCTCGGAAACGGTCAACTTTACAAAACTTTACAAAAAAAATATATATAGTCATATTTTCTTTCATCTTTCTTTTGCACTACGCTGGCCTTGAAAAGCGAACCGAATTTTATTTGTTTCATATAGCATCAGCTTTTAAAGGTTTTCACTGTCGCTTTAGCCTAATGTACTCCCTTATTTCCCTTCCACTTACAAATAAAATATAATAAGGCTATTTCTGCTATTTTTATCTCAATTAGCACGATGTGTAGTTAAAAATAATCTTTTGTAAGAGTAATTTATTTGTGGAAGAGATTTTTTTGTTTTTTTGTTTGTTTTGTTTTATTTTACAGAATTGACATTGTAAATAAAGGTTTTGAAATCTCTGAATGAAAAAAAAAAAGGAAACGTATTTAAAAGAATCTAGCGCACGTATGTGAACAACATAATTCAGAAACGAAAAACCCATTAATAACTTGGTAATTTAATTCAATATTGCCCAAAAGGCGACACGAATAGTTTCATTAGAGTATCAAATTATCCATTACATAGATAGGTAGAGTCGGATGAAATGTTAAATGCCAAAGCCAGGATTTGAACTATGGATCTCTCAGGGTCCGACCTTTTTGATATAACCACTGAGCTACCACGGCAACGTGCCGATACGGCATTAAATTTCCCAACTGAATCTCATTTATTCTTCTTAAACCACAAGGGGATAGCAAATTATTTGAAATGTCATACTCCAATGGCGACTTTCAACTCGTAAGTACTTAAAGACCGGAGTTAAGTTTCGTATTTAAAACAACTATTTGGTGTTAATTTTTTTCCACACAGACAGTATATAAACAAGAGTTAAAGGTTGAGTATGACTGAAAAAATTCAATACCAATTCCAATTTAACAATATGCCAACTATTTTCCTCTCCATGTCCCTTTGATATATTTCTATGGTCTTTTTCTGCCCGGCCATCTGTTGTGTTTTACACAGAACCATGCGAGCAAGGAATTCTGTAGGCATACCCCCTTTTTTTTTTGGTAGTGTTTACGCCCGCTTTAATTACTTATGGCGCCGCAGGCGGTGACACTGATGATACATGAATGATGATGGAGCACCGGTGGAATGCGATGGTGGGGGAAACCGGAGTACCCGGAGAAAACCCACCCAGCGCCGCTTTGTCCACCACAAATCTCACATGCGGTCGCTTGGGATCAAACCCCGGCCGTCTAGGTGAGAAGCAAGTGGTCTAACCACTTGGCCACGGCGCGGCCAGGCATACCCCTGGAATAAAAAAAAAAGTGACTTTCTTGTCTTTTGCAGATTTTCAAGGTTTTTTTTTAATTTTTTTTTGTTGGTAGTTTATACAAAAAAAAAAAAAAAAAAAAAAAAAACTGATGTGTTGCTTCACCTGACTTTCTCTATATCTCTGTAATAACTTATTGTTAATAAGCTTATTCTTCTATCCACTTAATGCTAATCGTGATAAACACTAGCAGAAATGGTCTTATTACTTAGTTCCTTATAGATATTAAAATTGTAAATCTGAAACAATAACAAGGAATATCTCGAAAACTGCTAACTTCCCGAAAAAAAATGTATATTGTATAAATTTTGTGTTTTAACGAGATCTACATATCATGTGTAGTAAGTTTCTGTCTATCTCTTACGGTTTACTAGTTATGCAAAAAATAAAATCCAGAATAAAGAGGTATTTAGAGGCTATTCCCAGATAATCCAAGATATACATTTTATTTGTCATGTAAATATCTTAAATATAAGTGACTTTAATAAAAATCGTTAGTCATTTTTGAGTAAATCAAAATTTTTCGAAATTTTTTCCATGTAAAGGTTAGTTCCGGGAGGAGAATTTTCTTGAAAATCTTCCTGTCGCATCCTTGTGAGATACTAAAATTATATATAAAGTTTGGTATTAACGGACTTTTCGTTTTCAGCTATGCTGCTCATATAAACATACACACCGATTTAGAGGGTCTCAAAAAATGTATTTTCGGTGAAATCTCGGTATCGAATTTTTGGGTGCAATAGAATACCTTCTCTATACATTATGTACATAGTACGTGTACAGAAAGTAAAATAATATTCCTTGTTTGCAGACATTGATGTAGTTTACATACTTTTAGACGCATTGATCTATTGAAGTCTCTGTTTACATATTCATTCTAAGCATAGGTAGCCTAAAATACTGATCTAATTTATACCTGTGCAAATCCACTTGGTTCGGCCAATAAATTCGTAGATGGTGATTAGAATATTAATTTAAATATCTCTCGCTATGGAGTAGGTTTCATATGAACAGTACGCCACAGTGCTCCATCTACATTTAATATGCAAAAACGTTCCAAAACTGCTATTTGATTATTGTTTCCATATTGAACTCAATTTTTAAGACATTTCAGGAAGTTTGTAAGCCGTTGCTTACTATGAAGGCATTGGAATAAACCATAATCAATAAAGAGATGTGTTTCATTAAAAAATTGCAGTGACGGGCGCAAAAGGCTTCTCATAGACATATCATCGTGTTGCTATAAAACACTTCTTTCTAATGAAAGTAGGAAGCCCCAAACAGTGTTTAAAAAGGTTAAAATGTCTATTTGAAAATACCTTCAGTCTGAGAGGGAACTTTATCTTCTGGTACATTGGTGTAGAGAAGCTAATATTTCCGAAGCTGCACAGTTTATGTGACACTGGTACTGAGCTTTTGGGTGAAAATGACAACATCTTCTATTTTGGAATTATATCATATAAATATTTTATAGACGCCTGCAATACTTTTGGCCAATCATTTTCCAGAATACGCATTTTAAATGACCATCAGCATGTTTATATCTCTCATACGCTACCTTTTGACCCTACTTCTCTATATGAGGCTTTTTCTCAATTTTACGTTTCTGCGCATGAAATTCGTTCCTTTGTTTTCAATTTTATTCTGATTTTTATGCAAATTTGTATATACATACATGATCCGAAGTGTGCTAATTAAAGATATAAGTTTGGCTCATAAAATAACGCGAATAGAAAAACACGGAACATTTAATGTAACAAAACTTAATAAAAGCAAACATTTATTTTTACTTTCTCTATATGCACTATGTACATAGTGTATACAGAAGGTATTGCACTTCACCCAAAAATTCGATACCGAGATTTCACCGGAATTATATGTTTTAGGGTCCCTAATATCCAAAAAAAGCATTTTCACAAAAAGGTCCGTGTGTCCGTGTGTCTGTGAACACGATAACTCAAAAACGAAAAGTCCGTAAAATACCAAACTTGGTATTTAAGTTTAGTATCTTCCAGGGATGCGACACGAAGATTTTGAGAAAAATCCCCCACCCCCAACTACCCTTTACATGGAACTTCTTTCGAAAATTTGGTTTTCTGAAAAATGGCTCTAACGATTTTGATTAAAATTTCGTATATTAAAGATATTTACCTGACAAATAAAATGTATATCTTGAATTTTCTGGGAATAGCCTCTGAAGAGTAGTTTATTCTGGATGAAGTTTACTGAATTTTGAATAACTGTTAAACCATAAGAGATGGACAAAAACTTACTACACAACAAATGTAGAGCACGTTAAAACACACAATTTATGTTATATACATTTTTTCGTGAAGTTCGTTGTTTTTTAGACATTCCTTATTTTTGGTTTCTGCTATGAAAAGCTTATACTTTTCTCATACAGGAACTTGTCAATTCCTATCCATGTAAACAAAGAAACTTCATTGACATAGCAACCAGCTTTTGACTATCATTTTAACCTATGGTAGTCCCTTATTTCGCTTCTACTTACAAGGAAGCAAGTAATAAAGCTATTTGTGCTCATTTTTTCTGATTAGCATAAAGTAAATAGAAGTATAAGCAGTTTAAGAATAATTTGTTGCAGGGATATAGAGAAAGTCATGTGAATGGTACACATCAGATTTTTTCCACAGATAATAACACCAACTTAAATCACATCCTTGCATGTATTTTTACTGTACTAAGTGCATATAAAAAGAAGTTACTAAAGTTCGCAAACGAATGTGAATGTGTAAGGAAGTTTCAGAAATATTCCATATGACTATCGCTTTAGGGTAGTGTATTCGCTTATTTATCTTCTACTTAGAAAGAACTAACTATTTTTGTTAATATTGATATCGATTAGGATGAAGAAATGAGAGGAATAGACTTTTGTAAGAATCATTTTCTGCAGAATAGGAAGAGAAAGTCATGCATCAGATGTTTGTGTTTGAGTTTAATGAAATAGAGATATTAATTAGCTAATTGGTTTCCTAAGAGTGCCCTTAGTCGATTCCGAGTTAAACTTTTAATGTCTAGACTTTGATTTTTGCATATAGCACGACTTAATATCATGAGAGCATTTCCTTTATCAAAAGAAAGGGTTAAAATACTGATATAAGAATTCAGATCTTTGAAAGCTCTCTTTTCTTTGACGAGATATTGCTTACTGACGGTTGAGGTTCAAGTAAAACCCTTGATGGATAGGTAGAGTCAGACTGAAAAACTCAATGCCATAGCCGGATTTGAACCACGGATCTCCCGGTCTCTACACGATTGATCTACCACTGAGCTACCGTGGTAACATGCCGACATAGCACTGAATTTCTCAACTGGTAAACCACAAGGTGACCTCAAATTATTTTGAGATGACAACCCCAATGGCGAGTTACAATGTTGTAAGTACTTTACCATATAAGTTGGCTATACTATGAATACTGGGACAAAGTATTTATAACATTGTAAGTCGCTATTGGGGTTGTCATCTCAAAATAATTTGAGATTACCTTGTGTTTTACCAAGAAACATGCTATTCAGTTGAGAAATTCAGTGCTATGCGGGCATGTTGCCATGGTAGCTCAGTGGTAGAGTAACCGGGAGATGCGTGTTTCAAATCCCGGCTATGACATTGAATTTTTCAGTCGACAGTCACCATAGCCGCGTTCGCTGAAGTACCTAGCTTTGATGTTTCGTGGCACAGGGGATCGTAGGTTCGAGTCCCGCCTTGGTCATGGGTGTTTGTGGGTTTGTAAATGTAATTATGTCAGTGTATGTGTAAGTAAAACGATAATGGCAAATAAACAGCAATTGTAGTAAACTGAAAAGAAAACAAAAAAAAAAAAAAAAAGAAATACAGCGCCGGAGTCCTCACAAGATTCCGGAAATGTATTTTTATTATTATTATTATTATTATTATTATTATTATTTATTTATTTTCTCATTAAAAAAAATAAAAAAAAGTCTGACTCTACCTATCCAACTCCTGTCCTACACAATTAAATCCAAAACCCTTAATGTTTTCGATCGTATTTATTCGGCAACATTTCATGATAAATAAACTGCTTCTTTGTTAGCAATAATGTCCTCCATAGGTCATGTGGTAGGTGTAAGACCAACATTTCTATTTTTAGCAAGAACGTTATATAAACAGTTGAAAGTTGTCTTGTAGGATAGGTCGTGTATGGTTTGTTGACACAAGCGGTTTCACCTTGGATGGATGAAGACGGTTGAAATGTTTCTGTTTTCGAGCGGAACAAGTAATCAATAATTTTTCCACTGAGCGAAAAGTAAGCGTGTGGATGTGGTTCCAGTTGTCCTTCTGTGCTGTATTACTGATTTCTAAGTGAATACTTAATAATTCACAGCCTAAGTGGGCAAGGTCTTTTCAGCCCGATCAATACGGTCCCTTAATAAAGTAGATTCGGCACGATTATATATTCTCTGCATTTAAAAAGCTTGCATAGCCCTCCTGGGTGGTGTGGTGGTAGCGTGTCTACCTCACATTCAATAGGTCACGAGTTCGAATCTCGCTTAGGATGAGTTACCCTGATAAGGTTTTTTTTGTTTTTTTTTTCCTTATCTTGAGAAGACGAATGTCGAGTAACTTTAAGCTCTATGGACCCGAGATCATTTCAGCATCATCTCACCAATTTCATTCATCCTCCGATATGACCAACCAGGGAAGTTACCCCCCCCCCAATTGCCGTAATTGGCAAAGAAAACTATCGAGTTGGTCGAGTGGTCAGCGAGCTTACTTCTCACCCGGAGGTCACGGGTTCGATTCCCGACTGGGGCGAGGAATTTTTCTTTAACCAGAATTATTCCCTATCCCCCACATAGCCTGGAAGTATGTATGTGAGAGTGAATGTGTGCGTGTTTGAGTAAATAAAATGGTTTAAACCCAACTTAAACCTACAGACAACGAGCTGTTTCTAATTCGAAGCCCCTGATATGAGCTTAGATGTTAAAGGGGGCTATATAAAAGAAAAAAAAATATCGAGTGATAACTGAGAGATTTAAAGAGCAGTTGAAGAATTATTTAGGAGATATATGGGGGGGGGGCGAAGACATGGAATGGTACAGGACTTTGAATTAACTCCGATTCAGGTTCGAAACCGCCGCTTCAGGCGATACCGGCTTCCCCGCATGGCTTGCGGGCATCCCCGGTAACGAAGGAGCACCACCAACAGCTGCTACGGCTAAGCTCCTTATTATCCTTCAAGAGTTGCTTGGATTCAAAATTTAATCTCAAGAAACATTTTGATAAAAACACACCAGCGGTGCACAAGGGCCGTTGCACCATCAAGGCAACCGTCGAGGAGCAATATTCGCCTCCTCCTGTCACTCCACAACCCCAAAACACACCCGCCATCCTACAAAACCCACAATCCCGTCAGAACGTGGTTAAGTTCTCTCTGAGAACAGGGACACGTCTGACACACCTCGGGCTGCCCTCAGCCTGCCAATCACACTGGACTGGACGCTCTTTAACTGCTGTAATTCTCAGCGTCTCATTCTATACTGGGCGCGAAGGACAGCTTAATTTTGCCTCTTTTTCAGGCTTGAGGTTCTTTTATGTGCCATGCTAAGGATTTTTAAACCCGAAAAAATCCATCGTCCTCCGCCGGATTTGAACCTGCGACCTTGCGTGTATGAAGTTAGCATGGTAACCATTACACTACGAAGTGCATTGTCAAAACAGTTGGGCTGGGATGAATGAGATTCATTAAACTTATATAAAATTATTAAAACATAACCTAACAAAGAAAAAAAATCTGACGTGTTCCATTCACATGACTTTCTCTACCTATTCTGCAAACAAGCTGTTCTTATAAAAGAGTTTTCTTTTATCTTCAGCATGATAATCGAGATAAACATTAGCAGAAATTATCTTATTACTTGTTTCCTTTTGATTTTCATGAAAATCCCCAATCCCGAACTACCCTTTACGTATAACATTTTGATTAAAAAGCTTTATGACATTTTTATGACAAATGAAATGTATATCTTGAATTTTTTGAAAATAGCCTCTGAAGACCTCTTCATCCTGGATGACTTGTATATAACTGCCAGACCATATGAGATATACAGAAACTTAATACACAAAAAATGTATGTATATCTCATTAAGACACACAATTTCTGTCATATACATTTTTTGTAGAGTTAACCGTTTTCGAGATATTTCGGATTATTAGTTTCAATTTTAGCCATTTAAACCTTTCGCAAACGGGAATACATCTTTCTTGTCGTTTCTTGTTTGCTTACTCCTAGCAAGCAAAAATATATTGGAGTTTCAATTGTTTCTCATACCGACCGGCTTTTAAAGAGCGAGACTATCGCTTTAGACTGTACATTTTCTTATTTCTCTTCTACTTACAAGGAAGCTAGCAATAAGACTATTTCTGCTTATGTTTATTTATCTTGATTAACATGATGTAGATAACAAATTAATGTTTTGAATAAAAGGTTTGTTTACCGAACAGCTACAGGACATCATGCGAATGGAATACATTTGATATTTTCCCTTCTACTTACAAGAGACCACGTAATAAACACAATTTCTGCTAATGTTTACCTTAATTAGAATGTTGTAGATGGAAGGATAAGCTTACTAACAATAATTGTTACAGAGATGTAGAGAAAGTCATGTGAATGGAATGCATCTGAGTTTTTGTTGTGGAACTAACCGTTTCTTAGATATTCCTTATTATTGATTTCAATTTTAAAATAGATATACTTTGCTCAGACATGAAGTCGCCCATCTTTCTTTTGTTTTTACTCCTGGCCGAGCAAAAAAAAAAAAAAAAACAAACAAACAACAAACAAACAAAAAACGATCACATAACGACAGCTTATAAAACCTTGACTGTTGCTTTAGCATAGAGCATTGCTTTGGATCTGCTGTACTTATAAGCAACAAGTGATAAGGGCAGTCTGGTAATGGTTATCTCAATTAGCTTGGTGTAGAAAGAATAATAATTCTTTCTAGGAAGTTGTTTGTAGAACAGCTAGACGTCATGTGAATGAAACTAATCAGATTTTGAATGCTTATAAATCTCAATCGCGACCTGAGGAATAAATAACTGAATGAAATGAAATGGGCACTGGTGTCCCTTGAAGATTAAGGCCTTCTACTAGAGGGAAAACGCATGTCTCCACTTTTCTCACATGATGAGCTTGCCTCGTACATGGAGTTTGTGCATTTCACATGTGATTTGCTCTAGATTATACACGTAGAATTACAACGTTTAGCATTTTCAATTCCTCTACACATACTATTATATAGTGTAGGTATACAGATAGTATTGTATTGCACCCAAAAATTTGATACCGAGATTTCACAGGAAATATATGTTTTGAAGTCCCCTGAGTCCAAAAAAGGTTTTAGAAAAAGGTCCGTGTGCGTCGGTCTGTCTGTCTGCCAGTGGATAGCATAGCTCATAAAGGAAAAGTCGGTTAAATATCAAACTTTGTATTTAAATTCAGTAACTTCCAAGGATGCGACACGAAGATTAAAAAAAAAAAAAATCCCCCCCACCCGCACTACCCTTTAATTTGATCATTTTTCGAAATTTTTGATTTTCTCAAAAATGGCTCTATCGATTTTGATTAAAATACCGCATATTAAAACTATTTACATTACAAATAAAATGTATATTTGAATTTTCTGGGAATAGCTTTGAAGAACCTGTTCGTTCTGGATGAGTTTTGCGAATTTTGCATAACTGGCATACCATAAGAGATAGACAAAACTGTACTACACAAAAAAATGTAGATATCGTTAAAACACACGATTTGTCATTAAAATTTTTTCGTTGCGTTGGCCGTTTTCGAGATATTCCTTATTATTGGTTTCAGTTTTAAAATACTCATACGGCAACTTGTCAACACATGGCACGTAAAGATAGAATTTCAATCCCATAGCAACCATATTTTAAAACACGTGACTGTCAGTTTAGCCTAGTGTACTCCCTTATTTCCGCTCTACTTATAAGGAGCTAAGTAATATGCCGGTTTCAGCTAATACTTAGCTCAATTTTCAGGAAGTGGATAGAATAATAAGCTTATTAAAAATAATTATCACAGAGATGTAGAGAAAGTCATGTGATTGGAACACTTCTTATTTTTGTTATTGGGATAATGTTACTTGTTGGTGTTTGTTCCTTCTTCACATAATTAGGTTCTACTAATTTGTCACTGAGATATATTGACCTTACTTGGTGCTAGAGTGGTTGCGGCCGCGCCGTGACCGAATGGTTAGACCACTCGCCTCTCATCTATTAGGCGCGGGCGAGGTCCCAAGCGACGACCGCATGTGAGATTTGTGGTGGACAAAGCGGCGCAGGGGCGGGTTTTCTCCGCCTTCCCATAGGACGCTACCCTTGTGCCGAGAATTAATGCGCACACAAAGACTGACCAATAACGAATGAACACATTTGAGCGTCTATTCAGCTCTTATATAGGCTCGAAACTTATTTTATATGTTTTTCCTTATTAAACGTGCTTTAAGGAAGTATATAATACCGACTTCCTTTTATTTATTAGTAAATTATTTTTAATACATATAATATTTATTTCATAAGCTATTTGCGCTTAGTGAACATTTAAATACGGGTATACAACGCTTGGGGATGCGGTATACTAGCAAGAACAACTTCCTTTTTTATACACGTAGCAATGCAATTATCATTGTTGAATTTTTTAAATAATTATTTTTGATCACAAATGAAATAATACTTAAAATAGACATTACATTCAATATTCTGATATTCACAGAACACTTACAGGCTAGTTACTTTCAGTAATTAATTTTTTCTTTACCACATAATCATTAAATTTATATGGCATCAATTTCCTTCCATTAACATAAAATGAACACTTGATATGAAAATGCTTGGCTTCTTTATATTAACGTTTCAAAATCCTATTTTTGTTTCTTAAAATTGCAACAATGTCAATTCGTCTTCTGCTACCATTAGTTTCCAGTCTGTGAACTGCTTCAAAGAATTTGCAGAGTTTAGTTTGCAGTTCATCGGCGATCATTGAACGAATTTTGACGAGGCAATAATTAGGTAGTTAATTGAGTTTTGAAACTCATACTTGTCATTATTGTCTTACTGTTAAATTGTTGAAAGTCCTTTTTTTCCAATGGGGAAAGAAAAGCTGGATAAAATAAAGAGTTGTAAAAGGTGTTCCAGGATAGTCCAGAGGGTTCCAAATTGTAAACTGTAGCAATATTTTTCACAACAGTTGTGTAGTCTTGTTAAAAGAATTCAAACTGCAAATGAAAATGAGAGTATTTGTAAATGTAAGTTATAATTAATAACAATATGGATGATAAAACATAAATCGATTATTTAAGGTATAAGGTCTCGACAATTAACAGAAAGATAATATTGATACACTAAAACTTCAAATTCAGCAACTACATGGTCTGATTTCAGCGTTAATTATAAATAACCTTATACGAATAAGTTAACAAAACAGAAAAATGTAATTTTTCCAAGGTAAACAGGGATAATTGGACGGTTCAACCACATGAAACTCTTGGCATTGATGACGCAGAAATGTTGAGTGGTGTGCTCAGTTAGGTTGCTGCTGCCGGTTCAGCCGGACAACGGAAGGGGAACTCGGAACCCAACAGGAAGAGGATCTTCAACTGAAGAAGTTTCAGCGAGGTGGAACACAAATAACAAAGAAGGTACGAGTAGAATCTACAAAAATCAGTGAGGACGTTAATAAAGTTTAATATATCAAGAAGCCTGCCATTTATTTTTCACAAAAGTAAATTATGATCCAAAATCAATTAAAATAAGTCTGTGCAAATGAAAGCATTTATAACTGGTAATGTTGTCAATGGCAAACTTGCCATACCTGAAAAACTGCACTTTCTGTTTCTAGCGACTTGACCCAGAAATTGAATGCCCCCATATCCTTGAATATATTAATGAGCGTAAAGCAGTAACATGATTGTTGAAAAACTGAAAACAAGGCATCCAATTTATTGTTGCTTTAAAATCGGTGTGACTTCATTGTTATCCGAGAACGTCTATGAAGCAGAATTCTCATCCAGCGGTTCTTTTATGAGTAGGTATATTTACTTTTGTAATGGGATCTTTAAACTAGGATTGTCAGATAAAAAGAGAACTTAAATGCTCTAAGCACACTTAGTAGCATGAAAGTTAAATGCAAATGAAATGTCATTTTAGTTTTTTGAAACACACGGAATATATTGAACAGAATGGATTGTTAATTCATTGATCATGACCCATATTTAATTTCCATCGGAGAAAATTAGTGACAATGGACTTTTAACATTAAAAATTCCCGAGTATTAAATGGTAGATTATTTTTGTAGGCCAAGCGGCAAATAAGGCGAATCTGTGAAATCCATAATAACATGCAAGACTGCAGCCAATTCTTGGATGTTCTAAATTTATTGTACACGATAATTTTGAAACGTTTTATACTTTTATTTTTTCCACACGTACTATGTACATAGTGTATAGAGAAGGTATTGCATTCCACCAAAATTTGATAACGTGATTTCACCGGAAATACACGTTGTAAGTTCCCCAGTATATGAATATTTTTAGAAAAAGGTCCGCGTGTCCTTGTGTCTGCGAACACGATAGCTAAAAACGAAGAATCGTTAAAATACCAAACTCGCAATTTAAGTTTACTCTCTTCTAAGGATGCGATACAAAGATTTTGAAAAAAACTCCTCCACCCCAAACTACCCTTTACATGGAAATATATTCGAATTTTTTAGTTTCTCAAAAATGGCTCTAACGATTTTGATTAAAGTACCATATATTAAAGATATTTACATGGAAAATAAAATTTATATCTTGAATTTTCTGGGTATAGCCTCTGAAGACCTCTTTATTCTGGATGTATTTTGTATAACTGGTAAATCGTAAGAGATAGACAAAAACTTACTATACAAAAAATGTAGATCTCGTTAAAACATACAACTTACATCCTATACATTTTTTCGTGGAGTTGACAATTTTTGAGATATTCCTTGTTATTGATTTCAGATTTAAAATACCTTTTTTCATACAGGAATTTGTCAAGTTCTGGCAATACATAGAAACAGATTTCCGTCGCATGACAACCAGATCGTTGCCTGGTGTATTACCATAGTTCCCTTTTCCTTACAAGAAAGCAAGTAGTAAAACAATTTCTAATAATGATTATCTCGACTAGCATGAAAACAATAGAAAAATAAGGTTATTAGCAATGATTTGTCAAAGTTTTAGAGAAAATCGTGTAAATAGTACACACCAGATTTTATTACAACTTTCACTTCTATGTGTTGCCTTTTACAGATCACCCAAAATTTACCACGCATACATTGTAAGCAGCGAAGTATTCCATTCCTCTCAAAAATTCTATACCGAGGTTTCACCGGAAACATGTTTTGAAGGCCTCTGAATAAAAATCCAAGCATTTGTTTTAGAAAAAGGTTCCTGTATGTGTTTGCGAATAGCAAAACTTAAAATCGAAAAGTCCCTACAGTGCCAAACTTGAATTATAACTTCATTGTCTTCAGACTTCAAGAAAATCCTCCACCACAAATTTTATGTGGAGTATTTTTCGAAAATTGTGATTTTTACAAAAATGGCCAATGATTTGGTTAAATTACACTTTTTTTTTAGATATTTTCATGACAAATAAAATGAATATCTTCAGTTTTCTGGGAAGAGCCTCTTGGGTACTTTTCATTCTGAATGACTTTTGCATAACTGGTAAACTGTAAGAGGTAGACAAAATAATGTTACTGCACAAATAAATTAGATCTTGTTAAAGCACACAATGTATTAGATACTTTTTATGGAGTACCGTTTCTAAAGTAAATATGCCTTGTTATTGAGTTAATAAAATTGAACAGTACTCAAATGTTTCTCAAATGGGAGTGCGTCATCCTTTTTTTCTGATTTCTGTGAATGTCTACTCACTTATCATAGAGTAAATAGAAGAATAAACTTTTGTAACAATTGTTTGTTACTGAATAGGTAGAAAGAGTCATGTGAATGGAACTCACAAGATTTTTATTAATTTCTGTATTACATGTTGTAGGAGGGGGAATGTGATTCCGAAATTTCAGCGGAAATACAAGTTTTGATAATCTCTGTTTACAGAAATGCATTTTTAGAAAACGGCAGTGTGTCTGTGTGTGAACTCAAAAACTGAAATTCAGTTGAATACCAAATTTGATACTTAAGTTCAACATATTCCAAGGAAACACCATGAAGCTTTTTCAATAATGTATACATAGAAAAAGTTTGGTGTTGATTTTCTCCGCAATTCCTCTAATGATTATGATTGAAACAGCAAATGTTTAAGATATGTTTATGATAAAATGAAACGTATATTTTGAGTTTTCTGGTAATAGAAACTGAAGTCCTCTTTATTCTGGATGAGTTTTGAATAACCGATAAACTATAAGACAGGTAAATAGTTTTACGATAGAAAACAATGTAGATATTGTCAAAACACACAATTTATCTCAGACACCTTCTTCTTCTTCTTTATCTTCTTTTTGTGAAGTTAATCCTTCCCGAAATATTCCTTGTTACTGAATCAAATTTTCTAATGCGTATACGTTTCTCAAATAGTATACGTCGTCATTCGTTTTTTCCTTTATCTGCACATACTATATACACAGTAGGTAGAGAAGGTGTTGTGTTCCATCCTATATTCCGATGTTGAGATTTCATCGGATATACATGTTTTGAGGTCCTCCGAGTACAAAAAGAAAAATGATTGTGTGCAGCGTGAGTCCTGGTGTGAACAACGTAAACTCGGCTAAATACCAAAATTGGTCATTAAATTCAATTTTCCAAGTGTGCGTCACGAAGATTTTTAAGAGAATTCCCCGTCTAAACTTGACTTTATATGGAAAACATTCCAAAAATTTTGATTTTCTCAAAAAAAGGGTGAAACCATTTTGATTAAAATACCATATATCAAAAATAAAATGCATATTTTCAAATTTATGGGAATAACCTCTGAAGATTTGTCTGTATTTTGGTGAGGAGTTAACATTTCTGAGATATTCCTTCTTATTAGTTTCAATTTTAAAATACTTAAGCTTTTTTCTAATGGAAAATTGATTTTCCTGTTTACTTTGATTTACTCCTGGTCATGCATAGAATTTCAACCACAAAGCAACAAACTTAAAAGATTTCACTATGCCTTTAGCCTAGTGTATTCCATTATGTCCTCTCTACTTGTAAGGACTAAGGAAGTAATAAGACGGATTTTAATATTGTTTATTTCAATCAGCACCAAGTCAATAGAGGAATAAGCTTTTGTGTCATTCTCACCTCATCGAGTAAATGTTGTCTTCTTCTTCTTTCACGATATAGACCTGTCAACGTTTTCCATCCTCAAACTCATCATTCAATTTTGTTCTTGGTCGTCTTACCTGCTGGATATATTCTTTAAGTATATCATTTACAACATTTTTGTATTTGTGACTCTTCTTTATCTTTAATATATGTTGGTAGCATTATTTTATTGTCTTTAATTGTTTTCATTTAGATTGTGTGTACATATAATGTGACTGTTTTTGTATTTATTAATTTTTTTGTCTAGGCCATCCCTGGGGAGCTGGTAAACGGAAGGGAATGGGACATCTCCCCATTCCACCTGAGTTATTAAGAATGTTGTTCGGCATGTAAAATATAGCAGTGACGGAGCTAGTCAATTTTAAACGCGAGTTACTAAATTAAGTCTTTCTTCCTCAAATAAGGATTTACAATCCTGTTATTGGACATATAGTAGAACACTGATACCTTTTCTCGACACAAATTTATTAGATGGTAGACAGAAAGACGCAGTATTAACAGGAGGGTATTTTCATTTAAACTGGAGTGTTATCACTTTTAAATAGTTCAATTTTTATAAGTATACCTGGATGTTTAGCTTTTCGGTGTTGATTATCACGTGGAGAAATAAAATATAGTCTGCTATTTAATTTCCCAGTTTACGCAAAATTTGTATTAGTATTCTTGTGTATCATTCTCAACGAAAACGTCACGTTTGTTGTTATGTACACAGCTGATCAGGCCTAGTGGAGTGACGAAGGAAGGTTTGGTAAGGTTTGCGCCTCAAATATGTGCAAATTTCCCAGGCCTGGTGCAGGATAAATCCATTTTCTGCAGTTTCATGCTTTTTCTATTATTTTCGTATCTCTCTAGTTTTCACTTCCGTATTATGTTGCCATTGTCACTATCTAATGTTATAAAAGTATATTTGTGATTCTTTTGAATCTTTTTCTTTCATTTTCTCCTTATTATTCCATTCATTTTTCATAATTTAATTTATATTCAGATCTTAATTTTTCTATATTATACATTTAAACCTAGATAATTAAAACTGCTATATGATTTATTTTTGAATAACTATCTTTAAAAACTATTGAGTTGCAATGACTGTCGAAATATGTAAATTGTATGTGTAATCTGATCGTCAGAATTTTTTTTTCACCTTATGATTACTTATACAAATATTTTTTTATAAAATAGTTTCTTTGATCTTTATATGGGATCGCTGTCAATTTTAATTAAATATTCGTATATCATATTTCTATTTTATTTCGGAGAATCCAGTCAAACCTTTTTTTTTATAAAATAAAAATAATATACATTTTAATTCAAAATCTTCTAGGGCTTCTAACCAGGTAAAAACTTGGCTTGATACCAACGTTTCGAAGAAGTGCATCTTCCTCGTCTTCATGGTGAACTAATGCACTTCTTCGAAACATTGGTCTCAAGCCAAGTTTTTGAATTAATACGTCCCCAGGAAAGCTTCAGTTCTTATTTTAATATACATTTTAGCAAATGTTCCACTATAATAAACGAGAATAATCGACACAGAATCGTCCCATCCTGAAACCACATTCTTCTTCCTTCAGCAATAACAGTTAATCTCTTTAATATTGTGTTTTATAACAATCTATACTTTTTTTAATAACGCTTATGCATTTATAATTATTGAAGTTGTTTCTATTCACTTGGTTTTAATGTGTCAGATTACTCCTGTTAATCAATCTTGAGGTACTCGACATAATTTCCAGCACACATTAAAAAAATTAAAAGTCTATTTTTACTTCTTTTGATGAATATTTTATAAGTTCTATATTTCTATTATCTTCACCTGGTGATTCTTTTAATTTTAAAGCTGGATAAGATGTTTTCGAATTCTTGCTGTTTTCTTCTTCATTTCGAATCTTCCATAATACTGGGCAAATAGGTTAAATTCGCAAAATGTTGCAATCATTGTTCTCTTTTACACTACCTATATAACTTTATTATATCTCGTTTTTCTCTATTCAAATGCTTCATGATTTATAAGCTTAATTTCGTGCATCATTGTTCTAATTATTTCACTTGTTTCTCCTAACCTTCTCTTTTAATTCAACTTTCTTATATTATATAGGTTTTTAATCCTTATAAATTTTGCATTATATAGTAATATTTATTTGTTTTATCTAATTATACTTATGATGATAATTGGAATGAATAATTGAAATTAAAAATCCATATGATCTGGAATTGAAAAGTCTCTTTATATCAATATTTACTTCCTAGAATAAATCCTTCCTGTTAGTTTATTGACCTCTAGGGAATGCATACCTTCACAATTTCCTTTCCTTGTGGTTGTAACATATTCTCCATTTAAAATGTGCTAGGATATGATGTAAAATGAAGCTCATGTCCATAGAAGATAAAATGTATCTCCTCGCCATCCTTGTGAAAAATTTTAATAAAGGATCTAAATTTATTTCCATTTCTACTTTTTCAATTACTTTATAGAACTGTATATAGTAGGATTGGTCCGTTTAACACATCGGTGTTTGAAGATTACTGGGGATAGCAACTTGGGGACTGACAGCAAGGCAGAATCGAAGTTAGTAGTGATGTGTTGACACTGCAATGGGTACGTAGTGATACTAAAAATAAAAAAGGAGGGGCAGTAGTTGCGTGGCAGACTTTCATGTTTTCACTAGCAGTGGAGGGCGATTGAGGTGGGATGGGTGGTAAATATAAATACCGGTGATAAATAGGAACTAACAATTTTAATATTTACATACATTCAATTGCTGCTGTGCAACAACGCATCAGCATCATTATCCGATTCATTTTCTCTCAAGATACACAAATTACAATGCACAAAAATATACATTCTTAAAGTCTCAAATGTGAATCGTCTCCGATTGGCACGTAAACAGGCTTTATATTGTGAAAAATTTCGCTCCACCTCACAAGAGGTGATTGGAGCAAAACGGAAATAGGACACATCAACGATATTGATGTAAGATACTCCATCAGCAAATATTTTCGTAGCACATTTCATATTTCACCCATTATTGAAAATCCGATATTTTTTCCAAACGCTGTTTTCACTTTCTTTTTCACACGGTCTAAAACAGGTGTCACGGGTCTCTGAATAATTTCATGCACAAGCTCATTCACAGTTTTTAGGTCTAGAGACATTTCAATGTCCGATGTTTCCAAATATGTGTTAGTGTCGTATTGTGTGTCTGTGTGTTGCAAATCTTCATGCAATCCATTTGAAGCAAGAGATTTTACAATCTTGATTGAAGAGCATGCGCCATCATCAAAGGTATTAATTACCTGTAAAACAGTAATGTAATATTCGGCATAATTTACTTGCCATGTTCCTCAACGCGTTACTGAAGGTTATTTATAAGCAGCACATCACCAATGCAGGTCGGTGTCTACTCTGTAAGTATACGAGTACAACTCGTGTCCCGCTATCGGTCCCCAAGATGCTGTCCCTAAAGATTACACTGAACATTTCGACGCTCCATTTGAATTCAAATTTCAAAATCGGCTTTATGCTAAGGTACCCTCATATAATCACCAACATTAAACTTCTCTTCCATACTAATTATAGCTGTACACAGACAAAAGAAGATTGTTATCCTTCACTTTATTAGGTTTCATGCAATGAATGGTAAGTAGCGTATTTTGCAATGATTTGAGGTAACATATCTAAGCACTTGTATGATACTTGAGCTAAAAACTCTATATATACATCATATTCATCAGCAGTCTTATTAAACATTTAAAAGCATGGTGATTGGCATTGAAATTTAACATTATTCATTTAAAGAATGTGCTATAAAACTCTCAACATTGAATACGGTCATTGTCATTTTAAATATACTTGGATGGCATTTCCATTTCTTATTATGTATCTTCTATAATCTTTGAACTTCAATTCCAGTCTTGTTCTTTAAAGATTACCCATATGCTACCTTAAGCAGAATTGAACGCGATTAGGATGAATGTCAAGCTTTTGTTAAGTTTAGCAGGTGATATTCCAAGCAAGTCGTACTGCACCAGATCGTTGCTCAAATTCTGGATGATTTGAACTCATGAATATTTCGCCATGGTTGTTATTTCTAGGGTCTCAGTATGAGACGAAGATCCTTAGGTGATTCACTACAGGATTTGGATCATTCTTTTATCGGACGTATAGTAGAACGCTGACACATTTTCTCGAAACAATAACAAAGCAAAAAATAGCGAGGGATAAAAACATTTAAATGGGAGATAAACTTCAGGATGCGTTAGAAAAATATACTGATTTTTCAATTATGTGTAGTGTGTATGGTCTCTTGCTACAAAAGAAACCGACCTTTCCAGATCAAAAAGTGTAAGAAATATATCAGACAATGACATAATGTATTATTCTATGCATCTGTTACGTTTTGTGATGTCCAAAGAAGTTTCTCACGATATAATTTTTGTTTCAGTGAGAGACGTGGAACATTCACTTTCAACAATTTCTGCATGAACCTTATTGTCCTCTGCAATGCAATTACTATGTAGTATTCACTTTACTTATATGTAAAATGTGGTATTTAATAATGGAATAAACACATTAGCAGTCGTCAAGTTCAGCATAGTGTACGCATTCTTTTGATGCAACCTGTAGCAGGCAGGTTGGTGCATGTTGTTGTTATCAGGACTCACCCTCTCCCCTTTTTTTTATTGATGATGGGGGAAAAGGCAGCTAACGCCCTAACCCCAGGCAAGCCTGGGAGTGTGAGACTCCCCACCCTGGACTCGAACCAGGGTGGCACTACTCACAAAAAAACCCCACCGGAAGTAGGAGGCCCATGCCTCTCTGGTGCAGTACCGCATTAAGCACCTGCGCATTTCTGGTGATTGTGATTGCTGCCTGCCAGTGGCAGTAACAGCGAGTGATAGTGAATTTAGCCAGTGGACACACATGACTTGCGCCCTGAGTGCCCCTCTGGAGAAGTGGTTGGTGAAGATGAATGGTGATTTACGGTGAGTTTACTCAGTGTTCTGAGTGGATCTGCTGGTGTTTTCGGAGTTGTCGTGCTTGCTGGGACCTGTATAAACCGTTTGCTGATATTGGAGTTTTGTATAGCGGGTTGTTGTATGGAAACTGGTCGGCGGAATGGTGTTGCTGATTTGGGTGGTCCTGCTGTAGCTGCACTTGGACACTGGCTATCCGGTTGGACAGCTCAGCGGTGGAGGACTACAGAGTGGAGATGGCGGCGGTGGTGGCAGCTTGCAGGTCCAGTAGCTTCCTGGAGATGACGCTGGTGAAGGCCTCTTCTAACGCAGCTAAGCGAGCGCCGATATTCAGGATCTCCGCATGAAGGTCCATGAATGGCATCCCGCGTCGCTGTGTCAATAGAAGCTGGAGGCGGTGTGGCGTCTGTGTGTTGGGTCTGCGGTGATTGTACTGGCTGCGGAGTGGTGCGCCCGTCCCTCGGGTAAAGGGGACACTGGGCCTGGCCAGTAAAGTGTCCTGTGCCACGGCAGGTGGCACAGAACCGGCGGCGACGGCGAAGATTGTGCTCAGTGCACTCAGCGGTGGTGTTGGCGGAGCCACAGTAGTGGCACCGCGGCGTCGAGGAGCAGGAGTCGGCTGTATGCCCGAAGGCACAACAGCGACGGCAGGGCCGGTAACGTTCCATCTTGCTGGCCTCGACGACCAGGAGTTGCCCTAACAAGGGCAGCCCTGACGCCAAGGCAGCGTCGAGGTCCGAACGATCCTGAATTTCCAGCCTCACAAGTGGTGTAGGTCCCCGGTTGCAAATTATCCTTGTGGCCCTCAAACAAGAAGGCCACTTAGATTTCGCTGCGGCGAGGAGGTGCCGGGTGGAAAGGTCCCTAGGGACCCCCCGTACCACGGCACTGAACCGGGGCGGCGGCGGCGTGGAGCTGGGCGGCGGCGGTGGTGGTGATGGCGGCAACTGCAGCAGCAGTTGCGGCGAGGGTGTGTTGGCGGCTGGCGGCGAAGCAGGGCTTGCTGGGACCGGTAGCAACGGAGAAGCTGCCTCCTCGGCGGCTGTCGAGGAAGAGGCGACGGGTGCTGCCTTAGCAGCGGCGAGTCTGCGCAGTCTCTTCTTGGCCATCTTGACGAGTCGAAGAAGAAGCTCCGTCTTCAACACACACAGACTATAGTACAAGGAAAGTCAACCTCACAGAAAATGGTCACCCGGATCCGCCCTCTAATGACGAGCTTCCTCGCAGTATTCATCCTGGAAGACGCTCATGGTGACCGCGCCCTGGCCGGGTGGTTAGACCACTCGCTAAGGAGATCCCAAGGGACCGCATGTGAGATTTGTGGTGGACAAAGCGCCGCAATGGCAGATTTTCTCCGAGTTCTCCGGTTTCCCCTACCATCGTATTCCATCTGTGCTCCAGCTTCGTTCCATGTATCATCAGTTGTCATAGTAGTAAAAGCGGGCGGTTAAACACTGTATAAAGGACGCTCATTTTCGGCATTTACTTTATTGTTACACAGCGCAAACTCTTCAAAGACTCCATTACCAATAATAAGCAAACTGAGCTAGGAGATTAGCTGCTTCTAAAGCTGCAAGCTTAAAACCGGTTCCTGTCATCATGCTTGAAGAGGGTCGGGATGACATTAAGCTTACAAGGAGGGATTGTCAGATGGTCAGGAGTAGTTGACTAGAATCTAGAGGGTTGGGGATTGTTAACATTTCTAACTTCTTAACGTGCAGTTGTTCAGATAGAAGAAAACAGGGAAGAGTATTGTAATGCTGGCTAGATTCTCACACCTGAGATCCAATTGCATGAGTATGGAGTTCGCTGGCGGAAAGCTTCATAAGAATATCCTGTGATTGGATGAGTTAGCACTTACAAGTACAGCATTCGCAGTTTGAGAAGCTGTATTCTTATACGTTGATATCAGCAGGTGTAAAATTGCCCCAATTGCTCATTATTGTTATTATTATTATTTTTAATTGTAGGCGAACAATGCCTTGCAAACTGATCTCAGGTTACCGTTATTCTATTTACATAATTTAAGGATTCTTTTATATCGAAGTCCGGGTTCATATCGTGGAAGGTCCAATAATTCCCACATGTACTTGATATATGTAATTTATGGTTCTAAATGTGCTTGGATGATAGGGTATTTATTTATGCTTCACACTTCGAATTCGTGACATTTGAATTAAATGTTCATTACATCGAGGTTCTCAGCTTCTACCATGAAATCACCCGAATTCTTTTAGATAATTTCAATTATTTAGTACATAAAATAACACCATTTGGAATTTCATATATTCCTAGTGTAGGAAGCCGCAAGGTCATCCCTTTCTCAGACATATTATGAACAAAGTATTCACCTGAAACTCACTCCTCCCTTCACACACAATAGCAAAGCACTTGATTGCATTTCTAAAATAATTGGGCTTTGTCCTTGCATAGGGTGGAAACTGAAGATCATTTTTGAGCCATATTATGAGCAATGGGTTTTACCCGGAACTCTCACGCCCTTGAAAAAGTAAAAAGTTAACTCATGTAGCGGAGTTCCCTAAAATCCATAAACATTAACCCTAAAACAAAAACAAAACAAAATATAAAAATCCAATTATCTCTTGTTACGTTTATGACCTTGTGACACGCCTTTCATATGTGAACTATGGGTCACTTTTGCACTTAATTTGTGTAATTAGCTGTCGTGTAGTTGTATTTCTTAGTTTAAACAAACATTTTATTACCACTTATATCGTTAGGAAGTACATTAACATGTATGCAAAGTTAGATAAAGCTTCTATTAACTTTGAAGGACAGACGTTAGAAGGAGGTAAACATATGACAGCTGCTGAACACGCACAAGTAGAAAAACTTCACGTATCAAACAACGATGGCCAACTTTGTTAGAAATAGCGACTTGAAGTTAATCCATTGCTTCAGAGAAGTACGGTTGCAACAAGCAGAAAACCCCAGTGATTAGACAGATTTTAATTGTTGTTCTCTAATATATTGTAAATAAACAAACTATTAATTACACAAGGGAAAAATTACATTTTGAAAGTATCGACAAATTTGATGTTAGCCATGATATGAATCTAAACAGTAACATAACAAAATACTTTACTTAAACTCATTAATTCGGATATTTTTATCCACTAATGATTGACTTTCTATAGTTTTCCTGTACTATATCAGGCTAGGTAGATCTTTTGGAAACTATGCTTGTACATTTGCATAACATCCATCTCTAACTTAAATAGTAATAAAAATTCAGTATTTTCAGCAGTAGAAAACCTTGCCTTTATCTCTACCTTACCCCACAATCACGAGTTATAGGAACATTTGTGGTAAGCATTACTACAATGGCTTTCAAATGGGATAAGGTTTGTCCTTGTGCGCCACCAGACCGGCAGCCAATCGGAGTGCTGTTGTATTAATATATTGCTTTCGAGCTTAACTGAGGAGTAACATGTTAAGTGATTCTGTCTCTCATAATCACTACTTGCACTAAGACAAAATATTCAAATTTTGCAAAAAATAATTCGCGAGGAAGATAAGGAGTAATGTTCGTCGCAGAACCGTAAAAACCACAGATTTTTAGTTCAAATAGTTTTTTAATACTCATGAATAAACATATTGTCGCCAGGCAGATTTGCACGCTCAGTGTGCGGGTGAGAGGAAAATATGAGATGGGAGGAAGCGACCTGGCAACGCAGAGAACGATAACGCATCTCATTTGCTGCAACGTAGAACTCTTCCCATTTGAAAAATATTATAGTTGATATTTCTGCTTAAATCCGTCTTATGTGCCTTTTTTTTTTATCTTTTGGAAATATCGAAAATTCGCAACGGTGATTCTTGAAGAAACAGCTTGATACTTCTTTTTTTTTATTTATTTATTTATTTTTTTTTACTTTTTAAAATACAATGCCGGAGTCTGATCGGGACTCCGGCACTGTATACCCTACTTTTATTTACCTTTTTTACCTTGTTTTTACCGTATTATTACTGTTTTCTTACTTTTACAACACACACATATACACAAACATATAACACCCATGCCCCAGGCGGGACTCGAACCCACGATCCCCAGCGCTACGAAGCACCAAAGCCTTGGCGAGCGCGGCCATAGGGACCGGCTCTTGAGCTCATGTCTCATTTTTATTTATAGTTTTTTTTTCGCAGCATTTTCTAGTGGAAAACTAGAGTGTTTAGCTTTTAATACTTTTACAAACCATAAACTTGTAATACAACATCCAAAAAGAGAAATGGAGATGTTTGCTAATTACAATATAAATTAAATATTGTGTACATAACAGTTCAATTCTGATAAAACTGAAAACATCCTGAGTCTTTCATGCTGAAGAAATAAAGAATGCACAAAGCCTATTCTTTTCTATCATAAAAATAACTATATATTGTTTCATGTATAAAGAAAACTACAAAGCACCATAATTGTTTAAAATACATAGCTTATGTATACTTGAAATTAAAATCACTTTTCGGAGGAATTAAGAGTATAAAAATCTTATGTGTTCTATTCACCTACTTTCTCTAGCTGTTCCAAATACAAATTATTGTTACAAAAAATTATTCTTTTCTCTACAACATGTTAATCGAGATAAACACTAGCAGAATTGGCCTTATTACTAGCTTCACTGTAGGTAAAATTGAAATAAGGGAATACATTATGCTAAAGCGAGAGTTAAATATTTTAAAAGCTGGTCGCTATGTGAAAAATGGGGTTCGATTCGCTTTGCATGCTCCGTTTGAGAAAGCTAGTTTAAAACTGAAACCAATTACATGGCATATCTAAAAAACAATCTACTCAACTAGAAAAACGAATATGAAATAAATTATGTCTTTTTAAGAGCTCTACAGTTTTACTTTCTCTACACGCACTATATACATAGTGTATAGAGAAAGTATTGTAATGCAGCCAATAATTTGATACCGAGATTTAACCGGAAATACATGTTTTGAGACCCCCTGAATCCAAAAAAGCATTTTTAGAAACGTGTCCGCGTGTGTCTGTCTGTGGGCAGCATAGCTCAAAAACGAAAAGGCTGTTAAATACCAAACTTGTTATTTAAGTTCATTGTCTTCTAAGGATGCGATAGGAAGATTTTCAAGAAAATTTCCCCAACCTAACTACCCCTTTTACATAGGAAAATTTTTGAACATTTTTATTTTCTCAAAAATGGCTCTAACGATTTTGATTAAAATATATATTAAAGATATTTATATAACAATTAAAATGTATTTCTTGAATTTTCTGGGAATATCGACTGAAGGCATGTTTATTCTGAATGCATTTTGCGGAATTTTGCATAACTGGTAACCGCAAGAGATAGACATAAACTTACTTAACAAAAAATGTCTTCGTTAAAACACACTTTACGTTATATGGCATTGACAGTTTTTGAGCTGTTCCTTGTTATTGGTTTCTGTTTTAAAATACTTATAGCTTTCTGATAGGGAATTAATCAACTCCTGTCCATACAAAAACATCTGATGTGTTCCATTCACATGACTTTCTCTACATCTCTGCAATAAATTAATTTTAAAAAGCTCATGCTTCTATTTACTTCATGCTAATCGACAAAAAGTTGGCAGAAATAGTCTTATTACTTGTTTCTTTGTAAGTATAAGCGAAATAAGGAAGTAGCATAGGTTAAAGCGATAGTCAAAAGCTGGTTGCTATGTGACTGAAGTTACTTTGCTTGTATGGACAGGAGTTGACGAATTCCTGTATGAGAAAAGTATAAGTTTTTCAAAGCTGAAACCAATAATAAGGAATATCTAAAAAGGGACCAACTCCATGAAAAAATTATATAATATAAATTGTGTGTTTTTAAGTACTCTACATTGTTTGTGTGGTAAGTTTTTGTCCATCTCTTATGGTGTAGCACTTATGCAAAATTTCGTAAAAACCATCCAGAATAAATTAGTCTTCAGAGGCTATTCCCAGAAAATTCAAGATATACATTTTATTTGGCAAGTAAATATCTTAAATATAAAAGAATTTAATCAAAATCATTAGAGCCATTTTTAAGAAAATCAAACGTTTCTAAATTTTTTCCATATAAAGATAGTTTAGGATGGGGGGATTTTCTTGAAAATCCTCGTGGCGTATCCTTGGAAGATACCAAACTTAAATACCAAGTTTGGTTTTGAGCTATGCTGCCCATAGACACACATACATACTCGCACAGACAGACACAGACACGGACATTTTTCTAAAAATGCTTTTTTTTTTGTTTGGATTCAGGGTGTCTCAAAATATATATTTCCGGTGAAATCTCGGTATCAAATTTTTGGATGCATACAATACCTTCTCTATACACTATGTACATCGTACGTATAGAGAAAGTAAAAAAGGTTGTTAGAAACATTTCCTTTTTATAGTGGTTAACGCCCGCTTATGCTACTATGGCACCGCAGGCGATGACACTGGTGATACATGGAATGAAGATGGAATACCGGTGGAATGAAATGGCGGAGGAAAATGAAGAATCCACCCCAAGTACCACATGCGGTTACCTGGCATTGAACCCGGGCCGCCCTGGTGAGAGACGAGTGGTCTAACACTAACGTGCGGCCAGAAAAAGGTCCGTGGTGTATGTGTCGTTGAACAGTACAACTAAAAAGGCGACAAATAAAAACTTTATGTTAGATTCAGCATCTTCCAAGGATGCAATACGAATATTTTCAAGAAAATTTCCTTACTCAAAACTATCCGTTAGTTGGCACGTTTTTCGAAAATGTTGATTTTTTCCAAAAATAGCTTTAACGTTATGATTAAGATACCATATGTTTAAGATAGTTTCATGACAGATGTATAACCTGAATAATCTGAGAATAACCTCTGAAATCCTGTTCATATTGGATGATATTTGCATAACTGGTAACAGACAAAATCTTACTACAAATTAGTTCATATTGGATGATATTTGCATAACTGGTAACGGACAAAATCTTACTATAGAAAAATTTAGATATTTTTAAAGCAGACAGTTTATGTCAAATTCAAGTGAATTAACTGTTTTTGAGATATTCTTTTTTATTGGTTTAAATTTCCCAGTGTCTATGCTGTTCTCAAATAGGAAGTACTTATTTGTTTTTGTTTTCTTTTTATCAGCTTAGTCAAATAAATACAATGGAATTTCAATGTCATCACATAGTGACCAACGTAAATAGGTTTGATCATCGGTTAAGCCTTGTTTATTCTTTGTATCTACAAGGAAATATGAAATAAAACAACTTCTACTAATGATTATCTACATTAGCACGATGTGCGTAGAGGAATGAGCTTTTATAAGAATAGTTTTTATGGAATAGGAAGCTATAAAGGCATGTGAATTACTTTTTTTTTACTCCATAATAACTACGTTCTATTTTTTTGGATAGTGTTTAACGCCCGTTTTAACTACTTATGGCACCGCAGGCGGTGACACTTATGATACATGAATGAAGATGGAGCACCGGCGGAATGCGATGGCGGGGGAAACCGGAGAACCCGGAGAAAACCCGCCCCAGCCACTCGGCCACGGCGCGGCCAACTAGCACAAAATACATACTTTCAATATCAGGTAAACTATTCTCTGACAGCGCCGTGCTTAGACTCTCGCCTCTCATTTAGGTGGCCTGGGTTCGATTCCAGGAGACCGCATGTGGGATTTGTGGTGGACGAAGCGGCAACTGTACAGGTTTCTCTGGGTCCCCCGATTTCTCCCACCGTTCATTCCACCGATGGCTCAATAATCATCTTTCGTATAATTTGTTTCACTGTCATTCCATATCGCCCACACCCTCACTTTCATGGGGGCATCCGACTGATCTCCAATCCTGGCATCTCTCTGCCGTTTGAAAGGCGTCTGATCCTAGGCTCTGGTTTTTTGTTTTTACTTTCTCTACACGTACTATGAACATAATGGGTAGAGAAGGTATTGCATTCCTCCCAAAAATTTGATACCAAGATTTCACCCGAAATATACGTTTTAGGGTCCCCTGTATACAAAGAAATTCATTTTTAGAAAAAGGTCCGCGCGTGTGTTTGTGTGCTTATGAACACAATAACTCAAAAACGAAAAGTCGGTAACATACCAAACTTTGTATTCAAGTTAAATATCTTCCAGGGATGCGACACGAACATTTTGAGAAAAATTGCCCTCCTCAAAACTACCCTTTACATGGAAAAAATTCGAAAGTTTTGATTTTCTCAAAAATTGCTCTAACAATTTTGATTTAAATCTCTTGTATTTACGATATTTACATGGCAAATAAAATGTAGATCTTCAATTTTCTGGAAATAGCCTCTGAAGACATGTTTATTCGGGATGACTTTTGCGGAGTTTTGCATAGCTGGTAAACCGTAAGAGATAGACAAAAACTTACTAAACAAAAAATATAGATCACGATAAAACATACAATTTATGCCATATACATTTTTTTCGTGGAGTTGATCGTTTTTGATATATTCCTTGTTATTGGTTTCAGCTTTAAAAATATACTTTTCTCATACAGGAATTTTTCAACTCCTGTCCACACAAAAAAGGAACTTTCGTCACATAGCAACCAACTTTTGACCATTTAACCAATGGTACTTCCTTATTTCGCTTCTATTTGCAAGGAAGCAAGTAATAAGACTATTTCTGATACTTTTTCTCAATTGGCATGAAGTAAATAGATGAATAAGCTTATTAACAATAATTTGTTGCAGAGATGTAGAGAAAGTCATGTGAATGGAACACATCAGGTGTTTTGAAAATGTTTCTCTTCCACTTTTCAACTTGACACGTGAATATGGTACTGTTTGATTTCTATTATTACAGAGACACATTGGGATGTCTGCTATCTTAAATCTGTGGTAAATTGGTGTCTTAGGCAGCTTCTTTAGCCAATTTGCAAGTTTGTTTCCATGGTAACCCGTATGTGCTTGAATCCACGCAAAGTCGGTCGACCAGCTTTCGCTTTCTAATATTCGTATCTCTTTTCTAATCTTCTGTATTAATGCTTTATAGTTTGTGCTGTTTGTGCTCTGGGTTGTAAGACCCGGGGTGGTATAAGTCCTACATATGAGGACGTAGACGGAGAAAGAAAGATAGAATGAAAGAAAGGAAAAGCAACTATTTTCTAGTGGCACTTAATGTATCCAACACCAAGATTCATGGTAATAAGTTAAGTTTATGCTTAAGTAGAAAGGTAACAAACATGCAGGCGCACAAATGGACATTTAGAAGACTGTTTCTGAGATGGAATGCTCAGCGTTCTGACTTCCCACCCACAGATCCCGATTTCTATTCCCGGCTGCTTCTTAACTAGAATCACTCCTTATTCACCGCAGAGTCTGTAAGTGTTCATTGAGAGTGCATAGGTATATATAAGGTTGTGGGTATGTATTTAATAGTATAATGCTGAGAAAAAAAATTAAGAAAACCTACAGTTCATCGAGAAAAACAGCTGCTTCTAAAGCAAAACCCGCGATACAGACATAGAACTTAAAGGGGCTATACAAATGGAACAGTAGTTAATAAAAAATCTGATGTGTTCCATTCACATGACTTTCTCTACATCTCTGTAACAAATTATTGTTAAAAACTTGTGCTTCTATCTACTTCATGCTTATCGAGATAAATATAAAGCAGAAATGCTTTTTTGTAAGCAGAAGGGAAATAAAGGCAATACACTAGGTTAAAACCATAGTCAAATATTTTAAAAGCTGGTTGCCATGTGGTTGAATTACATTTCTTTGCATTGCCGGGAGTCGACAAATTCCCGTATGTGAAAATTTTAAGTATTTTAAAGCTGAAACCATTTACAAGAAATATCTAAAAAATGGTGAAGTCCACTAAAAAAATTGTGTGTTTCAGCGAGATCTTCATTTGTTATGCAGTAAGTTTTTGTGTATCGCTTACGGTTTACTAGCTATGCAAAACCCCGAAAAATTCATCCAGAATGAATATATATATATATATATATATATATATATATATATATATATATATTATCGTGTAAATATCTTTAATATACGGCATTTTAATAAAAATCGTTAGAGCCATTTCTTATAAAATTCAAAATTTGCCATATTTTTTCCATGTAAATATAAATGGAGTGTTATTTATGGACGCTCTTTAGCTGCTGTGGTTCTCAGCGTCCCATTCTAAATTGGGCGTGAAGGACGCTTAATTTTGCTCAGAGGCCTCTCTATTAGGCTTGACGACACGGGACCAACGGCTTTACTTCCCTTCCGAAGGAAGCCATGCTAAGGATTTTTACACCCGAAAAAATCCATCGTCCTCCGCCGGGTTTGAACCCGCGACCTTGGGTATATGAAGTTAGCATGGTAACCATTACAACACGGAGGGCGACTTTTTTTCATGTAAAGGGTAGTTTAGGGTGGGGGGATTTTCCTCAAAATCTATGTCTCGCATCCTTGGAAAATAGTAAACTTATATATCAAGTTTGGTATTTTACCGACATTTTATTTTTGAGTTATTGTGTTCACAGATACCCAGACACACGGACACACACATGGACCTTTTTCTAGAAATACCTTTTTTTAATTCTATTTCCGGTGAAATCTCGGTAACGAATTTTTGGGTGGAAAGCAATACCTTCTGTATACATTATGTATATAGTACGTGTAGAAAAAGTAAAAATTACAAATTGTTATACAGGTTAAATGTAAATGAAATATTATTTCTTAAATTGCTGTGGTTCTCAGCGTCCCATTCTAAATTGGGCGTGAAATACCGCTTAACTTTGCTCAGAGGCCTCTCAATCAGGTTTGAGGTTTTTTTACGTGCCGTAAATCTACGACACGGGACCAACGGCTTTACTTTCCTTCCAAAGGAAGCCATGCCAAGGATTTTTACGCCCGAAAAAATCCATCGTCCTCCGCCGGGTTTGAACCCGCGACCTTGGGTAAATGACGTTAGCATGGTAACCATTACGCCAGGAGGGCGACGTTATAAAGGTTGTTAGGAGTATAAGTGCATATGTTTGGTAATTAAGAACATGTAATAAATAACATTACACCATATTTGCTTCATTTGCAGTGTTGCAATTTTACACATTAAGAATAGCATGTGTTCAGGTTGATTAGTACCTCCACACTACATACGTGTATATTTTCTCCGAGACCGGGGTTGGAACTGGACGAATCTGCCTAACGAATGTTGTATCGGAGCTGAGTTAGAATACTTTCTGCAAGGCCAAAGACAGTGTGTGCCACTACCTAGGCCAACAGATCACGTATTGCGGTGTAGCAAACCGGATAGTCTATACTGCGAGGCGTTGTCCATTTCGCCGCGCAGTAAGACCATGCAAAAAACACTATATTCTATTCACTCTAAGGTTGATCCGCACCAAAACGGATCTACGTGGCCAGTGCTCCGCGGTAGAACACAGTAGCAGTGTGCGCAAGAATGTAATCCCAATCTGACAAACTAAATTGTAGAATGAATTTATTCTTAAATTCTATACAAATAGCTAAGAGTTAAATTGACGCCGATTTGTAAATGGAGCTACAAGTCCCATCATGCTATTTGTATGATATCCGCAGTACTGTTTACACAGTAACGGTTGCTAGTGGTTGCTGTTTAAGTGAGTCTCTTGTTGCATCTTCGTCGAGTTACATAAAACATAGGCTGCACTAGTTGTGAAAAGCTATAGTATTGAATGTTTTTTGCTAGTTTAGTGAGAAATATCCTACACTACCCGTGAAAGAAGTAGTAAAATTAACATCTGAGTTCACCAGTGTTTCGGCTACAAATATAAACAGTGCTCACAAAGAGAAATCTTAAACGAAAAAAATGATTACACCGTGTGAAATATGCGATGCTAGAATGTAACGATTTGTCACTAAGCTTTTGTCTATCTCTTACGGTTTACCTGCCAGATATGTAAAATTCAGCAAAATTCATCTAGAATAAAGAGCTCTTCAAAGGCTCTTCCCAAAAAATTCAAAATATAAATTTTATTTGTCATGTAAACATCTTTAATATAGGGTATTTTAAATAAAGCCATTAGAGCCATTTTTGAGAGAATAAACTATTGGAAACATTTTTCATGTAAAAGGTGGTTTGTGGTGGGAGGATTTTCCTCAAAAAATTTCGTGTCGCATTCTTTTAACATACTAAACTTAAATACCAAGTTTCATTCTTTAACAACTTTTCGTTTTTGACTATCGTGTTCATGGATATACGGATACACGCACATACACACGCGTACGTTTTCCTAAAAATGCTTTTTTGGATATAGGGGACCCTAAAATGTGTATTTCTAGTGAAATCTCAGTGCTGAAGTTTTGGGTGGAATGTAATACTATACTCTATGTACATATTACACATGAAGAAAGTAAAGATAAGGTTATATGCTCGTATCACGTGTACATTTATTGTTTTTACCTTACTACTTTGTATAGTTGGGGAAGTATTGTATTGCACCCAACATTTTATGTCTAAATTTCAGGTAAAATATATGTCTTAGGTCCCCTGAATCCAAGAAAGATATTTTTAGGAAAACGTCGTGTGTAGATACGTATGTATGTGCGTGTGTGTGTTAATGTGTGTGTGAACTGCACAACTTAAAAACAAAATCTCTGTTAAGGGGTCGAATGGGTTTCAAACGTAACTTTTAGAATTTTAAAGTTGGGAACTTAATTTTTTGTACCGTGTTTGTTACCGAGATTTAAAACCATTGGAGTTTCAACTCTAGTACTTTATTAGTGATTTAGTTATTAATGTCTTTGTGTTTAAAAACCGTGTTTTTCCTCCTGCAATTTTAATGGAATGACGCTAAAAATGTTACTGAATGTGTTTAATTAAACCACCAGATTTTTTATATTCGCTTTCTGTGCTGGAAAAAAAGTTTAATGTATTGATGACAAATTTTTTGCGTATTTTTTAATTTCTTGAACAACACAGCATATCAGAAATAAAATATTTAATTTCATTATTCATAGTGTCTTAAATGTACAGTGTAATTTTCAGCCTCTTTTCATAAGAATAGAAAGAGAAATTGGCTTTTTGTTCCAACAAAATACTAAAATAAATGAAAGGGAGAAAATTAAGTTTAAGGTTTATATGTGAAGGGCATTTAAAGGATGCATACTTTTAATATGACGTATTTTTAGGTTAGAAACGTTGTGGGACCACAACGTTTGGAAATATATAAAACAAGGTATGGCAATGACAATCGCATAACGATAACTTTTAAAACATTTGACTATCATTTTAGCCTAGTGCATTCCCTTAGTTTCCTTCTACTTATAAGGAACTGAGTGATAAGAACATTCTGCTAATGCTTATCTCGATTAGTATGGTGTAGAAAGAAGAATAATCTTTTGTAGAAAGTTTGTAGAGCAGCTAGAGAAAGTCATGTGAGTGGAAGGCATCAGATTTTTCGAGATGAACCTCTTCTGGTTGTTTATTATATGATTCAGTCCTGACGGTGGGATCGATAATAAATCCGGAAGATGAGCCTGGTGGAATGGCAATCATGTCGCATAGCAGCATGTCCCAATGCTTCACTCGGAGTGGAATGAGATTCTACGCTTTCCCCTTTGCTTCTTCGATTTGGACATGTCTGCTCTACCCGTTCAACAAACTACTCCTACAGGAGCTTATTATTGTAACTACTTCTTGTTATGGAGATCAACGTTTTTAGAAATCGCTTTATTGCACAACTTCTTGAAGGTAAAGGAACACAACAGACTTAAGCCATAATCAAAATCTTTCAAAAACGATTCGCTATGTGCAGCTTTAATATTCTTTTTGTATGACGATGAAAAAGAAAGATGGGAGAAAAAGAGATCTATATCAATTTTGGTTAGCCATTTATACAAACGACATTCAAAATGAGGAAAACTTTACAGGACATTCCGGGTAAACTCAAGGTATATATTTTGTTTTTCATAATAATATATTAAACATGTCAGGTATTTTAATCACATATAGGCCGTTTTATTAAAAAAATAAAAACATAAAAATGATTCAGGCAAATGATGATTTAGGTTGCGGGAATTTGCCTGAAAGCCTCCGTGTTGCATATTTTGAAGATACAGAATTTAAATACCAAATGAATGTTATAACATTTTTATGCAATCCTGATATTATAAATAAGTTGTATTCAATATTGTGCACAATTGAATCATTATGGCACGAGTGACAATAATAGAAATAATATATTTCATATAGTAATATTGTAATAACATTATTCCAAGTTGTCGTATCTTATAGAAAAAAGTGAAAACATTTTAAAGATTCTTTTCTCTGAACAACGAAAACCCAAACAGCTTAAATGTAGAGTACCTAGGATACAAATGTATAATTACTTACCATGCTGCATGTATAATAGGTTACCTTACAGTCTGTGGCACCCGATCACTTCTCTTCCAGGAAGGGAATGCACGCAAGTGAATGTCTTCATGTTGCGGTACGTTTAGCTTTTGGCAGAGTTTGTCGGCCTTACTTGACTTCTGTTCAATGATCTGAGTTTTGTATGGCGAACTTGTAATTGCACAAAATGTCCCAACTCTAGAGCAACGGGCTTGGCCTGAGGAGCTTGCCTTCTGCTTCAGTGATGGGATTGGGTTGATGTCCGCTGATAGAACCAATCTCCCCTGCGAAACTGGTAAACTGGGCACTTGTCACACATATGTAGATTCAGGTGCTTCCTGATATTCACTTTCCTAAAGCACTTGCTCAATTTCATTCTCATGTATCGCAAAACCCTGGAGCTTGAAAATATTGGGTTTGAACAGATTTATCCCCGTTTTGCGAAATCCACTACTTGCTGTTTCTGCACTGGCTGCACGCAGATAGATTTATCCAAATAGTTTATCTAACTGGTAAACCGTAACCGTTGACAATATGATTTTTCAGCCATGTTTGGAGCTCGTGTCCTCAATGACCCCACGAAAGCCACGTCAAGCGATGGAAGTTTGTTAGTGCTGTGAAGAGGGAGGCAGATTATCGAGACATTGTTCTCTCTGGCAGGGTTTATGACGTCCAGATTACTTGTATGTGAGAAATGACCGTCCAAGATTAGAATGACCCCATCATCAGCCGTTGGTTTTGTAATTTTTACGAAATGTTTAAACGTTTCAGTAAAAATGTCAGATTGAATCCACCCTGAGATGTGGCAGGCAGAAATGGACCATGGAGGAATCTCATCCATTAGCTCTTGCTTCATATTCTTCCTGGGGAAGATCAGCATGGTTCAGACAAAATGGCCCACTGCCCATGCATTTTATGGCAGTGACAAAATCTCCACGCTCAGCTGATGTCAATGAAGCCACCTGCTTCTTGCCTTTCATGACTATCATCTTGTACTGTACTATTGTGAAGCAGGTCACATCACAATTGTAAATATAATTCGGATTAAAGTCACTTTCTTCATCTGAGGTTCCAGGAGATTAATAAAGTTGTTCACATTCTCCTTAGAGAAAGATTTTGCACGTGCAGCTGTATTCCTTGAGGAGTACTAAGGGAAAGAACTGGGTGCGTTTTTAAGAAATTGCGTAGCCATTTCTTTCCTTGGTGAACGAGTTAGATAAGCCATTTTTTAGCAAGTTGATAGACTAGACGCCTTGTATCAGCTCTGGTTACACACAAAAAGAAATCAGCTGCAGTCTTTTCAGTGTTTTTAAATTATCTTTCAACTGTTGTTTGAGGGACGTTAATTGTTTTAGCTGTCTTTAGATATCCCATCTCCTTGTTTCTGACAGCTGCTATAACTTTCTGCATGAGCTCTGCATTCCAGGATTTTCTCTTTTTAGGGACACGGATCTAAAAGGAAAGTAATTACACTCTTCAAGTTTAATGCATTTAAAATAACCGAAAAAGAAATCATAATTAACTCACCAAATGTATATTTATATTGCATATTATTATTACTAAAGAAGAGAGGCGGGATTTATACATCGATTTAGCAGAATCGAAAAACAAAGTCCTGATAATGGAGTCTCCTTAATACATCTAGCATGAGCATGTATAAAGCAGTAAAGTAAATTCTAATGTGGGGTATGCCAGATTAAGCTGTCCATGCTAACCCATAACAGGGAACTCGCCAATTTAGTGCACCAATTCTTCCTGCTCTTTTTGTTATTGAATTAATGAACAGCATATTGGAAGATAGCTTGATCTTAAAACTACAACATGAGCATAAGTGTGTTTAATAGAATAATTACCTTATTGTATTTGTATATAGATATGTCAACAGCAGACAATTTCAAGGAGCAAATTTCCTTCTTCAACTCACTGTGACGTAATCCGACACAACAAGGTGCTGACATGCTCGCAGACTGCTTTGTCGACAAAGCTCTCTTGATTCACTAGCCTTTCAGAAGAAGAAGCTTTTATTGTTAGGCTAATTGCCCCAATGGTTCAACACGCCAGGTAACAAATACAATGCGGGAACAGAAGCTAATATTTTAAACACATGTAGACTTTCTCACTTATGGAAACTATGAATGCCCCATTATTTATTTCCTAGAATTTATAATGCCTCTCGGGCGTTCATGCGACAAACATTTACTCGTGCTATAATCATAAATATTATTCACTTGTTGCATAAAATAATAATTAAAAGATTCTGTTCTGACCTTACCCCTGCTACAATCTAAGATAAAAAACATTCTTATTAGCTTTCTTAATGAGGTAAAATTAATATTGTTTCTTCCACTCTTATAGAACCACATGAAGTAAAATGACAAATACAATATACACAGTAGTTTTAATTAATGAAATTGCGTGGTGATAATTAGTTCATCGTGTGTATCAGAGATAAAGAATATAATAACACGTTAGCAGTTCACGGTGAAGGGCTAATGCATACGGGATATGAGCTCATAGCAGGCACTTTGACAAGCAGTGCGAAAACTGGTTGATTATGTAACCGGCAGCATGAATAATTTCTGCACGCTCTCAAACCATGTTGAATGTTTTATCTTCCTTCTCGTTTTTCTGCTCTTTCACTTCATAACTTAGGCTCATGCCCGTTCCTACCCCACAGCAATTTCGGCTTCCCTCTGTGTCTTGTGGGGTGGTTCCAAATCTACGTTTGTATTTAATTTTCTACTCTTTTTCTGTTATTTTGTGAGTTATCCATTTTCACCCTTATCAGTATATACAATTCTTCGCATAAGCCTTCAAAATGTATTCAGTTCAAATTTATATATTTACGTATATTCCTTTTAATATGTGCTTCATAGAAGCATTACAAACAAAAAAGTCTAATAGTATTTTGTTCTTTGATCAGCCGATTTCGAAAAAACAAATGGATTTTGTTCCAAATTGGATATATAATTCCACAAGAATGTACAAAGATAATGTTACTTGTAAGATGCGTAGAGTAACGTATTTCTGACATTAGTTTCGGTAGTAATTATGGGAGACCACTCAGGGTTTCGAAATAATTAATCACTTAAAAGAATTAAAGGAATATTCCGTGCAGCTTTTTCAGATGAAAAGTAACTTGGTAACGTAGTTGAGGTTGGTCAGATTTCTGAACCGGCTTCTGGATGTAAACACGTCGGTCGCTTGCACATCGACGCAGGTTGCAACTGACACTCTAATTGGCCTATACTGGTGTGATACCAGTGTGAGGCGTGTTTGTTTATGTACTGGTATAGTGCAAGTGACACCCACTGAATAAGAGCGTTGCGAGCTTGTCTGTCTCTTGTTTTCGATAAAACTAAATTATTTCCCTAGGAAATGCTCAGAAACAAAAACGTGAGGTACAAAATGTGTTTCAAGTACCCAGATCTACCGCTAGTTTAAATGAATGTGATGGCTTACCTTCCATCCGGTATATATAGAGAGAGGAGAGAGAGAGAGAGAGAGAGAGAGAGAGAGAGAGAGAGAGAGAGAGATTTATCAGGGAAACTCAACGTAACCGAGATTCGAAATCCGGACCTTTGAAATGTGGAGCAGACACGCTACTCTATATCATGTAAATGGGCAGTTTTTTTAATTTGGTGAAATTTTCCATAATCGTGATTCGAACAATAAGGTGGTAATTGGATTAGCTTAATGCCCTATGTTTTCTAGTTTTATTTTGTCAAAGACCATTCCATGAGTTTAAACAATCCTTGGTGTGTAAAATGTTTCTTTCTATTCTTGTATGTACATACTTATATGCACATTCTAGAGTACATATGGACATTCTTGGCCCCGCGGTTTACAACTCATGACATACAAAAGTTGTCTTCAACTTAGGCTGAGGGGTCGTCCATAGGGTTGCCACTGTCCGGGATTACTCCGGACAGCCCGGATACTCAGCCATTTTTCCGGAGTCCGGACCCAGACTTCATATGTCCGGGAATCTGATTTATTGTTCCACCATGATATTTTTAACTCCACAATAATTTTCTATTTATATGTTTGAAAATATCACAGTAAGACTCCACATAATAAAGGGCAGCAACCCGCCTGGGTAGTTAGGTGGTAGCGTGTCTGTCCCACATTCAACATGAGTCGAATCTTGCTTAGGATGAGTTACTCGGATAAGGCTTTTCTCAGGGATTTTCCTTATTCTGAGAGGACGAATGTCGAGTAATTTTAAGCTTCATGGGCCCCATGGACATTTGAGCATCATTTCAACAATTTCATCCATCGTCCGATATGACCAACCAGATTAAAGGACGTTAAGCTACCAAAAAGAAAAAAAAAAATAGAGGGCAGCAATAATCAGCTAGTACACAGTTGCTTTGGGAAACAGAGACAAAGGCAGTTCTTCCAGAGTTTATTTCAAAACACAATTCAAGCGATTCAAAGTGGAACTTCTTATTTGCAAAAGCTGGTTTCCTTACAAAATTTGTTTGTAATTGTTGAGTATATTCCTTTGAATAATGCATTTACAGAATGAGTATTTTCCATAATGTGAAATGTTTGGAGTGACAATCGTAATAGCCTGGATGTAAATGTGGTTAAAGAAGAAATTCAATGAAAAGTCAACTTCGAATCAATGAAATATTGTGGTTTTTGTGACTACTTTCTTGCTTGTTAAGGCTAAAACATCAAACAAGTATGCATTTAAGTTACAATGATCAAAGAACAGTTGATTGTACTTAATAATATGTAGTATAAGAGATACAATTTGTAAATATAAGAAATGTCCATTGTAAATTTACCTTATAAATGTTCATTATTTTTAAAACTTCACTGAATATTATAACATTAAGTTGATATTTGACTAAGTAGTATACAAAAATATTTCCTCCCTGCACTCTCTGTCCAACCTCCTCAAAAAAGTGTCCGGGAACGTAAGAATAAAAAGGTGGTAATCCTATTCGTCCAGAAAGTACAGGACGATTTTATAGAACGAAATGATGATGAAATATGTCAACGTGAAACATTATTTACAACGTTAACGTGTGTACCTTACTGCATTTCTCAACGTAATAGCCATTGCTGTCAAGGCATTTATTGTCACGTGCCAAAAGCTTTTCAAAGCCGATGTTATGCTCTTCTATTGCCAACGAGTTGATTAGTTTTATGAATGCACAAAATGTTCAGCCAACCGAATTTTTAACGCAAATGAAAATGCACTAAAACAATAAACATGCATTCAGTGAGGAATTGGTGCATGTGTTTAATCAAGGAAGAATAGCATGTTATAAAGAATCGAAAGCAAATGCTAACGAAAACATTTAAGAAATCTGCATTCCCATGAACACCTTAAATGACTTTTGGGGTGCAAAGTGGCAAACCTTCGTGGTAGAAGAGTATAACATCAGCATTGAAAAACTGGTGCCTCTCTATTCAAAATAAGGAAAACTCCGGGAAAACCTTATCCATGTACTTGGAAGGATTATGATGACAAAGTTAAACACTGAATGGAGTAAATAGATATATTTGAATTAAATGAAATGTAAAATTAAAATCACATTGAATTATAATGTCGTTTGTCGGGATTCTTAAAATCTCTAATAAAGGAGGATGTTTGACCAATGCAATGAAATTTTGCTTATGTATATTTTTTGATAGCTTTTAACGTCCGCTTTTACACTTGTGGCATCGCAGGCGATGATATATGGAATGAAGATGGAGCACCGGTAGAATGCGATGGCAGGGGAAACGGGAGAGCCCGGAGAAAACCCGCCCCTGCACCGCTTTGTCCACCACAATTCTCACATGCAGTCGCTTGGGATCTAACCCGGGCCGTTTAGGTGAGAGGCGAGTGGTCTAACCACTCGGCCACAGCGCGACCATTGACTATGTATATAGGAGTCCATCAAAATATACTGAATGATTTTTATTGTATATTAGAGTCAATTTTCTGTATGGAAGTAAATAAACAGCGTAAAAGCATTGATTCAATGCCTATATTTTGGAGTAAAGTACCCTGGGCCTTAGTTTGAAATTGTAACACATAGTTCACTTATACGTTTAATTGATGTGTATCAGGTGCCCCAACTGCCCATATTTGACGCGTGCACATATATTCCTGTGTGCGTTAAAAGAGTTGAACTCAATGGGGCTATTTCAAGTTAAAACCGGGCAGTGAGAATTGGCTGAGCAACCTGCAAAGCGCTGCATTGTGTAAATAATTCTCTTAAATAAATAACATGAAAATAATCGGCTCACAATGCAACTAAAAACACAAATAACATAGTTACAAATTTTAATCTTTAAAATAACTTTGAAAATAGATGTCCACATCACTTTGTTGGCTTTGTTTGTAACCACCACATTCCCTAAATTCCACCTCAATGAACTATAGATATTATACCAGAGTTCTATACAGTTATAATACATTACATATGTAACAATACTTAGTTCTATAATATGAGATATGAATTTTTCAATATGAAGGAGAGTGGATCTTGAGCTTATTCAATTGTTCTATAGCTTTGTCATTATTATTATTATTATTAATATTAATAATAATATTAACATAAATGTTGTATTTCCTTAGAAACCTTTGTTTTTGTCGTTATTAGATTAACTTATGCAGCAATTATACTGAAACTAAATAAGACGCGTTTAAAAGTGTCTTCTGTAGGGGTTAAAGCAACCTGATTGTCCGCAAATAAGGTATTGAGATTGTTTATAGTAAAATTAGTTTTTAGATTTTGTTGCCAAGTTCTGATGACTTCGGCATTGTATATAAAACATATAGTTGATAATAGAGAAGCCCGGTCTAACACATCTTGATCCCTCATCTTTAAGCCTAGTTCTAGCATTTTCACTGTATGATCTGAAAAATAATCATTTTCTCCTTTCAGACTGGTCTGCTAGTATATCGTGTGCACATCGGTTGAAGCAAATTTCCAGCCAGCGTATTACAGGAGCTCAAAGTGACTCTAAAGGTATTGTGTGTTTAAAATTGACATTGGAGTGCTTGAAAAAGTAAAACCTACTAAATTTATAATACTTTAGAGTGCATTAAGTTGTCCGCCAGCGTCAGATATTTTAAACTCTTAGTCCATTATCAGAAACTATTTAAAATGTCAAACTAAAATTTTTACAGGGTTTAAAGAAAAGCCTCTAATTTCGTTGATCTGATTTCGTACAGTAAATTTGTTTATTGAAGAATATGAATTTCATTTCTTAAAATATTAGCTTTCGATTTAAATTTATATTATTTGCTAAAAGTTTAATAATATATTATTTTATTTATAATTTTAATATTATTAGTTAAATGATACTTTGTTCTTTGTAGGTGAAATATAATTTATTTTTAAGGGAGTTTAATTAAATGTTTTTCAAAAGTAACCAACAATCTTACTAACACAAACATAGATCAATAACAGTAATTTTATTATCTTGAGAATTCATTTAGCTATTTTAATAATTTCTGAGAAAATGTCATTCACAGTAAAAGCTGTTAAAATCAGAAGTGGAGAACATAAACTCACAAATATATCTACTTGCAAAGGGATGGGGGGAGGGGGCGAATAGCCTGAGCACAAAGAAGTTGACATACTTAACAATTTGTCCCAATTTTTAGAATTAAACTTGTTATAAAAGATTAGCTGAAGTTTACCTCTCTACTTTTTTTTTTATATCTGTGTAGTAGTTCAGAATTTATATTGCAAAATGGTAAGTGTAGTACCATGTTTAAAAAAAAAATATATATATATATGTGTGTGTATGTCTAAAGTAAATAAACATAAAACAAATTAAAGAGGAACTTCCAGCTTATGAGACTACGCAAATATATACAAATTCATTTTGGGCAATTTTCATTAATAGCTTCCCCTTCGGGGATGCACTGGAATTTACTTTAAAGCAGAAGGTTTTTAGGAGTCTTAAATCCGAGGCTACAGTAGTTCTAACAGAAAGCTAAGCTGATTCCTTTCGTACAGAAAATTTTATTTTTGGTGAATATGAGCTACTGAATTTATGAAAGCATGACTAGTTTTGGAATATGAGAGGAACATATGTACCTAGTGGAATGCATTTTTAATGTTTCTTACCTGTTCTTGTTTTATAACAATTTTCTTAGAGCTTTACGCCTTGCACTTAAAACAGTGTGTGGTAGAAATCTATTAATTAATTACTCAACTTTTAAAAAACACAGCCGAGAACAAACAAATAATAAATGTCGATGTGAGCTCAGCTCTGTGTGAATTTGGTAAGAGATTAATAAAGCCACTCATACTACTATTTCGATAGTGTTTAACGCACGTTTTTATTAGTTCGACTCCGCAGGCGATGACACTAATGATGCATAGAATAAAGATAGAGCACCGATGAATTGCGATGGCGACCGGAGAACCCGGATCCCTCATGCAGTTTCCTAGCATCGAACCCGAGCCGCTTTGGTGAGAAGCGAGTAGTTTAACCACTCAAGGCGGCCATCCCATCATCTGTAGCCAGATGTCAGAGTTCAACCAACCCTTCGAGACCACATCCCCACAACCATACTACTTTGCTCTGCGACAAGCAGATGGTGTTAAGACATCATCCAATCTACCTAATTTTCTGGATAGATGGCAGTGAATTCGCTGTTACCATCTATTTTCAGTTTTACTATGGTTTTAGACTGAAGGTGGACCTTTAGACCATGGTATTAAATGTCCAATCCGGTATTTATCTTGGCGATTGAGGGAAATGGCAAGAAAATCCAGCCACACGGGATTTGAACCCGGAGTCTCACAAATACGAGGCACAGAAATTCTGCCTGCCATTCCGCTAGGTAACGCTACTTCTCACTAATATGTACATTTGAATTTAGATTTTTTGATTATACTTCTGTTCCACATAATACTATTAAAATGACTTTTGTTGCTCTACCGTTTATTGTTTTATACAGTAGTAATGACCGATTGCTTTAAATGTTATTGTATTGCACACTATCTACATTGAAATGATGCTTATTACCAACTAATAGGAAAGAAGCAACAGAATCAAATGCTGAGACCCAGAGTCAGTAACCAAGAGATATTCCCTGTGTAATTAAGCTCTACAAAATCTTATATTTCAGTACTTTAAGTGTAATATTATGGTAAATTGTATATATTATCAGAATACAAATACAACTTACACACAAAATGCTATCCAACTGTTATTTTATGTTCGAAATTTTTGCTGTAAAAATGCAAATATCTTCCAGTTCTACATAATTAGCCAATAATCTAAAATTACCACCTTGCCCTTACATGGCAGTATTTATGACTCCTCGATCAGATAATTCTTTTGCCATTGATTAAACAGAAGGTCATTTGGTGTTCATTTCTCAATGTCATTCATCTGATCTGGCTACCTGGTTTAAGGACGTTAACCTCACTAAAAATGCAACAGCATTTGGATTTTACATAATATTCTAGAACGTATACTTAAATGTTGTTTTACCTCCAGGCGATTTTCCGGTTCAAATGTATATGCATTTTGATTTAGGTATAACCTTAGCAATGAACCTGAGATAATTTGCATATTTTTGAAGGTATAAAGACTGCACTTAGACCTTAAAAAAGCTTGTGTGCTCCATTCACATGACTATCTCTGCATCTCTGTAACAAATTATTGTTAATAAGCTTATTCTTCTATCTACTTCATGTTAATCGAGAAAAAATTGGCAGAAAGGATCTTATTAGCTGCTTCCATGTAAGAAGAATGGAAATAAAGGAGCACAATAGGCTAAATTGATAGTCAAATCTTTTAAAAGCTGGTTGCTATGTGATTGAAGTACCTTTCTTTTTTTATGGACAGGAGTTAACAAATTCCCGTATGAGAGAAGTATAGGTATTTTAAAGTTGAAATCAATAAAAAGGAATACCTCGAAAACGCCAACTCCACGAAAAAAATGTATAGGACATAAATTGTGTATTTTATCGAGATCTACATTTTTATGCGGTAATTTTTTGTCCATCTCTTACGGTTTACGAGTTATGCAAAATTCAATAAAAATCATCCAGAATAAAGATGTCTTCAGAGGCTATTCCCAGAAAATTCAATATATACATTTTATTTTACATGTAAGCATCTTAAGTATAAGAGATTTTAATCAAAATCGTTACAGCAATTTTTTAGAAAAAGAAAATGTTCGAAATTTTGTCCGTGTAAAGGGTAGTTTGGGGTGGGATGAAAATCTTCGTGTCACATCCTTGGAAGATAACCAAACTTAAATACCAAGTTTAGTAATTAACGGTCTTTTCGTTTTTGAGCTATGCTGTCCACACACACACACACACACACACACACACACACACATACGCGCGAGCGCGGACCTTTTTCTTAAACTTACTTTTTTTTTTGTTCAGAGGTCCTAAAACACATATTTCCAATGAAATCTCGGTATCGAATTTTTGGGTGCAGTACAAAACTTCCTCTATACACTATGTACATAGTACGTGAAGAGAAAGTAAAAACACTTGCTTATTCTTTGTAGAAATAATAGACATCCAAGCATCACTACGTTGGACTTCAACGTGTGTAACCTGTGTTAAGCTATGTATTACAGATAAGGAAAGGTGGAATTTTTAAATAAATTAGTTGTCCAAATAGGTATATCAAGTGGCTATGCAAGCTTTATAAACAGATTGCAGTTTTTATTTTCTCTAGCTCGCATGAACACTGTACATAGTGGGTAGAGAGGGTATTGTGTTCCACCCAAAATTTCGATACCGAGATTTCACCGGAAATATATCTTTTGGGGTCCCCTGAGTCAGAAAAAGACATTTTTAGAAAAAGATCCATGTGTGTGTCTGTGGATAGCATAGCTCAAAAACGAAAAGACCGCTAAATACCAAACTTGGTTTAGGTTTAGCAACTTCCAAGGGTGTGACACGAAGGTTTTCAAGAAGATCCCCCCCCCACACACACACACAAAGTACCCTTTACATGGAAAACTTTTGGAAAATTTTGATTTTCTTAAAAATGGCTCCAATGATTTTGATTAAAATACCATATATTAAAGATATTTACATCTCATATGTGTTCTGAAATTTTCTGGAACTGGCCTCTGAAGACTTCTATATTCTGGATGGATTTTGCCGAATTTTGCTTAATTGCTAGACCATAAGAGATAGACAAAAGCTGTCTGCACAGAAAATGTAGATCTCTCAAAATGCACAATTTATGTTTGTTACGTTTTTGTTGTAAGGTACTGTTTCCGAGATATTCCTTTTTAATGGTTTCAATTGTAAAGTACTTATACTTTTCTCAGACAGGAAGAGGCTGTTTTTCTTTCGTTCTACTCCTGGCCAAGCAAAGAAGCGATTTGCAATGACAATCGCATAACGACAGATTTTAAAAAAAATTGACTATCATGTTAGTATAGCGCATTACTTTAGTTCCAGGAACTAAGTAATAAGAACTGTTAATGTTTATCTCGATTAGAATGGTGAAGAAAGAAGAATAAGTTTCGTAAGAAATATGTTTGTAGAGCAGCTAGAGAAAGTCATGTGAGTGTAACATATAAGGTTTCTTATTGAGAAGATCTAGGACATAGGAATAGGATACGGTCGGATTGTGCTCGGCAGGGAGATTAAGTAGGTATTACTGTATCTATGCTTCACGACAGAGCGCCCCCGAAAGGTAGGATTGGGTAAGATTATACCGGGCGGCGAGAACCAGGAGCAACGACATAGCAATGATAGGACCCTGCAGTTTCCAGATCGAAGCCCCCGAAGCAGACTGGGGATCCTGCCCCAAATAGGTTACAACGCCCCCGCCAGGGACGGTCTTCATCCCGGCAACCCGTCGGGGGACGTAGGTAGTCACTTTGAGCATCTTTTTCCCTATCACATTGCATCAATAACTATCGCCGACATTTGCAACCCCAAAAGAAATAAAAAGGACAAAGGATGAAAGAAATGATAAAGAAAATGATATGGAGGGACAGGATATTCAGTAAATGAAAGAAAACCTAAGCAGCATTCGTCTGGTGATTAGGGGAAACACCGAAAAAAAAAAACACAGGTCAAGTAGGCCGGCCACGGGATCGAACCCGTGCCCTCCTGAATGCGAGCCACAAACAAAACCACCTGAGCCATCCCGCTCAGTGACATAATATGAATGTTTAACACTGTGGGTCAATACCCATTTAGCCACAACATGAAGCATTTGGATAGACATGAAACAAATCCTAGTAGTCATATTACCCAATGGGAAGAAAAAGTTATTTTTACTTTCTCTATACGTACTATACTCTATACTCCACCAAAAAATTCGATACCGAGATTTCACCGGAAATATATGTTTTAGGGTCCCCTGTATCCAAAAAAAGTATTTTCAGAGAAAGGTTCGTGAGTGTGTGTCCGTGTGTCCGCGTGTCTGTGAACACGATAACTCAAAAACGAAAAGTCGGTAAAATACCAAACTTGGTATTTAAGTTTAGTATCTTTCAGAGATGCGACACGATGATTTTGAGAAAAATCTCCCCACGTCAAACTACCCTTTACATGGACATTTTTTCGAAAATTTTGATTTTCTAAAAAATGGCTCTAACGATTTTGATTAAAATATCATATATTAAAGATATCTACCTAACAAATAAAATGTATATTTTGAATTTTCTGGGAATAGCCTCTGAAGACTACTTTATTCTGGATGAATTTTGCATAACTACTAAACCGTAAGAGATGGACAAAAACTTAACGCATAATAAATGTAGAGCACGTTAAAACACTCAATTTATGTTATATACATTTTTTTCGTGGAGTTGATCGTTTTTGAGATATTCCTCTTTCTTGGTTTCAGCTTTGAGAAACATACTTTTCTCATACATGAAGTTGTCAACTCCTGTCCATACAAACAAAGGAACATCAGTCACATAGCAACCAGCTTTTGGCTTTCACTTTAACCTATGGTACTCCCTTATTTCGCTTCTACTTACAATAAAGCAAGAAATAAGTCTATTTATGCTCATTTTTCTCTATTAGCATGAAATAAATAAAAAATACGCTTATTAACAATAATAATTTACAGAGATATAGAGAAAGTCATGTGAGTGGAACACATCAGATTTTTATCTAAAGTGCCTGCCATTTTCAGAACTATTTTTAGGTGTCTTTATTGATGTCAAATTATTAAAGTTATTACACAAACACTTATTGTATGGGACGTTGAACGTGCATGTGTATTTCAAATACAAATTAAAGGTGACAAAGAGAAACATAAGAGAAAATTAAAGAAAAAGAAAGACTGAGCCAACATGTGAACCTAGTCTTTATCTAAACCACAGAATGGGCAGATTCTTCTACCAGAATTGCCTATCATTTTCCTTGTCCTCCAACCTCCAAACTAAGCCATAGTGTCATTCCTGATCTTTCTTTTCTTACTAAGTGAAAAAAAAAAAATATATATATATATATATATATATATATATATATGTGTGTGTGTGTGTGTGTGTGTGTATGTGCGCCTCTTTACACCAATTCAGTTTTATTTCTTTGTTAGAACTAAAGAGGGTTTATTTTACAACTCGATTCAAATTCCTGCCGGTGGATGTCTGTTAATCTTATTTTGATACTTTCCCATATGTTTTTACTTTCTGTACACTTACTATGTACATAGCGTATAGAGAAGATATTGCATTCCACCCAAAAAAATCGATACCAGATTTCACCAGAAAAACATGTTTTAGGGTCCCTGTATCCAAAAAGGTATTTTAGAAAAAGGTCTGTGTGTGTCCATGTGCCTGCGAACACGATAACATGAAAAGTAAGTAAAATTGCAAACTTGTATATAAGTTTATTATATTCCAGGGATTCGGCACGAATATTTAGAGAAAAATTCCCCTACCCCAAACCACCCTTGACATGGAAACATTTTCGAAAATGTTGATTTTCTCAAAAATGGCTCTAACATTTTTGATTAAAATGCCGTACATTAAAGATATTAACATGGCAAATAAAATGTATATCTTGAATTTTCTGGGAATAGCCTCTAAATACTTATTTATTCTGGATGAATTTGCCTAACTCGTAGACCATAAGAGAAAGACTAAAAGTTACTACATAAAAAATGTAGATTTCGTTAAAACACACAATTTATGTCTTATACACTTTTTTCTTGGAATTGACCATTCCTGAGACATTTCTTTCTTTCTGTTTCAGATTTAAAATACTAAACTTTTCTCACACGTACATTTGTAAACTCCTGGCCATGCTGCATAGAAACGGATTTCAATCACATGGCAACCAACATTTAAAAGGTTTTATTATCATTTTAGCCTGGCGTGTTGCCTCATTTACTTCCTACTTACAAGGAAGCAAGTAACTAAGATACTTTCTGCTAATGTTTATCATAAAGTAGATCGAAGAATAAGGTGTTGAGCAATAATTTGTTGCGCGATGTAGAAAAAGTCATGTGAATGGAGCACATCAGATTTTTCTTTCTCCATACGCACTATGTACATAGTGTATAGAGAAAGTATTGCCCTCCACCAAAAATTCGATACCGAGATTTCACCGGAAATATATGTTTTAGGGTCCCCAATATCCAAAAATAGCATTTTCACAAAAAGATCCGTGTGTGTGTGTGTGTGTGTGTGTGTGTGTGTGTGTGTCCGTGTGTCTGTGAACAGATAACTCAAAAACGAAAAGTCGGTAAAATACCAAACTTGGTATTTAAATTTAGTATCTTCCGGGGATGCGACACTAAGATTTTGAGAAAAATCGCCCCACCCTCAACTACCCTTTACATGGAACTTTTTTCGAAAATTTTTATTTTCTCAAAAATGGCTCTAACGATTTTGATTAACATTTCGTATATTGAACATATTTACCTGACAAATAAAATGTATATCTTGAATTTTCTTGGAATAGCCTCTGAAGAGTAGTTTATTCAGGATGAATTTTACTAAATTTTGAATAACTGCTAAACCGTAAGAGATGCACAAAAACTTACTACACAAAAATGTAGAGCACATTAAAACACACAATTTATGTTATATACATTTTTTTCGTGGAGTTCATCGTTTTTGTGACATTCCTTATTTTTGGTTTCTGCTATGAAAAACGTATACTTTTCTCATACAAGAACTTGTCAACTCCTGTCCACACAAACAAAGGAACTTCAGTGACATAGCAACCAGCTTTTGACTATCACTTTAACCTACGGTTGTCCCTTATTTCGCTTCTACTTACAATGAAGCGAGTAATTAGACTATTTCTATTTTTTTTTTTCTGATTAGCATAAAGTAAATAGAAGTATAAGCTTTTTAAGAATTATTTGTTGCAGGGATATGGAGAAAGTCATGTGAATGGTACACATCAGATTTTTATCATTTGTTTCACTTCTTTGCCATACTGACCCCATGCTTATTCCTCAGACCTCTTTCGAGTTCAGCGGCCCAAGACTGTGGAGGCAATATGGAACATAACGTGGAATTATCTCCCCAGCCGCAGCAAGGTTGCAACTCTTTATGCAAGTTGCTCAATACTTGTGAGTGTATAGTGGAGCTGTGTTTTTTGCTTTGTTTTGTTTTTGTTTGTTTGTTTGTTAAATTCTGAAAATATCATCGAAATAAGTTAAAGTGACGAGAAATAATCATGACGTCAAAAAATAGATTACATGTGTCAGAAAAGTCGGCGAAAATGTTGATACTTGATGCTTTAAGGGGAACGATGACTGAAATAAGTAAAGGTGCATCATTTTTGTAGAATACCAATTTCTCTTAAGGTGCTGCATCTGTGAATGTAGGCCACATTATTAAAAATCAGATGTGTTCCATTCACATGACTTTCTCTATATCTCTGCAATAAATTATTTTTAAAAAGCGTATGCTTCTATTTACTTCCTGCTAATCGAGAAAAAATTAGCAGAGATAGTCTTATTTCTTGCTTCCTTGTAAGTAGAAGCGAAATAAGGGAGTACCATAGGTTAAAGTGATAGTCAAAAGCTCGTTTCTATGTGACTGAAGTTCCTTTGTTTGTATGGACAGCAGTTGACAAATTCCTGTATGAGAAAAGTATGTGTTTTATAGCTGAAAGCAAAAACAAGGAATATCTCAAAAACAATCAACTCCACGAAAAATATATATATATATATATCATAAATTGTGTGTTTTAAAGTGCTTTACGTTTGTTGTACGGTAAGTTTTTGTCCATCTCTTACGGTTTAGCAGTTATGCAAAATTCCGTAAAATTGACCCAGAATAAAGTAGTCTTCGGGGTCTATTCTCAGCAAATTCAAAATATACATTTTATTTTTCAGGTAAATATCTTTAATATACGATATTTTAATCAAAATCTTTAGAGCCATTTTTTAGAAAATCAAAATTTTCGAAAAAAGTTCCATGTAAAGGGTAGTTTGGGATGGGGGGACTTTTCTCAAAATCTTCGTGTCGCATCTTGGAAGATACTAAACTTAAATACCAAGTTTGGTATTTTACCGACTCTTCGTTTTTGAGTTATCGTGTTCACAGACACACAGATACAATGACACACGGACACACGGACACACACACGGACCTTTTTCTGAAAATACTTTTTTTGGATACAGGAGACCCTAAAACATATATTTCCGGTGAAATCTCGGTATCGAATTTTTGGGTGGAGTGCAATACCCTCTCTATACACTATGTACATAGTGCGTATAGAGAAAGTAAAAATTAAAAAGAATGTATCATAATAAAGGAATATATTTCGAAACTTTAAGAAAATATATCGATTATCTATTTGGCGTACGTTAACTACCAATTAATTGAAAGGTATTTAGTCATAAAAGAGAAAAGCAGCTCCTTGGATGACTGACTATGCGTAATTTTATGGCAGAAAGAGACAACATTTGTCGAAATTACAGAAAAGAGAAAACAATTTACAATTTTGAGCAGTTCAAACGAATACAATTAGCTCGTCTTTGGAATTCCGTGAAGACGTAAGGACTGCCGGAACCTTATACTGTTCAAGCAGAAAACAAAGCCTAAATTTGTTATCAAACCTAATCTGCTGCTGTATTAATATGATAAATACATCACTACTTTCGTTTATTGTTATTAATATTCTATGTGCTTTCAAGTATTATGCATTTCAGTTGTAAATATCACTAATATGTATTTCGACCTACATGTATATTTCACTTAAAATAATTTTGTTTACAGTTCTTTTTTTCTTTTCATTTCAGTATATTTGTTGCACCTTTTATATACGTTTTTATTAAGTTGAATAAAATTGTATTTTGTTCTTTATTCTTTTATTCATTGTATTATTGCTGTGTTGAATTTAACGTATTGCCTGGTAGAGGGGAAGAGAAGGCATTATGGCCTCAACTCCAACCAGGATAAATAAACAAATAAACAAATACATAAAATAATTCATCTAAATTAATGTTAATAACGAATCATTGCCCGAAAATAGAGCAGAAATAGTTGAAATTCTTTGTTTTGGTATAAAAAGGAAAAAACGCAAATGTCACGTGACATCATCAGCAGGATACCTTTGATTTCATTCTAAATTGTACCTACGTTTCACAGACGTGTTATAGCGCAATGGTGCCACTTAGATAATAGTTATTACAGCATTTTAGTAACATACAAAGGATGACCGACAAAACGAAAATTGTAACAAATATGGATTTAGAATTGATGGCCAAGGAACATGTGAACATTATTTTGCAAAACCAGATGTTCATGAGATTTAGATCTGCGAAACAAAATAACAATAATTGTAAATGAACTAATATAAAGAAATTTGTCCTGCAAATGGCACCGTTATGCCAGAATTTTAACATGAATAATATATGCACATTTGAAATGCGTTTAATTAATGTTAATATAACATTCAAAGCCCTTTTTTCGTCTAGTGGTAAGCAAAACCCAATAGAACTAAATAGCTATGCTCATTTTTGTGAGATAGAGAAAATATTCTGTACTTCTGCATATACAGTGATTCGGAGAAGACACTTTTAATGAAATCTTATTATCAATCGAGAGTACAAAAAAGTATTGAGGTTGTGCTACATTATTGTGACATTTGAATTTGAAGAGCACTGCGTATTTAAGTATATAATTATTGTATTTATTTAACTGTTATTATTAGAAAGAAAATAAGCGTCAACAAGGGGGAGGCTAACTACAAAATCAAGTCGAATAAAACAATTCTTATGTCAATTACTATTTCTCTTCGTTCACCACAGATTCATACTCACCAAGCAAGGGGATAGGAAAACTCATAGTCACTGGCTAGCAGTAAGTCACATATTCTGTATACATCTGAATATCCTGGGCATAAAAATAAAATGCAATAACTGAGCAATTTTTTTAATATAGGTACTTTTTATTTATTTTCCGTTTTTCATTAAATTATCTGGATTAATTATTAAATTGTATTTTTAAACCAATAGCATAATTGAATAATTTACTGAAATTGTGAATAGACTAATACATTAAAAATAAAAAAAGAGAATCATTAAAACTGGACCACGGAAGAACAATTAACATTTTGAAAAATTCATGTTGCAGAAGGAAGTAAGAAAATACGTGGTACATAAATGTAAAGGGATATCCACAGCCTGAGTTGATATAGTGCCTTTCAAAATGACAGGATGCCAAGTAAAACTAAACTACATTTAACTTCAATAGTTGGTTATAAATTGTTTATGGGATTACGTTATTCCTACTTGCTAACAATAAAGTAAATCCGACAAAGAAAGCAAAACGAGGGAGAAATATTTATGCAACATTTTGATGTAATAATAAATAATTCTATAACAGGATACAAGTGTATATCGATTTTCTTATGGGATGAAATCCTCTTCCCATGGAAAGTTTTCTCTGGGGATTCGTCACACATAAAACCCAAGGTAGACAGTTCCTCAAAGCAAACTTCAACGCAACTCCTCACCCACTATCCACTCGCCTGATCCTTCGATCCTGGTTAGCTCTGCACTTATTATTTCTGTTTAAGCATTGGAAATCCTAATTTATTTCCTTTATAAGGCAGCACCATTTGTTTCGCTGAGTTTCCAAGTGGTCCAGACTGCTTGGATTCATCTGCCTGTCTTGTGGGCTGGTGCACGCTTTCCTGTCCAAGCGTTGCTCCAACTTCTTAATGCCAAGTCAGTTTCTATTGGAACTTTCTTTGGTATCATAGAATCACGTGTAATTTCAGCGTTTCCAAGACTTTTACTACTGTCTTTTGTTTCTGTTCAAATTGGTCTTTATGCGTAGTGTATGAATTTTTCTTGAGTGTTGTGGCCACCTCATTGCTACCCTAGCCTTTCGTTTTTTGCATTCGTGCTCCCTCTATCACTACTGCTATGTTTGGTCTTCTCACATGAAGGCTCTTCTTCTTCGGATGTTTGAGTGTCGAAGTCCACAGGAAGATCTGTCCCTCCTTTCCATGTGGTTTATGTAGTTTGTATAAATGTCATTATTGCAGTACATTCCACTGTCATTTCTGTGTCAGAAGCAGCTAATCTAACATCTTCCTTTGCACTGCGAGATCATATTTTCTCACCTATTTCTGGAGACTAAAATTTGCCCTGTTGTTCAGTAGGGCCCATCTGCGCAGTACTAGTTTCCGTAATGTTATTATATGGTAACCATCCATTTTGCTCTGTGTTGTTGGCAACAGCAGAAAGTAGATCGCTAAACACCCTTACAGTAGGTGCAGGTTTGTCAGGTAGCATTCGCCGCAGACAAATTTGTCTCATATGAAAAGAACTCACTCGTTCCAAGTTCTCCATTCTGTGGTTTCGTGCCGTTGAGTCCCCGACAGGCTTCTGATCCCTAGGTATCCGCTTGTACGTCCTTGGGGGCGTTAGTATTAAATACAGGGAGGGTACGCTGACTTCTACGAATGAGTAGAACTTCCACATTTAAAACAGGTTTGCCCCTGCTCAAAATAAGTAACAAGTGTCTCACATTTCCCAATAATCACATTAGATGGAATGGGTCGCTTAATTACCATTTGAGCTAGGGGTATACTTGTTTATAGCGTAGCAAATGCCAATTTAACGTTCAGTTGTCCATTTTAACAGGATGCACATTTCCATAATTTTGTAGAACATTTCTAATTCGGTCATCCGAATTTCCAAATTCTTGATTCGCGCCTTATCCCCATTCATTAAGGTTACTGTTGCGTTACCTGCATGGCGGCACAAATGAGTGTCATAGCCTACATGGTTTCAATCTTTAAATGTACTGCATTTTCTTTTCCTACAAACTGTAATGCTTGCAGATCATCAACACGTATTCACATTAATTCTTCACCAACCAATTGTGTATATTCAGAGCATTGGGTCTCTGTTGTGTTAGATTGAACGTATTTACACGAACTACTTTATTCCCATTGTAAAAGAAGAGTTGGAGAAGTATGAAACAGTACAGTTTCTAGCTCTTTTAACAGAAATAAATACTCAGAACGAATCAAAACCTAACCTTCAAACACAATCGTGGCCTACTCTGTCCGAGCAATTGCAACGGCCAACCTTACGTTCGTCAACAATTAGCGAATTAAAAGCCAGACGTACGAAGCAGGTGTACCAACAAAGCTATCACGCGGGGCGAAGTTCCCGCAACTTGTAGTCAACCATTACCACCAACCAGGAACCTCATAACGCCTATCATTCAAACCTGCTACATACCTATGTCACCGAAAGTGGATCTTCTCAACCCAGCTCTCCGTTGTTACCTCATACTTGAAGCTATTAATGCGTAGGCGTATATTTATACCAGCTACTTTTTACCTTTTTCCCCCCGAAACATTTGCCCAACACTTTTCCATACTCAAAGCGCCTTTGGTGTATTAAAATTGTTGTTAAATAAAACAGTATGGAAGAGCAAAGTCATTAATTTGAAACCATAGTTACAAGTTCTACTGTATAGCTGTGACAGAACCTCTGAGCTGCTGAATTTACATGATTTTACTACTCACTCTTCTACAAACAATTCTTTCAAAAGCTTATTATTCTATTTCTTGTTAATCCGAATAAACTTAAAATTCACGCTTACAGATTCGCTGTAGGATACAATAATTAAGATGAACGATTTTTAAAGAGCGTGTCACTATGTGATGACTATGAAATTCTATGCTCTTTGTATGACCAAGAGATTTATACAAATAGTGACTCCTCAGTTAGGGTATGATTATTTGAAAACCCAAATCAAAAAACAACGAACATCACGGAAAGGATTCACTTCAAAAACGAATGTTATTTGATAACATTTTCATAGAAATATTCCATTTTTATACAGTAAAATTTCTTCTCTTACGTTTTAAAGTTGTGCAAAAGTCCTTTAGAATAAAGAATACCATTACCAGAAATTTGACATGATAATATCCTAAAAATGTAGATTTTAATCAAAATCGTTGGAGCCACCTTTGAAAAAATAAATAACGACAATTTTTCCATGTAAATAAAGAAGGGTGGTTTAAAATAATGGGGGGATTTTCTTTTAAAATATGTATGGAATCCTTGGAAGCTGTTGAGCTTAAACATCAATTTGATATTTAACAGACTTGAGTAATTGAGTTGTGCTGTTTACGACACACACACACCGGTCTTTTTCTGAAAAATCTCTCAAAACGTGTATTTCTGTGTACCAACGTTTCACCGGAAATGCATGAGTGTGCGTATGTGTGAGTGTGTTTGTGGACAGCATAACAAAACGAAAAGTCCGTTAATTATCAAACTTTGTATTTTAGTCCAGGGATGAAACACGAAGATTTCCCCCCAACATAAACAACGCTTTACATGGAAAATATTTCAAATTTCTGATTTTTCTTAAAATGATCGTAACGATTTTGATTAAATGCTCATATATTAAAGATATTTACATGACAAATAAAATGCATATCTTTAATTTGTGGAAATTGCCTCTGAATTACTTTTACATAGCTGGTAAACTGTAAGAGAGAGCCAAAATTAACTACGCAAATACTGCAGATATTGTGAAAATACACAATTTATGCCATATACATTTTTTGTAGAGACATTCTCAGACATTCCTTGTTATTGTCCAATACTTAAGAGTTTTTTCAAATGCGAAGTCGCTATTTACTTTTTTTATCCTGGCCATGCAAAGAAAGGGAATTTAAATTGCATTAGATAATGACGACTTTTAAAAATGTATTAAAAGACGTCGCTATGTGATGAGATTCAGTTCACTTTGCATGTCCCGGAATAAATCAAACGGTTAACTAATGACGTCTTTCCGTTTGAGAAAAGATAAGTGTTTTAAAACTTAAACAAATAAAAAGGAATAACTCGGCAGGGTAACTCCATAAAATACTGTAGCTGATATGAATTGTGTTTTTTAACGAGATGTTTTTTTTTTTTTTTTTTTTTTTTTTTTTTTTTTTTTTTTTTTTGAGTAGACGCGATTTTGCTTCTCTTGTGTAAAAGCAATTCAGAATGAAGAGGACTTCAATTGTTAGTCCCAGAAAATTCCAGATATCGTTTTATTTATAACATTCTTTAAGTATACATTTTAATCAAAGCCGTTAGAACCATTTTGAGAAAATCTAATTTTTCAGTTATGCTGAATATATATATATATATATATATATATATAGAGAGAGAGAGAGAGAGAGAGAGAGAGAGAGAGAGAGAGAGAGAGATTCCCACAGGATCTTATTCTGAAATTACGTTTTGGACTCAGAAGTGCTCAATTTGTGAATTTCTGGTGAGATCTCGGATCTCGGTATCAGTTTTGGGTGGAATACAATCATTTTTCCTCGTACTATGTACATTGTGGATGTGATAAAGTAAAAATACATAAATTAAAAAAAGACCGTATGTCTATAAACAGTAGTATCGGTAACTTTCAAGAAAATTCTCCCACTCCAAACTATCCTTTAAATGAAATCTTTATCGAAGTTTTTGATTTTATCATGTGTATTTTGAACTTTCTGTGAATAGCCTGTGTCTTCTTCATTTGCAGAGCAATTTATTTAGTTTGATGTACCTGAAAACTTTGTATTAGCGATGGACGAAAACGTACAACTCATAAGTGCAGATCCCTTTAAAACATACAATTAATTTTAAACAACATTTTTTCTGCCATACATTTGCGAGACATCCTTGGTTCAAATTGTTCAAACTATCAATCTTTTAAAGCCCTGTAGACTTTCAATTGTTTCTCGGGGTTGCAAGGCAGGTATGGAACTTTTAGAATTTTTACTTTCTCTATACTCACTATGTACATAGTGTATAGAGAATGTATTGCACTCCACCAAAAAATTCGGTATCGAGATTTCACCGGAAATATGTTTTAGGGTCCCCTGTGTCCAAAAAAAAGTATTTTCAGAAAAAGGTCCGTGTGTGTGTCCGTGTGTCGGTGTGTCCATGTGTCTGTGAACAAGATAACTCAAAAACGAAAAGTCGGTAAAATACCTAACTTGGTATTTAAGTTCAGTATACTCCAGGGACGCGACACGAAGATTTTGAGAAAAATCCCCCCCCAAACTACCCTTTACATAGAACTATTTTCGAAAATTTTGATTTTCTAAAAAATTGCTCTAACGATTTTGATTAAAATATCGTATATTAAAGTCATTTTCCTGACAAATAAAATGTATATTTTGAATTTTCTGGGAATAGCCTCTGAAGACTACTTTACTCTGGATGAATTTTTCATAACTACTAAACCGTAAGAGATAGACAAAAACTTAACCCACAAAAAATGTAGAGCACGTTAAAACACACAATTTATGTTACATACATTTTTTGCGTGGAGTTGATCGTTTTCGAGATATTCCTTTTTCTTGGTTTCAGCTTTGAAAAACATACTTTTCTCATACAGGAATTTGTCAACTTCTGTCCATACAAACAAAGGAACATCAGTCACATAGTAACCAGCTTTTGGCTTTCACTTTAACCTATGGTACTTCCTTATTTCGCTTCTAGTTACAATAAAGCAAGAAATAATACTATTTCTGCTAATTTTTCTCTATTAGCATGAAATAAATAAAAGATAAGCTTATTAACAATAATCACTTACAGAGATATAGAGCAAGTCATGTGAATTGGAACACATCAGATTTTTCTAGATTAGCAAGAAGTAAATAGAAGCATAAGCTTTTTAAGAATAATTTGTTGCAGGGATATAGAGAAAGTCATGTGAATGGTACACATCAGATTTTTACTTTCTCTATACGAACTATGTACTTAGTGTATGGAGTAGGTATTGTATTGCACTCAAAAATATGACACTGAGATTTCACCGGAAATATATGTTTTGAGACTCCCTGAATCCAAAAAAATTTTTTTTTAGAAAACTGTCCGTTTGTGTGTCTGTCTGTCTATCTGTCTGTGTGTTTGTGTCTGTGGGCAGCATAGCTCAAAAATGAAAAGACCGTTAAAGCCCAAATTTGGTATTAATGTTTGGTATCTTCCAAGGATGCGACACGAAGATTTTTAAGAAAATCCCCCCACACTAAACTACACTTTACATGGAAAAAATTGGAAAATTTTGATTTTCTTAAAAATGGCTCTAACGATTTTGATTAAAATATCATATATTAAAGATATTTAGCTGAAAAATAAAATGTATATCTTGAATTTTCTGGGAATAACCCCAGAAAACTACTTTATTCTGGATGAATTTTAAGGAATTGTGCATAACTGCTAAACCGTAAGAGATGGAGGAAAACAAACTGCACAGAAAATGTAGCCCACGTTAAAACACGCAATTTATGTCATATACATTTTTTTCGTGGAGTTGATCATTTTTAAAATATTCCTGATTTTTACTTTCTCCATACGCACTATGTACATAGTGTATAGAGAAAGTATTGCACTCCACCCAAAAATTCGATACCGAGATTTCACCGGAAATATATGTTTTAGGGTCCCCAATATCCAAAAAAAGCATTTTCACAAAAAGGTCCGTGTGTGTGTGTGTGTGTGTGTCCGTGTGTCCGTGTGTCCGTGTGTCTGTGAACACGATAACTCAAAAACGAAAAGTCGGTAAAATACCAAACTTAGTATTTAAGTTTAGTATCTTCCAGGGATGCGACACGAAGATTTTGAGAAAAATCGCCCCACCCTCAACTACCCTTTACATGGTACTTTTTTCGAAAATGTTGATTTTCTCAAAAATGGCTCTAACGATTTTGATTAAAATTTCGGATATTAAACATATTTACCTGACATATGAAATATATATCTTGAATTTTCTGGAAATAGCCTCTGAAGAGTAGTTTATTCTGGATGAATTTTACTTAAATTTTGAATAACTGCTAAACCGTAAGAGATGTACAAAAACTTACTACACAAAAAATCTAGAACACGATAAAACACACAATTAATTTATATACATTTTTTTTCGTGGAGTTCGTCGTTTTTGTGACATTCTTTATTTTTGGTTTCTGCTATGACATACTGGAACTTGTCAACTCCTATCCATATAAACAAAGGAACTTCATTGACATAGCAACCAGCTTTTGACTATCACTTTAACCTACGGTTGTCCGTTATTTCGCTTCTACTTACAATGAAGCGAGTAATTGGACTATTTCTGCTATTTTTTTTTCTGATTAGCATAAAGTAAATAAAAGTATAAGCTTTTTAAGAATTATTTGTTGCAGGGATATGGAGAAAGTCATGTGAATGGTACACATCAGATTTTTTCGTTTTAGCTTTGAAAAACTTATAATTTTCTCATACAGGAATTTCTTAACTCCTGGGCATACAAACAAAGGAACTTCAGTTAAATAGCAACCAGCTTTTGGCTATCATTTTAACCTATGGAACTCCTTCATTTCGCTTCTACTTACAAGGAAGCAAGTAATAAGACTATTTCCGCTAATCAGCATGAAGTAAATAGAAGTTTTTTAACTACAATTTGTTGCAGAGATGCAGAGAAAGTCATGTGAATGGAACACATCAGATTTTTTAAACGTATATCCTCATAATTATAAGGCTTCTTCCATCATGGAGTTAACTGTAATGGTGTTTCGCTGTTATTCCATTACTCGAGATTTATCTTTGCTCGATTCATTTCAATTTGTTTATAACATCATGACAGTAATTCGATTCGTGTTCATTGCGAATTTTCTAAAAATAAATGTATGTTAATATTCAACAGTAGGTGGCTTCCTACTATAGCCTCTAATAGCACCGAGATATGACCAGGAAACAAGAGACCTTCAAGAAACAAGGGTCACTGACCCGAGTAGTCTTTCAGAAGCTTCCACCTCTTGCACCATTTAAGCAGTGGTTTTTTGACTGTGGTAGGCATAAGTTTGAAAAGGAACAAGAACAGATACTTTCCAACAGGTAATCGTTTAATATACCTAATTCAATTTAAAATAAAATAATTGTATATACCATAGGACATTACATTAATTCTACTTCTTGTGATAGCTTAGATTTTGACATTTAAAAAACAAATCAGAATGATATTCGATTAATTTAAAGCTTATTGCTTGTTTATACAGATATCCTAACTTTATAGGTTATCATGAAACAACATAACAAACAATTTATCACATTTTAGGAAGAACATTGCTACAAGTAAAATAAATAAATGATTGCCTTGAGGTACTCGTAATTGCATAAAAAGCCATTGAAACCTGTTTTATTAGAAATTCAAAGTCATCTTTTCACTTCTGCAAGCTTGCGCAAAATAGAAGTAAATAGATTTTATGCAGTCGAGAATGTGGAATCATGCTGATATATTGCACAGCGGCTTTTATCAGTAATAAAATAATAAACAGATTCATCCCTTCCTTACTTTAAGCATTCTATTTAAAGTTTGTCTTACTCCCCTTGCTTTTATTCTTGCCCTTGAGCTTCAAACCCAATTGTGCACATAGATAAATCTTTGAGTACCACCTTTTTTTTGGCACAAACCATTACGAAACGGCCTCATCCAGGGCTGCTATAGGGTCATCGTTGCGATGGATAACTTCCTGCCACTCAGCTGAAATATTTCTGTATTCCTACCCTTACGCTGCTCTCTGAGGCATAGCCATTGACTAATGTGTGCGTGATACGCTTAAGTTTAAACCACTAAGAGATTAGCTCATCCATACAGATGATAACGTGTTCCTGCAATATGAAATAAAGAAAAACATTATAGGAAAATATAAATGTCGGCGCATTTCCATGCACTCGACTATACTTACAAATGTATTAATAGAAGTACGGAAGGGATTTTAGTGACATTTTATTACACCGCATATTCGGCAAAACAAGCAAGGAAGAATTTGCTATGGGAATATCTCGAAATAAAATCGTATAAAAATTCACAACTACTCTTTTATTTGTCCCATATATATCGATGTCTATCATATCGACGACTTTTCCTTAGGAACAATTGCTCAAAGCAGTTTTGATGTGCATCTCTATGAATTATGTTTAACTTTACCAAACACATTCACACTCTCATTCATACTTCCAGACTCTGGTAAATGGCGTGTTATTCATTGACGCTCTTTAGCTACTGTGGTTCTCAGCGTTTCGTTCTAAATTGGGCGTGAAAGACCGGTAAATTTTGCTCAGAGGCCTCTCTATGAGGCTTGAGGTTCATTTACGTGTCGTAAATCTACGACATGGGACCATCGGCTTTACTTCCCTTCCGAAGGAAGCCATGCTAAGGATTTTTACATCGTCTCCCGCCGGGTTTGAACTCGCGACCTTGGGTATATGAACTTAGCATGGTAACCATTACACTACGGAGGGTGATAACCAGACTCTGGTGAAAATGGCTAAAGAAAAATTCCCAACTTTCAGCTGAGAATCGAATCGGAACCCCTCGCACATCATGCAGATGCTTTATCGACTGAGCTACGGGACTAGCCCATATACTTTTGTGGAACATATTTGCACAATATTAAGCGGGTTTGAGTTTTATATTTTCGAAATGCTAGGTTCTATGATGTAGCCTATCTAAACTAACTTTCAAAGTCTTCTAAATAATATTTCCAGCCAAGCAGTGCGGCATTCGGAAGCTTATATAACCGAATAATAAACAGCAGGTCTGCTGTGAATTCCGGTTTTATTTAATCACAATAATGTAATTTCCACGTGTGTGTGTAAAACGTATATCTCGCAGTTGCCAAGAATGTGTCGTTTTCTAAGAGTGGCGTAAACAACTGCCGACATATCAAGGAATATTTGTTTTTAAGTACATCATGTTTTTCACTACTGATCTTTCAAGGACAGACTGCTTTTCAATGTGATTTTTACTTTCTCATTACGTGCTATGCATATAATATATAGAGAATGTATTATATTGCACACAAAAAATTCAATAGCGGGATTTCACCGCAAACACATATTTTGGGATCCGCTGAACTCCCCCCCCCCCTCAAAGAATTTTTAGAAAAATGGCAGTGTGTGGGGTGCAGCTTAACTCAAAATGAAAAGTCCGTTAAACATCAAACTTGATATTTAACTTCAGTGTTTTCCAAGTATGCGGCAGTAAATTCTCAAGAAAACCCCCATCCCCAACAACACTTACATGGTAAAAGTTTCGAAAATTTTGGTTTTCTCAAAAACGGCTCTAACTATTTTGATTAAATCTCTTATATTTAAGATGTTTACATGAGAAATAAAATATATAACTTGAATTTTCTGGTAATAGGTTCTGAAGACGCGAATTTTGCATAACTGGTAAACGTAAGAGGTAAACAAAAGCTTCCTACACAAAAAATGTAGATCATCTTAAAATGCACAGTTCATGTCATATACATTTTTCTTCAAGGTTGACCGTTTTCGAGATATTCCTTGTAAACTTTTCCCATACGGCAACTTGTGAACTCCTGGCCACGCAAAGAAACGAATTTCTATCCATTAGCAACCGTGTTTTAAAACATTTGACTGTTGATTTAGCCTAGGTATTCCCTTATTTTCCTTCTACTTATAAGGAACAAGTAATAAGACCGTTTCTGATAATGTTTATCTCGATTAGCATGAAGTAGATAGAAGAATAAGCTTATACACAATAATTTGTTACAGATGTGTACAGAAATTGATGTGAGGGGGCACATCAGATTTTTACTTTTTCTGCTTATTACCTATATCAGTAGAAAAAGTATTACATTCCACACAGTGGAAGTGGTGTGTATGTTTGTGGTATGTATATGTGTGTGTGTGTGTATCTGTGAACAGTGTAAATTAAAAATACGATTAATACAAAACATGGTGTTTACACTCAGCATCTTTCAAGCATGTGATATGAATCTTTCTAAAATGTCCCCCAAAGTTGTTTAAAGTATTTAAATACAAAGTGTTTTAGTTATTTTTATGTTTTAAAAAATAGCGTTATTAATTTTTATTTCAATACCATATGTTTAAAATATGCTCATGACAAATGAAAGCGAGTAAAATAGCCTCTAATCTCCTCTTTGTTCTAGAGAATTTTTACGTGCCTAACTGGTAAATCATAAGAGAGTTAACCATTTCTGAGATATCTCTTATACTTTTATAAATTGCGCAATCACCATTTGTTTTCCTTTTCTTTCTTCTTTCTTTTGCATTTTACTGATGCCAACACAAAGAGAATAGAATTTCAAAGTAATCACATTGCGACCTGCTCTTAAAAGATTTGACTATTGCTGTTGCCGAGCGCACTCTATTCCCCATGTACCTGAAGGTGATCTTATATAAAGAGAAATCGTCGATGAACTTTTTCTTACCAATAAACTTGGAAACCACTCCACACTAAAAAAGGTTGATCATCAAATAATTTATTCTTCCAGTTTTGATTCTGCTTTGTTTTAAGACATGTCCTTCTAGTTTTAGGAGTACCAGCGGTAATTGAACTTAAAAAAAAGACTTAAGGTGAGACGGTAAACCAAAAATTGAAAAAAAAAATCGTTTATTTATTTATTTATTTATTTTTTTGCATAATTAGATAGTCCATACTTTTTTGTACATTTTAGTATATCATATAGTCATTAACTGCAAATATAAGTCCATTTAAATGAATTCTAAAGATATAGCGGCAGCCGTCATTTATTAGATCCCTTAGCATCCACTTACAAGATTTTTAATAAGTCTAGAACTATTTCACCTAGTAAACTGTGAAATGGCTTGCTTTTTTAGAGTGATTTCTGCTGCTTGTATTGGCACAGCTGCCATCTTTATTATATTATTATCCTTGGAAGTATCAATTCCCTTGAGTTTTTTATTCTATGGCTTGAGTATTGTTTGTAAATAAATGTCCGTTTCAGCATTTATCAAACTGATAGTGTAGTTGTGTCAAAAGATGATAGAACCTAAAAGTATTTTTAAGAAGCTTAAGAACGAGGGCAATAGATTGTACAAAACAAGCGTCCTTGCCTGGAAAAGGCAATGAAAATATTGATACTCAACCATGTGGCACTCCAAGTACTTCTAAGAGGGAGTTACAAACAACTTTAAAGTTGTTTTTCTCAGAATTACATTTTTTTAAACATTTGCCTCATTTTCTCTGGAAGTATTCAAGACATATGCAGGAAACTTTCACAGATTTCAAAAGCAACTACAGGAAAGCTGTGGATCTACAAACACAATAATTTGTTTATTGAGCTCTATGTTATTATTATTTTATATGCAAAAATCAAGAAAAAATAATGGATAAGAAAAAAAAAATACAAATTGCTTCAGACTGCAAATACAAACTTCATTGAAGATCAGTGCTCTTTGCAAGGACCATGTAACATACTGTAAAAGTTTCATGTGTGTGCATATAATAGTTTCAGAGAACTTAGGTCATTTAGTTGTACAATTTAACATGGGCGTGATAGGGTGTGCCGTATCACCTTAACGTCCTTTAACCTGGTTGGTCATATGGGGACGAAGTTATTCGACATTCGTCTTCTTAGGTTAAGGGCAAACCCCGAAGAAAGAAAGGAAAAAAAAAATGTTATCCGGGTAACTCAACCTAAGCGAGGTTTGAACTCGTGAACTCTTGTATAGGAGGCAAACACGCCACCCCTACCCTGCCGATTTGGACTGTATTCAATAAATTTACTGGCCCGTAAAAGAACTCCTGCGGGACGAAATTCTGGCGCACTGACGACGCTGATATGATCCTAGGAGTTGACAGCATAGTTAACAAAGAAATAATCAGTGTATTTTCTTACTACAAGATAATGATCCTTCAAATATTATCTGGACGTAGGCCCTGTGATTAAATAACAAGTTACTTTTTAAAACTAAACAGAACATTTAATATTGATTTTGCAGGAAACCTCTAAGTCGAACTTAAAATGAAAGCGTGCAAAATCGACAAAAGATCTTGGATCCTGAACATAAGGAACATTTACGAAAGTGAAGACAGATTCTTTTAATGATACTCTAATATTCTTCATTGGGTTCTCGAGCTTGTGGATTCCATTAATTGCCGTTTCGTTATTTAATCTCTGTGCTGAATAGTTTTCTAAAATAAAAGTCAGCCTCTAGATAACTTTTTTCAGCTATCAAAAAATACGTTTCAATAAGAGTATCAAAGGAAGAAACTGAAGATATTGGAGTACAACTAGATGCTTTTAAATATTAAAAAAATCTAATGTGTTACACCCATATAACTTTCTCTAGCTGTTCTACAAACTTCTTATATAAGATTATTCTTCTTTCCACACCATGCTAATCAAGATAATCATTAGCGGAATGTTCTTATTAGTTCCTTGAAGTAGAAAGGAACTAAGGAAGTACACTAATCAAATGTTTTAAAAGCCATCGTTATGCGATGTCATTGCAAATCGCTTCTTTGCTTGGCCAGGAATAGAACAAAATAAAACCGAACACTTCCTGTCTGAGAAAAGTATAAGTGTTTTACAACTGAAACCAATAACAAGGAATATCTCGGAAACAGTTATTTCCACAACAAAACTGTGAAGTACATACACTGTGTGATTTGACGAGATCTACATGTTTTGTAGTGTAAGTTTTTGTCTATCTCTTACGGTTTAGCAGTTACACAAAATTCGGAAAAATTTATCCAGAATAAAGAGGTCTTCAGAGGGTATTCTCAGAAAATTCAAGAAATGCATTTTATTTGGGATGTAAATATCTTTAATATGGGATTTTAATCAAAACGTTAGAGCTATTTTTGAGAAAATCAAAACTATCGAAAACTTTTCCATGTAAAGGGTAGTCTGTGTTGGGAACATTTTCTTGAAAATCTTCGCGTCGCATCCTTGGAAGATACTAAGTCTAAATACCAAGTTTGTATTTAACGGTATTTTCGGTTTTAAGCTATGTTAACACAGGCACACACACATATAGACGGGTATTTTTCTAAAAATGCTCTTTTCGGACTCAGGGGACCCCAAAACATATATTTCTGGTGAAGTCTCTTTTGTGTGGAATACAATACCTTCTCTATCCACTATGTACATTGTACATAAGTGGCTAGAGAGATAGAGTAAAATACTGCAATGGCAATCAATGTAGGCGTGGGCAAACCCTCGGGTTAAAACTGTCAGCCAATAAAACAATTTCTGCTAATTATGCTTGAAGTTTTTTTGGCGACAATATGAAAATAACTTTTCTCGGACTAGCTTTCAGGAGAAATTTTTTTTAGCTTAGAATTTGGGGTGAAATGATTCTCAAATGATCTCGAGGTCCATGGAACTTAAGGTTACTTGACATTCGTCTTCTCAGGTCAAAGAAAATCCCCGAAAAAAGACCTTATCCGAGTAACTAACCCTAGACGAGATGCGAACTCGCAACCTGTAAGAGAGAAACGCTACCCCCACGCTACCGAAGCGTTCTCAAGACAAGCTATTTTAATTTCTGTTAACATTTATATTGATTAGCATAAAGTAGATGGAAGAATAAGCTTTTCTAAAAATGTTTCTTGAATTATGTTGATATCAAGCTTTATTACTTTCTCTACAAGTGCTATGTGTATAGTGTATAGAGAAGGTACTGCATTACACTAAAAATTCGAAGTCGAGATTGCAACGGAAATATATGTTTTGAGGTCCGCTGAGTCTAAAAAAAACATTTTTAGAAAAAGGTCTGTATGCGTGTGTTTGTGGGCTGCATAGCTCAAAAACCTAAAGACCATTAAATACCAAACTTTGTATTTAGGTTTAATATCTTTTAAGTATGCGACACGAAGATTTTCAAGAAAATCCCTCCACCACAAACTACCCTTTACATGGAAAAATGTTCGAAAATTTAGCTTTTCTCAAAAATGGCTCTAACGCTTTTGATTAAACTACCGTATATTAAAGCTATTTACATAAAAAATAAAATGTATATATTTAATTTTCTGGGAAAATCCTCTGAACGGCACTTTATTCTGGTTGATATTTGCAGAATATTGCATAACGGTTAAACCGCTAGAATGGACAAAAACTAGTTATACATATAATGTAGCTCTGTTTAAAAGACCACATTTATGTTATACCTATGCATTTTTGTTGAAAAGATGACCGTTACCAAGATATTCCTTGTTATTGGTTTCAATTTTAAAATACTTATACTTTTCTCATACAGGAAGTGTCCCTTTTTCTTTATTTCTACTCTTGGCCAAGCAAAGAATTCGATTTCAATGACAATCGCATAACGAAGCTTTTAAAACATTTGGCTATCGCTTTAGAATAGCACATTCACATTCCTTTAGTTCCCTTCTACTTATAAGGAACTAAGTAATAAGAACATTCTGCTAATGTTTATCTCGATTAGCATTGTGTAGAAAGAAGAAGAATATTTTGTAAGAAGAAAGTAGTACAGCTAGAGAGTAGGAAGAGTCGTGGACCCAAATCTTGGCAATGGTGGGAAAAATATTTACCGCGATTCTTTACCACCGCGAATGTAGGGCTAGAAGCATGTTAGACGCTACTGGCAGACGTGGACGGGCTAAATTTATAATTAAGGCAAGACAGCTGAGATCTGAGTAGGTTGCCAATAGAGAAGAGGGAGGGGGGATAAGAACAACTAAATAAAAGTGACTACAATGTTTTACATACATATATTTTACGTCAACTTGTACACTGCTGTATTATGGTTTTATATGTTGTGTATATATTTCCTTTAAGTGTATTTATCTATTATAAGAGGGTACATTTATGCTTCTGAATAAGGTGTACTCTGTGCTGTAAATTTAAATTGCTTTGTTTGAATATCTTTGTCTTTTTATTTTCGTGTTTACTCTTTTAATTGCTTGTTGTTGTTGTTGTTTTAATATTGCTTTTTAGTGTGTATTAGAAAAGCACGTACGGTCTGTGGACCCGTGCGATTGTTGAAGCACAATGTATGATATTGTTGTGTCAATAAATACACTTATTCATTCATAGAGAAAGTCATGTGAGTGTAGCACTCAGATTCTTTAAATTTATGAAATAGCTTAAATAAATTCCACACTTTGCTGTGAATTTCATGAGATAAATTCTCGTATAATTATTTCTTATGCTTTTTCAGCAACATCATGTATGAGCCACCTATGGGATAGCAATGAGTAGAATATTGCAAGTGATGTAGCTCTTCGTTTACATTTTATGAGACGTTAAACTGGTCTCTGCGCTGCATAGCCTTACAGGTTAGCGGTCGAAGGGTGTTTTACATCTGCCAGAGACCAGGTTACTGGTTCCGACATGGATCGTGTTTTATTCAAGGCAGCTTTGTGAGAGAACACTCACCTGCGTCTCTCTGCGATGTATTATTCACCTTCCTAACAAGGGCGGCCTCTACAACTGTGTCACATGTTTGTTTTATCCACATTTAAACCAACTCCTTAACCAATCTTGTTGCTATGTTATTATTAAGCACAAAACGAGTAATTATTTCACTTTCGCTGTCCGTTTCGAACACGGCAAGGATCAAAATATCACATAGACATGGTTGGGGTTTACAATGAGCTGTGAGCGTAACCATTTTCCATTAGCTCTTCCCGTTATCTTTTCTTATACCAATATTTTTTATCTTCTCTACGCGTACTATGTACATAGTGCAAGCAGAAGATATTGAACTGCACCCAAAAATTCGATACGAGATTTCATCGGAAATACATGTTTTGGGTCCCCCTGAATAAAAAAAAAAAACATTTTCGGAAAAAGGTCCGCATGTGTGTGTCTCTGTGGACAGCATAGCTCAAAAACGAAAATACCGTAAATACCAAACTTGGAATTTAAGTTTGGTATCTTCCAAGGATGCGACACGAAGATTTTTAGAAAATTCCCCCTCACCAAATTACCCTTTACATGGAAACAAAGATTTTCATTTTCTCAAAAATGGCTGTAACGATTTTGTTTAAAATCTCTTATATTTTAGATATTTACTCATAAAATGTATACCTTGAATTTTCTGGCAGTAGCCTCTAAATACCTTTTTATTCTGGATGAATTTTTCTGAATTTTGTATACGTGGTAAACCGCAAGAGATAGACAAACATTTACTACACAAAAACGTAGATCTCGTTAAAACACACAAATTATAGTATATATATATTTTTTTTTTTTTTTGCGGAGTTGGCCGTTTTCTAGATATTCCATGTAATTGATTTAAATTTTAAAATACTTAAAACTTTTCTCACACGGGAACTTGTCAACGCTTGGCCGTGCAAAGAAACGGATTTCAATCCCATAGCAACCAGATTTTAAATTATTTGACTGTCGGTTTAGGCTATTATATTCCCCTATTTCCCTTCTTTTTATAAAGGAACTAATTAATAAGATTGTTTCTGCTAATGTGTTAGCATTAAATAGATAGAAGAATAAGCTTGTTAACGATAATTTTTACATAGATGTAGAGAAAGTCATGTGAAAGGAGCATATCAGTTTTTTATATTCAGAGTTATATGATTACTATCAAATTATTTATGTTTTGATTGTTTTTATAATTACAGGCGGGCGCTTTTCATTCCTATACCGTTTTATTTTTGCCTTAATAACAAATCAGAATCAAATTTAATCGATAATTGTACAGCATAGCGCTCAAATATAAGAAATTATACCTTTTACTTTCTTTACAGAGTACATAGTACGTAGGTAAAAAAGATATTGCACTCCACCCAAAAATTCAACACCGAGAATATACGTTTCAGGGTCCTACAGAAAAGGCATTTTTAAAAAATGCCCGAGTGTTAGACAGTGTGTCCATGTGTCTGTAAAGACCATAACTCAAACGAAAAGTCGGTAAAATACCAAACTTGATATTTAAATTTAATGTCTCCCAAGGATATGACGCGAAGATTTTGAGGAAAATCTCCCCACCACATACCATCCTTTACATGGCAAAAATTTCAAACATGTTTATTTTCTCGGAAATGGCTCTAACAATTTTGATTAAAGTATTGTATATTATGTATTAATGATATTTACATCACAAATATAATGTATATATATATATTTTTTTTTTTGGGGGGATTAATCTCTGAAGAGCTCTTCAGTTTGAATGAATTTTGCTGAATTTATCAAACTGGTAAGCCGTAAGAGATATGCAAAAATTACTGCATAAAAACGTAGATCACGTTAAAAATACACAAGTTTTGGATATTCCTTGTTATTGGTTACAGTTTTAAAATATTAAGCCTTTTTCATACGATTATTAGTCAAATCCTCGTAATGCAGAGAAATGGATTTCAGACACATGGCAACGTTGACTATCGCTTTAGCCTAGCGTATTACCTTATTTCCCTTCTACTTACAAGGAAGATTGAAATAAAACATTTCTGTTAATGTTTATCTCGATTAGCGTGAAGTAGATAAAGAAATAAGCATTTTAACAGTAATTTGAAACACAGGTGTAGAAACAGTCATGTGAATGGAACACATCAGAGATTTTCTCTTACATTCATTTTTACTTTTTCTATCACATACAGGTACAGAAGGCATTTGACTATGCGCCCAAGTGAAAGCCTATACCTTGCCACATAATTGTTGCACTGCGTGGTCGGCTTCTTTTTACTTTCTCTACACGTATTATGTACATAGTGTATAGAGAAGCTATTGTATTGCACCAAAAAATTCGATACGGAGGTTTCACCGGAAATACATGTTTTGACACTCCCTGAATTAAAAAAGAAGCATTTTTAGAAAAAAGTCCGCGTGTGTCTGTCTGTGTATGTGTCTGTGTGTATATGTGTGTGTCTGTGGGCAGCATAGCTCAAAAACAAAAGGCCATAAAAACCAAACTTAGTATTTAAGTTTGGTATCTTCCAAGGATGCGACATGAATATTTTCAAGAAAATCCCCCCCACCCCCAACTACCCTTTACATGAAACATTTTTAAAAAAATTTGATTTTCTGAAAAATGGCTTAACGATTTTGATTAAAAGATATTTATCTGACAAACAAAATGTATATCTTGAATTTTCTGGGAATAGTCTCTAAAGACTAATTTATTCTGGCTTAATTTTACGGAATTTTGCGTAACTGCTAAACCATGAGAGATGGACAAAATCTTACCACACAAAAAATGTAGAGCACGTTAAAACACACAATTTATGTTACATACATTTTTTGTGGAGTTGGTCGTTTATGAGATATTCCTTGTTTTGGTTTCAGCTTTAAAAAACTTATACTTTTCTCATACAAAGGAACTTCAGTCACATAGCAACCGGCTTTTGACTATCACTTTAACCTATGGTACTCCCTTATTTCCCTTCTACTTACAAGGAAGCAAGTAATAATACTATTTCTGCTAATTTTTTCTCGATTAGCATGAAGTAAATAGAAGCGTAAGCTTTTTAACAATAATTTGTTGCTGAGATGTAGAGAAAGTCATGTGAATGGAACACATCAGGTTTTTATACTTCTTCTACGAGAGTTGTCATTACGAGGTGCTTTGGGTCGTGACATAGGTAGTGGTTTGTTTATTTGTTGCTGCGTAATCCCTTCGGAATCAACAGTTTCAATTCTGGTTGTTTAAACTGCACCAAATAATAAATAAATGAATGAATATGGATATTACTGATGAAGTTTTAGATTATGCTAAAAAAGCTGTACTTAGTTTGTTACCCGGCAAGTCGAAGCAGTTATATGACAAGGAATTTTCATTATTTAAAGAATGGGGACCTGCCAAAGGAGTTAGAATAATTTATAATGAAATAAGGACTCATTTTTGTTGTTTCCTAGGATACATGAAATGGATACATGAAGTCTATAGGATAGAATAAAATTAATTAACCGTGTTTTGTACCAGACCTTAAAAATTGACGGCAAATTGAAATGCCACTTTCAGAAATAGGCTAATCTTGTACGTATAAGGCTGGTTGCGTCGGCAATAAGATAATAATTTGAACGTGCGGTCATACGGCTGTTTCTGTAGTTACTTTGGATCATAAATCAGTTCAAACATCCTGACATCTGTCGACTCTTATTCGCCATTGCGAATAGAAGGTAAATGTCAATAGCATGAAAGACCTCGCAAAGTTTCCGCAAGGTAAATACGAAAAATGTCATAGAGAAAGGTCAGGACTTCCCAGAATATCCTGCATTATTGTCTGACATCTCAACTTGCTTCTTATTGATCTGACATGGAGACGAACTTCATGTTTGACCCAGGATTTAGTGCTGCCACATTTTAGTGCTAGTGCGCAGCGGCCGGCTAAGAATTTTCCCCAATTCGCATCCCAAAGTATTTTAAAGTAATATTTAGCAAGGTGGTCATTGAGATCCAAGACATTATTTTAAAAGTTGTACAACTTACTCTATCTGTAGTAAATAGAGGAAGCAATGCATTCTACCTAAAGTTCGTAATCAGATATAAATAAAAATGCAAGTTTTGAAGTATGCATTTTTAGAAAAAGGTGTGTATGTATGAGGAGCGTTCAATAAGTCCTTAGAAAAAGATAGAAAAACAAATTATTTTTGAAAGGTATTTTTATTGTTTTTCTACATAAACTCCTTTCAGCTCGATACACTTTTCCCAGCATTTCTCCAACTATTTTAAGTCTTCCAAAAGGTAAGATTTCGGAAGGTCCTCAAAATAGGCATCTGTTTGGGAGATGACATCTTTGTTAGGAGCGAATCGTTTTCCGCCAAGCCGCTTTTTCAAATAAAAAAGACACTGGGGGCCAAATCTGGTGAAAACGGTGGATGTTGTAATAATTCGAACTTTTATTCTACAATTCTCACCATCGGAACTGTGCAGGTGTGCATCCTTGCATTCACTTGATAGAAGAGAATCATTTTCTTTGCCAGACGAGGGTCTGTTTTCTTGATTTCTCCGTTCAACCGGTGCAATTACGATGCATAATACTCTCCATTTAACGTCCTTCCTTTCTGTAAGTAATTAATGTAGATGATTCCGGATGCATCCCAAAAGACCGAGACAATTGCCCTGTCTGGAGATTTCACCACTTTTGACTTCTTCGGAGCCAGTTCACTTTTAAAAACCCACTGTTTCGACTGTACGTTTGTCTCTGGAGTGTAGTAGTGTGTTCATGTTTCATCCACAGTCATGTATCAATGCAGAAACTCGTCAGGATTGCTATGGAAAAGTGCCAAACCAGCTTCCGAATCGATCACACGATTGCATTTATTCTCCATTGAGAGCAAACGCGGCACCCATCTTGCCGAGACCTTTGTCATACCTAATTTTTGGTGTAACATTGAGAACTTTCACGAACTTTGATTCGTCGATCACTCAAAAGCATATCCTGGATTTTGTCAATAATTTCGGAGGAAGTCACTTCTGCTGGATGTCCGGAACGATGTTCATCATTTATGGATGTACGGCCACGTTTAAATTCAATTATGCAATTGCAAATTGTTGCAAACGCAGGAGCAGATTACCATGAACTTCATCCAACTCGGCTTTTATGTCTCTCGGTCTAAACCTTTTAAATAGAAGTGTTTAATCACAGCAAGAAAGTTCGTTTTTTTTTCTTCAATTTTTCTAAAGAAGCACAAGGTTGTTGATTAAATCGCCTATGGTATCGAAACCACATGATAGATATAGTTGAAACTTTATCTGTCATTTAGTAAGCGACGACGGTTACTAAATACAAACTTTTAGCGAAACTACGAAGGTAATTTCTTGGTCTTATTGAACGTCCCTCGTACGTGTACCTGTGTGTGTGCTTATGTGTTTGTGTGGTATGTGTGTGCGCGAGCGTGTCTGTGGGCAGCATAGTTCAAAAACTAAAAGTTAAATACCAAACATGGTATTTAAATTTAATACCTTCCAAGGAAGCAACACCAAGATTTTCAAGAAAACAACCTCAACCCAAACTACCCTTTACACGGAATAATTTTGAAAATGGTTTTTTCTCAGAAATGGCTCGAAAACTGTGTTACTACACATTTATCCTTTTTTTTTTTTTTTTTTTTTTTTGCGGATTTAATGATTTCTGAAATGTTCCTTGTTATCTGTTTCAATTTAAAATAAACGGGAAATTACCGTTCGTTTCATATATCCTTTGTTTATTCCTAGCCATACAAAGAGAACGGAATTTCAATTGTACGACAAAGCGAGCAGTTTTTATAAAATTTGACAATCGCATTAGCTTAGTGTATACCCTTGTTTCCTAATACTTGTAAAGAAGTAATATGATCATTTCTCAATCAGTATGGAGTGAAATAGATAGAAGAAGAATCTGGCATAGTTTGTTTGCAGAAGAGATAGAGAGTCACGTGAATGGAACTCTCAAAGTTTAAAATATTGCTAGATGCTCTTTTTACTTTCTCTGCTTAGTGCATAGGTAGAAATGGTATAGCATTCCACCCAAAAATTCGACTCCAAGATTTCACTGGAAATAAATATTTGAGTCTTCGGTATCCAAAAAAATATTTTTATAGAAAAAAAAGATGCATGTGTGTATGTGTATATTTGTGTGTTCTTTTCTATGAACAGCAAAACTGAAAAACGAACAGCTAGTTAAATATCAAACTATCAAGTTCAGTATCTTCAAAAGATACAACACAAAAATTTTCAAGAAAACCCTCTCAGCCTAAAATACACTTTACGCTTTAGAAAATGTTGATTTTCTCAAAAATGGCTCTAACGATTTTGGTCAAAATGTCGTATATTAAAACTATTTCACTGACAAATAAAGTGTATAAGTTGAATTTTTCCTGGATAGCCTCTGAAAACCTCTTCATTATGGATGGCCTTTGTATAACTGGTAAATCGTAAGAGATAGACAGAAACCTACTACACAAAAGTTGTGGAGCTAGTTAAAAGTCAGAATTTATGTCATATACATTTTTTGTGAAGTTTCCAGATATTCCTTGTTATTGGCGTCAAATTTAAAACCTAGACAATTTTCTCAACCAGAAATCTTTCATTCTTTTTCTTTTGCTTTATTCCTGTCAATGCAAAGAGAGCCGTATTTCAATCTCATAGCCACCAGCTTTTAAAAATTTTGATACAGCTTTATCCTAGTATATTCGCTTATTTCCCTTATACTTACAAGGAAGAAAACAAAACCATTTTTGCTAATGTAAATCTGGATTAGCATTAAGTAGATAGAAGAATAAGCTTTTTAAAGCATAGTTTGTTACAGAATAGGTAGAGATGTCATGTGAATGGAGTACATCTGATTTTTTAAATACAGCTTTCAGGAGCTGTTGAATTGATTAATGGGCAAAGCTCTTTAGTATTTTACTATGCTCTTAAGTTTGATTAAGTAAATATTATTTAGAACTTCACTTTCAATTAGGTATTGTGAATATCTATACACAATTTGTATAATATTGTAAATTTCTCGATAATGTAGTAAGCAATTTAAGACATATATCTTAAACCTCTCTCTCTCTCTCTCTCTCTCTCTCTCTCTCTCTCTATATATATATATATATATATGTACCAGATGGCCCACGCAAGCCGTCCTTCGCTGAAGTTAGTTACTCCCGGATAATGTGGATGTTGAAAGGTTTGCCTAAGCATGCCAGTAAAGGGAACGCGATACCACCAACAGAGAGGAAACCATGCTAAACGTAAAGCCAGAGCTACTGTAACTGGTTCCATAGCTCATCGCTAGAGCACTTTCTCTCTGTGGTGTAGTGCCGGGTTCGATTCCTGGGCTCGAGAAAGAATGGTTGTAGAAGAATGATTGTGCTTGAGCAAACCAATACGCCCATCGACAAAGTATATTAATAATCTGTTTCAGACATATCAATATCTGACAGCTAATTTAATCAATAATACATAATGCAACAATTTGTACTTCCAATTATAAAATTAAATAAATGCTATTATAGCCTTGATTGCTATAAAAATAATAATATAATTACTTTATGTGCCTTTAAATCTTGATTGTTGCATTACTCAAATACAAATGTTTAAAAGCATATCCGCCTTGTTGGATACATTGATGTAAGCGCCTCGAAGTATTTACATGGACACCTCTTAACATTTCTACAGGTACCGAAGCGCAAGGTTTAACTATTTGGATTTTCTGGTTCTATTTCGTAAACCCTGGCTTAGATATATCCTCATAAGAAAAAAAACCAAGGTAGTTAAATCAGCGATCGCGCTGGCGATCGAATACAACCACCACTACATATCCACCGTTCGGGATACGCACTGTTGAGATATTCTCTAAGCCCTCTACAATAATGAGGTGGAGCTCCATCGTGCTGCAACCAGTGCCCTACAACTATCTGAAGTTTGTTCTCTAAAAATGCTCGAGATTCAGCTCATTCTGTAGGAATTGCAAATACTGCTGACCAGTAAGTCTGGGAGCCAAAGAAACTGGTTCAATGATGTGGTCTCTTAGAAGTGCGCACCATACTTTAACGCCCAGTGCGCTTGCGCGATATATGGTGGTAACAGTGAGGATTTTCAGGAACCCAGTAATGTAAATTATGTCCATTTACAGTGAAGTCATTGGCGAAATAACACACATCTCCTCATAAATCTCCCCGATGAAATCCGGATTTACATCTATTAAGAGACCTCTACAGAACGATATCCGATTTTGGAAATCATTTTCATATAGCTAGCTGTTGGTGTAGGTGCAGCTTAAAGAGATGTCATTTTCGTTCTTTCCGAATGCTTTGTATCGAAGACCTCGATACCCCCAGGCCTGCTGCAGCTCTTCTTTGTCCGATTTACATGAGAAATATGCATTAATGCTTGAGAACTAATAGCTTTCATATTATTATTATTATTATTGTTAATAATAATAATAATAATATTAATGCAAACTAAAATGAAATAACTAGGTAACATTATTGTTTATACTACATTATACGTCCGCATTACTTTAATTTAAGCTACCTTGCATGGGGTTTGCTCCAAAATACTCCATAACATCTGGTGCATCGTAGATTGGTCTTTTCTTTGGTGCTTAAACGCATCTCTGTAGTCTAAACACATGCGCAGAAAGTAGACGTCTCTTTGAAATACGTTGAGAATACAGCCTTCGGGCCTCGGCTGCATTGAAATGAGTCTCCCCATAGATCGTTAACATATGTTACATGTTTGACTGAAAGACCTGACTCGAACTACAAACAGACGGTCACGCGACCTTCTGAGAGCGAAACCAGGAGGAGAAAACGCGCAAGTAGCAACACCTCTCAGTGGAGGTTCGCTGATACGTGCATTTCCCCTGTGAACTAAATGGATGAATTGTGTCGCATTACCTCCCTCAGTAAAGGCAGTGTAGTGACGATTATTGAAGAACTGAGGTATTCAAAAGTGTATTCACGGTGGTTTCCCCGAATGTTAACCGAGGAGAATAAGAAGATACGAACAGTTGCAGCGTTTCAATTTGTAGGGAGTGGAGTTCCTGGACAAAGTTGTGACTGGAGACGAAATGTGGGTTCATTTTTAAGCAGAGTCAAAGAGACATTTCTTGCAATGGCATCGCTCAGCCTCACTGAGGAAGAAGATATTCAAAACCACGCCTTCAGTAGGTAAAGTGCTGGTACTATTTTTAGGGTGTTACTCTGGTTGATTTTTGGGAGCACGGATGCACAATAAATTCTATGCAATAGCTCAACACCCTCAAAAAACTGAAAGCATGTCCTCAGCGAGTTCGCCCAACAAAAACCATGGCGGATGTTCTGATTTTGCACTGCAAAACCACACACCATGAAGAGATAGTGAAAATTGAATGGGAAGTCTTGCCTCATTCCCTATACAGTCCTACCAAGCACCATCAGACTTCCATTTGTTTGAACCGCTGGAGGAAGCTCGTCGCGGTATTCACTTTCCCAGATGTGGGGGGCCGTGAAAAACTCTGTTCCTCAAAGAGCTCGGAAGCAAGACCGTGAGTTTTACCACATGAACATATGCCCTCGTTAACTAAAGCTGTGGAAAAGGATGGGGATTACATTGACAATCTAATTCTCTATGTTGCGACTTTCATGCTGTGTAATCACTGTTCAATTTTATTGCAAATTAAAAGAGAGAGAGAAATAAAACAGTAGGCATTAGTATTGATTTACCCTCGTATTATTCTTTCTTATTGTTTCGTTTATACCTTATACCCCTTTTAACTTCTATGTTGGTTTTTTTTTTGTGTTTTTTTTGCAGCTGAAACGTCCTTTATCCTGGTTGGTATATCGGACGATGAATGAAATTCGTGAAATGATGCTCAAATGATCTCGGAGACCATGGATTCATCTTCTCAGGATAAGGGAAAACCGCGAAAATATCCTTATCCGAGTAACTCACCCTAAGCCAGATTCGAACTCACGACCTGCCGAACATGAAGCAGACACGCTACCACCACACTACCCAGGCGGGTTTCTTCTATGCTTATTACGGTGTCTTGTTCATTAAAATTTAGGGCTTCTTAACACTTTTTTTTTACTTTCTCTACACGTACTATGTACATAGTGTATAGAGAAGGTATTCCACTCCAGCCAAAAATTCGATACCGAGATTTCACCGGAAATATATGTTTTAGGGTCCCCTGTATAAAAAAAAGCATTTTTAGAAAAAGGTCCGTATGTCTGTGAACACGATAACTCAAAAACGAAAAGTCGGTAAAATACCAAACTTGTGTTTAAATTTAGTACCTTCCAGGGATGCGACACAAAGATTTTGAGAAAAATCCTCCACCCGAAACTACTCTTTACATGGACATTTTTTCAAATATTTTGACTCTCTCAAAAATGGCTCTAACAATTTTTATTAAAATATCGTATATTAAAGATATTTATCTGACAAACAAAATGTATATCTTGCAATTTCTGAGAATAGCTTCTGTAGACTACTTTATTCTGGATGAATTTTACGGAATTTTACATAACTGCTCAACCGAAAGAAATGGACAAAAACTAACCACACAAAAAATGTAGAGCACGTTAAAACACACAATTTATGTTATCTAGAGTTTTTTTGTGGAGATGATCTTGTTTGAGATATTCCTTATTTTTGGTTTCACTTTAAATAACTTATACATTTCTAATATATGAATTTGTCAACTCCTGTCCATACAAACAAAGGAATTTCAACTACACAGAACTCAACTTTTGACTATCACTTTTACCTACGGTACTCCCTTATTTCCTTTCTACTTACAAGGAAGCAAGTAATAAGAATATTCCTGCTATTTTTTCTCGATTAGCATAAAGTAAATAGAAGCATAACCTTTACACAATAATTTGTTGCAGAGATATAGATAAAGTGTAAATGTAACATAGCAGATTTTTACTTTCTCCATACTTATTATGGATATAGTGTATAGAGAAGATATTGCACTCCACCAAAAAAATCGATATCGAGATTTCATCGGAAATATGTGTTTTAGGGTCCCCTGTATGCAAAAAAAAGTATTTTCAGAAAAAGGTCCGTGTGTGTCCGTGTGTCTGTGAACACGATAACTCAAAAACGAAAAATCGGTAAAATACCAAACTTGGTACTTAAGTTTAGTATCTTCCAGGGATGTATACGAAGATTTAGAGAAAATTTCCCCAGCCCAAACTACCCTTTACATGCAACTTTTTTCGAAAATTTTGATTTTCTAAAAAATTGCTCTAACGATTTTGATTAAAATTTCGTGTATTAAAGATATTTACATGACAAATAAAATGTATATTTTGAATTTTCTGGGAATAGCCTCTGAACACTAATTTATTCTCCGTTAATTTTACGGAATTTTGCATAACTGCTAAACCGTAAGAGATGGACAAACATTTACCACACAACACACGTAGAGCACCTTAAAACACACAATTTATGTTATATATATTTTTTTTTTCGTGGAGTTGATTGTTTTTGAGATATTCCTTGTTTTTTTTTTCAGCTATAAAGAGATACTTTTCTCATACAGGACTTTGTGAACTTGTGTGCATACAAACAAAGGAACTTCTGCCGCAGAGCAATCAGCTTTTGACTATCACTTTAACCTATGGTAGGCCCTTATTTCGCTCCTACTAACAAGAAAGCAAGTAATAAGACTATTTCTGCTAATTTTTGCTTCATTAGATGAAGTAAATAGAATAATTTGTTGCAGTGATATAGAGAAAGTCATGTGAATGGAACACATCAGATTTTTTGTTTTATACTACGAATATTAAAGACGTATATTCATTCCCACATTCATACTACAGGACTTTGACGGTAGGGATTAACTCTAGTTAAAGAAATAGTCGTCATTCCAGACATGAATCGAACCCCGGATCTCTGAATCGAGAAGTCAAATGCTGACTACTCGACTGCAGAGACAGTCCAAAATTGATATTTATAACAAATAATTACAGAATTAATTTAAATGTGAGCTGCAAAATTCTTAACTTCTTCAAATTGCCTTGGACTTTTAAGATATATGTTGAAGCATTTGTAAACTGTTTTTTGTGTATCCGTTAAGAAATTAAAAGAGATAAATATACAACTTTTTATACACTGTTTAAATAAGGAAAACATCCACGACTTAAAGAATAAATAATCTGAGTTCCGGCCTTGTACGGTTTTAGTCATTAGCAGCTGTTATTTTATACATAACACAAATATCGTATACGTTTTTCTTAAATTCTGGTTTTGTGACTGGCTAGCCGGCCGGTCTTTCTCTTTGCATTTAAAATGTAGGTTGTTTAGTTGACCATGAAGGCATTTTTTCTTTTGTACTTCAGTATTTACTCTGGCCTGACCTAGTTAAATAATAGGAAGTAATTAAAAAGGCTTACTAGTGCATTCACAATGCACATGTATACACTAACTTTCCAGGACCGCTTTCAAGAGACAATCTGGAGTAAAAGTGTTAAAGATTATCTTTCGTTTTACTTTCTCTACACGTGCTATGTACATAGTATATAGAGAAGGTGTTGTATAGCACCCAAACTTTTGATACCGAGATTTCTCCGGAAATACATATTCTGAGACCCCCTGATTAAAAAAAAAATGGAAACATGTTCGTGAGTGTGTGCGTCTGTGGGCAACATAGCTCAAAAACAAAAAGACCGTGCAATACCAAACTTGGTATTTAAGTTTGGTATCTTCCAAGGATGTGACACGAAGATTTTCAAGAAAATCCCCTCACTCCCAACTACCCTTTACATGGAAAAATTGTTGAGAATTTTGATTTTCTCAAAAATGGCGCAAACAATTTCGATTAAAATACCGTATGTTTATACGACAAATAAAATGAATGCCTTGAATTAGAGACCTATTTATTCTCGATTAATTTTGTTGGATTTTGCATAACTAGTGAACTGTAGGCGATTGAAAAAAAAAAAAAAAAAAAAGCTACACAACATATGTAGACCTCGTTGAAACACACAATTTATGTCATATATATTTTATTTTTCGTGAACTTGACCAGTTTTTAGATATTCCTTGTTTTGGTTTCAGTTTTGAAAGACTTAGAACTTTTCAAATACTGTAATTTATAAACTCCTGACAATGCAAAGAAACGGATTTCATCTAAGTGGTAATAAGCTTTTAAAAATTTTAACTATCGTTTAGCCTAGTGTATTCCCTTATTTCCCTACTACTTATAAGAACCATTTCTGCTAATGTTTATCTGGATTAGTATGTTACTTAACTAAACCTTTAAAAGAAAATTTTAAGCCCAAATGTAAACATAAAGAAGTAGATAGAAGAATAAGCTTTTTAACAATAATTTGTTCCAGAGATGTAGAGAAAGTCATGTGAATGGAATACATCAGATTTTTAATATGATTTATTTTTGCTTTTTTATAGTGTTTAACTTCCGCTTTTACTACTATCACACCGCAGGCGATGACACTGATGATACATGGAATGAAAATGGAGCACCGGTGGAATGTAATGGGGAAACCGGAGAGCCCAGAGAAAACCCGCCCCTGCTGCTCTTTATCCACGAGAAATCCCGCATGCGGCCGATTGGGATCGAACTCTTGATGAGAGGCGAATGGTGTGACCACTCAGCCATGCCGCGGCCTATATTGGGTTGCTTTACGGTTTTGTTATATCACTTTTCAAACTTTGCATAACTGGGGTTTTACATAGTGATAAAAAATATATGTTACACTCACATGATTTTCTCTAGCTGTTCTACAAACTTCTTACATAAGTTTATTCTCCTTTCTACGCCATGCTTATCGAGATAATCATTAGCAGAATGTTCTTGTTACTTCGTTTCTTATAAATAGAAGGGAACTAAGGGAATACAATAAGTTGGTCTAGAAAGTTCTGGGCCTGATAGTGAAAAATGACAATTCATGCTTTGAAAGTAGCTTTAGTACTCAACATAATCTCCTCTAATATCTATACATTTTGTTCAGCGGTGTTCCAGGCCATTAGTGTTCCTCTGGAAGTGTTGCAAAATACCCATTTACAGCAGCAATTCTTCTTCATTGCACGAAAAGCGCCTATCAGTGAGGAATTTATTCATTTTTTGAAACAAAGCAAATCCGAGGGAGCCAAATCTGGGGAATAGGGTGAATGTTCCAGCACTTCAAGGTGCAGATCCCTCATTTCCCCATTGCCAAAACACTTTTGTGGGCAAGTGCATTGTCCTGGTGAAAAACAATTTTTTTTTCGCCCGGCTCTGTTTTCACGAATTCTTGCATTCAGTTTGGTTAGAAGTTGAAGTTTTATTCTCCAGTAATGGTTTTATGTTTTTCGAGATCGTCAATCAACAAAATTGCTTTGGCATCCCAAAACACTGACGCCATGATCTTTTCCGCCGATGTCACCATCCTCGAGTTCTTTGGAGCTGAAGAAGCAGCTTCCGTCTACTGTCTCGACTGCTGCTTGGATTCTGGTGTGTAGTGGTGAATCCATGTTTCATCCACTGTGACGTATCGGTGCAAAAAAGTAATTTTGTTCTTCTGAAAATGCGCCAAGCACTTTTCAGAAAGTGTCGTGCACTTCGAAAAGCGTTTGTTATCCATAGTGAGGATACGTGGCTCCTATCTTCCGCGAAGCTTTTTCATGTTTAATTCCTGATGCAAGATGTGACCAGTACGTTCCTTTGAAATTCCAAGAGCATTAACAATTTCACGCACCTTTGTACGCCGATCTTTTCAATGACTTCCGGTGTGGTTACAGTTTTTGGACGTCCTTCGCGTGGATCGTCTTGGACGCTTTCACGGCCATGTTCTTCAAATTGGAGACAGAAGGTGAAGAGTCACCATACACATTTACAATCCGCAAATGAAATTCTTTAGGTGTTAAGTTTGTGGTAGGGAGATTTTCTTGAAAATCTTCGTGTCGCATCTTTGGAAAATAGTAAACCTAAATACCAAATTTGGTATTTAACAATTTTTACATTCTTGAGCTATGTTGTCCACAGACATAAACACACACCGACCTTTTTCTAAAAACCTAATGTGTTCCATTCACATGACTTTCTTTACATCTCTGCAACAAATTATTGTTAAATAAAAAAAACTAGCAGAAATAGTCTTATTACTTTCTTCCTTGAAAGTAGAAGCGAAATAAGGGAGTACCATAGGTTAAGGTGATAGTCAGAAGCTGATTGCTGTGTGACTGAAGTTCCTTTGTTTGTATGGACAGGAGTTGACAAATTCCTGTATGAAAAAATTATACGTTTTTCATAGCTGAAAATAAAAACAAGGAATATCTTAAAAACGATCAACTCCACAAATATACTTTTTGTGGTAAGTTTTGGTCCATCTCTTACGGTTTAGCAGTTATGCAAAGTTCCGTAAAATTCATCCAGAATAAAGAAGTCGTCAGAGGCTATTTCCAGAAAATCCAAGATATACCTTTTATTTGTCGTGTAAATATCTTTAATATATGCCATTTTAATCAAAATCGTTAGAGCAATTTATGAGAAAATAAAAATTTTCGAAAAAAGTTTCATGCAAAGGATAGTTGGAGGTGGGCGATTTTATTGAAAATCTTCGTGTCGCATCCTTGGAAGATACCAAACCTAAATATCAAGTTTGGTTTTTTACAGTCTTTTAGTTTTGGAACTATGCTGCCCACACACAGTAAGAGTTGGACAAAAACCTACCCCACTAAAATGTAGAGCACGTTAAAACACACAATTTATATCATATAATTTTTTTCGTGGAGCTAATCATTTTTTAGATATTCCTTTTTTTTGGTTTCATCTTTAAAAACTTACGCTTTTCTCATACAGGAATTTGTCAGCTCCTGTCCATACAAGCAAAGGAACTTCAGTCACATAGCACCCAGCTTTTGACTATCATTTTAATCTATGGTACTCCCTTATTTCGCTTCTACTTTCAAGGAAATAAGTAATAAGACACTATGCCTGCTAATTTTTTCTCAATTAGAATGAAGTAAATAGAAGGATAAACTTTTTAACAATAATTTGTTGCAGAGATGTAGAGAAGGCCATGTGAATGGATCACAACAGACTTTTTATTCTCGGGTCTGTAGATTCAATTTTAGGCCATTAACTTCCTTCACACTGCCCGTGAGCAGGTTAAAATAATAAATCAATAAAAGTCAATTACTCATATGTACAATTGCAAATACGCCAACTCGCAAATGTACTATTTTGGCTCTTCTGCAGCACACTAAGAGCTTTGATAACTGCTGCACATGTTTCTACTAGAATAGTATGAAGGACAATGGTTAGAAAAATTCTTGTAACACTTTCGAGAAACTATGTTGTACGTAACAATAATTACTACATACCTGTTAAGTGTTTGTTATGCTGAAGGTGATGCTTCCTATTAGATTGCTCTTGAGTTATTTTTTTATATCACACAACAAAGCTGCTGGTGGTACTATGGGAAGGTATTGTATTGCACCCAAAAATTCGATACCGAGATTTCACCGGAAATACAGTTTTGAGTCTCCCTGAATCCAAAAAAAAAAAAACCTTTTTAGAAAAATGACCGTGTGTGTGTGTGTCTGTCTGTCAGTCTGTCTGTCTGTGTGTGTATGTGTGTGTGTGCATGTGTCCGTGGGCAGCACAGCTCAAAAACGAAAAGACCATTAGATACCAAATTTGATATTTAAGTTAGGTACCTTCCAAGGATGCGACACGAAGATTTTCAAGAAAATGCCCCCACCCCCAACTATCCTTTACGTGGAAAAATTTTCGAAAGTTTTGATTTTCTAAAAAATGGCTCTAACGATTTTAATGACAAATAAAATGTATATCTTCAATTTTCTGGGAATAGCCTCTGAAGAGCTGTTTATTCCCGATACATTTTGCGGAATTTTGCATAACTCATAACCCCTAAGAGATAAGCAAAATTTTACTTAAGAAAAAGTGTTGATCTCGTTAAAACACACAATTTATATTATATACATTTTTTTCGTGGAGCTGATCGTTTTTGAGATATTCCTTCTTATTGGTTTCAGTTTTAAAAAACGTATACTTTTTTCACACAGGAATTTTGCAACTCCTGTCCATCCAAAAAAAAAAGGAACTTCAGTCACATAGCAACCAGCTTTTGACTATCACTTTAACTTATGATACTTCCTGATTTCGCTTCTACTTATAAGGAAGCAAGTAATAATACTATTTCTGCTAATTTTTTCTCGATTAGCATGAACTAAAAATAAGTACAAGCTTTTTATCATTAATTTGTTGTAGATATGTAGAGAAGGTCATGTGAATGGAACACATCAGATTATTTTTTTCATATATACCCCTTTTTCCTCTTTTTGCATTACTTTGTCTGTTTGATTACCATTTTGCCCTTCCAACACACACACACACACTGTACACATTTCACAAACATATAAACACCCACGCCCAAGGTGGGACTAGAACCCGCGATCCCATGCGACACGAAGCACCAAAGCCAAGGAGACCGGCTGAGTTGGTGGCTGCTGGCACACCTTCGATCATCTCTGGACATGCCGGTCTCTGTTGCCGAGGTCCTGGCTAATGGTTAAGAGCAGTGGATAGGGTTTTTAAAATTTTAGCACCCGCTTCTTTTACCTTGAGGCTTTAGTCTGTGGTAGCTGTATGCCGTGATAGTGAAGCGGATTTTTAACTTTTAAATAGTTGGTTTTTAATATTTCAGTTTTAGCCACAGTTTTATCGTCAGCTTTGGTTTCAGGGCTTGACAGTTGATTTACTGTAGTTTTATATTCCTTTTAGCTCTACCTTTACCTGTGTTTTGTTTTTAATGGTATTTTATCATAAGGGCGTTTACGACCTCGGTAGTTGAGCACCCTTAAACATCATTATCATCTCTGAATTGGCGGTTGCATTTAGACAAGATGGATATTAAGAATAGCTTCTCTTTGGCGTATTGGCCGGATGAAAATCGAACATTCTCACTACCCTTCGAGGTATGACTGCTTATAGATTTTTTTCCCACTGAAGAAATGCAGGCCAAGAATGTACATTATTAAACTTACAAAAGTCTCACGCAACCTATCCTCCACTGTGTTTAAAATATAATGCAAGATTCTATGTCTTCTAAATGTCGAAGTTCATAACCCAGGTTACCAAGAAAATGAATGTTAGATATGAAGCTGTAGAGGCAACCACAAGAGAAAAATCTGGTGTGTTCAGTTCACATGACTTTCTCTACATCGCTTAACAAATTATTGTTAAAAGCATATTCTTCTATCTACTTTATGATAGTCGAAATAAACATTAGCAGAAATTGTTCTTGTTTCCTTGTAAGTAGAAAGAAAATAGGGGAATACACTAGGCTAAAACGATAGTCAAATCTTTTAAAAGCTGGTTGCCATGTGGTTGAAATCCGTATCTATGCAGGGCCAGGAGTTAACAGCTTTCCGGTGAAACAAATAACAAAGAATATCTCAGAAATGGTTTATTCCACGAAAAAACATATTCGATATAAATGGTGTGTTTTAACGTGATCTACATTTTTGTGCAGTAAGTCTTTATCTATCTCTTACGGTTCACCAGTTTACGCAAAATTCATTCAGAATAAAGGGGTCTTTAGAGGCTATTCCCAGAAAATTCATATTCATATACGTTTTATTTGCAATATAAATATCTTTAAAATACGATCTTTTAATCAAAATCGCTAGAGCCATTTTTGAGAAAATCAAAATTTTCGAAAAGTTTTCCATTGAAAGGGTAGTTGGGGAGGGAGAATTCCTCTCAAAATCTTCGTGTCGCATTCCTGAGAGATATTAAACTTAAATACCAAGTTTGGTATTTTACGGACTTTTCGTTTTTGAGTTATCGTGTTCACAGACATACGCACACATACGGACCTTTTTTGAAAACACTTTTTTCTTCTCTTTTTTTTGGATTTAGGGGTCCCTAAAACGCCTATTTCCGTTGAAATCTCGGTATCGAATTTTTTGGTGGAATGCAATACCTTCTCTATATACAATGTACATAGTACGTGTAGAGAAAGTAAAAAGATTAGCCAGCTCTAATAATTGCTGTTATAAGATCACATTAATGTTTCCCTATCTATATTTGCTTACTTACAGCTTATACATAGGTCTAAAAGCTTGAATAGTTCTGTAACGTAAGGGATGTTCATTTTAAATTTGTCCTACCATAGTTCATATTTTTCTAAATTACGTCACTATTTAGAATGTGAATTTCACTTCCACGTAGGTTACAAAAACAGAATAAGTTTCTGTTAAAGAAGTTGCCTATTGTGTATTTTCTTAACTTAAAACGTGGTAAGCAGAAAGAGATAACAGTATATTCCACGTGACACTTAAAAATCCTTAACTACCTAATTTCAAAACCTGGGATAAATTAAACATTAAATTAGAAAGAGAATATTACTCACCATTCCGGTTTCCTTCGTATCCCAACATCCGCTTAGAACAATGTGAAAGCCAGCGAAGCAAGAACGGTGAAATATATGTGCATATTTTCCATATTTCACTGCTAAAAAAACAAGTACAGTTGGTAACTACACAATTAAAGTGATACTGAGAGAGCAGTGGGCAGTGAGGGATGACTGTGTCAAGGTGCTCCAGCCCCCTGGCCTCTAGACCAGTCAGGAAGCAGAAAATGGTGATGTTTCAACTTAACCTCATGTATAATATTACACACAGGTACCAAAATCCTGTTAAAACACTCTCTTGGCTATCGATCAAACACCTGACTTCAATCTCTACGAAGTTTCGTTTTATTTCTCTACATAGTCCAAGGTGCATAATTAGAGCAGGTAATCCATCCAAAAATTCGATAACGAGTTTCCTCGGAAATTCACATTTTAAAGTCCCATTAATCAAAAAAAAAAACATTTTTAATAAAGGATCGTGTGTACGTGTGTCTGTGAACACGATAAGTCAATAAAATGCCAAACTTGGTATTTAAATTTAGTATCTTACAAGGGCGACACGAGGAAAAAGTACCACCCAAAACTAAGTTTTACATGGAAAAAATGGAAAATTTTGATATTCTCAAAAACGGCTCTAACAATTTTGATTAAAATATCATAGGTATATTAAAGATATTTAGATGACAAATAAAATGGATATATTGAATTTCATAGGAATAGCCTCTAAAGACCTCTTCATTCTTGATGACTTTTACATAACTGGTAACAATAAGAGTCAGAAAAAATTTACTGCAAAAAAAAAAAAAAAAAAAAAAAAGGAAAAGAAATTGTACCACTCGTCTCGCATCAAACGCGATCCCAGGCAAACGCAAGTGGGATTTGCTGTGAACAAAACGGTGCAGGGGCGGTTTTTCTCCGGGTTCTCCGGTTTCCCTCTCTATTGCATTCCACCGGTGCTCCATCTTTACCCCACGAATCATCGCCTGCGCTGCCATATGTAGTAAAAGTGGCGTAAAATACTATAAAAAACAAATGGTTAAAAAACACAAATTGTCATATAGTTACATTTTTCGTGGAGTTAACCATTTCCTAGACAATCCTTGTTATTGGAATTAGTTTAAAAATACTTAAACTTTTCTCATACGGGAATTTGTAAACTTTTGGTCATGCCAAAAAAAAAACAAAAAAAAAAACTGATTTCAACCACATGACAGTCGGTTTTTAAAATATTTGACTATCGCTTTACTAAATACCAGCCCGCCTCTGTATCATGGCAGGGTGTCTGCTTCACATTCAAGAGGTCTGGAGATCGAATCACGGTTAGGGTGAGTTATCTGGATAAGGTGTTTTTCAAGGGTTATCTGTTATACTGAAATGTCGGGTAACTAAAAGCTCTGTGGACTCATGTATCATTCATCCATCACCCTTAAAGGTCATTAAACTAACAAAAATCTTATGTACTCCACTCACATGACTTTCTCTACATCGCTATTACAAATTATTGTTAAAAGCGTATTCCTCTATCTATTTTATGAAATCGAGATAAACATTAGGAACATTTTTCTTAATTATTTGTTTTCTTGGAAGTAAAAGGGAAATAATGCAATACACTACGCTAAAACGATAGTCAAATATTTTAAAAGCTGGTTACCATGTGGATGAAATCAGTTTCTATGCAGGGCAGGAGTTTGCAACTCCCGTGTGAGAAAAGTTAAAGTATTTTAATTCTGAAACAAATAACAATGAATATCTAGTTGTATTAAACATAGGAGCTGACCGTTGCGTCATGTATGTAAATATTTCAGAGACAAAAGGCAGGGCCGTTCAAAACATATTTGTGCTTCATTTATAACAATGATATTTATAAGCGAACAAAATGAGATACGGTTACACATTGTCCTCCACTAAAAATCAAATAATCTGCAATTATTCAACTCCCACTTGTATGCATTATATATGTATGTACGTACATACCCGAGTATACATACTCCTCTTTATAGGATTCTGCCAGTCAAAATTGAATTAAATGAATCTAGCTATTATTTATTGACGCTTTTTTTTTTGGCAGTGTTTAACGCCCGTTTTAACTACTTATGGCACCGCAGGCGGTGACACTGATGATACATGAATAAGGATAGAGCCCCGGTGGAATGCGATGGCGGGGGAAACCTGAGAACCCGGAGAAAAGTCGCCCCAGCGCCGCTTTGTCCACCACAAATCTCACATGCGGTCGCTTGGGATCGAACCCGGGCCATCTAGGTGAGAGACGAGTGGTCCAACCACTCGGTCACGGCGCGGCCGTTTTTATGGACACTGTTTTAACTACTGCGGTTATTTACGTCCCATTGTATATATCAGGTGTGTAAGAGCGCTTACTTTAGTTTAGAGGTCATTTTATCAGGCTTGATGTTCTTTTATGTGTCATAAACGACACGGGACAAACGGCTTTACTTCCCTTCCGAAGGAGGCCATGCTAAAGATTCTTACGGCCGAAAAAAATCCTCCACCGGGATGGAACCTTGAACTTTGGGAACCAGAAACTAGCATGTTACCTCTAGATCACGGAGGATAACATTCTACTAGTCAATTTACGTTATAGCCGGACCGAAAAGTTATAAATGTAAACGGAGTTTTAAAACATAGAATTACAGTTTTCAGCATTGTGTAATCATGCACAGCTGAAGGAGAGAATGCCAAGGTTAAGGAAAGGTCTAGAGTTGTGTATAAAAAGGAATCGACATGTCAAACAGAGGCGTTTATCCGCATTATATATGTCCATTTTTCTTTTTTGATACCTAAGCAATAAATTAAGACGAAAGATAAACGTTGTGATATTTGTTTGTATATGCGGAACACATAACTCTTAACAACGTCTCATTTTATTGACATCATGCACCTTAATTAGAGTTATGCACATACATAATTAGTTTCTGTCTAGTTAAAACGCAGAAACAGAGGTTAACCTTCACTTTTACTGTATTTTACAAAACACCTGATGTGTTCCATTCACATTACTTTTTCTACTGTGCTGCAAACTATTTTTTTATAAAATATTGTTCTTTTATCTACATCCTAGTAATCGAAATTAAATTTTAGCAGAAATGGTCTTATTTGCGTCCTAATAAGGAAGCAAAGTAAGAGAAAACAATAGGCTAACGCGGTAGTGAAATCGAAGTTTCTCTTTGCATGAAGGGGTGTAAAACAAAAGAGGTTTAAAATGTATGGCGTCTTCCCGTTTGAGAAAAGTTTAAGTGTTTTAAAATTGAAACAAATTATAGAGAATTTCTCGGAAATGGTTAGCTCTTATTACATTTATATACAGCATAAATTGTATGTTTTAACGAGACCTGCAGTTTTTATTTTATAAGTTTTTTGTCTATCTCTTACGGTTTGCCAGATATACAAAAGTCACCCAGAATGCAGAGTCCTTCTGAGGCTATTCCCAGCTAATTCAAGATAATAAGTACATATCAGTTACCATGCAAATATCTTAAACATATAGTATGTTTAAGGTATTTATTAAGATTTTCAAGAAAATCCCTACACCCAAAACTACCCTTTGAATGGAACATTTTTTGAAAGTTCTGTTTTTCTCAAAAAATTGTTCAAACGATTTTATTTAAAATACAGTATATTAAAGACATTGACATGACAAATAAAATGTACAACTTGAATGTTCTGGGAATATTATGGATGAATTTTGTGTAACTCTAAACCGTAAGTGATAGACAAAAGCTTGCTACATAAAAATGTAGTGCTAGTTAAAACACACAATTTACTCATTTACATGTTTTTATGGAGTTAACTGTTTCTGACATATTTTTTGTTATTGGTTTCAATGTTAAGTCACCTAAACTGTTCTCAAACGGGTAGCCATTTTTCATTTCATCTCTCTTTTATTTTACTCCTAGCCATACAAAGCGAACCAATTTTAAATTGTTTCACCTAGGGACCGTCTTATTAAAGGATTTGACTATCGAGTGCTTTAGGCTAGTATTACCTTACTTCTCATCTACTTACAAATAACGAATACAACCATTTCTGCTAATGTTTATCTCGATTATCTCAATGTAGATAAAGAATATTTTTTTTTACATTAGTTTGTAGAGAAAGTCATTTGAATGGAACACATCAGATTTTTTTTAGATTAGGTATCTATCAAAAATAAATCCAATCGGAGGGACCAGGCAAAATTCCAATGCATATTTTTACTTTCTCTACACGTACTATGTACATAGAGTATAGAGAAGGTATTGCACTCCACCAAAAAAATTCGATACCGAGATTTTACCGGAAATATATGTTTAGGGTTCCCTGTAACTAAAAATAGCATTTTCAGAAAAAGGTCCGTGAGTGTGTGTCCGTGTGTCTCTAAACACGTAACTCAAAAAGCGGTAAAATTCCAAACTTGGTATTTAAGTTCTTACAGGGATGTGACATGAAGATTTTGAGAAAAATCCTCCCCTCCACAAACTACCCTTTACATGGAACTTTTTCGAAATTTTTGATTTTCATAAAATGGATCTAGTGATTTTGATTAAAATATTGTATATTAAAGATATTTACCTGACGAATAAAATGTATTCTTGAATTTTCTGGTAATAGCCTCTGAAGGCTACTTTATTCTGGATGAATTTTATGGATTTTTGCATAACTGCTATACCGTAAGGGATGGACAAAACTTTGCTTCACAAAACTGTAGAGCACGTTAAAACACACAATTTATGTTTCATGCATTTTTTTTGTGGAGTTGGTCATTTTGAGATATTCCTTGTTTATGGTCTCACCTTTAAAAACTTTCCTCATACAGGAATTTGTCAATTCCTGTCCATACAAACAAAGGAACGTCACTGACATAGCAAGCAACTTTTGACTATCACTTTAACCTATGGTACTCCCTTCTTTCGCTTCTACTTACAAGGAAGCAAGAATAAGACTATTTCTGCTAATTTTTTCTCCATTAGCAAGAATTAAATAGAGGCATAAGCATTCTAACAATAATTTGTTGCGAAGATGTAGAAAAAGACATGTAAATGGGACATATCAGATTTTTTACTTTATCTAGCCCGTATGTAGAATACACATAGTGGATAGAGAAAGTATTATATTCCATCTGAAAATTCGAAACCGAGATTCCATCGGAGACATGTTTTGAGGTCACCTGAGTCCGATAAAGGCATTTTTAAAAAAGGATTGCTTTGGCTGTCTGTCTGTCTGTGTGCCTGTGGACAGCATAGTTCAAAAACAAAAAGTCGGTTAAGTACCAAACTTGGTATTTAAGTTAAGTAAGTTCCAAGGATGCGACACGAAGATTTTCAAGAGAATTCCCCTCTTCCAGCTACCCTTTACTTTTTTATTTTCTAAAAAATGCCTCTAACGATTTTTATTAAAATACTGTATATTAAAGATATTCACAAAAACAAATAAAATGCGCATTTTGAATTATCTGGGAATATCCTTGAATGGCTCTTTATCCTGGATGAGTTTTACAGAATTTTGCATAACGGTCAAACCGTAAGAAATAGACAAAAGCTTACTCAACAAAAAATGTGAAAAATCGATAAAATACCAAACTTGGTATTTCAGTTTAGTATTTTCCGGGGATGCAACAAAGATTTTGAGAAAATTCTCCCAACCCCAAGCCAACCTTTATATGGAAAAATGTCGAAAATTTTGATTTTCTCAAAAATGGCTCTATCGAGTTTTTATTAAAATGCCGTATAATAGAGATATTTATATGGCAAATAAAATGTATATCTTGAATTTTTTATGGAAATAGCCTCTAAAAACTTTTTATTCTGAATGAATTTTGCGTAATTGGTAAACTATAAGAGATTGACAAAAACTTATTACACAAAATGTAGATCACGTTAAAACACACAATTTATGTGTGGAAGTTACCATTTCTGAGATGTTCCTTGTTATTTGAGATTTAAAATACTTCATCTTTTCTCACCGGAAAATTGTAAACTACTGGTTCTGCGTAAGAAACGGATTTCAACCAAATGCAACCAGCTTTTAAAAGATTTGACTATCGTTTCGGCAAGTAATTAAGACAATTTCTGCTAATGTTTATCTCGATTATCATTAAGTAGTGCTAATGGTTATTGCGCAGTGGTTGGGGAGAACCAATAATAACAGTATCTCAGCGAAGATGATGTTACATAAAAAGTTTATTTGAAACAAATGGCGTGTTTTAAAGAGATGTACACTTTCTGTGTAATGCAGTCTTATCCATCTATTATCGCTTACCACTTGTACAACATCTTTCCATATGAACAGCATTTCTCAGTAACTATTCTCATAAAATTCAAGATATATACTTTGCCACATAAATATATCATCTATATGGACAAACAGAAAAGAAACACGATTTCGAAACCATTATTACTGACTAGATCTTAAAACAATTGACTATCTCTTGAGTCAAATGTAATCCGCTATTTCCATTGTATTACGAGGAAATATGTAATAAATCATTTCTGTTTATTTTGATTAACGCGAAATAGAGGAATAAGCTTGCTTTAAGTATTGTTTTTTTTTAGAATTGGTAGAGAATGTCCTATGAATGTAGAAACGGTAATATATATGCCATGTTGCCTGAACAAAATGTGAATTCTGCATCATTTCAAAGAGAAAAACAAGCACGTTGGAGAATAACTCCTAATTTTGAAATACAAAATTTTAGTCCATATTTTGTTTAAGTTTTACTCTATAAATTTGAAGTACTGTTCAGTATGGCATGGAAATTGAGTTTTATTCATAGACGCTCTTTAACTGATGGGGTTTTCAGCATCCCATTCTATTTTGGGCATTTAACTAATTGTTTTCCTCCAATATTTTTATTCTTCTTAGGAAATTTTTATTCATTGTAATAAATTAAGTTGTTTGTGTTTTAATTATTGAATTGAGCAGATTTAAGTAAAAAAATACACTCATAATATAATAATGACTTAATTGAATGTATTTATTTTATTTATATTAAGATCTTATCAATTAACATTTATTTTAGCAGGCTTGAGGTTTTTACGATCCATAAATCTACGACACGGGACCAACGGCTTTACTTCCCTTCTGAAGGAAGCCATACGAAGGATCAATCGTTCCCGCAGGTTTGAACCCGCGACTTTGGCAAGCAGTAACCAAGAAAAATGGCTCAAGCGGTTTCGTATATGGTCCGCATTCGGACGGTCGCGGGTACGATCCCCGTGACCGGCCTACCTGACTCATGTTTTTTTTTTCTTTCGGGGTGTTCCCGGGTCGTCAGGCGAATGCTGGGTAGGTTTCTTTCTCTCCTTTCTTCCATTGTCACTTCATTCATCCTGCATCTTTGTCGTTTCGTTCAGGATTGGCAGTGTCAGCGTGGCAGGGAAAGTGCTCAAAATGATTATCTTCGTCCCCTGACTTCAACTGGTTGCCGGGATGAGGACCAGTTCCGCGGGGACGTTGGGGAGGGCTTACTGGTTTGCCCGTCAAGTTGTCGGGACACTTCAATTTGCCGTTGCTCCAGATTCCGGCCGCCCGATGCATTCTCTCGCCTCATCTCTGCCTCCCGGGCCCCATCCCTCATGAGGCGATGGTACAATAACCTCCTAGGGGCGTGCCGAGTCCCCTTCGTCAAAATCCTATTCCTATGTGAACCAGTATGAAACCCTCTATTATGTACTCATGCCATATGGTTTCTTCCTCCGTAAACACATGCGTGTTTTTCTCAATTTCTTATTTCACAAAGCTTTAATTCACTAAACAACAACAAAATAAATATGCTAAATTTATATTATATATTTAAATATTATCTTTAGGTGAATAGCTTTTCCTGTGGATGCCATTTTCTAATATGAATATTTGTTTTTTAGTTTCTCTGCTATAATAAGTAGAGGAATATTATTTCTACGCAAAAATTCAATTTTGAGATTTCACTAACATTTATATTCTGCAGTGCCCTACATCTAGGAAAAAAAACCTGGGAGAGAGAGAGAGAGAGAGAGAGAGAGAGAGAGAGAGTGTGATAATGTATGAGAATGAGAATAAATCAAAAACGTAAAACCCATTAAATATCAAACTTCACATTTAAGTACTTCACAGCAAACTATACAACACATGGAAAATTTTTCTGCAATGATTTTGATTGAAATTTAAGATATTTTGATGAAAAATATCCTCAATTTTCTATGAATAGCTTCTGAAGAGCTCTTCATTCTGGATGACTTTTCCATAACTAGTAAGCCATAAGACACACCGTGTGATACTCCAAAAAACTACAAATCTCGTTAAAGCAGGCAGCGTCACACACAATTATTTATATTTTCTACGTTAACTATTTCCAAGACGTGCCTTGGACCTACTTACAAGAGAGAAACTGTCATTTTTTTTTTTTTTTTTTTTTTTGCGGAGGTCAAGCACGAAATTTCAAGGTCACCACTAGCGGTGCTCTTAAATATTTTATAATCACTCTAATTTACTCTATCGTATTTCTTTATTTCTCTTGTAACTACAAGGATATAGGTAAAAAATACATTTCTGCTAAAGTTTATCCCGATTAGCATGGAATACATAGAAGAATTAATCTTTTTAAGAATAGTTTGTTGTAGAAAAGGAAGAGAAACTGATGAGAGCGTTTTATATAGGCTTTTTTTAATTTCTCTATACGTGCTATGTACATAGTGTATAGACAAGGTATTGTACAGTACTAAAAAATTCGATACCAAGATTTCACCGGAAATACATGTTTTGAGACCTCCTGAATCCAAAAAAAAGCATTTATTTTAGAAAAATGCCCGTGTGTGTGTATGTGTGTGTCTGTGAGCAGCATGCCTCAAAAACGAAAAGTCCGTTAAAAACCAAACTTGGTATTTAGGTTTAGTATCTTCCAAGAATGCGACATGGATATTTACAAGAAAATTTCCCCATCTTCCAACTACCCTTTATATTTAACTTTTTTCGAAAATTTTTATTTTCTAAAAAATGGCTCTAACGATTTTGATTAAAATATCGTATATTAAAGATATTTATCTGACAAATAAAGAGTATATTTTGAATTTTCTGGGAATAGCCTCTGAAGACTACTTTATTCTGGATGAATTTTGCATAACTACTAAACCGTAAGAGATGGACAAAAACTTAACACATAAAAATGTAGAGCACGTTAAAACACACAATTTGTGTTATATACATATTTTTCGTGGAGTTGATCATTTTTGAGATATTCCTTGTTTTTGGTTTCAACTTTGAAACACTTATACTTTTCTCATACAGTAATTTGTCAACTCGTCTCCATACAAAAAAACGAACTTCAGTCACATAGCAAGCAGCTTTTGACTATCACTTTAACCTATGGTAATAAGACTATTTCTGCTATTTTTTCTCGATTAGCATGAAATAAATAAAAGAATAAGCTTATTGATAATAATTTGTTACAGAGATATAGAGAAAGTCATGTGAATGGAACACATCAGAATTTTTAGGAAGTATTGAAGATATAAATTTTAGTTTTATGATGACTTAAACAGCACCTAATAATCTAAATAAAAGAGCAGTAGTTTTAAAATTTAAAATTTTCGGGCTGTTTTACCGTGGTCTGTAGGTTAAAATATGTTTAGTTAAAATATTTCTACCTAACGTTTCGTCCCTGTCTGTGAGGGACATCTTCAGAGGCAATGCACTCACGTCACTAACTCGGAAAGAAAATTTTAAAACCATGGACACCGGCCGTGAAAGCTTACGCATATATTTAAAAGAGCAGTAGTTATCTAATTTGATATTAATATTATTTGGTAAGGGGCAGAGGACAGATAACGTAAGAGAACATCTCGCGTACTGCTACTTATGTAGATCTATTATGGCTAACACTCCCCCCCCCCGTTCCGGAGGATGGGATGAGGTGAAGCAACCCGCAGGCAGATAGGTCATCAGAGCCACAAGAAGATCACTAATGTTTCCAAACTCAATGTCCGGGCCACCAGTGTGGGTGTGTAAGCGATCTGTGGTCCTGGTAGTCACCTAGGTAGTATTTTCATTCAGCATGCATCCGCGCCATTTATCCGCACTGTCATTAAATAATGAACCTGGAAGTATGTATATCTAAAAGGGAAACGGAATAAAAACAAATGAAATCGTGGCTGAGAAGAAGCTACTCCAGCATTCGCCTGGCGATCCCGAGAAATCCCCCCCCCCAAATCTGATGTGTTCCATTAAATGATGTTCTTTACATTTCTGAAAAAAAAAAAATAGCAGAAATAGTTTTATTACTTGCTTCCTTGAAAGTAGAAGTGAAATAAGGGAGTATCATAGGTTAAAGTGACAGTCAAAAGTGGTTGCTATGTGACTGAAGTTCCTTTGTATGGAGAGGAGTTGACAACTTTCTGTATGAGAGAAGTATAGCTTTTTCAAAGCTAAAACCAATAACAAGGGATATCTCAAAAACGATCTCCACGGAAAAAAAAATGTATATTACATAAATTATGTGTTTTAACCTGCTCTATATTTTTTGTGTGGTAAGTTTTTGTCCATTTCTTACGGCTCAGCAGTTACGCAAAATTCCGTAAAAATCATCGAGAATAAAGCAGTCTTCAGAGACTACTCCCCGAAAATTCAAGATATACATTTTCTTCTGCCAGGTAAATATCTTTATTGTACGATATTTTAATCAAAATCGTTAGAGCCATTTTTGAGAAATTCAAAATTTTTGAAAAAAGTTTTATGTAAAGGGTAGTTGGGGGTTGAGGGATTTTCTTGAAAATCTTCGTGTCGCATCCTTAGAGGATACCAAACCTAAATACCAAGTTTGGTGTTTAACGGACCTTTCGTTTTTGAGCTATGCTGTCCATTGTTCTATTTTTTTTTTTTGGGGGGGGGGGAATCAGGGCGTCTCAAAACATGTATTTCCGGTGAAATCTCGATATCGAATTTTTGGTTGCATTACAATACCTTCTCTATACACAATTTGCATAGTACGTTTAGAGAAAGTAAAAATATTATGTATGACACATGACTTTGTGTTACGCAATAAGCTATTCTTACAAAAGTTTATTCTTGCTTCTATTGCATATAAATCAACATAAACAGGAGAATTAGCTGTATTACATATCTCCTTATAAATTCAAGGGAATGAGGAGAAATTAGGTTAGTTAAATATTTTAAAAGCTGGTTGTCATGTGATCATATTGAAATTAGGTTCTCTTTATATTCTCAGAAGTAAAATGGCCGAGTGGTTAGGCCTCTCGCCTAGACGGCCGGGATTCGATCCCAAGCGACCGCATGTGAGATTTGTGGTGGACAAAGCCGCGCTGGGGCGGGTTTTCTCCGGGTACTCCGATTTCCCCCGCCATCGCATTCCACTGGTGCTCCATCATCATTCATGTATCATCAGTGTCACCGCCTGCGGTGCCATTAGTAGTTAAAGCGGGCGTTAAACACTACCCAAAAAAAAAAAAAGTAAAAGAAAAAGATTGACGATTTCCCCGTTTTGAAAAGATGAAATATTTGAACACTTACACCAAAAATAAGAATATCTCAGAAACTGTTAACACAAAAAAATTATATATGTATATATTGACGATTTCCTAGTTGGGAAATAATTAAATATTTGAAAATTTCCACCAAAATCAAGGAATAGCTCAGAAATGGATAACTCAAAAAAAGTATATCCTATATGTGTGTGTGTGTCCGTAATAAGTTTTTATGTATCTCTTACGATTAACCAATCATACAAAAGTCATCCAGAATGAAGAGGTGTTCTGAGGATATATACATACATTGCACTTGTCAAAGATATATCTTAAACATAAGGTACTTTTGGCATTTTAATCAACTCCGTTGCAGCCATTTTAGTGAGTATGGTTGAGGGACTTTGTTTAAATGTTTCGTGGTATCAAGTTTGGTATTTAATGGACTTTTCGTTTTTGAGTTACACTGTTCACATACACACAGACACATATGGACGCTTTTCTAAAAATACTTCGTTGAATTCAGGATATCTTAAAATATAATATTTTCGGTGAAATAAATCTCAATATCAAAATTTAAGTGTAATACAATACCTCAGCCACCTATAATGTGCATCATTCATACGTATATGGTAGAGAAAGTAAAACTGGATAATTGTGCCCAAAAGTTACTTATCTACATCGTGTGAGAAATTGTACCCTGATATTTTAAATAGGTGACGAATTTAGTAGATTTAACTGCGCGATAAGACCTTTAGTGTCCCTTAAGCCTGTCTCTGCTGTAAGTACCGGTTTGCGAAGTTATCGAAGGTGCATTGTCCTGCTGACCTTGTTGCAACGAGAGATGGCCTAGACCAATTTCCCCAGGAGAGTTTCACCTCTTGCTTTTAGTTCAGAAATGCTTATTCTAACTGCAACTTGACCTACATAGCTTTTCCCTACTAAGCAGATATTTCGTTCTGCTCAATTCTACAATGTCACTGGAAGGTTAAATATGTTGTGTAGCTTTACTGCAGCACCCAGAAAACTCATCCCATCACATAAAGAGTAAGTAATTTGCTGTTTCAGAAGCAATCTGAGCGCTGATGTTGCTAAAGTGGATTCATTTTAAAATAATCGCGATATATTCAAACAACCTTTTACTGTCTTTCCAATCTACCTATTATATGTAAGAGAAAGTAAATATTGTATCCAGATTTGACCAGAAATACATCTTTAAAGGACTTCAATAAACTAGAAACATTTTTAAGAGGACGTAAGTGCACTGTGTGTATATGTGTTTGTGTCTGTGTGCATGTGTGTGTGTTTTTGTGTCTGCGTATGTATGTATGTGTGTGTTGTGTGTATGTGTGTGTGTGAACAGCATACTCTAAAATGAAATGTTCGATAAATACCAAAACTAGCAGCTTTTTGAAAAGCGACATAAAGGTTATCAAGAAAACTCTTCGATTCAAACTATCATATAACTTGATACTTTTTCGATATTTTTGATATTTTTAAAAATGTTTGATTAAGATTTCATATATACCTAGGTGTATATATGACATCTTAAAATTTATTTCTTGAATTTTACAGAAATATTCTGTGAATTTCTCTTCATTCAAACAGAAGGTTGTCTAATTTTGTAGATATAACATGCAAACCTAAGATAAACAAAAAGCGTATTTAAGAGTTAGAACTTTTTAATGCACACAATTGATATCAAGTGAGGTTTTTGTTTCATCCTTTTTTCCAAGATATTCCTATATTTGCTTCAAATTGTTCAACACTGTCACTTTTTATTTTTTCTACACGCACTACGTAAGTGCATGGTAGGTAGAGAAGGTATTGTATTCAACCGAAAAATTGGATATCGAGATTTCACCTGAATTACATCTATGTGTTGAGGTCCCCTGAGTCCAAAAAAGCAATTTAGAGAAAAGTTCCGGTGTGTGTATGTGTATGTGTATGTGTGTGTGTGTGTGTGTGTGTGTCTGTGGACAGCACAACTCAAAAACGAAAAGTAGGTTAAAAACAATCTTGGCATTTAAAGTTAGTATCTTTTCAGGAAACAGCGGCACCGTGGCAGAGTGGTTAGACCCGGGTTCGATCCCAAGCGCCCGTATATGGCATTTGGGGTGAACGAAACTGCGTCTGGGTGGGTTTTCTCGAGTCCTCCGGTTTCTCCCTCCATTCATTCCACCAATTACTCCATCATTAGTTTTCCTATCATCCATTTTGCTTTCATTTCATCCACTTCCTCACGCTCATCCCTGGCTATAGGCCGACCACTCATTCTAGACTTTTCATTCTGAGGTTACATGCCGTTTGGCTCCCCGTCAGGCTTCTGACCCCTACGCACAGTGAGGGTAAACCGACTACGAAAAATCTTTTTAGGAAAATGCCCCAATCCTAACTCAGTTTTCTCAAAAATGTCTCTAACGATTTTGTTTAAAATACCGTACATTAAAGAGATCTATATGGCAAATGAAATGTATATCTTGAATTTTTTGAATGTATATCTGGGAATAGCCTCTGAAGTCATCTTCATTCTGGATTACTTTTTGCATAAATAGTAAACCGTAAGAGATAGACAAAAGCCCATTACACAAAAAAGTGTAGATCTCGTCAAAATGTACAATTTATGTCCAATACATTTTTGTTGTGGAGCTAATCATTTCAAAAACATTCCTCGTTATTAGTTTCAATTTTAAATTACCTACTTATACTTTTCACAAACAGAAGTTATCCGTGTTTCTTTGTTTTTCTCCTGCTTACGAGAAGAGAATCGCATAGCGACAGCTTTTAAAACATTTATCTATCGCTTTAAGGCAGTGCATTCCCTTAGTTATTTTCTACTTACAAGGGACTAATTATTATTAAGACCATTCTGCTAATGCTTATGACAATTAGCATGAAGTAGATAAAAGAACAATCTTTTGTCAGACATTTGTTTACGGAGTAGCTAAAGAAAATAATGTGAATGGAACACATTAGATTTTTAAAGTAGATTTCTCTCGTTTCTTACTAAGTCATGAGTCATAAGTAATGAGCGAAATTTTAAGTCCAGCATAGTCACCAATTAGCTTTTGTTTCTTCAATCCTGCATTTACTTACAATGTAACGGGAATGAAATAATCTAAGTTATTATGAAGTAGCTAAAAAAAAAAGTTCTTTCGTATGAATCGTATACAGAAGATATAAAAATCCGATTAGTTACATTCACATCACTTTCACTACTTATTCAGCAACTATTCCTGCAAAAGCTTATTCTTCCAGCTACTTCATGCTAATCAAGAATATACATTAGCAGAAGTTGCTTTAATTCATATTTTCTTATAGTTTCAAGACAAATAGTTTAAAAAAAATTGTTTGTTAACGAGCTGTCAATTGTTAATATCATATCACCGCCTGAATTTCTGTTCCTTAGAAATTCTTATAAAATGTAGTAAATATACTGATATAGAGCTGTCGCTTTTTAACACAATAAAAACAACTTTTTTTTTTAAACAGTACCGGAGTGTGGCCAGGACTCCGGCGCTGTATGCCCTATTTACATCCCCCCCTGTATGATTACTGTATGATTACTGTTCCTTTACACAAACATATAGCACCCATGCCCAAGGCGGGACTCGAACTCACGATCCCCTGCCCATCCTTTGGCCTGGGGCGAATTTGAACCCGCGAAATTGAAATCAGAGGGCCAGAGCCTAATCGAGTCACTCAGATCGACAAAGGGAATAGAGGTATACAATAAGTCAAAGCGATAGTCAAACCTTTTCAGAGCTACCCGAAGTGTGTGCTCTTGAAATTATATTTGCGTGGCCAAGCTGAAAAAAAGAAAAACGAATGATGACTTAACATTTGAAAAAAGCATAAACCAAAACCAAGGAATATCTCGGATACGTTAACTCCACAAAAACAAACAAACAAAGAAAAAAAATCATATTTTAAAGCTGGTTACCATGTGGTTAAAATCCGTTTATTTGCATAGCCAGGAGTTAACAAATTTCCGCATGAGAAAAGTTTTAAGCAATTTAAAACTGAAACCAATAACAAGGAATATCTAAAAAGAATTTACGTGGCATAAATAACGTATGTTAAAAATATCTATATTTTTGGTGTAGTAAGTTTTTGTGCCTCTTTTACGGTTTACCAGTTGTACAAAATGCAGAAAAATTAATCTAGAATAAAGAGCATTTCCGAGGCTATTCCCAGAAAATTCAAATATACATTTTATTTGCCATACGGTATTTTAATCAAAATTCTTAGAGCCATTTTTGATCAAATCAAAATTTTCGAAAATGTTTCCACATAAAGGGTAGTTTAGGGTGGAGGACATTTCCTGAAAATATTCGTGGCGCATCCTTCGAAAATGCAATACTAAGTTTGGTATTTTACCGTCTTTTCGTTTTTGAGTTATCGTGTTCACAGACATACAGACACAAACTAACGAAACTTTGTTTAAAAATTTTTCTTTGGACTCCTGGGACCTCAAAGCATGTATTTCTGGGGAATTCTCTGCATTGCATTTAGTTGTGAAATGCAACACCTTCTCTGTACACTATGTATATAGTACGTGTAGAGAGAGTAATAAATACTTTTGTGTAAGTAGCACTATAGGCTTAAGGTTTGCTAAACATGAAAAAAATGTATACTCCAGAGGTATACTCTTGACATTCAGAGAAAATATTTTCTTCAAGGTTTTATTGACCTCACCAGGTTTGCATGTTTAACACCTTACTTGGAGAATGACCTTGTTGAAGTCCAAACAAATGAATGTCACTTTTTCTAAATAAACGTCCCTCAATTGTCATTCCTCCAGCCAACCTGGGAACGGATGTATGCGGAATAGTAATCTTAACTGAACGCTGTTATTTTTCAGCAAATTATGGATCGAGGAAAGATAGCAGAATGGTACCGAGATCGCAGTATATTTGTGACTGGAGCTACAGGGTTCATGGGCAAGGTGTTGATAGAGAAACTGTTGAGAAGCTGTCCTGACATCCAGACCATCTTCATCCTCATTAGGTCCAAGAATGACTCCAAATCAAACTCCAGGTTTCGTGACTTCACCCGACACTTGGTAAGTCATATTATATGCATTGGGCAGTTGTGAATTTGAATAATAAATGCAGTAGAACCCCGGCAATTCGATCTAATTGGGACTAGGCTACCTCAAATTACAAAATCCCGGATTATACGGAAATATCACTAAATCAATGGGTAAATCATGAATAAGTATTTAATGGGCCCAAAAATGGTGGATTTTTACTTAAGCATATTAATGATCGCTGTCGCTGAGTAGAGATTAAGCCACATTCACAATGAGATGCAAGTGCAGATGTAACGCAATATAAGCGCAAACGTGAGGGAAGACCATTCACAATCAGTAGTAAGCGTAACGCAAGAAGTTGGCACGGGTTTCTAGATGCATAAATTACATGCGGTTATTTTCCAAGCGCTCCATAAGTTTCAAACTGAATAACATAACCAACAATACCATATAAGAAAATCACTCAATATTTTACTAATAAACGTGTTATAAAAATAAATACTAACAGCTGACGCTCGCGGCAGTGACGTCACAATAATTGCTTATTCAAAATTATTGAAAATAGTACAAGCATAGAGGCAGCAGAAACAGACAAAGCTACACATTTAATGAACTAAGAATTATCTCTTTGCGCCTCCGATTTATGAGAACCAAGAAATCTAGACGCAGATGATAGTTACATCCATAAAATCAAAGGAAGATTCGTAAGGACTCATAAGTCATAATCTGTTGAGGGCAATTGGAGATGACGCGACACTGCACGGCCAAATAGAAGAGCATGCATGTACACCAATGCCTGTAAAATCTTGTAGTGCAATCCTCTGTTGTAGAATTCATAGGCAAAAAATAGAGAAAAGAAGCAGAATTCCTCCTCTTTGCACGCAACGCAACGATAAAGTTTGGAGTTCGCAAACTCTTGCGTTACATTGCATTTCGTAGCGTCTTGCGTGTTTCTATGTGAATGCTTACATAACATAACACGAGTGCAAAGTCTTGTGCTTACGTTACGTCTGCGCTTGCAACTCATTATGAATGTACCATTACTCTACCAACACATTTTTTTATAAAGGGATGGTATGCACTGTATAATTAAACACACGCGGTCCCAATTATTTTCTATAGTGTTAACGCCCGCTTTTACTACTTGTAGCACCGCGGGCAATGGCACTGAGATATATAGAATGACAGTGGAGCACCGGTGGAATGCGATGGCGGGGAAACCGAAGAACCTGGAGAAAACCCGCCACAAATTTCACATGTATTCGCTTGGGATCGAACCCGGGTCGTCTAGTCCCAATTAATGAAGGGTCGACAAAGAAAGAAAGGTGCATTCCTCCAATCCTCAATCTGTAATAAAGTGCATATCCACTCTAAGGTCAATCTTATTTCTGTGTATTATGAAAGAAAACCATAAGTGGGATAGTTTACTTGGAAAACTGAAAGAAAGATCAAATGTAACACATTTGGAAGTGCATAAAACGTAGATGCGAACAACTATAAAACGGTATTTTACTCTAGTTTTATGTAAAATTTTAATCTTTTTAAGAACAGTTGAAGTGCACGGAATCTCGAAATACCGAGGCTTGAATTACCGGTGCTCTACTGTATCATTATACCAGGTTTAGCTGAGAATTAAATACTGCAGTTTTTCCTGAAATCAAAAATATATCTACTAAGAATGTTATATGTATTAAATTGCTCAGTACCTAAACACGATGAAAACATTACTATACATTTCTCAATCATTCTTATGCCATTTACTAAGCATATTTGTGTTGCTAATAAGTTTTACAATTGCGCCGTGTAACTGGAATAGTGTTGTGGCCTAAGGGGCTTAAATCCATAAGCGCCGGCTTCGGAAGGGGCAGGACATTTTCTGCCTCATAACTTTCAAAGCCAGGGGCATTTCCTCCTCATCAATTTTGCTAAAGAGGCATGGCATGGCATCCCCTAAAATTCCAAAAAGGATTTATCAATAAAAAGAAAGACAATTTGTTTAAATAGATTAAATATAATAAGTAAATGATTGATTACCATTTTTACTTTCTCTATACGCACTATGCAATACCTTCTCTATAGAGAAGGTATTGCACTCCACCTAAAAATTCGATATCGAGATTTCACCGGAAATATATGTTTTAGGGTCCCCAATATCCAAAAAAAGCATTTTAACAAAAAGGTCCGTATGTATGTATATGTATATGTGTGTGTGTGTCCGTGTGTCTGTGAACACGATAACTCAAAAACGAAAAGTCAGTAAAATACCAAACTTGGTATTTAAGTTTAGTATCTTCCAGGTATGCGACACGAAGATTCTGAGAAAAATTCTCCCACCCCCAACTACCCTTTACATGGAACTTTTTCGAAAATTTTGACTTTCTCAAAAATGGCTCTAAGAATTTTGATTAAAATTTCGTATACTAAAGATATTTACCTGACAAATAAAATGTATATCTTGAATTTTCTGGGAATAGCCTCTGAAGAGTAGTTTATTCTGGATGAATTTCACTGAATTTTGAATAACTGCTAAACCGTAAGAGATCGACAAAAAATTACTACACAAAAAATGTAGAGCACATTAAAGCACACAATTTATGTTATATACATTTTTTTCGTGGAGTTTGTCGTTTTTGAGACATTCCTTATTTTTGGTTTCTGCTATGAAAAACGTATACTTTTCTCATACAGGAACTTGTCAACTCCTATCCATATAAACAAAGGAACTTCATTGACATAGCAACCAGCTTTTGACTATCACTTTAACCTATGGTTGGCCCTTATTTCGCTTTTACTTACAAGGAAGCAAGTAATAAGACTATTTCTGCTAATTTTTTTTCTGATTAGCATAAAGTAAATAGAAGTATAAGCTTTTTAAGAATAATTTGTTGCAGTGATATAGAGAAAGTCATGTGAATGGTACACATCAGATTTTTTCAAATACAGAGTTCAACTGTTAAACAAAGGCAATGATTGCGTAACCTAGGTTTCAGTTTAAGTTAGCAAAAAATTAGGAGTAATAATAATAACAATAATAATAATACAAAATCTGTGTACTGTATATAGTCTAGCACCTAATTTCTTCTGTCAGGGATAATATCCCATATTTTACTATTTATTTTAAATTTGTACCTATAATTTTACTATTATTCTACAGATAATTAACCTCAGCTACTAACCAAAAATTAAACTTAACATAAAACAAAACTAGTACATTTTAAATTCCAAAACAGTTATTTAATATATACAGTAAACATAAATGCAATTCCTAAAATCTACAATTATTTTAATATCTTATAATTCTTTAAATTACTATAATTACCCTATATTAAATTATTATTTATAAAACAATAATGTGTTTATAATTTTTCTATCTGTTAATTTTACCAATAATTTTATCTTATAACATATAATTATATTATAACATTTAGAATACTTTTAATTTACGTTAAATGATTTTAAAATATTATATCATACTTTAATTATATTATTATTCACAATGTATATATATATATCCTTTATTTTATAATATATAGGCCGCGCCGTTGCCGAGTGGTTAGACAACTCGCCTCTCACCTAGACGGTCGATCCCAAGCGACAGCATGTGAGATTTGTGGTGGACAAAGTGGCGCTGGGGCGGGTTTTCTCCGGATTCTCCAGTTTTCCCCGCCATCGCATTCCACCGGTGCTCCATCTTCATTCATGTATCATCAGTGTCACCGCCTGCGGTGCTATAAGTAGTTAAAGCGGGCGTTAAACACTACCAAAAAAAATTATTTGATAAATACATCCATTTTCAAATTATTATTCAATTTTTAAATATCATATATTATTATTATGTTATTATATTTATTATTATTATTATTATTATTATTATTATTAACCTCTAGTTTCAGGTAACATTTTCAGAATCGGAGCACTTAAATAATGAGTTTATCTTGTTGACACATCCGTATTTTTATCATCCAGTATAGAATAACATGTTGTAGGTTTAATATGTTTTGGAAGTAAGGTGAGATTCAAAATGCAATTAATTTTTACTTTCCCTACACGTATTATGTACGTGGTGTATAAAGAAGGTATTGTAATGCACCCAAAATTTCGATACCGAGATTTCACCGGAAATACGTTTGGGACCCCTTGAATCCAGAAAAAAAAATTACAAAAAGTCCGTGTGTGTGTGTGTGTCTAGACAGCATAGCTCAAAAACGAAAAGTCCATTAAATACCAAACTTAATATTTAAGTTCAGTATCTTCTAAGCATGCAACACGAAGATTTTCAAGAAAATCCCTCACCCTTAATTACCCTTTAAATGGAAAAAAAATCGAAATTTTTTATTTTCTCAAAAATGACTCTACGATGTTGATTGAAATCACTTATATTTAAGATATTTACGTGACAAATAATATGCACATTTCAAATTTTCTGAGAATAGGGTCTAAAGATCTGCTTATTCAGGTTGATTTTTTTTTAATTTTGCAACTAGTAAATCGTAACAGATAGACAAAGATTTATTACACAAAAAATGTGGAGCTCCTTAAGATACACACAATTTATATCATATACATTTCTTTTTCTGGAGTTGACCGTTTTCGAGATAATCTTTATTGTTGGTTTCAGTTTTAAAATACTTTTCTCATACAGGAACTTGTCAACTCCTGGCCAAGCAAAGAAACGAATTTCAATCCCATAGCAACCACGTGTTAAAACATGTGACTGTCGGTTTAACCTAGTGTATTCCGTTATTTCCTTCTTATTATAAGGAACTAAGAAATAAGATCGTTTCTGCAAGTATTTATCTCGATTAAGTATGAAATGCTAATAATAATTTGTTACAGAGATAAAATAAAATAGCATGTGATTTATGGACGCTCTGAACTACTGTGGTTCTCAGCGTCCGATTCTAAATTGGGTGTGAAAGACCGCTTAATTTAGCTCATAGGCCTCTATCAGGCTTGAGGTTCTTTTACGTACCGTAATTCTACGACACGGGACTAACGGCTTTACTTCCCTTCCGAAGGAAGTTACAGAGATGTAGAGAAATTCATGTGAATGGAACACATAAGAAATTTCTAAGTGGTAACTTATCCTCTTGAATTGTGGGTCATCCATCCATTTTTCAAGTCGCGTGCCTATCCTTGCTTCCCAAGCATTTTTTCTATTGTCTAGCCACAGATCGAATTTTCTTATATTCACTTAAACGCTTTGCCATCCATTGTTTTCGTGAAGAAGTCAAGAACTTAAACCTTTATCAAGCGACAGACAAATTAACTTATTTCAATATTTACTGCATGTAGTACTACCGACAGTGGATATTGATAGTTCATGAAATGATAATTTGAGAAGGAAACTACAGGCATAATTTTAGGGTACTCCCTGGCATTTCCTTGTTGTGAGGACTGATGTAACCTGGAGGAAATCTCCTTCAGGGAGAGCGGTCCTGGAAGAATTTGAACCACAGACATCCCGTTTACAATCCGTGTCCATCTGTGGCGGTGGGAATGTACTGATATGCAACTCATTCGCTGGAAAACAGTAATACTCAGCATATCTAGTATTAGTTTTCTTCATACTTTAAATTAATGAACCATATATTTAATTTACATGTAATTAAAAGTATCAGTACCATGGTTGGATAGGTAGAATCAGACTGAAAAATTCAATACCAATGGTCCCAATCTCTGCTCTTAGGAACTAATTGCTTCATCTAGCCGTGTTACCTCGCCTCCTCCGTTGTGTGCATGGGCAGGTAGAATGCATTTCCCCTTCAATCATTCAGTGGTGTTTAACTCACGCTCCCCGCGATCTTTAAACGGAACTAGTTGCTTTGCAAAATTCAACAGCCATTAAATGTTCTCAGAAAAAAGATTGAGATTTATTTAGATTGTTCCCAATGAAAAATGCCCCAAATTGCGAAATGTTGCTGGAAAACACATCTCAGTATATAGTTCTACATATATTTGTGAACACATGTTCTCGAAAATGAATAAAATAAAAAGCAAATGTATTAGGTACGGGAGGACAGGGTCATTTTCCCTGTTTTTTAAGACTCTGTTGTTCATTCCTGTCGGCAAACATTGCTGATTTGGCTACAAGTAAACAGTACCAACCAACCACAAATAAGAATGGCGATCAAGAACATTTTTTTGGTATTTGTACCATTTCATATAACATTAACGTTGTTGAAACCTCCGCCACTGGTAACGACATCATTGATACGTTTTTGCTACCGAAAAATGGGTGGAGATAAATCTGCCCTCCCCTCTACTGCTGTAGGTTTTTTTTATTTATTTTATTGAAAATACGGTTCCGGAGTCTGGCCGGGACTCCGGCGTTGCATTCCTTTTTCTTATTCCTCTTTTGTTTTCCTTTTCCCCTAAGTTTCCTTTATTTACCGCTTTCTGTTTTATGACAAATACACATACATGTACACATTCACATGTACACATCCATGCCGAAGGCAGAATTGGAATCCACGATCCCCTACGCCAGCGAGGCTAGATTGTGTATTTCTGTTTAATACCATAGTCGGGATTTGAACCATGGATCTCCCTGGTTGCTCTAACTACTGAGCTACTATGGCAGCATGGCAACACGGCATTAAATTCCTCAACTGACACTCATGTTTCGCAGTAAACCACAAAGTGATCTCAAATTATTTTGAGATAATATTCCCCAATGGCGACTTACAATGTGGTAAGTACTTTAAGTCCCGAGCTTCCTAGTTTAACAGGCTATTAGGTCAATTAGTGTTAACTATTATTTTTTCCGCACAAGCCGAGTGTAGTACAGGAGTTGGACAGCTAGAGTCAGACTAAGGCCTTTGGTTGCCAAGGTTGACGGTTCAAATTCGGCGGGGGGCGATGGATCTTTTCGGGCGTAAACATTCTTATCATGGCTTCCTTCGGAAGGGAGGTAAAGTCGATGGTCTCGTGTCCTAGATTTATGACACGTAAAAGAGCCTCAAGCTTCATAAAGAGGCCTTTTTGCAAAATTAAGCAGTATTTTACGACCAATATATAATTGGACGCTAAGCACCGCAGGCAGAGAGTCCATTACAAAAAAAAAAAAAAAAAAAAATCTGATGCGTTCTATTCACGTTGCTCTGTCCACATCTCTGTAAGAAATTATTGCTTATGTTTCTATCTGCTTCATGCTAATCGAGATAAACATAAGCATAAATGCTTTCTTGTAAGTAGAAGGGAAATAATGGGATACACTAGCTAAAACAATAGTCAAATCTTCCAAAAGCTGGTTGCCATGTGGTTGAAATCCGTTTCTTTACATTCCCAGGAGTTGACAAATTCCCGAATGGGAAAAAGTTTAAGTATTTTAAAATTTTGGTATTTTACGCACTCTTCGTTTTTGAGTTATTGTGTTCACAGATCCATTGAACACACTGACACACACACACACACATTAATCGTTTTCTAAAAATGCTTTTTTTCGGATTCAGGGGGGCCCAAAACATGTATTTCCGGTGAAATCTCTGCATCAAATTTTGGGTGGAATACAATACCTTCTCTATACACTATGTACATAGTACGTGTAGAGGAAGTAAAAAAAAAACTCAGAAAAATGCAATGCTATTGCTGGGATTTATAGTAGATACAATATCCGTACTATACTGTCATTAAATATCTTTTATGTTAATAATTTTATTAAATATATTAACACCCATATTTATTGCATAATCCTAACCTACCCCAAAGTAAATAAAGTCAGCTGATATGCATCACGATTATTTTGTAATGTCATTAGCATTCTGGTTCTTGCTGTAGAATCTCTTAGCATCGCGTTTTTAGCCGGTGTATCGTGGTAAATTCCTATGTCTTAAGGTTTGCAGCGCCTTCGGCATGGGTGTTATATGTTTGTGTATGTGTGTGTAAAAAGTAAAACAGAAATTCAGTAATCATACAGTAATCACAGTAAACAAATTAGGTAAATAAAAAGTAGGGTATACAGCGCCGGAGTCCCGACCAGACTCCGGAACTGTATTTAAAAAAAAAAAAGGAAAAAAAAAAGGTGATACAATTTAGCCAGAACATTTGAAAAATTAGAATCTGATGTGTTCCATTCACATAACTATCTACATCTCTCTAATAAATTATTGTTAAAAAACTTACGCTTCTATTTACTTCATGCAAATCGAGAAAAAATAGTAGAAATAGTCTTATTACTTGCTTTCTGGTAAGTAGAAAGGAAATAAGGGATTACCATAGGTTAAGGTGATAGTCAAAAGCTAGTTGCTATGTCACTGAAGTTCCTTTGTTAGTAAGGGCAGGAGTTGACAAATTCCCGTATGAGAAAAGTACAAGTTTTTTAAAGTTAAAACCAATAACAAGCAATATTTCAGAAGCCATCATCTCCATGAAAATATGTATATGACATAAAGTGTGTGTTTTATCGTGATCTACATTTTTTGTGGAGTAAGTTTTTGTCTAAGGTTTACCAACTATGCAAAATTCAATAAAGTCATCCAGAATAAAGTGGTCTTTAGATGTTATTCCCAGAAAATTCAAGATATACATTTTATTTGGCATGTAAATATCTTAAATATAAGAGATTTTATTCAAAATCGTTAGAACCATTTTTGAGAAAAAATTTTCCATGTAAAGGGTAGTTTGGGGTGGGGGATTTTCTTGAAAATCTTCGTGTCACATTTTTGGAAGATAACAAACATACCATTTTTGTATTTAACGGCCTTTTTAAGCTATGCTGTCCAAAGACATAGACGCACACACGCGGACCTTTTTCCAAAAATTCTTTTTTTCCGTATTTCCGTTGAAATCTCGGTATCGAATTTTTGGGTGAAATACAATACCTTCTCTATACACTATGTACATAGGATGTGTAGAGAAGGTTAAAAGTTATTTATTTATCGATAGTAAAATATCAATTCTAAACTGGATTAAAATATATAGTTATAGCGATATATACGTAGTAGTATTTAATTATATAGTCCATGTTATAATCTTGTACTATCATTTGTTGTGCTATCAATATGGTTCTTAGGTAAGTTGAATTTGGCATTTCAATTAGAGGTTCAACGTGTTTTCGCTAAAACGGAATAAGTGCCGCATCGTTCAGTAATGCTCTTTTTACTTTCTCTAGCACGTATGTCCAGAGTACATAGTAGATAGAGAAGATATGGTATTCAACCCAAAATTTCAATACCGAGATTTTACCGGAAATAGGTGTTTTGAGACAAATAAAAAGAAAAACATTTTTGGAAAAATGTGTGTGTATGTTTGTGTGTGTGTGTGTGTGTGTGTGTGTGTGTGTGTATGTGCAGCATAGCTCACGTCCGTGATCGTGTATACAGGAAGAGAGCAAACAGATCGAAAAGGTTAACATTTTTTCCACTTCAGTTACAGAGATTTTATTTTTGAGAGATTGAAAATTAATTAAAAAGTATTTATTTCATCTATAAGTATCTGGCTAAAACTAGTTTTGTAATTGTGCAATACGCTGTAACATTAGGAACTAGATCCAAAGTAGGGTTAAATCGAAACATTAACAAGACGAAATTTTTAGGTATTGTTTTAGATCAAGGCCTTACTTAGGCATGAACAGATTGATTTTATATGCACCAAATTAAATAAAGCATGCTTTGCTATAAGATGCTGAAAATGTGTATGGATATTAACTGCTTGTTTTCTGTATATTATGCCAATTTTACCATACAATATTTTAATATGGAGATCTGCAGTTGAAGTAAATAGGATATTTTTAATTCAGAAGAAAGTGCTAAGAATAATTTTTAATATGAAGCCAAGAGATTCATTAAGACATGTTTTTAAACAATTTTATATTTTTACTTTGATTTATTAATATATAATTCTGCTCTATTTTATAAAAACCACTCATACTTATTGACTCTGAACTGTGACGTTCATAATCTTTTTACTAGAATTATGAATGACATCCATATAGAAAAATATAAAACAACCAAATACTCAATATTACCAAAGTGCCTCATAAGTAAAATTGTCAATGCTCTCCCATATGAAATTATTGAAAATTTTGACATGTGTAAATTTAAAAGATCACTACGTTCATTTTTACATGACAAAACTTTTTATTGTTTAAGTGAATTGTTTAATCAATGTACATTTTATGACGAGTCTATCTGTACAGCGTATGGCAACAGACAATTAATCTATCTATCTATCTATCTATCTGTCTGTCTGTCTATCTGTCTATCTGTCTGTCTGTCTGTCTGTCTGTCTGTCTGTCTGTCTGTCTGTCTGTCTGTCTGTCTGTCTGTCTGTCTGTCTGTCTGTCTGTCTGTCTGTCTATCTATCTATCTATCTATCTATCTATCTATCTATCTATCTATCTATCTATCTATCTATCTATCTATCTATCTATCTATCTGTCTGTCTATCTATCTGTCTATCTGTCTATCTGTCTGTCTGTCTATCTGTCTGTCTGTCTGTCTGTCTGTCTAAGATAGTGTAACATAAAACAGGCACCAGCCTGAGTAGTGTGGTGGTAGTGTGTCGGCCTCACATTCAACAGGTCGCGAGTTCGAATCTCGCTTAGGCCATGTTACCCTGACAAGATTTTCCCTAATCCTGAGAAGAAGAATGTCGAGTAACTTTAAGCTCTATTTGAGCATCATTCCACCAATTTCACTCATTGTCTCCGATGGGACAACCAGGTTAAATGACGTTAAGCTAAAAAAAAAAAAAATAATACATGAGAACATATAGTGTTTGTTACACTCGTTCATTATTATTATTATTATTATTATTATTATTATTATTATTATTATTATTATTATTATCCTTACTATTATACAGTGAAACACTATTCGCTGCATCATTGCATATTTTGTGTCACAAGGCTTTCATATTTTAATTTACTCTTTATTATCATATAATGTTAAAATGCAAATACGAAAATACAAGGTGTTTCCCTGTGTTTATTACTGGCACTATTCGTATAAACAGAGACTTCGTTACGAAAAATATGCAAACACAAGAGCACGTACGGTGAAGCAACACGTGTTCTCATGCACGGGATTTTGTTACAGTGCGTAATATTTTGGTTTAATCCTACTAACCTCTAATGCTAAATAAGCACAGTTATACATAATTACAAAACTAGCTATTGCCAGATACTTATTGGTAAAATAAAGGCTTTTTTTAATTAATTCCCAGTCTAACAGGGGACTTTATTCTCTCAAAAATAAACGCCCTGAAACTGAAGTGGAAAACATATTAATTTTTCAACCTATTGCACTGTTTCTGTATACGCGATCACGGACTCTAATACAAACCTGAGAATTCCTCTCAATGAGTGAGAATGACTCACGTTTCCGCTGATACACAAGAGGAGTACAACGCAGCTCGCTCGTGCTATCACCGCCACTGAGCAACGTTTACTTGAATTTGGCCCGTTGAGCTCTGCAATTCTTTAAAAACACGGAGGATTATCTAATAATGTAAAATACGGTACTTTTGAGCCACTTGGTGCAAGTAATACGCTTCAGCAAATAAATGGAATCTACAATCTGGCCAGTTTACCACCTCATCCAAATGTGACATTTACCATTCACTTGACGTTCTCTACTTATTTTGCAACAAACTATTCTTTCAAAAGCTTCTTTTTTATGTACTCCACGCTAATCAAAATAAGCATTAACAGAAATAGTCTAATTGCTCATTATCTTGTAGGTACAAGAGAATTAGAGAGTATTCTAGGCCAGGTAGTTCCACGTAATCCGCGTGTTATGGAATATACGGTGTGTCCCGTTGAATCTTTACTACAAAAAACCTTAATATCTCCTAAACTAATAGACACAGAATAGCCGGAATTAGATTATAAGCAGAGCTAGGAAGTTCGTATCGTTCGCCGTCCCGTCATATAGGTTGCGACCGACCGTCTCGCCGCATCAAAACAAATCATTGATAAGAACGCACGGTGGAGAGGTAAACAAACCTGTTGTCAAGTAAACAGTACTGTTTCCAGAGAACAAAACTGCCTTTCGAGACATTCCTAAATGCACATCTACTTAGCATATATACAGGCTGAGTACTGATTTGCTTCTTTATATGTGTACATTATGAAAACACCGAACAATAATAACGCGGATTGTAATATTCACTGATTGAATGTCAAATAATAGTCAAACAATAAAATTAATTTCGTAAATATCTTAACACTCTATATAGGTAAAAACCAAAGCAGGTATGAAACTAAATCTTTATTCATATGAACCTTATTACTGAAAACAATAATGTACTTCTGAAGCCTTTCAAATAAAAACTCATTCTATGTTCCGACAAATAAGATTTATAATACGGAAAAGTTCGTTCCACTTTGCATGATGTCATCAGGGTACATTTGAAATATTTTATCACTTCCGTGTCAGTATCACCAAGCAAATAGCATTTGTTAGGATTTAAAAGTGCAGCTTGTATGCGATATATCACACTAAACCCTGGATTCCTTTCAATTACGCTTTTCATTTTCACCTTTATTTCAGATAGGATGCTCGTGGATGAGTAAATCCGTTTTGACAGTTCTACATGCAGCATAGATTCAGTCAGCTCCCATAGCTCTGAACTGTAACAGTCTAGAATGAAGAGGGCTTCAGAGGCTCTGCCCAGAAAATTAAACGTATACATTTTATTAAATGCCTTTAAATTAACTAAATATCTTTAATACATGTAATTTATCAACTATTTCAGAGAAAATAAAAAAAAAATCCCAAAACGTTCCATATAAAAGGTAGTTTGGAGTGAAGCGATTTTTCTGAAAATCATCGGTTGCGTCCTTGGAAGATAATTAACTTAAATTCCAAGTCTGGTATTTAACTGACTTTTCTTTTTTGAATCGTACTTTTCATACACAGTTCCTCTAAGTAAGGCGAAAAAGGGAATACATTAGGCTAAACCATAGTCAGTCCTTTACAAGCTGCTTGTTGTGAGATCACAATTGAAATTCGGTTCCGTTTGCATAGCTAGGAATAATACAGAAGAAATACGAAACGAATAACGATTTCCCGTTTGAGGAAATTATAGGTGTTGTAAAATTAAAACCAATTACAAGGAACATTTTTAAATGGCTAACTCCACAAAGAAAGTGTTTATGACATAAATTGTGTGTTTTAACGGAATCTACATCTTTTGTTTGGTAAGTTTTTGTCTATCTCTTATGGTTTACCGGTTATGCAAAAGTTATGCAGAATGAAGAGAGCTTCAGAGGCTATTCCCATACAATTCAAGATATGCATTTAATTTGTGATAATTTGTTATATCCAATGATTTGTAAAATGTAAACTTTGTCTATTTGGCAATCCCTGTCTTTAGGAAAGCTGAAAGTTTTGTTTTGTTTCAATTGAAGAAATTAAGAATGAATAGATAATGGGAGTTTGTGTGAATTTGTTCCTTGTTGAATATTATAACGTCATTAATGTTAATCTTAGCTTTAATTTTATGTTGTTGAAAATGTTTATATCATCGCAGGTCTACGTCAAAATGCTTTGCTTCTGCTCTTATTAATTTACGTCATTTAACTTTGTGGTTCATATGACGATATGTTAGGAGGTAGCTCGTGGCTCGGGGTGAGGCGACAGTCAACCTCTGCTTGTATACGTGATGGATAGGTTCTACACGCGAGTCCAGAGACATTAGTGCTAGGCAACTGTGTCTCTGCTTCTATAGGTATGGAGAAGCTTCGAAATGTTTCCACACACACACTAGTGCAAGGCAACTGAATCTCTGCATCTATACATAAGGACAGCTTGACATGTGTCCACAAAGACCTTGGTGCTAGACAACTGTACCTCTGTTTTTGTACGTGACAGTTAGCTTTGACATGTGTCCACAGAGACCCTAGTGCTAGGCAAGTGTATCTCTGCTTTCGTACGTGTCGGGTTCTTCGAAATGTGTCCTCAAACGCACTAGTGCAAGGCAACTGAATCTCTGCATCTGTATATAAGGGCAGATTCTACATGTGTCCAAAAAACCTTAGTGCAAAACAACCATATTTTTGCTTCTATACGTTTCGAATGGCTTCAACATATGTCCACAGAGACTTTAGTGCTAGGCAACTGTACCTCTACTCTAAACATTAAGGACAGCTTTGACATATGTCCACAAGAACCTTAGTGTTGACAACTTGTACTTCTGCTTTTATACGTTATCACCCTCCGTGGTGTAATGGTTACCATGCTAACCTCAAATACCCAAGGTCGCGGGTTCAAACCGAATGTCATGTTGTTCCAGTTGCGATTGGAATTTTCCTGTTGGATCGGTTTGTGAAGGGTGTTGTGTAGTTTTTATATATATATATATATATATATATATATATATATATATATATATATATATATATGTGTGTGTGTGTGTGTGTGTGTAAAAAGGTCCTACCTCCCCCCCCCCAAAAATCAAATTTGTCCAAAATTGATTTCCTAAAAATGTTTCAAAACATTGGTTTTCTAAACAATATTATTAGTATTTTCTCATACTGTACAGATTCCATTTTACTTTCTCTACACGTACTAAGTACCTAGTGTATAGAGAAGGTATTGCATTCCATCCAAAAATTCGATACCGAAATTTCACCGGAAATTCACTTTTAGGGACCACTATATCCAAAAAAGCATTTTCAGAAAAAGATCCGTGAGTGTGTGTCCGTGTGTGTGTGTGTGTCCGTGTGTGCGTGTCCTGTGTCGGAAGCGAAGTAAAGTTGGTCCCGTGTTGCAGATTTACGGCACGTAAAAGAACCTCAAGCCTGATAGAGAGGCCTCTGAGCAAAATTAAGCAGTCTTTCACGCCCAATTTAGAATGGGACGCTGTGAACCATAGTTGTTAAAGAGTGTCCATAAATAATACGCCATTTTTTTTATGTGCTTTTATACGTTACTGGCAGATGGCAGCTTCCACACTTGTTCTCAGAGATCTTAATGTGAGGCAAACTGCATCTCTGCTTCCATACGTGCTGAGTAGATGACATAAGGGTGCTGTCCAGTTTATCTGCTTCCATTGCTTGTGGACATAAGTATAATAAATATGAATGAAAACAGGGAAATATTAATTCTTATGTAAAATTTGCAAATTTGTAACGGCTGAAATATGTAAACTTTTATAAAATGAAATGCTTCAGTTTGCAGATATTTTACGTTTCCGTGTTTATCAAGAAAAGAATGGAATATGTAACTACTTACATAAGATTCCTGGTGCTAATTATTGATTTTGTTTATTTTCAGATATTTGACCGTTTGCGACGAGAAGGACTAGCAAATAGACTGGAGAAATTGGTGCCCATAAACGGCGATGTTACGCAGCTCAACTTGGGTTTGTCAGATAATGATATACGTATCCTGACAAAAGAGGTTAGCGTGGTGTTCCACTGCGCAGCATCGGTACGGTTCGATGAACCACTGAAGCAAGCAGTTCAGATGAATGTCAGAGGCACCAGAGAACTTATCAATCTTGCTCAATTGATGACCAAATTGGAGGTTAGTATTATTACGGCTATATTATTTTTGAAACCCGAAGTAGTATACAGTATTAATAATTATGGGGACTGATAACTTAAATGAATAATTGTGAATGGCAAGGAATATAAAGTTGCTGCCTTATCGACTTTGAATGGCTATGGTTTGTATTACATCCTAAAATTCGATACCGAGATTTCACGGAAATACATGCTTTGGGACCCCTTGAATCCAAAAAAAGCATTTTTAGAAAAATGTCTGTGTGTGTATGTGTGTGTGCGCGTGCGCGTATGTGTGTGTGTGTCTGTCTGTGGGCAATATAGCTGATAAACGACAAGTGTGTTAAATACCAAAACTTGATATTTAAGTTCAGCATCTTCCAATGATGCGACACGAAAATTTTCAAGAAAATCCCCCCACCCAAACTACCCTTTACATGGAAAAAATTTCGAACATTTTGAGTGTCTTAAAAATGGCTCTAATGATTTTGGTTAAAATATCTTATATTTAAGATATTTACATGACAAATGAAATGTATATATTGAAATTTCTGGGAATATCCTCTGAAAACCTTTTTATTCTGGACGATTTTTATTGAATTTTGCATAATTGGCAAACCTAAGAGATACAAAAACTTACAGCATAACAAATATAGATTTGGATAAAAAACACAATTTATGTCATATACATTCTCTTCGTTGAGTTCGCCGTTTTCGTGGTATTCCTTGTTTTTTATTTCAGTTTTGAAATATTTAAACCTTTCTCATACTGGAACTTGTCAACGCTTGGCCACACAAAGAATGGATTTCAATCCCATAGCAACCACATTTTAAAGCATCTAGCTGTCGGTTTATACTAATGTGCTCCTTTATTTCCCTTCTACTTATAAGGAAGTAAGTTATAAGATTGTTTCTGCTAATGTTTTAGCATGAAATAGAAGAATAAGTTTAACAAGAGTAATTTGTTACAGAGATGCAGGGAATGTCATGAGAATGGAGTGTATTTCACCACCTATCATATGCACTACTGTGACAATATTAAGGCCACAAGCCATAGCTATAACATATAAGGTTTTTATTTTATAATGTTATTATTAACTTGAAATTGATTTGTTTAAATAGCTTAAAGCATATATTTAACTGTTACTTTTTCTGTGGATTGCTTTATTTCTGTTATTAATACATTTGTAAGACCTGTGTTCATTCCAATGTAAAAAGGTTGAAATAAAAGAGTTAACAATGTGTTGGTTGGAGACGTGACCAACAATCGCAACAATGATAGAAAGAGAGGGAAACACGGAAATGCATTGCTAAAAGAGACGTTACACGGACTTGGAATGAACGCACGGCAAGACAGATATTATTGATGATGGCTTTAAAGAAAAAGGAGTTTTGTTTCCGCTTAAAAACGAAACAAGGAGGGAGTAAAAGAAGCGTTATAACTTGATTCTGTGTATGTTTATGTATCAGCAAGATTCACAATAAATACAGAAAGAATAACAAAATTTAATGATGGTAGTTAAAACCAAAATCCAGAATGCGTCTCGTATATCACAAACCTGAGAAGAGAGGAGTCTACATGGTAAAAGTATAACACAAATTAATAAAATAAAATACACACGAACCAACAAAATCATTACTACTTAGCATTTTCAAGTTCAATCAATATTCCATTTGAAATGCTTTGCGAAGGTAACAATTCGTTTCAAAACCTGTCATATTCATCGGTGTATCTGAAAACCTACCTCATCCACTGACCAATCGTTGAGTGTACTTTAAATTGGCAATGTATTTATACAAACCATGTTGATAGTCAGTTTAGTTGCAACGATTTTACGCAACAGACAAGATGTCGATTGTTGATCCTTTTACACTTGAAACAGCACAAAAAATGTATCAGCGTTCAAAATGGACATCTACAAATCGGAAAAATCATCAATCGCCATGACGAAGGTATTGTGTGAAACTGTGTTGCAAATTTGAATATTGAGAATAATACTTTCAGTTCATTTGAAAGAAAATGAGCAAGATTTAATATGCTTAGTAATAGAACTAATTATCAAAACCTGCTATATCCAGCAAGTATAACCAATAGCTCCCACCTTGTTCCAGAGTCTTAGTTATTCTTGTAAGTTCAGGGCAACTTAAAGCGATTTCTTCTTTGGTACAATTTACAAGGCTTGCTGACTCCTTTTCTTTTACATTGGTGAATGTTTGTTTTAAAATGAACTATACATTGGAAGGGGGCGGTAATTTTCAAAACTGGAGTTGCACTTTGAAATGTACAATGTAAATCTTCTTATTTATTTATGATTTTGGATTTCATTTTAGAATTATATACATGTGTTAACGTTTGCTCAGATGCATTGCAGTCCATGGGATGAGACGCTTTTGTTGCACACGGGAGCCGTTAATGGCCAAGTTTGCGCAGTAACGCATTCACCCAACCTCAAGTGTGACTGATCAAAATATTTTGTATGACATGTTAAATTATTCACGAAATTGTATGGATTGTTGATTTCCTTAAATTGCTTAAAGATGGTTTGCTATCATGGCATCGCTGCGAGCTCTTACGTGGGTGTGCTTTTAAAATTCGTGTCAGCATTATAAATTTGCGAGATAACAAACCTCGGATTTTAGATTATTAAAATGAAACATTTAAGCACTTAGAAAGGGATTTAAAAACTTTTAAATAGGTATGACTCTATTAGAATTTAGACTAAACAATGCGCAAATAACACCAGAATGCAACAAAATATTTTATTTCTGCAACGATTATGTTTATTGGCCTTAAAAAGAATACACTTATGAAATGCACTGTAGGATCCCGAATAAAGCGGTCGCATAAGAAAATAAGTACAGAAGAAATACAAAGAAAAACATCCGATGTGTTCAATTTACATGAGCAGTATCTGTTCTGCAAACAAACTTTCTTAAAAAAGATTCTTCTTTTAACTTCATAATCCTAATCAAGAGATATACAACCAGAAATAGTCTTATTACTTAGTTCTTTATAAGTAGAAGGGAAATAAAGGAATACATTGGATTACAGTTTTAAAAGCTGTCACTATGTGAAGTGAAACAGATATATTATAATCAGGTATTTTTGGGCTCAAAAGCATTGAAATAGATACATTAGAGTACATATAATAGGCACTTTAGATACAATAAGAATTCTAATGAAGTTTTAATTTACATGAAACTGAACGTATATAATTGCTTTATGCTCATTTCTTTAGGAATAATTCTGATGTACTCCACATAACTTTCTCTACCTGTTCTACAAACACACTATTCTTACAAAATGTGACTATCCCTTTGTGTAACAGCTAGAGAAAGACATGTGAATGGAATATATAAGATGTTTTTCTGTCATGTTCCACAAGAATTCAGTCTCATAAATACATATATATGATTAAACGATTCATAAAGACTTCCAAAATTACTATATGGTTGTTAAATGCTTGTTGCAGATAGTTTTAAAATATTATACCAAAAGTGGAGTTTCTGTTGTGAACATAAAGCACTGGAAATGCAGTTAGAATGTTCCTCTGTTACAGGCATTTGTTCACGTCTCAACGGCGTATTCGCATCCAACGCATCTTATGATAGACGAGATAGTGTATCCTTGTGATCAACCCTACACCGAAGTCATTGATATTGTGGAAACCTTCACTGCGGAGGAGCTTCAAACAATAGAAAACGAGTAAGTAATTTAGCACTGTAATCGGGAAGTTTGCAAGATGTGTATTACCTGTCTGAAGAATGAATACAGACGGCCACAAGTGGAAGGTTGCGTAAACACAAACAGATAAGCGGTATTACGTCAACACTCCCGGTGCATGCCCTGTACAGTTCGGCAAAAGTGGAATGCAGCAGTTGAGTCTCTTACAGTGGGCGGGTTCGAATCAAGTAAAAATGCAAATATTGCCGCGTGCAGTCATGCACTCACAAAGTAGAAAATTAATATTCATTAGTGAAACAGCAAATTTAACCTGTTGAGGATGTTTAGTTTATTCCTGTTTACGTATGTACGCTGTGTTGCTGTGCTGATGTTTTGATGGTTAGTTGTACTGCATTATATTCCAGTCTTCTCTGACCACTCTAAACCGTGCCATGTTATATCAGCGACCTCCCCTAACAACTGCATTCTTTCATCAGCTAGGTAGTGGGTATCACTTGTTTGAGCAATGTATTTTTTTTTTCTTTCTTCTGCAGAATTCTGAAGAGACTGCCAAACACATACGTCTACACCAAAGGCTTAGCAGAACATGTGGTAAACGATCAAAGAGGGAAACTTCCAGTCTGCATTATCCGTCCATCAGTTGGTGAATATCAGAGCTGTACAGCGATACTGGTAACCGATGGTGGTGGCTTGATGTAAACAAAATAAGAGGTCGATTTATTCTTCTCAATGACTGGGTTCAAAATGTAAACAGGTCCATTTATATTGATATTCAAGCACAGTGGTGCTTTTGCAGACATATTTATACACTAGTGTCCAAAAGTTAAGCGTAATTCGGAAAACGTAGAACTGAAAGGGATAACGGTGAGCGAGCGCCATTAAACGTTATCATAGTGTGTGCTTCTTCTTATTGGTGGTCTCTGATAGGTAAGTGGGTTCGCGCTTCTAAGGCCAACAAAACCAGAGCAGCAAACCAATACCAGAGTATCAGGCCCAGTGCGTGGCTCATTCGTTATTGTTCTCCCATTGCGAACAGAGAGTAGTTGCTTCGCAAAGTGTTAACAAGGCAGCGCCAACATGCCACAAAGACGTCAACTGGATTCTGTTTTGAAGGGTAGAATCATCGGACGTCTAGAGACAGCTCAGACACAAACCACAATCTCTCGGGCCCTGAATGTGCCACAAAGTGTTACTTCCAGGCTTTGGCGACGGTTGCAAGAAACAGGGGCGTTCGTCGGATCTCTGCACATAGTTGCAATGCCGCAAAGACCGATATTTGACCATAACAGCACGACCTCATTGGAGGATGCCCGCGAGACAACTGTCTTCCGAGCTTGCAGCCGCCTCAGACGTTCGAGTTTTGAGGCAAACCGTATACCGGAGGCTCATGGCAGTGCCAGACGCCCAGCAGTGAGTTCCCCACTCACTCGAATACACATATAGTCCGGTTTACAATGAAGTTAGTAACGTCGACATTGGACCTTGAATGAATGAAGGAATCCGCTGTTTACATATGAGTCCAGATTCAGTTTGAACGATGATTCTCGTCACACAAAAATCTGGAGAGAACGTGGAACCTGGTTTCATCCCACCAACATCGTAGAAACGCGCCCATTTGGTGTACTCGTGTGGGCGGACATAATGTTCAATGGACGTACAGATTTGCTTATCTGTGAATGCCCAGAGGCACAGAGACGAGATACTGGAACTACATGTACGACTTTTCAGAAGAGCATTTGGTCCACACTTCATCTTAATGTAAGATAATGCACGTCCGCACAGAGCTCACCTGGTGGACGACTATTTTGAGAGAGAACATATCCAGCGCATGGACTGACAAGTGACGTCTCCGGATATGAACGCTATAGAGCATGCCTGGGATGCATTAGCAAGAGGAGTTGGAGTCCGCCAGCCCCCACAGAGGACACTTCCAGACCTCCGATGTCCTCTCCGAATGAGAACTGCTGCCTGCAGAACTCTTGAACCACCTTATAGAGAGCATGTCACGGCGCTGCGAGGCCTGTAGCCATGAGGGGTCACCACACCCCATATTAACCACTCAGCACCAGCATTGTCATTATGGAAATGATCGTCAAATTTTGTGCTTGCGTAAAAAGGTGTCTCGAGGTCAAAATTGTCTGCTAATTCTCACTCTATTGCATTCCAGATCATTGGTGCATTGGTAACAACATACTGCATTATGCTTAACTTTTGTTCACTCGTGATAGTTTGATAATAAGATATTGAATTATGCTTAACTGTTGGACACTAGTGTATTAAATAATGAGTAATAAATTCTAAATTACGCTCTTTAATAAATGTTATAGAGCTAGCTTGAATTCACTTATTGCATAAAAGTGTAACTTAATACTAACTCCAATCATTCAAACCAGAATACGTTAATTGCACAACAGCGTAAAACACATAATTATGAAATGAAATTGAGTTTTATTTACGGATGCTCTTTAACTGCTATGGTCCTCAGCGTCATATTGGACTGGAAAAACTACTACAGTGTGCTCATACTTTCCTTCCAAAGGAACCCATGCTAAGAGTTTTTTTACGCCAAAAATGTCTATCTCCCTCGGTTTGAACCCGCGACCTAGGAAACTAGAGGTTAGGATGTTACCCCCATACCGCAGAGGATGACACATAGTTATGAGTCGACCTCTGACAAAGAGTTTACATACTTTTTTATTTACTCAGATGAATGCAACTTTCTAAAAATTTAAAACAGTTAGATCATTCTATTTCAGTGTCCCTTAATTATGAAAACATCTGATGGGGTACATTGAAATGACTTTCTCCACCGATTCTTCAGAAAAATTACCATAATACAAAACACGTATTGCTCGCCTCAGTAGTGTTGGGGTAGCTTATCTGTCTCACGTTCAAGTGGTCGCGAGTTAGAATCTCACTTAAGGTGAGTCATCCGGATAAGGTTTATTTCGGGTTTTTCCTTATCCTGAGAAGATGAAAGTCGAGCAACTCTAAGCTCTAACAAACCAAAAACAAGGAATATTCCGTAAATGACTAACTAAAAAAACATATACCTATATGTCTATTTTTTACACGAATTGTTTCTGCAACAATTTTTTTTCTGCCTATTACGGCTTACTAACTAGAGAACTTCAGTAGTTATTTCCGAAAATATAGGTTATATATTTCATTTACCACAAAACATCTTAAACATATGGTAGTTTAATAATAAATTATTAGTAATTTTTGAGAGAATCAAAATATTTTGAAAATTTGTTCATGTATAGGCATTCGCATTGAGGGAATTTTCCCTCCAAAAAAAAATAATGTTCAATCCTTGAGAGATGCGGAACCTAAATATCAAATTTGGTAAATATAACTCCATGGCACGCAAGTCCACAATGGACCTTGGCCTACCCTCCGGCCGCTACATCCCTCATCTCGGCCCGAAGGTGTCATGAAAGGGGTGCAGTGCTAGAGGGTGAGACGTGATAAGCGTCTCGAGTCCCTCCTGGCCGGTTGATGCGATCTTCTCGATCTCGAGCTACTTCTTAATCAAGGACTCCCCAATTGGCGCCAAGGACCTCATGAGGCTGAGTGCACCCCGGACCAGGTGTCCCATTACCACCGCGCTAAGGAGACGACTATATCAAGTTTGGTATTTAACTGAAGTTTCATTTTAAATTATGCCTTTCAGAGACAGCACAATCCGAATCTTTTTATGAAAATATTGTTGTTTTTATTCAGGGGGACCTAATATATATATATATATATATATATATATATATATATACATATATATATTTATTCCCGGTGAAATCTCGACATCAAATTTTGGTTTTAATAGATACTTCCTCTATCATAGTAGTGAAAGTAAAAATAATGATAAAATATTGTCTTACACGAAGAGCGTTTTCAGGATACTAAGGGATATTAAACAATAAACACAAGTGCTTCAGTGGTCATCCAGGAGTTGAGAACAATGAAGCGGCGATGCTTATTCTTCAAGTGGGTGGTGACCTTGCGTTTGTTCACATCCAGCCACTATCGTTGATTGGCGCCTGTTTACGCGCCCATAGAGTAGACAAGGCATGAAAGGAATGAGCATAGGATTGTTTTCTAAGTTTGATAGCGCTCATGTTTGTCTCACCTTTATGCAGTTTGCCCATCATACAGCGAACCAGAATGCGGCTGGGTCGACAGCAAAAATGGACCTATGGGGTTGCTCATTGGAGCCTGTACGGGAGTGATCCGTACGCTGTACGGGGATGGGACAATGAAAATAGACTTACTTCCAGTGGACTATGGTATCAACGCCATGATAGCAGCAGCTTGGCACTTAGCTACATTCAAGTGAGTAAATCATAAACTTTTCATTTCATCTTTTATTTGTTTGTTTTATGTTAGCAATTAAATTGTGTGTTCTATTCAGGTGCGAAACATTTCCATCATTAAGGAAAACATTTCAAATTGTGCGCAATTAAGGTATACGTTTAAACTTCTTAACTACTTTCAATGAGAAAACCAAATACTTTTCGGTACTTTAATGCATTGCCTCCAAGGTCATAAACCAACAGCAGAAGAGATATTATAATAGTTTCATTAAACGTTTTAAATATACACAACATCTGCAACAAAAAAGATAAATCGTACTTTGTTGTTCGCCAGTTTCTAAGAGTACGCTTTTCTAAAATGAATAAATAAATAAATCCAATATCGCCTACAAATAAAAGGGAATTGTTCACGTCGCTATCTCGTATATTACTACAGGGGATTCAGACGTCTACAGTTGCCTCACTGTGATGCTTACGGTGTACCGAATGGAAGATAACCAAATAGTCTGCTGCTCTTCAGATGCAGTGTTGTTTCTGGAACAGATTGCTCTTCAGATTCACTCAATCTTTTGAAACAATGTCTGTTCAGAGGCAGTAACAAAATACCTCTCCATATGCAATGTACCACCTGAAACAGAATGACCTTTCAGTTGCAATGATCTTTCTGGGACAGAATGCCTCTTCAGAAGCAATGTTCTTTCTGAAACAGAATGTCTCTTCATATGCAATATTCTTTCTGGGACAGAATGCCTCTTCATATGCAATATTCTTTCTGGGACAGAATGCCTCTTCATATGCAATATTCTTTCTGGGACAGAATGCCTCTTCATATGCAATATTCTTTCTGGGACAGAATGGCACTTCGAACGCAATGTTCTTTCTGGAACGAATGCCTCTTCAGAAGCAATATTCTTTCTGGAACAGAATCCCTCTTCATATGCAATGTTATTTCTGGAACAGAATACCTCTTCAAACACAATGCTATTTCTGGTTCAGAATACCTGTTCAGAGGCAATGTTATTTCTGGTTCAGAATACCTCTTCATATGCAATATTATTTCTGGAACAGAATACCTCTTCGGACGTAATATTATTTCTGGAACAGAATACCTCTTCGAACGGAATGTTATTTCTGGAACAGAATACCTCTTCAAACGACTTGCTATTTCTGGTTCAGAATACCCCTTCAGACGCAATGTTATTTCCGGTTCAGAATACCTGTTCAGACGCAATGTTATTTCTGGTTCAGAATATCTCTTCGGACGCAATGTTATTTCTGGAACAGAATACCTATTCAGATAGAATGTTCTTTCTGGAACAGAGTGGCTCTTCAGATGAAGCGTTTTTTGTGAAACAGAATGACTGTTCAGATGCGCTGTTCTTTCTGGAACAGAGTGGCTCTTCAGATGCAGTGTTCTGTATGGAACGGAATGCATATCGTAAGTAATTTTAAGTCTCGGGCTTCATAGTTTAACCAACTATTACGTCAATTAATGTATTATAAGTCGCCATTGGGGTATGTCATCTCAATATAATTTGAGATGATCGGGAGTTTACCGGGAAACGTGCGAGTCAGTTGGGGAATGTAATGCTGTGCTGGTATGCTGTCACGGAGCTCAGTAGTTAGAACAACCGGCCAGAGACCGGGAGATCTGCGATTCATTCTCGACTATGGCATTGCATTTTTCAGTCTGACTCTGAGTATAACACTTTTATTAGTAAAATTCAAAATCTATCTGCGACATACGTCGTACCCAGAGTGAGATTCTTTGAAACAAAAATCCTTAATACCATTGTAACGAAATGTTTGATTGGAATTTTCCCATATTTGAATGTTGAGAAAAGAATATAATATACCACAAAGTGAAAAAAAAAACAGACAAAACGCACAGTATGATTATTTTAAGTATTTTTAAAGCTAAACTATGACCTGATTAAAATTCCAATATATAATGTTATTGCACACATTCTCAAGTACCTTGGGAAAAAGTTTGAGACCTTTAGCAGTATTTTTGAGGGAGACGATGCATTTTTAATAGGGAAAGTAACGAAAAAACGGAACTTGAGAAAAATGACTTTAAAGTTTGACATAGTCAGTAAAACAGCTCAATGTTTTAAAAAGCTGTCCAAAACATTAGTTCTAGGAGAATCGAGCATTGCAAATATATACTTAATGGTGAGTTTTTACACCAAAACCCAAAAATCGACATTTTTTTTACTAAAATTGCTAAAAAGAAAAAGCACTTCAGTTTCCGCTTAAGGTGCTGCAACTACGAGATTTGACCAAATATTGTGAAAAATTAAAATATATTTTGTTTCATGATTAAATGATACGAAATTAGACTTCCAGAACCTACTTAAACTACCAATTAACTGAAGCTATAGATAGGTAGTCGCATTTATAGGCAGTCCCAACTTTGAACCTTATTTATTTGCAATTTTTTGCAACACTTTCCTATATCCAAAATGTTTCACAAGTTGCAAATTTTCACTAATTTGTTTAAAGAGTTTGTGCTGCCTCTTAAAAGCACATTAAAGATAATAGTTATGTTATGTTTTCGACATAATGCTCCAATTTTGAAAAAAAAATTAAGTTTTTGAAGACTACGAAAAGTGATAATTTTATCCACAAATAAGGCTAACATAAAATAATACAATATGACAGATCTATTTTAAAACTTCTTTGCTGCAAAACTGGATTTTTGTATATGGATATCTTTAAAAATGTATAACGTGGCTCATGTTATTAGAACAATGAATTTAGATAACCATAATTATTATTTAAATAACCATGTAAGTTATAATTTTGAGACATGGTAAACGTATCATTAATATTGTGTAAACTAGTATAAATTACAATATGATATTTTAGGATAGGTTTCACCCCTACTCTGCGCATACTAGAGGTAGTAACTTGAAACATACAGCTCTTCGTGCCTGCGACAGGAAAGCGGGTGACTTCAGGGTACTGTGGCTTTTCTAAATTTCACAGATGCACCATCTGAATACGAAAGAGCTAAACCATTCGCTGTATTTACTTAGGACTTTGTTTTCAGGCGAATTGATGCGGTTGTATACAACTGTACCACCAGCAGTGACATACACGTGACTTGGAACAAAGTCTTGGATGTAGGCCGTCTTGAGTACAACGAAGCACCCCCAATTAAAATCCTGTGGTATCCTGGAGGTGCAATGAGGAACAACTTTCTCGTGCACCTTTTCTTTTTGGTGTTTACACAACTGCTGCCAGCCCTCGCCCTGGATGCTATTATGTTCCTCACCTTTAGGAAACCATGGTAAGTACAACATTTCCAGATGCTCAAGAGAAAATCTATTTTTACTTTCTCTAGCCCCATATGCACAATGTACATAGGGATAGAGAAGTACTGCATTCCACCCAAAAATTCGATACCGAGATTTCACCGCAAATTCATGTTTTAGGACCCCCTGTATCCAAAAAAAGCATTTTCAGAAAAAGGTCCGTGTGTGTATGTGTGTGTGTGTCCGTGTGTCTGTGAACACGATAGTTCAAAAACGAAAAGTAGCTAAAATACCAAACTTCGTATTTAACATTAGTATCTTCCAGGGATGCGACACAAAGATTTTGAGAAAAATCCTCCCACCCCAAACTACACTTTACATGGAACTTTTTTCGAAAATTTTGATTTTCTTAAAAATGGCTCTAATGATTTTGATTAAAATATCATATATTATAGATATTTATCTAACAAATAAAATGTATGTCTTGAATTTTCTGGGAATAGCTTCTGAAGACCTGTTTATTCTGGATGAATTTTGCTTAATTTGGCATAACTAGTAGACCGTAAGAGATAGACAAAAACTTACGAAACAAAAAATGTAGGTCTTGTTAAAATACACAAGTTATGTCGTATACATTTTTCTCGTGGAGCTTACCGTTTTCGAGGTATTCATTGTTATTAGTTTCAGTTGTGAAGTACTTATACTTTTCTCAGTAGGGAGTGTCCGTTTTTCTTTTGTTCTACTCCTGGCCAAGAAAAGTAGCGATTTGAAATGACAATCGCATAACGACAGCTTTTAAAACATTTGACTATTGGTTTAGCCTAGTGTATTCCCTTATTTTCTCCCTACTTATACGGAACTAAATAGTAAGAACATTGTGCTAATGAGTACCACGATTAGCAAGGTGCAGAAAGAAGAACAATCTTATGTATGAAGTTTGTAGAACAGCCAGAGAAAGTCATGTGAGTGTAACACATAAGATTTTTTGTAAATAAGATGCAGACCTCTAGCCACATTGAGATGCAGTTATACGGATACAACCACCTATTTCCCTCTCTTCGTCCATTATTACTTTCTCTACACGCACTACGTATATAGTGTAAAGAGGAAGTATTGTATTTCACCCAGAAATTCGATACCGAGATTTCATCAGAAATACGTGTTTTGAAACCCCCTGAATAAAATATTTTAGAAACTTGTCCGTGTGTGTGTGTATCTATGGGCAGCATAGCTCAACATTGTTACATATTTAAGTTCATCATCTTCCAAGAATATGACACAAAGATTTTCAAGAAAATCCCCCTATTCCCAGCTATTCTTTACAAAGAAAATTTTGATTTTGATTTTCGCAAAAATATCTGAAACGATTTTGATTAAAATTCCGCATATTCAGGATATTTACATGAAAATAAAATGCATATATTGAATTTTCTGGGAATGGCCTTTGAAGTACCTACTCTTCATTCCAGATGACTTTTGCATAACTGGTAAACCGTAAGAGATAGACGAAAACGTGCCACAAAACACGTAGATCTCGTTAAAACACAATTTGTGTCATACATATTTTTTTTCGTGAAGTGCTGAGATATCCCCTGTTATTGGTTTCAGTTTTAAAATACTTAAACTTTTCTTATACGGGAACTTGTCAACTCCTGACCATGCAAGGTAACGAATTTCAATCCTATAGCAACCAGCTTTAAAAATATTTGACTATCGCTTTAGTCTAATGTATTTCCTTGTTTCTTTTATTCTTATAAGGAAGAAAATAATAAGACAATTTCGCTAATGTTCATCTTGATTGGCATAACGTAGATGGAAGAATAAGGTTTTTAAGAATAATTTATCACAGCGATGTAGAGAAGGTCATATGAATGGAACACATGAGTTTTTTTGCTTTTTACTCACAATTGCCTTTCGTGAATACGTAAGGATCGTGAAATGAGTCATGGCAGTCGCACTACAAGTATAGCTTGGCTAGATAATTAAAAATATTACCGTATTTAGGTCCGTGTAGCTTACGCCTTCAACTGCTTCCCCTATTCCTGCTTTAGCCAACTACGGTTCGGAGATGGTAGAAAAGGAGGGGATGGAGGGAAAGTTTGGCATTACTGCTCTATCATTATTATTATAATACGCGCGTGCATTCTGCATGTAGGATGAAAAAAGTATTTGTTTTCTTTTTTACTTTCTCTACACGTACTATGTGCATAGTGTATAGAGAAGGTATTGTATTGCACCCAAAATTTGGTACCGAGATTTCACCGGAAATATATGTTTCTATAACCTCTGAATTAAAAAAGAAAACATTTTTCGAAAAAATTCCGTGTGTGTATGTGTGTGTGTGTGAGTGGACAGCATAGCTAAAAAACGAAAAGTTAAATATCAAACTTGATATTTAACTTGATATCAACCAAGGATGTGACATGAAGATTTTCAACTACCCTTTCTATGGAAAAATTTTCAAAAATGTTATTTTTCTGAAGAACAGTTCTAACGATTTTGATTAAAATATCGTATATTAAAGATATTTACATAACAAATAAAATGCATATCTTAAATTTTCCAGGAACAGCTTCTTAAAACATATTTATTCCAGATTAATTTTGCTAAATTTTGCATAACTAGTAAACTATAAAACAAAATGTAGATCTCATTAAAACACATTTATGTCATAACATTTTTTTTTTTTTTTTTTTTGTGGAGCCGATCGTTTCTGAGATATTCCTGTTATTGGTTTCAGCTTTAAAATACTTACACTTTTCTCATACGGGAATTTGTCAGTTCTTGTCCATACAAACAAAGGAACTTCAGTCACATAGCAACCAGCTTTTGACTATCACTTTCACTTATGGTACCCCCTTATTTCCCTTCTACTTGCATGGAAATAAGTAATAAGAGCATTTCTGCTCATTTTCTATCAATTAGCATTAAGTAAATAGAAGAATAAGCGATTTAACAATAATTTGTTGTTGAAATGAATAGAAAGGCATGTGAATAGAACACAGTTTTTTAAGAATAGTTTGTTGAAACATGGATAGAGAACGTTATGTGAAGTGAACAACAGAAATGTTTTCGAGATTTGGCAACTCTTTTAATTTATGCCTTTCTTTTTCACACAGGGTTACACTGAACACAGCAAAAACTTGTTCACAAAATATGATGAAGGTTACAGACAGGAAAAAAAAAATCCATAGAATGGTTCAACTGTATAAGCCCAAGCTTATTTGTCCATTTTTGTTGATTATTCTTTTAATCGTAGTGTAACTAACGGTATGTTGTTATCTTCGGTTTGTATGTTCTATTTTATAGTTTTTTTTTTCTTTTCCGTTCTTCAGTTTATGAGATAAAAGGAAAAGGAAATAAATAGACGGAAACGCACCGCAAAAGCGTTGAGTACTTGCAGAAGAGATTTGCAGTGTTCGAACTCGTGGGCTACCGGTACAAAACATCTCTCCCGATTCTTGGCGGAGATGAACGAAAGGAGAAGAAAGCACTAATCAGTGAAAGTTGCATGAACCTGCAAGGAGGTTGAACTCAGGAACTAAAATTCACTTTAATACCGCGACATTACGTGAACACCGTTTCGTCATATAATACTTCTCATTTTCCTGACTGCTCGATGATAGTTCCTTTGTATACTTTTAAGGATGTCTAAGAATTCCTGCAACGAAATGCGTGATAAAATCCCTTCTGAAAATGCTTGTTTCGGTTAACATAAAGGAGGTAGAAGAATCAGTTCTTATTTTTTCCAACATGTAGGTAGAGTAGGTACTGCATTCCACAGCAAATTCTATATTTGGATTTTACCAGAAATACTGTCTGAGAAACCTAGAATTTAAGAAAAAGTTTAATAAAAATCTGATGTGTTCCATTCGCATGACTTTCTCTATATCACTGCAACAAATTATTCTATTTACTTATTCTAATCGACAAAAAATTAGCAGAAATAGTCTTATTACTTGCTTCCTTGTTAGTAGAAACGAACTAAGGGAGTAGCATAGGTTAAAGTGATAGTCAAAACCTGGTTGCTATGTGACTGACGTTCCTTTGTTTGTATGCACACGAGTTCACAAAGTCCTGTTTGAGAAAAGTATAAGTTTTTTATAGCTGAAACAAAAAACAAGGAATATCTCAAAAAAAATCAACTCCAGGAAAAAAATATATATTAACATAAATTGTGTGTTTTAAAGTGCTCTACATTGTTGTGTGGTAAGCTTTTGTCCATCTCTTACGCTTTAGCAGTTATACAAGATTCCGTAAAATTGACCCAGAATAAAGTAGTCTTCAGAGGCTATTCCCAGAAATTTCAAAATATACATTTTATTTGTCAGGTAAATGAATATCTTTAATATACGATATTTTAATCAAAATCGTTAGAGCCATTTTTTAGAAAATCAAAATTTTCGAAAAAAGTTCCATGTAAAGGGTAGTTTGGGGTGGGGTTTTTTCTCAAAATCTTCGTGTCGCATCCGTGGAAGATACTAAACTTAAATACCAAGTTTGGTATTTTACCGACTTTTCGTTTTTGAGATATCGTGTACACGGACACACACGGACCTTTTTCTGAAAATACTATTTTTTGATACAGGGGACCCTAAAACATATATTTCCGGTGAAATCTCGGTATCGAATTTTTTGGTGGAGTGCAATACCTTCTCTATACACTATGTACATAATACGTATAGAGAAAGTAAAAAGCATTTTCAGATAAGGTCCGTACGTGTCCAGCATAACTCAAAACGAAAACTCGGTTGCGTACCAAATCTGAATTAAATAAAATGTTGGATAATATATTGTAAAGAATACTTTAGTGCGTGTTTGTGATTCCATATTATTGTAAATACTAATGGTAAATTTATTGGCCGCACCGTCGCCGAGTGGTTAGACCACTCGCATCACACCTAGACGACATGTGAGATTTGTGGTGGACAAAGCGGCACAGGGGCGGGTTTTCTCCGGGTTTTCCGGTTTCCCCCGCCATCGCATTCCACCGGGGCTCCATCATCATCCCATGTATCACCGGTGTCATCGCCTGCGGTGTCACAAGTAGTAAAAGTGGGTGTTAAACACTACCAAAAAAAAAAAATAAACTTATTGGTGATACTGATTAGATAGCTAATGAATTTTCGTTTTGAGTTATTTATATATAAATATATACGTTTGGAACATTCCAAGTATGTGATACGAAGATTTTGAACAAAATCACACACTCCAAACTACTTCTTAGATGTTTTCGTATTTAGACATTTTGATTTCCCCAAAAATAGCTATTTATTAAAATACTACATGTTTAAGACATGTTCAAGACAAATAAAATGAAAACTTTAATTTTCTGGAAATATCCTCTGAAGTCCTCTTCATTATGAATGACTTTTACATAATTCGAAACTTATATGACATAGACAATAAAGATTTCATTAGATCACACACTTTGTGTCAAATCTGTCTGTCTGTCTGTCTGTCTGTCTGTCTGTCTGTCTGCCTCTTGTATATTCCTTTCCTGAAAACAATTGTTTTGCTAATTTACTTGTTTCAATACTGATTAATTAAAATAAAAACACGACTCGCACAGAAGAGTTGGCAACATGTAGTTAAAGTTCAGTGTTTGAGTTTTCAGCCTTCAGGTTACTTAAGCTCATTTTTTGTATTTTAAAAAATAAAACGCCAGATCAAAAATGGATGCTGTTTAGTAAAGAAATATCTGTACTTTCAATTAATTTGCCTTAATTTTCTGTGTAGTATGAATTTTTATGCATAATTAATTATTATTTTTGGGATTTTTAACTTTATTTTCAAAATTTTCGTTTGTTTTTAATTTTTTAAAAATATTGAAGACATGTCTCTGGCATGTAATGTATGTTATACAGGAGACAAAAGGATCTACTAACAATGAAAAAAAATGCAGCTCTCTACGTCATTTGGTGCCCATTTTATTACTAATAATTTAAAACCCTGCATTCTCCTCTAAAATTGCTTGGCAGTTTTCAGACAGCATTGGCTATTTTGGCTGGCAGTAAAAGGGTTAACTAGAGAAGAACTTAGGTGTTGAAAGTTCCGACATTAATGTTAATAGTTCACAGTATATACTCGTACAATAAACAGTACACTATGCTTTGGTGACCGCTTGCGATATCCTTTCTCTTACCACTGACCACTCTCCCACCACTAACAAAACCTATCGATGCGCATGCGTGCCTGATGTCACTTGGACATTAGTTGCGCCCACAACGTTCTGCGCAGCTTTTTCATTACTCTGATATGATATAGAAGAAAACATTTGATTATTCCATTCCCATGAATTTCTCTACATGTTCCGCAAACAAACTACTCTTATAAGGGAGTAAAGGCGGGGTATAAATGGAAAAAATGGCCGATGTGTTACATTCACATGACCTTCTCTACCTATTCTATAATAAACTATTCTTACGAAAGTTTATTCTGCTATCTACTTCTGTTAATCAAACATTAGCAGAAATGGCCTTATTAATTCCTTATACAAATTAAGGGGAGTAAGCAAATGCACTAGGATGAAACAATAGTCAAATATTTTAAAAACTCAATTGAAATTCGGTTCTCCTTTGTATTTCCGGGGGTATATTAAGAGAGATATGAAACGAAATTTGACTCCCACTTGAGAAAAGTTAAGAAGTTAAAATTTGAACCAATAAAAAGGAATAACTTGGAAACGGTTAATTCTACACACACAAAAATCGGATGTGTTCCATACTCTAGCTGTTGCACAAACACAGTCATCTTATTAAAGATTATTCTTCTATCTACGTCATGCAAATCTAGATAAACTTTAGCAGAATTGGTCTTATTATTTGCTTCCTTGTTAGTAGAAAGGAAACAAGGGAATGCACTAGGCAAAAGCGACAGAAAAATCCTTTAAAAGCTGGTCGCTATGTGAAATGAAGTTCGGTTCGCTTTGCACTGTCCTATTTGAGAAAAAGTTATTTTAAAACTGAAACCAACAACAATAAATATCTCGAAAACGATCAACTCTACAAGAAAAAGCGCATTTGAAGAATAGTATGTATTTTAACATCTACATTATGTGTATAGTAAGTTTTTGTCTATCTCTTACGGTTTAAACGTTGTGTAACATTATGCAAAATGCAAACAGAATAAATAGCTCCTTAGAGGATATTCCCAGATAATTCAAAATATACATTTTATTTGTGATATGAATGAATAGCTTTAATATACGATATTTCAATCAAAATCGTTGGTCATGTTTTACAAAATTAAACTTTTGGAAAAATGTTCCATAAAAGGGGTAGTTGGGGATGATGGGATTTTAATGAAAATCTTGAAAGAACTTAAATACCAAGTTTGTTATTTAACCGAATTTTAGTTTTTGAGCTCTGCTGTCCACACACTCACACACATATACACATACGGATCTTTTTCTAAAAATGCTTTTTTCGTACTCTGGGGGGGGGGCTGAAAACATATATTTCCGGTGAAATATGGGTATCGAATTTTTGAGTGGCATACTAGCTTCTCTAGCCACTATGTACATTGTACAAACGGGCTAGAGAAAGTAAAAATGAATTAGACATAAATTATGTGCTTTAATGAAATCTATGTCGTCCAGCGTGATCTGGGGGTAATATGCTAGCCTATAGTCCCCAATGCGTGGCTTCAAACCCGCCGGAGAGCGATGGGTTTTTTCGGCCTAAATCTTAACAAGGCTTTCTTCGGAAGGAAAGTTGGTCCCGTATCGCAGATTGCACGTAAAATATGGAATGGAACGCTGAGAACCATACAATTTAAAGAACCTTCATAAATAACACTCAATTTAATGAAATCTATATTTTTTGTGTAGTAAGTTTTCATCTATTTTTTAAGGTTTACGAGTTATGTAAAAATCATCCAGAATAAGGAGGCCTTTGGAGGCTATTCCCTAAAAATTTAAGCTATAAATTTCGTTTGCCATAAAAATATCTTAAACATGTGGTATTATAATCAAAATCATTGGTTCCATTTTTGAAAAAAATCAAAATTTTATAAAAATGTTGCATGTAAAGGGTAGTAGGGAAGTGTTTGCTTTGGATTCAGGCGGGGCGACAAAAATCGAAATTTTAGGTGAAATCTCGGTATTGACATTTTAGTGGAATACAATACCTTCTCTAACTACTATTGTGGATTAAATATGCGTGCTAGAGAAAGTAAAAGTTAGAAAGTAATCCAATAAAGAATTCAGATACGCTTTGTCATCGGCTGTGACTCCGACTACCCGTTAAGTGTTGTAACATTCCCCGTATTCTGATAACACATGCTTGCAACGAACAAAACCCAAGTTAAAGGTTACAGTCAGCAAAGCCCTTAAACGAAAATGTCAATGGCAACTACGTCGTCAGAGGAAACTCTCCCAAGAATGGTATACTCTCGTCAAAGAGACACAACCGTGTTGTCAATTCGGTGATAATGAAAGTTCCCAAAAGCCACATAAAAAGTCGCCATTTTAACAAAATACACCAAATTTGAAACAAGTATAAAAATAAATTACCAAATATCGCTTAAAAGTTGTTATTATTATTATATTTAAATCAAAACGATAATGATAATAAGATACCACCTAAAAATAAAGTCGTTTTACACTCTCTATACGTACTATCTACATAGTGTATAGAGAAAGTATTGTATTCTACCCAAAAATTCCATACCGAGATTTCACCGGAAATATATATTTTGAATCCATAAAGAACATTTTTAAAAACATGTCCGTGTGTGTGTGTGTGTGTGTGTGTGTCTGTGGGCAGCATAGCTCAAAAACGAAAAGTCCGTTAAATACCAAACTTGGTATTTAAGTTCAATATCTCCCAAGGATGCAACACGAAGGTTTTCAAGAAAATCCCTTTCGAAAACTTTTATTTTCTCAAAAATGGCTCTAACGATTTTGATTAAAATGTCGTATTTTAAGATATTTATATGACAAATAAAATGTATATCTTGAATTTTCTGGGAATAGCCTCTGAAGACATCTTTATCCTGGATGAATTTTGCGGAATTTTGCATAACTGCAAAACCGTAAGTGATAGACAAAATTTACTCAATAAAAGTGCAGAGCTCGTTAAAACACACAATTTGTGTTTATACGTTTTCTTTGTGGGATTGACCATTTTGGAGATATTTCTTGGTATTTGTTTCAGATTCAAAATTCTCACATGGAAATTTGTAAACTCCTGGTCATGCGCAGAAACGGATTTAAACCACATGGCAGCCAGCTTTTAAAATATTTGACTATCGGTTTAGACTGGTGTATTCTGTTATCTCTCTTTTCCAAACAAGAAAGCAAATGAGACAATTTCTGCTAATGTTTATCTCGATTACCATTTAGTAGATAGAAGAATAAGCTTTTTAACAATAATTTGTTAAGTCGTAGAGAAAGCCATGTGAAGGTACATATAAGATTTTTTAAAACTTACATTTACATTAAGTCCTCATCCTAACTTCCACATTCCCCCATTGTTGAAGACGTTTGACTAGGTCCGGCTGCTCCATTGTCTGGTGTAACTTGTAATTGTACCAATCAACTTTAACACGGAGTCAGGAGGTTCACATGAATAGCAATACTTTCCTATGCGCTTTAGTCCACTTCTTAAAATAAGGATCGAGTTGAGAGTACATGTCTATATTCATTCTATAGCAACATGCAGCAATAAAAACCACATATAACATCCAACAACCTCAACAAATCTCACTAGCCACCGCAATAGCACTCTTCAAGACAGTCATAGCACCAATTGCAACCTACAGGATCAACACCATCTGGGACAAACTCACAATCACCAACCTATCAGCAATTGAGAGTCAAAGCCTTGAGACCGTTAATTAGTTTCTCTATAAAACTATTGTTAGTTATTAATTATTTAGTACTAAAGATTACAAATGTTCATTAACGTATGTATTTAACAGAGTAAATTCAGCTTGGAGTAGAAATAGAAAGCTGACGCCAAGATAGGAGTATGGTGTGGGAAGCGCTTTGTTAGAAAGGTTTCTTTTGTCCAGTCACGTACTACCGGGTCACGCCGGGGGTAAACCTTAAAATTCGGAAGAGAGTAATTTTCCATTGTACAACACGTGTCACGTGAGTGTAGCGGTGTACCCTAGGTTGAGAAAATTGAATTTTGGGTAATATTTAGTCAATTGCGTGGCCTTTCTGTCCAATCAGAAAGAAGCCGCCATGACGGTATTTTTAGCATATAAAGAGCCCAAGAAGCCGGTCCCCATGGCCGCGCTCGGCAAGGCGTTTCGCTTTGGTGCTTCGTAGCGCAGGGGATCGTGGGTTCGAGTCCCGCCTTGGGCATGGGTGTTATATGATTGTGTATATGTGTGTGTGTAAAAAGAAGAAAACAGAAATTCAGTAATCATACAGCAAACAAAAGTAAAAATAATAATTAGGTAAATAAAAGTAGGGTATGCAGCGCCGGAGTCCCGACCAGACTCCGGAACTGTATTTAAAAAAAAGAAGGCACATCGGGGCTGTCTGTCGCCGTCTGTTAACTGTCTGTTGCTGTCATGCTATCGGTTGTCAGTCTGAACGTCACTTCTTCGTACAAAGTTGGTAACTTGTAACAAAACTTAGTAGTTTCCAGCGCTCTAAGTGTATTTAAAGTCAGTGACGTGTATTAAATTATATTGTGTGAAGCAGAATCAAGGAAGAAGTAAATATAATTACGTGTAATTAACCAAGTATTAAAGTTCCTAACAAGTGTTTACGTTAGCAGAACTGTAACGCAAACTGCTTATCTCCTAGTAAAAAAATAAATTCCAGGAAAGTTACACACGTCTTCATTATTATAAGATCACTCCCTTAACTACCCCCATTAGTTGCACCACCCCGAGAGAGTCAATTATTGTGCAGACTGGGTAACGCCGAGGCAAAGTCACCGGTAGTGGATTTACATCAACAGGTACGTGGGTCTACTCATGGGTAGTGGAGTGAGTCTTGCCAACATCACCAATCTGGGCTCGAAGCCGAGAACGCAGCATCTGATGCTTTGAATGTGGTGATCAGGAGAATACGACACAATAATAAGGCCACCGCATATAGCACCCAAAGTATAAGCACACCGGAGCCTGTTACCTAAAACGGATCCTAGGAATAGGGAAGTCGGCACCATCAAGGCTAACATACGCCAAAACATACCAGCCAAAAGAACCTTTTATCGAGGACATCAGAGCACAATTTTGGCTACTGAATGCCTATGAAAAGACACCACATCTACTAAATAAGAAAAATAACGTCATATGGCCCGATTTCGGCACAACAGATACCATAACAACAGAAGACTGTAAACAGCCAAATTACGAACTCCGACACATAGTGACAAGATATGCAACGCACGGTTTTCACCACAAACTATGCCGCAACGAAAGATTCCACCAAACACTGTGAGAGATACCATTTTCAAAACTGCAAAGAAAGGACAATCTCAATAATAGACTAGGACGAGAATAAACTATAGATCATATGCACATCGTGCATTTTCTTTGTTTAATATTCATCCTATTACACACTTTTGATTTCACTATGCTCATTTGACTGAAAACCCTCTCCATTTCTGCATATGAATGAGGGACACTTAACATTTTAATTGCGAGACACCATAACCCTTGAAAGGAATTCGTCCCTTTTGAATCCTTATAAGCACCTACTTCAGCCCAAAAATCCATTGTATTACCAGTTTTGCGCCATTTTATGAAACTAATATTCCGCCAATTTCTCCGTATCCCTTTCTACATTATTGCAAAATTATTATAGCAATACTGAATAGATATAGAATAAGTGTATTCAATTGAGAGTTCATAATTGTATTGAAAAATCTTCAACATTTACCAATATATCCAAGCAGATCCCAAAAAAGTCGCCAATTCCAAACATGAATTTTTGTTGCTGTTGTGCTTCTCAAATACCCCAGATTTAGCTATTTTTCCCCCAAATTGGCAACAAACCCATATGAAGTTGCACCTCACGACACTGATCGAACCTGCCTGAACCTGAAGAAACGACCATGACGCACGGACGGCGAGGAAAAAAGCACATACTATGAGGGCACATTTTCTTAGGGGCTGGGCCCCTTGGTCTTCATTCGGTAGATTTTGCGCAATTTAAAAAATAAAACTAATTGAGTTTTATTTATAGACCTTTTTAGGTTCTCCGCGCCCTATTCTATATTGATCTATATTGATTGTTCAGAGACCTCTTTATCAGGTTTGAGGTTCTTTTACGTGCCGTAAATCTACGATACGGGGTCATCGGCTTTATGTACCTACTTCCCTTTCGAAGGAAGCCAGGCAGCCATTCGGAGCATTAAGCAAATGATTCATAGGAAAAAAATATGTGTTCCATTTACATAACGTTCTCTAGCTGTTCCCAATATAAACTATTCTTACAAAAACTGTTCCTTTATCTAATCATATTAATTGTATGTATGTATTTATTTATTCCCTGTGATTGGGTACTATCCGGTGGCAGAGTTATCGAGATAAATATTAGCATAATTGATCTTAATACTTGCTTCCTTTTAAGTAGGAGGAAAATAAGGGAATACGTTAGCCTAAGGCCTTAGCCAAATCCTTTAAAAGCTCGTCGCTATGTGATACAATTGAGGTTCAGTTCGCTTTGTATGGTCCCGTTTGAGAAATGTATAAGTGTTTAAAGCAAAAATTATTACTTACATCTCAGAAACGGGCACTTCTACAACAACAACTACAAAAAAGCGTATATGACATAAATTATGTGTTTCAACCCTTCATCACATGGAATGGCGTTGCAAATATGCAATAAAAATGATTAATCAAAGTTTTTAGTATTTTTAGTAGACTTTTTTATTCTAATTTCGTATGACACTAACTTCAGCAATAAAATTAGGCTAGTTATATGCAATGCTGTCCACAAACATACACGGGCCTGTTTCCAAAAATATTTTTTCGGATTCAGGGACTTCAAAACATATATTACTGGTGAAATCTCGACATGGAATATTTGGATGTAACACAATATCTTCTCTATCCGCCATGTATATTGTATATACGGGCTAGAGAAAAATAACAGCATACAAATAGCTGCATCCCAATCTATGAATAAGGAAGCTGGACACGGAAGATAAGAACATATAAATGCTACAAGCATCCGAAAATCTAGGGGAAAACACCACGAGACCCTTTAAAATTGAGACGTCCTACAGGTTACTCCAGTTACTGTTTAGTACTCGAGTCGGGCAAGTATGACCCGATCTGATCCGATCGGGCCCGATCGGTATTTCCCTTATATTCTTTGACAGGTAGCATTTTAAAAAATCTTATGTGTACCATTCACATGACTTTCTCTACATCTCTGCAACAAATTATTCTTAAAAAAGCTTATACTTCTGTTTACTTCATGCTAATCAGAAAAAGAAAAAGAAAATTACAGAAATAGCCTTATTACTTGCTTCCTTGTAAGTAGAAGCGAAATAAGAGCGTACAATAGGTTAAAGTGATAGTCAAAAGCTGGTTGCTATGTCACTGAAGTTCCTTTGTTTGTATGGACAGCAGTTGACAAATTCCTGTATGAGAACAGTATGTTTTTCTAAGCAGAAATCAAAAACAAGGAATGTCTAAAAAACGATGAACTCCACGAAAAAAATGTATAATACATAAATTGTGTATTTTAACATGCTCTACGTTTTTCGTGTAGTAAGTTTTTGTCCGCCCCTTGCGGTTTAGTAGTCATTCAAAATTCCGTAAAATTCATCCAGAATAAAGTACTCTTCAGAGGCTATTCCAGAAAATTCAAGATATACATTTTATTTGTCAGGTAAATATCTTTAATGTACGAAATTTTAATCAAAATCATTAGAACAATTTTTGAGAAAATCAAAATTTTCGAAAAAAGTTCCATGTAAAGGGTAGTTAGGGGTGAGGGGATTTTTCTCAAAATCTTTGTGTCGCATCCCTGGAAGATACTAAACTTAAATACCAAGTTTAGTATTTTACCGACTTTTCATTTTTGAGTTATCGTGTTCACAGACACACACACACGCACGGACAAACACACACACGCACTCACACATACACACACACGGACGGACCTTTTTCCGAAAACGCTTTTTTTTTTAGATAAAAGGGACACTAAAACATATATTTCCGGTGAAATCTCGGTATCGAATTTTTGGGTGGAGCGTAATACCTTCTCTATACACTATGTACATAGTGCGTATAGAGAAAGTAAAAATCTGATGTATTCCATTCACATAGCTTTCTCTACATCTCTGCAACAGATTATTGTTAAAAGCTTATGCTTCTATTTACTTCATGCTAACTGAGAAAAAATTAGCAGAAATAGTCTTATTACTTGCTTCCTTGTATGTAGAAGTGAAATAAGGGAGTACTAGGTTAAAGTGATAGTCCAAAGCTAGTTCTTATGTGACTGAAGTTCCTTTGTTTGTATGGATAGCAGTTGACAAATTCCTGTATGTTTTTTAAAGCTGAAACCAAAAACAAGGAATATCGCCAAAACGATCAACTCCACGAAAAAAATGTATATTGTATAAATTGTGTGTTTTAATGTGCTCTACAGTTTTTGTGTGGTAAGCTTTTGTCTTTCTCTTACGGTTTAGCAGTTATGCAAAATTCCGTAAAATTCATCGAGAATAAAGTAGTCTTCAGAGACTATTCCCAGAAAATTCAAGATATATTATTTGTAAGGTAAATATCTTTAATATACGATATTTTAATCAAAATCATTAGAGCCATTTTTGAGAAATCAAAATGTTCGAAAAAATTTCCTTGTAAAGGGTAATTGGGGTGGGGGGATTTTCTTGAAAATCTTCGTGTCGCATCTTTGCAAGATACCAAGCTTAAATACCAAGTTTGGTATTTAACGGTCTTTTTGTTTTTAAGCTGTGCTGTCCTCACACACACACACACACACACACACACACATGTACATACACACATGCATATGTACATACACACGCATGCACATACGCATAATGCAGATTTGCAGAAATGCTTTTTTTTTGGATTCAGGGGGACTCAAAACATGTATTTCCGGTGAAATCTCGGTATCGAATTTTGGGTGCATTACAATACCTTCTCTATACACTATATACATAGTATGTGTAGAGAAAGTAAAATTATCAGTGGTGTACATTTTTTGCTTTCTACACATACTATGTATACATAGTGAATAGAGGAGATATTTTATTTTACCAAAAAATTCCATCCCAAGACTTCACCCGAAATATATGTTTTGAGACCCTCTGGGAACAAAAAAAATTTTTTTTAGAAAAAGGTCCGTGTGTATGAGTGTGTGTGTGTGTATAACATCTCAAACACGAAAAGTCCGTAAAAATACCAAACTTGATATTTGTATCTACCAAGGATGCGATGCGAAGATTTACAAGTAAATCTCCCCACCCCCAACTATCCTTTACACGAAACATTTTGATTTTCTCAAAAATGACTAACGATTTTGATTAGAATCGCTTATGTTTAAGATATTTACATGACAAATAAAATGCGTATCTTCAGTTTTCTGGGAATAGCCTCTGAAGACCTCTTCATTCTGGAAGACTTTGTATAACTTTGTATAACTGGTAAATCGTAAGAGATAGACAAAAGCTTATCACATAAAAAAAGTGTAGCTCTCGTTAAAACACACAATTTATATCCTATACTTTTTTTAGAGTTAGCTGTCTTAGAGATATTCTGAGTTGTTCGTTTCAGTTTTAGATGCTTTATTCAAGCAAAGATTCAATTATTTTACACAGCGACCGGCTTCTAAACGATTTGGCTAGCGCTTTAGCATGTGCATTCGCTTATTTCCTTTCTATTTGCCAAGAAGCAAGTAATAAGGCCAATTCGCTAATGTTTATCTTTATAAGTATGATACGAATAAAATAATGATCGTTTGAAAGAAAAGTGTATTTGTGGAACAAATAGAGAAAATCACGTGAATGGAACAAATCAGGTGACGTGACGAAACTAAATGGAGCATAAACATTCAAATTAACCTACTACTTGTATTGTAAATGTGTATAAATTACTAAATTTGTTTGCACATATATATATAAATCGCAAAATGATGTAACTTAATGAACAACTTTTTTTTAATTTCATTTATATATAATAATAAAGTCATATTGGGAGCTTTGCATTAGAAACAACTCGTTTTATTTTCCTCAAACACACACATATTCACTCACAAATACATAGTTCCAGGCTTTGTGGGGAATAGAGAATTCTGGTTAAAGAAAAATTACCCGCCCCAGCCGGGAATAGAACCCGTAACCACGGAGGCAGTCCACAAAGAGTATGCCTGAATTTTATAGGAAAATTTTTGTGTGGTGAACTGGAGACTAGCTAGACAATTGGTCCTAGATAGAAAAGATGACAATTCACATAATAAACACTATTATTATATAAAAATGTTTCATTGTTATGAAATCAGTAGAAAATAGACATAAGTAATAGACTTAATGGGTATTGTAATATGATATTGTGTTAAGAGTTGTGTAAAATCCGTATATAATAATGCTGACCATTAAACTGCATTCCAGCTGCAATTTAGATATGAACAATATAATATGAATAAATTGTATATACACCAAGAATTAAATACCGATAAAAAGACAATTTCTCCTAAATTAATAATAAATCATTTACTCAATACTCAAACAGTAGTCAGTAAAAGCTACATATTTCAGTAATTTGCATTTTCTCCTACCAGGATTTTTAACATAAACTTTTATTCTTGCCATGTAATATGTTTTAAAAACTTATAAACAAAGCCAGCAGCAAATATAAAGAAAAATACAATTATTCACAAAAGATGCTGTATCGAATGGTGGAGAATGGAAGAAGTTATGGAAATGTGGATGAATGAATGTTATAAAAATGGTTAAGATGGTTGTAAATGCAAAGGGAACTAGAAAGGTATTTCTATGGTGCAGGGTATTTCTAAATGGTCGAACGAAGATTTTTGTTTATCACACTTTGATTGGAATTTTCCAACAAAATACAAAAGTTGTACTTCAACGTGTGCCTTTCAAATTAATTTTAATGGATCAGAATGGAATTCTTATCATATGTTTGACAATGTAGAAGAAAAACTGTGTATCAGGTTTTGATACTTTATTCAATTGACTTAACATTAATTTGTATGCTAAAACTTTAGGAAAAATTCATTTTATTTTGTTTAATGAAAAAGTAATCATAAATATTTTTTTAATGTCATCATAGATTTATTACCGATTACCTCTATTATGAACACACAGATTCTCAATGTCCTAATTAAAATATTAATTTTAAAAGATATACTCCAAATTTATACCAAATTTTAAATATTGAAATTCATATTTTGGAATATAATGAATCAAAGGCTTTGAAAATCAATCATTTTCTTTATCACCAGTTACCTCTATTATGAACACACAGAATCTCAATGACCTAGTTAAAATATTAATTTTGAGAGCTATACTCCAGTTTATAACAATTTTAAGTATTAAAATTCACATTTTGAAGTTTAATGAATCAAAGGCTTTGAAAATCTATCATGCAATGCTTAGTATAATATAAGTAATTTTCTTTAAATTTAATAAAGTTATGTTTCGTAGAGAATTATGAATCTGTATTAGAGTGATCTTAATATTGGTGAGAAATATTGTAAATAAAGAAAAGAACGACAGGATATTTTTGCAAGTAGTTGATAACACAAATGAACTCGTTCTTCCACAGTTTCCTGAGACTACAGAAGCGAATATACGTAGCAGGGCGGGCTCTTGAATATTTCGTGACACACGAATGGACATTCAAGAATGCCAATATGCGAGAAGTCATCAAGGACATGAATGCCGAAGATAAGAAAACGTTCAATTTCGATGCAACCACACTAGACTTCAAACACTACATGAAATGCTTCGTTCACGGGGGCAGACGGTTCGTCCTCAAATTAGACGAATCCTCCATTCCCGAGGGGAAGAAGAAACTACGCAGGTAAGCAAAGTTTAATAAGAATAGATGCATTAAAATCCGTTATACAGGGTGTTCAACAAATCACGCACCCATTGTACCGCGTTAATTTTGGTTTCTCTACTCCGTATAGGAGTAGAGGACGTATTGTATGCCACCCAAAAATTCTATACCGAAATTTCTCGGAAATGTATTTTTGAGCCCCTTGAATCGCCCCCCCCCCCGCAAAGCATTTTAGAAAAATTCCTGTGAGCTTGTTTATATGTCTGTGAACAACATAACTATAACAACAATATATTGTATTTAAAATTAGTATTTACATTCAGTACCTTACAGGAATGCAACTCAAGTATTTTCAAGAAAAACTCTCTGCTCCACACATTATATGGGACATTTTACAAGGCTTCTGGTTTTGTGAGAAATGCCTGTAAAGATTTTGATTAAAATATCACACAATAAAAATATTTACATGAAAATAAGTATGTCTTGAATGTTTATAGGACCAGCTTATGAGTGCTCTTCTTTCAGAAGCAAATCTTACATAGCTGGCAAATATTAAACGATAAACGAAAACGTGATGCATAAACAAATTTAAATATCTTCAAAACATGCAATTTATTTCAAACATTTTAGTGGCATTAGCCATTTTCGGAATATACCTACGTTATTAACTGTACCAACTGATCAATACTTATTCTTCTCAGGGTCTCATCAATTTTCAGTTGTTCCTTGCAATGCCATGGGAACAGTCATCGTTTTAAGGTCAGGCGATAGGGCCCAGTTCTATAGCATTTACTATCGGTATTTACTTTGTATTCATAAGGAAATGTGTAATGCAGCAATTTCTGGAATTTTTTCGTTGGTTATAATAGTCACCCTTTGTTGCCTAAGAGTACCGTGCTAGTTTCTGGTTGCCAAGGTCGATGTGTTTTTGTTTTCGATTTTTTCGGGTAGATTTAGCATGACATTCTTAGTAGGGAAGTAAAGCCGTTGGTCCCGTGTCGTGGATTCATGCACATTAAAGAACATGCCTGATAAAATGTCTGGTCCTCCATATCCAGAATAAAAGTGGATGCTAAGAAGCAAAGTAATTGAAGAGCGTCCAAAATGGAAAAAAAAAAAAAAAAAACCCTCATTCGAATAAAATGGAGTCGATAGATAAAACTTTCGTAAGAATAATTTGTATACTCAGTAATTTGCGCTACCCCAGGCATTGGCACATGGAGCACTTTGAGTGTACGGACCTGAATTTGCTATTCACAAACCGTCGGTCTGATACAGATATGTTGACGACACATTCGTCGTTTGGAGTCACGGGGAGAGCGTCCTTATTGGTTTCCTCGATCACTTTAACGGCACGAATCCGAGAATTCAACTCGCAATGGAAAAAGAAAAGGAAGGGCAGATAACCTTTTTAAGAGATCTGGTCACAAGAAGACAGACGGGACCCTAGGACTTACAGTATACCCATATGGTCCGCTACTTAAACAAGAGCTCCAACTATCATCGCAAGCAGAAACGCTCAATCATCAAGACCCTTGCAGACCACGCTTCTCGCATCTGTGAACCCCACAAGTTACAACAGGAACTAAGACATCTCGAACAGACCTTATGTTTGAATGGTTACACAGTCCAAGAAGACCGGAGAGCTCTACACAAGCAAAACACCTCAGCCTACCAATCACAAACAACAGTTGCTCAAGTACAAAGGCACAGCTTTCCTTTCATATTTCAAGAATGTTATTGACAGAATTGAACGAATACTTAAACGTCACCACATCAAGGCCATATTTAAGCCAACTAGAAAGATACAGACTATGCTGCGCTCGGCCAAAGGCCCCAGAGAACCGCTCACGTCGCCCGGCGTATACTAGATTCCCTGTTCTTGCGGCGCCACATAGGCACCACGCAACGGAGTGTCAACATTCGGCTGGATGAGCACAGGAGATACTGCTGCTGCCTGGAGTCCCTGAGAAGTCTGCGATCGCATAGCATGTAGGCGAACACTTCATTCAATATAAAGAGACGGCCGCTCTTTCCTGGATGCCATACTATCATGCTCGACTATAACGCGAAGCCATTGAAATTTATAATCATCCCAATAACTTCAACCGGAAGGAAGAAGCCCTCAAATTAAACAGCCAGACACCATGCGCAAAACTAATCGGCCGGGGTATGCCCCGGTCATGTGTCGGTGCCGCAGTACCGAACCGCTTCGCGGCTTTACCTGTGACGACGACGAGCACTGGCAGCCCGACGGTGTGTTAGACGTGTTCACATTCTTGATAGAATTTAACCACGTACTGACGGGAATGTGCGATTTGCAGGATGGCGGGTGAAAATGAGGCTGGGGAGTGAAAGGAGATAGCAAGTGCCAATCATGGTGCAACGGCCCTTGTGCACCGCTGGTGTAATTATTTTTTACAAAATATTGGTTTATTTTGGGTTTAAATTTTGAAATCCAAGCAGTTCTTGAAGGGTTGTAAGGAACTTAGCCGTAGCAGCTGTTGGAGGTTCTCCTTCGTTACCGGGGATGCCCGCAAGCCATGCGGGGAAGCCGATATCGCCTGAAGCGGAGTATGCCGCCATGCCCCAGATCTCGCAGGCGTAGATTAACAAGAGGACTATGAGAGCCCTCAAAAGGCGCAACTTATGGGGAACCGCCATCGTGGACTTCAACATCGGGTACAAGGAGACCACAGCCCCAGTGCCCCTATTCCTCAGTTCCCTAATGTGTTCCCCAAAAGTGACGCCTTTGTCAAGTTTCACCCCCAAGTAGGTGATGGTGTTCGTCCATTCAATCCTTCGTCTGAGGTACGTGAATGAAGGAAAGTTTGCGGGAAAGCGGCACTTAGTGAAGAGGGTGGTGTGGCTTTTCTCCGGGTTAATAGACAACCGCCAACGCTCGCACCACTCTTGGAGATGGCGGAGGTGTCTCTGGATGGGGTTGATGGCTCTGCGTGGGTTTTTGTTAGTACAGAATACAGCACGTTATCTGCATATTGAGACCATGTTGAAGTGCTGCTCTGTTGTAGATCGGCCACGTAGACGCTGAAAAGCGTGGGGATAGTACAGAGCCTTCGGGTACTCCGACTCTTATTGGTCTAAGTGTAGATTTGTGCCCTGCAACTGAAACAACAAATGATCTGTGTCTTAGATACGAAACTTGGCGCCCGATATTTCAGCACATAAAACAGGCACTTAAACGCAAAACAATCAGCCGCCAGTACCACCGTAGCAGCTAAGCCCCGACCCCTTTGGCTGCTCCAGCCGGACCTATCCCGTGCGAGCAGCCGACGTATAAATACCGCAGCCACTCTGGCCAAAGAGTCAGTTGCGACTAAATCTTCACCATCGAGTGGTTAGACCACCTGCCTCTCACCTAAACAGCCAGGGTTCGATCCCAAGCACCATGTGAGATTTGCGGTGGACAAAGCGGCGCAAGGGCGCGGTTTTCCTGGGTGCTCCGGTTTTCCCCGCCATCGCATTTCACGGGTGCTCCATCTTCATTCCATTTATCATTAGTGTCATCGCCTGCGGTGCCACAAGCAGCAGAAGCGGGCGTTTAACACTATAAAAAAATAAACCTTTGCCTAGAAGACTACGACCACGCCGTTGAAGATATTCACCGCAGCTGTGAACTAAACATCTAGACAGGAAGATTCCAGTAGCTTCTCAGCCCAGAAGAAATAACTAGTTATAGTTTTTTTATCATAGTTTAATGATAGTATATTTGCCTCAAACCAAATGTTGAGCAGTTCAAAGCTTTATTGACAGAATCCTTCAACTGTTGATGTGACTTTTTAGACACAAGCATACTATTGTCATTTGCAAAAAGTATAGCTATTGACTCCTTGCCAAGATTGCTTGGCAGGTCATTTATAAATATTAAAAAAAACAAAGACCCAAGTATAGAACCTTGAGGGACTCCTTTGGTAATGACACCTGGTTCGAAACCATAGTCACTTACCCTGTTTTTTTGGATTTCATTTATTAGGTAAGATCTGAACCAATTTATTGTGGTCTCATTAAAACCATTAAATTTTAACTCTAGCAACAATAGGCTATGATCAATGCTATCAAAAACATTCGCCATATCACAGAATACTCCCAACGGTAATTCCTTTTTATCCAAGACTGTTACTATTTAAGAAGTTAGCATGTATATGGCATTTACAGTTCACATTTTTCCCTAGATCCAAACTGGGATTGTGAAAGAATATTGTTTAAATCCATGTATCTTAAAGCCTGATTATATACATCTTTCTCTATTACTTTAGTAAAGGTTGTTAGAAGTGAGATGGATCTATAATTGATAGTCAGGATTTTATCTACTTTTTTGTATAAAGGTTTAACAATGGTGTCTTTCTTTTTTTCTGTAAATATTCCTGATAAAAAGGATTTTTTTACTACTTGTGGCACCGCAGGCGATCAAAAAGGAATGATTACATATGTGACTAAGGTGCTTACTCACTTCTTGTAGGCGTTGTTTTAATAATTTTGTACTTATTTCATTCAAACCATATGAGGTTTTGCTTTTTAATGAGGTAATATTTTCTTTTTATATATCTGGGGGTTGTGTGGTCCAATTTCAATTTGCAGTTTATATTGGAATATGGTCTTTATAGCATTTCTAGTGCACTGGGGTTTTGGTTGGATCTGCTTCCTATGTGTTTTGCTCCATTAAGGAAGTGCATGTTGAAGGCATTAGCAATGGCACAGTGATTACCAGAGCTAGGAAGTTCGTACCAATTTCCTTATGCAGAGTAGGAGTGGCCAGGTTTAGCAATACCATACGGCACTACTTGCATGAGCAAAGGTCAACATAGAGTGCATTCCATTACTGCAAAACAGCTATCACTGCATAACACAGAACCCCATCGGTAGGAAGGAATACGTTTGAATAACATCTTGTTCAAATGTGAGCAAAATTAGTTTTGTTTTACAACCATAGTAGGTGTTCTAGCAGTGTACTTATTCACATACTTATACATATACACACATACTTTCAGTTGTTATTATGTCCCATATTGTTTTAATTTTGTTTGATTTGTCAATAGCTAGTGAGTAATGCCTTCTTTTTGCTTCATTAATTACTTTTTTAAGTATTTCGTAGTATGTTTTGTAATATGCTTTAGTTTGGGTCTTTACTTGTGCGATACAGTAAGAGCAAATTTCTTTTGCTTGCACAGGAATTTCTTATACCAGAAGTAATCCAAGGCTTGACCTTTTTAACCTGTAATGAGTTTATATTTTTCTTGGGGAAAGTAGCTTCAAATGCTAATAGCATTATTTTGAGAAATGCATCAAATTTGTCATTTATCTAGATCATGGCATAGATTTTAGTCTATTTTTCATTTTTCAATATTAGTATAAAATTTTTGATGTGCTCCTCATTTATTATTCTTGTTGTAATGATGTGTTACCAAATATCAGTCTGGTTTCTGTGATAGGTAATAACAATACCTGAGCATTGTGGGCCAACATACCATTTCAATAGGAGTTGCCATATAATTTGGAAATGTTTCTGCATCAAGGTTACAGTAGTTACAGTATTCATATGTGTTCTAGTTGGAAAGTGAATTGTATATTCCAAGTTAAAAGTATGTAGCAGGGTCTTAAATTCAGAGTCATTAAGTGTGTTTACATTAAAACCACCACAAACTATTATTATAGCATTCAGTGTAGATGTATGAAGTGGTTCTTTCTAATCTATTTATAAACCTTGGAAGTTACCTGAGGGAGCCCTATATACTGCTAGAATGATATACTTGTTGCTACCAATTTTTATTTTTACTTAACTACATTCAAAATTTTTTTCCTCATAAAACAGGGCAAAGTTTATGTTAGTAAACTTTATGCTGCTTTTAGCATATATACTCATTCCTCCAAAATGAATCTACTTCTACAAAAACTACAACACATTATGTACTTAGTGAGATTCAACTGTAAGGAGTTATATGAATCAGCTGCAGTTTCGAATCTACTTGGCAAAGCAGCTGATCAATGGCTATTCTTCTAGGTAAAGGAGAGAGAGAAGGACATCCATTATTCATGGGCAAGACCACAGGAGTTTCTGTGCCACTTGAAGTTTGCACTGCTAATGTAGGAGTGCACCTACCACAAAATATGGGGAAGTTTAGAGGCTGCAGACTGTGTAGTGCAAAAAAGTTAGAATTGAATGTATAGGCTGTCACCATGCCTGGAGTCTTGTTTCTGATTTTGCACTCTGTAAAGGGCTAAACACTGTAAATATAACACTATTATTGAACATGATGTTACATTGGTTTACTTTCTCTGCACATACTATGTACATAGTGTATAGAGAAGATATTGTATTACACCCAAAAATATGATACCAAGATTTTACCAGAAATACATGTTTTAAGACCCCCTGAATCCAAAAAAAATCCTTTTTAAAAAAATGTCCATGTGTGTGTGTGTCTGTGCATATGTGTGTGTCTGTGGGCAGCATAGCTCAAAAACGAAAAGACTGTTAACTACCAAACTCGGTATTTAAGTTTGATATCTTCCAAGGGTGCGACACATAGATTTTGAAGAAAATCCCCCCACCTCCAACTATTCTTTACATAGGTTTTTCGAAAATTTTTATTTGCTCAAAAATGGCACTCAATGATTTTGATTAAAATACCATACGTTTAAGATATTTCTATGACAAACGAAATACAAAAACTTAGTGAACAAAAAATGTACATCTTTTTAAAACACACAATTTACTTATTTTATATACACATTATTATTATTATTATTATTATTATTATTATTATTATTATTATTATTATTATTATTATTATTATTATTATTATTATTATTATATTTTTTTTATAGAGTTAACCATTTTCGAGATATTCCAGATTATTAGTTTCAATTTTAGCCACTTAAACTTTTCTCCAATGGGAAGGCATCTTTCTTCTCAATTTTCCTTTGTTTACTCCTGGAAAGCAAACAGATTGGAATTTAAAATTGTTTCAGATAGCGACCAGTTTTTAAAGGTCGAGACTGTCGCTTTAGCCTTTATATTTTCTTATTTCCCATCTACTTACAAAGAGCTAGTAAATAATATGACTAATTCTGCTTATGTTTATCTTGATTAGCATGATGTTTTGAATAAAAGGTTTCTTTGCTGAACAGCTAGAGGACATCATGTGAATGGAACACATTAGATTTTTTTCCCTTCTACTTACAAGGAACCAAGTAAAAAGGACAATTTATGCTAATGTTTAACTCGATTAGCATGATGTATATAGAAGCATAACCTTTTTAACAATAATTTGTTACAGAGATGTAGAGAAAGTCATATGATTGCAACACATCAGAGGTTTGTATATTATAAGTATATCAATAAAATTGAAACTATATGTTTTATCAATGGTATTTCTTTCACTGTTTCATTTTCTTTATACTAGCATGCTAAATGTATGTATAATTGTTAAAACTTTTCAGTCTATATCTTTATTTTGTTATTTTCCCACATTTTCCCTGCCATTTCAAAGTTCAAATCTTTGTTATTAAGGAATATTTTATTTTCAATTTAGTATATTTTCAATTTCATCTGTAAAGTGGGAGCCCTACATCCTACATATTTTTTTCAAAAATGTTTACCAAATTTTAAAATTAAGAGTGCTAAAATTTAATTATTAGTGGAAATATAAACAAATTGCCATATAGCATAAATTATCTACTTTAAAAAAATGTACATGAAAGGATGAAATATCATTATTTATTATAATGCTGACACATGCACGTATACACACATGTATGCATGCACGTGCGCGCACATACACACACACACACACACACACACACACACACATACATGCCCGCATGCCCGCCCGCACGCACGCATACTTAAATACAATGGATATTGTTGTAAACTGTTTTGATTTTTAAATTCATTGGTCCTCAAACCAACTATTTCTGAAGAAATCTCGACATCAAATTTTTGGGTGGAATACTTCTGTTTTTCTACTATGCAGGTGGCAAAGAAAGCAATTTATTGTTATACTATACATGAATAATATAAAACTATATTATTTAGTATATTGTTGTCTCATTACACTTTGCTTTATCTCAAAAAACAAGTTGTGTAATATCCTCCCAACTTTCATTATAGTTTAATTTATAATATTATATATGTATACAGATAATACAAAAAATCATTCTTTCAGTCATGTTGCATCATTGATGATACAATATTTTGATACATGGTTTGAAATTGAGGAAGGAGTTCTTAATGTGTGGATATAAAGGTGGATATGGAATCAAACAACTGTATAAATCACAAGTCCATATTTGTAAGTAATGCACCCATGTGGAGGCAAACAAAAAAGATCACAAATTTTATAGCAGTAAACCATTTGACAGGTTTCAACATGAGTATTTCACCCAAACTAGAGATTTCACAGGAATGCAAATTCGCATCTTTCAAAGAAGCAACTCAAAGATTTTCAAGAAAATCTCCCCTCTCTAAGCTATGTTTCACATGGACAATTTTTCAATTTTGATTTCTCACAAATGGTTCTAACATTTGTTTAAGATATTTTCATCACAATTAAAATATATAACTTGAATTTTTCTGGGAATGGTCTCTGAAGCCTTCTTCATTCTGGATGACTTTTTCATAACTAATAGAGCATAAGATATATTTAGCTTATATCGTTAAAACACACAATTTATGTAACATACTGTTTTTTGAAGAGATTTCAGAGATATTCTCTTTTACTGGTTTTAATGTTAAACTACTTAAAACTTTACCCAAATGGGAAGTCCCCATCCATTTCACATCTCTTTTGGTTTTTTTCTTGCAACAGCTTTTAAAAGGTTTGACCATCACTTTAGATACTGTGTTCTCTTACAGAGTATAAAGTAGTCATATCAGCTGCATAAAAAATAACTTTGCTTTTGTATGTTATTAAGAATGTCATTCATCAGAATAAATAAGAGAGAATCCACAATTGAACCTTGAGGAAATTCATAGTTTCCAGTTTCAAATTTGGATGTATTTTTTGTTGTTAAATTTCCCTATTTGTGATATACTTGTGTTGTCCGTCTGGCTTTAGTCAAGCCCCTTCAATGTTCTAACTTTTCTAGAAGAGAAAGGAATTTCAATTGCACTATATAACAACAGTTTTTGGCTTAGCGTGTTCTGTTATTTCCCTTCTACTTACAAGGAACTAAATAATACAAGAATCTCTACTAATGTTTATCTCAATTAGCATGAAGTAGATAAAAGAATAAGTTGTTTAAGAATAGTTGCAGAATAGGTAGAATAGGAGATCTTTTAAAATGCTTTCACTATTCTGCTATTTATTGTATGGGAATTTCTAGATCAGCACATAGTGGCCCACTTCTGAACGTCATTTTCTCTATCCACCTTATACCTAAAACAAAACGAAAATTTTGGTAAAAATTTATTTCAATTATCATGAAATAGAAATTACAGGCTTTTCTAAAAAAAGGTTTATGGAAGATATATGAAGATAAATGTTATATTATTAAAACCATTAGATATTTTTATATGGCCTTATTACCACTATTGCACAGTTATCATGCTACCATTTGTGGAATACTCCAGCATAATGGTAATTCATGGTGTAATTGACATGCTAGGAATGTGAGCTTAAGTGATTTAAATCAATATACCTGCAATTTGTAATTATATCCACTCATATTCCACCCACAACACATGACAATAAGTTGTTTATGTGCTACATACAGTAAGAACAATGCATTGAATGTGTAATGTGCCTTTTAACAACGTTATTGTATAACAACTTATGAAAATGAATTTAGAAAAAGACATCAGTTTTAAAAATAATAAAATTTGATTACAGATGACTTCACGGGATAGCAACCAATTTAAAATAGAATCAGAGAAATCCTATCCTGTGAAGTCATCTGTAATAACCAACACCGAGAATTTGAACTCAGTAAGTAGTTTACAATTTGTTTTAAAATTTAAAATTTTCGGGCTGTTTTGCCATGGTCTGTAGGTTAAAATATGTTCAGTTAAAATATTTATACCTAACGTTTCATCCCTGTCTGTGGGGGACATCTTCAGAGGCACTGCACTCACGTCGCTAACTCGGAAAGATTCCGAGGCATTCTTTCCGAGTTAGTGACGTGAGTGCAGTGCCTCTGAAGATGTCCCCCACAGACAGGGACGAAACGTTAGGTAGAAATATTTTAACTGAACATATTTTAACCTACAGACCACGGCAAAACAGCCCGAAAATTTTAAATTTTAAAACCATGGACACCGGCCGGGAAAGCTTACGCATATATTTACAATTTGTTGTTTAACAATTTCAAAACACTAGATAAACAAGCTAAATTTGGTTCAACATTTTCCATTCCTGACTCACTATTAGACCTCCTTGCAGTCAATTCAGTATAAATAACTTAAAACTCTAAATTTCACTTTAAATAATATATTTTTACAACCTTCACAGCCTTCCTTTAATGTTAAAACCTATAGACCTGCTTGAAATTACAAAAGGAAAACAACTGTTATAAATATTAATCCTTTATCCTGGCAAACATCAAATAGGACTCATAGTTGAACCACTTAATGAAATAGCCAGCTTGTTAACAGTGCTAGGAAGCATGCAGTTCTTGCATAATACCACAAATTTAAGTAGTGGCAAAGTTTAGCGATTTCAAAGTTCATTCAGTTGTTAACAGTGCTGGGAAGCATGCAGTTCTTGCATAATACCACAAATTTAAGTAGTGGCAAAGTTTAGCGATTTCAAAGTTCATTCAATCTTCAACATATAGTATACCCTCTTCTGTTGTTATTCTCTTTGCTCCCAGCAGCTGCCTTATATACAAGGGGAGCAAAATTCAACTAGCCATTCCACTTTTTTTTCAGGTTTCTATCTCTTTTAGAATTTTCTCTGCACCAGCTAGTATGGCGTACAGTTGAGAGCAAAAAAAGTCCAGTGCATTTTGTTCCCTTGAGTGTTTTTCTTTGTTTCTTGTTGGCAGAATCCCCTTATCAGTTATGTTATACTTCTACCTGGCCTCTTATTGGATTAATCAAAGTGAGCACAAAAGGAATGGGAAACAAAAGCATTTTAACTTACTAGCTGGAAGACACTCACTAGATGCATCCATCTACTATTGGTTGTATGCCAAAATTCTGCCACTAAAACCCTAACCAATGAAGAGAGGACAATTCTGGGTCAAGAGCAAAGAAAAGAGGAGTGTAAAACAAACATTATTTGAAGTGATTGGATGAAATTGTCTAGTAAACTTTGCTCTCTTTCTTACATATGTATGTCGTTTGAAAGGAACAAAGGTTATTATGGACAGCAAACCAGTGAATATACATTCGGGCTGTTCACAAAAGTTTGAGAATCAAATAGCCCTAATATTTGAATAGCTTCTGTTACATAACAGTTATGATTGCAAACAAGTTGATATTACTACAGCCACTCCCAACAACAACAACAACAACAACAACAGCAATAAAGACAGTGACGATGACAATGATGATGTTGATATAAAAGTTTTGTTATGAAAGAAAGGGTGGTTTTGTGGATGTTTGTTCTGTACATCTTTAAGTGTCAAATTCTAACGCAAGAAAAAAGTAATGTGAAAAAAATAAATAGTAATTGAGAATATTGGTTCCATGCACATGTATTTCTACCTACTTCTACCAAAGTCACAAGATAGCAGGATTAACACATATTAATTGTAACTATTAAAAAGTGCAGTGCTAAGAAGCATTAACATTGCCTTGTTTCCTACTGCCGTGGGATACCATTTGTTACCATGTCAAATTGTACTCGTAGAGTGCAGAAAAAGAAGCTTAGTAGTTTGAGCACACCTTGTAGTGTGCATGCAGTGTTGGTGTTTGGCCCTAAGGCAATTATGTCATACATTCATGCATGTGCAAAAACTACTTGCTACTCATAATGTTCTACCGCTACTGATGCCACACTTCAAAGTTTAGAGGAGTAGCACAGTAGATTTATAGCAGTATACTTTAAATTAGTGCACATACATTGCATATAATTGCATTCAAAGAAGAAATATCCAATAAATTCACAAAGTATCAAAAGCTAGGATGTTCACATGCTCTTGTGCTTTTGTATAGAAGCCACCACTAGCAAACTGAAAATTATTGCCCCTTTTGAGCAAGAGCTTATGGTTGCGAAGCTATACAAGTTATTTCCAAGAACAAGGCCAAACTGGTGGAAGAAATACCACAGGGTTAAATGACAAATTTGATATTAAACAAAAGAAGAAAATCATTGTAAGAAACAGAATTTATACACAAAATAGATCATGCAAAACAAAGAAGTATCTATAAAATGTTGCAATTTAACATTACATGAAAAGTTTTTTCTTGCAAACCTCCAATAATTCTTGAGTAATTTTGGAAAGGTAGAATTGGAATAAAAGAGTCACCGTTATAGTCAGGATCTGAACCACCAATATTTGGTTTTCCAGTCAACTGCTCTACCATCTGAGCTACAAAGCTGATGCTAGCAAGTCAGCAAATTTTTCATGTGACTAGAATTTTACCAGTTAAACACAAGATGTGAACTGCTCTTGAGATAATATATGCGACTGTCAATTTACATTATTTTATATTTTGCTTCTATTTTTCTAGCTTAGGAAAGCGCAATCAATAAAACTAAATGAATTTAATCCTGTCTTTGACCCTAGCCTCTGGTACACATCATCTGCCATCAGAAAAAAACCACAAAGCCCATCATTTCTTCGGCTAGAATCATGTGGAGCCACGAATGCGGGAGGAGCAGCTACACAAAATCCTTACTAGCTTAACACATGGTTCCTTATATTGCACTCTTTTTGCTCTCGAGTGTATATAGAACCACAATCTTTTGTTTTAATGGAAACAATGATTCTAACCTCCCTATCATGAAAAGCAAACTGGTCTAATCTACAGAATACAGATATATTAAACTATCAGCCCATCAACATAGGGCTTACCTTTTATAATGATTGATGTAGAGCTCAACTGTTCATTTCCCATTCATCTTGAAGGGTCATCCTGAGTAATTATATTTAGTACTTTCTCTTGCAATTTTAAAAGGTTAAATAAACCATCAAATATATAAACATAACTAATGAGAACTTAAATATTTTGTTTCCAGGTTGTTCTGGATGCACCAGGGACTGAAGGTAGTGATATGTTTGTTTGTGGTGTGGATGTTGTCTTCTTTCTTCTACTCAAGTACTTCAAACGTCTACATCCAGCACACCAGCCGCCTTAATTTTTGAAATGTATAGTGTTATCTGATAAATAAGTTAAATTATCTCCATATCATTATCATACAATGTCGCTATATATATTTGTATTACATATTTTTATGCCATCAATGTACTACTTTTTACTATAACTAATATACCTTGGCTTTGTTTTAAATAAAGAGCTTATTTAAAGATTATGTATTCAATCGACATACTAACACTTCATTTATCCAGTACTTTAGCATAAATCCATCAATTCTATTGTTATCCTTTTTCCTTTACAACATGTCCATGCTTCTCTTGGGAAAAATATTGCAGCTGAACCCTAGCATAAGAATTCTCTGGTAACAAAAGTACAAGAAAAATTGAAATATGCTTTCAGCTTCATCTGAGTATTCACCTGTTGAAAAGCACTTGAATATAGCTCATGGGTTGCATTTACATGACTTTCTCTACCCACTTTATTATACATATTCTTTTGAAAGTACATTCTTCTGTCTACTTCTTGTTACTTGAAATAAACCGTCATTACGGATTTACTCCTTTCGAAGGAATTAATAGGTGTAACTAGGTTAAGTGGTAGTCAGATTTTTACTTCCTTTAGTACCTACTTATGTATAATGTACTCAGTGATAAAGATGATATTGTGTTTAATCCAAAGATTTTATATTCTGATTTCACGAGAAATACATAATTTAGGGTCCCCTGAATCCAGAAAATTTTTTTTAGAAAAAGGTATGCATACATGTATGTCAGAACTTAAATACCAATCTTGGTATGTACGTTCAGTATCTTCTATGGATGTGATACAAAGATATTCAGGAAAATCACCCTACTCACAACTAGCCTTTACATGGAACATTATTTGAACATTTTTATTTTCTCATAAATAGCTGTAACAATTTTGATTAAAATAACATATGTTTTGAACATTTTCATGATAATGAAAAGTATATCTTGAATTTTTTGGGAATAGACTTTGAAGACCTCTTAATTCTGGATTACTTTTGTATAGCTGGTAAAGCATAAGAGATAGACAAAAATATGCGAAACAAAAAATGTAGATCTCATTAAAGCACACAACTTATGACTATACATTCATCCATTTCTGAGATATTCCTTTTTATTAGTTTCAATTTCGACCTACTTAAAACTTTTCTCAAACAAGAAGTCATTTTTGTTTAATCTATTTTTGTTTTGTTTTGTTCCTGGCCTTGCAAAGAGAATTACATTTCAATTACTTCACGCAGCAACAGATTTTAAAAGAGTTAATTATCGCTCTAGCCTAGAGTTTCCCTTATATCCTTCCCACTTACAACGAAGCAAGTAATAAGATAATTTCTGCTAATGTTTATCTCAATTAGTATGATGTAAGTAAAAGAATAATCTTTTGGAAGAATAGTTTGTTTGCTGAATAGGTAGAGAAAGTCATGCGAATGGAACACATCAAATTTTTGTGTAAATATAAATGTATATGTGTGCTATTTTAATCAAATATAAAAGATCAGTTTTGAGAAATAAAAATTAATTAATTATTTCCCAAGAAAAAGATAGTTTGGTACGGTGAATTTTCTTAAAGATCTTCACGTTGCATTCTTGGAAGAATGTTGAACTTTAACTCCAAGTTTGGCATTTAACAGACCTTTTGTTTATGAGCTTGTTATTCGGAGACACATAAACACTTTTCTAAAAATGCTTGTTTTTGTGTTTAGAGGGCATGAAAACATATATTTTCAGTGAACTTGACATCAAACTTTTATATGGAACTTCCCATATTTACTATACATAGTTAGAGAAAGTAACATGATTTTAAAGAAGCAAGTAATCCAATTAAGGGATTGAAAAGAGTTTCTTCAAGAAATAACAAGATCACAAATGTACACATACAGTTGCTGCAATGGTAATCTTTACATGGCAATAAAAACAACAAACAATATGGTTTTATTTTTAACTTCTCTGTGCAATTAGTACTTGGTCATATTTCCCTTAACTTGTATCTCTTTCATGAGTCTCCTAGGCATCAAATCTGCTAGATTTTCAAAATAGTTTTTGTCTATTTCCACTCATACCTTCCTCAACACCTCCTGCAACTCCTTAATATTTGATGATCAGCTCTACTATTTTATTTTTCATTTGATCCCAAACATTTTCTATTGCACTTAGGTCAGGAGAGTTACTAGGCCAGTCAAGTACCGATATATTATTGTCTTTTAGGAACTTCTGAACCATCTTTGTTCTATGAGCAGGGGCACCATCATACATAAAGTACTGACACTGATGAATTGGCCAAAATGTGACCAAATGCTGTTGCAACACTTCTAAATAATTACTTCCCTTTATTGTTACGTTCTTAGGGAGAAAGTACAAGCGACCTCTACCATAATTACCACTAAAAGCACCCCATACCATCACACTTTCTGGATGTTTAACAGTTTTGATGGTAAATTTTGGATCATACCGTGACACATTTTTTGGCCTTCTCACTTTTTTGGATCTTCCTCTACCAATTTGAAAGTGCTTTCATCAGTGCCAGTCCTCTGATGTCCAGTGCTGATATGTTTTGCAGAAATTTACTCTTTTCTTCATCATAGCTTCAGTTAGAAGAGGCTTCTTGGCAGCACACCTAATTGGTAAACCTAGGTCTTTAATGGTCCGGATTGCAACATGTTGAGCAGGTCTGAATGATTCTTCTTTAACCTGGCATCTGTAATCCATGGATTAGCCATCATTTCACATTTTAGAAGGTCATCAATCCTTGGTGAAGTCTATGTTTTACCACCTGAGCCTGTTTTTTGATTTGGTGTGGTGCCACATGGCAAAGGTGCTTTCTGCTTTTTATGGTCATAAATAACTTGTCTTGAAATCTTTAGATCAGTAGGTACACAAATTACAGAGTTAAAGAACAAGTCTTCTCCCCAGAAGTGAGCTTCTTGCATCTCATTTTATGTATTAGATGCAGAAATACACACCTTCGAAAACAGCACTCAGATTAAAAATCGGATGAAAACACACACGGCAAACAAATCACTGTACAGCAAATACCAGAGGCAAACTGACACCTGAACTGCTAATGTAAGCAGGTTGCTGCTGTGCACAAGAGGATCACGGGATTTGCAGCTTTGCTCGCCTTTTTGTGTAGTGGTGGGCGAAGAGCACATTGTCTATGTAAAGATTTTCCTTGCATTTAAATTGTAAAGATTTCCATTGTGGACATTGTATATATACACATCTGGACATATTTACTTAGATTGTGTAATACATACTGCATAATACAAATGATGCAATTTTTCACTACAAATATGAAATTTTAGGTGATGGCACTGCAGCATTTTCTGGAAACATTATAAGCATTATAAACACTTGCTCCTGAGCTCTTCACTTTTCTCAGAATTTTAGTGTTTAACTATTGTTCATTGCTCTTCTGTTTTAATCTGAGTTCTCACTGATTATTGTGTTCGACTTGCAAGGACTTTAGTGTAAAATTCTGTTCAAAATCCTGCTCAGTCATGGATGGAGGATTCAAAAGTTAAAGGCAAAACCTGAACTATAGCTTTCGATTTATCTCAGATAGTATGTTTACAGTATTAAGCATTCATAATGAAGAAATTACAAATGAGTTTATAGAAAGCCCAAATAGTTCCACTATGCAGGACAAGCCTTCACCTATTTATATTCACATGTAAATGCAATGGAAACAGCTGCAGATACAGTTCTTTAAGTCCTGTCAAAATAAATAAAGAAAATTTGGTACCAGGATTAATTACAATTTAGGTTTCAACTGCCACTACCTTTAAAACTCCAAATGATACTCCAAAATTATTATGCTTTTTTTTTAAGCAATTTCATTCATTTGCTATAATATTCATTTTCACTTTATAATTCAGTACTATTTTTATTTAAAAAAAAATGAATAAGTTAACTGGATGAAAGCATTTTTTTGAGAATTTGACACAACATAGGGGTTTAATAATCCAACGTTGGTGGTTAAGAAATTCAGCCAATTTTGGAATTCCTAATGCACATCCTAGGATATTTTGTTCTAACTCACCTACTTGAGTATTTTATATTTCTAATCTTAAATATTTTCAGGCAAACAAGCGTGAATAATTGATTTAAAATGATCCCATAGAGGCATATCTGGAAATCTTGCTGGACATTATTAAGCGCTTCTCAGAACAATATATTTTGGAAATCTACCTAGCACATTCAACCTTATTGTTTTGTCTTCATTGTCTTGGTAAGCACAGTAATGTGTGTAAAGGATAAATAAAATGCTCTAAGGTGTTCACACATAGATAATTCTCCTTTCTGATTTCCTTCAATAAAAATCAGCCTAACAGCATACCCTTCAAAGACGCTTGGCCACAGATCTTTTAAGGAAATTGGGTATTATGTTTACAAAAAAGATTTTTACTGTCCCTATACAATAGCTATGAGTTAACACACCCATTCAAGGAAAAAGTATATTTGTCACTGAAATAAGTATTTTATGACAAAATTGATCATTTTCAATTCTTTAACACAGCCTTTATAAAATTCTAACCTATCAAAATGATTTTCACTGAGCTGCTGGTGAGCTGTATGTCAGAGGGGAAAATGTGTTTAGTTTTATCACTTTATGTAGGAAACATGGGCTTTCCCAGTTATAAATATTGATGGGTTATGATTTTAAAAAATCAGCTATGAGGAAACACTTTAATTATAGATACTTTTTACAGCTGATAAATTTATAGTATAATAGTTTACTAAATGGGACAAAAAATTACTGTCATCAAGATATTACTATCACCATGAAATGTGAAAATGTGTGACACACAAGGGGCGACTGTTACATTGATGTGACAGGTCAAGCTGGAATTCTTTTTAGTGAAATTAGATCAGAAGTAAAAATACCTGGGTCTTGGTTTCTCTATGATAGGCTCAAGTTTGACAAAATAATACTTATTTAAAATTAGAATGATCCACTAATAATACCTAATTCCTTGTATATATTGGTGTTAATTATTAAATGTAAAAACTTATATCAATATGCAAATTTTATCTCTTCAATGTTTTCTTGGAAGCAGCCATTATTGGAAAAAACATTAATCATAATTTAGGCTGATTTTTTCTTGTTGACATGAAATAATTTTTTGTAAGTTATCTTTAGTACATTGTATAGATGCTTGTAGTATCGCATACTACAAGGCAGCTGATCATTGGGCAGAAGACAAACCTGAAATCAGCCTTGCAACTTAAAACATTGCTATTTTTTCCACCGGTTAGGAACCCTATGGGAGAAAAAGCCAAAACATGTACATTATTGCTTTCAATGCATTTTCCATATATAAAAATTGCAGCTAATCTGTGACTTCAATGCCATAATGGTCTCTTGTCAGTATAGTCAACAATTTTGTCATAAAGCACATTTTTCCAATAGAAGTACAGAATTCAAAATATGAATCCAAAGTAATAATTTAAAACTGTAGTGGCAAAAACTTTGAGCTAAGAATTAGGGGGTTCCAAATACCTCCAGCCCCCCCAAAAGCACATCCATATATGAAACCAACTGAAAGGTTTGTTATTGCAGTTACTTTTAGAACCACGTTAGGTCATATGGCAAAATATTCTAGTATTTCCATCATTGTAATTTAATTCAAATTTTTAGGTTTATTTGTTTTTTATACAAAAAGCAAGTTTCTTTAACTTTATAACTTCATTTATCAATTGTTAATGAATTACTCAGATTGTCTCATTAAAACACCAGCATTTTACAAGCACATCAGTTTTAGCACCTTATATTTATAAAATACCTGTTCCTTCTTGAAGTATGTATACAAATTTAGAAAAATTCAACCCCCAAGGTAAAGAAACTTCATAAAACATAACAGGCATCATAATTCAGATAAAAGCATGGTTATCAGAAAAATTGGATGACATGATTTTTGAAGATCATAAATTAAAGGTGCAAATACATGAAATTCTTAAGAGAATAAAGAAATGCAATTCTTCAGTGCAGAATTTGAACAATGAAATAGAAAATGAGGAAGTTTGTTGAAAAGCAAACAGAAGATAAGATGAAATAAGAAGTAGGCGATAAAGGAAATTGAAATGAAACAATATGCTAGAAGAAATAACTTTGAGGTTCACCGAATTTCAGAACTGCAACATGAAGATATGTATGATAAATCATTAAATATGGAATAGAGAAAAACAACATAGACTTTCAACATATAAAGCTGAGATGTCATGATCAATAATTATAAAGTTCACAAACAGATGGAAAGAGGAGGTACCAAAAATCTTGTATGTTCTGTTTACATGACTTTCTCTTAATGTTTTGAAAACAAATTTTTCTTATAAAAATTAATCTTTACGTACATCATGCTAATAAAGACAAACATTAACAGAAATTGTCTTATTACTTGCTTCCTTATAAGTATATGGGAAATAAGGCAAAACATATTCTACATTAAAGCAATAGTCAAATCTTTAAAAGCTGATCCCTGTGTGAAACAATCGAAATTCATTCTCTCATAGTCTGGAGAAAAACAAAAGAGATATGAAATGAAAGAGAACTTCCTATCTGTGAAAAGTTTGAGTAGTTTGAAATTGAAACCAATTACAGGGAATATCTCAGAAATCGTTAACACTACAAAACTGTGTGTGTGAAATTGTGTGTTATAACAAGATCTACATTTTTGTGCAAACATTTTCTGTCTGGAGAGGTAGCTCAAAAGTCATAGCAACTGGATGAAAATCAAGAGATCCATGATTCAAATCCCAGCTGAGGCATTGAATTTTTCAGTCTGACTCTACTTCTCCAGCTTCTGTCCTACACACGATTGGTGTAAAAGAAACAATTAATTCACATTAAATGACTTAATCGTTAGATAACTATAAAGCCTGGGACTTAGGTATTTAGGGAGTTTGTAAGTTGCTATTAGGTATGACATCAAAATAATTTGAAATCTCTTTGTGGTTTAATGGGAAAAATATGAGTCAGTAGGAGAACTTAGTACCGTGCTGGCATGTTGCCATGGTAGCTCACTAGTCAGAGCAATTGAAGGAAACGAGGAGATATGTGCCTCAAATCCCGGCTATGGCATTGAGTTTTTCAACCTGACTCTACCTCTCCAACTTCTGTCCTATAAGGTTTGTGTGAAAGAAACAATTAATTCAAGTTTTCTGTCTATCTCTTACAGTGTACCAGTTGTGCAAAAGGAGAATGAAGAGAACTTCAGAGAAATTCTCAGAAAATCCAAAATATACATATTTTTATTTGGCATGTAATTATCGGTAAAATATGGTATTATAATCAAAATTGTCTGAGACATTTCTAAGAAAATTAAAAGTTTCAAACATTTCTCCATGTAAAGGGTAGAATGTCTTGGGGGGATAATCTTGAAAATCTTTGAGTCACATCCTTGGAAGATGAACTTAAATATCAAGTTTGTATTTAATCAACCTTTTGTTTTTTAGTTATGACACACAGACACATAGACATACACACACATATACACAGGTCTTTTTCTAAAACTGCTTTCGTTAGACTCAGGGGATCTCAAAGGATATATTTACCTGGAATCTCAACATTGAATTTTTGGGTGGAATTCCTTCTCTGCCAACAATGTACATAGTATGTGCAGAGAAAGTAAATAAGGGTCACAGAGAACTGGAATCCAAAGGTATGGTACAAGATTGAAAATTTACCTTAATGAGTATCTTACACCAAGGAATAAAATCTGCTACAGAAGGCATAAGAGCTGAGGTCAAAATTTATATTAGTTTGGACCCTGGATGTAAGATTCTTGTTCATTAAACTAAAAAACTGTAGAGTAAAGCTAATAAAAACTGAGGCTGATACAAATCACCTTAAATTTGGGAAAGATTAGATTACGTTTCCTCAGATTACTTGACAATGGTTGCAAATGATTTTGAGTCTGCTTTGTTTAACATAGAGGAATATAGCCAATATTTTTAGAACAGTATTTGCAAAACTCAAATTTCAATAAGACTAGTCTTATAATTTTTTGCCAAAATGCTCAGAAATAACTAGAAGCAGCTGAAATTTTAATTCATAAAATAGGTAGTATTAGAGTTTTAATATTGATGAAACAAAAATAAAAATAGTTTTAGGAAATGGATGATTAAAAATGGAAATGGCGCATTATTTATGGATGCTCTTTAACTGCTATGGTTCTCAGCGTCCCATTCTATACTGGACCTGAAAGACCGCTTAATTTTGCTCAGAAGTCTCTCTATCAGGCTTGAGGTTCTTTTACGTGCCGTAAATCTGCGACACGGGACCCATGGCTTTACTTTCCTTCCAAAGGAAGCCATGCTAAAGATTTTTACGCCCGAAAAAATCCATTGTCCTCCGCTGGGTTTGAACCCGTGACCTTGGGTGTATGAAGTTAGCATGGTAACCGTTACACCACGGAGGGCAACAATGGATGATTATTACAAGATATGATAATTAATAATGATTTAAGACAAGGATGTAGTTTATCTCCGCTTTTATTTAATATCTATGTGGATGATATTCTTAGAAAATTAAAAGATGAAATACCATTAGGAATAAAAATAAATAAAAATAATGCCTTAAATATGCTACTCCTTGCAGATGACTTGATTTTAATACAAGACAGAGAAGATAAGCTGCAAATACGTATGTACAAGTTACAAAAATTGACCCAGGATTATGATTTAAGTATATCAGTAGAAAAATCAAAGGTAATGGCATTTTTAGGAAAACATAAAAAGATCAAAGATATTGTTAAACAATAAAGTGCTAGAACAGGTGAGAAAGTTCAATTACTTGGGTTGTAATGTAACCTTTAAAACAAGCAATGAAGAAATAAATAATAAAGTCAGTAAGTTCCAATATATTTGTGGAGTAATAGCTTGTACCTTGAGAAGAAAAACCGGAAAAGATACAAACCTAAAATTCTATAAGACAATGGCTGTTCCAGTTCTATTATATGGTTCAGAGACATGGACACTTACAAAGAAAGATTGGAGCCAAATACAAGCAGCAGAAATGAAATATCTCCGAGCAGAAAAAGGATACACCAGACAAGATTATATTAGAAATGAAGACATAAGGAAAGAATTAGACATATTTTCCTTAAAAGAAAGGATACAAATAAATAGAGCAAAATGGAAAAGTCATTTACAAAGAATAGATAGATAACTCTCGCATTCCATTTCAGTCATACAAATATAAACCTCTAGGCTACAGAGCAATAGGAAGACCAGTTATCAGATGGGAGGCCGGAACTGGAGAATTCTCCTATTACATGAAGAGTTGATGATGATGATGATGATGATGATGATGAAGATGATATTGATGAATCATGGATAAAGTCCTTAGAATGTGAACCTAAACATTTTACAGCATTCCATTTGCATGGTTAAGAAAAACTGGAAGTGTAAAAAATGCTTTATTTTCTAAATTTCTCTGATGAAACCATTGATCATTTATTGTACTGTAAATCAAACATAATATTGGGAAATTTACCATTATTGGAGCACATATTCTATATATGGCCTACTGATTGTGAGGTTGCAGGTTCAAACCAGCCCAGATTCACGGCTTAAAAATGTACCTGGTACTTATAAGCAATGGCCCAATGTCAGTAGCTTTACTAGATACAAAGAAAATAATTCTTGGATTAATAATCATTGGCTTCTATTAATTCAAAAGAATTTCCTGAAAGTCACCATGTTTTATGTGAATATAACTGATGGGTAAAACAAAAGAAATGTTCATTGGCAAATGGAAAATTATAGTATTTATGAAGAAAAAACCATACCTTCAATTTTAAAAAAACTTGTTTTCTCTTTCAGTTTTATTTTTTTTTGCTTTCACAAACACACCAGCCATTATTAAACACTGTGTATTGCAATAAACTCACCACTATCAATCTATTTTTCACACTTCAACTGAACAGAAAAGTAGTAACTAAGCATTATAGATACAAAGCAAAAGGTATGAAAGGTTCTGACAACAACAAACCAATCTTATCTGCCAATGTAATAAATCAAAATTATTTTAAGAGCCACAGTAAATGTCCTCAAGAGCCTCATGTGGCCTGTAGGTTTCATAAAGAGTACTTACTACTGGTCTAATTTACCTGGTTCAAATAGTATTACTCTTTTAGAATATTTGGATCAGAAGTAATACCAAAATCATCTGCATCAGCAATTAACAATAATGTCATTGAAAATGATATTGTCAGCTACTATATCCAGTGCTTCTTTTAGTTTAATTCCATTGTAAATTAATTATCATGGAATGCCTTTTAAAGTAATCTAAAAGTAAAGAAATTAAATAAGAAATAGCTAACAAACCTCGTACATTATCCCCTTCATTTTTGTTAATTTAGAATTGCAAAATTATCCCCATAAGTCATTACCAAACTCAATACCTATACAATACATTTTAAATTAAGTTTATTTATATATTGTCCTCTCTTTATATAATATATACAATATGTTGAATAAAAGTTAAATTTTATTTCAAACAATCAAGTCTACAAAAAGTATATATGACAGATGCATGATTACAGAAAGAACAATGTCATGTCACTGGCTAACTCGCAACACAAAACATTCCATGTGCTATACTAGAATAACACAAAAGTCCAGTAATCTTTAAACAGGCCCCTTGTATTTCTGCTCATATTATCAGTCTTAGAAATGATTACAGCTCTGATTTATTGGTGATGCAATAATATGAAATTTACTGTAATGCAGGAACTGTGAGGAAATGCAATAAGAAAAATATTAATCATCTTCAATATACACTGCATCATATGCACCATTCCATTGTGACTTAATAAGTTCTACTATATTATACTTTTTGGAAAGTAAAATATGTTTACACAGTTTGATAACATTGTTGATGACATATTATATTAAAACTACATCTTGATATTTTGTGTGGCTTGAATAAAAGCAGCAGTCTATAAATAGACAGCTGGATGTCAATGGGTAAAAACCTGTACAATTTTTGCAGGTTATGTATCTCTTAAAAGGGTTTTTACTACTTCCTAGGTCATATATTAAATTAACTTACCAACACTGTATCCACATCTTAAAAGGGATCTATTTATAGACTGTTGGGCATTTGTGTTATCCTAGCACAAGCACATGGAAGCTTGATGTAGCATGAGATATTGTATAATAAACTCCCTACCACCTTTAAGCAGTTATCCTCTGTGGCAATATTCAAAAGGAAATTAAAGAGATTCTTAATTCTAAAATGCTTTTATTCAGTGAACGAATATCTGGAGATGGCTTAGTTTACTAGTTTTATTTCAAGTTTGTACTAGAATTCTAATATTGTATATATCTGTAAGTGGTAACTAGTATAAGTATATTTTGTGATTATTATGTAATTCCTATTGACGAAACCGATATTTCTGTGATGAATAAATTGAATTGAATTGAATTAAGAGCCAGTGACATTATTGCTTCTGTAATCAAGCATGTCATGTATATTATTTACTTCCTGTAAGCTTCCTTTTTGAATAAAAGTGAACTCATATCCAACAATATTATGCATTATGTTAAGAGAGGACAACGCGTAAGTATGAGGATCATACTGAAAGTCAGAGCAACATTTATTTTTAAAAAATCTTAATCTTTATTTTTCAGACAAACTAAGTGTATCATCTTAATATACACACTTTTCTGTTACCTTTAACATAGTCTCAAATTTCTTTACACACTGTTTTCATCTTTCTGTAAGTTTGAAAATACCATTACAATAGAAATCTGTTCCAGCTGCCCAAAGATGCACTGCTTTCCAAATATGCTCCAAGTGATGCCACTCCATACTTCGGCATTTTGTTTCAGCCTCGCTTTCACTGTCTGTCATAACAGTCATTAAAAAAGCATCACCTGTATTTTGAAATCTCTGAGGAAGGTTTTGGGTATCGCTTTTCTTGAAGTTGGTGGATTTCAGTCAATAAAGGTGGGACTCAATGGCCACAAACTTTTCAGTAACCTATGTTGGTTTATGAGAGCAGAAGGGTGTTGTTTAAATAAAAGAATTTAAATAAACATAACGCATACTTATTTCAGTGTTACCTCATGACTACAAGAAGAGGAAATAGAAATATGCACGTCTGGTTTCTAGTCAGAAGTACCAACATAAGTAAAATTAACTTTACTGGTTATATAAAACAAAAACAAAACATAGGTTAAAATTACCAGCTAACATTTTAACAAACCCTCCTAATTTAATCTGTAATCAAATACAAAAGAGATAATCACTCCTACAAAACTAGATTAGCCAATCATATAGTTATAGAATCAGTTAGCTCTACCAAATATGGAATAAAAAGTATATGTCATAGTGCCACCAAAACATGCAACAGTCTCCCATTTAACATTAAAGAATCACTTAACTTATCCCAATTTAAAAACAAACTCTTCAAATACTTAATACTTACTTGAGCAATACTGTAATTCCTAAAAATTTTACATCAGAAAATCCCTATGGTGTTTTTAGAAATATTGCAATAAGTTTAATCACACACCATATATATATATATATATATATACATAAAATTTATACTTATATACTCCTTTTTATATGTGTTAATGTGTTTATTTTATTCTTTGTATTTTGCTTACTGCCTCACTAAAGGGCAGTCCCTACCTAGAGCAATATGCTCATTGGGACATTCTATATAAATAAACAAATAAAAATCTTGTTTCATGCACAAATCATTCACAAATTTTTTTATGTTTTCTACATTTTCAGCCTCAGCAGTGACTTCCCATTGTGGGATCAGTTCTACAAACTCAAAAACTTCATCAGTTCCATTTAGGACACAACTCAGCCTTTTTTACTTTCTCTAGTCCCGTATGTACAATGTACATAGGGACAGAGAAGTATTGTATTTCACCCAAAAATTAAATACTGAAATTTCACCGGAAATATATGTTTTAGGACCCCCTGTTTCCAAAAAAAGCATTTTCAGAAAAAGGTCCATGTGTGTCCGTGTGTCCGGTGTCTGTGAACACGATAACTCAAAAACGAAAAGTAGCTAAACTACCAAACTTAGTATTTAAGTTTAGTATCTTCCAGGGATGCGACACAAAGATTTTGAGAAAAATCCGCCCACCCCAAACTACCCTTTACATGGAACTTTTTTAGAAAATTTTGATTTTCTTAAAAATGGCTCTAACGATTTTGATTAAAATATCGTATATTAAAGATATTTACCTGATAAATAAAATGCATATCTTGAATTTTCTGTGAATAGCTTCTAAAGACCTGTTTATTCTGGATGAATTTTGCTTAATTTGGCACAACTAGTAAACCGTAAGAGATAGACAAAAACTTACTATACAAAAAATGTAGGTCTTGTTAAAATACACAAGTTATGCCATATACATTTTTTTTCGTGGAGCTTACCATTTTCGTGGTATTCATTGGTATTAGTTTCAGTTGTGAAATAATTATACTTTTCTCAGATGGGAGTGTCCGTTTTTCTTTTCTTCTACTCCTGGCCAAGGAAAGAAGCAATTTGTAATGACAATCGCATAACGGCAACTTTTAAAACATTTGACTATTGGTTTAGCCTAGTGTATTCCCTTATTTTCTTCCTACATTATAAGGAACTAAGTAATAAGAACACTGTGCTAATGAGTACCTCGATTAGCAAGGTGGAGAAAGAAGAATAAACTTATGTAAGAAGTTTGTAGAATAGCTAGAGAAAGTCATGTGAGTGTAACACATAAGTTTTTTTCATCAAATATTACATTTGTATAAACATTCACATGCTCTGGTTGCTTTGGATCAGCTAGCCCTCACAGTATCCTTTCATTATTTTCTCTACAGACTTTAGATGAAATGTTTTACGTTTCACTTTGGGTATCATAGACATGGCTTTACATTCAAACACACTTATATTAGACAAATCTACCCTTTTATGAGTCCATATCTATAGGTAACTTTTCAAGAGCTAGGGTGGGACTCCTTTTTTGAAATAAATTGCAGTATTTACTGCCTTTGCCCAATACCTTTTGTCCAACTTTGCCTGAAAAAGCATAGCTCTAGCACATTCAACACAAGTTCTATTAAACCTTTCAGTGACTCCACATTTTCTGGTGTATATGGGACAGTAAATTCCATTACAATGTTGTTGTCTTTATACAACTGCTTCATTTCATCACAATCATATTCCCCTCCATTATCAAATCTAAATCTTTTGATTTTACAAATCATCTGCTTTTCTACCATACACTTAAACTCTTTGAACTTAGATTTACATTCACTTTCTCTTTTTAGAAAATAAATCTGTGAATGTAACAAAGGACGTTGCTCCACCATAAGACACATTACCTCTCTCAGGGACACGTGCATCACTATGAATTAATTCCAGTACACAGTTTGCCCTAGTTGCTGCTTTAGGAAATGGCAATTTACTATGCTTTCCTTCACACAAAGGATGCAAAGTTTCTTTTCAGATTTAGAAAAGGATATTCCAGTTTTGCCAATTTTGACATGTCTTGAAGATTTAAATGTCCTATTCTTTGATGCCATAGTTCTTCAGATTAATTAGAGGACAGTAAAGCAGTATTCTCAACTCTTACAGATTTACAAACATTACCATACACTGTAGCAGAAGAATTACCATTTCTATCTAACTTATAAATTCCATTTACAACACTTCCAGTTAGCATGATTTCACCTTGAATTTCTATACTATCCTTGGGAAACACATTGACTCCTTTATCATCAAACACAAATATATTACCGTTGCTAACTATTTGATGCACTGACATCAAATTGGCTGCACTATTTGGACAAAACATTACATTTGAAATGGTAGCTTTTATATCACTTTGTTGTTAATATTCAAAGCAACATCACCAATACCTTTACATTTCATAATTAAGTTGTCAGCTACTAACATCTCTTGAACTGACTATTGTCAATAAAGTTTGCTAAAGTCTACTCTATGAGATCTAGGTCTACTACAACAGCTATAAAAATACCAATCCTATGTCCTCAAACTTCCACTAGCTAAAGAAAGTCAACATTGTAACACGTTTTGTACATTGATCTGAATTACTCATACTTGATTGGTTCTCTTTTTCTTTCCTTTTGTATTTTTGAACAGTTCTCTTGATTTTCTTCAAATGTGGACAATCTGGTTTCTTGTGAACTACTTTGCAATAAGTTGGTTGAGTATTGTTATTTTAAGCACTAGCAGATAGAGCAATCTCAGTTTGCCTTGTAGGCTTTCCTTCATCGTAGTTATGAAGAAAATCCAAAACTGAATCTAAAGTAACTTTCTTGTGAGTAGCACCATATGCTAAAATCAGCAAAGTACACAATCAGGCAAACCATGAAGCATCACTGAGCCAATCTTCTCATCAGAGTTCATAACACCACAATCTTCTAGTTCACCACGAACACTCAAGATGTGACTGACGTAATCATCCATAGATGATCTTGCTCTGAAGATTTTCCTATCCAGCATGAGTTGACCAGCTATGCCTTGTTCTCCAAATCCTTAGCAAGTTTAGATACTCAGGAGACATGAATGACAAGATGTCGTCACAGCCATTCCAATCTTGGCAAGCACTCATTGAATATATCCTTCATCGGTATCAGTTTCTTCAACAGCTTTCCAAAGTCTACAATCTATCAGAAAACTTTCATTTGAAATTTCCATGTTGCATAGTTTGCTCTTCCCTTCAGCTTGATTCTCGATTATGCCTGGTACACCAGACATGGACACCAATGTAGTCATGGAACTCGAAGAACTGCCTGCTTCCTGCATTTTTTATTTATAAGATATCAAAATATACATAGTTCACCATACAAGTATGCAATTCAAACACATGTGGTTCAGGGACACTTAACCTCTCTTTTTTATATTTCAGAAATCAAGATTCTATACACAGTTATCAGCTCATTTTTCTTCTTAAACAACACTATAGTGCCCTGGGCCCATAACTGATGGATTATGAGAGCAGATGGATGTTGTTTAAATAAAAGAATTTAGATAAACATAATACATATTTATTTCAGTGTTACCTCATGGCTCAAGAAGAGGACATAGAAATACGCACATTTGGTTTATAGCCAGAAGTGGCAACATAAGTAAAATGGACTTTACTTGGTCATATGAAACAAAAACAAAACACAGTTAAAATTACCAGCTGTCATTCTAACAACCTAAACTTTCAATCATTTCTTACCTGTACCAAGTCCTCCTGCAAGATTGGTGGCAATTTCATCCACAGTGACATGCCTGTCTTCTCTAATGAGCTCATCAACTCTTTCCATGGAGACAGTTTGAGGATGATCGCTAGGAGGCTCACTTTAGATACTGTGTTCCCATCTTCATAATGTTTCACCCATCCTAATACTGCAAGCATCTCTATAGGTACATTGAAATCTGAGGTGAATTTCAGCAGCAGATTTTTCCTCTTTGATAAGGAAATTAATGACAGCATACTGTTGAAACAAACTATTGAAGTACAGGTAGGGTCTCAGGGGGAATAGGAGTGTTTATTAGAAAGGAAAGACATTTTGAAGCAAAGGGAATAAAGGGTTTAGGTACTTAGGGAGTGATGTGGGTCATGTTACAAAGTGTGCCAAAACTTAGGTACATAATCTGCCAGCGATGTCAGACTTTTATGATGCAAGCTTTTATAGTAAGTTACAGATTGACATGGAAGTTTTGTGTCAAAAGTGTGATAATTTAGGTTTCTTGATATTAGGGGACTTCAATGCAAGGATAGGGGAAGAATAATTACACTTAGTTGATTTAGAAGATTACCAAATAAAAGAAAACAATTATATAAAGAGACATAGTAAAGACAAAATAAGTAACAAAGAAGGGAAAAAGTTAATAGAATTTTCTGAAGTTAATAAACTTGATGTGTAATGGGGCAAAAGGTTCACACAAATCAGAGGAGTTCACATTTATCAATGAAAGGGGAGAAAGTGTAATTGATTATATGTTGTATTCACAGAATTTAGATAATAATCTTGTGGATTCTGAATAGCTACCATTTCTTATTCAGAGTAACTTTTAAAACAGGGGAAGAAATAGAGCTGAAAGAAGATATAGAGGAAGGTAAAACTGTTGAAAATTACAGATGGAGTACAGAGGAGAGAGAGTTACATATTGGGAATTTAAATTTAAGTAGAGGAAAGAAATCTCAAGGTGAGATACACAACTTATAGAGGAACGAAAAGCTGAAGAAGCAATGCTATACCTAGAAGGAGAAGTGAAGCTAGCAGGAATGACAATGAAAATTAGGAATCAAAGGGAAAATATAAAAAAGGGATGGTATGATGGGGATTGCATTGCAGCAAGAAACAGAGTAGAAAGAGATTTTGGGATATGGAAACAATCAGGAGAACAGGTAAAATAAGATAATTTTCTGATAGTGAGGTAGGACTATAAATGCTTAATTGAGGGGAAAAAGAAAGAGTGGTCTGATAAAATTGGACAAAAGATCTATGAGGCAGCAAAACAATATGGGAGTTGGTAAAAATATATCTAAGACCCTGGTATTGCAGAATAAAATTGGTCTAAATAAATGGGAGGAATATTTTGAGAAACTATTAAGTGGAAGTAATGTGCTAATGCAGACAAAAGTACTAGGGGAGTTACATATTTGTGATGAAAGATTAGACCAGGAAATATAGGAGAATGAAATAAGAGAACATGTTAAAAAATTAGAAAGTAAGAAAACTAATGGAATACCAGGCAATTCTGGAAGGTGTGGTATGAAAATACTGAAAGAAGGGTAATGTTAGGAAAACTGTTTAATGTGCTTCTCGAGGAAGGAAGGTTTCCACAAAACTAGAAGCAGGGAGTGATAGTGTCAATTTTTAAAAGGAAAGGGGAGGTGAATAATTCAAGTTACTACAGAGGCATTAGTCTATTATCAGTGATAGATAAAGTATTTTCAGGGGTACTAGCAAAGCTACTACAGGAATGGGCAGAGAGAGAAGTTAAATTATTGGACCTACAAGGGGGGGGGTTTAGAAACTGAAAGTTGACAATTGACATGTTTTTTTAATAAGAACAATAATAGATAACTAAGTAAGAAAAGAGATAAGATATATTTATTTTTCATAGATCTAGAAAAGGCCTTTGATACCATTCAAAGGGATGCACGTTGGTGCAAGTTGAGAACAAAGAGAATGGGTGAGAAATTTGTATGACTATTAGAGAAGTTGTATTCAGATAATAAATCCTACATTAGGCTTGCCACAACAAAGTAATGAATTGGGCACCAAATACAATTGGCTTAAGGCAGGGTTATAAATTAAGTCCCATTTTATTTAATTTGTTTATTGATGACATACTCTAAGAAATAGCAAAAGAAAATTCACAATGTACAGCAATTAAAAATAAAGATATCCAGGTTTGCTCTTTATAGTAGCAGCAGCAAACACAAATAGAGGTTTAAAGAAAGCAATAGAAGCAACAGAGTAATACTGCAAAAAATGGGGTTTAAAGATAAATAAAATTAAATAAAAACTATGGTTTGTAAGAATGGGAATAATCTCAGTAGAGAAGAGAGATGGTAGTTAGAGGGAAGTGAATTTGAAGTTGTAAACAACTTTGATTACTTAGAAGTAAGGCAAAATAACAATGGAAAATGTACAGAGCAAAGGAAAAGTGTGCTAGGTAAGGGAAAATTAACTATTAATAACATATGAACATGCTTAAAGTACGACAGTAAACTGGCTAGAGAGAATAAATGCAGCAACAGTGGAATCAAGAATGATGCATGGAGTAGGGGTTTGGGAGGTGGAAAAAGGGTGGGAATGTATAGATCAAATTCATAGGTCCTTTTACTAAATTATACTGGGATTACCAAGAATAGTTCAAATGGAGTAGCATTAGTTGAATTGGGTTGTGCTGGGAGGAAGGGATTAGTAGTTAAATGGATAGTGAAATATTGGAACAGGATCCAAGTACTAGAAGAAGGAAATATTGTCAGACTGTTTTAGGGCACAAGTATTGAAAAATGAGAAAGAAATTGGATATGTTAATTAAAGGAAATTGTAAGAGAAGTTGGATTGGGAGCTAGAAATCAAAAAGTGATAAAAATTACTTATATCTTTTGCATCGTGTTGTTTATAGTCTGCAGAAAATCGCAAAATGTGATGCAATCAGACCATACCACTGGCAGTACACACATCACCACACACCCTTCAATCTAGTTTCTCATTATGAATCATAAGCTAGTCATTTTCTTTCAGTTTCTGAAGTCACTGCACTCAGTTCCAATATGTAGGAACATTTTCTGAATTTAGATAATTTGTTTCAGAAACAAAAGCGTTAGTGCTAGAAGCACTATCCACACTATTAGTAACTATTGCAATATCAGATATATTAATTTTTCTCTTTTATGATTAGAAATTTGTCTAATGTATTCATCTTTCTTATGAGCTAAATTTTAAACTATCTTCTGTTCTGTTTCTTTACTAACTGGTGATCAGATTATAAACTTTATCTTGTAACGGATCCACTTGAGAGAATTTTCTATTCTTTAAGGTTGAATGTTGCTTGGCATGACCAACTTTGGCATTTACAAACTGCCAACCGATTAAGACGGTTTGTTGATATTACTGCATTGTTGATGAAGTAGCGTATTGTCTGCAGATGCAAGTACCGTCTGATCAAAAATTATGTGCATTGTGATTCGAATATCATAAACTGAGCATGATTTGGTGTACTACTCTTATTACTTTGGGTTTAATATAACTTACAGCAAATAGCATACCGGAATGAATTTGCTCAAATAAAACCGCATAACTTATCTTTAAGGAGCAAAACATACAAATTTGCAGGAATCCTCACTCTAATCATGACATAGTTTTATTTTAATAGGCATTATAATACTGTGCATTCAAATTTTGTAATCAAGCACCCTAAAGATTCTAAGCTGAGAGCAGAAAAACTGAAAACATTAAAAATATCAATAGTGTCTGAACAGACAACCATGGTTACTACCATAAGTGAAAATGAATTGGAAATAAAAGCATCATTTTAGCATGCAAAATAACTGTTTATAGATGCAGAGATTTTAAGGAATGTTTAACTCCTATGTAATACATTATTTGCTAAATTTCGAAATGCAAATGAGATAAAATGTGATATTCATAAGCTACAACTTTCTGGTTATATTTATGTTCGAATAGGTAACAAACTGTTGAGAGACATGCTCTTTGCTTCTACTCTTGATGAAATGTTTGAATGTGACTATTTCAGTCTTGCTCTGGATTCACCCACAGATATTTATTCCATATCTTAGTTGCGGTGGGTAATCACATGACAACAGGGATTGCCTTTCTTTCTTGTATAGTGTGTCATGTGTCAGTTTATAATATCTGGAACAGAAAGCAATCCGACATGTAAGACATTATGCCTGCCTAAGAGTAATCATTCTTATTTATAGAAAGTGTGGAGTAAGTGTTTGGTTTTTGGCAAAGTTCTGCATTCAGTAAATTAAGTTTGCAGCATCAATGTGTAGCCCATACAGGTAAATATGACAGTTACCAAGGAGAAGAGGGTTTCCTTCAAATTATGTTCATTTCCAATTAATTACCAAAATGCCTTTTCATATTCACTGCTATAGGTGGGAAAGTCTTTTGTTACAAATTAAATCTCATACTGTTGGCGAAACAATGTGTTTACAATAGGATTAACCAAGTTAAGGAGTTTGTTCTTTACTTTGCTATAATATTTGTCATTTTTTTGCACTTCTTTATGTTACTACCAATTACCATTATACCTATGACACCTATGCACTTCATGAAAAATTCTCCTTTGCCTATCACTGTACTTGAAAGCAATAGTTTGTATATCCTTAATTACACCTATATGGCTGTAGGTATCTTTATGCAATATAGGAAAGTGCACAAAGTTCTGAAACAAAGGTTTTGAAACAGTGCAGAAGGCACTATGAGTGATTTGAACTAGCTGTGGAGCATAGCAATATACCACAGTGGTGTGCCAACTACTTAGAGATTTAAATATATGCGAACCCTATAAATGATTTCCTCAACAGGATTTCAACTCTTTACTAAGTGTAAGGAACTTACAAATATCTCCCTCCCCCTCCCCTCCACTCTCTCTCTCTCTCTGTCTCTGTCTCTCATCGAGTTAGGTAGTTTATTGAACAATTTAGTTCCTCTAATATTAATATCTTTTCTGCTGACACATTTGCTAATATTATATCTGTGATAGTCTTCACTGCTTCGTGTGCTATAGCTATGAATTTGATTGTTTCTTATCAAGTCAAGTCTTGGTTACAAATAGAATAGTTCTATATATATATAGAACAGTGAGTAGTAATGAGTAGACCTTGTCACAAGGTTTTGATTAATGAATTTATAGTTTACTGTAATGTTTAATATGTTGGCAACTTGTGTATTGGAAGGTTTTCTCATATGTTTTTAAGACATTTTAAGACACTTTTATTAACTTCAAACAATAGTAAGTAATGTCCATATTTAGGAAGGTGTTGGTAATCCCATAAATAATGTTTAAATTTGTAGTATATTTTTAGATGTTTAATAATTTCAACAAAAAGGCATCACTCTGACCTTATATATATTACTGTGTTTTCTTATAATACTTATTTATAGTTGTTTCACTAAAAGATTTCAATTAAAATAAACATATGTAGATTCTACATTAGTTTTTTAACGATCAGCTTCTTTCTGTGTTACAGTATATTATAATTATAGAGTAAAATATAAGAACAAACGTATTACACTATACTCTACATTGATTTTAGATTGCTCTAAGTTTGAATTGTAACACTAAGAATGTCTATGGACATATTGAACATTTTTATAATTCCTTTTAGTACCTTTCATTCTGGCTGTTGTAAATGTTGTCACAATTATATCTCACCATATTTATCCTCTTACATCTAGCAACTTATGATAGACTATAAGGATTGGATTGGTACTTATTTTAAGCAGCAATGACATGTAATTTCCATACATATACATCGGTGGTGTACTACCCCAGTGGTATACTACCCACTATGGATAGATTTTCATTTCAGATAAACAAATTCTTTGTGGAAAAGACACATTGTCCATTGGGAAGTGTAGGTACTGTACAAACATTGATAAAAAGGGGGGTGCAAGCAAAGAGTGCAACAATACACTGTGGATGTCAGTTATAGCTGCTGCCAAACAAGTAACAGGTCTTTCAAAAGTCACTTCAAACTTTAAACTGTTATATTTGATGTGTTTCATTCACATGGCTTTCTCTAGCTGTTCCGCAATCAATTTTTTTTTCTTTCAAAAGACTAATGAAGACAAACATAAGCAGAATTAGTCTTATTATTTGTTTCCTTGTAAGTAGAAAGAAAACCGGATGCACAGGATTAAGTGATAATAAAGTCCTTTAAAAGTCAGTTGCTATGTGAAAAATGAAATGAAATTCCACTCTCTTTGCTTGCCAGGAGTAAATAAATGAGAAACAAGAATAAAGATGTCTTCTTATTTGAGAATTGTTTAAGTGACTTAAAATTGAAACCACTAATGTAGAATATCTCGAAAATGGTTAACTCTACAAAAAAAAAAAAAAATGCATATAAAATGGGTTGTGTGTTTTAATGAGATCTACATTTTTTGTGGAGTACATTTTCATTTATCTCTTATGGTTTGTCAGTTATAAAAAAAGTCATCCAGAATGAACAGGTCTTCAGAGGCTATTCCCAGAAAATTCAAAATATACATTTTATTTGTCATAAAAATATCTTACACATAACATATTTTAATAAAGATTGTTAAAACCATTTTTAAGAAAATCAAAATTTTTGAAAAATGTTCCATGTAAAGGGTAGTTCGGGTGGGATGATTTTCTTGAAAATCCTTGTCATATCCTTGGAAGATACGCAACTTAAATACCAAGTATTGTATTCAATTGACTTTTCGTTTTTGAGCTATGCTGCCCACAGACACATACAAATGCACACACACACATGGATATATTTCTAAAAATGCCTTTTTTGGAATCAGGGAGTCTCAAAACATATTTTTTTAATGAAATTTTGGCATCGAATGTTTGGATGCAATACAATACCATATCTATACACTATGTACAGAGTACGTGAAAAGAAAGTATCAAACAAAACAAGTCACATACTGGGCAAACATGGAGTTTTATAAAACATTGGGAAGATGTGCTCCATACTCTTGTTCAATATACACCATTCTTTCTGCAACTCCATGCACAGTATTTTGCAGATGATGTCTTGGAATATAACAATTTCTTGCTAGTTATCTTTTGGGTTGTTGGATGTATCAGGAAAACTCATTCACGGAAGATAATTTCAGCTGAGTAATTAATTGTTTTGCAAGGGTGTAGAATAGGAACAGAGAGCCATCTTGCATGAAGATAATGTTTTCCATATTGTGATTCCTCATTCGAGGGATGATGAAATTTTGTAGCATGCCATAGTAGTGTTTGCCATTTACTATCTTTTCCAGTGTTGTCTTCTTCGAAGAAATAAGGGCAATGATAAATTGTGAATTGAAGCCACACCATACAGTAATATTTAAGTTCTAATAGCATTGAATCAGCTGTATCCTGTCATTTAGGGATAAAGACATGATTTGTAATGCACAAATTCTTATAGTAGTGTGATTAAAATTATTAATGTTTATTTAACAAAACTGTACCCATGGTAGCAGTGAAATGAAGAAAAACAGAAAGAAAACCAAACACTATTGCTTACCGATATGCAATTTCTTTTTTTTTTTCATTTTTTTTTTAATATTATAATATTTATAGCTATTCGAAGTTTGAAGTGACTTTTCAAACACCCTCTACAATAGAAAACTGTATAATTATAAACCTCACACACAATATTATTATTCCTTTAAAAAAACTTTGCTGATCAGATTTTCTGAATTAACAACAAAAGAGTTCTTTGTTTTCTTTAAAATTGAAGACCTGTATTGAAAAAACATACCAAGGCAAATTCTTTTCAATTTTTACTTCTTCTGTTAAATTGAAAATGCATGTATAGGGCCATACCGCTGTATGAAATAATTGCCTATGCCTAGTTATGGACTTGGACTTGGCCTTTTGCAGCAAATGGTCTACTGATTCTGAAATGTCGTGTTATTTATGGACACTCTTTAACTGCTGTGGTTCTCAGCATCCCATTCTAAATTGGACATGAAAGACTGCTTAATTTTGCTCAGAGGCCTCTCAATCAGGCTTGAGGTTCTTTTACGTGCCGTAAATCTACGACACGGGACCAATGGCTTTACTTCCTTTCCGAAGGAAGCCATGCTAAGTATTTTTACGCCCAAAAAAATCCGCCCTCTGCCGAGTTTGAACCCGCAACCTTGGATATATGAAGGCAGCATGGTAACCATTACACCACGGAGGGCGACTACTGATTTTGTGAATTAAATACATTGCATTGCATTTCCCAAAAACATAAATTAATTGTTTATTTCAGAAAGATTAAGTTCGCATTTTCTTTATTTTTAAGTTTACAACACTTGGGGATCAACCCTCATTGATTGTAGAATGAATCTCCATATTGAATCAACAGTCACAATGTGCAACAGAAAAATTTCTGTTTATTGCAATGTCGAGGATATTGTGCAGTTTTGCAATTAACATATGTGAATGATGCAGTACGCACCATGTATATATTTTAACAGATGGCTGTAATTAGCAAGAAGGTAAAAAATAACAGAAATAATACATCAATGCTATCTGCAAAGTAAAGGGAGGGAAAAAATTCCAAGACAAAGTCTTTCAAATCATTGCTCGGTGGGAACAAATCACAACCAGAATTTTAGTACAGCATATTTATGCTTATTTTCTTTTGGAAAGAAAAGAATAGAAAAGATTAAGAAAACTAGTTCTGCAAGTTAGAAGCCTTAAATATGGGTGAGGTAAGTCAAAGAGTGGCAATCAATTCCAGAGCTTGGAATTTCTGGTTTATAATCACATATCATTTCCTGTGCTAGATTGTAAGGAAAACTTGGTTAGGAATATGGCAAGATAACAGCCTTGGCTGATTTATAGCCATATTCTTTGTATGGCTGCTTAGTATAAATAAATAAATAAAAAATAAAAATATCATTTCCAAAACAGGATACCATATCTCGGTAAATCATACCTTTAGTGTTGACCTGAATAGAAAGATTACGTAAGAACTGTTAAAACAAATATATCCCCAGACTCCTGTCATGTATAAATCTATGTATATATAAATTCTATGTATTATGCTTGTGAATGTTAGTAGTTAAAATCAGAAATTAAAGCCAAAAATTTGAATGAAGCATCCAGATGAGCTGCAGTTGGTGATCTGATGGTGAAAAGGGAAGAGCCATCAAAGGTTATAATGCTCTGAAAGAAAGTGAAAGGCTTTGTATACAAAATAAGTAAATGTTGGTTCTGAGTTTGGATTTTGAGCACAATTTCCATCTACCAAGTATGCTACTTCTGTTTTATTTTTGGCAATCCAAGTAATGTTTTTAGTATTCAGAATTTGCAAGAAAACAAAGAAATCATACTATTTGGTGTAGTTCACAAAACTACCAACAAAGTTTGCACTTTCTTGTATGCCTAGAAGCAACTACTGTCCTTGACAAGGTTAAGATTATCCATTTTTTGTGATGACTGCTCAGCATAAAATAAAGGTCACACTTTAATAAGAATGGCCAGCTTTTGTAGATGCTGGAAAATTTCAGACTACAGAGCTTTTCTTTCCTATTAGGGGATACTTTTAATTACCTGCTGATAAGAGATTTTGGTGCTAAGGATTGTCAGACCATATTCTATAAAGCATCACATTAAATTGATCACCTAGTGTCAAACAAGAAAACTCAATATAATGTTATCTGAACATACAAAATCTTGAACTTAGCCATATTCAACAATAAGATGACTCGTTCATTAGAAACTACTACTTCACCAAGAAAGACACTTGAAAACAGCATTCAATGTTTCAACAGTCTAGCATTTTGTCTTCAGTGATGAAGTGTTTGAGGAAGTAAGAGCCTGCATAGTGAACAATGGTTTGATTATTCAAGATTGGCAGTACTTGGAAATCCTCATTCAGATTATCAGTTTCCCAGCTGTTTGAGCCCACCAAGATGACTTCATCCTAATTAATGGAGATAAGATGACACACACAAAGAAGGCAGCTACAAGAAGATGTGGTTAATATTTTACCAAAAACTTTAGATGGCAGGTGATCTTTTCGTTTATCTAAATAAAGTATTTGATATTGTCTTTCATGAACTCCCTCTAAAAAATTAGTACAGCCTTGAACTGGTTTAGAAGCTTAAACAATTATTTCAGGAAAGCGTGGTGTTAACTCAACGAATAGTGTTAGGTCCAATTTTAGTTCTTATCTTTATTAATATAGGAAATATAAAACTATAGGTAAAACAATTCTATTTGCAGATGACATTTTCCTATTTAATGAAAATTAATTTGTGTTATAGGCAATGAAATATGTGCAACTGACTTTACAATGCTAAGACACTATTCTCAAATGATAACTTAGTTCCTTCAAAATGGAAGTAAAGCAGTTGTTCCCATGTCATAGATTTACGGCATGCAAAAGAACCTCAAGCCTGATAGAGGCCTCGGACCAAAATTAAGCAATCTTTCATGCCCAGGATAGAATGGGACACTGAGAACCACATCAGTTAAGAGTGTCCATAAATAAAACTCGATTTCATTTGATAACTTAGGCCTTAGTGCAAAATAATTAAATATATGCTATTTCACAAACCACTACATCAACTATAAGTAATATGACAATTAAAATCAAAGATAATATCATAGAAGGAATAAACAGATACACACACACACACACCACACACAAATGCACGCTCGCGCGCGCACACACACACACACGCACGCACGCGCACACACACACACACACACACACACACACACATTAGACTCATCCCTGACATGGACATACCATATTGAACATATTGTCAGCAAAATAAACTTGTTATTTGCATATTGTACAGAATGAAAGATATAAGTTAGATAATTGCTATAAAAGAAGTCTTTATTCTGCACTCTTGCAACCCAATTTTCTATATTTAAATGCAGTATGGTCCAATAATAATAAAGAGCAACTAAACTCGTTAGAAATCCTGCAAAAGAAAGCTATTGAAATACTTTATGTCTACAATATTTTTCAAGTCCTCCACAGAAGTATTTAAAGAAACAAACATCTTGAAACTTTACTATCTCTGCAACTTCAGTGAATCTCTATTTATGTACAAAACTCTCCTATAAAACCAATTCAATAATCAACACAAAATAAGATATCAACTCCTACAAAACAAGATTAGCTGAACGCATCTCTATAGAATCAAGTAAGTCTGTCAAATATGAAGTAAAATTATATTAAATTGTGTCACCAAAACATAATTCACTGAGTTGACATCACTGAACTTATCCCAGTTAAAAAGGTAACTCTTGAAATACCTTTTTGAGTAACACAATACTGTAGTTCCAAACAATAATAAAGTATAAAATAATAAAATTGTCATACTTGTTAAAAGCTTGCATAAATATTAATCTCTCTCTCTCTCTCTCTCTCTCTCTCTCTCTCTCTCTCTCTCTCTCTCTCTCTCTGACACACAAATATGTACATGCACACATATGTACACACACACAGACACACACACACACACACACACACACACACACACATACACACTTATTTTCTACACTTATGTGCTTATTAAATGTGTTTATTTTATTCTATTTATTTTGCTTACCATCTCACTAAAGAGGAGTCCCTTCTTAGAGGAATATGCTCATTGAGATCTTCTATGTAAATAAATTAATTTTAGCATTCCTGACTTAGATTTTTGGAAATGTACTGTAAAAAATGTAAGGAACAATCATTTATAATTATAAATATAAAAATTAAAGATTATTGTAATATTCAATTGTTACTTAAGAAGATTGTCCTTCAGAAAGGTGACCAGAACTAATTTTAGGGGCCAGCCTAACATTAGTAATAACTTATACTTCAATTAACAGTAATAATAATAATAATAATAATAATAATAATAATAATAACAATAACAATAATAATACTGCCTTAGTCAGAATATGCTTCTATAAAATAAAAATTTGATGTGTTCCATTCATATGACTTTCTCTGCATCTCTATAACAAATTATTGCTAAAAAGCTTATTCTTCTACTTAGTTCATGCTATTCGAAAACATTAGCAGAATCGTCTTATTACTTGCTTCCATGTAAGAAGAAGGGAAATAAGGGAGTACCATAGGTTAAAGTGATAGACAAAAGCTGGTTGGTATGTGACTGAAGTTCCTTTGTTTGTATGGACAGGAGTTGACAAATCCCCGTATGAGAAAAGTATTAGTATTTTATAGCTGAAATAAATAACAAGGAATATCTCAAAAACGATCAACTCCACAAAAAAAAAAAAAAATGACATAATATAAATTGTGTGTTTTAAACGAGCTCTACATTTTCTATTATAAGTTTTTGTCTAACTCTTATGATTTACCAGTTATGCAAAATTCCGCAAAATTTATCCAGAATAAATGTCTCCAAAAGCTATTCCCAGAAAATTCAAGATATACATTTCATTTGTTATGTAAATATCTTTAATGTACGACATTTTAACCAAAATCGTTAGAGACATTTTTGAGAAAATAAAATTTTTCGAAAAATTTTCCATGTAAAAGATAGTTTGGGGTGGGGGGGATTTTTCGCAAAGCGTCGTGTCATATCCTGGAAGATACTAAATTTAAATGGCAAGTTTGGTATTTTACCGACTTTTCGTTTTTTAGTTATCGTGTTCACACACGAAAATTATTTTTTTTTTGTTGATAAAGGGCACCCTAAAACATATATTTCCGGTGAAATCTCAGTATCGAATTTTGGGTGAAGTGCAGTACCTGCTCTATACATTATGAACATAGTACGTGTAGAGAGTGTAAAAATTGTGATCAATAATAACGGACTGAGCGGTAACTTCTTCGGCCCGCATTTGGGAGGGTCCGGGTTCAAATTCTATGGGTCGACCAATTGTTTGTTTGCTTTTTTTTTTTTTTTTTTTCTTTCGTGTTTCCTTCAGTCACTAAGGTAAATTACCAGGTGAATATTTAATGGACCCAAAGTTCCACCTTCAATCTAAAACATCGTAGAACAAAATAGATGATGGACATGGCGATTCCGCTGCCGTCTATCTACAACAGTTATAGCAGCTAAATAAATAGTAACGCCATCTGCCTGCCGTGAAGCCAAGTAGTATGCTAAATGGCAATATGGCTTCCAGAGCTAGTTGTACTCTGTCATCGTACTCTGTATTGTGGAGGCAGCTAGGTAGTTTTTCTAATTTAACGCAGTTTTGCCGCTTTGTTAAATGTGACATTAGGTAGCAGTTGAAACACAAAACTACAATTGTCCAATTTAGTGACGTCATGGATTAATAACAAAAAACAATATTATAATATTTGAAGAAATATTACTTGCTGATTATCAGACGTATATGAAGCATGAATGTCCGTGTTTCAAAACTGCCAATTGTTAACTTATATCCGCATTATATCAAGTACATTGGATCTTTATCGCAAAAATCAAAGTCACTGAGCTATAAAACAGACCTCATAGTAGAAACAGCGCAAATAATGTTGGATTTGCTGTTAGTGACTTAAAGGACAAAATACTAAATAGAAGCAGAGCTTTCAGTGTCAAACTATTCCATTACCTCAGTGTTACACTGCCACATTTCGTAGCAAATTATAAAACCGCTAATTCAGTCAGTATATAAATGTATTGTAAGAAACATATTAGTTTCTAAAATGTATTTTTAGGTTTTCTTTCCCCCGTTTCGTTTCATTATGCATCAAAAACACGTTGGGTCGCTAGGAACTGGATATTTTAATATGGTGCTAGTTGCAGAAAGTAGAGTTATATATTACTTTGATTGGCCTTGTATAGAACCTAGGTTAGCGTCAAGCCATATAAAGATTCTAAGAAGCTTAGTATGCATAAATAAATATTATAATTGTATGGTACTGGAATTTAATTTTTCACTGCTAAGTAGATGGTGAGGTGCAGAAAATATTTCTAAAATACACTGTAACTAACTTAATATTATAGGAGTATTTTATTTTTTAAGAATATTCTTTTTCATCCTGTGCTTAGTAAGTATATTATTGCCCGCCTCGGTAGTGTGGGTTTAGCGTGCTGCCTGACATTAAAGAGGTCGCGAGTTTGAATCTATCTTGGGGGAGTTACCCGAATAAGGTTTCTTTTCGGGTTTTTCCAAAATCATTTGGGCAACATTTCACCGATTTCATTCATTGTACCATGTACGTAATATACAGAGAAGGTATTGTAAAAACCAAAATTGGTACTTAAGTTTGGTTTCTTCCAAGGATGCGACAAGAAGAATTTCAAGGAAATTCCCCCAACACAAACTACCGTTTACGTAGAACATTTTTCAAAAATTTTGATTTTCTCAAAAATTGCTCTGATGATTTTGATTAAAGTACTGTATGTTTAAGACATTTTTATGACTAACGAAATGTTCCTATATCTTGGATTTTCTGGGAATAGCCCCTGAATACTTCTTTATTCTGGATGAATTTTGTTTAACTGCTAAACCGTAAGAGATAGACAAAAAATTACTACACAAAAATGTATATTTCGCCAAAACACACAATTTATGTCCTTTACGTTTTTGTTGTGAAGGTAACCGTTTCCGAGATATTCTTTGTTAATGTTTTCAATTGTAAAGTGCATATACTTTTCTCAGTTAAAATGGCTACCTTCAGAGGGGAAGTAAAGCCCTGGGTCCCATGTCGTAGATTTACGGCACGTAAAAGAACCTCAAGCCTGATACAGAGGCCTCTGAGCAAAATTAAGCTTTCTCTCATGCCCAATATAGAATGGGACGCTGAGAACCACAGCAGTTAACGTCCATAAATAAAGCGCCATTTCCTTTCACACAGGAAGTGTCCGTTTTTCTTATGTTCTACTCCTAGCCAAGCAAAGAAGTGATTTGCAATAACAATCGCATAACGACAGCTTTTAAAACATTTGACTATCACTTTAGCGTAGCGTTATTCCTTAAGTCCCTTCTGCTTATCAGGAATTAAGTAATAAGAATATTCTACTAATGTTTATCTCGATTAGCATGGTGTAGAAAGAAGAATAATCTTTTGTAAGAAGTTTGTTTGTAGAGCAGCTAGAGAAAGTCATATCAGTGTAATTATATATTTTGTAATGCTTGCTTCCATAGCTTTCAAATTTACGTTAAACTACTTCGTGAAGTTGATAGAGCGCACTATGAAATACCTGTTTGTTTCCATTTATTCTTGTCAATTTTTAGTTCTCTACCCGCACTATGCGCATAGTGTATAGAGAAGGTATTGCACTCCACCCAAAAATTCGATACCGAGATTTCACCGGAAATATATGTTTTAGAGTCCCTTATATCCAAAAATCTGATGTGTACCATTCAAATAACTTTCTCTACACCTCTGCAACAAATTATTGTTAAAAGGCTTATGCTTATATTTACTTCATGCTACTCGAGATGAAAAAAAAAACTAGCAGAAATGGTTTTATTACTTGCTTCCTTGATAGTAAAAGCGAAATAAGGGAGTACCATAGGTAAAAGTGATAGTCAAAACTGTTTGCTATGTGACTGAAGTTCCTTTGTTTGTATGGACACGAGTGGACAAATTCCTGTATGAGAAAAATATATTTTTCATAGCTGAAACCAAAAACAAGGAATACCTCAAAAACAATCAACTCCACGAAAAAAATGTATATGCCATAAATTGTGTGTTTTAAAGTGTTCTACATTTGTTGGGTGGTAAGTTTTTGTCCATCTCTTACGGTTTAGCAGGTATGCAAAATTCCGTAAAATTCACCCAGAATAAAGTAGCCTACAGAGGCTATTCCCAGAAAATTCAAGAAATACATTTTATTTGACAGGTAAATATCTTTAATATACGATATTTTAATCAAAATCGTTAGAGCCATTTTTCAGAAAATCAAAATTTTCGAAAAAGGTTCCATGTAGAGGGTAGTTTGGGGTGGGGGGATTTTTCTCAAAATCTTCGTGTCACATCCCTGGAAGATACAAACTTAAATACCAAGTTTGGTATTTTACCGACTTTTCGTTTTTAAGTTATCGTGTTCACAGACTCACAGACACACGGACACACTGAAACACCAACACACGGACACACACACACGGATCTTTTTCTGAAAATACTTTTTTTTGGATACAGAGGACCCTAAAACATATTTCCGGTGAAATCTCGGTATCGAATTTTTTGGTAGAGTGCAATACCTTCTCTATACACTATGTACATAGTACGTGTAGAGAAAGTAAAAAAGCATTTTCAGAAATCTGTCCGTGTGTGTCCGTGTGTCTGTGAACACGATAACTCTAAAACGAAAAGTTGGTAAAATACCAAACTTGGTTTTTAAATTTAGTATCTTCCAGGGATGCGACACGAAAATTTCGAGAAAAATCCCCCACCCCAAACTACCCATTATATGGAACTTTTTTCGAAAAATTTTATTTTCTCAAAAATGGCTCTAACGATTTTGATTAAAATATCATATATTAAAGATATTTACTTTAAAAACAAAATGTATATCTTGAATTTTCTGGCAATAGCCTCTGAAGAGTAATTTATTCTGCACGAGTTTACGGAATTTTGCATAACTGCTAAACCGTAAGACTTAGATAAAAACTTACTATACAAGAAATGTAGAGCACGTTAAAACACACAATTAATGCTACATGCATTTTTCGTTGGAGTTCATTGTTTTTGGTTTCAGCTATGAAAAGCTTACTTTTCTCATATAGGAATTTGTCACCTCCTGTCCATATAAACAAAGGAACTTCGGTCACATAGCAACCAGTTTTTGACTATCACTTTAACCTATTGTACTCCCTTATTTCGCTTCTACTTACATGGAAACAAGTAATAAGACTATTTCTGCTACTTTGTTCTCGAGTAGCATGAAGTAAATAGAGGCATAAGCTTTTTAACAATAATTTTTTGCAGAGATGTAGAGAAAGTCATTTGAATGGTACACGTCAGATTTTTATAATAATGCTTTGGATTTTCCCACTAAAACGGACGTCACGAGCTTCTGATAGAATCTAATTAGCACAACTGCGCAACCTGATTTTAATAACAAGGCTATTGTATAAATGAAAAAACAATTCTGATGTGTTCCATTCCAATGACTTCTCCAACTGCCCTGCAAACAAACTTCTTACAGAAGATTAATCTTCTATTTCATGCTAATCGAGATAAACATTAGCTGAATGGTCTTATTACTTAGTTCATTATAAGCAAAAGAAATTAAAAGAATACACGAGGCTAAAACGATAATAAAATCTTTTAGAACCTGTCTCTATGCGATTGTAATTGAAATTCGCTTCTTTGCGTGGCCAAGAGTAAAACAAAAGAAACACGGACAACTTCTTGTTTCAGAAAAGTGTTAAGTATTTTAAAATTGAAACGAATAACAAGGAACATGTCGGTAATAATTAACTCCATAACAAACATGTATAGGACATAAGTTGTGTGTTTTAGCGTGGTCTACATTTTTTGAGTAGTATGTTTTTGTTTATGTCTTACGGTTTATCAGATATGCAAAAGTTAATGAGAATGAAGAGAGCTTCAGAGGTTATTCCCAGGATATTCAAGGCATACATGTAAATACCATTTATATACGGGTATTTTAATCAATATTATTAGAGCCATATTTGAGAAAATCAAAATTATCGACAGTTTTTCTACGGGAGGAGGAATTTTTCTGAAAATCTTCATGTCGTATCCTTGAAAGATATTAAACCTAACTACCTAGTTTGGTATTTAATAGACTTTTCATATGAGTATGCTGTCCCTCACACTGTTTTTTTTTGTGTGTTTTTTTTTGTTTGTTTTTTGTTTCAGGAGTCCTCAATACACATATTTACAGTTAAAATATCGTTATCGAATTTTATTTGGAATACAATACTTCTCTATCTGCATAGCATAGAATGTTACACGACATTCACTTTGGAACACATGCACTGGTGTTGAGTTTCTAATTTTCTAGAAAGTCATTTAATGTCACACACACAGATACATACACACACACATTCATATTTCCAGAGTCTGGGAGGAATAGGTAATATTCTTGGTTAGAGAAAAATTCCTAACCTCCAGCTGGGAATCGAACCGGGGACTCTCGCACAGCAAGCAGGAGTTCTACAGGGCCTTAACAATGACAGTAATGCACAAGAAAAACCTATAACTGAAAACGCGCTACATTAAGACGACTGTATAAAAACTTCACTGAGTAATGCAATAATGCTGCCAGTTAAATTCACAGATTCTGAAGTGATGTGCTATTTTACAAATAAAGGACCTTTTAGAATCATTTTTAAAGCTCTTCAACAGAGTCAAGAGGCAGATTTATTACTTTCTCTTCTTAGGACCTACACGCTACATAGGTATTATATTCTATCCAATTATTTGATTCCCAGGATTCCACAGGAAATACACGCTAAAGGGTCCCCTGTATCAAAAACGACATTTGTAGAAAAATATCTGCGCGCGAGCAAGCGTTCGTGTGTCTTTGTGAACAACATAACTCAAAAAGAGAAGTCGGTGTACTGAAGTTGATAATTAAGTTCAGCATTCTCTAAGGATACAACACGAATATTTTTAAGAAAATCTTCCTACCCCAAACTACCCTTTACTTGGAAAAGGTTTCGAAAATATTGATTTTCTCAAAAATGGCTCTAACGATTTTGATAAAATATCTTATATTAAATATGTGTATATGAAACATAAAACGCGTATATTGCATTATCTGGGAATAGCCTCTGAAGACCTCTTTCGTTTTGGATGAATTTTTCATAAATGGTACAACAGTAAGAGATAGACAAAAATTTACCACACAAAAATGTAGATCTCGTTAAAACGCACAATTTATGCCAAATTTGTAGAGTTAATAATTTCTGTAATATTCCTTGTTATTAGTTTCATCCTAAAATACTTAAAAACTTTTCTAAATCGAAAATTTGTCATTCTGTTTCTTTTGTTTTACTCCTGGTCATGCAAAAAACTGAATCACATAGCAATCAGTTTTTAAGGGACGCTAGCAGTAAAATGTCAGATTTCTATATATTTATGTAAAGGTTTTTCCGAAATCTTTACTGTGCTTAGTTGATTACATTGTTGTTATGTTAGTATGAATAGCAAATTTCATTCAAAATGGGTAAGTGATTTGCAAGATATAAATCGTTTCATAAGTATTATGGTATTGATATTGAATAATCAATTGTCCCACGCTTTGAACTAAACACAAAAGCTTTATACAGGGATATTACAATAATATTTTTAAAAATTAGACATTTTAATCTGTAAATTTAATCATTTTTCATAAAATTGTATTTTTTGACAAATTACTACTTAGGATAATTTTGTTCTTTGCAGTATTAAAATACATACTTTTCACACCCTGGGAAATTTTAATCGATTTAAAGAGAAATTGAGACGCGTGGAACATTTTGTAGGTGTGAAAATGAAGCTTAGAGAAACCCCTCTTTGATAAAATAATATGCTAGGAAATAGGTGTGTTGTATGGTGCTATCTTTAAATAACTGTGAGGCCCGAAGCAAGGGGAGGACATCTTCATTTTGATTCTCTATAGATGCACAAAGGTTCCAACAACTAGTAATAAAGAAAGCAGTTTTCGATTTTTGACCAAATTTAGTAAAAAACTCACTCCTGGTGTCCTTTAAAAGAATTGTTTAAATCTATTTTATTTTCGTCGCTTTAACTTCCGTAAGTGAAGAAGAAGTGTTCCAGAAGATACCTCGTTGTTGGTATGTGGTGGACACTAGCCTCTCGGGACTATCCCTGTACCGTACCACTTTTCGCTTCCTGCCAACCAGATAAAGTGATAAAGTGCCACAGTGGCTTTCACATCCGTAGTCAGATGGCAAGAGTTTAGCCAGCCCTTCCAGACCACATCCCCAACTTTGTTCCGCCACAAGCAGATGATGTTAGGGTGACATTCAGTCCAGCTGCTTTAAATATCCACGAATGGGTGCCAGGCAGTCGCTATTACTATCTAGTTTTACTTTTGCTATTAGACTTAAAATGGAATTTTTGTTTGTGGTATTAAATATACATGCCGATATTTACCTTGGCGACTGAAGGAAACCACGACAAAAACCCAGACAGTTTGGTCGGCTCACGGGATTTGAACCGAATGCGGGTCATAGACCGTACCGCCTGAGCCATCCCGTTCGGTTTAAAAGATTAGACTATCGCTTTAGTGTATAACCTTATTTCTTTCTACTTACAAGGGAGCAAGTAATAAGACCATTTCTACTAATGTTTAACTCGATTAGCATGAAGTAGAAAGAAGAATAAGAATAGTTTGTTTGTAGAACAAGTAGAGAAAGATTTTTTAAAATTTAACTTTTGTGCCAAATTATAAGCGTTATGGCTCGGAACCAACCCTTGTTCTTCACCAACAATTCTTAAAAACTTAAGTGTTAACGATTGACCATATCCTTTTATATGCTATTTTGTATAAATAACCCCTTAATTACTTCATTTGTGATATATAGCTAATTATGTTTCTAAATGTCTTCATTCGTTTAGTGCCATTTTGGTATGAATGTTTCAAGAACAGTAAAATAATATAGGCTTTGTATCTCCTTTCCTAGAAATTGGAACAAGTCCCTGATCATCTTCGTTTCTGGATTCTATAACTTTCCACACCCCCAGTCATAGTCACACTTATCTTCTCTTATCCTAAATTACAGGTACCAACAACTCTTTTAGAATCAATCTTAATAGTTGCATAAAATTGCTCGTCTTTCACTGATGCGCACATAGTTTGTCTATCTATATCGTGATCGCGGCGCAAGCAAGCCGCGAGCTGCCGGTAAATGCAAGGGATCTCTCTCTACCTACTAGCCAGGTCCAGCCGCTATTAAAGTGAAAATCTCCCACCCAAAGTACCCTTTCAATGGACCATTTTAGAAAATTTTGTTTTTCTCAAAAATGGCTCTAACGATTTTGATTAAAGTTCCATATGCTAAGATATTTTCATAACAAACGAAATGTTTATCTTGAATTTTCTGGGAATAACCTCTGAAGACCTCTTCATTCTTGATGACTTTTGTATGACTCGTAAACTTTAAGAGACAAAAACTTGCTACATAAAAATGCAGATCTCATTAAAATACATAATTTACATCATAAACTTTTTTGTAGAGTTAACCGTTGCTGAGATATTATACTTGTTATTGGTTTACATTTTAAACTCCTTTCTTGAAGCGGGAAGTCAACTTTCGTTTCATCTCTTTTGTTTTATTTCCGGGAATGCAAAGGAGAACCGAAGTTCAGTTATTTACACAGCGATTGATTTTAAAAGATTCGATTATCGCTCTAGTCATGCATAATCCTTTATTTTCCTTCTGTTTATAGAGAAATAAGTAACAGGGCATTTCTGCTAATGTTTATCTCGATTAGAATGTCTAGATAAAAGAATAATCTTTTGTAAGAAAAGTTCGTTTCATGTGAATGTCATGTGAATGGAACACATCAGATTAGCTATAATACTCTCTCCCTGATGTGGTAAGTCTGACAAGATCTTCTTCGTAAGCTGTTTCTCCTAACCTAAGTATATCGAACCAAGCTGTGCCAGCAGATGTAGGTAAGCGTTCTCAAAGCAGTAGTTAGATTAAAACTTGTATGACGTCATAGTAGGACTTTGCTAAAAAACCTGGAAGCCAGAAACGCTCTAACCAGTTTTGCGGTTAACCGCAACATGATCATAAAACGTGTTGGCACGACCAATTCCCAGAACTACTGAAGAAAGAAGCAAGGGGAGGGCAACTCCATGAAAGTGACGTCATTAAATATATTGAATATGCATATATGATTGTTTTCAAGATATCTTGTTGTCTGTTTGAGTTTTAATGAAGATAGATGTGTATCTGTGCCAGCATAATTCTAAAACAAATGCTGGATAAAGAAGAAACTTGCTTATTACATTCAGTATCTTCAAAAAATACACAAAGATGGAGCATTTTTCGAATCTTTGTCCATCCCCAAATGGCTCTAGGTATCTATATGACAAATATGAGTTTTCTTGGAATTTCCTCTCAAATCCTCTTTCTCTACAGTAGAGAAAATCACACTGCACATAAAATATAGATATCCTTGAAACACACAATTTATGACCTATAATGTTTTACTTTCTCTAGCCCGTATGTACAATGTACATAGTGGATAGAGAAGGTATTGTATTCCACCCCAAATTCGATACCAAGATTTCACCGGAAATACATGTTTTGAGACCCCTTTAACACAAATTAAAATCCTTTTTAGAAACATATCCGTTTGAAATTCTGTGTGTGTGTGTGTTTCTTTGGGCAGCATAGCTCAAAAACGGAAAGTCAGTTAAATAACAAACTTGGTGTTTAAGTTTAGTATATTCCAAGGATGCGACAAGAAGATTTTCAAGAAAGTCGCTCAGCCCCAGCTACCCTTTATATGTAACATTTTTCGAAAATTTTGATTTTATGAAAATTGGCACTAACGATTTTGATTAATATATTTTCATGAAAAACAAAATGCATATCTTTAATTTTCTGGGAATAGACTCTCAAGACCTCTTCATTCTGGATGATTTCTGTATAGGTGGTAAATAGTAAGAAACAGACAAAAGCTACTACACAAAAATTTAGATCTCATAAAAACAAAAAAATTATGGAACATATATTTTAACTGTAGAGTTAGCCGTTTTCGAGATATTCCGAAATGTTGGTTTCCGTTTTAAGCTACTTAAACTTTTCTCAAACGGAAAGTAATCTTTCTTAGCATCTCTCATTTGCTTAGAAAAGTAAACCAAATATCAATTGTTTCACATAGGTTTGACTAACGTTTTAGCCTGTGTATTACCTTAGTTCCTTTCTACTTACAAAGGAGCAAGCAATAAGACAATTCTGCTAATTTTATCATGATGCAGATAAAAGATTATTCTTTTGTAAGAGAAGTTTGTTTGCGGAACAGATAGAAAGTCATATGAATGGAACACATAAACATTTTTATTATATTTATTTTAGTTGGCTTTTTCTAATATTTGATTGTTATTGATTTGAATTTTCAATACCTATACTTGTCAAGAGGAGAATTCGTTTTATCCCCCCCCCTCCCTCTCACTCTCTCTCGTGCAAAGAGAATGAACATTTTAAACTATTACATCAAGCCGCGTTTAATAGAGTTGACCTTCGCTTAAAGCGTACTGCATTGTATTAATCTCTTGCCGCTGGGCAAATGATGAATTATGAAGCGAAGCCACACCACTTTTTGAAATCATGAAGATATTCGTGAATAAAAGTCTGCAATTATGCACGTTACCTCGACTCCAACATAAATGGCTTCCTTAATCTAATACTTGTTTTGATATTAGCTTCCTGTTTGTTATTATGTAATCAGTAAGTGAATTTAAGCCCCTTGACTCCCTAAATGTACGTTTATAATTCATTTCATGGTTGAAAAGTCTAATGTGTTTCATTCACATGACCTTCTCTAGCTGATTTCGCAAATAAACGTTTCTTACAAAATACTATTCTTTTTTCTAGATCACGATAAATCAGAAAAACATTAACAGAATTAGTCTAATTACTTGCTTCTTTGTAAGTAGAAGGGAAATAAGGGAGTACACTAGGCTAAAGAGATAGTCAAATATTTTATAAGCCGGTCGCTATATGAAGCAATTGAAATGCGGTTCTATTTGTTTCCTAGGAATAAAAAAAAGAGACGAAAAGAAAGATGGGTGACCTCGTTTGAGAAAGGTTTAAGTAGCTTAAAACTGAAACAAATAACACGGAATATCTTGGAAACGGTTAACTCTACAACTAAAAGGTATATGATATAGAGTGTGCGTTTTTTCCACATTTTCCTGTAATAAGTTTTTATCTTTTGAAGTTTACCAATTATACAAAAACTACAACAATCTTCCAGAATGAAGAGGTCTTTAGGTGCTATTCCCAGAAACTTTAAGATATACATTTTGTTTGTCATAAAAATATATCAAGCTTGTGGTATTTTAATCAAAATCGTTAACATTTTTGAGAAAATAACAATTTAACAAAAATGTTCCACGTAAGGGTAGTTGGGTGTGGGGAGGATTTTCGTGAACATCTTCGTATCGAAACCTTGGAAGATTCTGAACAAAACTACCAAGCTTGCTATTAAACTGACATTTCGTTTTGGAGTTTTGCTGTCCACTCTCCCACACACACACACACATACGCAACTCTTTTAGTTTCTCTACACGTACTATGTACATGGTGTATAGAGAAGGTATTGCACCCCATCCAAAAATTCGATACCGAAATTTCACCGGAAATATATGTTTTAGGGCCCCCTGAATGTGTTCCATTCACATGACTTTCTCTATATCTCTGCAACAAATTAGTTTTAAAAAGCTCATGCTTCTATTTACTTCATGCTAAACGACAAAAACTTAGCAGAAATGGTCTTATTACTTGCTTCCTTGTAAGTAGAAGGGAAATAAGGGAGTAGCATAGGTTAAAGTGACAGTCAAAAGCTGGTTGCCATGTGACTGAAATTCCTTTGTTGGTATGGACAGGAGTTGACAAATTTCTGTATGAGAAAAGTTAAGTTTTTCGAACCTGAAAAAAAAAGGAATATCTCAAAAATGATCAACTCCACGAAAAAAATGTATATCACATAAATTGTGTGTTTTAATGTACTCTACATTTTTTGTGTAGTAAGTTTTTTCTATCTCTTAAGGTTTAGCAGTTATGCAAAATTCCGTAAAATTCACTCAGAATAAAGTAGTCTTCAGAGGCTATTCCCAGAAAATTCTAAATATACATTTTATTTGTCAGGTACATATATTTAATATACGCTATTTTAATCAAAATCGTTAGAGCCATTTTTAGAAAATCAAAATTTTCGAAAAACGTTCCATATAAAGGGTAGTTTGTGGTGGGGGGGATTTTTCTCAAAATCTTCGTGTCGTATCCCTGAAAGATACTAAACTAAATACCAAGTTTGGTATTTTACCGACTTTTCGTTTTTGAGTTATCGTGTTCCACACGGACACACACACACACACACACACACACACACACACACACACACACAGACCTTTTTCTGGAAATATTTTTTTTTTTTTATATAGGGGACCCTAAACAAATATTTACGGTGAAATCTCGGTATCGAATTTTTTGATGGAGTGCAATACCTTCTCTATACACTATGTATATGGTACGTGTAGAGAAAGTAAAAACGCATTTTCAGAAAAAGTTCCGTGTGTGTCCGTGTGTCTGTAAATACGATAACTCAAAAACGAAAAGTCGGTAAAATACCAAACTTGATATTTAAATTTAGTATTTTCCAAGGATGCGACACGAAAATTTTGAGAAAAATCCCCCCACCCCACACTACTTACATGGAACTTTTTTCGAAAATGTTGATTTTCTCAAAATTGATTAAAATATCGTATATTAAAGATTTTACCCGCCAAATAAAGTGCATATCTTGAATTTTATGGGAATAGCCTCTGAAGACTACTTTATTCTGGATGAATTTTATGGAATTTTGCATAACTGCTAAAACCGTAAGAGACAGACAAAAACTTACATAAAATGTAGAGCACCTTAAAACACACAATTTATCTTATGTACCTTTGTTTTGTGTGGTTGATCGTTTTTGAGATATTCCTTGCTTTTGGTTTCAGCTTTGAAAGACTTATACTTTTCTCATACAAAGGAACTTCAGTCACATAGCAACCGGCTTTTGACTATGACTTTAACCTATGCTACTCTCTTCCTACACCACACTTGAACCACTCCATCAACCACAAATACAAAAAACCACACCCATACAGAATCCATCCACATTCATCCTAAACCTAAAAACCACAATACAAAGAAAAATCGCACCACCCACCCCATACACAAATACACCTCAAACACGAAACCCACTCCTACCAAAATCATCGTAAACACAAAAAACGCCATACACAAAATCAGCCAAATCGTGAAAAATACCGACATAAACCACAACCGCACCAGCCACCTACAAAACACCACCGTTCAATCCTAAACGCAAAATCCTCCAAAATTCTTAAACACCACAACACTTTCCTTTAAACAAAAACCACCCCATACTCAACCTCATGCGCCGAAAATGCCCCTAAAGGCAATAACCACCCCTGTCCACAAACACAAAACACCTTCATACATCTCATACAAAATATTTCCCCTCAAGTTAAAAAAAAAATACACACGCACACAGAAAAAACCTCATACACAAAGTCACCTTAAAAACACAAAAACTACCCATACACAAAAATCACACCACCTACCCCTAACAACAAACATATCACAAACCCACAAACCACACTCAAACACAAATATTACCTCACATCACTCCTAAACATCAACATCAACACTCCGTACAAAAAAATCGCCCACGGTCCCTTAAACACAATACACTCCCACTTATCGCTGAAAACACAAAATCTACCAACATACAAACAGCATCCCAACCATACCTAAACAAAAACCATCCCGTACCCAAACTCATACATAGAAATCACCCCTAAAGGTAATAACCATCCTCACCCATCCCAAAATACAAGAACATCTTAACCTACCGCAGACAAAATCCACCCCAAACTTACAAACAACCGGTAACACAAAAACAGCCCCATACAAAAAATACTCCAAATACAAAAACCATCTAAAATACAAAAACCACCCCAACAGCCCTAAATAAAAAGCCATTCATGCAAAGAAGTCACTCACCCATTCCTAAACACAAAAGCCAAGCCCATACCAAAAACGACCCCCAAACAAAACATCACCGCACTCCATCCTTAAACACATAAACCACCCTGCCCAGACTTAAAAGAAAAAAGCACTTACCCCTAAATAAAGGTACCCTCATCCACTCCAAGCACTCCAAGATCACCCCAGCCCATACACAAAACCCACTCCAAACTTAAAAGCAACTCCCAAACACAAAAACAACTCCTTAAACAAAATCACACCAACAAAAAAACAAAAAAAAAACACCTCCCGTTAAGAAAAAAACCTACACAAACACTACCCAAACACAAAACAACACAACTGCTCCCGCAAACAAACAAAAAAACTCAAACACCAAACCACCCTCACTTCACAGGCCAATCACAACCACACACGACCATTGACATGCTAAAAAATACTCAACGAACAAAAATCACCCCATGCAGCTATTTAAAATACTGAATATATTACATTGGATAATGAACGAAAATAATCTATTTTTCATGTATGAAACAATACCGCAAAGGCAGAATTATTCGTAACCATGCAAGAGGTGAAAACATTTAAAATCACACTAGGTAAAGATAGAAATATTTTAAGCTCTACTAAAGCAAAAAATGGGACATGTAAAATTTTCCAAAACCCGAAAGAGAAAGTTTATTATTGTAAGTGGCACACATGCATAAGTAAAAACCGTAATTGCTGGGGAAAATGTTATTACGATTTTTTCTTATACATTTGTGCCATTTTCAATAATAAACTATATATACTTAATTAAATGGATCACCTTCTCTAGATAATAATGAAGTAATGCTGAGTGATATGGTTCGATATAGTGATTTTCCTAAAAACGTAGTAAATACATACAATAGAGACCTTCAGATAGTGATGTGAGTTAAAAACAAGCTATTTAATAGGGCTGACCTTACACGGACCAGACCGTACCATCAGCCTCTGGCTATCACGTGTGTGTGGTGCAAGGTCAATATCTAGGAACCCTAACCACGACTACTGAATACGAGTTACTCCGAATCAATGTTGAACTGCGCGATCTAGGGGTAACATGCTAGCCAAGGTCGCGAGTTCAAAGCTGGCGAAGGGCGATGATTTTTTTCGGGTACAAAAATCCTAGCACCCATGATGTAGGTTAAAAACATTTTAATTAAAAGAGCACCTTACACCATCAAAAGACCTCAAATTCAATTCCGAGCCAATGTATTGATCTATCAGATAACATGTATAACAAGGGAGGTTTCTTGAATACTGCAATATAAGCGGAATGGATTAGATATATGTTTTTATTTTGTGAATGCCCTTTCTAAACTCTGAGAATGTATTCAAATCCTAACTACTGCTCCTGCTCCTGCTCCTGCTCCTGCTGCTGCTCCTGCTCCTGCTGCTGCTGCTGCTGCTGCTGCAACTGCTACTGATACTAATACTACCACTAATAATAATAATAATAATAATAATAATAATAATAATAATATAATATATATAGACACACACAGAGAACTTATTAGCTCAACGAATGCGAGCCTGAAAAATAATTGTGCATCGCAAAAAGTAAACTGTGAATTGTCAACTCAAGTAGGATAGTGGTGGAAAACAGTATTAAAGTCAGAAGATTATGTGTAAAATAACCAGGTGTTGCCTAATCTACTTATTCAATATTTGCGCAGATGGTATACTGACACACATTTTTCTGAATGGACCGTCATACTACCAACTTATTCGAGAACTATGTTAAATTTTATATGAATATTCTGTGGAGTAAAGACAACTATTTCTACTCCATGGCATTCTCAATAGCGCAACTCAAGGATTTCTTTTCAATCATATTCTCTTACAAAACCAATATGTTCGTTTTCAGTTACAATAGTTATTTACATCCTTTTTGAATGTATAAGTAATTAGGAGAAGAGTAAAATAGTTTGCGTCATTCCATTAGCCATTAAATATAGCAAATTGTGTTCGAACCTAGGGATTATACAATACGGGGCCTCTAAATTTTACTTTCTCTACATAATCCATGGTACCTAAAGATTCGGCACCGAGATTTCACAGAAATACGCATTTTACGGTCTCTTGTATAAAAAAAGTACTTTCTCTACTTAGTACATGGTACATTGTGGAGAAGATGTTGCACTTCATCCACAAACTCGTTATGGAAATTCCACCGGAAATACGTTACTAAAACAGATCGGTAAAATACGAAACTTGGTATTTAAGTTAGTATCTTCAAAGAATGCCATACGAAGATTTTGAGGAAAATTCGCCCATCCCAAACTATCCTTTACGTGGAACAAATTTCGAATATTTTGATTTTTTCAAGAACGGCTAAAACGTTTTTGATTAAAACACTGTATAAGGATATTTACATGGCAGATAAAATGTATATCCTGAATTTTCTGGGAATATGGCGCTGAAGGCTTCTTTATTTTGGATGAACTTTGCTGAATTTTGCATAACTGGTAAACCGTATGAGATAAAACGAAAACTTACTACACAAAAAATGTAGATCTCGTTACTACATACAATTTATGTCATATATGTTTACTTTCTCCACACGTACTATATACATAGTGTATAGAGAAGGCATTGCATTCCACCCAAAATTCGATACCGAGATTTCACCGGAAATACATATTTTTGGTCCCCCTGAATTCAAAATAAGCATTTTTGGAAAAAGGTCTGTGTGTGTGTCTGTGTGTGTCTGTGTGTCTGTGGACAGCATAGCTCTAAAACGAAAAGACCGTTAAATACCAAACTTGGGGTTTCAGTTTGGTATCTTCCAAGAATGCGACACGAAGATTTTCAAGAAAATCCCTCACCCCCAACTACTCTTTACATGGAACTTTTTTCGAAAATTTTGATTTTCTAAAAAATGGCGCTAACGGTTTTGATTAAAATACCATATATTAAGGATATTTACCTGATAAATAAAATGTATATCTTGAATTTTCTGGGAAAAGCCTCTGAAGAGTACTTTATTCTGGATGACTTTTACGGAATTTTGTATAACTGCTAAACCTTAAGAAATGGACAAGAATTACCACACAAGAAATGTAGTACACGTTAAAACACACAATTTATGTTATATACATATTTTTCGTGGAGTTGATCGTTTTTTAGACATTCCTTGTTTTTGGTTTCAGCTATGAAACTTAGACTTTTCTCATACAGGAATTTGCTAACTCCTGTCCATACAAACAAAGGAACTTCAGTCACATAGCAACCAGATTTTGACTATCTCTTTAACCTATGGTACTCCCTTATTTCGCTTCTTCTTACAAGGAAGCAAGTAATAAGACTATTTCTGTTAATTTTTTCTCGATTAGAATGAAGCATAAGCACTTTAACAATAATTTGTTACAGAGATGTAGAGAAAGTCATGTGAATGGAACACATCAGATTTTTTTTTCGTGGAGTTGACCATTTCCTTTAGATATTCCTTGTTAATAGTGTTCAATTTTAAAATAGACAACTCTTTTCACGTTCGGTGTCAACTCCTGGCTATGCACACAGCCACATGGCAACCAGCTTTTAAAAAACTTGACTTTTGTTTTAGCCAAGCGTATTCCCTTATTTCTGTTCTCTTTGCAAGGAAGTAAATAATAAGACATTTTCTGCTAATGTTTATCTCGATTAGCATGAAGTAGAGAGAAAAATAAGTTTTTTAACAATAATTTGTTATGGAGATGAAGAGAAAGTCATGTGAATGGAACATATCAGATTTTTCTTATATGGTTTATATAAATTTCAAAATTCAAGTGGTATAAGAGAGGTGTAAAGCCGAGCTAAACATCATAAAAGTTGCCTCTGAAGTCGTTTATCATTAGCAGAAACTTAATTGAGTAGATACCTAGAGAATTCCAAACCCACTTATTTGTATAAAAATGAAGCAAGTTTCTATATTTAATAAAATAGGAACTATATTTAATAAAAAACAAATTTAATTTGAAAATAGTTGGAGGAATCTCGTCGTTGTTATTCTTATAACTGTGCAGCACCTATTTACTTTCTCTACACATACTATGTACATAGTGTATATAGAAGATACTGTATTGCACCCAAAATTCGATACCGAGATTTCACCGAAAACACATGTTTTAGGGTCCCCTGTATCCAAAAAAGAGCATTTTTAGAAAAAGGGCCTGTGTGAGTGTGTGTGTCTGGGAACACGATAACTCAAAAACGAAAAGTCGGTAAAATACCAAATTTGATATTCAAGTTAAGTATCTCTCAGGGATGCGACAAGAAGATTTTGAGAAAAATAAAAAATTCACCCACCCGAAACTACCCTTTACATGGAAAGAATTTGGAAAGTTTTGATTTTCTCAAAAATGCCTCTAGCGATTTTTATTAAAATACCGTATATTAAAGATATTTATATGGCAAACAAAATATATATTTAAAATTTTCACGGAATAGCCTCTAAAGATCTCTTTATCTTACTGCACAAAAAATGTAGATCATTTCAAAACACACATTTTCTCATATATATTTTTTTTCGTGGATTTGACCATTTCTGAGATATTCCTCGTTATTTGTTTCAGATTTAAAATACTTAAACTTTTCTCACACGGAAAGTTGTAAACTCCTGGTCCTGCATAGAAAGAGATTTCAACCACATGGCAACCAGCTTTTAAAAGATTTGACTATCGTTTTAGCCTAGTGTATTACCTTATTTTCCTTCTACTTACAAGGAAGTGAGTAATTAAGACAAGTTTTGTTAATATTTATCTCGATTATCATAAAGTAGATAGAAAAATAAGCTTTATAACAACAATTTGTTACAGAGATATAGAGAAAGTCATGTGAATGGAGCACATCAGATTTTTTTCCCCTGTAACTGTAGGTTTACCTGTAATAATTTAATGACCGGTATCGTGTATTCTGGTCTGTTCCTAGAACCATACTGAAATGTGGTATTTAAGGACGAATTTGTATTAAATAATCAATAATATACATACACATCAGACTCGGAGCATTTGAGAAACATTCCTTTTTAAAGGAGAAATTCTCGTGCCCAACTCTGAATTGAACACGGGACACTTCGCATAGGAGTAGCAACTATGGACCAGCCAGTTAAAACTAAAGAAGTTGCAAATAAACTACTGCCAGGGATAGCTGTATGTTAAGGAATGTACAATAGTTTTTGAAGTTGGTTAGGATGGATAGTATTAATGAAACAGTGCATCTGATTTACCTCGGACCGGGTTTCTGGGAAAACATTTATTCAACAAAAAATTTACCTCTGAATTTAAAAAACAAACAAACAAAACGCGCGGTGGTAGCGTTATTGCATGCCAAGAGGAAGACCTGGGTTCGATTCTCAGTACCGGCGTGCGGATTTTCCCCCCCTGGAAGACCTGGACCGGGGTGCACTCGTGAGGTCCCTGAGGGGCCAATTGAGGAGCTACTTGATGGAGAAGTAGCGACTCCAGGTCGTGAAGAACCGCATTAACTGACCGAGGGGGATCGAAGCGCTAACCGGCTCTCAATCCCCAGTACTGCACCCCATTCATGACGTCTGTAATGGACCGATATGGGGGACACAGCGGCCGGGCGGTAGGCCAAGGCTCTTAGTGAACTGTGCCATGGAGTCAAATTTAAAAACAGTCCCTAAATAACAGAAACAACCACTTACACAAAATCACCCCAAAACATAACAACCACATAAACACAAGATCACAACCATCTCCTAACAACAAAAGCTATCGCTATACCCAAAACCACTCCCAAACACAACAATAGTCGCACTCCACCCCTAAACACAAAACCATCTCATAAACCAAAACCTCCCCACCCACCCTTAAACAAAAACAGTCCCACTCACCCCGGAAAACACAACCTTCACCACCTTACTTAAACTACACCCTACCACCCACCCCTAAACAAAACACCCATACACAGAAACCACCTTTAAAGCTAATAACCACTCCACCCACCCCAAACACAAAAAATATATATATATATTATTTTGATAATTTCAAAAATTCCTGCTCATGACGTTATGTCAAAAATACAAAATAAAAGAAAGCAATCATTGGGAAAGTTATTTTTACATGAGTGCTATATGCTAAATTTTCAACATATGTATAATGAACTGAATTAAGGCGTATATTTCGAGAAATATTTCATTAAATATTGCAAAACAACGTTATTATGCGATTCCTGTATACGTTTAAAAATCATCTGTTGTAAAACTGGATAGATATACACAATTCTATACATGTAAAACAAATAGCGATAGCAAAAGTATATACTTCTAAGAAGGCCATATTAATAGAGACGATAAATTCATATGAGTTTCTCAACAACCATTTTTCGTCAAGGTTTTGCTATACCTACTTCGACTATATGAGAACGTCATAACATACTTCAGAGTGGGGCTTCAGTGTAGCTTACACACACACACACACACTCTCTCTCTCCCGCCTCTCTCTCCCCCCCTCTCTCTCACCCCTCTCTCTCCCCCCTCTCTCTCTCTCTCGCTCCCTCACTCGCACAAACTGACAATTCATGTTACACTATTCCAAAACTAAAACTAAAAAGTTTCCTCATAATATATAAACGAATCTTTAAGTGCATTTTGCCAATAATGTGCACACAGTCTAATATAACAGTAATTGCACAATCTGTATATAAATATCCTTTCACAAATTAATACCCAGGGTAAATATGTGTTAGCAAAGTAATATTAATAATAAAGCCCGAAGTACTGTTTCATTAATACTGCCCAGCTCAAATAACTTTCATAATTAGTACATTCCTTATTCTATAGCTATCCGGTCCAACATGAAGTATTATTTTCTTAATACTATCCCCGAAAATGACTTTCAGAATAAGTCTGCTTCTTTTTATACAAGGTACGTAAAAAAAGTTCAGTGAATGTCCCAAGTGGAGCATAGGGCATCGTTACGATGTTTCCATCGTTGGATTTGAATTTCTAGTTGATGAGTTCACCACTATGCGCCATGGTGACGAGGGATCAGCTTGTCGCCTACAGGTGGCACTGTAGGACTAAATCACGATTTGCGGACGAGAAATAGCGGAATGTTGCCCAAGAACCTTCTTCTTTCTACCTTTTTTCCATACGGAAGAGCAGTTAATAACATTTAATTGATTTTCATATTTTCTCAAGATCTAAAACTGTCTTGAACCCTAGCCTCTGGCGCAGTCCGCCATTACTGAAAAGCGATATGCCAATCAATGTTCATGTTAGAACCAGAGACTTGAATGTGGGATCAGTTGCTTCACTAATGTCTTACCAAATTAGGACGCAGCTCATTATATCGGCATGCTTTTTTTGCACTTAACTGTATATAGTTAAGAAAATATTTTCCAACGGTCGAAAGGGTTATAAGTAAAGGTGAAGACAATTTTCTTAAAACCAGTCTCACAGAGCCAGGACAGTGTAATTTCCAGGGTTATTTAACTTACGTGCGATAATGATTCTGTCGAGGAAACAAGAAACATTTAATTCATAAGAAACTTATACTTTGTTCTATACTTAATTCCACCCTAACGAAAGAAATGGGCCCATTTTTTCTCCATGTTTGAACATTTAATACTGCAAATTTTGTGACAGTGCTAATGGTGTTTAAGAAAAATATATAAACAATCCTTTAACGAAAGATAATGCAAATAACGTTATATTACTAATAACAGTAACAATAAAGTAAAAAATCATGAACAGGATATAGGTATTTCAGGGATATACATTTTAGAAGTAAATATTGTTAGATCAATTTTTAGCACAAAATAATAAACTTTTCATACATCGGACACATCCAATGATGGCAGTTATACTTAATTTCATTTTAAATGCATGTACATATATGTATATAAAATATAAAATACTTATTTGTATAATGAGAATTACGAATATTTTCTTTAGGGATAAAGACATTCACAAATATAAATGGTAAACAAGGGACAGAAAACCAATAATTGACTTCATGATAGTTAACCAAAAAATGTACATATCGTAACATTACTAGCACGAGAGTTTATAAAGGAGCAAGAGGTAGATAGTGATCATTACCTGTTGATGTCCAAAATAAGGATATCAAAAAGATATATAAATGGAAGGACAAATCAGGAGGAGACTGAAAGTAGATTTAAGAGGAACCAAGTGTCAAAAATCTGTACCAAAGAAGATTGTACCAGAAATTAAAATGAATGAGCGGGGACATCAATAGTGATTGAGAAAAAATACTAATAGCAGTGAAGAGTGCAGTGAATTTCATTGGTAATTAAGAAAAAGTCGAATAGACTATGAATTTAGAACGAAAATTTAAAAACGAAATTAAGGAGAAAAAAGAGGTTAGGAAATAGAAACATTGAGAGGGTATAAAGCACAGAGGAAACTATCACGACAAATTAAAGAGACAAATTTGAGATCAGTTTGTCAAAAGTGTAAAAAGAGATTTGATAGGAGTCAAAGGGTTTAGTTCTAAAAGTGTTAAAGGATTGAGAGCAGAACAAAAAAGTACAGAAGTGATACATGCCGATAAATGGTTACAATACTACTCCAGAGCTATTGGTAGATCAACATAAAGAAATAACTAAAACAGAAAGGGTTAATGAAAAAGGGTATAATGCTTTAACGATGGAAGAAATAGAGGAGGCACTTAAAGAAACACAGGATTGTGATGTGTTCCATTCACGTGACTTTGTCTACCTGTTCTACAAAGAAACGTTTAGAAAACATTTTTATCTACATTATACTAATCAAGATAAACATTAGCAAAATTGTTCGCATTACTTGCTTCTAAGTGGAAGAGAAAGGTACTTTACGACGTTTGCGGAGAGCCATTCAAAACAAACGAAGAGGAATGCTGACTTCAGGAATTGTGTTGATCCATGACTACGCTCGTCCACACACTGCTGGCACAACCCATCGGTTCCTTGAACAATTTCAAGGGAACGTTTTCGATCATCCGTCGTACAGTCCTGACCTGGCACCCAGCGACTTTTACCTTTTCCCTGAACTGAAGACGTGGCTAGAAGAGCAGCGCTTTCAAACCAATGAAGATCTTCAAAACAACGTCCCAACGAAGATCTTCAAAACAACGTCAATGCTCATTTGAAGTCATTGGCGGCAACATTTTTTGAAGCGGGTATTGCAAAGCTTATGCACAGGTACGATAAATGTCTCAATCTTTTCGGTGATAATGTTGAAAAGTAACCATAAGTGAACAACACTTTTAGAAATAAAATAATTGTTTTCTATGAACTTGTCTTTTATTTATAGCCAATCGGAAGTTGAAAAAAACGGCCCTCGTATTTCATGCTAATCGAGGTAAACATTAACAGAAATGGCCTTATCACTTGCCGACATGTAGATTTTTGAGTGGTAACTTTTGGCTATCTCTTATGGTTTACCAGCTATGCAAAATTCAGCAAAATTCATCCAGAATGAAGACCTCTTCAGAGGTTATTCCTAGAAAACTCATTTATACATTTTATTTGTAATGTAAATATCTTTAATATACGGTATTTATACAAAATCGTTACGGACAATTTTGGGAACATTAAAATTTTCGAAAAAATGTCCATGTAAAACCCTCAGAAACTATCACGTCAATAGTGGGGTGGGGGTTTTTCCTCAAAATCTTCATGTGACATCCTTGGATACTAAACTTAAATACCAAGTTTGGTATTATCGTCTTCAGAGACAGACGGACACATGGACACACATGGGCCTTTTTCTAAAAATGATTTTTTTTTGGATACAGGGGATCCAAAAAAATGTAACTCCGGTGATATCTCGGTATCGAATTTTTAGTGAAGTGCAATGCCTTCTCTGAGATCGTGAAATGGCTGCTCCAAATCATAATAAGATTTCATGGAAACATGTAAGGAAGAATGGAAGGGATAAGTTTTCTGTTTTGCTTCTGACGAAAATGTAAGGTGCATAATGTTTTCCAAGAATTTACGGGGGATATATAAGGTTTATATTGCGTGTCGCAAAGGTCTCGTGAACATTATAGGCAAGTAATTTTAACAAAATGAATAATCAAGTGTAAGTATGCTGATTATCATACCAAATAATCGCACCCCATTATTATTATTATTATTATTATTATTATTATTATTATTGGTGGTGGCGGTGGCGGTGAGGGTGGCGGTAGGCGGTGGCAGTGACAGTAGGAGTAGCAGTAGCAGTCTATTATCTTTATTAACATTATTATCATTATCGTTAAATGCTATGTACGAAAATAATGTATTAAATTCATCGAGTTTTAATCTTACTTCAGAAGATAGTATAAATAATATTTCGTATTTTCTTAGGGGTTTAGAAATGTGATAATGGATAATAGTGTGTAATTCACAATCGTACTATAGGGATGAAACGTGCAATACAAATCCAGGAACTGAAGCATTTTTCAAGATTGAAAACGGTAAAATCGCATTCACAATATCGGGTACCAGATGCAAATCTCTGTACACAGTTAAAAGTAGTTGCATGATTTGAATACTCTTGTGTGACAATTCTTCTACTAAATTCACTCTTCACTGTGACCTGTGCAGAACTACGTCTCTGTTCCCTTCCGCAAAACTGCCCCCCCAAAATACCTTTGTAGTGCGGTACAGTATTTTTGGTGACGCCTGCTCCAGAGGAACATTAGGTAAGGTCCTGGCCAATCACCAGAGAGACTGGGATGTTAGGGTACCATTCTTATTGCTGGCCTACCGCTCTCAAAGCACCCCCGGGTTGACACCAGCAAGTTTCGATTTTGGCAGGAAGTTTCGTCTATCACACGATCTAATGTTTGGAAGTCACTCGGAGCAGAACAGCCAGCAGTCGACTACGTAAGCATCTCATAGATCGACCATGAGATGGTTCATCAACACATCCTGGTGGCGAGCGACCGGATGAAGCCCGGCAGGCTAACAGAAGAATTTATTTATTTAAAGGTGGCGATCATCCGAAAGGAATCTACATCGCCTCCCCTACCATGCACTAGAACTACTGCCTAGGGGATGGTCAGAAAGCAGTAAAGGTTAAGTTAGGTACCGCCGTAGCAACCTAGATTTGTGGGTGACTACATAAAGATGTCCTTAACACGAGAGTGTCTCGGAAAGTCGGTGGGTAGGACCTGGACTTGGCGTCGAACCCAGACCAGAAGCTAGGGCTCAGTGGTGACATGCGAGCTCATGCTAAAAGAGGGTTTTATGCTGTAAAGAAAAGAGGTGCCGTCAGCTATTAGCTGCTCCGTCCTGGCTGCCAGCTGTAGTTGTGGTTATTAGCTACGGTTGGTTATTTCCTATTTTTTTTAATGAGCCATTCTGGTGTCACCTTATTTCGACTCACACTGAGACAGCTGAGGTTTGCAAGTGACCTACCCGGACCCGAAGCCTCAACAAACTTGGCAAGGACCATATCTCATGGTGAAGAGAATTAATGATGTTATATATCGCATCTAGAGGCTGCCCCAAGGGAAGAAGCTGGTACAGAAGGCACAAAAAGAAATCAGCACTGTCTTGTTCCGTACACCGCATTCCTTACTGTTTGTAGGGTACTTTATTACGTCATATTTTTATTTTATTGGCTGATACTGTCACCTTGCAGGTGGTTGTTCTATATCGAACCAATAGAGTATACCTATGCAGAGTTTGTCAACTCATTCGCTAATAGGTATAGCCACCTCCCTCAACTGGAAGCGAGATTAGGTAACGTGCCTCCTTTCAAAATGGTGGAGACCGATTTTTAGTGAACTTTCACTTGGTTAATGGGGACTACAGAGAAAATGCATATTTTGAAATTTACATGAATATAAGCAGGTTCTCGAGATGTTTGGAGTTTGCAGAATTGTTTTATGTGCGTCTGGTAGAGCATTTTGCTTTTGGTATAATACCTAAAGTTACGGCGGGGATGGAGTTTGATCTGGTGGAGAATAGAACTGTGAAGTAGGCAGTGATAAGTATTGTTCGCGGCCACTTTTTTCTTGGCAACTACGTGTTCTGAAACATAGCGAGTTTTGTTTGGTTGCCACAAATACATTCGCTCATCCTCATCAGAGCAAAAAATCTTTTCATCTGAAAAAATCACTAGCTGCTAAAATCTGGTTTGACCAAGTATTCAAGTACAAACCCCATTCAACTATTGCGGTGCTGTTTAGTCAAGTCTATTTTATTTGCTGCTTTTCGACAATGGATGCCAACTTCATGGAGGCGGTTTCTCACCGTAGTAAGGGAGCAAGATAGCTTCGGATTGCGGCGCAATCTTGTGGACGGTTTAAATGGTTCATCTCTGCTTGCATTTATAATCGTAACATCGGCTTCTGCCGTTGTTTTTCTTAGCTTTCGCGTTGTTGGACGCGTCTTTAATCCATCTTCACCGCGCTCCTGGAACGTTTAATCCAACATTGCACAACAGACCTTCTCATTTGCACAGCATTTGTAATTTGTTTTACCGAGCGTCCACAATAAGACCGTGGATCACCTCGCTTGTGTAAGGCATTGCTGACTGTCACCAAGCTGAATTACATGCTATTATAACAGGCATGTTATTACTACAACCCCTCCACCTTTCCCGGAAGGGCCAGCGGATATGAGAACACATGCCCTATAAATGCCCCTACAGACAATCAGAAATTCGATGTCTATTACTATTTGTGCTCTGTGTACTATACAGGGATCGTCCAGTCCACTACGATGGTGATGGTACGACCAGTCCTTAGGAGGGATCACTGGGATTATGCGCCAAATGCTCGCACCTATACCTTGCCACCGGGAATTGTTGTCATCGGCTTCCTTTCCATGCTCGCTCCATTGTTCCACCTGTGTGAGTGGACACATGTGCTATGGACGAGCCCACTACATCAAAGCCCTGGAATGTGACACATATATGAATCTTTGTGACATCTACATGCAATAATGTTCTCTACTTCTGCAAATTTCAACCACATTATTGAGAGCTACATAAGGAGAGCTGGCAGGCTTGCACAGTTTGGTTTTGGAGAGAGAGCTCCAAAAGTGCAGTTAAATTACAGAAGTCCCATTGTCTACGGGCATCGAAGCGTCGAGAAATAACTTTTTAGCTCGTTTGATTTACATATTTTGGTCATTTCGGAAACTTGGATTTGAGATACTACTCATAATGTTATTACTGAACTACAGTTTTTTTAAACGGTTTTTTCATCATTTTTGCTTTCTCTAAGAATACATAGTACATAGGTAGAAAAGGTACTGCACTCCACCCAAAAATTGATACCGAGCTTTCACCGGAAACACACATTTTAGGATCTTTGTATATAAAAAAAGAATTTTTAGAAAAAAGTCCGCGTGACCGTGTGTCTGTGATCACGATTACTCAGAATCGAAGTGTCGGTAAAATACCAGACTTAGAATTTAAATTTAGTGGCTTTCAAGGATGCCACACAAAGATTTTTGAGAAAAATCCCGCCATCCCAAACTACCCTTTACATGGAAAAAATTAGAAAATTTTAATTTTCCCAAACATGGCTCTAAGATTATGATTAAAATACTGTATATTAAAGATATCTACATGACAAATAAAATGTATATCTTGAATTTTCTGGAAATATCCTTTGAACATCTCTTTATTCTGGATGCATGTTTCTGTATTTATATAACTGGTCAACCGTAAGAGATAGATAAAGTTCATAAAAAATGCAGAAATTGTTAAAACACGCAATTTATATCGTACATTTTTTTTCATGGAGTTCATCATTTTTTAGATATTCCTTGTAATTTGTTTCAGTTTTAAAATACCTAAACTTTTTTTCATACGATAATTTGTCAACTCTCAGAAATGCATAGAAAGCAGGACTTCTGGGTTGAGATAAAACTGTATTGCAGTATTGGAATAAAGAAAATGTGTTTGTATCTGAAATTGGAAGTAATAGAGCAATTTTTATATAGCGCTGTACCTTGTGTATGTAATTAATATTATATGTAGTAAAGTAAAAAGTGACCATAAATAGAGGTTATGCAAAGGTTATGCGAATATTACACACCCTAGGCCTATTTTTACTTTTTCTATACGTACAATGCATATAGTGTATAGACAAGGTATTGTTATGCACCCAAAAATTCGATACCGAGATTTCACCGGAAATACATGTTTTGGGTCCCCTGAATCCAAAAAAAAGCATTTTTAGAAAAATTCCGTGTCTGTCTGTATGTCTGTCTGTCTGTGTGTGTCTGTGTATGTGTGTGTGTGTGTGCTTGTGTCTATGGGCAGCATAGCTCAAAAACGAAGGAAAGACCGTTAAATACCAAACTTGGTATTTAAGTTTGGTATCTTCCAAGAATACGACACGAAGATTTCCAAGAAAATCCCCCACCCCTAATTACCCTTTACATGGAAAAAAAATTCGAAATTTTGTTTTTCTTAAAAATGATTAATGATTTTGATTAAAATACCACATATTAAAGCCATTTCTATCACAAATAAAATGTATATCTTGAATTTTCTGGGCATAGCTTCTAAAGACCTGTTTATTCTGAATGAATTTAACTTAATTTGGTATAACTAGTAAACCGTAAGAGATAGACAAAAATGTACATTACAAAAAATTTAGATCTTGTTAAAATACAAAAGTTATATCATATACATTTTTTCGTGGAGCTTACCGTTTTCGAAGTATTCTTTGTTATTAGTTTTCAATTGTGAAGTATTTATACTTTTCTCAGACAGAAATATCCGTTTTTCTTTTTTTCTACTCCTGGCCAAGCAAAGAAGCGATTTGCAATGACAATCGCATAACGACAGCTTTTAAAACATTTGACTGTCACTTTAGCTAGTGTATTCCCTTAGTTCCATTCTACTTATAAGGAATTAAGTAATACAATTCTGCTAATGTTATCTCAATTAGCATGGTGTTGAAAGAAGTATTATCTTTTGTAAGACGTTTATTTGTAGAGTAGCTAGAGAAAGTCATATGAGTGTAACACATTAGATTTGTCTTCTTTCTCTTCCTCATCGTTCCTCCTTCTATTCCTGTCCTGTAAAGGAATTAAGTGAATTCAACTGCTTAAGGCCAGTATCAAACCATCTGTTTTGATCTAACCACATATTCCTTTCAGTTGGTTGATGGTTTATTATGTTCTTTTGTAATCTGTTCTCTCTGAGTATATCATTAAACAATTAGCTGAATAGAAAATCAAATACGAAAACATCTGACTCTCCTACTCAAGTGTTTTAAACAACGACTGAGTGAATTATACGCAGGATGTGAGCTCATAAAGTAACACCTTATTAACTAGCTTTGTCTGTCAAGGACGCGTAAATGAGTAAGTAATTCTGGTTTTGTTTTTATATTAGCATTACCATCTGCACGGGTAGCCTTTTCATCTCTAATTTATTTCATTTATCATTCCTGTTCTTTATGAAGTGACTGTAAAATGCTCTTGGAAAATGCTGTAGAGAAATTTTGTTTTTAAACCTCACAATTAGAGGCATAAACAATTTCTTATGAATACATATCAAAAAGCTATTAAATATATTTCTATACTTAAGAAAATACAAGATAATTACATTTTTAAAAAATGTGCTTATCACCCTTGGGCAAATAAAAGTTCACAAATATTTTCAAAGAGCATGGCATAATATTGGTTCCTCAAAATAAATACAGTACAAAAATTTTGTTAGGTTTTTCTAAATAGGATGAAATTTCAAAAAATAAAAAAAATCTGGCATTTATCAATTAAATTGTTTAAATTGTGACCTTGTTTATATTGGTAAGACCAAACGTCATTTGGAAACCAGAGTAAAAGAACACTTTAGGAATATTAAATACAAACAAATTGATTAATCAGCTGTAGAAGAACATTTTTGAAAATTTAATCATGAAATAAATCCAGATGTTAAATTATTAAAACACTTAAATGGGCCCATAGATTTAATGGTTTGGGAGAAAATATTTATATTAAAGTATAGAAATCATGCAATGAATTTTGATATACCTCCAATTGACTCTCTTACCAAATTTGTTTTGATTCCAGTAGTTAGCAATGCATTAGCAATCCACCTAGTAGCAGTAACCATAACAGTGTAAATAAACAACATCAAAAACCAGATCAAAACTGAGACCATGAGGACATTTATGTTGATAATGCAATAAATTTATTGCGAAACTAGTCCAAAGCAAGGATTCCAAAAGATAAGTGAAGATTTGTTGCAACTATTGTTTTTATATTAATATTTGTGTTATTACTTCACTTTACTAACTTCTTTAGATTTCTTATGAAGTTAGATTGGCGTTAATTTTATTACCATTTACATCCCCGGTTATTCTAATAATGCATGACATATCCCTAATTTTCATACGAACGGGAGTGAAATATCGGAGAAATGTATGCCTTCTATAGCCTCTGCCCAATCTCCCAACCTGCTGTTTAACTACTCTTTGACGATAGAAGACTGCTCGTCACAATGACAGATAATTTACATTTTTTCCACCAAGTACAATGCACATGAGTAAGTATAACATTCCAACCAAAAATTCTATACCGAGTTTTAACCGAAAAGTGTTTTCAATACCGCTGAAAAAAAAAGTGCCTAGCTGGAGCACATCTACTATTATATAAGGTACGTAACTAATAATTTCAGGTAAACATACTCAGGACTGGCGCAAAAAAATACACACACACACACACACACACACACACAGATTTTGTGGTTGTTTGTTTTGTTTTTGTTTTTATTCAAGGAGTCTCAAAACATATACTTCCGGTGAAATCTCGATATTGAATTTTTGGGTACAATACAATACCTTCTCTATACACTATATACATAGTAGTGTAGGGCAAGTAAGAAGATTTTTCTATGTCTTCGTCATTCTAATCGAGAAAAGTATTAGCGGAAATGGTCTTATTACTTGCTTCCTTGTAAGAGAAGAGAAATAAGGAAATACGCCAGACTAAAAGTGACAGTCAAATTTTTTAAATGCTGTCGATTCTCTTTCCATGGATAGGAGTGAAACAAAAATATACTACTCAGAAGGACTTTTTGTTTGAGAAAAGTTTAAGCAATTTAAAATGGAAGCAAATAACACGAAATATAGCCCGCCTGGGTAGTGTGGTGGTAGCGTGTCTGCCTCATATTCAACAGGTCGTGAGTTCGAATCTCGCTTAGGGTTTTTTTCGGGGTTTTCCCTTACCCTGAGAAGACGAATGGCGATTAACTCTAAGCTCCATGGACCCCGAGTTCATTTGAGCACAGTTTCAACAATTTCATTCATCATCCGAAATGACCAACCAGGTTAAAGGAAGTTAAGCTACAAAAAAAAAAAAAAAAAAAAAAAAAAAAGTTATAGAAATTGTTAACTCTACAAAAAATGTATATGACATAAATTGTGTGTTTTAACGAGATCTATATGTTTTAGCAGTAAATATGCTCTTAGGTGTACCAGTTATGCAAACGTCTGATGTGTTCCATTCACATGACTTTCCTTACATCTCTGTTACAAATTATTGATAGTAAGTTTATACTTTTATATACTTCTTGCTAATCGAGATAACAATTAGGAGAAATAGTCTTTTTATTTGTTAACTTGAAAGTAGAAGCAAAATAAGGGAGTACCATAGGTTAAAGTGATAGTCCAAAGCTGGTTGCTATGAGACTGAAGTTCCTTTGTTTATATGGACAGGAGTTGACAAATTCCCGTATGAGAAAAGTATAACTGTTTTAAAACTGTAATCAGTAACAAGGAATATCTCAAAACGATCAACTCCACGAAAAAAAAAATGTATATAACATAAATTGTGTGTTTTAACGTGCGGTTTAGTAGTTATGCAAACTTCCGTAAAATTCATCCAGAATAAAGTAGTCTTCAAGATATACATGTTATTTGTCAGGTCTTTAATACACAATATTTTAATAAGAAGCGTTAGAGCCATTTTGGAGAAAATCAAAATTTTCGAAAAAAGTTCCATGTAAAGGGTAGTTCGGGGTGGGTTTTTTTTTTAAAAATCTTCGTGTCGCATCCTTAAATACCAAGTTTGGTATTAAACGGTCTACCACACGGGACCACCCTTTCCTCCCGAAGGGAGCCACGCTTAAGATTTTTATGCTGGAGAAAATGCATATCCCTCCACCAGGTTTAAAAGAAAATTCAATATATACATTTTATTTGTCATGTAAATATCTTCAATATATGGTATTTTAATCATAATCGTTAGAGCCATTTTAAATATTTTTCGATGTAAATCATAGTTTGGGATCAGGGAGTTTGTTTAAAACATTTTTGTCGCATCATTGAAAGATGGTGAACTTATATATCAAATTTTGATACAATTTAATCGAATTTTCGTTGTTGAGTTATCGTTTTCACGGTCCCACGGATACTCATACAAAAGGACCTTTCTTTAAAAATACTTTTTCTGGATTCAGGGAGCCTTAAAATATATTTGTGGTGGGATTTCGACATTAAATTTTGTGGTGCAATACCTTCTCCACCTACTCTATACTTAGTAGTTGCAGAGAAAGTAAAAAATTGCAATCATTCACTGGACGTTTTAAGTATTGTTAAAATTACCTATTCTCAGGTATTTGCTTTTTCTCAGCAGAGTTGTATTCCTATTTTTCAAATTTTGATGTATTTCATTCACATGGCCTTCTCTAATTGCTCTGCAAACAAACTATTCTTGCAAAAGGTTATTCTGTTATGTACATCATGCTACTCTAGTTAAAAATGAGCAGAACTTGTTTTATTTCTTGCTTCCTGGTAAATATAAGGGAATACACTAGGCTAAAGGAATAGTCAAAGTCTTTTGAGTAGTCGTTTAAAACGGGATTGTTATTGAAATTCATTTTTCTTTCCATGTTCAGGAGTAAAACAAAAGAGATATGAAACGGAAGATTACGTCCAATTGAGAAAAGTTGAAGTATTTTAAAATTGAAGCTAATAATATGGATTATCTCGGAAAAGGTTAGCTCTAAAAAAACTAACAACGACATAAATTGTGTGTTTTAACTCGATCTGCAATTTTTGTATACCTAGTTTTTGTCTATCCATTTCGATTTACTAGTTATGTAAAATTTATTCAAAATGAAGAACATCAGGGGATATTCGCAAAAAGCTCAGGCTATACATGTTATTGGCCATATGAATATCTTTAATATATGGCATTTTAATCAAAATCCATAGAGTAAGTCTTTTAAAATTGAAAATTTCGGAAAATGTTCCATGCAAGGGTAGTTTGGGGTGGAGGAGTTTCCTGAAAATCTATGTGGCGCATCCTTGAAAGATACTGAACTTACAAGTTAGGTAACCGATATTCTTTTTTGAGTTATGCTGTCCACAGACAAACACACGATGTTTTTCTAAAAATGATTCTTTGGATTCAGGTGTCTTCAAAACATTATTTACGGTGTAGTCTCGGTATTGAGTTTTTGGGTGGAATACAATGCCTACTCTACCTACTATGTACGTTGTACATATCCGCAGGAGAAAGTAAAAATTGACTGTAAATAAAACTCTTATTTAATTTGCAAAAGTTTTGCATATCCTTCTTAACTGTTTAGTAATTTATGAAATGAGTGTTTATGGACACCAAGTCCTTGATGGTAAAATAATTATCAAAATCAGTTAAGCGTTTTGATACTATCCTATGTACACAAATACTCACCAATTCTATCCCGTTGTAATATTATTATACGTATAGATTTAGAAGTAACCAAAATTATTCTAGTTCAATGCTCAAAAACTATTTAAGAGAGAGTTTTACCAAACTTGGTATTTAAGTTTAGTATCTTGCAAGGATGCGACACGAAGATTTTCAAGAAAATCCCCCACCCGCAACTACCCTTTACATGGAAAAAATTTCGAAAATTTAGATTTTCTCAAAAATTGTTTTAAAGATTTTGATTAAAATCTCATATATTAAAGATATTTACCTGACAAATAATATGTACACATATCTTGAGTTTTCTGGGAATAGTCGCTGAAGACTACTTTATTCTGGGTGAATTTTACGAATTTTACATAACTGCTAAATCGTAAAAGATGGACAAAAACGTACCACACAAAAAATGTAGGGCACATTAAAACACACAATTTATGTTATATGTATTTTTTCGTGGATTTGACTGTTTTTGAGATATTCCTTGTTTTTAGTTTCAGTTTTAAAAACGTATACTTTTCTCATACATGAATTTTCAACTCGTGTCCATACAAACAAAGGAACTTCAGTCACATAGCAGTCAGCTTTTGACTATCACTTTAAGCTATGGTACTCCCCTATTTCTCTCCTTCTTACAAGAAAGCAGGTAATAAGATTTCTCTCCTTCTTACAAGAAAGCAGGTAATAAGACCATTTCTGCTAATTTTTTCTCGATTAGCTTGAAGTAAATAGAAGCATTAGCTTTTGAACAATAATTTGTTACAGAGATGTAGTGAAAGTCATGTGAATGGAACACATCAGATATTTTCTGCTATATGTTTGAAGCCAGCCGCTTAGAATCTTTCAGTCGGGAAGAACTACACGTAGTTATTTTCCTGATGGAGAGGTGTCAACGGTACAACCTTCTTCCAAGGTTTTTGGGTTCTTTTATGTGCAAATGAACATTACATGAAACCACCGGCTTTACTTCCCTTCCAAAGAAAGCTGCGCCAAGGATTTTTGCGACCACAAATATTCATCCGGCGCCAGGTTTGAACCTGGGTTTTAGTGAAGCATGATGACCACTACACCAGGGAGGGCGAAGGTGAACAAGAGTGAGACTGAAAATGTTACACAATCAAATTAACACTTTAAATGCGTCTTTCCTCGTGTTTATGTGGAAATATTGTGGTATTTCCAGGAAAGTAGCTTGTGTAGGTAACACAAGGTAGGTAACTTGTTTTCAATTAGTTATAATTGAAAGTAGGACAAAAAACACGTATGCTATTTTTCTAAACTATTTGCTTAGGCTGACAATGGCAATTTTTGCTTCAACTAGAATAGGTATTAATAATTAATCTACGCAACAAAAAGTAGATAATTCAGCTTCATAGAAGAAAAGAACAACAAATTTGATGTGCTACATTCACAAGACTTTCTCTACATCTCTGTAATAAATTATTCTTCTATCTACTTTATGATAGTCGACATAAACATTAGCAGAAATTGTCCTATTACTCGGTTCCTTGTAGATAGAAGGGCAATAGGTTCATTTTTGAAAAGCCGGTCGCTATGAGAAACAATTGAAATTTACAATCCCTTTGCTTGCCAGAAGTAAACAAAAGAGAAATGAGGAAAAAGATGTGTTCCCGTTTGAGGTGGTGGTATAAATTTGAAACCAATAAACCGGTATATCTCGAAAACGGTTAACTCTACAAATAAAATGTGTATCGCATAATATGCATGTTTTAATGAGATCTATATTTTTTGTGTAGTAAGTTCTTGTATATCTCTTACGATTTGCCAGTTATATAAAAGTCCTCCAGAATGAAGAGGTCTTCAGAGGCTATTCCCAGAAAATTCAAGATATACATTTTGTTTGTCATAAAAACATCTTATACATAAGGTATTTTAATCAAAATCATTACAACCATTTTTGAGAAAATAAAAAATTTCGAAAAATATTCGATGTAAAGGCTAATGAGGTGGGAGGATTTTCTTGAAAATCTTCGTACCGTATCTTTGGAATATACCGTACTTAAATACTAAGTTTGGTATTTAACGGTCTTTTCGTTTTTGAGCAATGCTGTCCAGACACCATACAGACCTTTTTCTAAAAATACTTCCTGCAGGTTGAGGGCCCTCAACACACGTATTTCCGGGAAATCTCAACATAAAAACGTTGTGCGGAATACAATACCTTCTCTACATCCAATGTATATACTACGTATAGAGAAAGTAACAAAGGAAAGATTGGCACAACTACAGACAAAAGCAACTTCATAAATACCAAACTCTATAATGCAATTAAACAACTTTGAACTGATAAAAATAAATCTGATGTGCTCAATTTACATGACTTTCTCTACATCTCTGCGACAAATTATTGTTAAAAAGCTTATGCTGCAATTTACTTCATGTTAATCGAGAAAACATTAGCAGAAATAGTCCTATTACTTGCTTCCTTTTAAGTAGAAGCGAATAGGGGAGTACCATAGGTTAAACTGATAGTCAAAAGCTGGTTGCTATGTGACTGAAGTTCCTTTTTTTTTTTTTTTTGTATGGACAGGAGTTGACAAATTCCTGTATGAGAGAAGTATAAGCTTTCCAAAGCTGAAACCAACAACAAGGAATATCTCAAAAACAATCAACTCCATGAAAAAAATGTATACTACATAAATTGTGTGTGTTAATGTGCTTTACATTTTATGTGTGGTAAGTTTTGTCCATCTCTTATGATTTAATAGTTATGCAAAATTCCGTAAAATGCATCCAAAATAAAATAAGCTTCAGAAGCTATTCCCATAAAATGCAAGATATACATTTTATTTTTCAGTTAAATATCCTAAATATACGATATTTTAATGAAAATCGTTAGAGCCATTTTTGAGAAAATCAAAATTTTCGATATAGTTCCATGTAAAGGGTAGTTTGGGTTTGCGGGATTTTTCTCAAAATCTTCGTGTCGCATCCCTGGAAGATACTAAACTTAAATACCAAGTTTGGTATTTTACCGACTTTTCGTTTTTGAGTTATCGTGTTCACAGACACACGGTTACACGGACACACACGGACCTTTTTCTGAAAATGATTCTTTTGGATACAGGGGACCCTAAAATATATATTTCCGGTGAAGTCTTGGTATCGAATTTTTGGGTGGAGTGCAATACCTTCTCTATAAACTATGTAATACTATGTGTAGAGAAAGTAAAAAGAAATAAGTAATCCGAATACATTAAAACTTTTGCGTTAAAATAAAGCCTATTTAGGTACAAATGTGTGGTAAAAATTTCACCCCTTTCTACCAATTAGTTTCTCAGATAATGGGGCTTTTTTTATACAAAATTGTACATCTTCAATAATTGCTTTTAAACATACATTAAAAAAATCTGATGTGTTCCATTCACATGACTTTCTCTATATCTCTAAAACAAATTATTTTTAAAAAGCTTACACTTCTATTTACTTCATGCTAATCGAGAAAAATTAACAGAAATTCTTATTACTTGCTTCCTTGTAAATAGAAGCGAAATAAGGGAGTACCATAATTTAAAGTGATAGTCAAAAGCTAGTTGCTATGTGACAGAAGTTCCTTTGTTTATATGGACAGGAGTTGACAAATTCCTGTATGAGAGAAGTATAAGTTTTTTAAAGCTGAAACCAAAAACAAGGAATATCTCTAAAACGATCTACTCCACGAAAAAATGTTTGAATCGTAAATTGTGTGTTTTAACGTGCTCTACATTTTTTATGTGATAAGGTTTTGTCCATGTCTACGGTTTAGCAGTTATGCACAATTCTGTAAAATTCATCCAGAATAAAGTAGTCTTCAGAGGCTATTCCCAGAAAATTCAAGATGTACATTTTTTTGTCAGGTAAATATCGTTTATATATGATATTATAATCAAAATCGTTGCGCCATTTTTAAGAAAATAAAAAATTTCAAAAAAAGATCCATGTAAAGGGTAGTTGGGAGTGGGGGGATTTTCCTGAAAATCTTCCTGTCGCATCCTTGGAAGATACGAAACTTAAATACCAAGTTTGGTATTCAACGGTCTCTTCTTTTTGAGTTATTCTGTCCACAGACATACACACATATGCACACACGCGGAACGTTTTCTGAAAATGCCTTTTTTTGGATTCAGGGGGACCCAAAACATGTATTTCCGGTGAAATCTCGGTATCGAATTTTTGGGTGAATAATTTACCTTCTCTATACACTATGTACATAGTGCGAGTAGAGAAAATAAAAACGTGTAAAAGTAACATGTAATTATAGAAAAATAGAGAAAATGGTAGTGAAGTGGTTACCATGGCAATTTCTTTCAATTACAGGTAATTTAGTAGCTTTGTAGTTTAGACGTCAACTGTTTGAATAATTTAATGCCAAATGTATCAAACCATTATCTAAAATGGCGTCTTATTTATGGACGCTCTTTAACTGCTGTGGTTCTCAGCGTCCCATTCTATATTGGGCGTGAAAGACCGCTTAATTTTGCTCAGAGGCCTCTCTATCAGGCTTGAGGTTCTTTTACGTGCCGTATATCTACGACACGGGACCAACGGCTTTACTTCCCTTCCGAAGGAAGCCATGCTAAGGATTTTTACGCCCGAAAAAATCCATCGTCCTCCGCCGGGTTTGAACCCGCGACCTTGGGTATATGAAGTCAGCATGGTAACCACGGAGGGCGACAAACCATTATCTAGTTTACAAGTTTAATTTGAGCAGTCAATTATTCCTAGCTTTCAACATTGCAAATAGCTGTGTGAAGGTGTAACATTTTGTTATCCGAATCATTTTCTTTGTTATATTATTGTTTCTTTTTATATTATAATATTTTAATTTAAATCTAATTAAAATAATTATCTCAATAAGAAATGTATGCTTGTAATTTCGTAATTGAGAAATAAATCGTAAAAGTTTATAATGTACCCCTGGAGTACGAAACAGGGTAATGGAACCAAAAATTTCAGAGATTTATTTATTAGTTTTATATTTCATTTTATATTGCTTGTTCTTTAAGCATTCGGTGGAATGGGGTAGATTACTTTGTCCCTAAGTTGGACTAAATGTTTGAAGCTGTCGATTGACTCTCCCTATATATTAAGTTTGATTGTTGCAGGAAGGTGGTTTCTCTTAAGTTAGATTGTTATGTATGAAACTATCGAAACGGTTACCTGACAGCTGGTAATCATGGAGTATTTGAGTAGCCCCACGATTTACAATGTTGTAATTAGCTGGGTTCCAATATTAGGTATGTTTCTCGAACTGCTTCCCTGCCAGCAAGTCAATCAGTAGAGTTCAAGAGTCTTTCTCTTAGGTAGTATCAGAGTTCCGGAGAAAACGATGAAGTAATATTTACTTTCTCTAGCCCCGTATGTACAATGTTCATAGGGATAGAGAAGTATTGTATTCCACCCAAAAATTCGATGTCGAGATTTCACCGGAAATACCTGTTTTAGGACCCCCTGAATTCAGAAAAAGTATTTTCAGAAACAGGTCCGTGTGTATGTGTGTGTGTGTGTGTGTGTGTGTGTGGACAGCATAGCTCAAAAACGAAAATATGGCTAGATACCATACTTGGTATTTAGGTTTAGTATCTGCCAAGAATGTGACACGAAGATTTTCAAGAAAATCCCCTCACCCCTAACTACCCTTTACATGGAAACATTTTTGAAAATTTTGTTTTTCTTAAAAATGACTAACCATTTTTATTAAAATACCGCATATGAAGGTCATTTTCATCACAAATAAAATGCATATCTTGAATTTTCTGGGAATAGCTTCTAAACACATGTTTATTCTGGATGAATTTTGCTTAATTTGGCATAACTAGTAAGCCGTAAGAGGTAGACAAAAACTTGCTATATAAAAAATGTAGATCTTATTAAAATATACAGGTTACGTTGTATACATTTTCTTCGTGGAGCTTACCGTTTTCGAAGAATTCCTTGTTATTAGTTTCAACTGTGAAGTACTTATACTTTTCTCAGATGGAAGTGTCCGTTTTTTACTTTCTCTAGCCGCATATGTACAATGTACATAGGGAAGAGAAGGTGCACCCAAAAATTCGATACCGAGATTTCACCGGAAACATAAGTTTTGGGGTCCTCTGTTTCAGAAAAAGCATTTTTAAAAAAAGGTCTGTGTGTGTGTGTCTGTGTATGTAATTGTGTGTGTGTGTATGTGTGTGTGTGTCTGTGGACAGCATAGCCCCAAAACATTAAGACCGTTAAATACCAAACTCGGTATTTAGGTATAGTATCCTCCAAGAATGCGACACGAAGATTTTCAAAAAAATCCCCCCACCACAAACTACCCTTTACATGGAAAAAATTGCGAACATTTTGATTTTCTTAAAAATTGCTTTAACGATTTTGATTAAAATCCCGTATATTAAAACTATTTATGTCCGAAATAAAATGTATATCTCGAATTTTTGGGAATAGCCTCTGAAGACCTCTCTTTATTCTGGATGAATTTTGCTGAATTTTGCTTAACTGCTAAACTGTAAGAGACAGTAAAAAACGTACTACACAAAAAATGTACCTCATGACAAAACACACAATTTTTGTCCTTTACGTTTTTGTTGTGGAGGTAACCGTTTTCGAGATATTCCTTGTTATTGGTTTCAATTGTGAAGTACTTAAATTTTACTCACACAAGAAGTGTCTGTTTTTCTTTTGTTCTACTCCTGGCCAAGCAAAGAAGTGATTTGCAATGACAACCACATAACGATAGTTTTTAAAACATTTGGCAATCACTTTAGCATAGTGCATTCCCTTATTCCCGTCTACTTATAAGGAACTAAGTAATAACATTCTGCCAACATTTATCTTGATTAGCATTGTGTGAAAGAAGAATAATCGTATATTAGTCAAAATCACTAGTCATTTTTTAGAAAAACAAAATTTTCGTAAAATGTTCCATGTGAAGGGTAGTTTGGGGTGGGTGGATTCTTCGTGTCGCATACTTGGTATATGCTAACCTTAAAGTACAAGTTTGGAATTGCGACAATGCCCTCCGTTTATGTGACAGCTCTCATGTTCGCTTTGGTATTTGAGGCACGGCAGCTGGGTTGCGAAAACAACACGGAAAAGTGCGCGATGTAACATGATCCTTAGGAACGCGACACTCTTCTCGCGGCATCGTGATTCTCCCGATATTGCAGATGCTCTCCAAGCTTCCGCTTCCAGCATGCAGCTTTTCCAGAAAGTTTGTGACATCATTCTCTAGCTATAAAAGGAATAAGGAATGCAAAGCAGTGTTATGTTGTGAATTGTACCGAGTCGGAAGTGAATGCAGTGTTAAAGCGAAGTGGTGCGAGAGCCATAGACAGCGTGCAGATGTAAGGGCGACGAAACGTCGAGTGAATTATTCATAGAAGAATTACTTATAGAGTGAAGTTAAAACTTTATTTGGTGCTACATTCTAAGTCGATAAAGGCATTTTTATTACACTGGTGTCAGAAGTGGGATTATGAAGCCAGTTGGAAGATATGTTTAAAACATCTGATATGTTCCATTCACATGACTTTCTCTACATCTCTGTAACAAATTATTGTTCAAAACCTTCTATTTACATCATGCTAATTGAGAAAAATCTGATGTGTTTCATTCACATGACTTTCTCTATATCTCTGTAAATTATTATTGTTAATAAGTTATTCTTTATTAATTTCGAGAAAAATCAGCAAAAATAGTCTTATTTCTTGCTTTATTGTACGAGAATAAAGTAGTATTCAAAGGTTATTCCCAGAAAATTCAAAATATACATTTTATTTGTCAAGTAAATATCTTTAATATACGATATTTTAATCCAAATCGTTAGAGCCGTTACGGTCTTTTCGTTTTTGGGCAATGCTGCCCACAGACTCACAGACAGAGATAAATATACACAGACAGACACACACGGACATTCTTCTGAAAATCATTTTTTTTTTTTTTTTTTTTGGATTCAGGTAATCTGAAAACATGTATTTTCGTAAGTAGAAGCGAAATGAGGGAGTACCATAGGTTAAAGTGAAAGCCAAAAGCTGGTTGCTATGTGACTGATGTTCCTTTGTTTGTATGTACAGGAGTTGACAAATTCCTGTATGAGAAAAGTATAAGTTTTTCAAAGCTGAAACCAAGAAAAAGGAATATCTCAAAAACGATCAACTCCACGAAAAAAATGTGTATAACATAAATTGTGTATTTTAACGTGCTCTACATTTTTTGTGGGTTAAGTTTTTGTCCATCTCTTACGGTGTAGTAGTTATGAAAAATTCATCCAGAATAAAGTAGTCTTCAGAGGCTATTCCCAGACAATTCAAAATATACATTTAATTTGTCAGGTAAATAACTTTAATATACGATATTTTAATCCAAATCGTTAGAGCTGTTTTTAAGAAAATCAAAATTTTCGAAAAAAGTTCCATGTAAAGGGTAGTTTGGGGTGGGGTGATTTTTCTAAAAATCTTCGTGCCGCATCCCTGAAAGATACTAAACTTAAATACCAAGTTCGGTATTTTATCGACTTTTCGTTTTTGAGTTATCGTGTTCACAGACACACGGACACACGGACACACACACGGACCTTTTTCTGAAAATACTTTTTTTTTGGATACAGGGGACCCTAAAACATATATTTGCGGTGAAATCTCGGTATCGAATTTTTTGGTGGAGTGCAATACATTCTCTATACACTATGTACATAGTTCGTATAGAGAAAGTAAAAATTAGCAGAAATAGTCTTATTACTTGCTTCCTTGTAAGTAGAAGCGAAATAAGAGAGTACCATAGATTAAAATGATAGTCAAAAGCTGGTTGGTGTGTCACTGAAGTTCCTGTGTTTGTATGGACAGCAGTTGACAAACTCCTGTATGAGAAAGGTATACATTTTTCAAAGCAGAAACCAAAAATAGGGAAAAATGTATATAACATAAATTGAGTGTTTTAACGTGCTCTACATTTTTCATGTAGTAAGTTTTTGTCTATCCTTTACGGTTTAGCACTCATTCAAAATTCAGTAAAATTCATCCAGAATAAAGTACTCTTCAGAGGCTATTCGCAGAATATTTAAGATATACATTTTGTTTGTTTAATATACGAAATTGTAATCAAAATCGTTAGAGCCATTTTTGAGAGAATCAAAATTTTCGAAAAAAGTTCCATGTAAAGGGTAGCTTGGGGTGGGGGGATTTTCTCTTCGTGTCGATTCCCTGGAAGATACTAAACTTAAATACCAAGTTTGGTATTTTACCGATTTTTCGTTTTTGAGTTATCGTGTTCACAGACACACGGATACACGCACACACACACAGGGACCTTTTTCCGAAAATGCTTTTTTAGATAAAGGGGACCCTAAAACATATAATTCCGGTGAAATCTCTGTATCGAATTTTTTGGTGGAGTGCAATACATTCTCTATTCACTATATACATAGTGAGTATAGAGAAAGTAAAAATTGTTGGAGAAGTTGGACAAATGGATGAAATAGTTACAGCGACGAAGGAAAGTGAAAAACCGCAGCGGAGAAGATGGATGAGAAAATGAGATCTGGAATGGAAGATATGAAATTTGGAATGCAGATGCTGGCGGAGAAGATGGTGTCCGACATAGAAAAGATAAAAAATCTGATGTGTTCCATTCACAAGACTTTCTCTACATCTCTGCAACAAATTATTGTTAAAAAGCTAATGCATCTATTTTCTTCATGCTAATCGAGAAAAAATTAGCAGAAATAGTGTTATTACTTGCTTCCTTGAAAGTAGAAGCGAAATAATGGAGTTAAACTGATAGTCAAAAGCTGGTTACAATGTGACTGATTCTCCTTTGTTTGCATGGACACGAGTAGACAAATTCCTGTATGAGAAAAGTATAAGTTTTTTAAAGTTGAAGCTAAAAACAAGGAATATATCAAAAACGATCAACTCCACGAAAAAAACTTATATTACATAAATTGTGTATTTTAATATGCTCTAAATGTTTTGTGTGGTAAGTTTTTGTGTATCTCATACGGTTCACCAGTTATACAAAATGCCGTAAAATTCATCCAGAATAAAGTAGTCTTCAGAGGCTATTTCCGGAAAATTCAAGATACACATATTATAAGCCAGGTAAATATCTTTAATATAAGATATTTTAATCGAAATCATTAGAGCCATTTTTGAGAAAATCAAAATTTTCGAAAAAAGTTCCGTGGGGGATTTTCTTAAAAAAATCTTCGTGTCGTATATTTGGAAGGAACCAAACTTAAATACCAAGTTTGGTATTCAACGGTCTTTTCGTTTTTGAACTAGCTGTCCACAGACACACACACACACACACTTACACACACACACTCAAACATATGTGCACACACATGGACCCTTTTGTAAAAATATTTGGGGGGGGGTTCAGGGGGACCCAAATATGTATTTCCGGTGAAATCTCGGAATCGAATTTTTGGGTGAAATGCAATACCTTCTCTATACACTGTGTGTATGGTACGTGTAGAGAAACTAAAAATGAAAAATCTATGTGAATTCCGCGACGGAGTACATGAAGCCTGAATTATCGACCAAAATCGATGAACGACTGACCTGTGTGGAGAAAACATGTACGAGCTCGGCGGAAGGATGAAGAAACACTTTGACGCCCGGGAAGGCTTCGGGGAAACTTTAATACCCTGAAGGGAAGAGGTTATGGCGATGCGAAAAAACTGAATGTCATGGTGGAAAAGGGCTCGACGAAAAGTTTAAAGACATGAAGGTCGAGACACTGGGACGCGACCCAGAATCTGCGCGTCAAACCACCCAAGTACGACAAGGCTTCAAACTTCGAAGTCTTCCACCGTAAGTTTGCCGCCATCATCACCCATTACCGATGGTCAGCAGAATAAGAAGCTGTACAGCTGAAGCAAGCCTCCAAGGACGGGCGGCAGAAGTACTGATTGCGATCTCAATGTCGGTGAAGGCCAAGAACATCTGACAGGCCCTTGAGAGCCACTTTGGGAACCATGCTTGGCTGTAGTCAGCTTAAGTTAAGGCTGCAACAGCCAGGAGAGAGGATGCAGTAGTTTGCGCTAGCCATCGAACCTCTTGTGAACAAAGCCCTAGTGAGTCTACCACCCAGCTACGTATTACAGGAAGCTGCCTATTTCTTTGTCGACGGGGTGCGTGACGTCGAGATACGACATCGCCTTATAATTGGCAACTACAAGACCATCCATGAGGCGTCAACGTACTTCAGAATAAAGGCGGCCAAGACAACAGCTGCGGCCTCTCGAGGAACATTAGTATTTGCTGTGACAGATAGAGAGAGCTATACAATCCAGAGATGACGACGACCTTCAGGTGGTGTGTGCTGGGGGTGTGGCGAGCCAGGTCATCTAGTGAAGGACTGTCCACACCAAGAGGACGAGCAGCCGGAAAACGAGTAAGGACCGACCTGACACGTTTTCACCACCCTCTCGAGCGACACTAAGTGCATTGGGAAGAACAGTGGATGACAGCTTCATTGTAGACTACTGGATACAAGGGAGGCAGTGCCGCGTACTTGTAGACACAGATGCTGCGACATCTTGCCAAAGCAGAAGAAGGCTCCGCTGAATTTGACACTGGAATGGAGCACTATGAGCCTGTGAGTGTTCGTCGCGAAAGTGACATGATGTAACATAAGGGGTGACAGTCGACGTCGGCTGGAGGGTTTTGCGACTTGTCCGAGATAAGGTGTTGTTCCGAAGTCTACATGAACATCTGGGGATTTGCAGAATTATACTAAAGCAAGATTTAGTGCCGCCGACAAGAAGCGAGGCGTTGATGAAGGACTAAAAGTCAAAGAACTTGGCATTGGACCGGAAGACATCATTACATGGACTATGTTTTGCCGGAGTATTGTGCCTCTGCTGGAGGGAAGTATCCGTTAGGCTGCTGAACCCGATGGACATCCGACCAGAACATCCGGGCCAAAACAGAGTTAGGGAGGTGCGTACTAGCTGTCATAATGAATCCGAACAGCAGGTACCGTCGAAGGGCCTGGATCCCTGGCTAAAAGTTTCGCTCTAGAGGGCGGCCGACCATCTGACCACTTCACAACTGAAGAAGCTACCGTGACGATACTGATTTGTCTTTAGCGAAAGAAACGACGATTACGATCGCACTGAGTACTTCACAACATCAACACCGGAGACGCGCGACATATCCGCCAACATCAAGACGTCTTCTCCTTACGAACCAAGTAGAGGTACGGGACATGCAGAGTCCGACAGTCCTTGGTGCTCCCTGTAATCTTCGTGAAGAAGAAGAAGAAGAACAACAACAACGAGCTACACATCTGCATGGACTACAGGGAGTTGAATGTCGTCACCAGAAGAGTTACTCTGGATGACGACACCTTGGACACACTTGATAGCACCTAGTGGTTCTCGACTTTGGATTTGAAATCGGGAAACTGGTAAGTGGATTTATATCCTAAAGACAAGGAGAAGTCCGAATTTTCGACTAGCCAAAGGCCTCAGAAATTTACGTTTATACCCTTTGGACTCTACAACGCGCTAGACAACTTTCAACACCTTATGAAATCAGTGATGAGAGAGTTGACCTGACACCTGCCTACTCTATTGAATGTCATCATCGTGAAAATTAACTTCGAAGAACATCTCGAGAACCTGACCAAGATACTTCAAAAGCTGCAGGCAGCTAACTTGAAGTTGAACGTGAAGAAGTGCCAATTCTTCTGCAAGGAATTGCTTGGGGCATAAAGACTCGTCATCTGGATTGGCCACGGATCCGGAGAAGACAAGGGCGGTGAGAAATTGGCGTCGCCCTAAGACAAACGAGAGCTGCGAAATTTCCTGGGGCTAAGCAGCTACTACCGCCCGTTCGTCAGAGGTTTCTCCAATATTATGAAACTCCTCACCCATCTGACGGAAGAGCACCAGCCTTAAATGTGGTGAGAAGGGGCAGAAGGCTTTTTACAGGTGCTGAAGTGTTCTTATTTTAGGATTTCCACGAATTTATTGCGGACACCGATACCAGCGATACCGGCATTCGCGGCGTTCTATCATAGATCCAGTATGGCCAAGAGTGGATAATTTCCTACTACAGCAAGACGCTCTCCAAAACAGAAAATAACTACTGCGTTACCCAACGAGAGCTCCTGGTAATAGTGAACGCGCCTGAGCACGTCCAGAAGGATCTGATTAGTCAGCCATTCCACTGAGGACTGACTCCTCTGCGATCACCTGGTTGTTAAATTTCAAGAACCCGGAGAATTTACAATCCGTTGGATCCAGAGGCTGCAAGAGTACATCAGGACTTCGGAAAGGAAGGAGCCACAGCAATGCGGATAACATGTTCAGACTACCCTGTCCAGAGTACGGCCTCTGAACTAAGGTTGAAGAGAAGAGCATACCGTTTCATTTCAGTAGTGCCTGCAGCTGGATAAGATAGAGCAGACCTGATGAGGGAACTGCTGGTGAACATCGACTTGGGGCTACTCCTGGGAGAGGTGGAGGCACACACCAGGCGGAGTTGGAAGGACTACACACCAAGGAGTACTGGGTATTAGTTCTACTGGGCCCAATAGGTCTCATTGATGGTCAATGACGGGGTGATGTTCAGAGTATGAGTGTCAGCTGATGGGAAAACCCAGAGAGCGGTTGATCGTCCCTCGGAGTAGGGTCGCGGAAGTACATGATGGGCTTCGGGTGGCATTTGGGACGAAACCGAACTATCGATAAACTACAACAACGTCACTACTGGCTGAGACTATAGGCATACGCTGAGAGATTTTGTAGCCAATGTTTGTGAGTGCGGCAAGTCGCGGATCACAGATCAGGAGACGGGATCTCATGCAGCAGTATAACGCGGGACCACCATTCGAACGCATAACCATCGATGGAAGCTGGGCCTTTCCCTGTGTCCGACAGGGCTACACGTAAGTGTTGGTTACCATGTTAATTTACCAAGTGGCCTGAGGTCGCTAACCAAGAGGCCAAGACCATCGTGTACTGCTTCGTGGAAGAACTGTTTTGTCGCTATAGTGCACCAGTGGAGCAACACAGTGATCAGAGTGCCAATGAGGGAAACATTGGTGCGACTCGGAATGCCTAAGTCGCGCACGATACTTCTTCGCCCACAGTCAGACATGAGCGCTAGTCATGATTGAATGCTACATCAAGATCCTAGAAGAACATTTGAGGAAGTTGTGGCCAATCACAAGAGAGACTGGGATTTGAAGGTGTCACTTTTCTTACTGGCCTACCGTTCTTCAACCCACGACACCACCGGGTTGACACCGACAAATTTGACCATTGGCAGAAATCTGCATTTACCATGCGACCTGATGTTCAGGAGTCCTACTGGGCCAAAACAGCCAGCAGACCACTTTGTAGAGCATCTCGTAGACAGACGCAAATTATCAATTAAGTTGGGCCTTTCTTATGAAAGGTTGGAATAGGTTTCTCCAGAAGATATCAATTTAAAACCGTTGAAAGGGATCATCTGCGATATATTTGACATTGACGATCAATGTCCCATAGCACTTCGTAACCTACATATTGATTTATCTTTTGTACCAGACTGCATGAAGTCTAAGGAATCAGCTTTAAAGAAGTTAAGTATCTTGTGCAGTACATGACCCTGAAACAAACTCTTACTCATGGATTACGGCTAAAAATCTAATCGAGCACTGCAATTTCATCAGTCATGCTGGATAAAGCTTTGTGTTGAATTTAATAGCAAGCACCGAAAACATGCTAAAATAATCTTGAGAAGCATTTATACGAGAATTTCATAATGCAATTTGGGGGGGGGGGAGGGTGAACACACGAAATCGTATTGACAAACGTATTGTGACAGCAAGCTTTTTAAAAAATATATAGCGAAACTGTCATTCATTGACAGAACCCAAAAAAAATCTGATATGTTCCATTCACATGATTTTTTTACATCATCTCAGTTACAAATTATTGTTAAAAAGCATATCCTTCTATCTACTTTATAATAATCGAGATAAGCATTATCAGAAATTGCCTTAATTACTTGCTTCCTTGTAGGTAGAAGGAAAATAAGGGAATACACTAGGCTAAAACGATAGTCACATCTTTTAAAAGCCGGTTACCATGTGGATGAAATTCGTTTCTATGCAGGGCCGGGAGTTTAAAACTTTCCGTGTGAGAAAAGTATAAGTATTTTAAATCGGAAATAAATAACGAGGAATATCTCAGAAATGGTCAATTCCACGAGGAAAAAAAAAGTACCTATATGACTAAAATGTGTGTTTTAAGGTGATCTACATTTTATGTGCAGTAAGATTCTGTTTATCTCTTAAGGTTTACTAGTTACACAATATTCAGCAAAACTCATTCAGAATGAACAGCTCTTTAGAGGCTCTTCCCAGAAAATTCAAGATATACATCTTGTTTGCCATACAAATAGCTTTCTTATATGGTATTTTAATCAAAACCATTAGAGCCATTTTTGAAAAGATCAAAATTTTAGAAACTTTTCTATGTAAAGGGTAGTTTGGGGTGGGGGGATTTTTCTCAAAATCTTCGCATCGCATCCTGGAAGATATTAAACTTAAATACTAAGTTTGGTATTTTACGGACTTTTCGTTTTTGGATTATCGTGTTCACAGGCACACGGACACACACACACACACACACACACACACACACACACACACACACATAAAGACAAACTAAAATAAGGTAAACTAATTTTTATAGTCGGCTTACCCTCCCCTAATGTAGAACTGAAAACCCCCTAGGACTTACAGCGGGCGATAAACACTACGCCCCCCCCCAAAAAGGACTTACAAGTAGGAACCTATGGGTCAGAAGCATGTCGGGGAGCTAACGTCATCTAACCTCTAACCACAGCATGGAGAACCTGGAACGAGTGCTCGACCTGTAGCCTGGTATGAGCGTGAGGAAGTGAATGATATGAAATGGAAGTGAGATGGATGATAGGAAGGTGGTGATGGAGTAATTGATGGAATGACTGGGGGGTGAAACCGGAGAAAACCCGCCCAGATGCCGTTTCCTGCGCCACAAATCTCACATTTGGGATCGAATCCAGGCCGCCTAGGTGGGAGGCGAGTGGTCTAACTACTCTGCCGGTGACGCCCAGATAAAATATTATTATCCTAGAAATCACATTTGCTATTTCACACTGAATTAAAGTGGAAAGTTAATAGATGAGGCAAATAGTAAAAGTATACACCGTAAGCCTGAGACCAAAGATGTGGTACTCAATATTGATGGAAGTGTAATCAAAAGATTAAGGGCATTAAACGTATTGCCATTAATCGATATATCAAATTCTATGTTTCTTTGGATTGTCTCGGCGCTAATAGAATAAGAACTCGAATCAATGTGATTCAGTTATTACTATATTGTTTTTTTTTCTCACCACGGCGTCCCGGATTCAATCCCAGGCGACCACATGTGTGATTTGTGGTGTAGGGCGGGGTTTCTCCGGGTTCTCGGTTTTCCCCGTCTTCGCATTCCACCGGTGCTCCATCTTCGTTCCATGTATCATCAGTGTCATCGCCTGCGGTGCCTTATGTGGTAAAGGCGTTAAAGAACCTCAAGCCTGATATATAGACCTCTGAGCAAAATTATGCGGTCTTTCACGCCCAGTATAGAGTGAGATGCTGAACACCACAGTAGTTAAAGAGCGTCCATAAACAAAGCTCCATTTCTTCACTACCAAACAAACAAACAAAAAAAAACAAACAAAAAAAAAACTAACAAAAATACGGTAACACCTTATTACGTCAAGAGAGCTGTAGCATATAGTGAGATATCCACTTATCCCCATGAGATTACAGTAATGTGAATACCAGAACGTGGTACTTAACTTAATAACATATTGGTTTTTTTGAGAGCTAAGTGCGCACAATGGAATTTTAACCCAATTATCCCTCTCATGGCCAAGGAGCACGATGAAGCAAGAATTACAAAACACGCTACATGAAGACGGAGTATTTAAGCATATCGTGGTGATATGCTTAAACATGGCCCATTACACGGAAAATCATGGATCTAAATTACCAAAAGTTTTTTGACTTTCTACTTGGCAACATGTATTTAGTTATTGATGATTCCTAATCACCCGTATTTATTCCAGCGATGATTAAATAAATTTAGATTTATGAACATTTATTAGGTTTGATGCCTACAAAGGGAAACTTAGAAAACATGTTTCTAGAAATACTTGCAAAATATGCATCTAGATATGAGCAAATCTTGTGTTTTGGCATCAATGATGTTAGAAATATGAAATATAGGCGGAAACTGACAACATGATTCGGTACACTTGTAAGGAAGGATAGCGTAGTTCTATTTCCGTACAAACAAGTTTTAGCCTAACATTAAACAACGTGGAATAGTAGAATATTTCCACATCACACAATGTTTCGCGAGTGTCTACCCAGGGCCAAAAGATCCCCACCATCAGACCAGGGAGAAATTAATCTCTGTGGGTTTTTTCCATTAGGCAACACCTGGGTTACTAAAAAGCCTCCTGGTATGGAAATGTACCGGGACGGAAGTGGATACACAACTTACGCGGAAGACCTCGGTAGAGCCGACAGATGTCTAGTATACCGTCTACTGGCTATCCAGGCTAATGCCGGAGGGCATTGAGGTGTCTCACAAAATTCGTTATCTCATACTAAATACTATGACGTAAATTGTAGGTTAAGAACGGTAATATGTGAGCTTTTTATTATAGTTTCAATCTCCTCAGCCCAACTTTGCGTTGTGGTGGTTGCGCACAGGTTTCACATTCAAGAGATTCCCGGGTTCGAATCTCGGTTAAGTTAAGGTTTTTTTCCTGCGCTTTCCATTAGATGAATGCCGGGCAACTTTAATGACTATGGGCCCCAAACTCATTTGATCATTATTTCACCCATTGCATTCATCTTCCTCTATGACCCCGGCTAAATGGTGTTAAACTAACAAAAGCTACTTTCAAAAACGTTATTAAAATGTCAACGTTTTAGCGATTGTTAATGCAATAATAAACAAATGCCATAATTCCATGACATCCACAAATTCATTCAGTTGATGAAATCGGTTTATCATAGATCTTAATTCGAAGAAAACCAATTACACGTCACCGATAATAGGCAATGCCTTTGCTCGGTGGATGCTAGAAACATTAAAATCACAATAGTAAAAACTTCTATAGCATATGATCTCAGAATTAATTTTTCGGTGAATGCGGTTCGCATGAAACACGTTCATTTCATTTACTAGCCACCAAACGAAATCTTTCGATATTCGCTTTCAGATTTTCTGTCGCCATACTCTTTCTACAATGTTTTGATGTGCGATTTAAGTAATCCGGGTACATTATCTCGTCATTAACAACTTTAAGAGCATTTAAAGGACAACCATTTTGGCAACTTGACCTCAATCAGCGGAATTGACTGGGTCAGTACCCACCGTCAATGCTGATCATAATTATTTACCTCGTTTAACTTTGAACATTGTCGATACCCCGAAAAATCGCGTTGAACGTGGTCAAATATCGAAAATATCGCGATCAAAACTTGATCCAGAATGGTGAATATGGTCATTAATCTGTGTTTTATGCCACCAAAAGCTCTATTGGTTGTACTGCATTTCCTGCGTAACTAATTGTATTCAGTTCTGCTTTTTGCTGCGAGCAGCAGTGTATAATATATTCATAAAGTATATTATATGTGTCAGCAGAGTGCTAAATTCCAGCTAATTTCAGTTTGGTGAGTAAGAGACTCTTAATCTTAGCATTGCTGTTCACATGACTATAATTTATAAATTATAGAACATTTTCAACTGAAACTTTGTTTTTTACTTTCTCTATAACGTACTATTACATAGTGTATAGAGAAGGTATTGTATTACACCCAACAAGTCGATAGTGAGATTTCATCGGAAATATATGTACTGCAACCCCCTGAAACCAAAAAAGCATTTTTAAAAAAATGTCTGTGTGTGTGTGTGTGTGTGTGTGTGTGTGTGTGTGTGTGTGTGTGTGTGGCTGTGAGCAGCATAGCTCAAAAACGAAAAGACCGTTAAATACCAAACTTGTTATTTAAGTTCAGTGTCTTCCAAGGATGCGACACGAAAGTTTTTAAGATAAACCCCCTCCCCCACCCCTAACTGTCCTATACATGGAAACATTTTTGGAAATTTTGATTTTCTCAAAAATGGCTCTAACGATTTTGATTAAAGCATCCTATATTAAAGATATTTACCTGACAAATAATATGCATATCTTGAATTTTCTGCGAATAGCCTCTGAAGACTACTTTATTCTGGACGAATTTTGCGGAATTTTGCATAACTGCTAAACCGTAAGAGATAGAAAAAAACTTGCCACACAAAAATGTAGAGCACATTAAAACACACAATTTATGTTATATAATTTTTTTCCTGGAGTTGATCGTTTTTTAGATATTCCTTGTTTTTGCTTTCAGCTTTAAAAAACTTGTACTTTTCTGATACAAGAATTTGTCAACTCATATCCATAGAAATAAAGGAACTTCAGTCACATTGCAACCAGCTTTTGACTAACGGTTTAACCTATGGAAATGGAAATGGCGTGTTATTTATGTACGCTCTTTAACTGCTTTGGTTCTCAGCATCCCATTCTATTCTGGGCGTGAAAGATCGCTTAATTTTGCTCAGAGGTCTTTCTATTGGGCTTGAGCTTCTTTTACGTGCCGTAAATCTATGACACAAGACCAACAGCTTTACTTCCCTTCCGAAGGAAGCCATGCTAAGGATGTTTACGCCCGAAAAAAATCCATCGTCCTCCGCCGGGAGTTTAACCTATGGTACTCCCTTATTTCGCTTACAAGGAAGCAAGTAATAAAATAATTTCTGCTAATTTTTTCTCGATTAACATGAAGTAAATTGAAGCATAAGCTTTAAAACAATAATTTGTTGCAGAGATGTAGAGAATGTCATGTGAAAGGAACACATCAAGATTTTTTTTCCCTTGAAACGTACCTACCGTTTCTTTGTTGACGCTCAAGTTCTAACTTTTTTTGACTTACTTTTTACTTCAAATTCCTTCTTGCAAAGGTGTGACTCCTTCATAGTGATGTTGCAAACTGTAATTACTTATATTACACGTACATAAGTTAAGGATGAGTGCGATTTTACAATACATATTTCCTCAGAATTGTATTTGTTGCGCTAACTTTTAATCGGATGCCGTTCTGTGTTTAAATTTTATTATCATCCGCACATCGATGTATTGACCGGGTTGCTATGAGAGCTGCGTTATTTCTATGCCAACATGAACGTAGAATTACCTAATTGCTCTATAATTACAATGCTATGCAACATATAAAATTTGTTCATTTCTCTACACGTACTAAGTACGTAGTATATAGAGAAGGTATTGTATTCCAACCCCAAAAAATTGGATACCGAGATTTCACCGGAAATAGACGTTTTAGGGTCCCCTGTATAAAAAAGCATTTTCAGAGAAAGGTCCGTGTGTCTGTGAACACGATAACTTAAAAACGAAAAGTTGGTCAAATACCAAACTTGATATTTAAGTTTATCTTCCAGGGATGCAACACGAATATTTTGAGAAAAAGCGCTCCACCTCAAACTACATGGAAAAAATGTCGAAAATGTTGATTTTCTCAAATATATCTATAACGATTTTGATTAAAATACCGTATACTAAAGATATTTATATGATAGATAAAGTGTATATCTTGAATTTACTGGGAATAGCCCTCAAAGACCTCTTTATTCTGAATGAATGTTGCTGAATTTTGCGTAACTGGTAAAGCGTGAGAGATAGACAGAAACTTACTACACAAAAAATTTATATCAAGTTAAAACACACAATTTATGTTATATACGTTTTTTTTTCGTTGAATTGATAATTTCTGAAATATTCCTTGGTGTTTGTTTCAGATTTAAAATACTTAAATTTTTTTTCACACGGAAAGTTGTAAACTCCTGGCCCTGTATAGAAACGGATTTCATCCACATGGCCACCGGATTTTAAAAAAATTGGAGTATCGTTTTAGCCTAGAGAATTCCATTATTTTCCTTCTATGTACAAGGAAGTAAGTAATTAAGGCAGTTTCTGCTAATGTTTATCTCGATTATTATAAAGTAGATAGAAGAATATGCTGTTTAACAATAATTTGTCACTGAGATGATGTAGAAAAGGTAATGTGAATGGAGCACACCAGACTTTTTTTTCGGTTAAACAACATACAATTTTAATTTAAATGTTAGTTCTTAATGTCTAAATTATGTAGAGTATATATTATTTCGGTGGCGCCTTGGGTGAGTGATTAGACCGCTCGCCTCTCACCTAGGCGTCCCGGGTTCGATCCCAAGAGCCCGGACGAAGCGGCTTCTCCGGGTCCTTCGGTTTTGCCCGCCACTCATTCCACCAATTGCTCCATCCTTTCCGATCATCAATTTCGCTTAAATTTCATATCATCCACTTCCTCTTGTTCATGCCTGGCTACGGGCCGACCCCTTTTGTAACAGGTTCTCCATTGTGTTTTCGTGCCGTAGGCTCCCAGACAGGCTTCTAACCCCTAGGCATTGACTTGTAAGGGGGTGTCAGTCCTACAAATACGGCGAGGGTAATCCGATTACGCAACGAAAATATAATTTATTTCATGAGATTATAACTTATATCAAATCGACCTCTAGTTTACTTTTACTGTTTCAACTGTGTGTTCGTGTGTACGTGTGTCTGTGAACACTCAAAAACGAAAAGTCGGTAAAATACCAAACTTGGTATTTAAGTTAAGTATTTTCCAGGAATCCGACACGAAGATTTTGATAAAAATTCCCCCACCCCAAATTATCCTTTACATGAAACTTTTTTTGAAAATTTTGATTTGGTTAAAAATGGTTATAACGATTTTGATTAAAGTATATTATATTAAATATATTTAATTGACAAATAAAATGTATATCTTGAATTTTCTTAGAATAGCCTCTGAAGACTACTTTATTCTAGATGAATTTTACGAAATTTTGCATAATTGTTAAACCGTAAGAGATGGGAAAAAATTTATCTCACAAAAAATGAGGAGCGACTTAAAACACACAATTCATGTCATATACATTTTTTTCGTGAAGTATGTCGTTTTTGAGATATTCCCTGTTTTTGGTTTCAACTTTAAAAACTTATACTTTTCTCGTACAGGAATTTGTCAACTCCTGTCCATACAAACAAATGAACTTCAGTGACAAAGCAACCAGCTTTGACTATCATTTAACCTATTGTACTGCCTTATTTCGCTTCTATTTACAAAGAAACAAGCAATAAGAATATTTTTGCTAATTTTTCTCTATTAGCAGGAAGTAAATAGAGGCATAAGCTTTTTAACAATAATTTGTTGCAGAGATGTAGAGAAAGTCATGTGAATGAACAGATCAGAATTTTTGACGTTATAAAACATTTTCTTTGGCATGCTTTCTTTTTTATTTGCTATTAAGGTTAGAGCAATTACGCTACATATATCTCACACAGTAAACACGATAATTATTAGCTATGGTTAAGTAAATTCTGCGTCAACTATAGCAAAGAGATGGACTTAAGGACTGGTTTGTTAATCAATTATTGAAAAACATTCCCGTCAACAGAGAAATTATTCCTGGTAGTGCTTTCTATCGTTCTTTATCAACGTTTCCCAAGCAGGGTGTCGCGGGTACTATAAAACATTTCATGAGCAGTCGCAAATCAATCATGTATCTCCTTTTTACTTGTGAAAGGAAGGTAACCAAATATCACCGTTTTCTGCACTCTTGGAGATGAATTGAAATATTATCTCTCAAACGGTAGTTAGCATAGCCAACCTAATTACAAACCTCCACTTCAATTTCACATACTTGCCAAAACTTGCCAAATCATAGGTCAAGACAGTATTATAATCCTCATACACACATACCTCAGGTGACTTTCAAGAGGTACAGTATAGAATATTTGACGTGGTTAAATGGTTAGACCGTTCGCTTCCCACCCAGGCGGCCCCGGTTTGATCTTAAGAGCCCGCATGTGGGATTTTTTTTTAAACGTCTTTTAACCTGGTTGGTCATATCGGACGATGAATGAAATTGGTGAAATGAGGCTCAAATGATCTCGGGGTCTATGGAGCTTAAAGTTACTCGACATTCGTCTTCTCAGTATAAGGGAAAACCCCGAAAAAAGAGCTTAACCGGGTAACTCAGCCTAAGCGAGATTTGAACTCACGACCTGTTGAATTGAAGCAGACACGCTACCATCACACCATGTGGGATTTGTGATGGATGAAGCGTGGGAAATGGATGGATGGATGGATGGATGGATGGAGTGATGCTCCGGATGCTGCGTAGGTTGTAGTGGTTCTCATGGTTGCTGCTGTATAAGAAGTTGGTAACTCTTGCTGTTGGCGAAACTGTAATTAGCTAGTTGAGCCAGACATAATTGTTGAAGCAGTTAAGGTTACTGTCGGCAGCGAATTACTTATTGTGCACAGCATAGCCACGTTTTCTATTATTTTTTTTTATTTTGTTTATTTATTTTTTTTAGCTAGCTTCAGTCGGTGAGTACAAAAATCTTAACCTCCATGTTTGGACAGTAGGATATGATAATAAATAAAATTAATTTAAAAGATTTCTTGATATATATGAATTTTTTATTCTTTAACTTTTCGAACAATGTGATGCATTAAGGCATGCTATTTGAACAGAGTCCTCTTTTTATAAAACTGTGCCACATATTTACAATATAATGTATACTTACAATCAATCTCTTCTTGATAAATAATACAATGCTAGGATTTACACTGAATCGCCGCATAAGAGGTCTCGATTGGCGAGGTTATCTCTTTGCGTCCTTATCCCTGGCGTCTATCTCAATGACTGCGTCCCGGAAACTTATTAAAATATTCACCTATATACAATAGCTGAAGATCGATGTTTTATGCATTGTAACCTGTCCGTCTCCATGAGAACGACAGATTTTCTATCCTACATTTCATGAAATACAAATTTATAATACATTTTATACATTGCTAATAATTTAAAATCAATACATTTGTGTAATTTACATTAAAATGTTCTTTTAAATAGCTAACATTTCTTAAATACATATTTGTTTAACTTTTGTTCCTATGTTTTGTTACCGGTATAAACAATTTAGAGCATCCGGTATCTCGTTCATGTTTGTGACTTCATCTTCTATCATATTACTGTTTTTAATTATGTTTTATAATAAATATGTTTTTCTAATGACCATTTCTTATCTTTACATTGTGCAATATAATGTGTTGTATTCGTTTTATAGCTTTGGCCATGTTTATAGCATGCCGTGTAAGGCTATATTCGTGCGTATCGTGAGGCGATGACGTCACGCTGCCATTTTTATACATATTACTTTTGGCTTACATTGCGAAACAATATGTTTTATTATTTTATACCATTCTTTTAGGGCAGTATTGTTCCTTTTTCTGTTGACTTGATTTACTTATTATTAAATCGTGCGTCAAACGGCGTCTGAACGGGTTTTCCCGGGTCCTCCAGTTTCCCCCACCCTCATTCCACGAATTGCTCCATCATACATTTCGCTTGCATGTCATACCATCCACTTCCTCACGCTCATGCCTGACTAAGGCCGACCACTCCAGGTTCTCCGTTCTGTGGTTTCGCGCCGTTGACTCCCCACAGGTTTCTGACACTTAAGCATCCGCTTATAAGTCCTAGGGCAGTGTTTGTCCTAAATACGGGGAGCCGACTAGAAAAATAATAAAGGAACATACGATAATACAATTATGCATTCTACAATTTAATTCTGGTTATAAAACTTGCGTACCATGTAGACATGTAGTAGTAATATAAGTGTGCCGGAAGGAAAACTGACACTTAAGACCATTTAAATATGCACAGCATTAATGTGCAAAGAAAAAATTCTGTCATTCATGGACAAGCTCCCGACTTTTGAAAGTAAACTTTGCATTCGGAAAAAATCTGATGTGTTCTATTCACGTGACTTTTTCTACCTAATCTACATTAAAATGATATTCTTCTATCTACTTCTCATACTAATCGAGATAAACTGGTCTTCTTACTTAGTTCCTTATAAGTAGAAGGGACATAAGGGAATACACTAGGTTAAAGCGATAGTCAAATATTTCAACATCTGTCGCTATGTGATGAGTTTGAAATTCAGTTGTCTTTGTGTGGCCAGGAGTAAAATTGAGAAAAGTAAAAGTATTTTAAAATTGAAGCAAAATAACAAGGGATAGATATCTCGGAAAACGTGAACTCCACAAAAACTGCATCAGACATAAATTGTGTGTTTTAACGAGATCTAATTCATTTGTGTAGCAAGATTTTCTCTATGTCGTTCTCCATTGAGTAATGACTACCATGCTAACTTCATACACCCAAGGTCGCGTTTTTTGATTGTTTTTTTTTTTTATAACAGTTCCGGAGGCTTGTCAGGATTCCGGCACTGTATTCCTTTTTCCTCTGTTTTTTCCAGTTTCCTACATTTCCTTAGTTGACCTACTTTTCCTTTAACATATACATACACAGACATATACACATTTACAAACACAGAAACACCCATGTCCAAGGCGGGACTCAAATCCACGATCCCGTGCAAAGGGCTCAAACCCGGCGGAGAACAATGGATTTTTTCGGGCGTAAAAATCCTTATGATGGCTTACTTCAGAAGGGAAGTAAAGTCATTGGTCCCGTGTCGTAGATTTACGGCACGTAAAAGAACCTCAAGCCTGATAGAGGGCCTCTGAGCAAAATTAAGCGGTCTTTCACGCCCAGTACAGAATGGTACGTTGAGAATCACAGCAATTAAAGTGAGTCCAGAAACAGAACTCCATTTCCATTTCTATCATTTATTGTTTACCAATTATGCAAAACTGCTCCAATTTCCCAGGAAATTCAACATTGCATATTATTTACTACGTAAATGCCATTTATATACGGCATTTACATCAAAACTTTAGTCCATTTTTTAGAAAAATGTTCCATAGGGTTGGAGGATGACCCTGAAAATTTTTGAGTCAAATCCTTGCAAGATAGTGAACGTAAATAACAAGTTTGGTAACAAATTGGTATCGATATAGGATCCGGGACTTTCAGCTCCTATATAGCAACCCTAGCCATCCGGCTGTAGAGATAACGGTCAATTTTTTCTGCAAAACAGCATTATGTAGCAAAATCTAAATCGTAACACACAGCATAACTGTCTTGCTATCTAATGCATTAGCTGGCTTTCTACTTCTCTCCTACCACTCATATTTATCAGCACTACATTCATATTCGTCGTTCTCAATAACTAAATCTGTTGCTCGTTGTGGTCTCATTTTACTTTCTCTAGCCCTTATGCACAATACACATAGTGTATAGAGAAGGTATGGTATTCTATAAAAAAATTAGATGTCGTTTTGAGACCCCCTGAATCCAATAAAACATTTTTAGAAAATGAAAAGTCGGTTAAAGACCAAAATTAGTGTTTAAATTCAATATTTTCCAAGGATGCAACACGAAGATTTTCAAAAAATCCTTCACCCCAACTATGCCATTTTCGAGAATTGATATTCTCAAAAATGGCACATGTATTAAAATGTCATATGCTTAAAATATTTTATGCTCGACCATGCCAAAATGTAGTATTTATGCGACTCGCAGCAGCACTTTAATGGGCCTCATTAAAGTGCATATGTTCATTAAAGTATTGGTATTTGACCAATCATAAGTGGCCACGTAACAATGTGAAAGCGCAAGTATCGGTTATTCTCGTCCCAATGTATGCAACACTCCCTCCTTCTTTATGATTACCAAAATGGAAAATGCATCACGCAAAATGTCAGCATAAATAAACTACGAAATAAGGGGAAAGAAATAGCTGCATATCTTAATCTGCACAACCCCAAGTTGCACACAGAGGATTGCTTTCGTAGGAGTTCTCCGACAGTTCTAGCAGATGGCGACATAACACTAAAACGACATGGCGGCTGGAAATCCAAACTATCGCAGAAGGATATATCGAAGAATCAGTACAAAATAAAATTGATATTTCAAACACAATACTAAAATCAGCAGAAAAAGAAAACACAAATTAAAATCAATTCACCTTCAACTATTCAACTAAGCTCATTCCCGCAAATTCATTTCACTAATTGTACAATAAATATCCTATATTTAAAATAAAGTCAGTTCTTTTCATTTGTCTTTAGCATTAATTGTGAATGACATTTCAATAAACTCAATGTTTCTAGTTTTCACTGTCTATATTTTTTTAGGTTAAAGTGTGTCACATGGTAACAGCTGTTTACAGGGAAGTAATCAATATTACTGCGTCTGCGTAATACATCTCACAACGCTAGCAACTTTGTTTGACACAGGTGCAACAAGGTCGTTGTATTAAAGCCATAGATAAAGGAATAACGATTATAACACATCACTCAAACCAGAAACGAATACTTACGAAACCTTTAATTTAAATTCATGGTCGAGCTTAAACCGTCGTATGAAACTTGACTATAATGGTAACTAAAACACTCGCATGATAATACTCGCCTTTTAATTACTACCATTATAGTCTCGTTGCATAATATACTATTATGGCAAATGAAACGTGTATCTTGACTTTACTGGGAATAGCCTCTGCAGATCTCTTCATTCTGGATGACATAAGCATAACTTTTGTATAACTGATAAACTGTAAGAGTTAGACTAAAACTTATTACACAACATTGTAGATCCCATTAAAACACACAATTTATATCATATACATTTTTTTTGTAGAGTTAGCCATTTTCGAGATATTCCGAGTTATTGGTTTCAGTTTTTAAACATCTACATAAACTTCTCAAACGGGAGGTATCTTTGTTTTCGTGGTCTTTGTTTCCTCCTAACAAGCAAAAAGAACCGAATTCCCATTGTTTTACTTAGCGACCGGCTTTTAAAAAATCTGACTCGTTACATCCTAGTGTATTCCTTTATTTTCTTTTCTACTTTTTAAGAAGCAATTAATAATACCAGTTCTGGTAATGTTTATCTTGATTAGCGAGACGTAGATGAAAGAATAATATTTTGTTTGTGGAACAGCTAGAGAAAGTCGTGTAAATGGAACACATCAGATTGTTCTTTTTGCTTCACTAACTACGATTTGGATCTAAAACGGTGCAAATTGAGCAGTAAAGCTTTAGCCCGGTTTTTAATCGTCGGCAGCCATTACTTTGGTTGTCAACGAAACAATAGGTTTTTTGCTGTTTTTTTTTTTAAACCAAAGCCCGCTTTTAAACCTTTTACCCAGTTAAATAAAATGTTCGTTGTTGTTGCTGTTGAAACTGCCCCTAAAAGTAAAATTATGTGAACAATCTTTGTGTATGTTTTTGTTAAAGGTTAAAAAAATCTAATGCGTTGCATTCACATGACTTTCTCACTTCTTACAAAAGATTTTCTTCTATTTCATGCTTATCGAGATAAACATGCTCCTTATAAACAGAAGGAAAGTAGAGGAAGACAATAGGCTAAAGCGATAGTTCTATTTTTAAAAATCTGTCACTATGCGATTGACATTGAAATTAAGTTCTCTTTGTATGGCCAGAAATAAAATAAAATAATTACGGATGACGGTTTCCTTTTTGAGAAAAGTATACTTTTAAAATTCTAATCAATAACAAGGAATATCTTAAAATGGTTAGCGCCACAACTAAACTGTATGTGACCTAAATTGTGCATTTTGAAGATATGTATAGTTTTGATGTAGTTTTTTTCTATCTCTTACGGTTTACCAGTTATGCAATAGTCATTCAGAATAAAGAGGAATTCAGAGGCTATTACCAGATAAGAATAAATACAAGATTTAAATCTTACTTCTTGTCATACATGTATTATATACGGCATTTTAATCAAACTTGTTAGAGAATTTTTGAGAAAATCAACATTTTTGAAAAAAAATTTCCACGTAAAAGAAAATTTGAGGTGTGGAGGTTTTCTTGAAAATGTTCGTATCGCATTCTTGGAAGACATTAAACTTAAATACCATGTTACTCACAGACACACATTCACCCACACCTACATACGCACAGACAGACGCACATGACCTTTTTTAAACTGCTTTTGTTCCATTCTGAGTCGTCAAAACAAGTATTTGCGGCGAAATCTTAGTATGAAATTTTCTGGGAATAGCTTCTGAAGCCCCGTCATTGGGGATGACATTTGTAAAACTCGTAAACCGTAACGGTGAAGATTAAATCGACTATACAATAAAGGTAGATCTGGTTAGAACTCACAGTTTATGCTATGTACATTTGTACTTTCTCTAGCTCCATATGTACAATGTACATAGGGATAGAGAAGGTATTGTACTCCACCCAAAAATTCGATACCGAGATTTCACCGGAAATATATGTTTTGGGGTCCCCTGAGTCCGAAAAAAGCATTTTTAAAAAAGGTCTGTGTGTGTGTGTGTGTGTGTGTCTGTGGACAGCATAGCCCCAAAACAAAAAACGTTAATTACCAAACTTGGTATTTAGTATCTTCCAAGAATGCGACACGAAGATTTTCAAAAAAATCCCCCCACCACAAACTACCCTTTACATGGAAAAAATTTCGAATATTTTGATTTTCTTAAAAATGGCTCTAACGATTTTGATTAAAATCCCGTATATTAAAGCTATTTATGTCGAAAATAAAATGTATATCTCGAATTTTTTGGGAGATAGAGAAAAACGCACTACACAAAACATGTACCTCATGACAAAACACAATTTTTGTTCTTTATGTATTTGTTGTGGAGGTAACCGATTTCGAGATATTCCTTGTTATTGGTTTCAATTGTGAAGTACTTAAACTTTTCTCACACAGGAAGTGTCTGTTTTTCTTTTGTTCTACTCCTGGCCAAGTAAAGAAATTATTTGCAATGACAATCGCATAACGATTGTTTTTAAAACATTTGACAATCTCTTTAGCATAGTGCATTCCCTTATTCCCTTCTAATTATAAGGAACTAAGTAATAACATTCTGTTAATATTTATCTTGATTAGCATTATATACAAAGAAGAATAATCTTTTGTAGGAGGTTTGTAGAGCAGCTAGAGAAAGTCATGTGAGTGTAACACATCATATTTTTGTGGACTTAACCATTACTGAGACATCATTTGGTATTGGCTTTTAAGTTTCCAATATTTAAGAGTTTTTTGAAATGGGAAATCGTTATTCGCCTTATTCATCCTGGTCATGCAAAGAGAACAAAATTTCAAGTGAATAACATTTCGACAGCTTTTGAAAGATTTGACTGTCACTTTAGCATACCTAGTACATTCCCTTATTTCCCTTGTAATCATATTGAAGTAAATAAAAAGACTGTTCTGCTTTTGATTTAATTGTTTCTTCACAGTCTGACTCTACCTATCCAACTCCTGTCCTTCACACGGCTAGTGTGAAAAAACAATTAAATCAATGCCAATGACCATAATAGTTGGTTATGCTATGAATCCTGGAACTTAATCTACTTACAGCATTGTAAGTCGCCATTGGGGCTGTCATCTCAAAATAATTTGAGATCACCTTGTGGTTTACCGGGAAAACATGCGAGTCAGTTGAGAAATTCAATGCTACGCCGGCATGTTGCTATGGTAGCTCAGTGGAAGAGCAACCGGCTAGAGACCGAGAGAGACCGTGGTCCAAATCCCGGCTATGGCATTGAATTTTTCAGGCTGACTCTACCTATTCTGTTATTGTTTATCTTGATTAGCATGAAGTAGATACAATAATAAGCTTTTGCAAGAGTAGTGAGTTGCAGAATATGCAGAGACAGTTATATAAGCGGAAAATATCAGATAATAAGGATAATTTTATTGTGATTTAATCACCTACACAAGCTAATACTTTAGCCTGAGTGAACACTTGCGTGTCGGGCTGATGGAGTTATGGTTGAACACACTGATGTTCCCTGAGGCGAGAAAGATTGGGAAACACTTCTATAGAAACAAACAAGCACTTCTTTGGGATTTCTTGCTCCGTAGGAATAAGACTTGACACACTCTCTACTAAAATTGTATTCCACGAGATTTAACGGTTAAGAAAACACCACATCAAACTTTATGAAACAAATACATGGACATACAATGTAACACTACCGCTATAGAGATAATATGGGCCCAGGGAGAAAACCATGTTCCAAAATACAATCATTTAGAGTGGCAGTGTAAAAGAACTGTTTTATAGTTAACTGCAAAAAAACCTAATGAAAAACTGAAAAAATCATGTGAGTTTATTGAACAGTTTCTCTCGGAGAAGAGACAAGATTACTAATAGTGTTTTAATTAGTTTCGAAGACTCAGACATCGACAGTGACAACTAGAAATTGTAGATGAGGAGAAATACGTCGAGTGAATGTCTAGGAATCAACAACTAGCCCATTTTGCTCTTTGGAAGGAACTTCTCTTCGATAGTTGACGATATCCACGGAAGACAGAAGGTAGATCTGGCGAGCATTCTCTTTCTAAAATATGTCATCAAAATTAGCGGCCTATACTGTATTGTTTACCACTACATCAGTTAAAGATAATATTTTTTATCTACTCTTCACAGCATGTGCTCAATATGACAACATCCATCCCACTTGTCGCCTTCCATGGTGTAATGGTTATAACTGGCGTAACAGACCTGGACATGTGAAACTCTTAATGAGAGCTAGGAAGCGAGTTGTACTTTCAGATAAGCAGTTAATCAGTCGATTCATGCATGCTGGAAGTGCGCCTGTCACAGTCAATGTCAAATATCTGTCACCTCTTCTGCGCCTGCACTATAGGGCGCTGCTCTGATAAACATGTGTTTTTATATGTATATTCATATCTACAAAACATCTATACAGATGTCCTACTATATAAACATGTCAATCGTCTGCCTCCAATTCTTCCACACCTGACAGTCCTTCGTCTTCGCTCACGTCATTGTCATCATCAACGTTATCGCTACTTTATCCTGGATTAGAATTCTTTTTGATTTTCTACAATACGTTCTAATGATTTTCAATGCTCTCAACATGTCGACATACATTTTCCCATTCTGGCCTGCCAATTTCTGCAATTTGCTGGCGCATAACTGTTCCATATTGATATTTTTCTTTCTTTCTTATCTTTGAGAGCCCTGGAAACGGAACTCAGTGGAATATCAGTTGCCTTGGCTACTCTTTCAATCACTTTCTACAGGCTTTTCCTTCATCTCTGCCTCTTGTTTCATGAAGTCAAGGACATTTACAATTATTTCTCTCCTCTGACTAAGTAATACCTTGCCACTTAACTTTGAAAACGTAGGACATGGTTAAAAAAATAAAATAAATAGAATGAAGACTATTTACTGTCCACTTTGAATACAAACATATGCGGAACACTTTCGATATAGACTATATAAAGTTTGCTCACTGTGAATTTGAGTAAGCAATGTATCATATCACAATTCCGATAAGCTAGGCTCGGTAGCTGGTTGGCGGTTAGGATCACGATTCCTGAAGTTTTGCACCGGCAATACTATGCTATCTTCATGTACTCAAGGTCGCAGGTTCAAACCCGGCGGAGCACAATGTATTTTTTTGGGCGTAAAAATCCTTAGCCTGGCTTCCTTCGGAAGAGAAGTAAAGCCGTTGGTACCGTGTCGTAGATTTACGGCATGTAAAAGAACCTCAAGCCTGATAAAGATGACTCTGAGCAAAATTAAGCGGTCTTTCACGCCCAATATAGAATGGGACGCTGAGAACCACAGTAGTTAAAGAGCATCCATAAATAAACCTCCATTTTCATTTTCCATCCTACTCTGATAGAAATGTGATTTTTTCAACATTCCTGGTTCTTGACGTTAAAGGTACTGAAGCAGTATTATTGTATTTTATATTGTTTAAATAGCCTCAACGCTAAAAATTTTGGTGTAAGGTCAGGAGAACGGGAAGGCCAAGGTATGGGCTCCTCGCGACCTTTCCAACGCTCAGGAAAGATTCGCGTTAGGTGTCGCCCATGATGAGAATGGAACGGTGTCACATCATGTATGTACCACATTCTATATTGGGCGTGAAAGACAGTTTAATTTTGCTCAGAAGACGCTATCAGGCTTGAGGTTCTTTTACATGCCGCAAATGTACGACACGGGACCCACGGCTTTACTTCCCTTCCGAAGGAAGCCACGCGAAGGCTTTTACGCCCGAAAAAATCCATCGTCCTCCGCCGGGGTTTCAGAGATGTAGAGAAAGTCAAGTGAAGAAAACACATCAACTTTTTTTCTCTAGCCCGTATGTACAATGTGCATAGCGGATAGGGAAGGTATTTGTTGTCGAGATTTCACCGAAAATATATGTATTGAGGTCCTCTGAGTCCGAAAAAAACATTTTTAAAAAGGTCCATGTGTGCACGCGTAAAGTGTGTGTCTGTCTTTGGGCAATATAGCCCAGAAACGAAAAGCCCGTTAAATACTAAACTTGATATCTAAGATCAGTATATTCCAAAGATGCGATACGAAGATTTTCAAGAAAGTTTCTCAACCCCAACTACCCCTTATATGGAAACATTTTCGAAAATGTTTGTTTTCTCAAAAATGGCTCTAACGATTTTGATTAAAATATCGTATATTAAAGTTATTTACATCACAAATAAAATGTATACCTTGAATTTTCTGGGAATGCCTTTTTATTCCAGATGGATTTTTCTGAACTTTGCCTAACTAATAAACCGCAAGAGATAGATAAAAGCTTACTACTCAAAAAAAATGTAGATCTCATTAAAACACATAATTTATGTCACATACGCTTTTTTTTTTTTTTTTTTTTTTTTTTTTTTTTTTTTTTTTGTAGAACTGATCGTTACTGAGATATTACTTGTTATTAATTTAAAATTTTAAAATACCTATACTTTTATCAAACGGGACCATGAAAAGCGAGCCGAACCTCATTTGCTTCACATAGCGACGAACTCTCGCTTTAGGCTGATGTATTCCCTTATTTCCCTTCTAATTATAAGGAAGCAAGTAATAAGATAATTAATGCTAATATTTATCTCGATTAGCATGATGTAGACAAAGAATAATCTTTTGTAAGAATAGTTTGTGTTTGGAACAGCTAGAGAAAGTTATGTGAATGGAACACAGCCGATTTTTAAAGGCTTTATTTTGGATTCAGACGTCTATGCATTCAGAGGTCTTTGGTTAGATTTCTGGCAACTTCCACTCTGATCACGGGGTTGTTCATTGCTTCCCTTATTCGCTAAGGTGAATATGGGGGCGGTGTATTCGACACGATTCTCATTTCATTTGCCTTTCATGATTCAGGTCCTGCAGTGTCGACGATGACGGGCAGATGACACAGTTTCTTGCGCATTGTAACGCTTGAGGTTCTAATTGTTACCGAGCGAGGTGGCGCCGCGGTAACTATGCGATTCACATTCGGAAAGTCGTGGGATCGATTTCCGTGGCCGCTCTTCTTGATCCATGGATTTTATAGGGGTTACCCCGTGTCGCCAGGTGAATGCTAGGATTTGGAAAGCCCATTATATCCCCCGAGTTCTTGTCCATCATTTTCTTTTCATCTGTTTCAAGGATTAAGAAGCTGGTGACGGAGCTCGGCGGGTTGCGTATTGTAAAGTGTTCATGTTTAGCTTCATCGTCAGTAACGCTCAATCGAGACAGGCCTTCGGAGCTTTCGGGTGCCACCGGAGGCTCAGAGGCTCTTGAGTGGACAGTTGTCATCCGGATCTTGGAATCTCTTACCTCATTCCTCTCTTCCTGAGGTCACATAAGAATGAAGAGGTCCATAAGAGTCTACTGAGGTGCTCAGCCCCAGTGTCTGGGAACTCGTCCATTTGTAATCCGAGCATTGAGTTCCGTACTGACGGGTTTTAACTCGGAATAGTCCCGTTGAGCTTTGAAATTATTTCAGCATATGAAGTTATATCTGTACATGTCAAATACGGGGCAGTTGGGTCACCTGGTATGCATTTCATTTTTCTGAAACTATCTTAAACTTGGGAAAAGTTGATTATTTTTGGGAGGGTAGGGCTTTGTATTTTTTGTTTTTATGGTTTTTTCTTCTTTTTTTACTTAATACACCCCTCACATACCGAGCCATTAAAGGTATTTAATAAAAATCGCTGCAGTTAGTTTTGAAAAAATCAAAATTTTCAAAAATGTTCCACGTAAAGGGTAGCTTGGGTTAAGGGAGTTTCTTGAAAGGTTTCATATCGCATTCTTTGAAGATGTAGAATTTAAATATCAAGTTTGGTATTTAACAGACTTTTCGCTTTTGACGCAAACGTAACATACAAAAATCTGATGTGTTACACTCACATGACTTTCTCTAGCTCTTCTACAAACTTCTTACATAAGATTATTCTTCTTTCTGCACCTTACTAATGATATAATCATTAGCAGAATGTTCTTATTACTTAGTTCCTTATAAGTAGGAAGAAAATAAGGGAATACGCTAGGCTAAACCGATAGTGAAATGTTTTAAAATCTGTCGTTATTCGATTGTCATTGCCAATCGTTTCTTTGTTTGGCCAGGAGTAGAACAAAAGAAAATCGGACACTTCCTGTCTGAGAAAAGTATAAATACTCACAACTAAACCAAAAACAAGGAATATCTCGGAAACGGTTACCTCCACAACAAAAATGTAAAGGACATATATTGTGTGTTTTGATCAGATCAACATTTTCTGTGTAGTAAGTTTTTGTCTATCTCTTACTGTTTAGCAGTTAAGCAACATTTAGCAAAATTCATCCAGATTAAAGAGCTCTTCAAAAGCTATTCCCAGGAAATTCAACATATACATTTTATTTGGTATGTAAATATCTTTAATATACGGGATTTTAATCAAAATCGTTAGAGCCATTTTTTAGAAAATCAAACTTTTCGAAAATTTTTCCATGTAAAGGGTATTGCGGGTGGGAGGCTTTTCTTGAAAATCTTCGTGTTGCATCCTTGGAAGATACCAAACCTAAATACCAAGTTTAGTATTTAATGGCTTTTCGTTTTTGAGCTATGCTGTCCACAGACACACACACACATGCACACAGACCTTTTTCTGAAAATGTTTTTTTTTTATTCAGGGAGTCCTAAAACATGTATTTACGGTGAAATCTCGGTATCGAATTTTTGGGTGGAATACAATAGTACGTATAGAGAAAGTAAAAATGTAAATATCTTTAAAACAAGCGCTTTAAATCCAAATAACCTTTTTGTGACATAAGCCATTTTCGAGGCATCTGTTATTAATGGTTTTAATTGTTCAATAATGTATCATATTTTAAAGTCCTTTCGTTTTTAGCCGTGTCTTGCAATTGCATGGACGGAGTATGACTTGTTAAGGCCAGTCTATAGCGTCTAGTTCTTATACATTTGGCTCTCGCTATTATTTTTGTATCTGTAACGAAATGTATAATGTAGCTATTTACGCAAAGTTTAATCTGATTTAATGAATTAAATTGAAAAATGAAGTGGAAGAATAGTTTTATAGCAAGTAATAAATGAAACAAAGTAGATAGTGAATTGAGTGTAACATCAGATTTTTGTTTTCCATTATGCTTTCCACATTTTTACTTTCTCTGGCCCCATATGTACAAAGTACTTAGGGATAGAGAAGGTATTGTAATGCACCCAAAAATGCGATACCGAGATTTCACCGGAAATATATGTTTTGGGGTCCCCTGAGGAGTCCGAAAAAAGCATTTTTAAAAAAAGGACCGTGTGTGTCTGTGTGTGTGTGTGTGTGTGTGTGTGTGTGTGTCTGTGGACAACATAGCCCTAAAACAAAAAGACCGTTAAATACCAAACTTGGTATTTAGGTTTAGTATCTTCCAAGGATGCGACACGAAGATTTTCAAAAGAATCCCCCCACCACAAACTACCCTTTACATGGTAAAAATTTCGAAAGTTTTGATTTTCTTAAAAATGGCTCTAACGATTTTGATTAAAATACCGTATATTAAAGCTATTTATATCATTATGTCATTCGAAAAATAAACAAGCTATTGACCTGTAACTATGGATACAAGCTAGTGTACAGTTAAACTATACGATGCTACCGTCTAACTGGTCTAGTGGCGCCATATCTGTGCGAGGCCTGGGACTTATCAGCGGACCCTCATATGTACATATCTAGATATTTTGTATGTACGTAAAAGTTTGTAAGTGCTGTAAAGTATTTCGTACACTCGTTACAGTATCGTCTGCACCGGAAGGCCCTAACTGCGCGCGGCGGTCATTCGTACATCTTCCCTCCCAATTTGTTGGAGACTTAGGAGTCTCTATGAATGCTGGCCTATTTGCCATTCATAAATATGGTTGAAAATGCAGTAGTATACTATGCCCGTATTAGAACAGGGAATTTGTCAGAGGGGTTAAAATATGCACTTAAATGATGTGCCTTTCTTGTAATAATAACAAACACTCTGTAGGAAATGCAATCGTGAGATAGGTCCTTGTTTGCATGTTAAAATTAATTCCTCTATGTACTGCCTACACTTTTGGCAGGAAGATTTAGATTTGTAAGTAGCTGTATCATTCATTTATGTGTGTTTGTCTGCATTTGGTTGATAGCATCACCAAAATGGTAAATATGTGGATGTGCACTGTTAAATCTAAGTCCGAAACCTCTGTGGTTGTTCTATCTGATGTGGAAGTGTCACAAGCCCAAATTTATGGAAGAAACGAGACTCAGAATTTATGAAAGTTGTTAAATAATCTGCAAATTATGAAACATTAGGATCATTCTTCTCAAAGGCATCTCCTACTTCCTCGTGAGAGCACAAAGCTAAACCGAACCATTCACCGACATCAGTACTGATTTGTTTAGACATATTCAAGATAGTTCCTGAAGTTTGAAGTTTTCTCCACAAAGCCTGGATGTTGACATACCTGATAGATTGCTTTATGTGTGACTACTTCAAAGTCAACCACAACTGCTGAAGGTTCAAACTTAATATTAATATTTTCGATTTCAGTGAGCGCGTTGTCGTACTTGATTGTTGTTTTGTTTGGCAATAAGCAAAAAGCTAACGGAATATATTGAGTATTATTGGATACATGAATTTTTAATAATTGGTAAAAGCACCATCTACAAAAATGTTATTACTCACACGTAGCATTCATAGATTATTCTCCGTCGCAAAACAAACGACGTTTAAGGTGCTATCGTTAATCAGAAGAACGTTTTCATTCTTCATACTTAAAATTGTCATCTTCTACAATGCTTGTGAACTTCGTTTAACGTTTTTGGTATGGTGGCAAAATTGATCTTCTAGCGCGATAAATACATTTCCTAATGCAACTCACGTCTTTTCTTGAAATGTCAACTCTTTCACTGGCAACTTCTTTGCGAATCAGCTATAATTTTCTTTCAGACAATTCAGTAACAGCTGTGTGCTTTACACTATTAGAGGTTACTTGCCTATCCAAACTATGAACACTTTCGTGATTATGATTTACTTCATTACTGAATAAAACATGAGTAGCATTATTATTAAAATAAATACGGACTAACATGTTTTAACAATGCACATCCACGATACTCCTCGCTGTGATTCTCTATCTCTACGAAATTTATATCCACCTATAACAAGTAAACTTTGTCCCCTTTGACTTTTCATCACATGCAGAGAAGCGATGGAATTCATTGCCCTAATAGAAACACACACAATGAGTACATCATTTTATAAACAGCGCGCCATTTTATATACTCGGAACATTCGACAGTCGTTAACAGTGTTACCATCTCTATAGCCTACAGTCAGAACTATCGGAACAATCGACAGTCGTTAAGTGTAACCATCCCTATAACCTACAGCCACAACTATTCTCGAAGCGAGATTTCAGATTTTAGTTCAACTTTAGACTGGAACTCTGTCATTAGTCATGCGCAAGCAGACCGAACGAACGGAAGATTGCATTTCGTATTGGAAAGATGAGCCGATTTTCAGAAGTTCCATATTACCCCTTATTTCGATCCAGTTCATTTACCTAACCTAATCTAACGTAACGTAACCTAAACTCTACGAAATTTCGAAACCTGTCGCAGCCATACTGTCTCAGTAATCAAAAAGAAAGACTCAGTCTAAAACTGAACTAGAATTTGCAATCTCGCATTCTCGAAACAAATGACTAACATTATTTATTGGTGCAGCCACACTTCTGTTAATTACATGAAAAAGAAGCGCTCGCGCGCAGTGGGCTTATTTACAATTCAGCGCCTCGCGCGCAGTTGGGAAAAATTCGACCCTTTCGCGCGCAGTCGATACCCACCCGTCCTCATACTCTGGCCTTCATATCAGGAGTGCGAATTGCTCGAGGTATGTTGCGACCTGTTCGCAAGAAAACTCGTTTGCAAAAGTTGTTGGAACAAGGTACTAAAGATTTATAGTTATTGTACGAGAGCTGGATATTCTTCAGCATAATTACAAGATACCTGCCCTAGGATTGATGTCATTTGCTTGCCTATAGGAGCAGTGTCGGCTCGTGCACATTTTATTTGTTAAAATTATACTGCATGCAATCCATGGACATGAAATCTGCAATGCAATACTCCTAACAGAAAAATCTGATTCACATAATGGTTCTGTAAACTATTGTCACAGAAGATTATTCCTTTATCTACACCGTTATAATCAATATATACATTAGCATACGTGGTTGTATTAGTTGCACCTAGGCTAAAGTGAGAGTCAAACCTTTTAAAAAGCCAGCCGCTAGTGAAACAATTGAAATTCGATTCGCATTGCACAGCCAGAAATAAAACAAAAGAGAGATGAAGCGAAGGATGGCCTCAAGTTTGAGAAAAGCTTAAGTAGCTTAACATTGAAACCAGTAACAATGAGTATCTCGGAAATAGTTAGCTCTACAAAAAATGTATACGCCATAACTTATGTGTTTTAATGAGATTTGCATTTTCTGTGTAATAAGTTCTTATTTGCCTCTTACGGTTTAAAAGTTATGCAAAAGGGATCCAAAATGAACAGGTTTTCAGGGATATTCCCATGAAATTCAGGATCAAGCATTTTATTTATCATGTAAACATTTTAATATACGACATTTTAGTGTTAGTCACTTTTGAGAAAATGGAACATTTCGAAAAATCTTCCATGTAAAGGTTAGTGTCGCATTTTCGTGTCACATCCTTGAACGATAGTAAACTTAAATACCAAGCTTGTACTTTGTATTTTGGCAGTGAAATATCGGAAATATGCTGATATTTTACTTTCTCTACACGTACTATGTACATAGTGTAAAGAAAATGTATGTAATGTACCCAAAAATTCGATACGGAGATTTCACCGGAAACACATGTTTTTAGACCCTTGAATCCAAAAAAGAAGCATTTTTATAAAAATATCTGTGTGCCTGTCTGTCTGTATGTATGTGTGTGAGTATCTGTGGGCAGCATAGCTCAAAAACGAAAAATTCGTTAAATACCAAACTTGGTATTTAAGTTTGGTACCTTCCAAGGATGCGGCACGAAGATTTTCAAATAAATCCCCCACCCCAAACTACCCTTTACATGGAAAAAATTCGAAAATTTTGGTTTTCTCAAAAATGGCTAACGATTTTGATTAAAATATCTAATATTAAAGATATTTAACTGACAAATATATGTATATCTTGATATTTCTGAAGACTACTTTCTTCTGGATGAATTTTACAGAAATTTGCATAACAGTTAAACTGTAAGAGATGGACAAAAATGTAGAGCACATTAAAACACACAATTTATGTTATAATATTTATTATATTTTCGTGGAGTGGATCGTTTTTTAGATATTCCTTGTTTTTGGTTTCAGCTTAAAAAGCTTATGCTTTTCTCATACAGGAATTTATAAACTCCAATCCATACGAACAAAGGAGCTTCAGTCACATAGCAGCCAGCTTTTGACTATCACTTTAACCTATGGTACTCCCTTATTTCACTTCTACTTACAAGGAAGCAAGTAATAAGACAATTTCTGTTAATTTCTCTCAAGTAGCATGAAGTAAATACAAGCATAAGCTTTTTAACAATAATTTGATGCAGAGATGTAGAGAAAGTCATGTGAATGGAACACATTAGATTTTTTCATCTGGCTTTGCTAGATCTTGTGTTGTTCCAAGCGGGTGTTGGAAAACGAGGGAAACCTTGGCAACAGAAATTGAGATTAGGCAGTAAAGGATTGTCAACTGCCGTGTGGAATATATTGTTCTCTCTTTCTATTTATCATTTTTACTTTCTCTACACATACTATGCACATAGTATATAGAGAAGGTAATTGCACTCCACCCAAAAATTTGAAACTGGGATTTCACCGAAATATATATGTTTAGACACCCTGTATCCAAGAAAAGCATTTTCAGAAAAATGTCCATGTGTGTGTGTCCATGTGTCAGTGAAAATGATAAATCAAATACGAACATTTGGTAAAATACTAAACTTGGTATTTCAATTTAGTATCTTCCAGGGATGCAACACGAATATTTTGAGAAAAATCCCCACCCCACCCCAAACTAACCTTTACATGGAACATTTTTCGAACATTTTGATTTTCTCAAAAATGGCTCTAACGATTTTAATTAAAATATCGTATATTAAAGATATTTACCGGACAAATAAGAGGTATATCTTGAATTTTCTGGGAATAGCCTCTGAAGACTACTTTATTCTGGATGAATTTTACGGAATTTTGCATAACTGCTAAACCGTAAGAAATTGACAAAAACTTACCACACAAAAATGTAGAGCTCATTAAAACTCACAATTTAAATTATATACATTTTTTTTCGTAGAGTTGATCGTTTTTTAGAAATTCCTTATTTTTGGTTTCAGCTTTGAAAAACTTACTTTTCTCATACAGGAATTTGTCAACTCCTGTCCATACAAACAAAGGAACTTCAGCCACATAGTATCCAGCTTTTGACTATCACTTTAACCTATGGCACGCCCTTATTTTGCTTGCACTTACAAGGAAACAAGTAATAAGACTATTTCTGCTAATTTTTTCTCGATTGGCTTAAAATAAATAGACATAATAACAATAATTTGTTGCAGAGATGTAGAGAAAGTTATGTGAATGGAACACCTCAGATTTTGCAAATTAAATCAAATACACAATAGGTAGTCTTCGTAAAACCAACTACATCTTTGACACCCCTTACCCATCGCAACTCCACCAAACCAAACGCTTTCGGTCTAGAGAACGTGCTATTGGAATTCACAAAAAGCCAATTGTGGCGCATTTCCCATTGTAGTGCCCTCTGATATTTGGTGACATTCCGTTCATTCATTTGGCATCAATACCAGCAACTATTCCCAGGAGGTACCCATGAAAAGATATAGCTATTTACTGTAGCTGTTAGGTTGGCGACTCTGACGTTATCTTGCAGGTACGTAAACTGTTAATTTAAAGGCGTGAATTTATTTGACATTTTTTTTTAAATAAATACTGCTCCGGAGGCTTGTCAGGACTCCGGCACTATATTCCCTTTTTCTCCATTTTTTCCAATTTCCTACATTTCCTTAGTAGACCTTATTATTCTTAACGTTTTCCTTTTACATATACATACACAAAAATAGACACATTTACAAACACAGAAACACCCATGCCCAAGGCGGGTCTCGAACCCACGATCCTGTGCACCACGAAGCGCTAAAGCGAGACACTTTAGCGAGCGCGGTCACCGGGATCGGCCATTTTTATTTTTTTAATACGGTCTGATCGGGACTCCGGCACTGTATACCCTACTTTTATTTACCTTTATTTTCATTTTTACCTTGTTTTTCTGTATTATTACTTTCCTTACTTTTACAACACACACATAAACACAAACATATAACACCCATGCCCAAGGCGGGATTCGAACCCACGATCCCCAGCGCTACGAAGCACCAAAGCGGGTATTGGCGTTTATATAAGTGCCGCGCACTTTTTAATTTTCAGTTTTAAAAGACAATCTCGTATTACTGAGTAAATATAATCTGTACTATATTTGACACTCAAAGTGTCGTTTCAAATCAAGAGTTCCAAAATAGGTTTTACTTACTGACTAGTTTAACTGTGGTAAATCCCATTGTAAGGTTGGCAATATGTAAGTTATGTGCAATGTCGGCCATGTTGTACTCCTGTACTCCTGGGAGCTGCAATTAAATTGTTTGTCCTTTAAACCTGCACACAAGGAGGATGGTCTCTGGCCTGTTACTTATATCCCCCCCCCCACACACACACTCAACAAGTTTTCTTCATCCACCTGAGAAGCCATTTAACCACTCGCTTCTCTTATGTAATATGCTGGTCGTACAATAATGTATATGACATTTATATTATAATGTACAAGCTTGGATGTCCATTACTGACTTGTTTCATTGTCATCTTCTAGCAGGTTTGCAGACGTCAGCAGACTATGAAAATTGTCGAAACGCATCCAGGCCACCAGCATCAAAATTAGTGGAGCAAGTGTCAGCAATGGACGTCCAAGCTTATACAACATGATAGCTTCACTGTATACAGGCTGTTTCAAAACGACACCAAACGAAGATAAGAGTCGATTAGCTTACACTTTGACTTGTCCGAAACTTGACGTCGCAACTTTCAAATTCTTCTATTTAAAGTTGTATGTGTGTTTAAAAATCGCACACAATTGGGATTAGGCAGCGAAGGAACAACGGTTGTCATACCCACGTAAATAACCTCAGAACGTGTTATACGAAACACATAACAAAACTCACATGCTACGTTTTCCATTATTAAGGTGACCTGTGACGCGCCGGCGTGTCTATACCACGCGACTGGGACCTTCGCTGCCTACACCTATGCGACTGTTGTTATGCAAAGGCGGACTGGCGCTCATTTACTAAGTGTTCTCGCAACCAAGCGCGTATCAGGCTTTACAATTACTCAGGTATTGGTATAATTTTTTATGTGCTATTTACATGCTACATACCATGACTAGCGGTGGTGATTTTTCGCAAATGCGATATACCGCGAAATGTCCTTAAAGTATAGTGCTCTTGTGTTTTCATTTTTAACGACCTCTAAATCACATTTTAATGTGTTTTGAAAATGCGATAAAGTGCGAAATTGACTCAAAATGCGAAATTTATACTAACACGCAATGTAATGGCGAAATTGACGATTTTTTAAAATTTACTTTCTTTATTTTCTTCCAGAAATTTAATCTGATGAGTTTGTGCACCTTTGGAATGTTTATAATTCTGACACACTTGTCCACCGTATTGATCTGGAATGCGGAACTCATCCCTCATCTGTTTCTAAATACATGTTATAAATCTGAACTTGGTATACACAAGAAAATCAAGTTTATAGTTGTCAAATTTAAATAACAATCATATTTTATTGTTAACAGATATTAAAGAAAGGGACTCTACTTTATTTACAAAAATTTGTGCATAAATTTGTATACAAAAATGAGAAGAACTAATTATATTCTCAAATGAGGACACTGGCCTTATGTATAAATTGTTGACACATGATTTTTTATCTCATAAGCTTACTGTTTACGTCAATAATATTTAATTATTTTGTCATTGTTGTATCAGCATCATTGTTATTGTTGAGAGTCTAGTTCCCGTTTACTAATGTTATGATATTAATGTTAGATTAAACTTTTTCATGAGACAATATCTGTTTATCAGAATCAATTCAAGATGTATGCTTTTCTTCAAATTGCTATAAAATGCTAAATTGAAAATGTATTAATAATACAAAATGCTAAATGCACAAATCAAAATGCTAAAAATCACCACCCCTAACCATGACGTGTTTCAATTTTGGCTGTGGCTAATATTTAAATTGTTTTGTATTGCTTTTACTTATGGTGGTGTTTTTGTGCGCTTAATGCCTTTAGTTGGTTTGTTCTTTTAAAGTCTGTTCTATGTATGTGTATACAAGAGCTCTGTCAGATCCCGGTGTGGATTACAACGCTGTTATGGGCCTAATTATGTTCATACAAGTACACCATTCTGTTAAAATCAGGCTTGATATATCATATGTGCTCTTTGATTCTGCTTTTTGAGCCTTACATATCTTCGTACTTGGTTTTGTACTATTTGTGCAGTCTTTTTCTGTACTGGTTCTGCCGTTTCCCCAACTTACTGTTTAAATTTTTGCTGAAATTGGCATCTCCATCTTGTCCCTCAAGGTGTGAGTAATAACAAATATAACAGTATGTTATTACAAAGCAGATGCTACATAATTGGCATATAAACTTCTATATTATTAGTTAAAGTTTTCAAAGTATAGAGACATTAATTCTGTGGCGTTTGGTCAGAATATGATAACTCCAAAATTGGCCATTTTGTGCTAAGACAGAAGGATACAGTCGTCCATTGTTTGGTGAAGCCCTGATTTCTCTATGGGTTCACCAAACCATAGAGGACTGTTTCTTTTATAGTGCTATTGTCTTAGCACAAAAAGGCCAGTTTTGGAGTTATGTTCTGTCCAAACGCCACACAATTAAGGGCATTTGTGGTTCATATTAAAAGAAGTCAGGTGTGCGTTAGTGCGGTTTGCTATCATATACTTAGCAGGTTATCATAATATGTATCTGCCACTGCATGTGTTAATAACGGGCCACTGTTGCGTGTGCATACACTACATACGTAAGCGGTGACGTCACAGAGGAACATTAACCGTTAAACTGAACCAAAATTAAAGTAATGAGTTTTACTACGGCAAGTGCACTAATTAAGCACTACAGTATTTACTCAGTTTTACTTTCTCTACAGTACATGTAGACAGTGTTTAGAGAAGGTATTGTATTCCACTCAAAAATTCGATAACAAAACTTCATCGGAAATACATGTTTTGAGGGCCCCCGAGTTAAAGAAAAAGCGTTTTTAGAAAAAGGTCCGTGTGTGTCTATGGGCAGCATAGCACAAAAACGAAAAGTCTGTTAAATACCAAACTTGGTACTTAGGTTGGGTATTTTTCAAGGATGTGAAAAGAAGATTTTCAAGAAAAATCCCCACGCCTCAGCTACCCTTTACATGGATTATTTTTCGAACATTTTTATTTTCTCACTGGCACTAACAATTTTGATTAAAACATCTTATATTTAAGATGTTTTGTATGACAAACGAAATGTATATCTTGAATTTTCTGGAAATAGCCTACGAAGACCTCTTCATTTTGGACATCTTTTGTACAACTGGCAAACCGAAAGAGGTATACAAACATTTACTACACAAAAATATAGACCTCATCAAAACTCACAATTTATGTCATATACATTTTTTAAGAGTTAACTGTTTTAAATGTATTAAGGATTATTGCTTTCAATTTTAAGCCACTTAAACTGGAGGACATCTTTATCCTGTTTCTCGTTTGTTTACTCCTGACAAGTAAAGATATTGGAATTTCAATCGCTTCACATAGCGACTGGCTTTTAAAGCACGAGACTATCGTTTTAGTTTGTGAATTTTCTTATTTTCCTTCTGCTTACATGGAGGTAATAATAAGACTAATTATGCTTATGTTTATCTTGATTATCATGATGTAGAGAAGCGATTAATCTTTTGAGTAAAAGATTTGTTTGCTGACCAGCTAGAGGACATCATGTGAATAGAGTAGATTAGATATTTTCGCTTCTACTTGCAAGGAATCAAGTAATAAGGACAAATTCTGCTAATGTTTTCTCGAGTAGCATGATGTAGATAGAAGATTTTAACAATAATTTGTTATAGAGGTGTACAGAAAGTCATGTGAATGGAATACATAAGATTTTTTACTTTCCAGAGTGCTCGGAGGAAAGGATGGCGGCTCTTACAAAATAAGATCATAACAGAGACGATTTTCTTAGATTATACCTCCTCTGTAAATGTTGGAACCTTTGTTCAGGAAGTCAATGTATTATATATCGCCCTCCGGGTATTGTAGGGGTTACGTGTCTGCTTCACATTCAAAAGGTTGCGAACTAGAATTTCTTTTAGGGTTAGTTATCCGGATAAGGTTTTCTCGGGGTTTTCCCTTATCCTGAGAAGATTAATGTCGAGAAACTTTATATCATTTGAGCATCACCACCGATTTCATTCATCGTCCAATATTACCAACCCGGTTAAAGGACCTTAAGCTACAAAAAAACAAAAAACAAAACAAAAACAACAAAAAACAAAAAAACAAAATTAAATATATGCTATCATTCATACAAACACCAAATATTCTATTCCCTTTAGGTTGCTCATGGTAAAATGTGTTTCCTCTACCATATATAAAGTACGTAAAATAAGCTATTCCATCCAAAAATTCTATATTGAGATTTCACCGGAAATACATATTTTGAAAATAAAAAAAAAATCCTTTATCTACGACGTATATTAAGAATAGTAAGTGTTGCTTTCCACCTAACAATTCAATACCAAGATAACACCAGAAATACACTTCTTGAAGCTCCCAAAACCTCCCACCCAAAAAAGCATTTTTAGAAAAATGCTCCGCGTATATGTCTGTGTGCCTGTGAACAGCATAAATCATAGACGAAAAGTTAGTTAAATACCATATTCGGTATTCATACATGTTCAGTATCTCGAACTATTTCTTACCAGGAAGATTTTTCCAAATTTTCGAATTTCTCAAAATCGGTTCAAAAGATTTTGATTTTGGAAAAAAATAATATGAATTCTAAGCTTTAACGCACGCGAAGCGTTTTCTAAATAGGCTTTTCTTTCTTGAGTGGAGAGTCCCCAAAGCATTACTAGTAGGTACATTGCACATACGCGCTAGAAAAAATAAATTGGGTTTAAACAAAAGTTTCTAAATTTATGAAGACTATCAGAATAAATCTCAATTTTATACCGTGGCTGTATTACAACTTTTGTATTTCACTTACCTCTGCCTCTCCAATGACAACAAAAAATCAGCTCTTAACTTTATTGATTAATTTAAAAGTTATGTTCAACAATCCTTATGTTTTGTTCAGCATATATATATTTATTTGTCTTGCACCTCCTTCTAGAGGAAGTGAACCACACGAGGTTAAAGGAAAGCAGACAGGGCACAGAGACGTGCAGAAGTTCCTAATAGTTCTGGGCTCAAAGACCAATCCAGCTGCTTGATGAATACCCATCCAACCAGACAACCCTGTAGTGCCCATGGGGTTTGAGCAAGCATCCCACCATCTATCCAGCCCCACCATTCGCCACGAGCCTGATAATTGAGAAGGAAAAGAATGCAATGGAGAAAGGGGTAAAGGATATGCAACGGAGAGGGACACCTAACACACTGCAACCAATGCAGATGTGTCTGACAACCTTCTAGAGTGGCAGCGCCTTGGCCGAACGTTAGACAACTCGCCTCTCACCTAGGCGGCCCGCTTTATCTACTACAAATCCCACATGCGGTCGTTGGGATCCACTATCAAAAATAAAAACACCGTTCAGGAGGATTGGCATCAGGCGAAGAAACATAGTAGCCCACAGTTTGCAGACAGACAGACACATGGAAGTCCCCGACTTTTCCAGCCTATGATCCGTTCTAGCTCTGGGCCGCCAGAGAGGACGTGCAAGCGACCCGTCAATCTGGCAGCCGCTAGCGCCCACGGGAGAATTCTTTCAATTAAGCAGGCATCCACGTTATATGCCCCCACTGCCATACCTGGAGGACAAGAACGGAACGGAATGAAGGGGAAATAATAGAAAGGGTGTTATGGTAGATGAGAAACTACTCCAGCATTCGCCTGGTGAAACCGAGAAAATCATCGGTTACTGGATGGCCACTGAGGATTAACCCGGGACCTCCAAATTACGAGCCTCTGACGTATTCTGGAGAGCCATCTCGCGCGGTTTGAAAACCTCTAGTCAACTAATATTATTTCTCAAATCAGTGGCCCCGATATGACGAAGCACTTCATGGGGGCCATGTAAATGAAAAGTGATAGAAGAAAACTTTCTAGTAGTTAAAGGCAATGAATTATTATTATTAATATTATTATTATTGCAGTGAAATAGCCATACAAAGAGATATAAACTACCTACATTTCCATTACATTACTGAAATTATGACTCGCACCTGTGCTTCCATAGTCTCTAATTGATTTTACTCTTTTGCTGTAGAATTCTAAGTGATAGTGTTCACACATCTGTCTACATTCACACGTTTCCGCTAGTTCATGAAATGCTGAAATGTTACAAATCACATGGTGAAACCAATGTACTACCATTCTTGTAAGCACGTGGCTTCTTATCTCAAAGTTGGATGCTGTTCACGTCCGGTCTATCATGGGCCCTGTTCTATAGAATTCTGGGGGTATGTGTTTCCTTTTTGTTCTCAGCAAATTTAGTAGTTTCTCTGAGGTTTCTGTGTTTGGTAGAGGTAAAACTTTCCTGAGGTTATCAGTGAAGAATATTCCTCAATATAAATTACTAGCATTTACTGCTAACACAGACATCATCAGGCGATCTGAAAGGAAGCGTTTAATAGACTAGAGAAAGCAGCGAAGAAGTTGGGATTAACGATCAATGAAAATGAGACTAACTATTTTCAAAGAAGGAAAACACAGGGAAAATAAATATATATTATAATCGATAATTATAACATTGAAAATATTATACAATTCAAATACCTTGGGGCCATACTAACAAATAATAATAATAATAATAATAATAATAATAATAATAATAATAATAATAATAATATAACAGCAGAAATAAATTTTCAATGTTGAAGAGGCTAATAGATGCTACTTAGGGTTAAAGAAGCAGCTTCCATCCCATTTCATAGTATACATTGATAATGGTGACAATAATAATAATAATAATAATAATAATAATAATAAGAAGAAGAAGAAGAACGTTAATACTAATAATGGCATCGAGAATGATAATGATGATGATAATAATAATAATACTAATATTAATGATACTAATAACACTAATAATAATAATATAATAATAGTAATAATAATAATAATAATAATAATAATAATATAATAATAGTAATAATAATAACAATAATAGTAATTACATTCAACATTGTCGATGTTTCAACGGGGACGCTCACAGCTACGTTGTTTATTCGCTACAGCAATAGAAGCCTCCATTCAACTCCTCTAAAGAATTACAAAGATGATAGAGGTTTATAGAATGGAAATGCCCTAAATACGCACGTAGCTTACCTCCCTCTACTGCGCGTAGCTCCTCCCATTTTGCCCCTGAGGGCGCGCCCAATTCTTATAAATAAGGCTGCGTTCACACTCTCTCCGCGCCTCAGTATTGTTGTGGTCTCTCTCCACCTCTCCATTCTCTGGGATTACCTCTGTGTGCTGGTGAGTACTGAATTTCATTTCAGACGTAACACCAACACGCGTTGAATGGTTTATACACTTATTATACAGTTTATCTGTATATTCTGACCAAACTTTAGAAATATATGATGAGGATTACTTTATGAGACTGCTATAAATAACATCTGATGTGTCGTATAACTTTCTTACCCACCTTATATAAATTATTAGATACTTTCTCTACTACGCACACTAAGCAGAGTAAGCTTTGTATTCCACCTAAAATTATATATCGATATTTCACTGGAAATACATTTTGAGACGCCCTGAATTAAAAATATGCATTTTTACTTTTTCTACACGTACTATTTACAAAGTGGTAATTGCACTCCACACAAAAATTCGATACCAAGATAGTCTTTTGGGGTCCAGCGTATCCAAAAAAGCATTTTTAGAAAAAAGCCCGTGTCAGTGTGTCTGTGAACACGATATCTCAAAACAAAAAGTCGGTAAAATTCCAATCTTGGAATATAAACTTAGTATCTTCTAAGGATGAAGATTTTGAGGAAAATCCACCCACCCCAAATTACACTTTACATAAAAAAAGTTCGAAAATGTTGATTTTCTCAAAAATGGCTTTAACGATTTTGATTAAAATATCGTATGTTAAAGCTATTTTCATGACAAATAAAATGTATAGCTTGAATTATCTGGGAATTGCCTCTGAATACCTCTTTATTCTGAAGGAATTTTGCTGGATTTTGCATAACTAGTAAACCGTAAGAGATAGACAAAAACTTACTACACAAAAATGTAGATCTTGTTAAAACACACAATTTTAGTCATATACATTTTTTTCGTAGAGCTCAGATATTGCTTTCAACACGATTTTGAGGAAAATCCCCATCCCAAACTACCGTTTACATAAAAAATCGAAAATTTTGACTTTCTCAAAATGGCTCTTACGGTTTTGATTAAAATACCATATATTAAAGGTATTTATTTACACGACCAAGAAAATGTATATCTTGAATTATCTGGAAATAACCTATGAAGACCTCTTTATTCTGGACGAATTTTGCTGAATTTTGCATAGCTGGTGAACCGTAAGTGTGAGACAAAAATCTTATTGCACAAAAGACGTAGATCCCTTTAAATAACACAATTTATATGGTATACATTTTTTCGTGGAGTTGAGCATTTTTGAGATATTACTTGTTAAAATAAGAACTAAGCTTTCCTGGCGACGTGTTTTTACCTGGCTAGAAGCCCGAGAAAATTTTGAATTAATATTACTTGTTATTTACTTGAAACTCTTCACGCCAGCTTTTAAAAAATTTGACTATCACTTTAGCCTAGTGTAATCCCTTCTTTACTTTCTGATTACAAGAAAGTAAGTAATAAGACCAATTTTGCTAATGTTTATCTCGATTAGCATAAACTAGAAGAATAAGGTTTTTAACAATAATTTGTTACCGAGATGTACAGAAAGTCATGTGAATGGAACACGTCAGATTTTAGAAAAATAACTTAGGTGTGTGTGTGTGTGTGTGTGTGTGTGTGTGTGAACAGCATAGCTAAGAAATATGATGTATTTCATTGACATGCCTTTCTCTACAATCTATCGCTACAAAGATTTATTCTTTTAACTATGTCGTGGTAATTGAGATAAACAATTGCAGAAATAATTGTATTAGTTCCTTCTAAGGAAAAGGGAAATGGTACATTAGGCTAAAGCAATAGTGAAATTTTATAAAAAGTCAGTCGCTGTGTGAAACGACTGAAGTTTGGTTAACTTGGCACAGCTCTCGTCTCAGAAAAGTTTAAGTGGCTTAAAACTGAAAACAATAACAATAACGATCAACCCCATAAAAATGTATGTGGCATAAATTGTGCATTTTTTCTTCAGGAAGTTTTTGCTTATCTCTTACGGTTTACCAACATATACGCTTTATTTGCCATATAGACATCTTTAATATACGGTGTTTTAATCAAAATCGTTAGAGCCATTTTTGAGAAAAAAAACAAACATTTAAAATATTTCCCATAAGTAGTTCAAGGTGGGGAGGAGCTTTTTCTAAAAATGCTTTTTTTGGACTCAGTGTACCTCAAAACATATATGTCCGGTGAAATCTCCACTTCAAATTTTGGGTGAAGCGCAATATCTTCTCTATCTACTAATGCATAATACGTGTAGAGGAAATTTAAACAAAGAGTCTGTTAAATACCAAACTTTATATTTAAATTTAGTATCTTTCAATGTTACGACACGAACATTTTTATAGAAACTCTCCCAACCCGAAATACCCTTTATATGGAACTTCTTTCCAAATTTTAGATTTTCTCAAAAATGGCTCTAACAATTTTGCCCAAAATAGCATGTATTAAGTGTATTTACATGATTAATAAAATGTATATATTGAATTTTCTGGGAGTAGCCTGTAATATCCTCTTCAAGGTGAAATAATTTTGTATAATCTTGTGTAATAGGTAAAGGTTGAGTGATAGACAAAAGCATACTACACAAAAAATGCACACGAGTATTCTAAACAAGTTTGTTTGCTCTATATGCCATTTCGGAGCTATCCGTTAGTAATCGTAATATTCGATACTTTGCCAGTCTTTTAAAGAGATATCGACATTCCGTTGTTTCTTGCGATAACATGGAAGGGTATAAAATGTTGCCGGTCTCCATGGTCGCGATCGCTAACGTGCCTAGCTTTCGTGCTCTGTGGCGCAGGGGATCGCGGGTTCGAAACCCGCCTTTGGCATGGGGTTTGTGATCTTGTAAATGTGTGTACCTATATTTGCAAAAATAAACCTGATGTTTTACACACACATGGCTTTTCGTAGCTGTTCTACAAACAAACTTCTTACAAACGATTATACTTATTTCTACACCTTGAGAATCGAGATAAGCATCAGCAAAATGTTCTTATTGCTTAGTTCTTTATAGGAATGCTAAAGCAATAGTCAAATATTTTAAAAACCTGTCGCTATGCAATTGTCATTGAAACGATTCTTGCCTAGAGATAAAACAAAAACATTAAAATTAAAACCAGTAGCAAAGAATATCTTGGAAACGGTCATAAATTGTGTGTTTTAACGAAATCTATATTTTTGGTAGTAAGCTTTTGTCTCTCCTATGGTTCACCAAATATATAAAAGTCATTCAGAATGAAGAGGATTTCAGAGGCTATTCCCAGAAAATTCAGAATACACATTTTATTTCTGATGTAAATATTTTAAATATATATACAGTATTTAATCAAAATGATTAGTCATTTTTGAGAAAAACAAAAGTTTTTAGATATTTTTGGGGTACAGAGATTTTCTTGAAAATATCCGTTTCGCATCCTTGGAAGATATTAATCATAAATATCTAGTTTGGTATGTATGTATTATACCATTATACATTTTTATTTTCGTTTTTGAGCTATGCTGTCCTCAAAAAAACGTACAGACACACACTCACACGCACACATACAATACGCGGACATTTTTTAAAAAGTTTTCTTGGGTTCAAGGTACTTCAAAACACATATTTCCGGTTATAAGACATAAATTTTGTGATTTGACAAGAATATTTATGCAAAATACAGCAAGGGTTATCCCAAATAGAGATGTCTTTAGAGGCTATTCCAAGAAAATTCAAGAGATCAATTTTATTTGTGGTGTACATATCTTTAATATTCGGCATTTTAATCATAATCGTTAGAGCCATTTAGATAGAGTCAGACTGAAAAATTCAATGCCTTAGCCGGGATTGAAACCACGGATCTCCAGATCTGTAGCTGGTTGCTCTGCCAATAAGCTACCATGGCAACATGCCGCCCCTACCTATCCAACTCTTGTCCTACACACGGCTTGTGTGAAAAAACAATTAATGCAATACCGATTGACTACAATACTTGGCTATTCTATGAATCCTGGGACTTAAGTACTTACAACATTGTAAGTCGTCATTGGGGTTGTTATCTCAATATAATGTGAGAACACCTTGTGGTTTATCGGGAAACATGCGAGTCAGTTGAAAAATTCAATGCTTACCAGTGGCAGAGCAACGGACTAGAGATCAGGGGATCCGTGGTTCAAATCCCGGCTATGGCATTGAATTTTTCAGTCTGACTCTACCTATCCAACTCCTGTCCTACACACGGCTTGTGTGAAAAAACAATTTCAATGAAGTCATTCAACTCTCTTGAGGTAGTAAACCTGGTTTCACGGTCTTCAGCATCGTAGAGCATTAGTTGTTTGTTCTCGTAAGTATGAAAAGAGAATCTTATATTCAGTATTGCATTCTAACTTATTTTCCATAATAGAAACGTTAGTATTACACACCAAGAGATCCACACCATTAACTGCTAACAGATCAGCTCTCTCCGAAATGCCGCAACGCTAGTTAGGTTATGAGGTTGATCGTCGTTCTGTACGAATAGTTTCTAACACTGCGGACCGCTTTCATTAAACATTAAAGTTTTACTTTCTCTAGCCCCATATGTACAATGTATATACGGATAGAGAAGTATTGTATTTCACCCCAAAATTCGATGTCGAGTTTTCACCGGAAATACTAACTTGGTATTTAAATTTGGTTTCTTCCGAAGATGCAACACGAAGATTTTCAAGAAAATCCCCCCAACCCTAACTATTCTTTACAAGGAAAACTTTTTCGAAAATTTTTGTTTTTCTTAAAAATGGCTCTAACAATTTTGATTAAAATCCCACATTAAAACCATTTCTATCACAAATAAAACGCATATCTTGAATTTTCTTGGAATAACTTCTAAAAACCTGTTTATTCTGGATGAATTTTGCATAATTTAGCTTAACTAGTAAACCGTAAGAGGTAGACAAAAACTTAAAATATAAGATATGTAGATGTTGTTAAAATACACAAGCTATGTCATATACATTTTCTTCGTGGAGCTTACCGTTTTCGAGGTATTCCTTGTTATTAGTTTCAATTGTGAAGTACTTATATTTTTCTCAGACGGAAGTGTCCGTTTTTGTTTTGTTCTACTTCTGGCCAAGCTAAGAAGCGATTTGCAATGAAAATTGCATAACGACATCCTTTTAAAACATTTACTATCAGTTTAGCATAGTGCATTCCCTTAGTTCCATTCTACTTGTAAGGAACTAAGTAATAAAATTCTGCTAATGTTTATCTCGATTAGCATCGTGTTGAAAGAAGAATTATCTTTCGTAAGAAGTTTGTTTGTAGAGTAGCTAGTGAAAGTCATGTGAGTGTAGCACATGAGATTTTTCTAATTTACATTGTTTGGTTAACCTGTACAGCCTGGCTAGTTGACATCGTTTACTCAACAGTCAGATTAGAGGTATATCATTACGAAATTCTGTTTAACTCAGGCCCTCCTCCCGAAACCAATATGCCATATCTCATTGGAGCTTAGATTCGGAATCCCTCTGTTCTATTTTCTCCGCCAAGTACCTACATAGTAGACAGGGAAGATATTTGAAGCCCCCTTGAATCCAAGAAGAGCATTTTAGAACAAGCAAACTGTGCATGTATGTCTGAGTGTGTGAAACAAAATCGAAAATCAGATCAATATTAAATTATATACAATTTCCTAATTATATATTTTAGTTCAGTATCTTATAAGATTCAACAAGAAATTTCTCAACAAAATAGCTCCACTCCAAACTCCTTTTACAGTTGAATTACTTTCTCTAGCAGTATGTGCATATAATATACATAATAGCTATAAAAGGTATTGTGTTCCATCCAAAATTTAAGTCGCGATTTCACCGAAAATATATGTTTTGAGGACCCCTGATTCCGACAAACACAGTTTTAGAAAAAGGTCCGTGTGTGTCTGTGTGAGGGCAGCATATCTCAAAAACAAAAAGACCGTTAAAAACTAAACTTTATATTTATGTTCCAAAGATGCGACATGATTATTTAAAAGAAATCCCTCAACACACTCCACCTTTTACATGAAATAAATTTTGAAACTTTTGTTGTTCTCAAAAATGGCACTAACGATACTGATTAAAACACTGTATTATCTACATTCCCAACTTTAAACCTTATTCTTTCGCAAATGTTTTTCCAACACTTTTCCATACTATAAATGTTCCACACGAGGTAATTTTGCACTAAGTTGTTATAAAAATTCTATACTGACTCTCAAAAGCACACTAAAGAAAATTTTCATATTACTTTTTCGAAATAATGTTCCAATTTTAATAAACAAATTATTACATTTGAAAAATCAAGAGTTCTTCACGGTACGAAATGTAATATTCTTTCTACACTAGCAAGGGCCAATATGAAAAATATAATATGAAAGACCTATTTATAAATTCATTTACGCAAAACTGGTTTATTACGTAAATATTTTAATTAAGAATCACGTGGCTCATTTTTATTAGAGTAGTGAATTTAGACAAGAAAAAATTAGCATTTAAATAACCATGCAAATTAAAATATTGATACATGGCAAAAACATCACTATATGTTTCACCAAGATGTCTTGTGGATTTTCTATGACGTCACAGATGCATCAGCTTAAAAAGAGCAACATAATTTCATTATTTTACTGCCCATGACTTTGACACGAATTCTCGGAAAGGCCGTCTTCATACTTTTCAGTTTTATGGACTGGAAAATATCCAACTCATCCTTTGTGGGAACTCCGCAGCCTGAATAAAATGGCAAGGCCACGTACATGCTTTTGTTCCAGCTTTCATCTCTAATGAATATTACAGTTACTTTGTATTTCTAAGGTTTCCATTGCCTATTACTTTCTCTACACGTACCATGTACATAGAGTATAGAGAAGGTTTGTATTGCGCCCAAAAATTCTATACCAAGATTTCACAAGAAAATTCATGTTTTAAGACCCCATGAACCTAAAAAAAGCATTTTTAGAAAAATGTCCGCGTGTGTGCATCTGTGGGTAGCATAGCTCAAAAACGAAATACCGTTAAATACCGTATTTTTTAAGGATGCGACACTTGGATTTTCAAGAAATCCCCCCACCCCCAGCTACCGTTTACATGGATAATTTTGAAAAAAATTGATTTTCTCAAAAATGGCTTTAACGATTTTGATTGATATTGTATATTAAAGTTACTTACATGGTAAATAAAATATATATCTCGAAATTTCTGGGAATAGCGTCTGAACACCTCTTTATTCTGGATGATTTGTATTGGATTTCGCATAACTGGTAAATCGTAAGAGATAAACAAAAATTGACTATACAAAAATGTAGCTTTCGATAAAATACTTAAATTATGTTATATTCATTTTGTTCGTGGAGTTGGACGTTTTTGAGATATTCCTTGTTATTGGTTTCAGTTTTAAAATAAGTATACTTTTCTCATACGGAAATTTGTCAACTTCTGTCCATGCAAACAAAGGTACTTGCTCTCACATATCAACCAGCTTTTAAAAGATTTGACTATTGACGTAGCCTATGTATTGCCTTATTTCCCTCCTACTTACAAGGAAGTAAGTGATGCTAATTTTTATCTCGATTAGCATTAAGTAAATAGAAGAATAAGCTTTTTAACAATACTTTATTGAAGAGATGTAGAGAAAGTCATGTGAATGGAACATATCAGATATCTTTTTACTTTTGCTGCATACACTATGTACAAAGTAGGCCGAGAAGGCACTATTTTCCAACCAAAAATTCAATAGCAAGCCTTCAGCGAAAATATTTGTTTTGTAAAATCAAAAAGCCTTCAAATTCCAAACTTGTATAAATTCGGCATCTTTCAAGAATGCGACAGAAAATTTTTCAGTCAAATGCCCAATTCCAAACCACTCTTCACATGGAAGCTTTTTCGAACATTTTTTTCATTTATACAAAAATGATCATTAAAATACCTCATCTATCAGATACTTTCATCACAAATAAGATATATTTATTTTGAATTTTCTGGGAATAGCTTCTGAAGCACTCTTAATTCTGGACGACCTTTTCATATCTGGTAAACCGTATGGCATGAGATTGAAATTTACCACAGAAAATATAAAGATCTCGTTAAAACACACAATTCATGACAATTTTTTTTTTTTGAGTTATCCATTTCTGAGATATTTCTTGTGGTTGGTTTTAGTTTTGCAATACTTTAACTTTTCTCAAACGGGAAGTCGTTATTTGTCTTTATTTCTGCTGGTCAAGCAACGAGAAACGGCATTTCTAACCCATCATATAGCGATCAGCGCTTAAAGATTTGATTATCTGTTTAGTTTATTGTATTTTTTGACTACTCTTGTATAAGGCAATTATAATTAAGAAAACCATTTCTGCTATTGTTTAATATGATGTATAAAGAAGAATAGGTTTTTAACAATAACAATAATTCGTTACCGCTAGTGAAAGTCATGTGAATGGAACACATCAGATTTTTCATTTGATGTTATCGACTGTTTGGTGAATGGCTATGAGTTCTGCTTTGGAGACAGTGCAAATGGAAGCAAGTTTACAGATTGCTATGAAAATACAAAGTTCATTCAATAAATTATCGGAATTATTGTTTTTATTTTTTAATGCGAGAACGGAATACGACAGTTTTTTTTTTTTCCTACACAATCCCCCCTCCCCCAAGTTCTATAAATAAAATGGAGTTTTATTTATGGACGCTCATAATTGCTGTGGTTCTCAGCGTCCCATTCTAAATTGGGCGTGAAAGACTGCTTAATTTTGCTCAGAGGCCTCTCCTTCAGGCTTGAGGTTCTTTTATGTGCCGTAAATCTACGACACGGGACCAACGGCTTTACTTCCCTTCCGAAGGAAGCCAAGCTAAGGAGTTTTGCGCCCGAAACAATCCATCGTCCTCCGCCGGGTTTGAACCCACGACCTTGGGTATATGAAGTTAGCATGGTAACCATTACACCACGGAGGACGACCCCAAATTATAAGCTCTTATGCCAGCGCTGGATAAGTTTCTCAATTCCACGTGAAAAGAATTCTTGAGGGCGTGTGCATAAGCTGTTATACACTGCCGCCTAGACTTCACCATCTGCGAACCATGTACTTCTTTGTATGAGATAAAAATGTAATAATCTGAAGGTGCCTGATCCGGAGAATACGGCGGGTGGGGCAAGTAGATGAACTTCAGGCCTTTGATGATATCTAATGTGACTCTAGCACTGTGAGGTCTCGCGTTGCCATGCAGTAAGAGTACGCCACTGGATATCAGTCCACGCTTCTTCCTCAAAATTGTTTGTTTCTTATTTTGTCACACAAGATTTTCCTACGTCTCACTGTTTATATTTCCCAATAACACATTACCAGCACTTTCAGTTACCACAAATTTTAATTTTGAACTCCTCGTTTGAACTTATCTGCCCATTCATGCACTTGTGTTCGACTCAAACAGTTTTCTCCATATTGTACTGCTATCGGACGGTGAATTTCGGTTGGTTTCAACCATTCTGCTTACAAACATCTAATGAGACCCCGCTGCTCCATGCTAGTGCAAACCTGTAACTTGTTTTCACTGAATACCAGTATTCCGTTGGTGAGGCAGGGGTGCCAAGCCATCTGTTTAGAGCTCTAAGACACCACCGAAACATAACAAAGAGACACACGCTTTGTCGAAGTTTCACATTTTTAAATAAGTTTCCAGATATTTATTGAATCGACATTGTAAATTGGATTCACATTAATATAAAATTATATTTATCCGTACTGCTATCGGTAAATACACCATCGATTGGGCCGCGCCGTGGCCGAGTGATCAGACCATTCGCCTCTCACCTAGACGGTCCGGGTTCGATCCCAAGCGACCACATGTGAGATTTGTGGTGGACAAAGCGGCGCAGGGGCGGGTTTTCTCCGGGTTCTCCGGTTTCCCCCGTCATCTCATTCCACCGGGGCTCCATCTTCATGTATCATCAGTGTCATTGCCTGCGGTGCCAGAGCAGTAAAAGCGTTAAACACTACAAAAAAAATCGATTGTTTCGCAGTAACCTGAATACTGTTTTTAATAATAGTAATGAATTAAACACTTTTAATACACGACTAAAATATGTCTGTTTCATTTCTGAAACTATAGTTGAAGTAATACCAATTAACAGAGATAAATTAACAATTACAATATAATAGATTCATATACCATATATGTTCTTTAACATAGAATGATATAACCACAATGATGACGGTTAGCATTTATTAATCATTTTTTCATGTTAATTTCCTTCATGTTCCTTCGTTTTCTTTACTCAAAGCATGACTTGCATTCTTTATCATATAGGTACACACTTGGTCAATAATTCACTGCACTCTGTTTCCATTAGAAAGATTGTTCGAACTCGACTCGTCTGAGCAAGATTACGGGCGCGTACTCAACCACAAAACTCGTAACAGAGGTGTAAGGGGTGCTTGGTAGTCAGAACGTCACTGGGCAAATGTCAGGACTAGCATCCTGCCACTTTAATTTCGAAACTTGATTCAGCCGTGACGATAGCTTGCCCTCAATGCCGCGCTGTATTGCATGTTTCAGGCTGTGTCCCATGAGTAGCGGAGTAGTGTGCACCCAAACTCGAACAACCTGTATTAGAACGTCTTCAGGAATGAATGTATCTCCCGTTATGGCGCAATTTTTTTCTTTTTCTTCCTATTCTTAATTTTAACGCACTTGGCCTGTTTTGAGAGCCTTTAGCTCCACATAATTTTACTTAGCTACATCCATTGACATTTTTTGTTTATTTAATTGTGCTTTAGGACTAACCGGTTGCATTCTTTTTTATTGCCATTCATCACTCTTAAACGCATTTTTTTTTTTCAATTACAAATTATTTATTTTAAGATAATCCCATTTTAGGATACAACTTGTCCTAGCGTTTCGACACTCCTCCAAAAGGCCGCGCCCAGGCGGCCCGTGCTCGCTCCCAGACGACCGCATGTGTGATTTCTGGTGGACAAAGCAGCACAGGGAGATTTTCTCCGTATTCTCGGTTTCCCCCGCCATCGCATTCCACCGGTGCTCCATCTTTGTTCCATGTATTATCAGTGTCATCACCTGCGGCACCATGGAAGTAAAAGCAAAAGTAAACATTATAGAAAAACTCCTTCAAAAATAGAAATTATCAAGAACCTCAAAATATCCTCTATCTTGACAATAACCTCATTTGATCTAAATTTTGTTCCCTCGGGCCATCTATTCATGCTTGGGAACAAGAAGAAATCGCAGGGAACCAGGTAATGCGAAAATGGGGGTTACGGCAGCAATTCACATAAACGATCTATGCAGTTTGACGGTGACAAGTCCGGATGAATGATCTGGTGCGTTGTGGTTAAATAGCACTTTCTTCTTTGCCAAATGGGGCCGTGTCTCTTTCTACTTCTTATCGAATCTGGCCAAAAATCCACCTTAGTATTGTCCAACCTTTTTGCTAAGAAGCAAATGAGTATGACAACCTTCGCTTCCAAGAAGGAAATTGTCGCCATTTTCAGATGACGTCTTTGCCTCTTCACAGCAGTAGATTTAGCGGAAGCAACCCATTGTTTTGTTTCCGGCTTATAATTACGAGTCCAGGTGTTATAAACGGCGATAACTCGACGTAAAAAGGCCTTCGGATTTCGCTTCAAAGTTGAAACATCCACTCGTGTGTTTTCTATTATGAGCATTCGCGGCACCCATCTGCCGACAACTTGTTCACCTCCAACTTATCATCTAAAATGTGAATTGCCATTTCGTCGACACAAAAATAGCCTCTGCCACTTCACGAACTTTCGTGCGACTCTCAGCAAAACTCATATCAGGAACTCTTTTTCCCCAACGTTTTCTTCAGTAACGTATAAGGTGGTTGAACCATTATCTAATTGTTGTCTTTTATGATAAAATATTCTCATAAACAACATCCAATTTTGCATTTTCCTATTCTAACGTTAAAAGCGATGCACTTTTTCCATTTTAGTGAACGTTGAACGACTAACTGAATTTTCATATCAGAATGTAATGTTTTGTATAAATTTAATATGTTAAATGTGTGATCTAAATGGATTTAAACCACTTGAATAAGTTAGTAGATTTTATTCGATCAATACATCTTGTTAATTACAATATATATATTTATAAATTCTCTCTATAACAGCGATCGTACCAAATCCAAATTAACCTATGAATCAGTACTAAATTAGCTTTGGTAACAAATGACAGTACAGGATGATAGCTTCAACTTGTCTTACCAACACCTACTCGAGACATGGATTTTTTTTTTATTAACTCTATTGTGTTTAATAAGTAAATTATTTCTTTATTCCGGATTCCTTTTTACTTATTTTAAAACCTGATCTATTCTTCTTTATAATTCATTAGTCCATTTATACATCTCGAAAGCCAGATAACTATATTTAAACCATTTATCATTTAAAACCGAATTCACTTTTTCAATGTATTTATAGCCATCGTTTCAAAGACAATGAGCATTGATGCAATTATATTTACATCTGCAGTAATAAATAAACATATTTAAATTAAAATAATTAATCTGATTTATTTTTATTAGCGGATAAAATAAAAGGTGCAACATGAGTTTAAAATCGTTTTAAAATTTGGTGAAGGTCATCACACTCATCTAGTTTCAAGCATTGTGTTTCACTTCAATATTAAAATTGTATTTAATCCTATAACATAAATTACTGTTAATGTTATTTACTAGGTACTTTCATTCCTCGTAATGACTTATGTGGTGAAAAACAAAGTATTCACTACTTGGGAGCTTGGGGGCTTAAGGGGCATCAACCATAGACCGCCTGGGTAGTGTGGTGGTAGCATGTATGCCTCACATTCGAGTTCGAATCTCGTTTAGGGTTAGTTACTCAGATGAGGGTTTTTTTCGGGTTATCCCTTATCCTGAGAAGACGAATGACAACTTTAAGCTCCATGGACCCCGAGATCATTTGAGCATCATTTCACCAATTTCATTCATCGTCCGATATGACCAACCAGGTTAAAGGACGTTAATCTAAAATAAATACAAATTTTTTGCCGATCCCGGTGGCCGCGCTCCCTAAAGTGTCTCGCTTTGGAGCTTCGTGACGCACAGGACCGTGGGTTCGAGTGCCGCCTTGGGCATGGGTGTTTCTGTGTTTGTAAATGTGTATATGTCTGTGTATGTAAAAAAAAAAAAAAAGAATTAATAGGCCAACTAAGGAAATGTAGGAAACTGAAAAGAAAAAAAAAAGAAAGAAAAAATGAATTAAAAAAGACTGTGACGTTTCGAAATTCTATATTTCTTGCTAGTTCCTGAGAGAAAACAATTCTGCTTTACTATTATTATCTACGCAGGGATAAAGAAAATGCCCACAGATTCTCCGTGCTCTTCATAGACTCTCCCTATGACGCTCGTATTATCCTCTTGCTTATCAAAATAATTTCTTTTAAACTAAAGCTTTCTGCCCTCATACGTGTTTAACATAAATAGAATGAACCCTGGCCCCTTGTTTTCACACACACTCACACCGAGTTGTCCGAGAACCCGCACGCTTCGCTTGTTGGAGAAATCAGAGTTTGTATCTGAAATTCTGCAATGTTTATTTAGAGTTTAACGGGGAAGCAGAGTTTATTTAAAAGTTACCTTTAGCGCGAGTCGCTGCTGCAATCCAGCAGTCAAGAACTGGTTACTGGAATGTAAATCTTCACAGCATCTAACCGCATAATGCTGTTTTACCTGTGCGATATTGTAAACTAATAAACGTATGGAAGCGTTTTGTGTTGTCTGCGAGCAAAGTTTTGGACGTAGCGAGCCACGTGAGTGACCGCACGCAATACTGCTTTAACTTAGCTAGCGACTCAAGCAAGCCGATAGGCAAGAAGGAAGTATAGCTTAGGGTGATGGTTTTGAGTATTTATTACCCTCCATTGCTTCCTCAGCAGGTGAGGGGTATGTGGAAGTTCCCGCCCAGATACGGCGTACCCACCAAAAACCCCGCTACATATTGATCGTGTCATGCTGTGTGTTATCGTGTATTCACGATCGCTCGGTCCCCCATTAGTGTGTGTAAGCTAATTCCTGGCATGCATTGAATGCGAGCGCGTCATTGTTCGGATTGCTCAACAATACCAGTGGGAGTACATGCATATTATTAGTGGATGGTTAATTACTTACCTACTTATAACTTGTTGGTTTGGGCAAGGAGTCCCTCATGAGATTTATGTTTATCTTATGGTCTATATCCTATTAACCCTTTCCAGTCCAGTGGTGCCATATGGCATCATATTTGCTTTTGTCATTCGTGATAGATAAAGGTTGCCGTTCAATAATTTTCTACACTTATCGTGTATCTTTCGGTATTTTATTTAAATATATTGATGCCAACACGGCTTAGAACAAGAAAAATAGGAAATTAAATCCCTTCACTGCAATGCTATAGAGGTCCAGAGAACACTTGATATGCCAATCAGCGTTTATTTTACCTAGGCCCATCCCTTCCTTTACCATAGTAGTATCGTAAAGAGAAGTGCAGCATAGGTTAATCTGTGACTTTAAATTCTTGATCACTGATGTGCAATATTTTAGCTACCAATAAGAGATCAGGTAAGGCCAAGCTTTTAAGTCAAATATGCATCCTGTGGCATCAATTTTCTAAAAGCAATTTAAACCGAGAATAAATCGCGCTGGAAAAGGTTAATGAACCACTTGTCTAGTTGTTTTGTTTACTGCATTCCACTAAGATTAAAGCTTATACAGGATGTTAATGAACTACACCGAAATATTTTCACAGAATATGTAGATTACTTAAATAAGTAATTTGAGATAGGAGACTTATGGCCTGTTTATAACGGCTATAAGTTTCTGAAGTGTTAGTACGCCACGTATCGCGGCACTTCGTCTGGAATGAAAAAAATAATAATAAATAACATTTACTCAATGACAGGAATCGAACTCATGACCTTTAGAATAACAGCTTCCCGCTTTACGCATTAAGCCGTCATAGCTGTTGAAAAACACCTTCAGAGTAGGCTACATAACTCAAGAACGTAGTTAATGAATGTTCTGTGTCGCACTGTTCGAGATTTTACAGATTTTGCGACATTAAATATTGAGAACGCTAGTAACGAGCTGCTACAAATCGATATTTCTATACTCAGGCAACAGTTTTAAAAACATTGTAAGTCATTTTTTCAACCTGCTTTGCTTTAACACCGACTTGTCAGCACCTGATACCCACACGTTTAACGCTATGTAGTTGCGTTATGTTTATCCGGGGACCATGCATCGCCGATCTCAAATTACTTTATCAGTCACGTGCGCAATCTCGGAAATGATTTCGGTGCAGTTCATTAACACCCTGTATATTAATATATTAATACACAAGTGGTGTTGCATCCTGTGCTAGCTTTCGAGGGTGAACTCCGCTCATCAGTCATTGCTGACCTCCGTCGCTCTGATGGTCCGGTTCTTGTACATCAAGTTTGATGTCCGTGTAGTTTCTGACGTCATTTGTGTGACCGACTCTAAATGTGGTCCAATGTTCGCTGCCCACGTCAATCACGGTGGGAAGCCCTTTCTCCCGGACCTCCTCTGTGGCTGAGGGCTCTGCATCGGGCTAGGTCTGATAAAATGAGACTTGTAAGGGTTGTGGGTTGCCAAGTTAAAACAATCAGGCGGGGCACTGCTGTTCAGTTACTCTTTCAGAGCTTCGGGGTGTAGAATGGACAGGTGTGGTAACCTTTCAGGGCTTAAGGCGCCTTAGCAAAACGGTAGTGACCCAGAGTATGCATCCGTTGTTTAAGACGAGTGCTCAGTTTCGTGAAATTGGTTCAGATTCTCTTCCTTAACATGTTCACGATGTATAGAAGATTGAAAATGTATATGTGGGATATGTGACGGGAATCTATGTATTGTGCATTTTTTTTTTTTTTGGGTAGTGTTTAACGCCCGCTTTAACTACTAATGGCATCGCAGGCGGTGACACTGATGATACATGAATGATGATGGAGCACCGGTGGAATGCGATGGCGGGGGAAACCGGAGTACCCGGAGAAAACCCGCCCCAGCGCCGCTTTGTCCACCACAAATCTCACGTGCGGTCGCTTGGGATCGAACCCCGGCCGTCTAGGTGAGAGGCTAGTGGTCTAACCACTCGGCCACGGCGCGGCCTATGTATTGTGCACTGTGTGTAGTCTGCGAATGGTGGTCGGTGCCGCTGATCTACAGACGCCACAGCAATAATGGCCTGAACAGGCGTAATTTTAAGTTTGTGGGCTGGTGAACTAATACTGGATACAACTGCCAGAGGGCAGCAGGGCCGAGCCCGACCTTGGCCCTGACAGAAAGAGTAACGGTTAGCCCGCGGTCGAGGAGGGAGGACTCCGAGGTATTTGGCGGAGTTAACCTAGGAGAATCGCCTCCGCCGCAACCTAGGCCGCTTCGGTTGCCAGCAGACCTTGCCAAGACTGTATAGTCTTCACTGTTGCAACACCGCTGTATCTCCAGGTAAAGAAAGAGATAGGTGTATATCAGAATGCTTACCTTTAACATACTAGCGTCGTGAATTTCCACAATAAAATAAGTTATTCTGATTCATTTCAACCGAGACATCGACACTCAATTTTTTTCTTCGATTTTTTTGTTTACTGTTGTTGCTTAGAGCTTTTTTACACGCAAAACACAACGCGAAAGAAAAGGAACAACAATCGGTAAGGTTTCCAGTGTTGGATTGACCCGCACAGCAAAGAGTGGAAGTTGTGTACTACAACAAATTACATATATGCTTCATTCCCATGTGTACGCACTGCACTTCGACTATGTTGCCAATTCTCTTGTAGGCAGAGCAGATGTCCTCAATAGTTGTTCGCTTTAGTCCAGCTGAAATTGGTTTTTTGCGAGTGTGTGATATTCTTTTTGTGGTTTTCTTATAGTTGTTGCAGTTATTGTTATAGTTAACGTTACAGCATAAATTGTTTGCACGAGATGGCACATGTGAACTTACGCAGTAGTGGGACTACCCTCTCGGTTGCGCAAAAATCAGAGCCAGAGAAACAGCGCTGGTACTATAGAAAGCTGACTTAAACGGCAAAACACAGAAAGCATTAATCTACAACAACTTTACACCTATTCTTATTATTACATTTACAAACATACTAGCTGATCTCGGACACCATCCTTATAGACATAAACTAAAAAGGAAAATGGTCTATCAGTTAAAGGTTTGGAATGAGGCAACACATGCCTATCCCTCTAGAAATATACAATATTCGAATCGACGAAGAAGAGATCACCTTTTTGGGGCATGAATATTAACCTTTTTATTTCTTTGGGATTTATATTTATTACTATTTTTTCTTTTTCTCTACAATCCTTGCCCACCCACATAGTAGATAAAGGAAAAAATCTGATGTGTTACATTCCCATGACTTTCTCTATTTCCCTGAAAAAATTATTGTTAAAAAGCTTGTGCGTCTATTTACTTCATGCTAATCTAGTAAAAATTAACAGAAATAGTCTTCATACTTGCTTTCTTGTAAGTACAAGCGAAATAATGAAGTACCATAGGTTAACGTCATAGTCAAAGTTGGTTGCTATGTCACTGAAGTTCTTTTATTTGTATGGACAGCAGTTGAGAAACTCCTCTATGAGAAAAGTATATGTTTTTAAAGCTGAAACGAAAAACAAGGAATATGTAAAAAAGCAATCAACTCGACAAAAAATGTATATAATATAAATTGTGTATTTTAACGTGCTCTACATTTTTTGTGTGGTAAGTTTTATCTATCTCTTACGGTTTAGCAGTTATGCAAAATTCCGTAAAATTCATCCAGAATAAAGTAGTCTTCAGAGGCTATTCCCAGAAAATTCAAAATACACATTTTATTTGTCAGGTAAATATCTTTAATATACGATATTTTAATCAGAATCGTTATAGCCATTTTTTAGAAAATCAAAATTTATGAAAAAAGTTTCATGTAAAGGGTAGTTTGGGGTGGGGGATTTTTCTCAAAATCTTCGTGTCGCATCCCCGGAAGATACTAAACTTAAATACCAAGTTTGGTATTTTACCGACTTATCGGTTTTGAGTTATCGTGTTCACGGACACACTGAAACACGGACACACACACGGACCTTTTTTTTTTTTTTTTCTTTTTTTTATACAGGGGACCCTAAGAATATATTTCCGGTGAAATCTCGGTATCGAATTTTTTGGTGGAGTGCAATACCTTCTCTATACACTATGCTCATATATACACTATATATATATTTGTGTTAGTGAATATATACGTAAACTATCCTTACGATAATTTTTATCTACTACATTTTAACTGGGATAAATATTTGAAGAAATAGCTACATTACACATTTGGCTATACATACAAAGGGAACAGCGATAGTCAATATTTATATGCAGTCGTTAAAAGTATTTCTATGCAATCGAGACAAACAAGTCGGGCGCGGATGTTTTACTAAAACTGGTTTTTTTATTCAGTAATCCTAAAACCGACGTTTTTTTTTTGTTTTTTTTTTGGTGGAGTATACATAATTAAAAACATGTTGGTGACGAATAAAATGTATATCTTGAATTTCCTATAGATAATCCGTGAATTTCAATGGCATAGCGATAAGCTCTTTGACTGCCGCTTTGCCTAGTGCATTCCCTTATTTGTCCTATACATTCAGACCAATAAGTTTAAAAATCTGCTTATCTACTCGGTTTTTTCTCGATTAGCATAAAGCAGATAATAGAATGAGCTTGTAAGAATAATTGGTTGCACAAGAGATAAAGTCAGGTGAATGTAAGACATCAGATTTTTTTTTGTTTTGTTTTAGATTTTCCACCTTTGTTTCCCGTTTTGGCATTGTTCTGTTGTTTTAGGAGGCAAGTTTATTACTGGCATTACATTATGAACGCAAAAACGCATTCCTCGAAACCGCGAGATCCAAATCCAAATGCTCTACAGACCATGACCACGAGGATCGGCATTTACAAGGTTATGTATGGGCTTCCCATATATTCTTGGAAGAATAATTCGTGACGTCTGTCTCGGAAACCAGTTCTACCAGAGTCTGTTGCGCCTCTCTGTCTCCCCCTAGACGATTAACAGCTCTCCGGTGAATTTAGAAACTTTCCGTTCTCTGGTGTATTAGGTTCCATTTCTCTGCAATATTCGCACTTTGCTTCTACGAATAAATAAAAAACAATAAAAGATAAATGTAAAATGTTATAATAAGCTAACGTGTTACCTTTATTTAATTTGTTGTTAATAAATATGCTTATTTAATACACAACCTATATTAAACAATACTAATATAAACTATATTTGTTTTTAATTTCTTCTTCTTGTGTATACACGTTATTCCGAAGGGGTGCCACGTTGCAGCCTTTGTCTGTCACGCCCCAGGCGGATGGAATGATATGAGAGCTATCGACGGGTGGCCGAAACCGGACTGCGGGAAAAGAGCCAATGTGGAGGATCACTAACATAGTCCAGGCAATTTTATATATTGATGCAGGGAACGCTAGAAGCCCACGCCCCATGTCTAGCCGCTCGCACGCTCTGGGTCCAATGCGCCAAAAGCTACATTTCCAAAGCGCATTCACAACACATAGAGGCGCCACCATCGCAGTTCTCACCGACACTTACAACCTTGAAAGTGACCGGTTAGTTGAAATGAAGATACAGTGAAGGGACCGAAAGATAGGGAGTAACGTGCGTAGCAGAACCGTAAAATCCACATATTTTTATCTCAAATAGTTTTCATAATTCACATGAATAAACATTATGTCGCCAGGCAGATTTGCATGCTCATTGTGCGAGTGAGAGGGAAATATGAAAAAAGTGGGGGTAGCGACCTGGCAACATAGAGCACGATAATGCATCTCATTCGCTGCAGCGTAGAGCTCTTCCCATTTGAAAAAAAACATTATAGTCATCATAACATAGTTAAAGCTGGAATTTGCATTGCGTTCCATAATCATTCCAGAATACGAATTAGCGCATTTGTACCAAATAAGGAATGGAAATGTATATGAAGAATTAAATATGTATGATTTTTGAGCAGAATACATAGGATCGTATGTACTTTAGGAACATTTTTCAAATCTGAACTTGACCATCGAACATCGAAAATAAGTTAGCAATGGAATTCTGTGGCGATACTTGATTGCTAAACGATGTTGTTTTTATTTTATATCAAAACTAACATTATGGAGAAATGTGTATTAGAAGTTTTATTTTTACACCGAAAACTTAATATGTCCGTTATATTGTAGCCCATCAATCATTTTGTTATCAAAATTAAATATATTCAGTAGCATGAATCATATGCAGACCTATATATTTGACATCCCTGTACATTAGACAGATTATTCTCTTGGATATATTTTCATAGAACCGGAAGTCACCAATGTTTTTTATATATCCAAAATATCCCATACGTTAATTTTGTTGTTTATAAGGATATTTTGCTCAGTTTAATGAGAATAGTCTTTCTTTACAACTGTCAATGTGTTTCTACATTCTTGGAACTACACATTTGGTTTATCTGTAGGTGTACTGTGACTAAATTTGAGCAAGGTATATATTGATTGTTATTATGCTCTTGTAACCATTGGTACAGTTGAATGATAGGAGTTTTTTTTTTTTTTTGAATTAGCATTTCTAATTTTTAGAAATTCTACCCGGTTCCTCTTTTGTATGACTTGATGTGATTCCTGTTCTTGAAAATCTACCCACCCATCAACGAGCTCTTAATTGCATTAAGAAATTTGAGAATTTGGCATCTCCATATGATCAGGCACAGTCTTTATTTGGGAAAGGAGATGTTGAATAACAATCAACATTTTAAAATACCAAGTAGTGTTTTTAAGCAGTGACAATTGGTAAGTTAGATACCTACTTATGTACACACGTACTGTATTTCAACCGAATGTGATTTAATATGTATTGAACTGTAATATACTGTGTTATTTTTTGTATTCTGCAGCCTTTTTTATTTGATACATACAGCGGTTCCTTGATTATGTAACCTACACTAATTTCTTTTGTATTGAATGCCAATAAATAAATAAATAAAAAAGTATCTTACCCCATTCATTTTTATGCACATATTGGCCTTCAGGCGTAGTCTACTTGGATAGAACAAAAACACACAACATTAAACTAAACATCCACATCCATAGCGAGATTCAAATCCGCGACATTTTCGCGGTATAGCGTGGACGCCAAACGCGCCAGCGGCGACTACCGGGGCCGGAAGGACAGCTATTTACTGAACCATATCGTTCGGGTTAGAAAGATTTTACTGTAGTATCAATGTTTTGTTTTCACAACTGAACACTCCAGTTACGGAACTTCTCTCCTTTTAATTTAACCTTGCATTGCTTCGTTTCTCGAAAGTTTTTCAACCTTACCTAATGAAATTCTGACCACTAACTAATGACCTTTTAATGTGTTTCTAATCCGGTCAGTTTGTGACAAATAGTTCTTGCACACGCATTACCTCTCGTAGGATATTCTTGTTGTATCAGGTACTGGTTGAGGTGAAAGAAGGTGACCTTTAAACTGTGTAATGGACGTGTCAGTTCAGGTAATTAATTGAGGTGCGGTGAATTCATGAATAAAATCGAGAGTAAAATAGAAAATTATGCTAAACCATTCCCAAGGATTACTCAGCTCAGCTGTTTGCAGAGGCACTTTCACAGAAAAAAAGAAAAAAAAAAGGCTGTATTTTAAAATGTGACATTCACTGACTTGAGGAAAAATCGCAATATGTTTTACTCTACATAAGGAATAACAAGGTAAAGATTACGCTCTATGTTTCTTATCCGTTGATGAGCCGAAAAGAAGGCGACGAAACGTCCACCATTTGTTTTATAACATCTTAGCATGTCTATTCAATTTAAAGCATTAATTTGAACATTAAAAATAGTAATATATATATATATATATATATATATCTGGATTTTACTTTCTCTACTTAGTACATAGTACGTAGGTAGAGAAGGTATTGCGTTACAACCAAAAATTTGATATCGAGATTTCGCTGGATATACACATTTAAGGATCCCTATGTATCCAAAAGCATTTTGCTTTCTCTAACATATATATAATGTACATAGTAGGTAGAGAAGGTGATGTATTCCATCCAACAATTCAATACTGAGATTTCTTTATAAATATGGGTTTTAGAGATATCTTGTCATGGTTATATATTTAGCATCACATTGGTTCGCCAATATGTCGTTGTTTTGCTTGTGCAGCAGGATGGCACTATCATGTGAGTCTACTTGGAGTTGGTCGAGGGTTAATGCTCGTGAAATTCTCTACATTAAGAGTGGACATACCTTGCAGATTCCCTTTGTTGCTCTGGCTAAGCTCGTTCTTGTAGACCACGTGTTGTCTCTTGCTCAGGGGAAAGAATGACAAAAATGTGTAACACTTGGTAGACTCAAATAAAAGAAAAATTTCACTTAATTTCACTGATGACTTCTTTTATTGATTATCTGTTGTTGGTTTGAGGCATTAACACTACGAGCGACTTCCGACATAAACGATCGCGAACTTGATGACATAATTTTGCTTAAGTGCTAATTCCACTCTTACTAAGTTATTATATTTTTACACTCGTCACCGTAATTTTAAGTTTCTCAGTCCTTATACGGTAATAGTTGCCCATCAGATTACTTATAACACGCGATTTCATACGTGCATCATGTATATGCCAAAAGATCCTAACATTGCCCTCATTTTTGATTGGCTGAAAAGGCGCGCAAAGTAGCGTTGTCTCGTGACTGTCTGGGATATTTCTTTATTTTCCACCCACGTGACCTTTTTCTACAATGAGGAATTCCCTCTATCCAAAATATAAGGGGCTGAACCTTCCTGCCTCCCAGGGGTTGTTACTTGTATCCCTAATGCTCTAAAATTCTTGTTATTTTTAACAAAGCACGTAGCCTTGAAGAATACAATGCGAGTTTATACACGCTAAGGTTCTGCGTTCTACTGAAGCAGATATTTCTTATATTAAATATGTACAAACTAATAATTGAACTAGTAATATATGCGTCATACTAATATATTGTCACAATCTGTGTCAAAAGAAAGAAGAAAGAAATAAAATGTTCCACGTGTGTGTCCATGTGTGTCTGTGAACAACGGAACACAAAAACGAAAACCCGGTTAAATATCAAACTTGATAATTAAGTTCAGCAACTTTCAAGGATTTTTAATGCTAAAAGTATTATATTTATACCACAACTAAGTACAAGCCTTATCTAACAGCTTCACTATGATAATTAGACACTGTTTGGCAGTAATCTATTGCAGTGAATTCATTCTGATATTTGCCTTTTTCATACAAACACACATACTGCACTAAGTATTTTAATCTGTTTGATACGACACTGGTATCTAATAGCTGAATCACAACAGGGTTTGAGTGGCTGTGAAGTTGCTTTTTATGCTTCGTTGCCATGGTTCTTATTTTTTCACTGCGGTATCTATTTTTAAAGTGCTTTGGATGTTGTCTTTCCTGATGTACCATGGTGCATTAACAATACAACGTAGTAGTTTCTTTTGACAATTTTGTATAATTTTGATATTATATTTCTTGGTGAAGCCTCAGATCTGCAACCCAACATCCGAGTAGGTTTTATTAACATCTTACATAAAAGCAATTTAATGTGTATAGTGAGTTGAGAATTTCTTTCTAGCAACCAATGCTTTTTTTTTTTCTTTTTTTTTTTTTTATACTTTATGCTAAGTTCTTCTATTTTCTTTTTAATATGATCCTTCCATTTTAGCTTAACATAAAATGTCATGACCAAGTACTTGTCTTCGTTTGCATATGGAATTATTTGTTTATTAATACATATAGGTAAATTTTCGATATTTTATTTGTGAAATTTACATTAATTGATTTATCCAGGCATAAATTTCATTTATTGCAGCTGGAATTTAATGGTTGCTACTTCTTACGTTTCCCCAACAGCATAATGGCGGCATCATCAGCAAAAGTGGTTACTGATTTTTTTCATTGTTTCATTTATATAGCTCCCTTTAACATCTAAGATCATATCGGTGGCTTTGCACTTGAAACAAATTCTTGTCTGTAGGTTCTTTTACGTTTTGTTTAAATCATTTTATTTTCCTCAAACTCTCACATACATACTTCCTGACTCTGTGAGGGATAGGGTACATTCTGGCTAAATAAAAATTACCCGCCCCAGCCGGGAATCGAACCCGGGACCTCCGGGTGAGAAGTCAGCTCGCTGACCACTCGACCACAGAGTCAGTCTGGTTATTGTTGTTTCCTAGTTTCGTGATATATAATTTGTGTACAACAGATACAATATTGGTCCTAGGACACTTCCTTGTGGTACTTCCGCACGTATTTCCTTGAAGCCTGAACACTCGCTTCCATGTTTAACCCGAAATAACCTATCTGAGAGACAAGATTGTAATATTTCAGATATTGCTTTGGTAACTAGCGTTGCAACTTGTAATTTAATCCTGCATGCCATAGCTTATCAAAGGCCTTGGTCACATCAAGAAAGATACTGCAAAATATTTTCTTTTCTTCTAATATTCGGGCTATTCTGTGTACCTGATTAATGGCTAAATGTTTTCTCCTAAAATAAAATTGATGATTTAGAATTAGGTTTCTATCTTTCAGTATAGGTTTGGATACCTGTGGTAAAAGAGATATAGGTCTACATGATTTTTTATCATTAGGATTTTCCCTGGTTTTTGGACCATAATAACTTCTGCCACCTTCCACTGTCTTGACACATATCTCAGTCTAATAATAGCATTTATAATATGTAGTAGTTTTACTAGTATTAATAAGCACCTGCCTTGTAGTTAGGTCATATCCGGGAGCTTGCTTTTTTTTTTTTTTTTTTTTTTTTAATTCAAGGTTTGAATTTCCTGTTTAAGCTCCTTCAGAGTTACTGACTTAATTTCTACAACATCGGTCAAGCAGTTTACTGCAATGTTTTCACCAGCTGTTTGTCTGGAGAATGGCTTAAAAGTTTCCTGCAGATACTTAACATCTCTTGCGTAATCATTATTATCTTCTCTAGTTGGGTGATACTTCTGTTATTTGCCTTTTAAAACTCTTAGTAACTTTCCAAAGTGAATAATCAGTATCTTTATCTGCAGTGAACTATCGGAGATAATTGTCTAAAGGTTCATTTTTTATTTATTTCATCATTGTTTGAGTTTATTGGTTTGTCGACTAACTACTGTTTTATTTAAGCGAGATCGACTATTTTGCTATTTTTGGTGGGGTTTTCGTTTTTTGTTAACTAACTCTCGTACTTCAAGAGAATAACTTATATTAATTTTACCACACATATTAGATTTTACTGGTGTGTTCATCCATGTTGAGTGCTGAATGCTAGTAGTCAGTTGATCAATCTCTTGTTCTATCTGTTCTGGAGTCTTGAGTAGCATTCAGAGTTCAATATGACCCTCAAGTTTATTTCTGAATCCTATCCAATTTGTTTTTGGACTAGTTAATTTAGGTGGTTTCCAAGGATGTGTTATAAGGATTTTTAAGCAACTTACCCACCCAAGACTATCCATTACATGGAAACATTTTTGTAAGTTATGATTTTCTCAAAAATGGCTCTAACAACTTTTATTAAAATTCCGCATGTTAAAGATATTTGCATTGTAAATAAAATATATAGGTATTTTGAATTTTTTGAGAATAACCTCTGAAGACCTCTTCATTCTGGACGACCATTTCGTAGCAACTAAACCGAAAGGGATAGGCAAAACCTGATTACACAAAACACGTAAATCTCGTTAAACAACGATTTATGTCATATCCATTTTTTGTGAAGTTAACTTTTCAGGATATACCTAGTTATTGGTTTTAATTTTAAAATACGTACCCTTATCTAAATCGGTACTTTATCATTTCTGTTTCTTTTGTTTTACTCCTGAACACCCAAAAGAGAACCGAATTTCAATCACATAGCAAACAAGATTTAAAATATTTAACTGTTGCCCTATGTCCCTATTTCCCTCCTACTTATAAGGAATTAAATGATAAGATATTTCTGTTAATGTTAATCTCAATTAGCATGAAGTGGTTAGAAAATAACTTTTGTAAGAATAGTGAGTTACAGAATAGGTAGAGAAAGTCTTGTACATGAAACACATATGATTTTTAAGTAGATACATGATAAGAATGTTGTAAGCTACATGTACAGCCCTTTGCAAAAGAAAAGAACATTTTGTTGTAGAGATATAGATTGTGTTTTTCATTTCCTGAACATTTTGAAGTGATGGATGCTATATTCAGATTCGCCAGAAAGCCCCTCAGTTATACATCCAAAAATAAATGATATGCACCCCAAGGAAGGGATGGGAATGATAGAGGGAGGACAGAACAGGATAAAGGCCTAATTAATCCCTGGAATGAAGAAGGAGAAAGCTGATTCTTGACGTAATATATGTTTTTAGTAGCTTGCATACTGTTAACATTTTCAAATATTACAAATCTTTAGGCCATCTACTCTATTTTTTACCTTGCAGCAGTCGAGCAATGAGGAAGTCACAACTCGTCACGAAACTAATGATTTTAAATGTGAAAGTATGGTGAAATTCTAGAAAATTAAGCAGAAGTGGCTCAAGTCAGAAATGAGAGAAAAACTTCACTGTCTATAACCGTATTGTTATTAACTTGAGAGCTAGTTTTACTTGCTCTACACGTACTATGTACATAGTGTATAGAAAAGGTATTGCACTCCACCCAAAAATTTGATACCAAGATTTCACCGAGAATATATGTTTTAGGGTCACCTTTATCAAAAAAAAAAAAAAAAAAAAAAAAAAAAAAAAAAATGTTCACAAAAAGGTCCGTGTGTCAGTGTGTCCGTGTGTCTATGAACACGATAACTCAAAAACGAAAAGTTGGTTGGGATGCAACACGAAATTTTGAGAAATATCACCCCAAACCAAACTACTCTTTACGTGGCACTTTTTTCGAAAATTTTGATTTTCTCAAAAATGTCTCTTAACGATTTTGATTAAAATATCATATATTAAAGATATTAACCTGACAAATAAAATATATGTGGGGGTGGGGGATTTTCTCGAGAATCTTCGATTCGCATCCTTGGAAGACACTAAATATAAATATCAAGTTGCGTATTTAACGGTCTTTTCGTTTTTGAGCTAGGTTGTCCACAGACAGACAAACAGACAGACAGACACAGACACACACACACGCACCTCTTTCTAAATTTTGTTTTCGGACTCAGGGGACCCCAAAACATATATTTCCGGTGAAATCTCGGTGTCGAATTTTGGGTGGAATGCAATACCTTCCCTATACATTATGTACATAGTACCTGTAGAGAAAGTAAAAAGTCTACCGATGGGATAGCTCCCGATGTTCCAGCACGCTACATGGTGGCAACTTTCCCTGCAGCCATCCCAGAACACGTTACCATTTTTACGCTTCATTCGCGTGGAAACCTATTTACCAACTTAACGCTTCTTTAGTCATTGCGCTCGATATGGTATTATTACCTGCTAAATCAGCCGTAGTTGTCCTAGATGTAACACGGTACCAAAGAGCACACAGTAGATACTTGTATATCTGCTACTCCCTATTGGGCCAGTTTTACTGCAACAGATAGGGTTCGTGTACAAACACTGATAACATAGGTAGTCAGACTGAAAAATCTACTTCTCTGCAACACATTATTGTCAATAAGCTTATTCTTCTATGTACTGCATGCTAATGTTTATCTCTATTACTTAGTTCCTTATAAGTAGAAGGGAAATAAGTGAATACACTAAGCTTAATCGACAGTCAAATGTTTTAATATGTGGTTGGTTGGTGTACGATTGAAATCCGTTTCTTTGCGTGGCCAAGAGTTGACAAGTTTCTGTATAAGAAGAGCGTAAGTTTTTTTTTTCAAACTGAAACCAATAACAAGGAATATCTGATAAACGGTTAACTACAGAAAAAAATGTAGGTAACATAAACTGCGTTTTAACGGGATATACGTTTTTTGTTAAGTAACTTTTAATCTATCTCTCATGGTTTACCAGTTATGCAAAATTCCTAAAATTCATCCAAAGTAAGACGTCTTCAGAGGCTATTTTTCCAGAAAATTCAAGATAAACATTTTATTTTTCATGTAAATATCTTTAATATACTACATTTTAATCAAAATCGTTAGAGCCATTTTTGTGAAAACCAAAATTTTCGAGAAATGTTCCATGTAAAGCATAGTTGCTGGTGGGGGTATTGTCTTGAAAATCTTAGTGTCGCATCCTTGGAAGATACCAAACTTAAATACCAAATTTGGTATTTATCGGTATTTTCGTTTTTGAGCTATACTGCCCACACACACACACTCATACTCATAGGCAGATGTGAATTGGATTCTGTACGTTTCAAAACATACACTTCCAATGAAATCTCAGTATCAAATTTTGGGTACATTACCTATGTACATAGTACGTGTAGAGAAAGTAAAAATTCAATTCCATAACGGAAATTTGAACCACGGATTTCCCGGTATCTATCAGATTGCTCTACCACTGAGCTACTATGGCAACATGCAGGCACAGCATTAAATTCCCAAACTGAGTCTATGTTTTCCGGTAAACCACAAGGTGATCTCAAATGATTTTTACCAGTTATGCAAATGTCATCCAGAATGAAGAGGTCTTCAGAGCCTATTTCCAGACATTTCAAGATCTATATTTTGTTTGCTAGTAAATATATTTTATATACGTTTTTTTAAATCAAAATTGATAGATCCTTTTTGAGAATATATATATTTTAAAATTATCCCATGTAAAAGGTATGAAAATCCCTCAAAATCTTCTTGTCCATCTCGGGAAGATACTTAATTTAAATACCAAGTTTGGTATTTTACGACTTTTCGTTTTTGAGTTATCATGTTCACAGACATATACACACGCGCGAGCGGACCTTTTCTAAAAGACTTATTTTGGATACAGGCAACCATAAAATGTGTGTCTCCGGTGCAATCTGCGTATCACATTTTGGGAGGAATGAAATACCGTCTATACGCAATATCTACATTGTACGTGCTAGAGAAAGTAAAAATTGGATTAAGCAACTGTTGGATTCCTAAATGCACACTTGTACGTAAACGATGAATGAAAGTAATAGGACACTTCAGAAGCGAAATTTGTTTACTTTCTCTAGCACGTATGTAAATACAATGTACATAGTCGCTAAAGAAAGTATTTTATTTCACCCAAGAAATCAATATCTACATTTCACCGGAAATATGTTTTGAGCTCCCCTGAGTCCGAAAAGAGTATTTTAGAATAAGGCCCCTGTGTGTGTGTGAATAGCATAGCTCAACACCGTTAAATACCAAACTTGGTATTTATGTTTAGTTATCTTCCAAAAATTCGACACGAAGATTTTCAAGAAAACCCTCCAATCCAAATTACACTTACATGGTAACATGCTTGAAATTTTTTTTTTTTTTTTTGAAAAATGACTCTAAACGTTTGATTAAAATACCGTATATTAAATATATTCACAACGCAGATATAATGTAAATTTTAAACTTTCTGGGGAAGAATTGGGCATAACGGTTAAATCATAAGAGATAGACGTAAGCTTAAATACAAAAAAATGTATACCTCGTTAAAACATATAATTTATGCTATATGCGTTTTTCTTGTAGAGTTGGCTGTTTCCAAGATATTTCTTGTTATTGCTTTCACTTTTTCTCAAACGGGACTACGTAAAGCGAACCGAACCTCAATTGTTTCACATAGCAACCTGGTTTTGAAAGATTTGAATAACGCTTTAGACTAATGTATTCATTTGTGTTCCTTCTACTAAGAAGGAAGCAAGAATTAAAACCAATTCTCGCAAAGTTTATCTCGATTAGCATGACGTGGATAAAGAATAATTAGAATAAAACATTATAATCTTTTGTAAGAATAGTTTGTATATACGAGGTACGTCCAGAAAGTAAGTTCCGTTTGGTAATAAAATTAAATTGTGTACAGATACAGAATAATTATTTATTGCACAAAATTCTACAATTCTTAAACTACTTTTCCACATAACTGCCGACATTTTGCAGGCATTTATCATAGCGTGGCACAAGTTTTTGTATACCTTCTTCATAGAAGTTTGCCGCCTGTGTCTTCAAAAAGTTGTGAAACATTTTCTTTCAGCTCTTCGTCATGGTTGAAGTGTTGACTGCCAAGGAAAGACTTGAGATGTAAGAACAGATGAAAGTCGCTAGGAGCGACGTCAGGGAGGATGATCAAACACGTCCCAGCCAAATCCCTGTAGGAGGTTTTTCGTCACATTTGCAGTGTATGGTCATGCGTTGTCGTGAAGAAAAACAACACCTTTTGACAGCAATCCTCGGCGCTTATTCTGTATTGTCCGTAAACATCGCAAATTTGCCGATAAATTTCAATTGGTTTCACCTTCCTAGCATTCAGAAAACGAATCACAGATCTGATTTCACAAGCGGCGGGATTTTCAATCAACATCGACATTGTAAACAAGCACAACAAAGCGTATGTGGCTGACAGCGATCTCAAAATGGCGCACGATTCTTCTCCTTGATACAGAGCGTCTACCGCGCATGTGCGGAACTGCGATCGCAGCGCTGCAGCGGAGATAAATTGAAACGGAACTTACTTTCTGGACGTATAAAGTTATGTGAATGGAACCCTTCGATTTTTTTTTTTTTTTTCGTGAAATAAGGATGCTAGCTTAGCATCTTTAATAATGCCAGCAGTACCAATGAACATTGACTAAGGTTTTACTTGACAAAGAAAATACTTTAAACCTTCGAGGATTATTGAATTATATACCTCTAACACTAGCCCCTGTTTCTTTTATATTCTAACCTCTACCTTTCTTAGGATTGAACTTTAAATGTACCAACGTTATTATCAATTACACCCAAGCTACTAAACACTGTCCTGCCTCTATTAAATATATCTCCAAATGAATCAGATGGCATTACCTCACTATTATGAAGCGTATGAGGATTTGTTACTTTCCCAGCTTGTTTACTGTTATAATTACTTTCACTCTTTCACACAATCTCTCCAGTTTGGAAACTGTTGTTCTTCCTGTTATAAAACCAGAGAAATCTCTACTCAGTCTCTGAATTACGCCTCTATATCTCTGACATACTGTCCTGAAAAATTATTCGGGGCAATTCTAACGACTCGCTAATAATAGTAGCTGAAGTATTGCGGAGGAATACAAAATCTTTAGCTTATGTCAAGTCTGTTTCTAAGGTTGGATTCACAGTAATGGAGGAAGCAATGTTGCCAACATAGAGGTTTTACCCCTAAATTCTGATTGGAGGGGTAAATTCTTAAGGGGGTGCCGAGCCAGGTGGCTTAGGTGTTCCTTCTAAGACTGGCATTCCGGAAGTCGTGGGATCGATTCCGCGGCTGACCTCTCTGAATCATGGGGTATTCGGTTTTTTTCCGGGTCTCTAGGCAAATACTGGGGAAGTTTCTTCATTCCTCCGAAATTCCTGTCCCTTTATTTCATCTCCATTTCATTCAACTAGTCTGTTTCAGGGCTGCCGGCGAGGTGGTGTGAATATGATTAGGTAATATAGCTCTCGTTGGAGTCGTCTGTAGGACCCAGGGAGTTCGATCAGACCTGGGGCACGGCTCCTAGCGGTCCCGCGTCGAGGTGAAGAACTGCTTGCATTTTGCTAGGGACCATCCACGGTGGCTCTTTCCCGCGGTCGTGTTTCGGCCGCCCGTCGATAGTACTATCATCTCAGCCTATCCTCTTAGATTCGGACGCACAATAAGCCAATGATGGGATCCCCTTGGGAATTTCCCGTCGCGCGCGCGCTCTCTCCCTCTCTCTCTCTCTGTCTCTCTTTCTGTCACACTTCAGGGGATAATTGGGGGAATTTTACATTCTGGGGAAGTTTTAGGGGAATCTTAATACATAATATCCTCACTATTTGATTATTTATTCGTTATTTTATAATGCATCTTTTTTTCATTTTCAGATGAATAGGTTTTTATAGGCCGGATCAATAATCAATAAATTAAATGAGGTAGCCAACAATTATAATATCAACTAGAAAACGAAAGTAGTGGCATTTTTGATTTCCAGCCAATTAGACAAGAATTTTAATAGTTGATAAAATAATAAGTAGATAAATACAGTCAAATGCCTAGTCTGTAATGCAAAACATTGGGGAAAGCATTTTGAAATAGATAAAAAACTGAATGTTTTAATTATTTTTGTGGAGCCATACGTCGAACATTAGGAAGAAACGTACGAAAAGACACTCTATTGAAATGTTATAAGGTTACATAACCAGTTCTGCTATACGCCAGCAAGAATTGGACATTAAGGAAAGAAAATGAAAGAAGACTGAAGTTAGATTTTTAGCTTCTGAAATTTTGATTTTTACCTTCTCTAGCACGTATGTGCAGTGTCATTAGCAGATACACGAGGCATTATATTCCAACCAAAAATTCTATACAGAGATTTCGCCGGAAATAATAATCCAGAAAAAAAAAAAAAACATTTTTAGAAAAATATCCGCGCGCGTGTGTATGGGCATGGATGCGACACGAAGATTTAAAACAATCCTCCCACCCCCAACTACCCTTGACATAATTTCGAACACTTCGATTTTCACAAAAATGGCTCTTAACGATTTTGATTAAAACATGATATACTGAAGTTATTTTCATGGCAAACAAAATGTATATTTTGAATTTGCTGGGAATAGCCTCTGAAGACCTCTTCATTCCGGATGACCTTTATATAATGGTAAACCGTAAGAGATGGACAAAGTACAATACAAAAACTATAGTTTTCAAGATATTCCTTTTTATTGGTTTCATTTTAAATTGTTTAAACGTTTCTCAAACGGGAAGTTATCTTCGTTCCATACCTCTTTTATTTTACTCCTTGCCTCTCAAACAGTCATTGTTTACAAAGCGATAACTTTTTAAATATTTGACAATCACTTTAGCTTATTTCCCTTATACTTACAAGAAAGCGGGAAAAATACAATTTTTACTAATGTTTATCTCTATTAGTATGGACAGAAAAATTAATAATATTTTATAAGAATAGTTTCTTTGCAGATCAGGTGGAGAAAAGCATGTGAATGGTACATATCAGATTTTTTAGATTTGAAATGGGTGCTGGATAAGAAAGTAAATAATGCTATTAGAGGAGAATTAAAAGTACAAAATATTTTATGGATAATAAAAGACTTTCAAAATGGGTGGAGAGAATATGCACAACAGATGCCAGATTCAACAATTATAAAAAACATACATAACTATAACCTACACGCATCAAAATCCAGTAAAAGATGGCGGGACCAATTTTAATTCTGTTTGAAGAAGATGATCAAACACGTGAAGAAATACTTTCTTACTTTCTCTACTTACTTTGTAACATGGTGTATAGAGAAGGTTTTGCAATGCACCCAAAAATTCGATACCAAGATATCACAGGAAATATACGTTTTGAGGCCCATGGATCCAAAAGAATTATTTTTAGAAAATTGTGTGTCTGATAGTCAGTGTGTGTATGTGTGTGTCTGTGTGTGCTCTTTCAAATGGAAACATTTTTCGAAAATTTTGATTTTCTCAAAAATGGCTCTAACGATTTTGATTAAAATATCGTATAGTTAATATATTTACATGACAAATGAAATGTATATCTTGAATTTTGTGGGAATAGCTTCTGAAGAACATCCTTATTCTGGATGAATTTTGCGGAATTTTGCATAACTGGTAAACCGTAAGAGATAGAATAAAACCTACTTAACAAAAGAGTTAATACACTCAATTATGTTAATATTTTGTCGTGGAGTTGGCCGTTTTTGAGATATTTCTATTTATTGGTTTCAGTTTGAAAATACTTTAACTTTTCACATGCAGGAATTTGTCAACAGCTGGCAATGTAAAGAAACGGATTTCATCCACATGGCAACCAGCTTTTAGAAGATATGACTATCGTTTTAGGCTAGTGTATTCCCTTATCTCCTTTCTACTTACAAGAAAGCATTTCTGCTAATGTTTATTTCGATTAGCATAAAGTAGATAGAAGAATAAGCTTTTAACAGTTACAGAGATGTAGAGAAAGTCATATGAATGTAACACATCAGATTTTTTTAATTGTTCATTGGCAGCGCCTCCTTGTGATAGTGTTTGCAATTTACGCTGTTCTTGAATCTTGGATTACTCATCATACGATTTAAGCGAGGAAATGGAGAAATAAACTTCGTGACTACAGTTTAACTTCCGATGGGGACAACTGATGATTATTTAGTTAGTAACAGGTCATAGAATAAGTTAATGAACTTTGAACAATTTTGCTTTCTCTAGCACGTATGTACAATGTCTATAATAGGTAGAGAAGGCATTGTGTTCTATCCAAAATATCGATACCGAGAATTCACCGGAAATATATCTTTTGAAACTCCCTGAAACAAAATATAAAGCATTTTTAGAAAAATATATGTGTATGTTTGTGTGTCGGTTTGATATGAAGCTTGGTATTAAAGTTTACTATCTTCCAGGCATGTGACACGAACATTTTATAAGAAAATTTCCCACCTCAAACTGCTCTTTGCACAGAAAATGTTTCCAAATTAATTTGGTAAAAAATAGATCTAATGCGATTGGTAGGCCACTCCGTGGTCGAGTGGTTAAACCATTCGCCTCTCACCTAGACGGCCCGGGTTTGATCCCAAGCGACCACATGTGAGATTTGTGGTGGCATATAAGTTGTAAAAGCGGGCGTTAAACACTACAAAAAAAAAATGTGGTAGGTAGATTGTTGGTATTAACATTGCAAATAAACTTTATATCCTGAATTTTCTGGTAATAGTTTCTGAAGACCTGTTCATCCTGGTAAGAAATAGACAAAAACTAGTTATACAAAAAATGTAGATCTCGTGAAAACACATACATTTTGTTTTAAAGTTTTGTTATTGGTTTCTATTTTAAACTACGCATCTGTCAAACGGGGTCACCTTTCGTTGCATTTACTGACAATGTAAAGTGAACCGAACTTCAATTGCTCACATATCGACCAGGTTTTCAAAGATTTGACTCGTGTTAGTATAGTGTTTTCCTTTATTTCCCTTCTGATAAGAAGGAAACAAGTAATAAGACCATTTCCGCCAATGTATTTCTAAATTAGCATGTTGTATATAAAACAATACCTAATCTTTTTTAAAGAATATTTTGTTTGCAGAACAGTTAGAGAAACTCATGTGGATGGAACCCATCAGATTTTATCACTCGTAGACTGAGTGTCGCGGTCAGGGACAATAACATTTACTGCAATCACGTGTTTAGAACTACTGCTCGTTTTTTGTTTTGATTTTTTATCGTTTCATTTGTTTCCCTTTAACTTCTATGCTCATATCGGGGCTTTGACTTGTGAAACAACTCATCTGATCACAATAGGTTATTATTGACATTAGGTTTATCCTTTTATATCATTAAACACACGCACTTTCACTCTCATATGCATGTTTCCAGTCTGTGAGGGATAGGGAATAATTCTGCTCCGTTCCAGCCGGGGATCGAACCCGGGACCTTCGTGTGTGTAGTCAGCTTGCAGACCGCTCGACCACGGAGGCAGTCGAACACTTTTCGTTTTTGTTTACCCTAGTATGCGGCTGCTGTTCATGATGTTTTTATTTTCTGCTTAGTCGCATGCAACCACGAGTTCTTACTCCGTTACTCCCCCCAGAGACGAAAGTAGCAGCCGTACTTGCGCAACCGGTTCCTTTAGAGGTACAATGTCAGAGAAAGCACTGGTTTGTCTTTACCTTGACTTCCTTGGGCTCTCAGCTCCTCTAGGGTAGGACACAGCTAAACACAATCTTCGTTTCATTTGGTCAGGAAGGTTAAACTACCCGCTTAGTTATACCGAGGCAGGTAGCTCGGGCGTTTCATCTAGGAATGGCATCCGGGAGGCATTTCGATGATTTTTCCGAGTCACTAGGCGAATGCTGGAGAGGATTCTTCATTCCCCCGAACTTCTTGTCCCTTCATGTCAGCTTCATTTCACCCTAACCGGCCTCTTTCAGGGTTGTAAGTGTCGACGAGGACTGGGGCAGAGGCGCCATTTAGTGGAGGTGACTGCACTTTGGAAATACAGCTCTCTACAGTGGGGTGGCATTAGTGGTTGATTTATGGTCTATCCGAGATTGAGCCACGAGCCCCTGGCGCTTCTCACGTCGAGCTGAACTGCCTGTGAACTGTTATGGACCCTCCACTATGGCTCTCTCACTGTCCGGATATCGGCCGCCCTCTGAAATTACTCCCACGGCTATAGTGTGGAATACATATCCGTAACATACTCATATACGCTTATTTTAAATCGCGCAATGGTTCTTGATTAGAGAGACGTTTAAATGAAGACTTGGATGCCAGATCTTTATCTGCCTTCGGTAGCAACGTGTGTCATTGTGATGAAATCACCCGCTCAAGTATTATCCGTGAAAGTAGACGAGAGCCAGCGGCATGATCTGATTGCTGCAGTCGGCCGGCACTCTCCCCCACTCCTTGTACTGCGCAACTTGACTGCTCACGTCTATTTGCAAGGAATGTTTATTTCTCATGTATGTATTAGGAGAATTTGTATAGTCACTACCAAATTAATACCATAGTTCCAATAATAAACTCACTTAATTCCACCCAATTCGCACTGAATAAAACAATAGTTTAGCATTTTATAATAGTTAATACTTATGTCTGACATATCTTCATACAATAAAGAACCATTACTAATATCATTATATTCGTCACTGTTTTCCATTCCATCGTCAATGATTATACTCTTTTCTCTATTTTCTTCTATTAGTCATCTTTCTGTTACTCTTGTCGAGACGCTATGCTTTTCTCTAAAAGCCAGAAAAGATTCTCTTTCATACACGCCTAGGGGTAACATGTTAGCTCTAATTACTAAGATTGCGGGTTTAACCCCGGCAGAAGGCAATAGCTTTTTCGGGCGTAAACATTTACGGCACGTTAAAGAACCTAAACCTGATAAAGAGGCCTCTGAACAATATTAAGTTGTCTTTCATTCCCAATATGGAATGGGACGCTGAGAACCATAGCAGTTAAAGATCGTCCATAAATGAAAAACAATTATCTTAACGTGTTTGCTTTTCTTGCAAAATTCTGTGAACTGTGCGAATGGCTAGTGGGTGCAGAAACTCTTTCTTGTAATTTCTGGATTTCTTTGAAACGCTCAGAATGGAGCTTTGCCTCTTGCTTTGGTATTTATAAACGAAAGCAATCAGCTGACGAGTTTGGCTATGATTTTTTTTATCCTTTTAACTTTAAATTTAAAGGAGGCATATTACAAAGCACCCTTTTCATGGAAAGTTTTTGAAGGTTTTGTTTTTCTCAATTGCTTTGATTAAAATACCGTATATTAAAGATATTTACATGACACATAGAATGTATATTTTGAATTTTCTGGGAATAGCCTCTAAAGACCTCTTCATTCTGGATTAATTCTGTATAATCGTGAAACCGCAAGAGTTAGACAAAAACTTATCACACAGATAAGTCAGAAACATTTTTGTTGAAGGGTTGACCGTTTCCGAGATATTTCCTGTTATTTATTTCATTTTAAGCTATTTAAACTTTTCTCAAACAGTAAATCAGCTTTCTTTCGTCAGTCATTTTGTTAACTACTGACAAGCAAAGTGAACTGAATTTCAGTTGTTTCACATAGCGACCGGCTATTAAAGGAATTGACTGCCGCTTTAACCTAGTGTATTCCTTATTTCATACTTACAAGGAAGCAATTAATAAGACCATTTCTTTATCTCGATTAGCATGAAGTAGTCTTTTGTAAGAAAAGTTTGTTTTTGGAAACATTATTTTTCTTGCATGGGTTTTGGTCTAAACTTTTTGTTGTAGGCACCAAATCTTTGAAATGGTTCCTCTTTTTCAAGGGTATTTTTACTTTCTCTACAGTACTATGTACTAAGGTATTGCATTCCACCCAAAAATTTGATACCCAGATTTCACCAGAATAACGTTTTAGGGTCCCCTCGATGAAAAAAAAACAGTTTTGGAAAGAGGTCCATGTGTATGTGTCCGTGTGTTTGTGAATACAACTGAAAAACGAAAAGTCAGTAAAATGCCAAATTTGGTAATATTCCAGGACTGCGACACGATAATTTTGATAAAAAATCTCCCCACCCTAAACTACCCTTTTAATGGAAAAAAGTAAAAAAAAATTATTTTCTTAAAAATGACTTTAGCGATTTTGACTAAAAGATCGTATATTACAGATATTTACCTGACAAATAAGATGTATATCTTGAAATTTCTGGGAATAGCCTCTGAAGAATACTTTATTCTGGATGGATTTTACGGAATTTTGCATGACTAATAAACCGTAAGAAATAGACAAAAACTTACCTAATAGAAAATGTAGAGCTCGTTAAAACACACAATTTATGTTATATCTGTTTTTTCGTGGAGTGAATCGTTTTCCAGATGTTTCTTGTTATTGGTTTCAGCTTTAAATTACTTAAGCTTTTCTCTTACGGGAATATGTAAACTCCTATCCATATTAACAAAGGAACTTGAGTCACATAGCAACCAACTTTTGACCATCACTTTAACCTATGCTACTCCCTTATTGCCCTCCCATTTACAAGGAAGCAAATAATTCTCTCTCGATTAGCATGAAGTAAATAGAAGCTTAAGCTTTTTAACAATCATCTGTTGCAGAGATGTAGAGAAAGTCATGTGAATGGAATATATCAGATTTTTAAGAGAACAGATCCATTATCATTTTGTTACGTCAACGACTATGTATTCAGGCACCTGAGCTTATTTCTAATAGAGAAAATATACCTTTTCTTCACTTAGGTGTTATAGAAGTATAGAGTTTAGGAAAAGAAAGGAAGAAAACATTCTCCTCTCATCTCTACTACTTTGATTGGTGTCATGCATATAGATCTTGTTCCAAATAAATACCAGTCTTGTGTAATTTTCATTTTTGCAGAAGTGGTTTTCAGTACGACAAGATTCGAATTGCGGTCGAGGTCGTGTAGCCTAGTTGCAACTATCTGAATTGCTGGGTGCTCATAAACCAGTTTAAAAAGCATTGCTGTAATATTGTTACTACGATTATGTCCACAACAGGTATCAGAGTGAAGAGCTAAATGTTTTGATAGCTTACGATGTTAATGACTCCATCGGATAGACATTTGTGCCACAGTAGCCTACGTTTTAATTTCAATCTCGGATAGCTTCGTTCATTGTCCATAGCTGCTGTTGATAAAAAGAAAAATCTGATGTGTTACACTAACATGACTTTCTCTAGCTCTCTACAAACAAAATTCTTACAAAAATTCTTCTTCTTCCTACACCATGCTATTCGAGATAAACATTAGTAGCATGTTCTTATTTCTTAGTTCCTTATAAGTAGAAGGGAACTAAACAAATGCGCTATGCTAAAGTGACAGTCAAATGTTTTAAAAGCTGTCGTTATGCGATTGTCATTGCATATCGCTTCTTTGATTGCCCAGGCGTAGAACAAAAGAAAAACGGATAATTCCTGTCTCAGAAAAGTATAAATAGTTTATAATTGAAACCAATAACAAGGAAATCTCGGAAACGGTTGCCTCCACAACAAAAACGCAAAGGACATAAATTGTGTGTTTTGACGAGATGTACATTTTTTGCGTAGTGAGTTTCTGTCTATTTGTTACGGTTTAGCAGTTAAAAAAATTCGGCAAAATACATCAACAACAAACAGGTATTCAGGGTTATTCCCAGAAAATTCCTACTCCCTTGGCGCAGCTCACTAAGAGGCTTGACCTACCGCGCGGCCGCTGCGTCCCCCATCTCGGTCCATTACAGACGTCAAAGATGGGGTGCAGTATTGAAGTGGTCAGTGCTTCGATCCCCCCGGCCAGTTAATGCGGTCTTCACGACCTGGAGCCGCTATTTCTTTATCAAATAACTCCTCAACGCAGCAACGCTACCAGCCACAGAAAATTCAAGATATACATTTTATTTGAGATGAGCATATCGCATCATATTTTTACTTTCTCTAGCCCGCAAGTACGGTTTAGCAGTTAAACAAAATTCTGCAAAATTCCACCAGAATAAAGAGGTCTTCAGAGGCTATTCCCAGAAAATTAATTTTGTTTGTCATGTAAATATCTTAAATATAAGAGATTTTAATCAAATTCGTTAGAGCCATTTTTTATAAAACCAAACTTTTCGAAAATATTTCCATGTAAAGGGTAGTTTGTAGCGGGGGAATTTTCTTGAGTTCCTTGGAAGATACTAAACCTAAATATCAAGTTTTGTATTTAACAGTCTTTTCGTTTTTGAGCTATATTGTCTATATTGTCTACAGACACACGGACCTATTTCTATTTTTTTTTTTTTGGATTCAGGGGACCCCAAAACATATATTTCCGGTAAAATCTCGACATTGAATTTTTGGGTCGAATACAATACTTCTCTATTGTACGGGGCTAGAGAAAGTAAAAACGAACAGTTGACTAAATACCGAAATAGGAATTTAGGTTCAGTATATTCCAACGTAACGACACGAAAAACTTTTTTTTTTTTTTTTTTATCATATTTTTGCTATGTAAAAACATGGCTAACGATTTTGATTTGCGTCATTTCCTTGCGGCCAACACAGCAATTCTGCAGCGCCCATGTTAAATGCCCCATGTACGTATTATAATTAGACTTATTTACGTTGCAGCCAATGTACTTTTAGTTACTTTTTCATTTATCGCTTATTGTTTTCTAGCGTTTGTTTATGTATGAAATGTATACATGTCAAAACTTGATGTGTTATGTTAGTTTATGACTCTTACCGTTGCGCTTGTAGATCAGATGTCAGGGAATATCTAGGTAACCATGTAATTTTATTTCAAGTCTGGTTCAAGGTTAACAAAAACAAAACAAACAAACATTAAACAGAAAAAAATCATAAATTGGCTCACCACTCGATCTGACGCATTTTGCATGATTTATATTCGAAGTTTGTTCAAAGTAATCCCTGGCAACCTGCCAAAACAAAAATGAGACACGTTTGTTGCTGTTATTTTCTATTCCTGCAAAGAAGAGGAATTGAGCATGCATTTTATTTATTTATGTAGTTAATATGAATTTATTACGCCATGTTCCACTTCATAATAGTCATAATAATGCTGCAGATATCCTTTTTAAGTTTATTTATTATAGGTCGCTTTAACTCATCGGTCATATCGCGACCGTACACTATTCATAACAATTCAATTCGCAATATTACAATAAAAATGATTTATACACATTAAACAAAAGTTAGAAGTATTTTGCTCACATAATATTTGTAATTAATAACAAAATGAATGCTATTCAACTGACATATTATTGTTAAATATATACTATAATAATTATACACTCTTTAAAAATGTTGACAATTACTTTTGATTAAAACAATATATTATATATATACTTTTAATTTCTTTACACGTACTATGTATATAGAAGGTAGAGAAGAAATTGTATATCACCCAAGATGGATGTCAAGATTTCTCCGGAAATAACGTTTTGAGATATCCTGAGTCCAAGAAAAACATTTTAGAAAAATATGTGTGTGTGTGTATGTATGTGTGTGTCTATGAACAACAAACATAATCCATACTATTCTTTATCTGGGACATTTTTCCAAAACGTTTTTTTTTTTCTTAAAATGTCTATCGATTTTGATTAAAATATCACAAGTGAAGATGTTTACGTGAAAAATAAAATATATATCTGGAATCTTCTGGGTCTGAAGACCTTTTCATTTTTAATGACTTTTGAGTAACTAGTAAACTGTAAGAGATAAACAAACACCTACTTCACAAAAATGTGGATCTGCTAACACATAATTGATGAAATTACTTTCTTGTTGTTGCACCCACTGTTTCTGAAATATACTTGTTATTAATTTAAATTTTAAAATACATTTATCAAACGAGAAGTCATCACTCACTTCATTTGTTTTAACTCCTGGCAGTGCATAGTAACAGCTTTTAAAAGATTTCTTGATTACAGAATTCATTCTTTTTAGGGAAAATCCACAGCATCTACGATATCTTATTGTAATTTAAACCGATTATTACACTCAATAATAGTGATATGTTTTACCACATATCAAACATTTAGCTTGCATGGTTATTTAAATAATAATTTCAGGCTAAATTTACCATTTTAATAACATTAAGCCACGTGACACATTTTTAAAAGTATTCATATATAAAAATTCAGTTCTACTGCAAATGACTTTACAGATAGAAATGTCATATTATATTCTTTTATATTAGCCCTATTTAGTGGAGAAAAATTATTTTCTCGTAGTCTTTAAAAGTCTAGATTTTTCAGAACGTTATATTTTATTTTTAAAAACTGGGAGCATTATTTCCAAAAAGTAATATGACCATTTTAATGTACTTTTGAGAGGCAACATACAACTTTCGAAAAAAATTAGTGAAAAATTGCATCGTTTGGAACCTTTTGAGTATGGAAAAGTGTTAGAAAAAAATTGAGAGAAAATAAGATTTAAAATTGCAAATGCCTAAATATAGTTTCAATTAATTGGTAGTTTAAGTGTACCAAATGGGAAAAAGGATAGATTTTCTTAAAGTTTATAATTCCCATCATTTTATTATGAAACCAAATATATATTTTAATTTTTTACAGTTTTTAGTCAAATTTGTGAGATGTATCACTTAATTATAGTTGTGATAAAGTTGACTATTGCTGCTTCTCTTATACTATAAATAATAAGGGAAATAGAAAAGAATTCAATTAACTATGGAAGGAATAACGTATGGCTTCAGAAAATTCTCCAGTAACATTATTAAAGGTTGGATGTAAACACAGTACAGTGAAATATCATGGAAGATTGGGCAGGTTTGATTTTCGTAAGTTCATGTACGGACCATTTTTCTGCCTTAGACAAACAATTTCCTTAACAGGGAAGGATATTATTTGCTGGTTCTGTAAACTGATATGCAGTTAAATTGTGTTGATGTCTCTGAGAGCTTTATGTTAAAACTAACAGGCAGCAGTGAAGATAGAGAAAGTTATCTTCATTTAAAACGACATAAGAACTGCACTGGAATCGGTCACGTGATGTTTAGGAATAGCTATTAGTAGAAGGAAAGCATATACACTTTATTGTTTGTATATAAACAGATTCTGATGGCCTAAAGCAGAGATGATTACTCACTTAGGAAGTGGAAACCCTTGTAAGCTCTAAAAATAGGAATATCTCTAATCACTCCACTTTTAAAAACCAATTTGACGTAAACACATGACGTCATTAAGTAGCCCAAGATGCGCGATAACCAAAACACATTCTACCTTAAATACAAGCGATTAAATTGCCATTGGCTTTAAAGAACTGTGTTAATTAAAGGCTACGAACTATCTTAATCACAGTTCGTAACCTTTGATAAGTGGCAACTCCTGGCTTGTGGGTTAGTGGCTGCAATTCATTAAAAAAGAGCTGATGTAATACATTAACATGGTTTTCCCTACTCAGCTAGCAACAAACTATGTTTATTCTTCAAGCTACATCATAACAACAGAGAAACGCTTTAGAAGAAGTGGTTTTACTCCATATTTCCTTTATGAACAAGTGGCAAAAATTAGTGAATCTTTTAACAGCGGGTCACAATGTGATGACTTTTAAATTTGTTCTCTTTATCTTATCAGGTGAAAACTGAAATGATAATGACTTCCCAAATTAAAAAGGTGTGAATATTGGAAAATTTAAACCGATAACAAGGAACATCTCGGAAATATTTGACTTGCAAAAAATGCATTTGACATAAAATGTCTGTGATATTATCTACCTAACATTTTTTCTAGTAAGTTTTTGTGTATCTCTTAAGGTTTACCAGTTTTGCAAAAACCATCCAGAATGAAGAAGGCTTCAAAGGTTATTCCCAGAAAATTCAAGTTATACGTTTCATTTTTAATGAAAAAGATTTTTAACTATATGGTATTTTATCCGCAATTGCTAGAGCCATTTTTAAGAAAATCAAAATAAAAAATGTTACATATAAACGGTATTTTTGGTGGGGGTTTCTTAAGAATATTGGTCGCATCCTTGGAGGATTCTGAACTTACGTATCAAGTTTCGCATTAAACTGTCTTTTCATTTTTCAGTTATGCTGTTCATCGGATACACACGCGTGCAGATCATTTTCTAATTTTTTATTCAGGTACCTCAAAAACGTGTATATCCGCTGAAATCCCAACATAATATTTTTGGGTCGAATATAATACTGCCCCAACTTACTATATATTAAAATGATAAGGAAAGTAATCTACACAAAAATTTATTTACAAAATTACGGTACCTTGCTCTATTTCTCAACGCAATCTCCAATCTCTCAAGACATTTATTGTCACGTGGTACCAGCTTTTCAATGCCGATGTAATACTATTCTACCATCAAAGAACTTATTCGTTTTTTTTTAATGCACAAAATGTCGAATTTTATAGATAAATAACACAAGTGTATGGTGATAATGCAATGAACGAATCTTCAGTAAGAAAATTACACATCATTTATGAGTAATTAAGGAAGAACCTGTGTGTACGATAAAAACCGGAGTGAAAGTTCAGCAATCGTTTTGGAGGATTTGAAAGCAAATTGTTGATAAAAAAATTTAAAAAAAAAAACCGGCGTTTCACTTTGGATATCGTACATGACTTTTTGGATGGAAAAGCTTTTCCAACTGATGAAGACCTCAAAGCGACAGTCACATCTTGGCTCTTATCTGGTGGTGGAAGAGTATTGAAAACCGGTACATACCTTGATAGTAATGACGATTGCGTTGAAAAGTAGAGTAGGCAATGCAACTTTGTAAATAAAGTTTTGTGTTGATAACTTTCGTAAGTTTTTATTATTATTGTTTCATTTGTATAGCCCCCTTTAACTTGAATGGGGCTTTGACTTGTGAAACGACTCGTATTACCGTAGGTTAGAACATTAGTTTAATCATTATTATATTACTAATACACACGCACATTCATACTTCCAGACTCTGTGGGGGATAGGGAACCTGGTTAAAGAAAAGTTCCCTGCTCCAGCCGGGAATCGAACCCGGGACCTCCGGTTGAGAAGTCAGCTCGCTGACCACTCGACCACGGAGGTAGTCCAACTTTCGTTATTGTTTAGTTATGCTAGAAAGCTTTCAGGATTACCCTCCTATATGTATTAAAGTCCACGCAGATCTGACGATTAACATCAAATCTGCTTATGCCAAATTATAAAGGCTAATTGATAAATATTTGCATTTTAAATATATCCATTGTTAATAATTTTACTTTCTGAATTTCAGAATTTACTTTTGAATATGCAGAAAATCGCACGCTCATACATTAATGCGTGGATTAGACTATATCGTAATTTTTAAAGTTCATAATTTTTCACATTTTAACGTTGTCTTATTTACTCTTCACAAGCACGAAGCACTATACTTTTAACAATCACATAAAACACTAGTCACTATTTTCTTTAACTATACATTATCTCATTTATAAGCTCTCTATATTTCGTTAAATAATAATAATAATAATAATAATAATAATAATAATAATAATAATAATAATAATAATAATAATAATAATAATAATAATAATAATAATAATAAAAAACACATACAATGGCTAGCAGTATTCAAGCTAACAGCTGCTAGCTTAACGGCACGGCAGGCTGGTGGTTAGATAGCTCGCCTCTCCCCTAGACCGGACCGGGTTCGATCCCAAGCGACCGAATGTGAGATTTGTGGCAGACGAAGCGGCGCAGGGGCAGATTTTCTCCGGGTTTTCCGGTTTCCCCCGCCATCGCATTACACCAGTGCTCTATCTTCATACCACGTATCATCAGTGTCATCGCCTGCGTATGCGTAGTAAAAGCGGGCCTGAAACCAAAAAAAAGCGGTAGGCTTTTTTGCATTTCTACTTACGAAAATGTTCAACAATAGGCAAATTTCTTTAAACAAACCAGACGATGGTTGTAACTCAAAAGTGCTGCCAATAGCTCTTAAGTAGGTATTGTTTGTTAAAACGCTTAGTTTTTTTAAACGAGATTTCGAAATGCCGAGTTTAAATTTTTAATACTTACGACAATTTAATTTATATAAGAGTAAAACCTAAAGCAAAAAAAAATTAATAATAATTATTATATCCCGTAAGGCAATAAACATGTGCTGTTAGTTTCCTGAGTGACAAAAAAAAAAAAAAAAAAAAGAAAGCTGGAATACTGAAGCATTCTAACATATACATATTTTGTGTTGAATGTTCCTACAACTACTGCAAGATAATCCAACTGTTGCTCTGAAGCATTGTTAAAGTAACTGCAGATTATATCGGTGTTTTCGGGTGGAGCGTTGCATGCAAGAACCTATGGAAACGGGACCATTGAAGGCACCAAGACCAAAAGAAGAAAATGCAGTAGAGCACCCACATGTTATATACATAAATAGGAAAGAGAAGACATATTCTTTAATGGCGAACCTCTAATGTTAACTAAAGTCATAATTTGTGTCAAAAATAACCCTACGTTGCCTCCAACTTTTATAAGCAATTGTAATTTAAGTTTATGGGCAAAAATAAAGAGAATACAGTTCCGATGCCAATATAGCTAATGATTAATCAAAGTTTTATTTTAATTATCCTATATTTAATTTCAGTTCAGCTTTTATGTAGATATTAATTATTAATAATATTATTATCATTATTATTAGTAATATTATTTGATTAGGTACCGTTTTATTATATTATAAAAACGAGAACAAGAGTCTGTTGTTATGTCAGTTCCTCAAATTAATATGAACACGAGAATTACGCAGAGGCATAAAAATGTTTTGTTTACATTAAGTCCCGTTGTAAAGCTGTACCGATTATAACTTATACTTTCTCTACTTGGTACTATGCACATAGGTAGAGAAAGTATTGCGTTTCATCGAAAAATCGATACCGGATTTCACTGAAAATGAACATATTAGTGTCCCCAGACTCAAAAAAAAAAAAAAAAAAAGTTAGAAAAAGGTGGGTGTGTGTCCACAACATAACTCAAAAATCAAAAGTCGGTTAACACAAAATGATTTATGGTAACTTAACGTTCTTTAACCTGGTTGATCATTTCGGACGATGAAAGAAATTGATAAAATGATGCTCAAATACTCTTGGGGTCCATGGAGGTTAAAGTTACTCCACATTCGTTTTCTCAGGATAAGGGGAAATCCCGAGAAACATTATTCGATGGGAACATAACGAATAGTCAGATTAAATCAATAAAATGTCAATATCAGGAAGTTGCTTCAAAACTAAAGGATGATTTGATAAGAAGTGTATAAATATTAATCGATAAAAACAAGTAATGAAGACCCATTCTAAACGAGATTCGAACTCGCGACCTCTTGGTTTGATGAAGTCAAGCTACACCAGCACTACCAAGGCGGGCTATTACAATACTTGAAATTTAAGTTCAGCGTCTTCCAAGGATGCGACACAAAGATTTCCAAGAAAATCCCTCACCCCAACTACCTCTTCCACGGGAAAAAATTCAAGAATTTTGATTCTCAAAAATGGCTCTAACAATTTCGATTAAACTACCACGTATTAAAGATATTTACATGAAAAATAAAAATATGTAACCTGCATTTTTTGGGAACGTCCTGTGACGTCCTCTTCATTCGGAACGACTTTTGCACAACTGATAAACTGTAAGAGTTAGACAAACATTTACTATAGAAGAAACGCAGATCTCGTCAAAATACACAACTTAAATGAAATACCTTTTTGCTGTGGAGCTAACCATTTCTGAGATATTGCTTGTTATAGATTTAAATTTCAGATACCTATTCTTTTCTTTAATGGGACATTTTTATTTCTATTTTTTCCTCCTGATCAAGTAAAGAAAACGGAATTTCCATATCATCACTTGCAACCGGATTTTAAAAGATTTGGCTATCGCTTTAACTTATTGCATGTATTTCCTTATTCCTCTTGTACAAATAAATAACATGTAATAAAACAATTTTTGCTAATGTTGATCTTGATAAGCGAGAAGTACATAGAAGAATAAGCTCTGGTAAGAATAGTTCTTTGCAGCGTAAATAGAGAAAGTTATGTAATTTTATATGAAGTGTAAGAATATCAAGTTAACCCAGTGTATCATGGACTGAGAGATCGATGAAACCGAAACTGAAGTGAAGATGTGGATAACAGATTTCAAGAGGAAAGATATACATAAAAATCTGTTGTGTTCCATTCACATGACTTTCTCTACATCTCTGCAACAAATTATTGTTAAAAAGCTTATGCTTCTATTTACTTCATGCTAATTGAGAAAAAATTAGCAGAAATAGTTTTATTACTTGCTTCCTTGTAAGTAGAAGCGAAATAAGAGAGTACCATAGGTTAAAGTGATAGTCAAAAGCTGGTTGCTATGTGATTGAAGTTCCTTTGTATGGACAGGAGTTGACAAATTCCTGTATGAGAGAAATAGAGTTTTTCAAAGCTGAAATCAAAAACAAGGAATATCTCAAAAAGGATCAGCTCCACGAAAAAAATGTATACAACATAAATTGTGTGTTTTAGCGTGCTCTACATTTTTTGTGTAGTAAGTTTTTGTCCATTTCTTACGGTTAAGCAGTTATGCAAAATTCCGTAAAATTCACTCAGAATAAAGTAGTCTTCAGAGGCTAATCCCAGAAAATTCAATATACATTTTATTTATCAGGTAAATTTCTTTAATATACGATATTTTAATCAAAATCGTTAGAGCCATTTTTAGAAAATCTAAATTTTCGAAAAAAGTTCCACGTTAAGAGTTGTTTGAGGTGAGGGGATTTTTCTCAAAATCTTCGTGTCGCATCCCTGGACGATACTAAGCTTAAATACCAAGTTTGGTATTTTACCGACTTTTTTTAATATAGGGGACCCTAAAACATATATTTCCGGTGAAATATCGGTATCGAATTTTGGGTGGAGTGTACGTGTAGAGAAAATAAAAATGTTAAATGCAATTCTGTGGAACAGAAATATTCGCAAAGTATCAAATGTTGAGGGATGGACTCGAGTAGAAGGGATATCGAGAACAGACAATGCAGTGAGGTTAAGATTCGTAGAGGGGCCAAAACATCCTGATCTGAAAGAAAGAGAAAAGAAGAAATCAGACAATTTAGACAGAGAAAACAAGTTATGGAGAGGATTGGAAAGTGAACGCTACAATGGTATAGGCGCGTATACGTGCGCGTCTAATGAGTAGATATGGCCATGGCATTCCAGGAGTAGTGGACTTCTAGAAGCAGGAAGTGGGGCTGGAGTAATTTGGGAATCCAGTGTGGTCTAATGACGAGACGATGGACAGAAGGTGAATAGCGAAACCAGAAGGCAAATGGAAATTCAGGCTAAATTCTGCTAAGGGAAAAACTCCTCAAAAGAAAAATAATATGCGTATAATTTATTTATTTTTATTTTAATAGCGCTTGACGCCCGCTTTTATTACATAGGCATCGAAGGCAATGACACTATCTGGTGATGCATGGAATGAAGATGCAGTACCGGTGGAATGCGATGGCGGGGGAAACCGGAGAACCCGGAGAAAACCCGCCCCCGCACTGCTTTGTCCACCATGAATCCCACATGCGGTCACCTTGGAGAGAGGCAAAAGGTCTAATCACTCGGCCACGGCGTGGCACATACTTTATTTTTTACATTATATTACATATACAATGTGGGAGGTGAATAATTGCAAATAATTCTAAATGTATTTATTTATTGAGTATCTCATGTTGTCTACTTACTAGTAGCATTGTCATAAACAGAGTTCGGTCCTTGGTCCGTAATTGTCACATTGAGTTCCGGTGCACTCAAAGTATAACTATGATGTGATGGAGTAGGCGTGGTCTCTATATCCCGTTTCGAAACGTATTACACTATCTAGTATTGCTTACTGCCTGGCCTCGTTCAGTTCCTGCTGGTAGACAAACCGGTAAACACCGAAAGGGAGCAGATTGAAAAATTTAAAAAATAGAGTAGGCGTTCGACACCGAACGAACTTGTGGATGAATCAAACATATTTTGAGTCACAGGAGCAGAGCCCTTTTCTTTCGATATAGTAAAGAATCTTGTAATTCAATGCAATTATTTATGAATGCGTTTGGTTGATATATGTTCATTGAATTTTCAAATCTCGGCATAATATTATGCTTTTTTTTTGTATCAAGCTTTATAGTTTTATTTGTAAAAGTACAATTATATTGTGAAATAATTGTTTATTTGTGTTATTTTATGAATTAGAACGATGCATATGTCTATACATACAATGAGCTACTTTTGGAACATATTATACCTCAATGTGTGCATGTTTACACTACAAACCTCTCCCCACTACCCTCCCTTTATACCGTTGACTGCTCTGTGTGTTCGTAACTGTGTGCGCTACGAAACCCAGGGCTGAGTTCTAGTCATAAATGAAACAAACATTTCAGGATCTAACACATTTTGAATGGGTCTGAGCTTTCTCTCTGCTACGTTTACAATGTTTACATCACAAAAGGACAGAGGGTCAACCTGAGACATGTTACGTAAACAACTGAACATCTGAGATAGGGAATAATCCCTCCCTAAAAACAAGTGAAATTTTACTCGCGAACATTACTTTAGAAAATAGTGAAAAAAAAAAAAAAAAAATACTAGACCATCGCATCGTCCTCAAAGGTTGATACAAATATTTGCACTTATTCACCTTCCACTTTACATATATGTAATGTTTTATATTCGTTTGATTTTATCTATCCGTTTTTCAACAAACAATTCTAATAGAAGCTTATTATTGCATTTACTTCATGTTAATCGAGATAAACATTTGCGGAATCTGTGTTTTTGCATATTTTCTTGAGGTAAAAGTAGGATAAGCGAATACGATAGAGCTTAAGCGATAGTCGAAATATTTTAAGGGTTGGTTGTTGTGTGATGACGATGAAATACCGTTTTCGATGGTGACCAAGAAAACTAAATGAAGTGCTATCTTCGCATGACCTCTACTCTCTATCATTTATTAATGGGTGTAAAACTACTCTTATAAAAGGTTACTGTTCTATTTGTTTCATAAATAGCATTACGTATATCGTTGCAAATCCAAAGCGAATAGCAATAGTAAAATGTTCAAGAACTGGACATTATATACGAGGTATCCGGAAAGTAAGTGCCATTTCGTTCAACGGCCACTGCAATTCTAATGTCGCAGTTCCACGCATGCGCATCGAATCTCTGGTTCATTGTCTGTCCACTGACGCCATCATAGACGTATCGTGTTGTGTTTACAATTGTTAGTGATCGTTAAAATCTTTTAAGACAATTTCTAATCTCACCAACTTTGAAGTGTGTTCGGTAATACTTTTCAACACAAGGAATGTTAAGCCACCTGAAATTCATCATCAACTTGTAGAGATTTACGGTGAAAATGTAATGACAGATGGAATGGAGAGAAGGTGGATCAGGCGATTCTATGACGGACGATCCAATGTTAATGATGAAGCACGAAGTGGGGGGCCTTCTATTGTCACTGATGGTTTGGTTGAACAAGTGAATGAGGCAATTCGGGGAAACAGACTGTTCACAATAAGAATGTTATATTATACGTTTCCATAAAACAAGTGTTCATCAGTCTTCACCGGTGGCAGCTTTAATTGAAAAGGGCGTACAAAAGTTTATTTCCTGTTATGACAAATGCCTGTATATTGGTCGTAACTGTGTCGAAAAATAGGAAAAGAATTCTCTTTCAAGTACAATAAATGTTGCGAAAACAAACATTTTTGCCTATTCTCTAAACCGGTACCTACTTTCCCGACACGTATTAGCCTAAATTTCGTATCTTCTCTATATAATTATAAGAAACAAGCGAATGTTGAAAGGATGTTTAAAGTACGATAAAGAATTGAACAAGTCAAACCAAAGTCGGTAGAACTTTGGTCTGCTGTGCGAGGGGTACTGGGTTCGATTCCCGACTCGGAGTAAGGATTATTCCCTGTGCTCCCCCGAGTCTGGAAGAATGAATATGTGTGTGTGGTGAAATAAGTTGTGAGTTTTAAGGCCTGTGTGGTGCATTTTCGACAGTTCCTGAATGTTTACTAGTTGTGCAAGATTACACAAAATTCTTATAGAACCAAATTGACTTCACAGGCTATTCTCAGAAAATAAAAGATATACGTTTTATTTGTCTTCCTATATAATTAATATCATAGTTTAATTAAAATAGTTAGAGCATAAGGACGTTTAATCAACATTTTAGTAACATTTTGGAGAAAATAAAAAAGTCTAAAAAGTTCTATTTAAAGAGGAGATGGGGTGGAAAATTTTCTTGAAAATATTTGTGTTTCGTCCACATAAGATGTTGAACTTAAATATAAAGTTTGACATTTAACAGAAATTTCGCTTTTGAGGTTATTCTATTTATAGATACACAAACACGCACACACTCTATCACAGAACTCTTTCTAAAAAATAGTTCTTTTAATTTATTCAGGGGAAAGATATGTCTTGTTTAGCAGTGCGTGGAAGAAAATAAATATATTAGTGTTACTTTAACGAGTTATTTCGTATAATCTGATGTGCTATAAACTTTCTGACTTATGCTTAACAAATTATTACTATAAAGCTTCCCTCTACTTAACCTTTCTCAAGATAAACCTTATCAAAAATGGTTTTACCATATACTATTTCCTAATAAGTACAAGGGAAATAAGGAAAGCAATACGCCAAATTGATAATCGAAGCTTTTAAAAGCCGGCCTCTGTGTGATGGCATTGAAATGCCATGTTTTATGCTCTTTGCTTGACCAGGAGAAAGTAAAACGATTAAGCACTTTCGATTTGAGAACAGTTTACAAAATTAAAACAAATAGTAAGGATTTAGATGTCACAAAAATGTTAAATCCACAAAAAAATATTGTTTGACAAATTGTGGGTTTTAAAGATATCTCCATTTTATGTGGTAATTTTTGTCCATCTCTTGTAATTTTATCTTATGCAAAAGTCATCCAGAATGAGAAAGTGTTCAGGAAAACCAAAATATATGTTTCATTTATGATGAAAATATTTTAAATATATGCTATTTTAATAACACTTTTAGCCAGTTTTGAGAAAATAAAAATTTTCGAAAACGTTTCCATGTAAAGGGTACTTTGGTGGAGTTTCTTGAAACTCTTGGTACACATCCTTGAAAAAAACTGATTTTATGTATGAAATTTTTTGGTACTTAATGGATTTTCGTTTTTTGAGTTATGCTGTTAATAAACCAGTCTCTCTGTATCTCTCTCTCTCTCTCTCTCTCTCTCTCTCTCTCACACACACACACACACATACACACCAAATGACACTCGCACGCACGGGACTTTATTCTAATTTGTTTTTAATTTTCTCTATACGTACTATATATCTAGTGTATGGAGAAGGTATTGTATTGCACCCAAAAATTCGATACCGAGATTTCACTGGAAATACATATTTTTGGGTTCCCTGAATCCCAAAAAGAAAAATTTTTAGAAAAATATCCATGTGTGCGTGCGTGTGTTTGTATCTGTGGACACCATAGCTCAAAAACGAAAAAACCGCTAAATACCAAACAAAAACCCCCACTATCTTTTACATGGAAACATTTTCGAAAATATTGATTTTCTCAAAAATGGCTGTAATGATTTTGATTAAAATATCGTATATTAAAGATATTTACATGACAAACAAAATGTATATCTCGATTTTTCTGGGAATAGCTTCTGAAGACATCTTTATTCTGGATGAATTTAGCGGAATTTTGCATAACTGGTAAACCGTAAGACATAGACAAAAACTTACTATACAAAACTTGTAGAGCTTGTTAAAACACACAATTTATTAGAAACACTTCTTTCGTGGAGATGACAGTTTTTGAGATATTCCTTGTTAATTGCTTCAGCTTTAAGATACACTTTTCTCACACGTGACTTTGTCAGCTCCTGGCCATACAAACAAAAGCACCTCAATCACATGGCAACCAGCTTTGAAAGATTAAACTATAACTTTAGCCTAATGTATTCCCTTATTTTCTTTATAATTACAAAGAAATAGGTAATTTCTGCTAATTTTTTCTCAATCAGCATGAAAGAAATGGAAGATTAAGCTTTTTAACAATAATTTGTTGCAGAGATGTACATTTTCAGACACAGTCTCATGGTGTAAATTTGAATAATCAGCCCAGAAATAAGTTAACATTGTTTTAAAGTTTCGTGGGTTTAAAATACCAAAATAAGGCGTTGTTTTGTGCCTTTGAATATTGCTGAGTCGTGCACGGTGAAAGAAAATCTCAAAGCCATCCGTAATTGCAAGAATAAATCTTTGGTTTTGTAAATGAAGTTACGTCATTTGTGACCGATTGATCTATGGCTGACGTCTTCCACCTCCTAAGATCTGCGGTGAGTTAATGCTAATTAATATCCACAGACTCAGCATTGGACGCCAATTAGTTCCATCGAGTCAACAAGGTTATACAATTGCGATGGAAGATGGCGTTAATTAGTAGTTCTCCAGTGTTTCTCTCGCAATTTTACAACTAACGATAGTTATCCCATCTTTCTAGAAAGATACCATGTGGATTTATTGCTCTCAGAAAATGGATGTACCTATGCAACGAGAGTATAAAGTTAGTAATTAAAATGTGAGTCTCATTATTTCCATATAAACATCTTAATTACCATTACGGCTATTCATGTTCGACCATGTGTAAAAAATATTTATAAATTATTTTAATATTCTACGCTTACTGAGTCAATAACTGCACTGAGCTTACCTTATGCAATGAAACAACTGGCAGACCGTGTCCGACTGTTTTACATTTTCCAAGCTCGCGTTAGTTATTCTTTGATTGAACATACCAGAATAATCGATAGTTGCACTTTCAACAGTTGGCACCTGTAAGCGTTTTGTGACGTGGGCAGACGTTAGATTTTCTATTAGTGGAAACCTGCACTTTAATGAAGAGGTGCACTTTAATGAGGTCCATAAAAGTGCAGCTATCAGACGTACCTGCAAATGCTACATTTAGACATGGTCAAAAATAAAAGTATATTATGAGGTCATCTTGATACTAACATAGAGGTATCGATTTATTCTATGGATAACTAGTGAGCACAAGAAAGAAAAAAATCTGATGTGTTCCATTCACATGACTTTCTCTACATCGTTGTAACAAATTATTGTTAAAAACACGTTCTTCTATCTACTTTATGATAATCGAGATAAACATTAGCAGAAATTATCTTAATTACTTCCTTCCTTGTAAGTAGAAGGGAAATAAGGGATTACACTAGGCTAAAACGATAGTGAAATCTTTTAAAAGCTGTATGCCATATTTTGTAAATCCGTTTCTATGCATGGCCAGGAGTTTACAACTTTCCGAGTGAGAAAAGTTAAAGTATTTTGAATCTCAAGCAAATAACAAGGAATGTCTCAGAAATGAATATTTCAGAATTCCACGAAAAAAACCGCATATGACATAAATTGTGTGTTTTAAAGTGCTCTACATTTTTATGTAATAAGTTTCTGTCTATTGCTTAAGGTTTACCAGCAAAATTCATTCAGAATAAAGAAGTCTTCAGGGGCTATTTCCAGAAAATTCAACTTATACATTATATATCCCATATAAATATCTTTATAATACGGTATTTTTATGAAAATCGTTAGAGCCATTTTTGAGAAAATCAAAATGTTTGAATTTTTTTTCCATGTAAAGGGTAGTTTGGGGTGGGGGGTTTCTCAAAATCTTAGTGTTGCATCTCTGGAAGATACTAAACTTAAATACCAAGCTTGGTATTTTACCGACTTTGCATTTTTGAGTTATCGTATTCACAGACACACGGACACACATGGATCTTTTTCTAAATACACTTTTTTTTTCTTTTTTGAATACGGATGATATATTTCCGGTGAAAACTCGATTTTGAAATTTTGGATGGAATGCAATACCTTCCGTATTCACTATGTACATAGTACGTGTACAGAAAGTAAAAATGAATAAAGAAAGAAATAATGAAGGAAGGAAAGAAAAAAAAGAAGGAAGTAAGGAAGGTAAGCAATAAAGAAGGAAGAAAGAAATAAAAAAGGAAGGAAATTCTATTTTATTGAAGTGCTTTCCGAATAAGTCAGAATGGTTTTCCGATGGGTGAACAGACAACATACAGCTATCCATGTGAAAACCATGGATTCTCCAAATGAAGACCACAAACTTGCAGCTATTGTTTCTGCCCCTTGTTGATGGCCACTGCAAATGCGAGATGCACCGGAAACTCCAAACGTTTGAATTCGAATGCCACATCTGTCCGAATCATTGGGTTGCGTGGCAATAGTGTATCTTCCCTTTTAAATTTTCCTTTAAAATTGCAATTCGATAAAATAGTTCATTGTTTTTCCACTGAAACAAAGGTATTGTTAGCACGTTGTGGAGGAACATGTTAGGATCGCAAATTTTCGAAGTTAATACCTCTGTCAGCATGTCTTGTACATCAAGTGGATTCCAAAACAACAACAATAATAATCTACATAATAATTAATAATAATAGTAATAATACTAATAGTAATAATAGTAACAATAATAATAGTAATAATAGTAATAATAGTAACAGTAATAATAGTAACAATAATAATAGTAATAGTAATATTGTAATGGTAGTAATAGTAATAAAAGTAATAGTAATAGTAGTAATAGTAATAATAATCATAATCATCACAATAATAATTATAATGATCATAATAATGATAATAATAATAGTAATAATAGTAACAATAATAGTAATAATAGTAATAATAGTAACAGTAATAATAGTAACAATAATAATAGTAATAGTAATATTGTAATGGTAGTAATAGTAATAAAAGTAATAGTAATAGTAGTAATAGTAATAATAATCATAATCATCACAATAATAATTATAATGATCATAATCATGATAATAATAGTAATAATAGTAACAGTAATAATAGTAACAATAATAATAGTAATAGTAATATTGTAATGGTAGTAATAGTAATAAAAGTAATAGTAATAGTAGTAATAGTAATAATAATCATAATCATCACAATAATAATTATAATGATCATAATCATGATAATAATAATAATAATAGTAATAATAATAGTAATAGTAGTAATAATAGTAGTAATAGTAATTGTAATAGTAATAAAAGTAATACTAATAGTAGTAATAGTAATAATAGTAATCATAATCATCATAATCACAATCATCATAATAATCATATTCATAACCATTATAATCATAATCATAATAATGATGATCATGATAATGTTAATGATGATAATAATAATAATAATAATAATAATAATAATAGTTTCTCATCATGACGAATATCTGGTAGGTTTTTATTAGCCTAGATATAGCGCAGTGTACATGCCCTTGTTAGGGCTTTGCCACAGAAAAGACATTTAGGATGGTTGCTCTACCATGGTTGTTGATTTGGGGTGTTGAGTTTTATACTGAGGATGTTAAGGGGCAAAAAATATACATCTTGTTAAAACACATACGTATTTTATGGCATATACGGTTTTTTCGTGGAGTTGACTATTTCTGAGATATTTCTGGTTATTTGGTTTCAGTTTTAAAATAATTAATCTTTTAATTAAACTTTTAGTAAGCCTTATGTTTATTATATTTATGCAATGTGTCACATTGAAATGGAAAAGGAGTTTTATTTCTGAACTTTGCTTAACTACTGTGGTTCTCAGCGTCCCATTCAATATTAGGTCCCCTCTGTCACGCTTGAGGTTCTTTTACATACCGTAAATCTACGACACGGGACGAACGGCTTTACTTCCCTTCCGAAAAAAATTCATGCTAAGGATTTCTACACCCCAGAAAATTCATCGACCTCCGCCAAGTTTGAACCCGCAAGCCACGGAGGGCGACGTGTCACATTCAGCTTTTAAGAATAAGTGTAATTTTGTTCAGTAAAACTGTATGTTTTAGTACACTCTGTTTATTTTAACTGTTTTTAATATGAAATATTGAAACCATATAGTTTTTATTTTCTCTAGCACGTATATACTATGCACATTGAATACAGAAGGTATTATATCCCACCCAAATATACTATATCTCAAATACATGTATTTCACAGCAAATACTTGTTTTGAGACCCCTGAATCTAAAAGAAGCATTTTTGGAAACATCTCCGTGTGTGTATCTTTGGACAGCATAACTCAAAAACGAAAAGTAGGTTAAATACGAAACTTGGTACTTATGATCAGTATCTTCCAAGAATGCGGTACGAACATTTTTCAAGAAAATCCCCCATTCCTACTACGCTTTACATGGAACATTTTTAGAATTTTAATTTTCTCAGAAACGGCTAAACGATTTTAATTAAGACATTTTCATGAAAAACAAATTGAATATCTTGAATTTTCTGGGAATAGCCTCTGAAAACCTCTTCATTCTGGATGACCTTTGCTTAACTTTTGTATAACTGGTAAACAGTAAAATATATATAAAAATTTACTATACAAAAGTGTAGATCTCATTAAAACACACAATTTATGTCATAAATCTTTTTTTTTGTAAACTTAACCGTTTTCAAGATATTCCGAGTTATTGGTTTCAGTTTTAAGCCACTTTAACTTTTCTCAAACGGGAAGCCATCTTTATTTTCTTCTGTCTATTGTTAACTTCTAGCAAGCAAAGAGAATTAGAGTTTAATTGTTTCACTTAGCGAACGGCTTTTAAAAGATTTGACTGTCGTTTTTCCCTTCTAATTACAAAATAATGTTTATCTTGATTAACCCAGAGTAGATAAATAAATAATCATTTGTAAGACAATTTTGTTTGTGGAACTGCTACAGAAAGTCATGTGAATAGAACTCATTAGATTCTTTTAATCGTTTCATTTATAATTACGATCATATCGGGAGCTTTGACTTAAGAAACAACTCGATTACTGCAGGTTTTTGAACATCATATATAATTTTTCTACACGTACTGTGCACATAGTGTATAGACAAAGTATTGTATTCCAACCAAAAATTCGATACAGAGATTTCGCCAAAATACATGTTTTGAGACCCCCTGATTAAAAAAAAGCCGTTTTAGAAACATGTCTGTGTTTATGTGTGTGTCTGTAGATAGCATAGCTCAAAAACGAAGAGTCCGTTAAATATTGATATTTAAGTTCATTATCTTCCAAGGATGCGACATGAAGATTTTCAATTAAATCTCCCCATTTCCAACCACCCTTTACATGGAAAATACGAAAAATTTGATTTTCTTGAAAATGGCTCTCATGACTTCGATTAAAATACCGTATATTTATGATATATACATGACAAATAAAATGTGTATCTTGAATTTTCTGGGAATAGCCCTAAAGACCTCATCATTCTGAATGATTTTGCATAACTAGCAAACGATGAGAAATACAAAACTGTATTACACAAAAATGAGGAGCTCTTAAAACACACAACTTATGTCATAGATTTTTTTCGTGGAGATGACCGTTTCCGAGAGATTCCCTGTTGTCGGATTTAGAACACCTAAACTTTTCTTACGATATATATGGGAACTTGTCATCTCCTGACCACGTAAAGAAAGGACTTTCAATCCCACAGCAATAGCTTTCAAAATATTTGCTATGGTTTAGCCTGGTGTATTCCCTTATCTCCCTTTAATTGACAAAGAAGCAAGTTATAGGACAAATTCTGACTATTTTTATCTTGGTTAGCATGACGTAGATAAAAAATTAATCTTTTGTAAAGAAAGTTTATTTATGAACAGCTAGAGAAGGGTGATGAATGGAGCACATCAGATGTTTTATTTCTTTTTTACACACTCCAGCATGTATGCACATAGCATGTACATATTAGCTAGAGAAGGTAGGTATTGTATTCCAACAACATTTTGATGTCAAGATTCCAGCGGAAATATATGTTTTGATGTCCCCTGAGTCCGAAAAAAGCATTTTTAGAAAAAAGTGCATGTATGTGTGTGCCTATGGACAGAATAGCTGAAAAAAGGAAAACACCGTTAAAAACTAAACTAATGTTTATGTTGAGTATCTTCCAAGAATGCAACAAAGATTTTATAAAAAATCCTTCCACCACAAATTACCCTTTATATGATTTTTGTTTAAAAATATTTTTGTTTTTCTCAAAAATGTGTTTTACGATTTTGATCAATATTACGCATATTAAAGCTATTTACATCGCAAATAAAACACATATTTTGAATTTTTTTGGGAATATCCTCAGAAGACCTATGAGCTTTAGGAGAATTTTGCACAACGGTTAAACCGTAAGAGATATACAGAAACTTAGTACACAAAAATTTAGATCTCGTTACAATTTATGTCATATATGTTCGTTTTTCTTGTAGAACTTACCGTTTGACATATTTCTTGGTATTGTTTTTAATTTTAAACTACCTAACTTTTCTCAAACGGAACTGTGCAAAACGAACAAAACCTCAATTGTTGCATAGCGACCTGCTTTTAAAAAGGTTTTACTATCATTTTAATCTAATATATTCTGTTATTCCCTTTCTACTTACAAAGAAGTAAACAATAAGACCAATTCTGCCAATGTTTATCTCGATTAGCATGATGTAGATAAAAGAATAATATTTTTCAAGAATAGTTTGTATTTGGAGCAGATAGTGAAAGTTATGTGAATGAAACACAATTATTTTTTCTTCAAATATTCACACATTCACTCTCACACCTACATATTTCCAGTCTCTGAGGGGGTTAAGGAATGATTCTGGTTAAAGATAAATTTCCAGACGGAAATAGAACCCGGGAACACCGAATAGGAGTCAACGAGCACGGAGGGAGTCCATATAAATTTGTAAACAATTTTAAATGTAACTTTAATTGAAACGCACAAAAATATTAATATTAAATTATATTTACTATGGGGTGTAGTACACCTACTAGCAAAATTATGCCTCTCCCCAAAATATAGAACAAATTGGTGCCCATGGTACAGGGCAGTACTGCCAACCTACACCGGTAGAGGGGAAGACAGATTTACCTCCACTCATTTGTTTGGTAGCGGCAGGTAAAAACCTATCTAAGACGTCTCTTTCTATCAGTGGCGAGGGATTCAGAAAGGTTAATGTTATATGAAATGGTGCAAATACCAAAAAACAAAAAAAAAACAAACAAAAAATCTTACTTGTAACCAGTTCATCAATGTTTGCCGACAAGGATGAACAACAGAGTCTCAGAAAGCAAACCAAGTGATCCTGCCCTCCCTTCCCTACAACAATATTTGCTTTTTATTTGATTCATTTACGAGAACATCTGTTCACAAATATATGTAGAACTAAATACTGATACATACTTTTCAGCAAAATTTCGCAGTTTGGGAAATTGTTCAATGGGAACAGATTTAAACAAATCTCAATATTATTCTGATAATGTTTAATGGCTGTTGAGTTTTGCAGAGCAACTAGTTCCATTTAAAGATCGTGGGGAGCGTCTTTGCAGGCAACATTAATCCAAATTCAGATGCTGTTACTGATTGTATATCTGATAAAAATATTCACCATAGTCAGTATGATGGTATTTTTCAAAGTGCCGTTTAATATTACAGCGGGAACCCCAAGATAAGTAATGCTTACAAATAAGACATTTCACATTTAACAAAAAAATATTCTTCCTCCCATTCTTTCCGGAATACGATGTTTGGTTCGCTTGCAACCTGCCAACGTGTCGAGAGTCAAACCCAGTTACACGACACTGAATGATTGAAGGGGGAATACTTCCTACCTGGCCATGCACAAAGCGAAGAAGGCGGGGTAACACGGATAGGTGACGCAATTAGCTCATAAGCTTGCCAAGAGGGAGACCTGGGTTCGATTCCCGGTACCGTGGGGATTTCCCTCCGCTTGGAGACCTGATCCGGGGTGCACTCAGCCTCAAGAGGTCCCTGGGGGGGGGGGGGCGATTGAGGAGCTACTTGATGGAGAAATAGCGGCTCCAAATCAACAGGACCGCATTAATCGGCCGGGAGGGATTGAGATGCTTACCATGTCTTACCCTCCAATACTGCACCCTATCCATGACGTCTGTCATGGACCGTGATGGGGGACGCAGTGGCCGGGCGGTAGGCCACGGTTCCTTGTGAGCTGTCGTGCCATGGGCTTATTTAATTAGCTCATAAGAGCAGAGGTTGGGCACCCTAGGTACAGAACATTACATTCCTGTTTACAAATCATCCTTTATCTATAGGATTAATCTTATTTTTATACGCAATTTGTAAATGTTTAATTAAAGGATATATATTTTTAAGATTTTGATTTTCTTAGGGCGCTCCATTTTACAGTAAAATGCGACTATGCAAGACTTAAAATCATGCATAGGTAGGTAATGCAAATTAGTGGAAACTGATTCACAATAAATCATATCTGGAAATTCTTATTGTATAATGCGTCACACACTTTCGGTCCGTAACTGGGAAACTGATTTTAATTTGTATCTTGTTAGGAATTTCATACATAATGATAGGGAAACACGTACAACCCGTGATCGTTGACCTGCCTGTAAACTGGTTAAACTCGTCTCGACGTCTTTTTGCTCTGATAGAATTTTCTCCTAAAGAACTCCATGACGTCATTGGTTACCTTCCACTTGCCCCTGAAAATTTGCTGCATGCAACCTTAACCGGAAGTCATAATATTTGTTACAGCACCTTAAGAGTCACTTGGAAGTGAACTAAACAAATCTGATGTATTCCATTACCTACAAAAATTTATTTCTATTTATTTCATGCTAATCGAGATAAATATTAGCATAAGTGGTCGTATTACCTAGTTCTTTAAAAGCAGAAGGGAAATAAAGGATTAAAGCGGAGGTAAAGTCTTTTAAAAGCTGGTTGCTATGAGTAAAATTCGGTTCTCTTTGCACGTAGCCAAGAGTAAAGCTAAAGACAGGAATGAGAAATTCCCGATTCAATAACAAGGAATATTTCGGAAATGGTTAACTCCACAAATTAATGTTAATGTTAGTATTAGCCCATAACGTCCCTTGGGGGCACGGGGCCTCTCTCCTTGAAGAGGTGGCTTGGTTTGGCAGTCCTGGTTGGCCATTCCAGGAAGGATCTTCCTTTTGATCTTAATTGCTAAATTAACTCTTAAAACAATGACGCACTTTATAATAGGGAATATCATGTTATATGGAACAAGTTAATGATTATGTGTTTTAACGATATCTATATCTGTAGTAAGATTTTGTCCCTCTCTTACGTTTTACCAGTTATGCAAACGTTATCCACATGGAGAGGTTTTCAGAGACTATTCCCAAAAAATTAAAGCTATATATTCTTAAACATATGGTATTTTAATCAAAATCGTTAGAGCAAATTTTGAGAAAATCAAAATTTTCGGAAAATGTTCCACATAAAGGAAGATGGGGGTTGGGCAATTTTTTTGGAAATCTTTGTGTCGCTTTCTTGGAAGATAATGAACTTAAATACCAAGTTTATATTTAACGGAATTTTGAGCTATGCTGCTCACAGATTAATACAGACACACACACACATGCTACACTCCGTATTGAATTTTGGGATATTGGGATATTATGTACGAGTATGCTGTACATACCTGCTAGAGAAAATAAAAACCTGATGCGTCTCACTCACATGAATTTCTCCACCTATTCTATAGCTTTTTATAAAAGCTTATTATTCTATTTACTGCTAATCAAGATAAGTATAAATGATCTTATTACTTAGTAGAAGGCAAATAAGGGAACAACTATGCTAAAACGTTATAAATATTTTAAAAGTTGGTTTCTATGTAATTGAAATTCGGTTCTCTTTGGATTGCTAAGGGCAAAAGAAAAAAAAAACAGGAATGACAAATACCCGTTTCAGAAAAGTTTTTCTAATCTATAAGAAGGAATATCTCAGAAATGATTAACTCCACAAAACTGTATGCTTTAACGAGATCTACATTTTTTGTGTGGTAAGTTTTTGTCTATCTCTTACGGTTTATCATTTATGCAAAAGTTATCAGGATGAAGGGGTATTCAGAGGCTATTCCCAGAAAATTCAGGCTGTAAACTTTATATGTCATGTACGTATTTTAATCAAAATAGTTAGAGCTAGTTTTTTGAGAAAATAAAACTTTTTCAAAAATTTTCCATGTAAAGATAAGTTTGGTGTCACAACCTTGGAAGATGCCGAGCTTGACTTTTCGTTTTTGATTTATCATATCCACAGACACATAGATACGCGGACATGCACACGCGCGCGCGGACCTATTTCTAATAATGGGACCCTAAAACTTGCATTTGCAGTGATACTTCAGTATCGAATTCTTTGATAGAATGTAATTCCTTCTCTACCTAGTACTGTACATGAAGTAGAGAAAGGGAAACTTGTTTTCTTGGGCACAGGGGCCCTAATTCACGTATTCCCAGTGAAATTTCGGTAGTGAATATTTGGTTAATTTCAAAATCGTCTCTAGCTATGTACCATATACGATGTAAAAACCAATATTGTGATTTTAAGAATATACTTATAAGATTACGTCATATAAAATATGGAAAACAAACTATTATTGATAACAATATCAACCAATTCAAGTGGTAAAACGTTAGAAAATATGGTTAAATGTAAAAAGTTCGCCGTCCCTGGTCCTCCAAGTTCGGAGTTATTGGCAATTCTTCAAAGTAAATTTATCGTCGATCTTATTCCAAATTTGAATATCAGGGCAGTACTCAGCAAACACAATCTAGCTCAAGAATAGACGGGATCATTTTGGAGAGGAGAGAGATTGGTTAATATTAATATAAATGAGAACAATGTATTTACACCATCATAAAAATGTATGTATAGTGATTAAGTGATACGACTTACAACCAAGAGAAAATAAGCTCTGTGTAACACATCATAAGATCTCATAAAACTAGTAGAAATGCAGAAAGATGTGAAAAAAAAAAACCCAGAAATTCTGTGAACTAGAAAAAATAAAAACCATTAAATGCTTGTTAAAATGTATGGGTATAGGATGTTAAGGATGTAGATGCAAATATTTTGATCATGTGTATACACTTCTGTGTGTTTGTTGTTTCCTCAAAAACGAATCGCATAATTTACTGCTTGATGTTTTCTGCGTGGTCTTAAATGCGCGAAATAAACAACGCCTTTGAATATAGAACTGACCTGTGCAGATTTGACCCTTGCCCTTGACAAATTTAGAGTCGCAAATAGGTCATGTGATACACGGTGCAAAGCAAGACATGGGCTTTTTTTTTTTTTTATTTATTTTTTTTTTTTAAACAGTAACGGAATCTGATCAGGACTCCGGTACTGTGTCCCTATTTACATTTCCCCCCGTAGGTTTTACTGATTACTGGTTTACTGGTTTTACTGTTTCTTTTACAAACATATACACATTGCACAAACATATAACATCCATGCCCAAGGCGGGACTCGAACCCACGATCCCCTGCCCACGAAGCACCAAAGCGAGACGCTTTAGCGAGCGTGGCCATGGAGACCGACAGGGCTTTGGGTCACTGCTCTGCTTGCATTTACGCCGAGGTTCACGTGAAAGACAGGCTACGGCGCAAAACTATCACGTGACCCATTGAGTCCCTCTTGAATCTTGCAGCGTGTTGTAAAAGAGGCTGATTTTGGTCATAAATGACTTAATTTGTGTTATTTAGCGATACCACTTTAACTTGCATTTTTCATTGTGACGTAATATATACTTTTTTTGTTGATTAACGTAAATATTTTAATTATTGTAAGATAATTTTTCATGAGTGAATTTGGCAGTTCATATCGGCAACTCGAATTATTTTTGGTGAAGAGTACATAGTAATCATATGCTCTATTAGTGAAATATTTAGTGTGATTGGTATTATAAGATACCTATTGAAGTACCCGACCTAATAAAGATATTAAAAACATTTTGGGGAAAACATCTTTATCTCTCTACATAGTCTCCTTTCAGCTGGATACACTTTTCCCAGCGATGTTCAACACATTGCCAAACACTCGAATGAAACACTCTCACGATGCTGTTTTTGTTCTATTGTGAACAAACGCGGCACCCACCTAGCACAAAATTTGCTCATTTCTAAATTTTCAGTCAGTTTGCGATGTACAGAACTTTTTGAAATGCCTGCAATGTCTGCTAGCTCGCGCACTTTCAGTGGACGGTCATCCAATACTATTTTGTGGATTTTCTTTACAATATCTAGACTGGTAACCTCATGGTCGAATATTGCGATGTTCGTCTTGGCAGCTCGTACGGCCGCGCTTAAACTCTGCCACCCAATATTACACTGCTGTAAACAAAGAAATAGACTCCCTAAAAGTAGAATCTAGCTCAGCTTTAATATTAATTGTATTAAGGCCTTTCAAATGAAAGTATTGTATCACATAACGATGGCAGTTTTATCCATGTTTACAAATTCGCTGAGAGTATTCACTAATGATGGCTGCCAAAGAAATGCTAAACAATGTAAAATCGTCAAACTTCAAACTTAAGCTTTCTAAGATTGGTATTTTGTACCTTTGTTGTTGTTTGAAACAACAACCGCTATCTATACGTCAAGTCGGGTACTACTGGGATAGCCTTTGTTTTTGTGAGTGATTTATAAGTTCATCTTTAAAGTTTAAATTTTTTGTAATAACAACTCTGCATTCATAACATAACTTAATATAAATTCAGCATGAAGCATGATACAGGTATGTAGAACTCGTAATATTTTATTTTCTTCACTTGTAGATGTGGTAAAAATTCGTAGACACTGCGGTCTGGCAGGAAACTATCTTTGTATTACTAATATAAAGAAGCTATTAAACTTTCTTCATTGGTGTCTCATAAATATTAAATTGGCCTCTTACTGTACTTTTAATTTCTCTACATCGTACATAATATGTAGAGAAAGTATTCCATTTCAACCAAAAGTTAGATAGCGAAATTTCACTGGAAATTCAAATTTATAATCTCCTGAATAATAATAATAGAAAAGCAGCATTTTTAGAAAGAGATATATATGCCTGTGAACGCTGTAACGCAAAATGAACAGTCGATCACATACCAAATTTCACAGTTAAATTCAGCATCTTCCAGGGATGCGACACGAATGTTTTCAAGAAAATCCCCCCCGCCCCAACTACTCTTTACATGGAAACGGTTTTGATAAAAATGCTGTATATTAAAGATATTTACATGAAGAATATGATGTATATATTTTTCTTCTAAATTGTTTTCACAAAATTGATGAACCATAAGCGCTAAACAAAACATTACCTATATCACAAAAAATACAGATCTCGTCAAAACGCACAATTTATGTCAAATATACTTTTGTTTTAAAGCTGGCAGTATACGATATACTGCTTATTATACGTTTAAATTTTCAAACTACCGATATTATTCTCAAATAAAAGGTTATTATTCATATTTTTTTTTCATCCTTGTCTGACCAAAATAACGGAATTTCAATACCATCAGATAGAGTCTAGCATTTAAAATATTTGAATCGCTTTATTTATTGTATTTCCTTGTTCCTCTTTAACAAGAAATATATTTTAATAAAAATACTTCTGCTAATGCTTATTTTAATATACATGAAGTAGAAAAATATGCGTTTGTAAGAATGGTCTGCTACAGCCCAGGCAAAAAAAAAAAGGGAAGTGAATTTGGCACATCACACTTTTACTTACTGTACAACGTATAATGTTCAAAGTAGGTAGAGAAGGTATTGCATTCAACAAAAAATTAGGTAGTACCGATATTTCACCACAAACGCATGTTTTGAGAACCTAAATACATAAAAATGGTTTTTAGAAAACGGTCTCCACACGCGCAGCTCAAAAGTACCAAACTAGCTTCTAAAACTCTATTCATTCTGTATGACTTTTGCATAGCTGATAAACCGTAAGAGGTAGACAAATTATTACTATACAGATCTCGTTAAAATACATAGCTTATGCCAGATGATGTTTATTATTATTATTATTATTATTATTACTTGTGATAAAATGTTAACTATTTTAAACATATCCCTTGATATTGGTGTAAATGTTTCATTGCTGAAACTTTACTGAAACGGAAAGCATCATTCGTTTTTCTATTTACACCTAACCGACACATAGCGACCAGCTTTTATCCCTTTATAATAACTCCTTGGCACGACAGCTCATGGGGAGCCTTGGCCTACCGCCCGGCCGCTGCGTCCCCCATCTCGGTCCACTACAGACGTCATGGATGGGGTGCAGTATTGGAGGGTGAGACGTGGTCAGCGCCTCGAGCCCCTCCCGGCCGGTTAATGCGGTCCTCACGACCTGGAGCCGCTACTTCTTCATCAAGTAGCTCCTCAATTGCCCCCCCCCCCAGGTCTCCCGCTTGGTAGGCGCTGCGCTACCACCGCGCTAAGGAGACGACCTTTTATCCCTTTAGCTTAGTATATTTCCGTATTTGTCTTCTACTTACAAGCAATTAAGCAATAAAACAATTTCTGCTAATTTTTATCTTGATTATCACACATAGATACGAAAATAATGTTTTGTAAGAATAGTGTGTTGCAGGATGGGTAGAGAAGGTCATGAGTATGGAAACATCAGCATGTTTCAAACATGCTATGTTTTATGCACGGTAAATTAAAACGTCTTAAATTCATTGCATACGCTACCACAATATAATGCTCATGTAAATACCTAACAAGAAAATGTAGCTTCTAAACGAGTGAAGAATAATGCATACATTTGTAAATAGACATTAATGATGTTTGTTATTACGCTTCGTCGGAGTATAGTATGGTAATTCGCCTCAGCACAGGGCAGCGCACGCCGTGGTCTGTTTCTTTCAAGGGCCTCGATTTTCGCAGTATTACATAATACTGTGTTGTCTGTGAGGTGGGCTTTTTGTCACTGCAGCGGCTCTTTGCCAATATACCGGTTCTTGCGCGGACTTGATATACTATCAGGTTTTTTTCTTGCAGGTTTTCACACATCAATACGTAGCATGCTGGCTTAAGTAATGTAGGATCATTGGCCTTGTAGAAAGCATTCGAACTTAGTTCTGATACGAGGGGGGGGGTGCAGAAAATAAAGCTACAAGAGTTGCTGCAAGGAAACACTGGCGACTCGTTTGGAAAACTGGTCTCGCTAAAAAATACGCTCAGTTATTTGATCTCTGTAGAGAAATGTGTAACCGCGGCAGATATTCACCGACAGCTGGTAAAGGTTAATGGAGAGACTGTAAGTCGCAGAATGATGTTGATAGTTTGCAGTCGGTAGAAAAAACGTCACAGATAAGCATCACAGCACGGAATCTACAGATTTGAGCATAGTTCGCGTGGAGGAGCTGAGTCAGGACAATAGAAGGATCACGTTACGCCATATGGTGGTAGAACTGGTAATTGGCTTTTGGAAGCATTCATCGCGTGTTCACGATATTGTGCAGTACCCGAGAGCTTGTTCTCGATGGGTCCCACGAAATCCGTCTAACCAACACAAGGCACGTATGTAGGCAAGTCTGCAGCTTTTGCAACGGTTCTCCACGGAATGGAACAGTTTTCTTCGCCGCATTGTCCACAGGTGACGGGACATGGATCCACACTTACACCCAGCAGTAAGCACTCGTCAATGAAGTGGAAAAACCTCTCTTCTCCAAAGAAAAATGAAAATGGCCTGTTATTTAGAAAGGCGTGAAAGATCGCTTAATTTTGCTCAGAGGCCTCTCTTATAAAGCTTGAGGTTCTTTTACGTGCCGTAAATCTACGACACGGTACGCACAGTTTTACTTCCCTTCCGAAGGAAGCCATGCTAAGGATTTTTACGCCCGAAAAAATCCATCGTCCTCCGCCGGGTTTGAACCCGCGACCTTGGGTATATGAAGTTAGCATGGTAACCATTACACCACGGAGGGCGACTTCTGCCGGGAAGATGACGGGCATAGCGCGGGGGTCATACTCGTGGAGTTTTTGGAAAGAGGGCATACGGGACCGCTGACCAATACTGCAATATCATGACACGATTGCGCGAAACAATCAGGCTGAAAATGCTTCCTTCACGACAACGCGTGACATTACACGAACCAGAAGACTATCACGCTGTTGAAGCAACTTCGCTGGGCTATCATCGTCCACCTTCCCTAAAGCACCGACCTCGCTCCAAGCGACTTTCACCTTTTTTCTCATTTGAAGGAACACCTAGGAGGCCAACGATTCGGATCGGATGAGGAGGTGCAATACTTCACGACAACAACGTGGCTGAAAACGCAAGGACAGGAGGGAATATTCAACCCCATCTCACGAAGCGAAAGTGCCTCAACCGATATTGAGACTATGTGGAAAAATAACCTAAAGTATGTACTACAAGATGGCTGTATATGGTTGTACGAAATAAAATACACTCGTTTCACTGCAGGCATTCTGATCATGCCTCGTATAACATCCGTTACCGCAAGACCTGCCCAATCAACATTACGTCTGTCTTCTCCGGGAAAATAAACCGTATGGGTTGTGTGGGTCACGCGTATGGTAGGTCCTAACCAACCTGTAACCATACTACTCTTATTAAGTAAAAATATTAGTCCACAAATGAAGCAAATATTATCATTACAACATCACTGGGTCCTCAGTTGCCAATACAAATATCTTCAAATATCTGCCCCTGACAATCTGTTCATTAAGATCTGGAAGAAATACAATATATAACACTTGTGTACAGTAGGAAAAAAAAAAATCTTATGTCATACATTCACATGACTTTCTCTGAATCTCTGCAATAAATTATTTTTAAAAAGCTTATGCTTCTATTTTTTCATGCTAATGGTGAAAAAATTAGCAGAAATAGCTTTATTACTTGCTTTCTTGCAAGTAGAAGCGAAATAAGGGAGTACTATAGGTTAAAGTGATAGTCAAAAGCTGGTTGCTTTGTGACTGAAGTTCCTTTGTTTGTATGGACACGAGCTCACAAAGTCCTGTATGAAAAAAGATAAGTTTTTTATAGCTGATACCAAAATAAGGAATATCTCAAAAACAATCAACTCCAAAAAAAAAATGTATATAACATAAATTGTGTGTTTTAAAGTGCTCTACATTTGTTGTATGGTAAGTTTTTGTCCATATCTTACGGTTTAGCAGTTATGGAAAATTCCGTAAAATTGACCCAGAATAAAGTAGTCTTCAGAGGCTATTCCCAGAAAATTTAAAAATACATTTTACTTGTCAGCTAAATATCTTTAATATACGATATTTTAATCAAAATCGTTAGAGCCATTTTTTAGAAAATAGAACATTTCGAAAAAAGCTCCATGTAAATGGTAGTTTGGAATGGGGGGACTTCTCTAAAAATCTTCGTGTCGCATCCCTGGAAGATACTAAACTTAAATACCAAGTTTGGTATTTTACCGACTTTTCGTTTTTGAGTTATCGTGTTCACAGACACACGGACACACATACACAAGGACCTTTTTCTGAAAATACTTTTTTTGGATACAGGGGACCCTAAAACCAATATTTCCGGTGAAATCTCGGTATCGAATTTTTGGTGGAGTGCAATACCTTCTTTATATACTATGTACATAGTAGGTATAGAGAAGTAATAATATGAAATTCCCCAAAAATGGGGTAAAAAACAATAGCAAGTGATATTAAAAATAACAGAAAATACATATTTATACCGTGTGACAAAAGGTCAGTTGACAGTTGTGCAGAGGCACATTACTAATCTATCCTTATATAATACTATTTATTTTAGATAAAGGCAAATTCATATATATATATATGTGTGTGTGTGTGTGTGTGTGTGTGTGTGTGTGTGTGTGTGTGTAAATTACACACAGCCAAATTGCAAGTCTTGCCTCCGCTATCGGTTTCTTAATTAATGGAATTTCTAATTCGAGAGTTGGCCACTATGCGCGGATAGTGACGAGAGGTCAATAATCATCCATAGGTGGCACTACAGATACAAATTACGACTTGCGGAAGTGAAAATGCAAGATTTTGACACAGGAACCACTTTTCTTCAAGGTAGGGGTTCTTTTACATGAAAATAAACATTACACGGAACCAGCGGTTTTATTTCGCTTCAGAAGGAAATAATGCTAAGAATTTTTACATCGAAATTATCAAGCATTCACCGCTACGTTTGAATCCTCATCTTAGATATTTGTATGGGCACAGAATAGTGAGTAATCAGAATGGAAACTCTGGTATGATGTTTCTCCAAGCTGCAGAACTGAGAGTGTACGGAAAGGAACCTGGACTGTAAACCGTGCGCCAAAAATTTAGAGCGCATGCGACTTTATAATAAACATTTTGTTAATATTATTAATTGTGACATTCAGCTAATGGGCTTATATGTAACTCAACAGTAGAGATAGGTCGAGCGATATATTTGCAGTAATCGAGTTATTCGATTTGTTCATCCAATACGAATCGATTAATTCAATTCGTTCATTAATCATCTCCATGCCTTTTGTGTGTTTGACTTATGTTGTACACGGGGATGATACTGATAGTCATAGCTTCTTTAGCATACATCACTAATTTATATAGAAAAAAAAACGTTCTACTCTTTTCCATCTATTCAAACATATTTGGTAAGATTTCTTCCATTACTCGAAAAAAAAAAAAAAAAAACAAACAAACAAAAGGTTTGTTTAAGTCTAAAATTGACACCTAAACTTCGACTGCATGGCGGATTTGTGTAATGTTAATACGGAGAGTAATTATTATTCATTGTTGCGCGCCACTATTTCATGTAATGTTTATAAATACGTCATTATAAGGCAACGCTAGCACCCAGAATAATTATTATTTTCTTCAGGAACATTCAAGGCAATTTCAATCCATTAGAATAGTACGTTTCTATACCTATTATGTTGGAGTATAATTGCTTTATTTGTCGCAAAATTTTGTTTCTGAAATTATAAATATTGCTAATGTAGTAATGATTTAACTCTGCTTATATTATATATATGAAACAGTTGTAGATTCTAACGCTTGCTTTTACGTGTTCAATAACTCATCCCTAAATAATAGGAAGATAACATAATTTATATAAAATAAGAACTAAAGCTTTCCTGGCGACGTGTTAATTCAAAATCTTCTCGGGCTTCTAGCCAGGTAAAAACTTGGCTTGACACCAACGTTTCGAAGAAGTGCATCTTCCTCGTCTTCAGGGTGAACTGATGGTTTGAGCTTGCGGAGACTGGTATTTATAAGAGCTGGGATGAAGCTAACATCTGATTGGTTCGCGAGATATTATGGCCTGGTATTTAAGATGACTAGGAGCCAGGAGCCAGGAGCAGGAACTAGTCGCCCGAGTGTACTCGGGCGGGGGCAAATCACCACGGTACCTATCCGCTTTTCTTGCGGATTTACCCGTGTGATAAAGTAGATGTAGTCTTATGCAAGCGTTTTTGTCAATGTCAAAGTAGTTGGGCAGGGTGTTCCCTCATGGGCAGTCATCTTAAATACCAGGCCATAATATCTCGCGAACCAATCAGATGTTAGCTTCATCCCAGCTCTTATAAATACCAGTCTCCGCAAGCTCAAACCATCAGTTCACCCTGAAGACGAGGAAGATGCACTTCTTCGAAACGTTGGTGTCAAGCCAAGTTTTTACCTGGCTAGAAGCCCGAGAAGATTTTGAATTATAATTTATATATTTTATATATTTAATATATCTTATATTTTTATGTATTTTTACTTTCTCTATACGTACTATGTACATAATGTATAGAGAAGGTATTGCATTGTACCCAAAAATTCGATACCGAGATTTCACCGGAAATACATGTTTTGAGACCACCTGAATCCAATAAAAGCATTTTAGAAAAATGTCCGAATGTGTGTGTGTCTGTGTCTGTTTGTCTGTGGGCAGCATAGCTCAAAAACGAAAAGACCGTTAAATACCAAACTTGGTATTTAAGTTTCATATCTTCCAAGATTTTCAAGAAAATCCCCCCAACCCCAACTACCCTACACATGGAAAAATGTTCGAAACTTTTTATTTTCTAAAAAATGGCTCTAACGATTTTGATTAAATTATCATATACTAAAGATATATTCTCGAAAAATAATATGTATATCTTGAATTTTCTGAGAATAGCCTCTGAAGACTACTTTATTCTGGAAGAATTTTACGGGATTTCGTGTAATTGGTGAACCGTAAAAGATAGACAAAAACTTACCACACAAAAAATGTAGAGCACATTAAAACACACAATTTATGTTATATACATTTTTTTAGTGGAGTTGATCACTTTTGAGATACTCCTTGTTTTTGGTTTCAGCTTTAAAACTTATAATTTTCTCATACAGGAATTTAACAATTACTGTCCACACAAACTAAGGAACTTCAGTCACATAGCAACCATCTTTTGCTATCACTTTAACCTATGTTACTCCCTTATTTTGCTTTTACTTACTGGGAAGCAAGTAATAAGGCTATTTCTGCTAATTTGATCTCACAGCATGAAGTAAATAGAAGCATAAACTTTTTAACAAAAATTTGTTGCAGAGATATAGAGAAAGTCATGTGAGTGGATTACATCAGATTTTTACATTTAGCCTCATGCCCTCAGCCCTATTTATTTTCTCACAGTGAAATAAATCCCGGTACACATCCTCGTGCGCACTCGGCAGTTTTCGTCGAAGCTCGGCTTGGTACTTCGAAAGGTGGAGCGAAAGAAAAATAACCCAAGTACCTAATCACAATTCTTCAAATCTGCGATTCTTTTTGAACGACGATATCTGCTGTGGTTGACACGATTCGTGCTATTCTTTTCGATTCATGTGATTCTTTTTGAACGAGGATTCATGTTGAGACTAGCACGATTCTCGCGATTCTTTTTGAATAACTCATGCTATGGTTGACTCGGTTCATGCTACTCTTTTCGATTCATGGGATTCTTTTTGAACGATGATTCATGTTGAGATTAGCACGATTCTTGCGATTCTTTTGAACGACGATTCATGCCATGATTGACACGATTCATGCGATTCTTTCCTTGTAGTCGTTCATATGAACGATTCGTTTATGTATCGCTCCCACAATTACATTAATCATTGAACAAGTTAGAATATTTATTGATTCTTAAAGCTTTATTGCTGTTAAAAAGAGCAGTATTAAGAGCAAAGATGACCAATGGTGCTCAGCACGTAACACAATAATAATTCAGATACAAATAAGGTTTGCATTAAGCTTCATTTTTGTATTATTTATTTGTTTCGTGTAATGACAAGAATTGTTAAAGGAAATATAACAAGATTTTCAAGACTATCCCGCCAGCACAAACTACCCTTTACATGGGAAATTATGATTTTTTTTTCTTAAAAATAGCTCTAACGACTTTGATTAAAATGCCATATATTAAAAATATTTACATCACAAATAAACTGCATATTTTGAATTTTCGAGCAATAGCCTCTGAAGACCTTTTTATTGCGGATGAGTTTTGCAGAATTTTGCATAACGGATAAACCGAAAGAGATAGACAAAGACCTACTGCAGAAAAATTGCACAGCTCATTAAAACACACAATTTATGTTATATACTGTGTCAAGAAAATTCCGGGAATTTTCCAATAAAACACAAAAATGAATTATTCACCCAATTTTATTGTATCTCCTTCAAAGTAGGCCGCTTCTGAAATTATACATTTATGCCAACGAATAATCCAATCATCAAAACATTTTTTGTAGGCACTTTTAGGAATCGGTGTCAATTGTCGCCGCGAATTTTCCTTTATGTCTTCTATCGACTGAAAACGGGTTCCTCGAAGTGGTAACTTGAGTTTTGGAAAGTGAAAGAACTCAGCAGGAGCCAGATCAGGTGAATACGGTGTTGTTTGATGAGATTTGTTAAGTTTTTGGCCGGAAATTCATTCACAATAATAGACTTGTGAGCTGGCGCGTTATCGTGGTGCAGAATTCATGAGTTGTCGTTCCACAAATCTGGCCTTTTTCGCCGTATTTGTTCTCTCAAACGCCGCATAATGCTCAGATAATAGTCTTTATTTACCATCTGATCTTCTGGCAAGAACTCTTGAGTGCACGTCACCGCGATAATGAAAAAAAAACTGTCAACATGACCTTCAGTTTTGATCGAGTTTGACGTGCCCTTTTAGGTTTCGGTTCAGTTGGAAGGCGCCATTCCGAAGCTTGTTGACTGGTTTGAGTGTCAAACTCGTAAACCCACGTCTCATCACTCATCGTTCTAGCATGTCTTCAGCAATCCTTACGCGATTGAGTTTTTGTAGAAAATTCAAGTCTTTCGGAACTAACCGAGCTGAAACGAGTGTCATGCCCAAACAATCGTTTAAAATGGTACGAATCGATTCGTGAGACATAGAAAGTTCAGCGGCAATCTCTCTCAGACCTAAATGACGATTTTCAGTTCAGTTGAAACCGTTGATGGCCGACCAGAGCGAGGAAAATCTTCCACCACATCTCCACCACTTTTGAATGCACTGTACCACACATATGCACGTGTTTTTGATAAAGTCGATTCACCGTAAGCCCCCTGTAACATTTTCAGCGATTCGGCACAGGAAATACCATTTGCAACGCAAAATTTGAGACAGATTCTTTGTTCAATATTTGTATCCAAACCACCTTTGAGACGAACTAACAAAATGGCGTACTGTAAACAAACTAGATGACAAATGACGATCAAACGCCGCGTGGGTATAGAGGAAAGATTTACCAACTTAGCGATAACAATAATTTCGAATTCCCTTTTAAACAGGATTTTTAAATGATCAATTCCCGGTACTTTCTTGACAGAATATACAGTTTTTTCCTGCCGTTGACTGTTTCTAAGGTATTCCTTGTTATTGGTTTCAGTTTTAAAATACTCACACTTTTCTCATACGAAATTTGTCAGCTCTTGGCCATACAACCAAAGGAACTTTAATCACATAGAAACGAGATTTTAAAACATTACACTATCGTTTTAGCCTATGGTCCTCCCTTATTTCATTCTTCTTACAAGGAAGTAAGTAGGAAGACCATTCTGGTAATTTTTTTTGTTTAGCATGAAGTAAATATAAGATACAGTTTTGTAAGAATAATTTGTTGCAGAGATGTAGAGAAAGCTATGTAAATGGAACACATTAGACTCTTTTACTTTCTCTATATGCACTATATGCATAGTGTATAGAGAAGGTATTGCACTCCACCCAAAAATACGATGCTGAGATTTCACCAAAAATATATATGTTTTAGGGTCCCTTATATCAAAAAAAAAAAGCAGTTTCACAAAAAGGTCAGTGTGTATATGTGTGTGTTTGTCTATGTGTCTGTGAACCGATAACTCAAAAACGAAAAGTCCCTAAAATACTAAACTTGGAATTTAAGTTTAGTATCTTCCAGGGTTGTGACACGAAGATTTTGAGAAAAATCCCCCCTAAACTACCCTTTACATGGAACTTTTTTCGAAAATTTTTATTTTCGCAAAAATGGCTCTAATGATTTTGATTAAAATATCATATATCAAAGATATTTACCTGACAAACAAAATGTATATCTTGAATTTTCTGGGAATAGCCTCTGAAGACATCTTTATTCTAGACGAATTTTACGGAATTTTGCATAACTGCTAAACCATAAGACTTAGATAAAAGCTTACCATACAAGAAATGTAGAGCACGTTAAAACACACACTTTATGTTATACACATTTGTTTCGTGGAGTTGATCGTTTTTGAGATATTCCTTGTTTTTGGTTTCAGCTAAGATAAACATACTTTTCTCATATAGGACTTTGTCAACTCCTGTCCATATCAACAAAGGAACTTCAGTCACATAGCAACCAGCTTTTGACTATCACTTTAACCTATGGTACTCCCTTATTTCGCTTCTACTTACAAGGAAACAAGTAATACGACTATTTCTGGTAATTTGTTCTCGAGTAGCAGGAAGTAAATAGAGGCATAAGCTTTTTAACAGTAATTTGTTGCAGAGATGTAGAGAAAGTCATGTGAATGTACACATCAGATTGTTTTTATTTTTGCAGCCATGCCTTATATCGTAAAGTGGTACAGGAACTTATGATTCAGAAGGTCAGAAAGTTGCCATTGAAGTCTGCGCATTCATAACCTTTCATGGGACGTTTGTGAAGAAATTGGATAAGGAACGTGCAAGAAAAAATAGCATGGCATTGACTGTTACTTGCTCTTTCCTTTTACTTTTCTTAATATTTTATTTATAATGGTTATTGCGTTATACCGGATCTAAAGAGTGAAAGGATGGTCAGAAATTTGCGCATAAAGTAAGAATGTTTGTTATACCTGTGCAAAAATGTTAGCAAGCTGTCTGAGTGAATCGTGACCTTTAACAGGTTTTTTTTTCTGCGTTATGGTAGTGATCAACTAAAAAAGCAGTTTTACTACAGTAAAAGGTAAATAAGGAAAGGAAGCACGCTGATGTCACAAAAAACCTCTTTGACGGTAATTTTAAAATGCATAACTCATTAACAAAACGTGCCTTACTCTGCAGGAAATAAATACTTACGCGTGTATATACAAGAATCCAAAGAAAAGTATTCTTAATTTAATGGCATACTCTTGACAGTAGAATCTATTTATTTTTTACTTTCTCTAGCACGTATGTACATGCAATGTATGTATATATGTGTTTTGAGGTCCCCTGAGTCAAAAAAAAAACATTTTTAGAAAATATATGTGTGTCCAAATGCCAAACTTGGCATTTATGTTTAATATCTTCCAAAGATACGACACGAAGATTTTCGAGAAAATTCCTCACCATAAACTACACTTTTTATTTTTTAAAATTATGTTTCTCAAAAATGGATGTAACTATTTTGATTAAAGCAACGTATGTATATTAAAGATATTTATATCATAAATAAAATGTATATTTGGAATTCTCTTGGAGTCATTTTTTTTAATTAAATAAACATACAGCTCCGGAGGCTTGTCAGGACTCCGGCGCTGTATTCCCTTTCCCCCCCCCCCTAGTTTCCTACATTTCCTTAGTTGACCTATTAATGTTTAAGGTTTTCCTTTTTACATATACAGACATATACACAGAAAGCACCACTTTAGCGACCGCGGCCACGGGGACCGGCTTTTCTGAAGACCTCTTCATTCTGGATGTATTTTGCTGAATTTTACAAAACTGGTAAACCTCAAGAGATAGACAAATACTTACTACACAAATCATGTAGATCCCGTTAAAACACAGTTTATGTCATATACTCACTAACAGTTTTGTTGTAGAGTTGACCGTTACCGATATATTCCTTGCTATTGATTTCAATTTTAAACTACGTATCTGCTCAAACGGAGTCACCTTTCCGTTCATTTCTCTTTTGTTTTACTGGCAGTGCAATGCGAACCGAACTTCAATTGTTCACATATCGACTAGCTTTTAAAAGTTTTGACTATCGCTTCATCTTAGTATAATTCCTTATTACAGTTCTGCTTAGAAGAAGAAAAGTAATAAAGCAATTTCTGGAATATGTATCTCGATTGGCATGATGTACATAAAAGGATAATATTTTGTAAGAATAGTTTGTTTACGAAACAGGTAGAGAAAGCCACGTCAATGAACACATTAGATTGTTTCTATGTCAACGAGACATTCGAATAACACATTATTATTTTTGTATGTTGTATTTTGATACTATTTTTAGTGGAGGTGTTTGAACGTTGTCGTTCGTGAGCGGAAATGCGAGTTTTACTCTTTCTGCCATGTACATCACTCCATAGAGAAGGTATTGCATTCCGCCAAAAAATTTCACCAGAAATATATGTTTTGAGGTACCCTGAATCCAGAAAATATTTTTATAAAAACGTCCCGAAATATGCCGCGCGCGCGCGCGCGCGTGTGTGTGTGTGTGTGTGTGTGTAAATGTAAATGGAGTGTTATTTATGGACGCTCTTTAACTGCTGCGGTTCTCAGCTTCCCATTCTATACTGGGCGTGAAAGACCGCTTAATTTTGCTCAGAGGCCTCTCTATCAGGCTTGAGTTTCTTCTACGTGCCGTAAATCTACGACACGGGACCAACTCCTTTACTTCCCTTCCGAAGGAAGCCATGCTAAGAATTTTTACGCCCGTAAAAACCCATCGTCCTCAGCCGGGTTTGAACCCGCGACCTTGGGTATATGAGAGAGTGTACGTGTGTGTATGCGCTCACGCGCGTGTGGGTCTGTCTGAACAGCGTAGTTAAAACGAAAAGTTCGTTAAATAACAAACTTGAAATTTAAATTCTGCATTATTAAGTATACGAAAAGACGATTTGCAAAAAAATCGCACTACACGAACTACTATTTACATGGAACACTTTTAGACAATGTTGAATTTCTCAATAATGACATTAATATTTTTGATTAAAATGCAATATGTTTTATTTACTTTATGCTAAATGAAATGTATATCTTGATTTTCTGTGAATATCCTTTGAGATCCTGTCCATTGTGGAAGCCTTTTGCAAATGTGGTAAGCCATGAGAGATAGAACAAAATCTCACTGCACAAAAATGTAGATGTCCTTAAAACATATAAAACATGTCTTCAAAAACATTTTTAAGCTAGCTGTTTTTAAGATATTTGTTTTTATTGATTTCAGTTTTAAAATACTTATACTTTTCCCGAAAGAAAAATCGTTATTCATGTTTCTGATAGTCAAGCAAAGATAGCACAATGTTAACGCATCACATAGCGACCAGCTCTTGAAGGATTTGAGCATCGCTATAAACTAATGTATTCCCTTATTCCTGTGTATCCACAAAAAGGTATATAATAAAATATTTCTGTAAATGCGTATATCATATATGTGAAGTAAATACAAATATCAGCTTGGTAAAAATAGTTTATTGTAGAATAGGTGGAGAAGGTTTATGAACGTGACACACCAGAATTTTTGTAGAAATAAACTCGGGGTTGGAAACGTAAAGCTGATGTGTCCTGAAGAACTATAAATGGGCATACAATGGACGGAATGTAATACATGATTGATGTGTAGTGAAGAAGCTTTTTGAATAATTTGTTGAAGAATGGACAGAAAAGCTATGTGAATGTTATGAATGAAAATTGTCTTCTTTTTATGGATAGTGAAGGAATTTCAAAGCCTCACATAGGAAACAGCTCTTAAAATCATTAAGCAAACTGTATACTCCAGTTCCCAAAGTGCCTACAAGGAAATATGTTATAAAATTATTTCTGCTAATGTTTTTCTCGATGAGCATGAAGTGGAAAGAATAATAAGCTTTCATAAATAGATTTTGCAGAATAAGTAAAGAACGTCAGAAAATGTAACATCAGATTTTTGTTTGTTTAATGATATATCATTCGTGGATTATTTTTGATGCGTTGGTAAATCTGAATAAAAAACACCAAGTTGTGACGACAGAATAATAAATCTAGCGAAATGCTGTTTAATCGCAGTCTGATGGTAAATGGCTGCACTAATCGATGTTATTCGATAATTTAATTGATTAAACAAGCATTTAAGTATGTGTTATTTCCATGCCATTTTATGACTTACTGTATTTTAATTAAAATCCTTACTAGCCATTATTACATGACTAGCTAAACAAAACACATCTATTTGAATACTGCTGTTGTTTGTTTATTCAGATTAATAACAAACGTCTTACTTGAAATATACTTGACAGCTACCTAAACCCAGTTAAGTGCTTTTTCTGCTCGCTACAGAAAGTAATTGATGGAGATTGCATTCTGCCGTAAGCAAACAAAAAACTGCTGCTACTCAACTTTTGTTGAAAAATAAAGAGCAAACATTTTGAGACAATTTGTAGCAAAACTAAGAAACTAGAGGCCTCCAGAAAGTATATAAAAAAAAGTCAGAAAGAAGAGTAATGGTTATTTGCAAGAAACATGGTCTTCTGCAGTACAAATCTTATCATTTCTCCTCAAAGTCTGAATCTGGCACTTTAGTGTATCCCAAGATATTTTTTATATAGATTCAATAAATTTTTGGAATGATTTAGTAGTTTATAAATTCATAAGGCTTTTCTTGTTTCAGCAGATGTCCCCTGTCTTTCGTAGGATGTTCCCTATCAACTTTTATCTCCTTTATTAATGTCATGCAAAACGCCTCTGTGTTCGGTTCATGTTTGTCGACGGTTGTTGCTACCGAAGTTTGCCTTTAAGAGCGCGGCAAGCTACGTTCATGCGACTTTGCTTCTGTATGCTGGACGGGCTCTCTCCTTTACACGACAATTGAAAGTAGAAGCTCCGGACAGCTTTCAGAGAATACGTAGTCATTCCCGCGCATATTTTTTATGCTTACGGATTTCATTGTTTTTATACACGGAAGGTGAATACAAATTATTAGACTGTTCTAACATATGTAAAAGCTATACACTTCATATTGGTTATTCTAAATACGTATTGCATATAAGCAACCGCATTAGGTGATGAAACTATGTTAAGGGGACCAACCTGTGAACATTTCAAATTCAATGTTTCTTAATAATTACGATCATTTTTAACTACTCTACCAAACAAGATCCTTGTGCTTCGTTTTCGAAATGTAAAAACACTTCATATTTATATTCCGAGAATATCACTTTAAAAACATTATCCGATGAGTTTCGAATTAATTTAATTTTACTGCAGGAAAAGATATGATAAATTGTTTGTTCATTCTTTTCTCTTTATTTTCGTGGATTAATTATTTTTGTTAATGCAAATATATACTTCATTTTACTTAGAAAATGAATTCAATAACTTTTGTTTATTATGATGTTAATGTTCTCTGGTAGAAAAAACAAAACTGATTAGTTAAAACGTGCACCTCAAAAAGCATTTTGAACAGTTACATGTGTTGGAAAATGCATTTAGAGAAATACGCATTTTAACATTTGAAGTGACACTTGTTACCATTAAAACTTCCATTTAAAAGGTCACGTGATACGTATTTAAATTACAAGTGGCTGAAAATAATTTCGGCATATTAATATACAAGGACCATGGTATATTATTGAGCTAAAATCCAAAAATCGACATTTTCAAGAATGTTAGTCAATTTTGCTTAATGAAATATAATTACTGGTTAGGAACCCTGAAATAATTACAGTACCATTATCCAGTTTACCATAAATACAAATAAACATCTCAAAATGAATTAAAAAGTGTTCTTCTTTAATAAAAAGTATAATAAAAATTAATTGACTGGGTTAATCCAATCCAAAGAGATTTACTCAGCTCTGAATGAACTACATTGCCTCTAACGTCAATATCCATTTTAGTCAAATATGATTTCAAACATTCCCCTTCGAACGAATTTCACTGCGCCCGGGCATTTTAGGTTACACGCTCCATTCATAGGCTTTGAACGTTACATACAGAACACGTTGGAAGATTGAGGCGACGCTATGGCCGAATAGTTAGAGCGCTCGCCTATGCGGCCCGGGTTACATTCCAGGGGACTTCGTGTGGGATTTGTGGTGAAGAAGTAGCGTCTGAGTGAGTTTTCTCTGGGTTCTCTGGTTTCTCCCGCCATTCATTCCACCATTTCCCCCATGATCATATTTCCTTTCATCTCTTTCACTGTCATATCGTCCAACTCCTTTTATACCAAACATCGGGCGGATCACACGTCACCTAATCTATACCCTCGCCGCTGAATCCTAACACTTGACAGGTAGGGTGGTTTCAGTAAGGTTGGCTATGCTGCCTTTGCGGCGTTGCCAAAGTAAATAGTAAACAATAACAGCTGATTAAAAAGTCTCTATTCGTGTATAAAGACGAATATAAACAGTGTACATACTAAATGAATGCCGATGAATAATGAAACTAATTCGATATTATTGATGTTTATTGAAAATAAATGATACTATAACGCATGTAGCATACATATGTAACAACTGATTTTTATCGGTTTAGAATTTTAATGGCTCAATTCCATCCAAGTCTCCGTCGTCACCATTCTCGGAAATATCATCGTCATGTCATGCTCAACATCGTCGTCGTCACCAAGATATATCACTAGTGGTTCACATTCACTGATGATTCCGTCTAATTCCTGTTCTTCTCGTATTATTTTGTGCACGTGATTCTTCTTCCACGAAGCCGCGTCCACCCTCGCCGCAAAAGTCTATCCACCGTTATAATTGTGAAAGTCTTGAAATGTTCCTTCACGTACAAACACCAACAACACTATCAACAATAACAACGAATAATACGTAGCTTGTGTAGAACTGCTCAGCGCATGTGTTAGGAGTTTACAAACTGAGCACGCAGTTGGAAATAGCCAGATATTGGAACAGTGCGGCATCTATATCCTTTTACGTTGTCTGATCGACCGACTGGAATGCTGCTTTGTGATTGGTTCAGAAAGTCAAACGAGTAAAGCTTTTCGTCTGTTTTCTGTTAGTGTACCAACTTAGGAACTGTCAAGCGCAAGGATAGAGGCTCTCCTCAACAGGTGTCTGACCCAGGCGCTGTCTGGTAACTCCTGGAGGAGGGGGGTTGTAAGTCTTACGTACGAGGAGGATAAACAAGAAGGATTAAGAGTAAGAAGTTCGAGCATTGTACATCACAATCCTTTAATTTGTTTCATTCACTTTTCTGATCTCAGTTGATTGTAAAATTATTTTCTAACGTTGAAGGATGTTTTATTTCACGTAATAAAACAAAACTCACATTGTTCACCATCTTATGCAACCATCTTTATTTTACAATGTAACCAAAATACAAAAAATCTGATGTGGTCCATTCACATGCCTTTCTCTATATCTGTGTAACAAATTATTGTTAATAAGCTTATTATTTTATCTACACCATGCTAATCGATATAAATATTAGCAGCAATGGACTTATTACTTAGTTCCATATAAGTAGAAGAAAAATAAGGGAATATACTAGGTGAAACTGACAGTCAAATGTTTTAAAATATGGTTACTATGGGATTGAAATCCGTTTCTTTGCGTGGCCAGCAGTTGACAACTTCCCTATAGGAGAAGGTTTAAGTATTTTGAAACTAAAACCAATAATAATACATACCTTGACAACGACTAATTCCACGAATAAAATGTATGCGACATAAATTGTGTGTTTTAAGTAGATCTACAGTTTTATGTAGTAAGTTTTGGTCTATCTCTTACAGTTTACCAGTTAAGCAAAATTCAGAAAAATTCATCCAGAATAAAGAGGTCTTCAGTGGCTATTCCTAGAAAATTCAAAATATACATTTTTATTTGTGACGTAAGTATCTTTAATACACGGTAATTAATCAAAATCTTTGGAGCCATTTTTAAGAAAAACAACAGTTTCAAAAAATTTTCCATGTAAAGGGTAGTTTCTGGTGCCAAGTTTGGCATTTAACGGTATTTTCGTTTCTGAGCTATGCTATTGACACACCAGACAGGTGATACATGGCTATTTTTCCAAAACTACTTTTTTTTTTTTTTTTTTTTAACCCAGGGGGTATCAAAGTATTTATTTCCGGTGAAATCACAGTATCGAATTTTTGGGTGCCTCTCTACACACTATGTACATAGTAGGTGTAAAGCAAGTAAAAATTAATGCAATATCTCTGATATGGGCAACATTTCCCTAACATGGCACATTTATATCCAATATTTCACTGTAATCTAATTTCCTTTCTGTTTAGCAACGAGTAACAATATACGTAAAAGAGATGGGGGTTAAATTGGCCCTTTTTGTACTTGTTTATATTTTTCGTTTAACATACAAACATGAATATTATTACCCTCGTTTTGTGAGTGCCCACAATAAGGTATTTGTGAAATGGAGATTACAATCTATTCTACCGGTGTGCAATAGAGGTAGCGACACATCAGGTGACTCCGTACTTCACGTGTTCAGATATTCCTTCGTGCGTTTAAAGAGTTGCAGAACTCAACGGTGCCATTTCAAGTTAAAGTGGGGAACTGGCCAAGTTTTGTTTCTGTTGCGTATCAACGGAATTGGTGAGAAGGTCGCGCTCATTGAGAGGGGTAAAACGAAGGTCGCTCTCGCTAGTTCTCCAATGGCCGGTTTTAACTTGAAATAACTCCGTCGAGTTCTGCAGCTCTTCTAACGCACGAATGGAAAGAAAAATACTTTAATATACGATATTTTAATCAAAGACGTTACAGCTAATTTGTGAGAAAATCAAAATTTTCTAATATTTTTCCATGTAAAGAGTAGTTTGGGGATTTTCTTGAAAATCTTCGTGTCGCATCCTTGGAAGATACTGAACATAAATATCAAGTTTGATATTTAACGGACTTTTCGTTTTTGAGCTTTGCTGCCCACAGACACAGAAACACTCATGGAAATGTTTCTAAAAATACTCTTTCAGGGGGCTTCAAAACATATATTTTCAGTGAAATCTCAGTATCGAATTTTTGGGTTCATTAACTTCTCTTTATGGTATGTACATAGTGCTTGTAGAGAAAGTAAAGAGATCCAGATCGTTATTTCCACGAAGAGTAATTTACCTGTCAGACACGTTTAATTGCACCATTTGCTGCTAATTGCATGACGTTTTCTTGATAACTGAGCTCGTTTCTTGAATGTGATATCTGCATTCCTGTTTGTTCTTTTTCTTAATTATTGTAAGACGCAAGCAATGTGCACTGCTCCTTCTTTGGTACATGGAACGATAAATGATGCTCATTGTGAAATATACACTTTGAGAAACTTTGCTTTGAAGTGTATCCTTCACTTCTACACTTTTAAACCGAGCCAGGGGGCTCTGACGTTTCCTCTGGGGTTGGTACCCGGAAGGTCTATTGTTCAATTACTCACTGACCCAAGGGTTTTTAGACAGTTTTCCCGGATCCTAGGCTAATACTGGGGAGATTTATTTATTCCCGAACTACCTATCCCTTCATTTAATCTCCATTATGTATTAACCGGCCTTTTTCAGGTCGTAAGTATCAATGAACATTTAGATGATGGCGAGCTTCCGTGGTGGTGAATGCGATTTGGAAATACAGCTCTCGGCGGCGGGGTGGCGTTGGAGTCGTCTGTGGGACCCAGAGGTTTTCTGGTACTCATTGAAAATGATCGAGTTTAGAATTTGTGGTGTTCAGAATTTAATAGATTTCATTTTTCGTATTGTTTACATTTTTTCCCTTTGGTTCATGGTATAAGATGTAGTTTTCATCCTAAACGAAGCCTTAAAAAGATGTTTATAATATATATGAAACTAAAAATGAAAATTAATTGATTGTCGATGTCTTGAACTGCACGGTTCAATTACCTGTTAGGGAGAATAGACTAATGAATTTTATCTCTTCAATTATTCAAATAACCTTTTGTATTGAATAGATATAAAAAGAAATCTGATGTGTTCCATTTGCATAACCTTCTCCAGCTGTTCCACAAGCAATTTTTCTTACAAAAGATTATTCTTTTATCTATGTCATGCCAATCTGAAACTTTAGCAGAATTTGTGTTATCACTTGCTTCCATGTAAGTGGAAGTGAAATAAGGGGATACATTAGGCTAAAGCGATAGTCAATCCCTTTAAAAACTGATCACTATATGAAACAATTGAAGGTCTGTTCGCTTTGCATGTTCCCGTTTGAGAATGGTTAATTATTCCCGAACTACCTATCCTCTCATTTAATCTCCATTATATATTAACCGGCCTTTTTCAGGTCGTAAGTATCAATGAACATTTAGATGATGGCAAGATACAGTATACAGCTCAACATCTGTCAGCCAATTGCTCGCTAAACAGAAAGGCTGCAACGCATTCAAAACGTAGAACATTAAGAAACTGTATTCTAGCTAAAAATTCGATAGAAATCCTCACTTCAAATTACTCTACAAAACTTGTTATTTATTATCTCAAAAAGGTCTCTAATGATTTTGATTAAAACATACTTTTAAGATATTTGCATGACAAAATTTACATATTGAATTCTTTGGGAATAGTTTGTAATCTCCCGTTCATTCTGAATTAATTTTTTTATACTTTAATTACGGTTACTTTGTACCATTGGTAAACCAGAAGTGAAAGATAAAATATTATTACACAAAACACCATTCTCGAGATGTACCTTCTATATACCTTTTTTTTTTTGTTTGATTTTTACTTTCTCTACTGTGTACATAGTGGATAGATAAGTCATTGTATTACATTAAAATATTCAATGTCAAGATTTTACCTAAAATATATGTCCTGAGATTTCCTGAGTCAGAAAAAAAAATTAGAAAAAGGTCCGTGCGTGTGTGTTTGCGGATAGCTTAGCTCAAAAATGCTAAGAGCGTTAAATACCAAACTTAATATTCATCTTTAGTATCTTCCAAGGATACGACACGAAGTTTTTCAAGAAAATTCCACCACCCAAAAATGCCCTTTACATGGAAAACGTTTTGAAATTTTTGTTTTTCCCAAAAATGGCTCAAACGATTTTGATTAAAATACCATATTACATCGAATATATTTACATCATAAAAATGTATATTTTGAATTTTCCGGCAGTAGACTGAAGATCTCTTTACCCTAGAGTTTTATAGAATTTTACATAACGGTTAAACCGTAAGAAATAGCACAAAAACTTATACACAAAAATGTAGATCTCGTTTAAACAAACATTATATGTCCTATATTTTTTATGTAGATCTGACCGTTTTTGAGATATTCCTTGTTATTGGTTTCGATTTTAAGTGACTTTTAAATACTTTTCTAAAACTGGAAGTTAAATTTCGTTTCATCTCTATTGATTTACATGCAAAGTGATCCGGAATTCAATTGTTTCACATAGACATATATTTTAAAAGATTTCAATATACGTTTTAGTGTCCCCTGAATTCAGAAATTTGAATGTATGTATGATCTTTAAACAATAATATCTCAATAACGTAAAGTCGAATAAATACGAAATATTTGTATAGAGTTGAGCATCTTAAAAGAATGCAACACAAGATTTTCAAGAAATCATCACTCCAAATTACTCTTTACAATGCTTATTAGATATTTATTATCGCAAAAGGGCCTCTAATGATTTTGATTAAAGCATAATTTTAAGATATTTACATGAAAACATTTACATCTTGCATCACTGCTTGTGACCTCCTCTTCATTCTGAATTAATTATTAATTAATTGAATTATTATACAATTTAATTAAGGTACCTTGTACCATTGCTAAACCGGAAAGGAAAAACATAATCGTATTACACAAAACACCAATCCCGAGATATTCCTTTTTATTTGTTTGTTTTTTATCTTCTCTAGACCTAAGTACAGTGTACATAGTGGACAGAGAGGCATTGTACTCCATAAAAACAGATTTCACTGGAAATATATGTTTTGAGATCCCTGAGTCCGAAAAAACATTTTTAGAAAAAGGTCCATGCCTGAGTGTTTATGTGTGTGCATGTGTGTGTATCTGTGTGAGTGTGTGCGCGCGCGCGCCTGTGAACTCTGGGACTCTATAGACTCTATAGAATTAAATTATTAAACCTTAGCATTGAAGCCACTAGATGCCTGGATGTAGAGCGTAGGTACTTCATGTCTCAATGTTGTCTCTGAGACCTGCTATCGAAGTTACGCGAAACCTACCGAATGAAGACAAGGAAAGCTGCGCGCATAGTAAGTATTCTTATTTTCTCTAGCACGTATATATGCATAATGTACATGGTAGCTAGAGAAGATATTGTTTGCCATACAAAAATTTGATGTCGAGATTTCACCGGAAATACATGTTTTGTGGTCCCATGTCCGAAAAAAGGAATTTTATTGTTAGTGAGTTTGTGTGTATATCTCAAAAACGAAAACACCGTTAAAAACCAAACTTGGTGGTTAGTATGTATTAACATTTAATTAACTTCTCTAGAATAAAGTGTTCTTAGAACTGCAAATACATAAGATTGTAATAATAGCTACGGCAAATTCTTAAGTTAGAAGTAGAATTTGTGTGGATTTAGTGCCTTCCAAGGAAGTGACACGAAGATTTTCAAGAAGAACCACACCACAAAGTAGTTTTTTTCAAAATGTTGTTTTTCTCAAAAATAGTCCTAACGATTTTGATTAAAATATCGTATATTAAAGATATTTACATTACATATAAAATGCATATTTTGAATTTTCTGGGAATAGACTCTGAATTTATTCTTGATGAATTTTGCCGTATTTTGCATAACGGTTAAACCGTAAGAGATAAAGAAAAACTTAAAAGAAAAATGTAGATCGCATTAAAACTCATAATTTATGTCATATACGTTATTCTTCTAGAGTTGGCCATTTTCTAGATATTCCTTCTTATTGGTTTCAATTTTAAACTACTTAACTTTTCTCAAACGGGACTTACAAAACAAATTTCAATTGTTTCACATAGCGACTAGTTTTTAAAAAAATCTGATGTGTACCATTTACATGACTTTCTCTATATCCCTGCAACAAATTATTCTTAAAAAGCTTATATTTCTATTAACTTCATGCTAATGAGTAAAACATTAGCAGGAATAGCCATATTACTTGCTTCCTTCTAAGTAGAGGTGAAATAAGTGAGTACCATAGGTTAAAATGATAATCAAAAGCTGGTTACTATGTCAATGAAGTTCCTTTGTTTGTATGGACAGCAGTTGACAAATTTCTGTATGAGAAATGTATAAGTTTTTCATAGCAGAAACCAAAAATAAGGAATGTCACAAAAACGACGAACTCCACGAAAAAAATGCATATAATATAAATTGTGTGTTTTAACGTGCTCTACATTTTTTGTGCACTAAGTTTTTGTCCATTATTTACGGTTAGCAGTTATTCAAAATTTAGTAAAATTCATCCAGATTCAACCACTCTTCAGAGGCTATTCCCTGAAAATTCAAGGTATACATTTTATTTACCTGGTAAATATCTTTAATATACGAAATTTTAATCAAAATCGTTAGAGCCATTTTTAAAAAAATCAAAATTTACGAAAAAAGTTCCATGTAAAGGGTAGTTGGGGGTGGGGGATTTTTTTCAAAATCTTCGTGTCGCATTCCTGGAAGATACTAAACTTAAATACCAAGTTTGGTATTTTACCTACTTTTCGTTTTTGAGTTATCGTGTTCACAGACACACGGACACACGGACACACACACACACACACACACACACACACACGGACCTTTTTCCGAAAATGTTTTTTTAGATAAAGGGGACCCTAAAAATATTTCCTGTGAAATCTCGGTATCGAATTTTTTGGTGGAGTGCAATACATTCTCTATACACTATGTACATTGTGCCTATAGAGAAAGTAAAAATCTGATGTGTACCATTCACATGACTTTCTCCATATCCCTGCAACAAATAATTCTTAAAAAGCTTATACTTCTATTTACTTTATGCTAATCAGAAAAAATTAGCAGAAATAGTCTTATTACTCGCTTCCTTGTAAGTAGAAGCGGAATAAGGGACAACCGTGGGTTAAAGTGATAGTCAAAAGCTGGTTGCTATGTCAATGAAGTTCCTTTGTTTATATGGATAGGAGTTGACAAGTTCCTGTATGAGAAAAGTATACGTTTTTCATAGCAGAAACCAAAAATAAGGAATGTCACAAAAACGACGAACTCCACGAAAAAAAAAAAATGTATATAACATAAAGTGTGTGTTTTAATGTGCTCTATATTTTTTGTGTAGTAAGTTTTTGTCCATCTCTTACGGTTTAGCAGTCATTCAAAATTTAGTAAAATTCATCCAGAATAAACTACTCTTCAGAGGCTATTCCCAGAAAATTCAAAATATACATTTCTTTAGTCAGGTAAATATGTTTAATATACGAAATTTTAATCAAAATCGTTAGAGCCATTTTTGAGAAAATCAAAATTTTCGAAAAAAATTCCATGTAAAGGGTAGTTGGGGGTGGGGGGATTTTTCTCAAAATCTTCGTGTCGCATCCCTGGAAGATACTAAACTTAAATACCAAGTTTGGTATTTTACCGACTTTTCGTTTTTGAGTTATCGTATTCACAGACACACGGACACGGACACACACACACACACACACACACACACACACACACACACACACACACACACACACGCGGACCTTTTTGTGAAAATGCTTTTTTTGGATATTGGGGACCCTAAAACATATATTTCCGGTGAAATCTCGGTATCGAATTTTTGGTGGTGTGCAATACTTTCTCTATACGCTATGTACATATGGAGAAAGTAAAAATTGACTGTCATTTTGTCCTAACGGATTCCCTCATTTACCTTCCACTTATAAGGAAGCAAGTAATCAGATCATTTCTGCTAGTAGAGTGCCTCCGTGGTCGAGTGGTCAGCTAGCTGACTTCTCGCCCGGAGGTCCCGGGTTCGATTCCCGGCTGGGGCGGGGAATTTTTCTTTAACCAAATTTATTCCCTATCCCCCACAGAGTCTGGAAGTATGAATGTGCGTGTGTATTAGTAATATAATAACGATTAACCTAATGTTCTAACCTACAGTAATACGAGATGTTTCACAAGTCAAATCCCCCGATATGACCATTGAAGTTAAAGGGGACTATAAATGAAACAATAAAAAAAAAAAAAAAAATAATAAACCTGCTAGTATGAATCGCGATTGGCATGATGCAGATAAACTAATGGAACAGCTAGAAAAAGTTATGTGAATGGATCACATCCAATTTTTACTTTCTCTGTACGTACTATGTACAGAATGCAAAAATTCGATACCAAGATTTCACCCGAAATATATGTCCCCCTGAATCAAAAAAAAGCATATTTGGAAAAAGTCCGTGTGTGTGTCTGTGAACAGTATAGCTCAAAAACAAAAAGACCGTTAAATACCAAACTTGGTATTTAAGTTCAGTATCTTTCAAGGATGTAACACGAAGATTTTCAAGAAAATCCCCCATCCCCAAATACCATTTACACGGAACCATTTTCGAAAATTTTGATTTTCCTTAAAATGGCTCTAACGATTTTGATTAAAATATCGTACATTAAAGATATTTACCTGATATATACGAAATGTGTATCTTGAATTTTCTGGGAATAGCCTCTGAAGACTGCTTTATTCTGGATGAATTTTATGGAATTTTGCATAACTGCTAAACCGTAAGAGATGGGCAAAAACCTACCACACAAAAATGTAGAGCACATTAAAACACACAATTTATGTTATATTAATTTTTTTTCGTGGAGTTGATCGTTTTTGGAATATTCCTTAATTTTGGTTTCAGCTTTAAAAAAAAAACTTAACTTTTCTCATACAGGAATATGTCAACTCCTGTCCATACAAAGGAACTTCAGTCTCATAGCAACCAGCTTTTGACTATCACTTTAATCTATGGTACCTACTCCCTTATTTCGCTCCTACTTACAAGGAAGCAATTCATAAGACTAATTCTGCTAATTTTTTCTCGATTAGCATGAAGTAAACAGAAGCATAAGCTTTTTAGCAATACTTTGTTGCAGAAATGTAGAGAAAATCATGTGAATAGAACACATAAGATTTTTTTATTAAATCCTTTATTTAATCTCGCCTGAAAGCATGGGACTTGTAGCGACAACGTGCATTAACATTGTTATAATATTTCAAACATTTTAACAGGTTTTACAAAGGTTTACAGTAAACTAGTTGATTTAACCTTTTAAGAATTTAAATAGTGATAATAAATTGGTCGGTTCATCTAATGTAGCCTGAAGATTTGTGGGAATTTGTTTCTTGATCCTTTAGTTGCGCAAGCGACCACGTTCGGTAATAACGTGCTTCACTGTCAGTCTTTTGTTGCAATGTCCACAAAATGGAGGCTCCCGCCTAAATTGTGTCTGTATCCTCTGGTCTACATGGTTACTGAAGCGCTCATTGTAACCGATTGGAGGAAGTAAAAGGAGGTTGTGGTCTGTAGTTACAAAAAGCCTCAGCAGCAAGAGGATATCCATCATAATACAAAGTCAAGTCCGATGTGCTACTTTCACATGACAATCTGTTCTTATTCTTTTGCAAGCTATTCTTACAGAAGCTTATTCCTCCATCTACACTTGTTAATCTCGATAAGCTTTCCTTACACGTTTATTATACGAATTCCCAGTAAATCAAACGGTATAACAGGATAAATAAATTATCATATTTCTGAACATTGGATAGTTTTAGGAAGAAATAGTGACTCAAAAATGATTAAAAATCTGATGTGTTCCATTTGCAGGACTTTCTCTAGCTGTTACACAAACAAATTTCCTTACAAAAGATTCTACTTTTATCTACGACATCTTAAGCAAGGTAAACATTAGCAGAAATTCTCTTATTACTTGCTTCCTTGTAAATAGAAAGGGCATAAGGAAATACACTAGGCTAAATCGACAGTCAAATGTTTAAAAATGTGATTGCTATGGGATTGATATCCGTTTCTTTGCGCGGCCAGGAGTTGACAAGTTTCCGTATGAGATCATTTTTAAGTATTTTAAAACTGAAATCAATAAAAAGGAATATCTCGAAACGGCCAACTCCAGGAAAAAAAAATGTATATGACATAAATTGTGTGCTTTATCGAGATCTACATCTTTTGTCTATCTCTTAAGGTTTACCAATTGTGCAAAAATAAAAAAAAATCATACAGAGGCATTCAGAGATTATTCTCAAAAAACTCAAGATATACTTTTTATTTGCCATGTAAATATTTTAAATATAAGCGACTTTAATCAAAATCGTTAGCGCCATTTTTGAGAAAATCAAAATGTTAAAATTTTTTTACAGGTAAACGGTAGTTGGGGTGGGGGGATTTTTTTGAAAATAATCATGTCGCATCCTCGGAAAACACCTAACTTAAATACCAACACACACATACACACATAGACACGGACCTTTTTCTAATTTATTTTTGATTCAGGGGAACCCTAAACATACATTTCTGCTGAAATCTCGGAAATGCATTTTTGGGTGCATTGCAATACGTTCTGTATACATAGTGTACATAGTACGTGTAGAGAAAGCTATAAAAAGCCTGTATCAATAGTACTTCATTCATAATTTAGCACTTAGAACTTAGTCTGAGCTTCTCATATATCCATTTTAGTTGATTTGTGGTGATTTTAAATGTTTTTGGATCATGTAGTAAGCATATTAATTAATTGAAAGTCGTCTGCACTTGTTAAATGTGTATTCCTGTAACGCGGAAACGGGTTGGTATAACGCAATGTAATACTAATACTACAAATACATTTTAATATCTGAGGTGTGTGTGTGTGTGTGTGTGTATTCTGCACTGCAGGCACAGGCCTATTGTTAGTCAGACACCTGGAGGAGAGGATGAAATGAGTGTAATTTCAAAGTGCGGCCGAATACGGACAGGGAAGGAGCCACGATGGAAGTCCCTAACAGTTACCAAGCAGTTCTTCATCTTGACTCGGGGAGTGATAGGAGCTGTGCCTCAGGTTCGAGCAAATCTCCTGAGTGTACAGTCGACCACCAACGCCATTCCGCCGCCGAGAGCTGTATTTCTAGAACGCAGTCATCTCCACGGAAGGACACCACTACCGCAATCCATGCTACACTTACAATCCTGAAAGAGACAGGTTTGTATGACACGGAGATGAAATGACGGGCCATCAAGTTTGGGAGAATGAAGAAACTTTCCCAACATTCGCCTAGTGACCCGGGAAACCCCCATAAAAACCCATGGGTCAGATACATCAACGTCGGCGAACGATCCAACGACCTCCGGAATGCCATTCCCAGACGAAACTCCTGAGCCATTTGGCTCGGTATCTGAGGTGTAACATTCACATAACTTTCTCTGCTCTCAATCGTTTATTAATGAGTATAGTGAATTTTTACGAAAAGTTTATTTTTCTGTCGATTTCATTTCTACATAATTAGCTGCATTGCACATTTCTTTAAAGATACGAAGGAAATATCAATAGTCAAATTTTTAAAGACTGGGCGCTGTTCACCAGCCTCATAGCGTTAACATCCTTTCCTTGCAAACGCGAGAAATCACTGAAAATCGACAGGACTTGAAAAGAATGATTCAAGATCTGTAACAAAAGTCGCTTCAAATCAGGTTGCAGCTCCGATGTTTCACAGCTCCTGGTTTGCAGCTCGCTTTTTTACATTCTCTAGAACCTTGAATTTCTATGTCAGGATTTCACGGGAAATATATGTTTTGAGGTCTCCTGAGACCAAAAAAACATTTTTAGAAAAAGGTCCGTGGCCTGTGAACAGCATAGCTCAAAAACGAAAAGACCGTTAGAAACCAAACTTGGTATTTACGCTTAGTATGTTCCAAGGATACGACACGAAGACTTAAAAAAAAATCTCCCCACCATAAACTACCCTTTACATGGAAAAAATGTTGATGATTTTGCCTATCTCAAAAATGGCTCTAACGAATTTGTTTAAAATACCGTACGAGTTTATTAAGGATATTTACATAATAAATAAACTGTAGATATATCTTGAATTTTCTGGGAATAGGTTCTATAGACCTCTTTATTCTGGATACATTTTGCTGACTTTTGCATAACAGGTAAACCGTAATAGGTAGACAAAAGCTTACTGTATCTAAAATGGAGATCTCGTTAAAATACACAATTTATACAATACAAAAATTTGCATGGGTATTTTTGAGATATCCTTGTTTTTGGTTTCAATTTTAAAATACATAAAAAAAAAATACGGAAATTTATCAATTCCTGGCAATGTAAAGAAACGGATTTCAGTCAGCTTTTAAAAGATTTGATTATCGCTTTAACCTAGCGAATTCCCTTATTTCCCTCCTACTTACAGGGAAGCAAGTGATAAGACCGTTTCTGCTAATGTTTACCTCGGGTAGCATGAAGTAAATAGCAGACAAAGGTTTTTAACAATAATTTGCTACGGAGGTGTAGAGAAAGTCATGTGAATGAAACTCATCAGATTTTATATCTGTCGGTGACGAGGACAGAAATTGCCTTCGTGTTGGACCTTCGGAAGATTTTTAACCTAAACACGAGCATTGCTTTATAACCTAATTTATGTTCTTGAGTTATGTCGTTTATATGCACGTGCGGGAGCACCCGGATGTTTTTTTAAAAATGCCTTTATATTTTAATTCAGAGGCTCAAAACATATAAGAATTTTCGGTGAAATCTCCACATCGAATTTCTAGGTGCAATACATGTCCTTTACTCATATCCACACGTACCTACTTAGTAAGGGGGGAAAATGTATATATATTCATTCACATCACTCTCTACATCTCTGCAATAAATTATTGTTAAAAAGTTTATTCTTCTACTTATTTAATCGAGAACAAAATAGTAAAAAGGATGTTATTAGTTACTTCTTTGTAAGTATAAGGGAAATAAGGGAGTATTATAGGCTAAAGTGATGGTCAACTATTTTAAAAGCTATGTGATTGAAGTACCTTTGTGTGTATGGACAGGAGTTGACAAGTGTAAGTATTTTAAATCTTAAACCAATAACAAGGACTATCTCGAATACGATCAACCCCACGAAAAAAATGCATTTAACATAAATTGTGTGTTTTAACTAGCTGTACATTTTATGTGTGATAAGTTTTTATCTATCTCTTACGGTTTGCCAGTTATGCAAAATTTCGCAAAAGTCATCCAGAACAAACAAATCTTCAGAGGCTATTCCCAGAAAATTGAAGATATAAATTTTATTTTTCATATAAATATCTTAAATATAAGAGATTTTAATCAAAATCGCTACAGTCATTTTTTGAGAAAATCAACATTTTCAATTTTTTTCATGTAAATGGTAGTTGGGGGTGGGGAGATTTTCTTGAAAATTTTGTGTCGCTTCCTTTGAAGGTACTGAACTTAAATATCCGGTTTGGTATTTAACAGTCGTTTCGTTTTTCAGTTATGCTGTCTAGACACACCGACACACGCGCACACACGGACCTTTTTCTAAAATGCTTCTTTGGGCTCAAGGGGACATAAAACATATATTTCCGTTGAAACCTCGGTATCGAATTTTTTGGCGCAATAAAATACCTTCTCTATATACTCTGTACATAGTACGTGTAGAGAATGTTACAGTTGAAACTTGATTTTTACAGCAAATAATTGCTGGAACCTTTGAACATCCATAGAAATTCACTATTTAAATATTCTCCCCTTGCTTCGGATTCTACGGCAATTTAAAATCGCACAATACACCTGTTTCCTAGCAATAATAGTTTCCTAAAAATTACATTTCCAAACATTCAGAATGTTCTACGCATTCCAGTTTTAATTTATAGGCAACTTGTATGTCCAATAATATACAGATGTAACTATTGTAATACTATAAATGACAAATGATCCTAACAGAAATAGTAGTTTTTAAAAGTTTGGAGATTAAAATTAACAACATTTTAAAAATCTGATGTGCTCCAGTCATATGACTATTACTATCTGTTTTCTAAACATCCTATTTTCACTAAAGATTATTCTTTTATCTAGATCATGCTTATCAAGATAAACATTTCCAGAAATGGTTATATTACTTAGTTCCTTATAAGAAGAAGAAAAATCTGATGTGTTCCATTCATATGACTTTCTTTACATTGCGGCAACAAATTATTGTTAAAAGCACATTCTTCTATCTACGTATTGATAATCGAGATAAACATTAGCAGATATTTTCTTAATTACTTGCTTCCTTGTAAGTAGAAGGAATATAAGGTTAAAACGAATATCAAATATTTTAAAAGCCGGTTGTCATGTGGTTGAAATCCGTTTCTATGCAGGGCTGGAGTTTACAACTTTCCGTGGGAGAAACATTTAAGTATTTTAAATCAAAAAACAATGACAGGGAATGTCTGAGAAATGGTAAATTCCACGAAAAAAACGTATATAATAAAATTGTGTGTTTTGTGTAGTAAGTTTTTGTCTATCTCTTTCGGTTTAACAGTTACGCAAAATTCAGCAAAATTCATTCAGAATAAACAGGAGGCTATTCCCAGAAAATTCAAGATATATATTTTATTTACCACAAAAATGTGTTTAACACACGGTATTTTAATCAAAAACATTAGAAAAATACATTTTTGTAAAATACATACTTTTTTAAACGTTTCCCATGTAAAGGATAGTTTGGGGTGGGTGGATTTTTTTTCAAATTCTTCATGTCGGATCCCTGGAAAATGCTAAACTTAAATACCAAGTTTGGTATTTTACGGACTTTTCGTTTTTGAGTTATCATGTTCACAGACACACGGACACATAAACATGTAAATGGCGTGTTATTTATGGACGCTCTTTAACTACTGTGGTTCTCAGCGTCCCATTCTAAATTGGGCGTGAAAGACCGCTTAATTTTGCTCAGAGGCCTCTCTATCAGGCTTGAGGTTCTTTTACGTGCCGTAAATCAACAACTCGGGACCAACGGCTTTACTTGCCTTCCGAAGGAAGCTATGTTAAGGATTTTTACACCCGAAAAAAATCCATCGTCTTCCGCCGGAAGGGCGACACACACACGAATCTTTTCCTGTAAATACTTTTTTTTATACAGGGGACCCTAACACGTGTATTTCCGGTGAAATCCCGGTATTGAATTTTTGGGTGGAATGCAATTCCTTCTCTATACATTATGCACATCGTACGTGTAGAGAAAGTAAATATAAGGGAATACACTAACTAGGCTAAAGCGACAGTCAAATGTTTTAGAAGCTGATACTGTGATGAAATTCGTTCCCGGTTCTCTTCATGGCCAGAAGTTAAACAAAAGGCATGAGACAGACAAAGACTTCTCATTTTAAAAAAGTTTTAAATATTTTAAAAATAAAGGCAATAACAGAGGATATCTCGGAAATTGTTATGTCTACCCAAAATCTGTATGTGACATAAATCATGTCTACATTTTCTTTTTGTAGTAATTTTTGTCAATCTTTTGCGGTTTACCAGTTATGCAAAAGTCATTCAGATTGGAGAGGAGTTCAGCGGTTATTCCCAAGAAATTCAGGATATACTTTTATTTGCTATGTAAATATCTTTAATATATAACATTTTAATAAAATTGTTAGTTTTTTTTCTTGAGAAAATAGAAAATTCTGAAGAATGTTCCATGTACAGGTCGGTTTGAGGAGGGGAAATTTTCCTGAAAATTGTCATGTTGCATCCTTGGAAGATACTGAACTTAAACGCCAAGTTTGGTATTTAACGGACATTGCGTTTTTTAAATATGCTGTTCATAAACATACACATACACACAGACATGCATGTACACGGAGCTATGTTCTAAAAATGCTCAAAATATGTATTTCCGGTGAAGTCTCGGTATCGAATTTCTTGGCGGTATATAACACCTCTACATGTTACATAGTGCTAGAAAAAGTAATTATAATAATTCAATAATCAAACTACTTATTTGAGATATAACGGTGTAAAGTTTGTATGTGTAAAGCTGCAATTGAGAAAATACCAAAATTTTCTCAAATTATGAGGCGCGTAGAGCATATTGAATATGCAGTATATGTAGGTGCATAATAAAATGTTTGAAAACTGTGTATCTTGTAATGTACTAATTATGCAATTTAAATCACAGTGTTATTTGTATTACCATTACATCAATGCAACCACAATAAAAGTTTCGAAAAGTCTATCAAGAAATACAGACATTTGAAATTTATCTCCCGGTGTCCCCTATGATTTACTCTGAATTTTTCCCTAAATTTCATAAGACACTCAAGTGAGCTTCGACTATGAGACTACTTTAATTTTTTAGAATTTTAGTAGCATTTTACAAACCTATTTCATTTAATTATCGGTTTCGTAACTTTCTGTACCTACTCCTTCAAGTGTATCGATATAATTTTTACAGAAGTACTTTTATTACATACTTCCTTGCACATAAGCGGGAATAAGGAGATACACTAGGCTAAAGCGATAGTCAAAATCTCTCAAGAGCTGGTTTCTATATGATTCATTGACATTCGTTCTTGACAAGGAGGAAGAAAAATGAATAACGTGTTTCCATTTGAGAAATGTAAAAGTAATTTAAAACTTAGAATATCTTGGAAACGTTTAACTAAAAAGAAAAACATAAATATATGTGTGTTTTAACGAGATCTATATTTTTGTGTAAGTTTTTAAATAAATAAACAAATAAAACCTACTTATACTAACGTAGACCGAGCCAGCTGGTTCAGGCGTTTCGTCTGGGAGTGGCATTCCGGAGGTCGTGGGATCGACTCCCAGCGACCGACCTCTCTGACCCATAGTTTTTTTTCGGAGGTTCTCCCGGGTCATTAGTCAAATGCTAAGGATTCTTCATTCCTCCAAGTTTCCTGTCCCTTCACTTCATCTCCATTTCATCCGTCTGGTCTTCTTTCAGGGCTGTAAGTGTCGCTGAGGACTGTGTTGGTTGCGCCCTGTTGTGGAGGTGATTACGCTTTGGAAACTCAGCTCTCGGCGGCAGAATGGCACTGGGGGTCGTCGGTATACTCAGGGGCATTTATTCAGACCTGAGACGCGGGTTCCTAGTGCTCATTGCGTCGATATGAAATGCTTGAGGACTGTTAGGGACTCTCCACGATGGCTCCTTGCCACAGTCTGGTTCCGGTTGTCCTCTGTAATTGCTCTCATCTCATTTTCTCCTTCCGGCGTATGATGTACAACAAACCTATCACGGTTGAAGTGCGAATCCCCTCCGATACGCTAGGAGCAATGCAAATGTCATCCAGAATGAATAGGCTTCATAGGCTATTCCCATAAAATTCAAGACATTCCATTTAACCTAAAATATCTTAAAACTTGTATAAACTAGTTTTGAGAAGATCGACATTTTTAAAAATGCTCCAAATGTTTGGGATGGAGGTACTTTTTTTTTGTGAAAAATTTCGTGTCACAACCGTGCAAGGTACTGAACTTAATTATCAAGTTCAGTATTTAACGACTTTTCGTTTCTGAGCTCTGCTGTTCATAGACACACACACACACATATATTAATATATTTTTTTATTCCGCTAACACAAAACATGTATCTCCAGTGAAATTTGGTTATTGAATTTTTGTGTGGAACACAATACCTTCTCTATTACATGTATATATGGTAGTTAAAGCAAAAAAATTGCTTATAGTCCCTGTTTCTGTGTAGTTTGATTCATGATCACATTCTGATGGATATACATGTAACACGTGTTGTATATATTGGTAACATTCGAGCTATAGTTCTGAGTTCGACCGCTAATTTGTGATATCTTAAATTTCGAAAATAGAGGTACATATATACTCCTGTATGCAATAAAAATATTCACCGTTACCCCTAAAACAAATCGTCAGCAGTTCGTATTTTTAACACCAACCCAAGACAGCGTTCTACTTTCTCTAGCACGTATGTACAATGTACCTAGTACAGAGAAAATATTGTGGTCCACCTAAAAATTTGATACTGAAATTTTACCGGAAATACATGTTATGGGGGCTCCTGAATAACTTAAAAAATCTTATGTGTTCCATTCACATGATTTTCTCTACATCTCTGCAACAAATTATTGTTTAAAAGCTTATACTTCTATTTACTTCATGCTAATGGAGAAAAAATTAGCAGTAATATTATTACCAGTCAAAAGCTGGTTGCTATGTGACTGAAGTTCCTTTGTTTGTATGGACAGGAGTTCACAAATTCCTGTATGAGAAAAGTATAAGTTTTTCAAAGCTGAAACTATAAACAAGAAATATCTTATAAACGATCAAATCCACGAAAAAAATGTATATAACATAAATTGTGTGTTTTAATTTGCTCTACATTTTCTGTGTAATAATTTTTTGTCCATCTGTTACGGTTTAGCAGTTATGCAAAATTCCGTAAAATGCATCCAGAATAGAATAGCCTTCAGAGGCTATTCCCAGAAAATTCAAGATATACATTTTATTTGTCAGCTAAATATCTTTAATATACGATATTTTAATCAAAATCGTTAGAGCAATTTTTAAGAAAATAATGTGAAAAAGGTTCCATGTAAAGGGTAGTTTGGGGTGGGGGGATTTTTCTCAAAATCTTCGTGTCGCATTCCTGGAAGATAGACACACGGACACACACACACGCACACACACAAGTACCTTTTTCTGAAAATGCTTTTTTTTTTTTTTGTTACAGGGAACCCTAAAACACATGTTTCCGTGAATTCTCGGTATCGAATTTTTGGATGGAGTGCAATACCTTCTCTATACATTATATACATAGTACGTGTAGAGTAAGTAAAAAGCACTCACTTTTTTAGTAAAAAGCTCCACGTGAGTGTCTGCCTATGTCCGTATGTGTGTATCTGTGGGCAACTTAACTCGGTATTAAGCTTAGTATCTTCCAAGCGAAGGTTTCAGGAAAATCCCCCAACTACACTTTACATGGAATATTTTTCAAAATTTTGATTTTCTCAAAAATGGCTCCAAAGAGTTTTATTACATTTCCTTATATAAAAGATGTTTATATGGTATCGACGAGAATCGAACCCGGAACCTCCACATTGGGTGTCGCACACGTAACCGCAGCGTCACCTTACTCCTATATAGATGTAAGTATTAATGAGAATAACGATGCAAAAAGCCAGCAGTAATAAAGACTATATTCCAGATTTCATATTATGAAACCTTTACAGTGAAAATAAAACAAAAACATCTCATGAAAGGAAGACAAATTGTCCTTGAAAATGTACTAGTATTTTCACATTTACATTCTTCCCTGACCTTGCATGTTTGTTATGCAAACGAAAAGAAACACGTTTTGCAAAGTATTCTGATACGTTATTATTAGGGCGGATTTTAAGAATAAGATGGTAAAAGTACCTGATGTGTTCCATTCACTTGACCTTTCTCTGTCTGTTTTGCAAGGAAACTATTTTCTTACAAAAGAGTATTCTTGTATCTACTTAATGCTAATCAAAATAAATATTATCAGAAATTATTTAATTCCTTATAAATAATTGGGAAATAAGGGAATACACTAAGCTAAAGCGATAGGCAAATATTTTATAAGTTTTCGCTATGCGATTGTCGTTGAAATTTGGTCCTCTTTCCAGGGTAAAAGTTAAAAAAAAGAGCTATGAAACGGAAGATGACTTTCCGTTTGAGAAAGGTTTTAAGTATTATAAAATTGAACCAAAAACAGGGAATATCTCTGAAATGGTTAGTTCTGCATAAAAAAAGGAAGTAAATTATATAAATTGTGAGTTTTAACAAGATCTACATCTTTTGTGAAGTAACTCTTTGTCTATCTCTTGCAATTAACCAATTATGCAAAAGTCATCAGAATAGAAAGAACATCAGAGACTATTTCCATAGAGTAAAAGATATGCATTTTATTTGTCGTGTAATTATTGTTAATATACGTTATTTTAATCAAAATCGTTAGAGCAGTTTTTGAGAAAAACAAATTTTTGAAAACTTTTCTGTTTAAAGAGTAGTTTGGAGCAGGGGTATTTTCTTTAAAATCTTCGTGTCATATCCTTGGAAGATGCTGAACGTAAATATCAAGTTTGTTATTTAATTGACTTTTCATTTTTGATTTATCGTGTTTACAGGAACACGGACACATCGACACGCACACGGTGTTTTTAAATACTTTTTTGGACTTAGGGAACCTCAAAACTTATATTTCCGGTAAAATCTTGACATCATATGTTTTGGTGTAATGCAATACCTTGTCTACTTACTATGTACATTGTAATACGTACTAGAGGAAGTAAACCAATATAGGACATTTAGGTATTTATAATTAAATTGACAATTAAGTATTAGTATACATATCTAAAAGCAAAATCGAGAGTGCTTATGATTGGAGAAACTTCTTTTTACGTCACAGGACCTTATTGGTCCAAACTTTGTGCTTATAGTTGCTTTTGGTTTCCAGGGCAGGTTCCTACTGGTCTTCTCTCCATGACAACTGTTAACGGCTAAATAGTTTCATAAGCAGATTTCGTCCCAAAATATCCTGAATGTTTGCTTTGTAAGCTGCATTTAATGATCGATCGCTTTGAATTGCAACGTTTACTAACGGATAATGTCACATCATCTAGGCGCGGCAGAGACGAAAAGTTGATCTCAGAAGCATATCCCATTACTGCCAGAGAAATTTTACCCCATATTCAATTTGAAACTTGGGATATTTTGCGTCACAATCTATGTCCGACCTGACATCTATGTCGTCTCCTATCGATATATACAGTTCTTGGTACAGACGTAGAAAGCATCCAGATCTTCTTGGCATATCAATGCCTGCTTTGGCAGCCCCGGTCTGTAAGCTTCCAACTCAAGTAACTAAGAATAAGAAAGAAAGAAAGCAAAAAGAACACGATTTAATAAGTCAAATGATAGCATTAATCTAAACCTCATAGATAGTTTCCTTATAGTTCCTACCAGTGTAAAGATCAAGAGGTATACCTTGAAAAGACGGACGGTGGATCATCCATCTTGGCTGCTCTCTCTGATCCAGAGTCCGCCTGCTCCTCATCTAACCCCAAGTGCTAGCTCGTAACTCCTGGAAGGTATAAGCCCTCGGTATGAGGTCAAATAATGAAAGAAGAAGAAATTTATACTTTGATGAAGACATTGACTATATCAGTTATGGGCAGGACTTTATTTGGAGAGCGGAATTAAGTTGTTTATGGACAGAAATGTTCTATAGGACATATGGATAAATACTCAAATTTGAGGCTCTATGAATATCTTCTTAACTGCACTGCTGAAAATGTATGTCCAAATTAAAGGAGCACAGGCGGCACAGTAACTCATTCCAGTTCGTGTGAAACATTCGCGCTTGCCGCTAAGCGACGTAATGGAATGTTTGTAAACCTAAGGCCTTCCTCATCTGCATCTAGTTTTGTATTGTTTTGACTTCGGTGATATGTTTTACTTTGGACGAATCCAATATCTACTGCAAAGAATGATGTGTAGAGTCTTAATATATGAACCAAATGATCGTTGCGATGGTGGTTTTTAATATAATTTATTTTAAAGGAGCTTTGCTCGGAAATGTATGTGAAACCAAACATTTTCAATAAATATTATGTATATAATCGCAATTTGGAAAATGAGTCCTTTTGCAATGATTTAAATAACCCGAACCTCCTTCTTTCGAACATTTTATGTTCGAAAACATTTCAATTTGCAGCTCGTGTGGAGCCTCTGAAAGTGTAATGAAAATGATACTTCCTGCGTTGCGAAGATGGCGTTCTGTTTATGTTTGCTTACAAACAGCACACTCACTACCGATCATAGTACGTATAGTGACATATTGAGTGATTCAATTTCTCTATCTTGACTGGAGCTGACGTCAGTACCTCACAAGCGTTATCTTTGAACTTGTGTGATTCACAGTCTTCAATGAGCATTTCTTTATTTCTTTATATAGATCATTTTAAGCAATTTTTAGGCCATCAACTTCCAACTCCTAGTAATCACGATATGACTCACGTGGTGAAGAAACAGCAAAAGACAAAATCTGAGATCAAAATCGCATTGTATAAGACACTATAACTTTACTCAACATAACAGTATTTGTAAAATAAGTGTTTCTTCCATTCTGTGTATAGGACAAGAGTAGGAACGGTAGGTAGATGAAAAATGCAATGCCATAGCCGAGATTTGAACCATGGATCTCCTCGTCTTCGTACCAAGTGAGATGGCACAGGCTCGTTGTGATCCACATTTGGGAGGTCACGGGTTCGAATCCCGTGACTGGCCTACCTGACCCATGTGTTTTTTCAAGGTTTCCTCGGGATGCCATGTGGATGCTGAATAGATTCATTACATCCCCGAATTTTCCGGTCCATAATTTCCTAATCATCTCTTTCAGGATTGAAGGACCAGGCAACAATGTTTGGAGGGTTTGGCTGGATGGTGAATTGCGTTTTGTAAAAGGTTATCCTGAAGTCGTCATCGGGAACACTCGGTCGAGACCCGCCTTCCGTTTACAGAGCTCTCTCGGGGGCTCGTGAGCAAGGCCTAGGGCGGCGTCGGAAGGTTCTAACTGTGACCAATAGGGATGATACATGCTTGCGCCCATCGTCATCCGGATCTGGTCTCTCTTCGGTTTCTCCCCTCTTCTTTCCCTCCCTGGATTCACATAAGTGACAAAGGGCCACAAGGGCCTACGTCCGGTGCTCTGCCCCAGAGTCCTGGAGGCCCCGCCCATGACTAGTTGCTCTAACCACTGAGCTACCATGACAACATGCTGTCAAGGAATTCAATTCCTCAGCTGACGCGTTTTCCTGGTAAATTAACAAAGATCTCAAATTATTTTGAGATGACATACAATGTAAGTATCCTAAGTGCTGGACTTCATAATTTAACCAACAATTAATTAATAATGATTGCCTGGACAGAGTCCAGGAGATACGTCGTTCAAATCCCGGCTATGGCATTGAATTTTTCAGTCTGACTATACATTGCCAATAATTTGTTCACAACAAATTTATAGTTTTATGGGGTTTATAAAGAATTCATCAAAAAGCGTTATCATTCTCTCTCTCTCTCTCTCTGTTCCTCTCGGTCTAAGGCACTAAGCACATTTACCACGCGTCTAAGAGAAAATTGCTTGACAATCCAAGATATGAGAAAAAAAGTTGAGTTATACTTACTGGATTAGCTAACATTGCATATCTAGTTCTGTATTCCAGTTTCTAGCCAGTTAAAACAGGTATTCTTACGCAACGTTTCATCTCTTGTTTTTGCGTCATTGCATTCTGGTACCACTGTTTCTAACTATTCAAAAGTAACTTTTTTGAGTAGCAATTTCTCTTGATTGACCTCTACAGAGATCAGTTTCAAATTGATAGCTAATGTGCCACTTCAAATGCTGCATGTAAAAATATAAAATCATATGTGTTACTTGTAAATGGCTTTATTTAGCCATTATGCTTTACTTTGGCGTAACTTCTACAAAATATTCTTGCTATAAATGGATTTAAAATTCCATACTCTTTTTACGATATAGTGTGAAAAAACTGAATAACATAGAAATTTAAAAACTCTGGCGTGTTAAAATCAAATGTTTCGTCTTACGTAAATAATGCTCACTCCGTTTTAACTTTTATAAAATGTTCTTTCCTAGACAGATTTACAGAAATAGCATCATTGCGCATGTCATTACAACGGTTAGGATTCTGAAACAATAGCACAATGTTTAAAACATCTTATGTGTTACATTCGTATGCCTTTTTCTATCCTCTATCTCTTATTAGTGCGTATGCATTTATTTTTACTTTCTCTACACGCACTTGTATATAGTGTATAGAGAGGGTATTGCACTCCACCCAAAAATTTGATACCGAGATTTCATCGGAAATATATGTTTTAGGGTCCCCTGTATCCAAAAAGAGCATTTTCACAAATGGGGGACTCTGTTGTCAATAGCTTGAATCTCCTTTGTGATGTGCTTCAGATCGTCCAATGTCTGGGGACGTGTGGTGCCTTTTAAGTAACTCCATAGAAAGAAGTCCGGCGATGTCGAATCCGGAGATCTCGGTGGCCACAGGTTCTTGGAAATTATCCGGTCGTCAAAGAAACTTGCAATTAGATTCATGGATTCATTTGATGTATGGCATGTAGCGCCATCTTACTGAAAATATCCTTGACTCAGCTCTACATCGTACTGCATCTTCACGTTGACTACAAGAACAAAATGTCGAAACAGCTGTCAACAATGTAATTAGGAATAAAACATAAACATCTGCACATCTAGTGACAAGGAATCGCAACTCCAGAACATTCTGCTTAATTTGGTGCCAAAATTGGGTCATTGAATGAATTTCCAAGGAATAATTAAAGAAAGAAATGTGTCAGTTCTACATAAATCATAATGTATAATAGCAAAGGTTTCCGCGATGTTGTTTGCCTTAGCGGATGTTTATCCGGTACGCTTGTGAGAACTGGAAACACACTACCAAAACTCATTCAGGGTCAGAACTGTTGTTGATGGGTCTTAGGAGGACGTTATATCCCAAGGACCTTCACATGAGCATGATTCAAGCCGCAGGCTTATTAGGAATTGGGACTACTTCCATTTATCGAATACTCCAAGGATAAAAGTGGCATCCTTATAAACTTCATTTCGTACTAGCAGAATCAGAACTATATATTACGATACGATACTACTCTATTTAAAAAAAAAAATCTGATGTGTTCCATTCACATGACTTTCTCTATATCTCTGCAACAAATTATTGTTAAAAAGCTTATGCTTCTATTTACTTCATGCTAATAGCAGAAATAGTCTTATTACTTGCTTTCTTGTAAGTAAAATCGAAATAAGGGAGTATCATAGGTTAAAATGATAACCAAAAGCTGGTTGCTATGTTACTGAAGCGCCTTTGTTTGTATGGATAGGAGTTGACTAATTCCTGTATGAGAAAAGTATAAGTTTTATAAAGCTGGAACCAAAAACAAGGAATACCTCAAAAACGATCAACTCCACGAAAAAAGAATGCATGAAACATAAATTGTGTGCTCTACATTTTTTGTCTATCTCTTACGGTTCAGCAGTTATACAAAATTCCGTAAAATTCATCTAGAATAAAATTGTCTTCAAACGCTATTCCCAGAAAATTCAAGATATACATTTTATTTGTTAGGTAAATAACTTTAATATACGGTATTTTAATCAAAATCCTTAGAGATATTTTTAAGAAAATCAAAGGGTAATTTGGAGTGGAGGGACTTTTCTCAAAATATTCGTGTATCATCCCTGGAAGATACCAAACTTCAATACCAAGTTTGGTATTTACCAACTTTTCGTTTTTGAGTTATCGTGCTCACAGGCACACGGACACACACACGGATCTTTTTCTGAAAATGCTTTTTTTGATTACAGGAGACCCAAAAACATATATTTCCGGTGAAATCTCATTGTCAAATTTTTGGGTGGAGTACAACACCTTCTCTATATACTATGCACATATTACGTGTAGAGAAAGTAAAAATCTGATGTGTTACGATCACATGACTTTCTCTATATCCCTGTAACAAATTATTGTTAAAAAACTTATTCTTCTCTGTAGGTAAATCATGCTAATCGAGATAAACATAGCAGAAATTTCCCTTATTATTGGTTTCTTGTAAGTAGAACGACAAAGATCTAATGTATTACATTCACATGATGTCCTTCAGCTATATGATAAACAAACCTTTTATTCAAAACATTATTCTGTTATCTACATCATGCTAATCAAACTAGTTCCTTGTAAGTAGAAGGCAAATAAGAAAATCCACGAGCTAAAGCGATAGTTTCGTCCTTTAAAAGCCGGTCGCTATATGAAACAATTGAAATTCCAATCTCTTTGCTTTCCAGAAGTAAACAAACAAGAAGAAAGATGTCTTCCCGTTTGAGAAAAGTTTCAGTGGCTAAAGTTGAAACAAATAATCCGGGATATCTCGAAAACCGTTAACTCTACAGAAAAAAAAAAAAAAAAAAAAAACCGTGTATAACACAAATTGTATGTTTTAATGAGATCCACCTTTTTGTGTAGTGAGTTTTTGTACATCTCTTAGGTTTGCCAGTTATGCAAAAGTCATCCAGAATGAAGAGGTCTTCAAAGGCTATTCCCAGAAAATCCAAAATATACATTTCGCTTGTCATAAAAATATCTTAAACATACGGCAATTTAATCAAAACCCTTTGAGCCATTTTTGAGAAAACCAAACTTTTCAAAAATTTTCCCATATAAAGAGGAGTTTGTGGTGGGGGGATTTCCTAGAAAATATTTGTGTCGCATCCTTGGAAGAACTTAAATATCAAGTTTGGAGTTATGCTGCACACAAACACACACACGGAGATTTTTCTAATTTTTTTGGGGGATTCAAGTGGTCTCAAAACATGTATTTCTGGTGAAATCTCTTTTTCGAATTTTTGGGTGCAATACAATACTCTCTCTATATACGTATAGAGAAAGTACAAAACAGTAGGATTTCATCATCTAAGTTCTGTGGTCATACGAAACAAATTTCACCTAGCCAAGTTACCACATTGGGCCGATAGCAATCCTGTTAGGTTCGTGAGCATCACATCTAGATTGGATGGCAACTGAAGGCAGGATATCAGCTTATTGGACTAGCTTTCCTGGACGGCGATAATGGTGAAAGTGAGCTTCCTTAAGACTATGGGCGGTGAACTTTTAAATGGCGTCCTCCTGGTACTGGCAGCACATACTAGCCACAGGTGGGTGTCGAACCGGCTCAACATGCCTTCATTATGCAGAAACTTTGCTTATCGAAGATGGATTGGCAGCAGCGGGGTTTATTCTGACCCTCGTTTGCCGAATCGAACACCTTAAAGGTCTCCAAAACCACAGTTATAGTTCAACAGACCAACAACTATTCGGTACGAATTATCGCTGTTTGATATATCATGTGACCCCATTGTGACAAATTTCTCACCAGGGTACAGAAATATGTCCAACCCCTGCATATGAAAGGGGATTTGTTTTCTCATTGCTGTTACTTCCAGGTTTATTTCATTCCTCGTAACTGGCAAAGGTCTGAAAAGTTTCCTTTTCCAATTGTCATTGTATTCAGTGGTTCAGAGGTACTAAGAAGTAGCAAGGTTGCTCAAAAAAGGACCTATACAAGCTGTTATCGACCTTACCATGTGTATATTTTTCTACCCGTGAAAATGCTCTGTTAAATTCCAACAAGTGAACAATGTTGTATTCCCCCTAGGCAAATAATCCTTCAAATAACGATTTTTCAGCTCTTTTTGGTGTACAGAGAATAATCGTTTTAGCTAAATCCTCTATTATTTTTCAGAAAACTATGGACAAAGTAAGCATAGCAGAATGGTACCGAGATCGCAGTATATTTGTGACTGGAGCTACAGGGTTCATGGGCAAGGTGTTGATAGAGAAACTGTTGAGAAGCTGTCCTGACATCCAGACCATCTTCATCCTCATTAGGTCCAAGAATGACTCCAAATCAAACTCCAGGTTTCGTGACTTCACCCGACACATGGTAAGTCACATTGTGTTTTTATTTGGGCCTTAATCCATATAAAATTCTGATTAACACTGCCTTAATAGCTAAAGTTAAAATACCTTAACAATACTAAACTGCAAGATATAAATGGTGGCAGGGTTTATTCTTCTTTTTCTTTCTTTCTGTCTTTCTTCATTCCTTACCCTAAAGAGGTAGTTTAACGCTCCTATAAGAATGCTTCCTCCTACAGAGGGGAAGAATTAAGCAATGAGAACTACCCGAACAATTCTATGTGAGAAACACTTCTGGAAAACACAATACCTTGGTACTACTGGCGCCAATGTTTTTGGCAAGAGGTGGTCTCTTTTGCTTTCAGATTTATTGTAAAACTTCATTTTTAAATGCATCTGCATAGTTACCTTATTTTAACAATTACAACGCTTATATGCAGCTCAAAAAATACACTCGTGTTGTAAAAACCAATGTTCCAATCTCGTCAATGTGTGCTTGGTTAATTTGACCTGGGAGGCTTATGATCGAAAAGAAAGCTCTTTGAATATACTCCTAGAATGCACAATGACAGTTTTACAAGTGTGACTTCTGTCCTGTTTTTGAACTTGTCACCGAAAATAATCAACCACCGCTAAGATTCAGTCTTTAGCCTTTAGGATTAGAAGGATTCAGTTTTGGAGTTACGAAACAGACGGTGTTATGTTCACGCTCTTCCAAGGTATGTGTTTTAGTGTTGGAATCAGCTGAAAAGTCAATGTCACAGACGGGATTTGAATACGGTTCTCCCGTTTTCTGTGCGGTTGCTCTAACTTTTGAGCTAATATGAAAACAACCCAGTATGACATTCAGTCCTCCAACTCCTTGGTGCCTTTTACCCGGTATGTCTACTTTCTTCAAAGAACGGCGACTTATATATGACAAGTACTTAGTATCTGGGTAATATTCAACTATTGGGCAATTGTAATATTGGCAATGCTGTTGTATTAACTATCTAACAAGGGTAGGCATTTTGCTTTTAGAGAAACCGCACCGAGAGCGGAGAACAGGGTTCAAATCCCGCTGTGGCACTGAATGTAACAGCAAAATCACATTATGTTGAAATGAATTTCTCCTGTTTCGAAATTTCACATTAAGTTGAAATGCCTTTCCTCAGTAGCGAAGTTAAGTAAAAAATCAGTTTATGTTGAAATTAAATTTCTACAGCTTCGAGGTAACAGAACATCACAGTATGTCAATTAATTGTTTCTTCCACATTAGACATGTATTGGACAGGACTTGGAAAGCTGGAGTCAGCCTGAAAAATTCAATGACATGGCCAGGATTTAAACCTCAGATCTTCTGGTCTCCCTCCAGGCTCTAACCAAAATATGTCAACACGACATTATATTATCCAAATGACTCGAGACTTTCCCAGCTAACCACAAGAAGTTGACATACCTTAGTGGCAACTTACCATGTCGTAAGTATTTAAGTCTCGGTTTAAGTAGTCGTTGTAAGTCATCACTGGGATTCCATCCGATCCACGGAAATACCGCTATATCTCCTGAAAACGAGACATGAATTAATGAAACTTGAAGTTAAATTTAAACAGCACCCTAACCTTCGAATCTTGTTTCTCTTCTGCGGCTAAAAGTGAGAAAAAGAATTTAATAACTTCTGCCTAGGCAATTGTTTTAGAATACTCTTACTCTTAATGCGGAAGATTTCGATAATGAAGTAAGCAGTATGTCTTCGGTGCACATCACAAAAAGTAAAATTCATATTATAAATTATGTAATACAATTACAAATAACAGTGTTTAAAATCTTCAAAAAGCAATACTAAAATATAAAATATTTCGGACTTCCGTGCATGCGTGTCCTGCAATGAGAATTTGTTAATCTGCCCATTACCTTATTGTTTATTCTTAAAAGTTTCAACTATTGCAGCACCGAATGTTATTTCAGGCCGTTTGGGAGCCTTAAAGTTTGAGAATCGGTGTCGTGGTTAGCGACCCAATGTAAGAGCAGGAAGGTCTAATATGGTGAACGCTCAATGCTCTGAGCCATTCAAAAGTTCAACTCTAGAAAATGAGGTAATAAACACGTTGGGCCAAACCTGTTCCAATTTCTGAGAAGCATTCTTGCTTAGCCAGGTAAACGCATTATGAAATCCAAGTTTCATGCAAATTGGGACTTTGTTAGATTTTTATTATTACCTGCATGTTTCTCTGTTTTATGAATTAAATTAGTGTTTAACACCTCCATGTTCTCTTTGAACCACTTTCTAACAAACTCAATTTTCTGTTGTATTACTGACTAACACATCTATTTCCTTTTACTTTCCTTTCTACCTATCTCCATTTTCGAAGTTAAATTTTCTACATTTTACTCTATTTTCAGAGCTAATTTATTATTTAAATCTCCTACAGTTTGCTTTCTTTTGTTACTTAACACTATTCTAGGTGGCCCAACTGCCCCGTTGTTTGGCGTGTGCAGATATTACTTCGTGCGTTAAGAGAGTTACAGAACTCAACGGGGCTATTTCAAGCTAAAACCGGCCAGTGGAGAACTAGCGAGAGGTACCTTCGTTTTATCTCTCTGAATGAGTGCGACCCGCTTGACCGTCTCTACAATAAGCAAAAGAGGTAAAACAAACGTCGCTCAGCCAGGTTCTCACTTGCCGGTTTTAACTTGAAACGCCTCGTTGAATTCTGCAACTCTTTTGACGCACGAAGGAATGTCTACACAGGCCAAATACGGGGCAGTTGGGCCACCCGGTAGGTAAATTAACTAATTGTAGCATAATATTCTCCAATGAATGATTGTCTTTATTTCCTTTTATCTGCATAATCTCTGTTTTTTGTTTCTACTTACTAATTGCTTGGTTGACCAAGACGAATGCTTTACAGATTAACTTGAATATCAGAAATATTTTGAAAAACTCATAATATATATACACTTATTTATTTATTTGTTGTAACTTAAGGTTCCTTAACCTGGTCATATCGAATTATGAATGAAATCGGTGAAATGATGCTGAAATGACCTCGAGATCCATGGAGCTTAAAGTCACTCGACATTCCTCTTCTCAGTATAAGGGAAAACCCCGATAAAACCCTTAACCGAATAATTCTCTGTAAACGAGAATCGTAATCGCGACTTCTTGCAGACATGCGACCCCCACACTACCGAAACGGGCATGATGGTAATATTGAGGTTAGCCAAAAGCACTCCTCGCTTACATGGTGATGACAAATGAGTGATTTGATTATTAACTTAGTACAGAAATTATTTATAATGGATATGTGTGTGTAGAAATAGGAGGAAAGATCACTGCATTGGTTGAAAGTGTTCGGGATTGAAGCGTCTTAGGTCGAAACGTCTGTATCAAATAGCAAAATGCCTTGTGGTGATTTTCACCTCAATCTAGTTTTTGGTGGTTGCGGATGCCGAGGTTGTGCTTGGACATGTTGCAGAGTGGCTAACGACTTGGAGATCAAAGAATGTAATGTTCAAAGGTTGGTAGGCTCAGTTTCTCTGCAGCTACTGGTTTTTTAATGAACTAGGGGGCTTTTGTGGCTTTATGAAACATCTTATTTGAGAACTTGCAGATGGTGAAGGCTAATTTTGTTTGTAGCTCCTTCTTACTGGACCAGACGGTGTTGTTAAGGATTGAATCAGTGACATGTACAGCAGCAGAGAACAATCGAGACAGAGGAATGATCGTGTGTTGTGGGGGGATACATTTGTGAGAGCCCGGATGAAGCATGGGAGTTCCATATTAGTCGGCTGTCAAGTGGCACTGCGAAATATTTCACTGGAGTTGGTGAAGGCAGCCAAGAAACATGTGCATTGTGTAGAAGCAAAAGAGTAGGATTATGCTAAGGTCGGAGAAAGTTTTTAGCGGCTATTTTGTGGGCGTAGAGGGCGATTCCCCATTTGGTGAGCCACTGAGAGAGCTGATCCAGAAAAAACTTACTGTATTGAGATCAAAGTGGGAATGAAACAGCAGGTGGCGTGGCAACAATAGCTCTACATGTTGGTCGTAAATCAGACATGTAAATGTTGAACAGTGACGTATCAGAATGCAGTGGTGGCTCGTGGACTTAACTGCAAAGAAAGCTTTTCTCACAAAAATCGCACTCACATACACACACAACATACCTATTTCTTTTAGGATATTAAATTAGCTGTTCTGTCTTTTCTGATAGGTATTCTGAAACGGCTGCAAGGCCACAAAGAGAGTTTTTTTTTTTTTTTTTTTTTCATTTTATAACTACCACGCAGCCGGTCGTATTCACTGTACCACGAACATTTAAAGCGCTTTTTGTAACATTTCGCATCTTTTTGTTCCACATATTGCGCCGACAACTTAAGAATAGAGCTTGGTGTTCTCGTTAATGGCAATCAGTCCACCGCGAAAATGCTGTATATAATATACTGCACACTATTTTGCGGATTCATCTTTCCAGAAACTGAAACAAAGAAAACAGTAGATGGAAAGAGAAAGCTACAGCGGAGCTAACTTCAGTTAAACAAAAGAACACTAGACTATTCAAATGCACAACCACCTTACGCGACAATGCATATTTTTAGATTGCTCATGTAGTTGCTAACATCTTGGGGATGCCAGCAATTCTTGGTGGCATTCCAAGCTGTTTTTCTTTCATGAGGTCATGAAGTCCATAAACCGACGGAACTGTCTGTTGTTCGCTGAATTCCTGTTCTATTAGCTGCACCGTAAACTCAGAACAGATATTTTAGTAACATATGGAACCTTAAGTTCTGTTTCGTTGTCATGGTAAATGGGTATAAATATACACCTACATATCCGTTGTCAAAATATCTGATGAAGTTCATTCACATGACTTTCTCTAGCTGTTACACAAACAATTTTTTTTTACAAAAGACTGTTCTTTTATTTACATCTTGCTAATCAAGATAAATATTACACAGGTTAAAGCGATAGTTAAATATTTTGAAAGCCAATCGCATGTGAAACAATTGAAATTAGCTTCTCTTTTCTTTCTAGGAGTAAACAAAAGAGAGACGAAAAGAAAGATAGACTTCCCGTTTGAGAAAAGTTTAATTAGCACAAAAGTGAATCCAATAGCTCGGAAAATCACGAAATATATTAACTCACAAAATAAATATATAATATAAATTACGTGTTTTAACGATATCTACATGTTTGTGTAGTACGTTTTTGTCTATCCCTTATGGTTTACCAGTTATACAAAAGTTATACAAAATCATCCACAATGAAGAGGCTATTCCCAGAAAATTCAAGATATACATTTCGTTCGTCTTGAAATTATCTTAAACATGTGGCATTTTATCAAAATCGTTAGAGCCATTTTTGAGAAATCAAAATTTTCGAGAAATGTTACAAGTAAAGGCTAGCTGGAGTGAGGAGATTTTTTTGAAAATCATCGTATCATTGGAGGATACTGAACTTAAATATCAAGTTTGGCATTTGATCCACTTTTTGTTTTCGAGTATTCAGGGGTCTCAAAACGTGCAATACCGGTAAAATCTCGGTGTTGAATTTTTAGGTAGAAAACAATACCTTCAGCATCCACTATTTACAATGTACATACGTGCTAGAGAAATTAAATGTGCTGCAAACCAACAGAGCTTTGGCCATCCACTCTATTCCCCAGATTCGATCCTAGGCGACCGCATGTGGGATTTGTGATTACAAAGCGGCGCAAGGGCGGGTTTTTCCTGGTTCTCCGGTTTCCCCCGCCATGCATTTCACCAGTGCTCCATCTTCATTCCATGTATCACCAGTCGGGGTGCCAAATGTAGTAAAAGCGGGTGTTAAACACTGTAAGCAAAATCTCCTCTTATCCTTTTGTCCCATTACAAGTCCAGAAGTCAAGTAGCTCCCACACTTTCCTTCTTCCCTCCTGTTCCCAACTGGTTGTTTGGTGCTTGAGCACACATCAAATTAAACAACTACATGCAGATTAAATACAACTATAAATGAGTGATGTGGAGCTTCACTAGCTTCACCTGAATAGCTGCCATTGCCAGAAGGGATCCTCCAAGTTTCTGTTAACTTAGTATCACCTTGTTTGCCTAATTCCTTTGTTATTTCCAGAGCTAGGAAGTTCGTACCGTACAGACACACTCACACACATCGTTTTCCAAAAATGATTTTTTTGGATTCAGTGGACCCAAAACATGTATTTCCGGTGAAATCTCGGTGTCGAATTTTTTAGTGGAATGCAATACCTTCTCTATACACTATGTACATGGTACATGTAGAGAAAGTAAAAAGAATTTTTGGAAAAAGGTCCGTGTTTGTACATGTCTCTGTATGTGTGTGTGTGTCTGTGGACAGCATAGCTCAAAAACGAAAAATCCGTTAAATACCAAGCTTCGTATTGAAGTTCAGTATCTTTCAAGGATGCGACACGAAGATTTTCAAGAAAATTCCTCCACCCCAAGTACCCTTTACAAGCAAAAATCGAAACTTCTAATTTGCTCAAAAATGGCTCTAATGATTTTGATTAAAATATAGTATATTAAAGATATTTACCTGACAAATAAGATGTATATCTTGAATTTTCTGGGAATAGCCTCTGAAGGCTACTTTATACTGGATGAATTTTACTGAACTTTGCATAACTGGCAAACCGTAAGAGATAGACAAAAATTTACTACACAAAAATTAGATCAGGATAAAACACACAATTTTGTCGTATACATTTTTTCGTGGATTTGATCGCTTTTGAGATGTTCGTTGTTTTTGGTTTCAGCTTTGAAAAACTTTCCTCATACAGGAATTTGTCAACTCCTGTCCATACAAACAAACGAACTTCAGTCACATAGCAACCAGCTTTTGATTGTCAATTTAACCTATAGTACTGCCTTATTTCACTTCTACTTACAAGGAAGCAAATAATAAGACTATTTCTGCTAATTTTTTTTTCTGTTAGAGAGAAGTAAATAGAAGCATAAGCTTTGTAACAATAACTTGTTGTGGAGATGTAGAGAAAGTCATGTGAATGGAACACATCAGATTTTTCAAATTACAAATCTTGTTTGTCGGAACGTAGAATAAGGGCTTCAATTGAAAAGCTTCGGAAGGACATATATTTTTCAGTAATACGGCTGCAGGGGAGTAAATATTTAGTTTAATTCCTGCTTTCGTTTTTACCTGGTAAGAGTCTGAAGACTCTTAAGAAATTAATTTTATTATTTAGATATTATTTCACATTCTATCGATAAAGATTACAATTCGGGTTATAATTGCTTGGGTGTTTTCATAATGTACATATGTAAAGAGAGAAATCGTCAGAGTCAGCTTGTATATATGTAACAATTTGTATGTTGTACATAACGATCTGTTTTTATGATGTCTCATACGTCTTTTTTGTTACCTGGAAACCTACTGTTTACTTGACACAAGGTTTGTTTACCTCACACCCCCTGCGTTCTTATCAATGACTTGTTTAGATGCAGCGTGACGGTCGGTCGCAACCTATGCGGAACGGCGAACGTAACGAACTCCCTAGCTCTGGTTATTTCATTCTCTCTACTTATTTATTTTACTTGTTCTATTGTTCTTAGCTTTTTTGTGTTGTTTCTTAATGGAACGAATAACTGTTTCTTACTTGTTTACAGATTGTCAGCACGCTGTTTTTATTTATTTCTTCTCTTTCAAATTTTGTTTTTCTTTCTGCGTCTTCTTTCCGTGCCCCACGTTTGGGAGCCGTTTTACTTCTTCTCATAGCATATAATATTTACCATAGTATTTTATATTTTCTGTTATATTATACAATGTAATGTAGTTTAATTATTTAAAATTCACTAGTTGTATGCGCGTTCGTGTATTTACTATACCGCCTAAACAAAGGAATCACTATATGCATACTAATATTTTCACCCATTTATTCTGTATTAATGTTACATAACTTCTCTTTTACAATTTCTGTGGTTCATTGTTCCTCCCAAGGTAGGCAATGACACTCAACGGGGTGTTAAAGACAGTCCCGACGTGTTCCTCACCTCGCCCATCTTTAATTCTTTCCCGCCAACTTGGTGTGGACAGTCCTTTACTGGGTTTTCTGGCTAGACATTCCCCAACACACACAAACACTCCTGGAAGCCTGTTTTCTCTGGTCTACGAGATGGGGGCAGCTGTTACTATGGCCGCTTTTCTCCTTAATGCAGCCTTAAATGCTGCTTTTTTTCTTCTTCTTATATTTTCCACACATTAGTCTCATATCTCATCGTCACGTCCTTCTGGGACCAATGTCGGGAGTTTCACCAGGGCTTTGTTCACCAGCTGTTGTTCAATTTCCAGAGTGACTCCTGCCACATCTTCCCGACTGTTGCAACCTTGATTTGAGCTGACTTCGACAGGCTGCGATCAAGCAATGGTTTCCGAACAGATTCTCGAGGACCTGCCTGATCACTCCGTTGAATCGGACAAAACTTCTGCCGCCCGCCCATAGAAGTTGGCAATCAGTTGTGTGGGTTTCTCCTCTGCTGCCTTGTAGTGAAGTAGCACAAAAATACTTCAAAATTTGACTTTTCATCGTATTTGGCTGGCTTGATGCGGCCAGATTTGTTACATGTCCTGGCATCTCAGCCTTTAAGACCTTAAGCTTCCGTCGAGAATGAAAAATATATCAAGCGAGTATGTTATTAGCAACTTGGTGATAGCGTAACAGTAGAAAAGGACGGAGTTAATGGTAACATTGCAGCGGTGATTTCGATGCTTGTTAGTGGTGCACGTTATGTGCCATATGCGGGAGTATTTTAGTTTGTTGATTTTACGCCTCCCTTTGGGTGCTTATGTGCAGCGTAACTGTCACTTCCAATCAACTCCACTACACTCAAGTACCTGGTACTGAAGCTCTTATGGGATGAGTTGCCACGGCGTTGCTCAGTCTTGCATGAACATTGACTGTTCCAGGCGTGTATTTGGCTAGTGGGAGGAGTTGTAGGAGTGATCTTTTAATTCTTAAGAAAACACTTGTAACCTTTTACTGCTGTTTATTCAAAAGGAATTTTGAAGACAAGCACCTGGTTATACACTTTATACTGCTGACTGGTGTTCTTTAACACTTACTCACAAGTACTTTCAATTACACTGTTTTAGTTGACTACATGGCACAATTCACTTTCACCTAATCACGAGCCGACTGTTAAATAGTTGAGTGACGTTACTTTACTTCACATACAGTTTCTTATTGTAATAAACTTACTTCGCGAACTTCTTAACAAACGACCTTGCCTCACACAGGGGCGAATTCTTAACATGCTACGACGTTGCCTCTCTCACGGGTGAATTCTTAGCAAAACGACCTCGATGTGCCAAACCTTACTTCTTATATACAAAAAAAGGTGTCATGGTGGCTTCTTTCTGATTGGTTGGAAGGTCCACCAAAATGACACCATCGTTACCCAAAAACCATTGCAAATCTCCCAGAATGCGTCATAATAGTCACGTGATACCACGAATATTAAGAAGAAGTCCCCTTCTGTGCTTTAAACTGTGGTTTCCCCTTATACTAAACTCGAATGTGACTTTCACAAAAGAAGCAACTTCTCACCCCTCTATCCAGTCTGGCGGCATGATTCCGAGTAACGTTTAAGTAAACAACTGACTTCTTGGTTCCTATGCATACAACTTATTAAATATTAACTTTCTTTACATACATTTAGATAAGTAATAAAATTGATTGTTATTATTATTATTATTATTATTATTATTATTACGAGGCTAATTAACGGTCTCAACATGTATGAGTTAGAGACAGAGATATCCCATTTAACCCTATGTTGTCTTTTAAGATTGAGGCAAGCTATACAATTGGTATTACAAATCAATGGATAACACTTTTACTCTTTTACAGATATTTGACCGTTTGCGACGAGAAGGACTAGCAAATAGACTGGAGAAATTAGTGCCCATAAACGGCGATGTTACGCAGCTCAACCTAGGTTTACCGGATGGTGATATACGTATCCTGGTGAAAGAGGTTAGTGTGGTGTTCCACTGCGCAGCATCGGTACGGTTTGATGAACCACTGAAGCAAGCAGTTCTGATGAATGTCAGAGGCACGAGAGAACTTATAAATCTTGCTCAATGGATGACCAAATTGGAGGTTAGTATTACTTCATGATATAATTATTTTATAACGTAAATAGCATATGAATTTAATAAGTTAAGAGGAAAAACTTCAGGTCATGACTTCTGGAATGATAAATAAAGAAGCTATGTGTAGTTTGCGTAGAGTTTTTCAGCATACTCTACGGGGTGGTCCACGGTTCAAACCTCACTAGAGCCGTCTTCCCTGAATGACATTTTTCAAGGTTTTATTCAGGCTCTGTAACTGATGTCATGGAGGTACCTTAAATTTAGGCCTGAAAGTTTCCTTCCTACATTTCCTTTCTCAATTATACTTTCTCAATTTTATGTATTACTAGTTTATATATAAAACAATGAATCGCCGAAATGTATGCACGCGTATCACTTCCGAACGGCTGCACCAAATTGAACAATTCCTTTTGTGTGTGTGTGTGTGTGTGTGTGTGTGTGTTCGTTATTGTCATGACAAGGTGTACGGAAAAGAAAATGTTTAAAAATAGACGGGAAGGTTTTTAAAATCTTATAATATGAATAAAAGCAATGCCAAGGGAACGCATTTCGGTTAATAGCCGCCAGATGGCAGTGGTACCATGATTATTTGTTGCTAAATGGTCGATGGTCCTAGTACTGCTATGTTTTCCCTCCCCATCCAATGTTAAGGTAACGCGCCAGTTTATCGATACAATGTCGCAATGCAGCAGTCAAATTCAAATACATTTTTATATATTAACTGTCCTTGCCTTACTCCTATTGTTTAAAATAAAGAAGAAAAAGCTTTCCTGGCGACTAACACCTAGAATAAGTACTTATTTATTTGCCGCTAGATGGCCATTGTGGCATCTTCCCTCCCCATTCAATGTTAAGGTAACGCACCGGCTTATCGAGGCAATGTTGCAACGCAGCAGTGAAATTCAAATACATGTTTATGTACTACCTGTCCTTTCCTTACTCCTATCGTTTAAAATAAAGGAGCAAAGAAGCTTTCCTGGCGACGAACACCTAGAGTAAGTACTTATTTATTTGCTGCTAGGTAGCTGTAGTAGTATTTATCCTCCCCATCCAATGTTAACGTAACGCAAAAGGTTATCGAGATGACAGAAAGCAGCATTGAAATTCAAATAAATTTTTATGTATTAACTGTCCTCTCTTTACTCCTATCGTTTAAAATAAAGAAGTTTTCCTGGCGACGAACACCTAAAATACGTACTTATTTATTTGCCACTAGATGGCCATAGTACCTGCTCTTTTTCCTTCCCCATTCAATGCTAACGGAATGCAGCCGGTTATGAAGACAAAGACGCAGGATAACTCAAAATCAAATATATTCCTTATGTATTAACTATCGTTCCCCTGGTCACATCATTTAAATAAAGAAATAAGTATAATTTTGTTGCAATTCTTTAAAATAAACAAGTTATAAACTATGCACATAACCATTAACCCCTCTTGGAATCTGAAAATAGCGGAGAAATGACGGGATCCGTTTTAGGTTAAGTTCCTATTGCAGACGTTGGTCATTTGACGTTATGTTGTACAGGAGGTAGCTAAAGAACATGAAAATACCGGCGTCACCATCACACTGCAATTGCGGTGCTCTTAATACATTTAATCAAGTAATATTTTGGGTTAGATGGAGAAATGTAATACACAAAGCTATCATCAAATAAAAGCTTATCCATTGCCAAACCAGATCTACCTGTTCTTTAGTTTTGTCATTGTTAGCCTTAAAAATGACTGTTTTGACATAGAAGAAAATAAAGAAAGAGATGGAAAACATTAGGAGTAAAGAAAGAAAGAGATTCGGAAGAAGCATGGATGTTACTTTGTGACTTTAGATCTTTTGTAGTGCGCGAGATGTCCCTCTACATTTCACCATTTAATATCACCTTCACATTCACTGTTTGAAACTCAAGTTGCAGAGAGAGGTTCTCCGTACACTTCATCACGTGATTATTTTGCCATTTCTTATCTCCAGAGATGGCATCTTGGGAACCGATAGCCAGACAGAATCGAATTTAGCGCAGCATGGTATTTAGTTGTGATGTGTTGACAATTCAGTGTACGTAATGGTACAATAGAAGGAAAATGGGTTGCGTGGTAGACTGTGGTGTTTTGCACTAGCAGTGGAAGGCAATGAGATTGGGTAGGTGGTAAACATAAATGCCACGGAATATCAGGAACTAACAAGTTTAATATTTACATAAATTCAATTGCTGTTTGCAACAAGTCATCAGCATCATTATCTCTTTCATTTTCTCTCAAGATACATAGATTACAACATACGTTCATAACGTCATAAATGTGAATCGTTTCCGATTGGCACGTAAATATGTCATTTATTGTGAAAAACTTCGAACATCATAAGATGTGATTGGAGCAACATGGAAATAGAACACATCATTGACTATTTGGGTAAGATACTCCATCAGTAATTATTTCGTATTTCAGCATTTTTGAAAATCCGACATTTACAGCTCCTCTATACCTGCAAGATGTAATGGAAAAAAACTTAAATCTACTGCGGAGCCTGCATGAGCAATACTTGCTGAAAGAGGTGGATATACTGTTCAACCTGTACCTATAAAAATTATTAAAAGATTAAATTACCTTAGGGATAATAGCATAATTATTTTAAGAGTTCTTATCGAAAAGAAAGATTAATTAAAGTTAAGAATAGATATGATGCAATTAAAATTATGATTATATTTTTTTCAAACGATGTTTTCACTTTATTTTTCACACGATCTTAAATAGGTGTCACGGGTCTCTGATTAATTGTTTGCAGCTTTCAGGGCTCGAGGCAATTATGTTCTATGTTTCCAAATATGTGTTATTGTCGTAGATGTATATGAAAAGTTGTTCAATATTACTTTCAAGTCTTTATGCAATCCATTAGAAGCAAGAGATTTTACAACCTTGATTGAAGAGCATACACTATCATCAAATGCAGTACTGTAATAAACAGCATAATATACTGCTGCATCGAACCACGTTTCTCAACGCGGTACTACAAGTTGTTTACATGCGGCGCGTGCAATCGCTAATGCAGGTTGATATCTACTCGATAGGTATGTAACTGGTATTCGCATGGGTCCCTCTATAGGTTCCCAAGATGTTACCCCTATTTATCGCGTTTTCCATCGCTATGAATTGACTAACTGACATTTTGTGTAAGGTATGTACCAGGAATCACTGTAATTTCTTTTCAAATCGCAACAAAGCAGTCTGTGACGGCAGTGGTAGTGACTGGTATTAATGTCGATACCGAGACTTCAACGGAAATACATGGCTTGAGGCCTCCTGAACAAATAAATATTTTTAGAAAAAGGTCCGAGTGCGTGTATGTTTATGAACAGCATTACTCAAAAACAAAAAGCGGGTTAAATACCAAACTTGGCATTTAAGATCTTACAAAGATGTGGCACGAAGATTTTCATGAAAATCTCCCACCCCAAACTACCTTTCACGGAAGATATATCAGAATTTTCGATTTTCTTAAAAGTGTTGCTAACGATTTTGATGAAAACATTGGTTACCTATTAAAGATATCTACATCGCAAATAAAATGTATATTTTGTTTACTGGAAATAACCTCGGAAGCTCTCGTCACTCTGAGTGACTTTTACATTACTGGTAAATCATAAGAGATAGATATGTTACATCTACACAACAAATGTAAATTTCCTTAAAACATACAGTTTATGCCCAACGCATTTTTTTCTGGAGTTAACAATTTACGAGATATTCCATATTATTGGTTTAAATCATCTAACACTGATAGTTTTCTCAAATGGAAATTCATCATTCTTGCTTTTTTATTTCACTAGACGCTTATGTTTCTTTATTTGCCATGCGCAGGCACAACGAAATAAGTAATAAGACTGTTCCCGTTTATGTTTATTTTTTTATTAGAATAATTAGCCTTTGTAAGAAAAATTAGTTGCAGAATAAGTAGAGAAAGTCATGTGAACTAAACATGTCAGATGTTTTAAACTTCCTTTAACCAGTAGGTCATATTGGAGCATATAACCTCGGTACTGTCGTTGGTCGTTTGGCAGATTGCTATAGGCTAGTAAAAGTCACCTCTGTGGAGTATGGCTGTTACTTATGTTTCTGTTTGTGGTTTGGAATGATAAAAGCATACATGCGTCATTATGTTAATGCTTAATTTCATTTCAAGTAGACTTTAAACATTTCCTTTTTCACAGGCATTTGTCCACGTCTCAACGGCGTTTTCACATCCAACGCATCCTATGATAGACGAGATAGTTTATCCTTGTGGTCAATCCTACACAGAAGTCATCGAAATGGTAGAAAGATTTACTCCGCAGGAACTTCAAACGCTAGAAAATGAGTAAGCGATTTCAAGAGCTGTTGCTGAAAATGTTGATTTCTCTCATCATTCTTTTGGTTCATGTTTTTCTCTTTGTTTCTTTAGAGTTCTCAAGAAACTTCCGAACACATACGTCTATACCAAAGGCTTAGCAGAACATGTGATAAGCGATCAAGGAGGAAAACTTCCAGTCTGCATTTTCCGTCCATCAGTCGGTAAGTGAAATTGAGACTATTACCAAAAAGAGCAATCTCCACCTACCTAAATTTTTCAGTAGAACCCAATTTGTGGTATAGCTTTTTCTTCCAACTCAATATATTTGATTTTTGTCTTGTACGAGGTACGTCCAGAAAGTAAGTTCCGTCTGCTAATAAAATTAAATTATGTACAGATACAGAATAATTATTTATTGCACAAAATTCTACAACTCTTAAACTACTTTTCCACATAACTGCCGAAATTTTGCAGGCATTTGTCATAGCGTGGCACAAGTTTATGTATGCCTTCTTCATAGAAGTTTGCCGCCTGTGTCTTCAAAAAGTTGGTACCCAACGTGAGCAAAGTTTACGAAATGTCAGTTTTTCGGTAACAATGTCATGAATTAGTGATCGTGAGCTTTGGGGAAATTCCATAGCGAGAGCACTAATTGTAAACTTGCGGTTTTCCTGGATCTTGTCATCAATCGAGGAACCATTTCTTCTGTAACCAAAGATGGACGCCCACTTCGTTCTTCATCGTGCACTTCACTATGTCCTTCATTGAACTGTCGGACCATCTTCTCACCATTGAATCACTCATCGCATTTTGTCCGTAAACTTCGCAAATTTGCCGATATATTTTAATTGGTTTCAATTTCCTAGCATTCAGAAAACGAATCACAGATCTGATTTCAGAAGCGGTGGGATTTTCAATCAACACCGACATTGTAAACAAGCACAACAAAGCGTCTGTTGCTGACAGCGATCTCAAAATGGCGCACGTTTCTTCTCCTTGATACAGAGCGTCTACCGCGCATGTACAGTGCTGCGCTGCAGCGGAGATAAATTGAAACGGAACTTTCTTTCTGGACGTACCTCGTATATTCATCAAGTGATATTAATGTAAGTAACTAGTGAAACTGAACATTTAGATTAATAGTTCATGAGAAATTTTAGACTAAATTTTGGAGATTACCCATTTTGATTCACACCCCAGGGTTCTTGTGGAGTTTGCTCCATTTGATACCAACATGGATGGAGATTGCTTTTTCTGTTAAGGAAAGAAGGGATTGTACCTGAGCATTTAATTTAGTAAAACTGCAATCATTTAATTATATTGCTATTTTGCACTGAAATACATGGTCAATAATGGTAATATAAGGTAGGCTACTTAAGTATTCTTAGAAAAGTGAAACAGATTGTTATCTAAACTGCAAGGGGGGAGAAAGCGGAACAGAAAACATCCATGAAACTGTTCTCTACATTGAGGTTTAGGTAACTTGGAGAGACAAAAATATTTTAAACAATTGCAGTTCAAAATGTTAGCTTTAGAGCATTAACTAGAACAATAAAACGGGGAAATTAAATTGCTTAGACCTATCGAGCAACTTTTAACACGAGGTTCTTTTCATAATAGACTTTATCATAAAAGTGTGTATACATTTGTGTTCAAAAGTTAATAAACAACAAAGCACAGTAATCAAAAAAGCATTTCCCTTAATACGGCATTAATTACTGATGGAATATAACAATTATCTCACCCTTGTAGCAAGAACTTATTTCCATTTCCTTGCCTCCCGGACCCATTTCCTAGATTTTGTGGCTTTGATGAGTGTCACATTTTGAGGCATAGAACACTTAAAAGAAAACTAGAACTTGTCTTTATAACATAACATATGGTGATGCAGTACAAAGTTCAAAAACCTGAATATATCTCTAATATAATTAACAATGTTATAATATAGCGCACTTGAACAGAACACACACTATTGTTTCCAGCACTGCGGCCATATTGCTGTCAGTCACGTGACCAGAAGGGAAACAGCCTATAGGTAGCTGTGGAGATTGCCTTCTTTCCAACAGATGGTGGAGATTGTCTTATTTGAAACCAACATATGATTTTAATGCACTGAAAAGATGGGATTTTGTTCTCTTGGAAACACAATCCAGTGGTACTAATATATCAATTTCGCAAAAAAGTGGAGATTGCTCTTTTTTATACTAATGGCCTCTATAGTTCTTTATGTATAATTCCCAAACTCAAAGTAGAAGTAAATAAACCATAATGTATCATTCCGCTATCCACATGGTAGCACAAAGCACATTCGAAGTGAATGAGATCATTATTTTTTAAATATTTTGTATCTCTTGTCAGTGAATTTTCTCTATCACACTAGCTGTGAGTAGGGCAGGAGTTGGAAAGGTAGAGTGAACAAATGTCTTAGCCGGGATCTGAACCACGGGTCTCCTTGTCTGCGTCCAGTTGCTCTAATCACTGAGCTACCATGACAACTGAGACAGCACGTTTCATATAAAAATTAATAAAATGTAATGAAGGCAATAATAAAAATAATGTTAGTGGTAACAATGTTAAAAGAGACTGCTCCGAAAGAAAAGTTTAGAAGCAAAGGAAAGGTGCACCCTTAAGGGTTTTTTTCCACTGCTTCCAGTCCATGACCCTGACAAAAGGGATGGTCAATATCACTGGTCAACTACCCTGGGGCAAGACAGGTAATTTACTGTTACTTTAAGGGACAGCAGTTCAATGCCCCTACGCATGTACACAATGGATTTTCTTAACGAAAAAGACACGAAACGACCAATGGGAAACGGCAAACTATCACGTGGTAAAGCTAGAACACAGCAGAGTTTAAAATTTTGAAAAGCACTTGCAGCCCTAAAGTCGACCAGTTCACTTCAGTCGGGAGGTCCGCCTTTACGCTCCTCGTTGGAGAGTCGGGCAAGTAGCAGGGAGTCATGTGAGCTATTAAGCCGAGGCAGTTGAAGTATTGTAGCTCAATCATGTAACAAATTACGGAGTATAATACCGGTATGCTTGTGTGATGAGGCGTGGTTGAAAAAAAAAACGGGAAAATAAAGGGTTGAAAACTGAAACGGAACCAACAGTCGCGTTGAATACCAGCCCTGAGACCCGTGTAACAGAAGGTCCATGCTACCCTGAGCTAGTCGCGACCTAGAACCCATCCTCAAAAATCCCTCATTGCTAAAACGTGCATGTCACCCCGACGTAACCGCACCACAATTCCGACATGACATTAAATGTTTGATCTAACACTTGGCTAAACTATAAATCCTAGAACTTAAACAGGCCTGCTACCAATCTCTTGCATGAGAGCGCTCTACTGTTCTCTAATGCAATCTCGTATAGCTTATATCATATTTATTTGGGGTCATCATAAAAAAGAACATATTTGAAACCATTAACAGTACTTCAGAAACAGGTCTATTAGAAATGTATCAGTACTTCACGATTTAACTCCTACTAAAATTCTCTATGAAAAATCGAAATATTACGTTTGGGATTAATAATTAAATGTAATACCACTGTTTATTTATTTAAAGCCAAAAATGAATAAATTCAGAGCAACCTTATAGTAGAATATAGACTGTAGAATATAACAAATAAATACATCAACACACGCCAGAAATTAAACATTTACTTTAATCATTCTAAAAAAGCAAATTATGAAACAAATGCTTTGAGCCTTTTGGTTTAAAACATTTATTAATAAAAATCTATAATGAATTGCCAGAAGAAATAAACAATACCGATAGTTTTCGTAAATTTAAATTAGAATTAAAAATATAAGCACATTAAAATGAGTGAAACGCATTAGTCTCATTCTGTTTATATTATATTCATCATCTTTATTCGTTAGTTTCACTGTGTGGCGGTATGCCGTGGCATTGGAAGGGGAGGAAGAAGTTGGGTTGCCGGCTAGCTTAGGAAATGGCTTGAGAATCTCAGGGTCGATTTTGTGCGGGGGAAACTTAATGAAACATTATCACTTGTTTCTGTTCCTGCATGCCCTTTACTGCACCGCACTAGATAATTCACTCGTCTCCCTGGCCGTCCAAGTTCCAAGAATTGGCTTCAGGGCCGAGTCTCACCACAACCGCTCACAAATAAAGTTAAATATTTCGCCTTTTCCCGTCACGCTAATAGATTTCGCATCTCCCTCTTAATTTCGTTCCCACATGAATCGAATCTCCTTACATCGCGGACATGTAAACCGTCGTTAGCCCTCAAGCTACAACGCAACGCGGGTTCACCACACGATGTCTGATGTCCAGGTGACGATGTGAACACCGTATTTTCCTGAACTCCGGCGGCTAGACAAGAGTCTATTCGCCGCCAATTTTCTAGATTTTTGCTATTTCGGTTACTTTCATCGATTTTATTGGCTGAAAATATGTTGCATGTTTATATCTTGTCGCGTTTTCATTGGCTATCATAATTTTAGACGCCACGCTTCGTTCTTACAGCTATTAACGTTTTAACACGCCTTATTACACCTTCGTGTTTGGTGGAGCATGAATTTCACATGGGTATTTTCCACTTATTGTCTGCACGTCTGAGCTTCTAGGCTTTGAAATACCAGTCTCCATTGTTTGCTAATGACTTGTCCTGGAGTCTCTGCGCTAAACTCATGAGATTTCGAACTTTTAAGCGATTCTGTTTGTGCTGTCTTTTTCCCTTTTAACATAGCTAACTTTATTTAAATAATTTTGATTCTGTTTTTATTCGTGATTGCATTCTGTTTATTACTTTATTTCCTCAAATTCCCTATGTTTATTTACGTTATTTTTCCTCTTTATTTATTTGATTTGTTATATTTCTTTCGTGTCTTTTCATGTTTTGTTATTAAGTTACTCTCATTTATCTGTCAGGTTTTATCACTTCAACTGTTATTAAATTTGGAAAGCGTTTATTTGTGTTCATGCTTTGTACTTACCTTTCCAACAATTTTTTTATTTAATTTACTCAATTTTGTAGTATTGTCTGTGTTATGTAATTATGTATGACTTGAAACTTGTTATTATATTTCAATTTGATTATAGTTTTGTAACGAGCTTTGCTCATGTGGTGTTTTCATAAACAAATAAAATCAATAAAAACCTTGTAAGTTGCTATTGGGGTATGTTATCTCATAATAATTGGAGATCTCCTTGTAATTTACCGGGAAAATCTCGAGTCAATTGGGGAATCCGTAGTCTGTCAACATGATACTATGGTAGCTCAGTGGTTAGATCAATTGGAAGGAAACCAAGAAATCCGTGATCCGAATCCCAGTTATGCCATTTAATTTTTCATCCTTCCATTTCTATATTTCTTATTCCTATATTTAACTTACATCCTAATAGCACATAATACAATGCGCGCACTTTTTCTTGGGCGCTAGTTTTACAATGAAGCGAGGGCCCGGAAAAGAAGACAGCTTGACCGTTTGTCTTTCCTTCAACCAGTGGAAGTTGCTTTTTTGAGCAACCAGTACGGTGAATAGATTGTCTAATTTGTCGCAAAATAGCCGAACTATTAAATTATGCACACTGGTAAACTTTAAGAGATAGACAAAAATGATTACACTCAGCAAACAAATAGATGTTGTTAAAATATACTATTTATGTCGTCATATGTAGTTTTTAGTAGAGCTAACCACTTCAAAGGTACTCTGTTATTGGTTTCAATTTTAAACTTTCTTAAAACGGAATGTTGTCATAGTGTATGGAAAAGGTATTGTATTGCACCCAAAATTACGTTACCGAGATTTCACCGGAAATAGACGTTTAGGGTTTCCTGTATCCAAAAAAAAAAAATATTTTCAAAAAAATGTCCGAGTTTCTATGTGTGTGTGTCTGTGTGTCAGCGTGCCCGTTTGTCTATGAACAAAAATGAAAAGTCGGTAAATAGCAAACTTGGTATTTAAATTTAATATCTTCCCGGGATGTGACACGAAGATTTTGAGAAAAATCCCCCATCCGAAACTACCCTTTACATGGAAAAATTTCGAAAATTTTGATTTTCTCAAAAATGGCTTTAGCGATTTTGATTAAAATACCGTATACTAAAGATATTTATATGACAAATAAAATGTATAACTTGAATTTTATGGAATAACCTCTAAAGACGTCCTTAACCTGAATGAAATTTGCTGAATTTTTGCGTAAGAGGTAAACAGTAAGAAATAAGACAAAAACTTAAACAAAAATGAAGATCACGTTAAAACACAATTTATGTCATATATATTTTTTCCGTTGAACTGATCATTTCTGAGATATTACTTGTTATTTGTTTCAGATTTAAACCCTTAAACATTTTTCACACGGAAAGTTGTAAATTCCTGGCCCTGCATAGAAACGGATTTCATCCACATGGCAACCGGCTTTTAAAAGATTTTACTATCGTTTTAGCCTATAAATTTCCCTTATTTTCCTTCTACTTACAAGGAAGCAAGTAATTAAGTCAATTCCAATACTGTTTATATCGATTGTCATAAAGTAGATAGAAGAATGAGCTTTTTAACAATACTTTGTTACAGCGATGTAAAGAAAGACTGATGAATGGAACACATCAGATTTTTGTTACACTCCTGGTCATGAAAAGAGAACCGAATTTAAATGACAATCGCAAATCGATTTTAAAAGCATTGACTGCCCGTTTAGCTTAGTGTATTCCCTTACGTCTCTTCTACTTGTAAGTATCTAAATATTAAGACAATTTCTGGTATAATCAGCATAATGTATGTATGTGAATGTAACACATGAGCTTTCTTACAGTTTGTCCTTCACACCACGAACCAGAGCGTGGCTGGGTGGACAGCAAGAACGGACCTATTGGACTTCTGGCTGGAGCGAGTGCTGGAGTTCTTCGTACGGTGTACGGCGATGGCAAAATGAAAATAGACATACTTCCAGTGGATTATGGTATTAACGCCATGATAGCAGCAGCTTGGAACCTAGCAAGCTCCAAGTAAGTAAGCCTAATTTTTGTTTTGATGATGTTTAACGTCCATTTTTACCACATAAAGCACCACAGGTGATGACACTGATGATAATTGGAATGAAGATGGAGCACTGATGGAATTGGATGGCGGGGGAAACCGGATAACCCAGTGAAAACCCACCTTTGTTCACCACAAATCCCACATTTCTTTTATTTCTGTTTTTAATTTCATTAACACGTACAACGTATATAGTATCTAGAGAAGGTATTATATTTAAAAAAATTCGATACCGAATATTTCACCGGAGGTACACATATTTAGAACTCCTGAATTTAAAAAAAAATTGCAAAACCATACGAGTGTTCGTTTGAACAGCTTATTACAAAAATATGTGTTTAAGTTCCGCTCCAAATAAGCAATTCAAATATTTTTAGGATAATCCCCAACCCCAAACTGCTCTTAAAATGGAATATTTGTCAAAATTTCAAATTTTAATTAAAAATGCATATATGAAAGATGTTTACATGACAACTGAAATGTCTCTTAAGACTTTTGCATAACTGGTAACGTAAGGGTTTGACAAAATCTTTCAAAAAAAAAAAGTATATTTACTTAAAACTAACAAGTTTTGTGGAATACATATTTGGCTCATTTTTAAAGTTAGCAAATTTGAGATCCTTCTTGTTTCTAGTTTAAATTTGCCAATACTTTCTCAAATAAGAAATAATCATTGTTTTTCTTTTTCTTTCTTCATCCTGGTTATGCAGAAATTTACAGGCCATCACAAAGCAATCGTTAATGATCGATTTGGCTATCCTTTAGTCTAATGAATGGGCTTACTTCTCTTGAACCTATAAGATATATTTTTATAAAACTTCTGCTAATGTTTATATTGATTTAAAAATTAAAAAATTTGCTGATGATGCTGAGAATTTGCAGGATCATATCAGTGCCGCCGGTGTGCCGGAATCTAGTCCCGCAGAGTTCTTTTACATGTCAATAAATGTACTAGATATCATGGGACTGTCGCTTTTAATAACACTTAAAAACCATCTGTCTGAGCCGGGTTTGAACTCGTGACCTTAGTCATAAAGCCAACGCCTAACCTATTGCGCCACAAAAATCTTTTATAGCATGTAGTATGCAGAAGAATAAACTTTTATAAGAACAGTTTGTTTGCAGGGTAGGTAGAGAAAGACATCTGAATTTAATACAAAAGATTTATTTTGTCATGTAATGTTATTCCTTTTTGTTTTTAGCTATAATCCTTGGTGTACTTTACTATCTCTTCTGTATCATTTAATTTGTTTGTATTACTTTCTCTACACGTAACATGCACATAGTATATAGAGAAGGTATTGTAATGCACCCAAAAATTCGATACCGAGATTTCACCGGAAATATGTTTTGAGACCCCCTGAAACCAAAAAAAGCATTTCTGGAAAAAGGTCCGAGTGTGTGTGCGTGTGTGTGTGTCTGTGGACAGCATAGCTCAAAAATGAAAAGACCGTGAAATACCAAACTTGGTATTTAAGGTTGGCATCTTCCAAAGATACGACACGAAGTTATTCAAGAAAATCCCCCCACTCCCAACTACCCTTTACATGGAACTTTTTTCGAAAATTTTGATATTCTCAAAAACGGCTCTAACGATTTTGATTAAGATGTATATATACTTACCTGGCAAATAAAATGTATGTCTTTTGAATTTTCTGGGAATAGCCTCTGAAGACCACTTTATTCTGAACGAATTTTACGGAATTTTGCAGAACTGCTACACCGTAAGAGATGGACTAAACTTACCACACAAAAAATGAGAGCACGTTAAAACACACAATTTATGTTATTCAATTTTTTTTCGTGGAGTTGATTGTTTTTGAGATATTCCTTGTTATTGGTTTCAGCTTTAAAAAACTTATACTTTTCTTATACAGGAATTTGTCAACTCCTGCCCATACAAACAAAGGAATTTCAGTCACATAGCAACCAGCTTTTGACTATCACTTTAACCTATGCTACTCCCTTAATTCGCTTCTACTTACAAGGAAGCAAGTAATAAGACTACATCAGCTAATTTTTTCACGATTAGTATGAAGTAAATACAAGCATAAGATTGTTAATAATATTTTTTGCACAGATGTCGAGAAAGTCATGTGGATGGAACACATCAAATTTTTGCACTCCATCCAAAAATTCGATACCGAGATTTCACCGGAAATATATGTTTTGCGGTCCCCTGTATACAAAAAAGGTCCGTGTGTGCGAGTGTGAGTGTGTGTGTGTCCGTTTGTCTGTGAACACGATAACTCAAAAACAAAAAGTCGGTAAAATCCCAAACTTGGTATTTAAGTTTAGTAGCTTCCAGGGATGCAACACAAAGATTTTGAGAAAACTCCTCCCACCCCCAACTACCCTTTATGTGGAACTTTTTTCGAACATTTTGATTTTCTCAAAAATGGCTCTAACGATTTTGATTAAAATATCGCATAATAAAGCTATTTACCTGACAAATAAAATGTATATCTTGAATTTTCTGGGAATAGCCTCTGAAGAGTATTCTGGATGAATTTTACGGAATTTTGAATAACCGTAAGAGATGGACAAAATCTTACTACATGAAAAATGTAGAGCATGTTAAAACACACAATTTATGTTATATACAGTTTTTTCGTGAAGTTAATCATTTTTGAGACATTCCTTGTTTTTGGTTTCAGCTATGAAAAACTTATACTTTTCTCATACAGGAATTTGTCAACTGCTGTCCATATAAACAAAGGAACTTCAGTGACATAGCAACCACTTCTGAATATCACTTTAACCTATGGTACTCCCTTACTTCGCTTCTACTTACAAGGAAGCGAGTAATAGGACTATTTCTGCTAATTTTTTTTTTTTTTTTTTTTTTTTTATTAACATGAAGTAAGTAGAAGTAGAAGCTTTTAAGAATAATTTGTTGCACAGATGTAGAGAAAGTCATGTGAATGGTACACATAAGATTTTTTCTCTAGCACGTATGTTAAATGTACACAGTGGATAGAGAAGGTATTGTATTCCAGCCAAAAACTGATGTTGAGATTTTTACTAGAAATATATGTTTTGGGGTCCCTGAGTCCGAAAAAAACATTTTTAGAAAAAAGTCCATGTGTGTCTATCTATCTGTATGTATGTGTGTGAGTGTGTGAGTGTGTGTGTGTCTGTGGACAGCACAGCTTAAAAACGAAAAGACCATTAGATACCAACTTTGGTATTTAGGTTTAGAATCTTCCAAGGATGTAACACCAAGATTTTCAAGAAAATCCCTACCCACCCGCCACAAACTACCCTTTACATGGAAAAATGTTCAAAAATTTTAATTTTCTCAAAAATTGCTCTAACGATTTTTATTACAATCCCGTATATTAAGGATATTTACATCCCAAATAAAATGTATATTTTGAATTTCCTGGGAACAGTCGCAGAAGACTTCCTTATTCTGGTTTTTGCCGAATTTTGCTTAACTGCTTAACCGTAAGAGATAGACAAAAAAAATGTAAATATCTTCAAAATACACAATTTATGTATTTTAGGTTTTTGTTGTGGAGGTAACCGTTTCCGATATATTACTTGTTATTGGTTTCAATTATAAAGTACTTATACTTTTCTCAGACAGGAAGTGTCCGTTTTTCTTTTGTTCTTCTCCTGGCCAAGCAAAGAAGCTATTTACAGTGACAATCGCATAACGACAGCTTTTGACACATTTGACCGCGGTTTAGGCTAATGTATTCCCTTAGTTCCCTTCCACTTATAACTAATTAAGAAGGTCATTCTGCTTATGTTTATCTCGATTAGCATTGTATAGATAGAAGAATAATCTTTTGTAGAAGTTTGTAGAGCAGCTAGAGAATGTCATGTGATTGTAACTCATCAGATTTTTATAAATATGTCCGTGTCTGTATGTGTGATTGTGTTTGTGTGTGTGTATGTGGACAGCAGATCTCAAAAACGATAAGTCGTTTAAATGCCCAAACTTGGTATTTAGGTTCAGTATCTTCCCGGATAGACACGAAGATTTCCAAGTAAATTCCTCTCCCCTAACTGCACTTTATATGGAACATATACAAGGTATTTTAATGGCAAACGAAATTATATCTTGAATTTTCTGAGAATAGCTTCTGAAGACCTCTTCACTCTGGATGTCTTTTGTATAACTGATAAATCGTAAGCTTTAGACAAAAACGTGCACACAAATAATGTAGATCTCATACAATATTTACGTCATATATATTTTTTATACAGTTAACCGTTTTAGAGGGATATTCCGAGCTATTGATTAACATTTTAAGCTATTTAAACTTTCCTCAAATGGGAAGACATCTTTCTTTTCGTACCTCTTTTGTTTACTCCTAGGAAGCAAGGAGAAGCGAATTTCAATTGTTTCACTTAGCGATTGGCTTTTAAAATATTTGACCATCGGTTTAGCCTAGTATATTCCCTTCTACTTACAAGGAAGCTAGTGCTAACACTAGTTCTGGTAATGTTTATCTCGATTAGGACGCCGTAGATACAATAATAATCTTTTGTAAGAGCAATTTGTGGAACAGCTAGATAAACTCATGTGAATGGAGCACATCAGGATGTTGGTTTAAATATCCACTTGTCATTTTTGACGCAATCAAAATTACAAGGCGGAGAAAGTTTAGAACGAAATCCAAATAAATATGTGTAAATTCTTTTCAAATCTCAGCTTGGAATGGCATTAAACTTAAAAATCTGATTTGTTCCATTCACATGACTTTCTCTACATCTCTGCAACAAATTGTAGTTAAAAACCTTATGCGTCTATTTACTTCATGCTAATCGAGAAAAATTAACAGAAATAGTTTTATTATTTGCTTCCTTGTAAGTAGAAGCGAAATGAGGGAGTAACATAGGTTAAATGACAGTCAAAATCTGGTTGCTAGTTACTGAAGCTCCTTTGTTTGTATGGATTGCAAATTTCTGTATGAGAAAAATATGTCTTTTAAAGCTGAAACCAAAAACAAGAAATATCTCAAAAGCGATCAACTCCACGAAAAAAATGTATACAACATAAATTGTGTGTTTTATTATGCTCTACATTTTTTGTGTGTTAAGTTTTTGTCCATCTCTTACGGTTTAGCAGTTATGCAAATTTCGTAAAATTCGCCCAGAATAAAGTAGTCTTCAGAGGCTATTCACAAAAAATTCAAAATATACATTTTATTTATCAGGTAAATATCTTTAATATGCGATATTTTAATCAAACTCGTTAGAGCCATTTTTAAAAAATTCAAAATTTTCGAAAAAAAGTGCCATGTAAAGGGTAGTTTGGGGTGGGGATTTTTCTCAAAATCTTCGTGTCGCATCCCTGGAAGATACTAAATTTAAATACCAAGTCTGGTATTTTACCGACTTTTCGTTTTTGAGTTATCGTGTTCTCAGGCACACGGACACACTGACACACGGACACACACACTCGGACCTTTTTCTGAAAATATATTTTTTTGGATACAGGGGACCCTAAAACATATTTCCGGTGAAATCTTGGTATCGAATTTTTGGGTGGAGTGCAATACCTTCTCTATACACTATGTACATATTACGTATATAGAAGGTAAAAAAGTAGAGATATTTTGGATCTGTAGTTTATGAATCACAAACCGCGTGGTAAAGTGAACGGTGTTAGTTTTTGTAATTTAATATCGGATAAGCTATTGAACCACGTTTAATTTGTACTTTCTTTACCAAGTACATTTTACATAGTAAGTAAAGAGGTATAGAATTTCACCGGAAAACATGCTTTGAGGACTCCGAAATAAATAAATAACGTTTTTAAGAAAAGGTCCGTGTTTATGGCTGTGTATCTGTGAACAGCGCAACTCAAAAACAAAAAGTGGGTCAAATACAAAATTTAATTCTTCAAGTTCAGCATCTTTCAAAGATGCGACACGAAGATTTTCAGGAAAATTCCAAACTGCTGTTTACATGGAACATTTATATACAGGGTGTTAATGAGCTATACCGAAATATTTTTACAGAATATGCAGATTACTTAAATAAGTAATTTGAGATAGGAGACTTGTGACCTGTTTATTGAAATGTCGAAGTAACGGTTATAAGTTTCTGAAGTGCCAGTACGTCACTGGCTAATTTATCAACCATTCGAGAGCACAACACCAAAAACGAAGGAACATATTACAGCGTACCTCTCTAACGTAGTGGTTATGATACTGGCATTCAAAGTAAAGGTCTCGTTCACGTATCCCGGCACTTCGTCTGGAATGAAAATAACAACAACAATAATAATAATAATAATAATAATAATAATAATAATAATAATAATCTACTCTATGACAGTAATCGAACTCACGACCTTTAGGATAGCAGCTTCCCGCGTTACGCATTAAGGCACCAGAGCAATGGAAAAAACGCCTCCAGAGTAGGCTACCTCAAGAACGTAGGTTATGAATGCTCAGTGTCGCACTGTCAAGTGATTAGTTCGAGATTTTACATATTTTTGCGACATTAACTCTTAATGAGCTGCTAAAAATCAACATTTCTATTCTCGGGCAGCAGTTTTAAGGACATTCTAAGCCATTTTTTCATCCTGCTTTGCTTTAACACCGACTTATCAGCACCTGATACCTACACGTTTAACGCTATGTAGCTGCGTTATGTTTATCCGGGGACCAGGCATCGCCGATCTCAAATTACTTATATCAGTCACGTGCACAATCTCGCAAATTATTTAGATGTAGTTTATTAACACCCTGTATAATTGCTTAACGTCCTTTAACCTGGTTTGTCATATCGGACGATGTATGAAATCAGTGATGGTGCTCGAATGTCCTTGGGATCCAAGGAGCTTAAAATTACTCGGTATTAGACTTTCCAGGATGAGGAAAACCCCCCGAAAAAATCTTAATAAAGATTCAAACTCCCGACTTCTTGAAAGTGAGGCAGACATGCTAACCCCACACTACGAGGCGGGATCAAAAATGTTAATCTTGTCAATAATGTACAACAATTTTGATTAAAATACCGTATATTAAAGATATTTTAATGAAAAATAAACTTTATATATTTAATTTTGAGAGAAATTTTTAAAGTCCACTCCATTCTGGATGACTTTTGCATTACTAGTAAACTGTAAGAGATAGAAAAAGTGTTTCTATTAAAATGTAGATCTTGTTATACCACACAACTTATATCAGATACATTTTAGAGTAGAATTAACCATTTCCAAGATATTCGTTGTTATTGGTTAATTTTTTCAAGACAAACATTTCTCAAGTGGGAATATTTCATTTGTGTTTATTTTGTTTTACTCCAGGCCATGCACAGGGAATGGAATTTCAAAAATATTACTTAGCGACCAGCTTTTAAAAGATTTGACAATCGTTCTAGCCTAATGTATTCGCTTATTACTTTCTCTACACGTACTAAGTACATTGTGTATAGAGAAGTTATTGCATTCCATCCAAAAATTCGATACCGAGATTTACCAGAAATACACGTTTTAGGATCCCCTGTATAAAAAGGTAATTTGTGTGTGCATGTGTCTGTGCACATGATAACTCAAAATCAAAATGTTGGTATATAAGTTTAGTATCTACCAATAATGCAACAGGAAGATTTTGAGGAAAATTTCCGCACCACAAACTACATTTATGTGCAAAAAATTTGATTTTCTCAATATTGGCTTTAACGATTTTGATTAAAATACCGTATATTAAAGACATTAAAAATAAAATGTATATCCTTAAATTTTTGGGAATAGCCTCTGAAATCCTCTCTTTTTTGGATGAGTTTTGCATAACTGGTAAACCTTAAGAGATAGACAAAAAATTACTACACAGAAATGCAGATCTTGTTAAAGCACACAATTTGTTATAAACTTTTTTTTTTCGTGGAATTAACCATTTTTGAGATATTTCTTGTTATTGGTTTCAGTTTTAAAATACTTGAACTTTTCATATGTGAATTTGTCAACTTCTGACAATGTAAAGAAATGGATTCCAACCACATGGCAGCCAGCTTTTAAAACATTTTACTTTTACCTAGCGTATTCCCTTATTTTCTCTTCTTCTTACAAGAAATGACTATTTCTGGTAATATTTATGAAGTGGTTAGAAGAATAAGTTTTTTAACAATAATTTGTTACCGATTTGTAGAGATAGCCATGTGAATGGAACACATCAGATTCTTTTCTTATACCTACAAGGAAGTGAGTGATATTAAGGCTAATTTTCATTCTGTTTACCATGATTAGGATTCTTTTGTAAGGTTAATTTGTTGCAGAAGAGGTAGAGTAAGTTTTGTGAAGGTAACGCATCAGATCCCCACTCCCGCTCGCCGGTTGAAGCATTGTTCTTACCGAATTGCTGTAAAGTATTAGTGAGTGTTAATGTAAATTTTCTTTAAAAAAGCGTGAGATATGTGGCTTCACAAGGACTGGATTTCCAACTTAAGTGCGCTATGACAAAGATATATAATTATTGTAATTATAATTTGTATGAGAAGTGCATGCACTTGAATTTAAGGGGCCATGAACATCGGACTCTGCCGGCGAACAGCGTGTGAAATGTTTATTTAGGACGGCTACGAGTTAAACAAAGGCTCTGCACCGCCATTGCCACCGCTACCGCCAACCATTGTTAATTCCAGTTCGACGACAATGTTGGTTATTTCGATTCCGAGGTCGAACGACGGCTGTTTTATGATATGACCATTATTCTACTTCCATGAGTATACAATATTGAATGGTACCTGATATGATAATTTTTAATAAATTACATTTCAGTTTTAATAGGTATCGTCGCACCAGTTTTAGCAATCGATATTAGTAGCAAGATGTAGAAATGCTGAAATACTGTATCTCTTATAGCAATGATGGTATAAGCATGAGTTTCAGTATAAAAGCTCTTGTAACTAGGTCACAAAAGACGTTTTTACATCTGAGCTGAAGACGTTGTAGGACGTATTCCGGACCGACGTCTAACAAATGGGCCTAGTTTTATTAAAATATGTTAACTTCAAGATTCACAATGAATCCGGTGAGAAAATAGTGTTTGTGTAACCTTTGGATTTTCTTCTATTTGTATTCCTAAATATACTGTGACAATGCCTTCTGTGTGCGCGACGTCTCACGTTCTCTCTGGTATGCGGCGGGAGTTGGAATGTGAGTCATCACAGCTGGGATGTAACAGAAACCTTCAGAAACACCAAGTTTCGGCTTCTAGTACCTTCGGAGATTTTCCAAAAACTTTGTAACGTCTTTATCTGACTATAAAAATTTGATGGGTTCCATTCACATGACATTCTCTACATCTCTGCAACAAATCATTGTTAAAAAGCTTAAGCTTCTATTTGCTTCATTATAATCGAGAAAAAATTAGCAGAAATAGTCTTATTACTTGCTTCCTTGTAAGTAGAAGCGGAATAAGGGAATACCATAGGTTAAAGTGATAGTCAAAAGCTGGTTGCTATGTGACTGAAGTTCCTTTGTTTGTATAGACACGAGTTGATATATTCCTCTATGAGAAAAGTATATGTTTTTAAAGCTGAAACCAATAACAAAGAATATTTAAAAAAGAAAAAATGACAAATTCCACGAAAAAAATATGTTTAACATAAATTGTGTGTTTTAACGTGCTCTACATTTTTTGTGCGGTAAGTTTTTTTCCATCTCTTACGGTTATGCAGATATGAAAAAAAAATCCGTGAAATTCATCCAGAATAAAGTAGTCTTCAGGAAATTCAAGATATACATTTTATTTTTCAGGTAAATATCGTTAATATAGATTTTTAATCAAACTCGTTAGAGCCATTTTTGAGAAAATCAAAATTTTCGAAATAAGTTCCATGTGAAGGGCAGTTGGAGGTGTTGCATCCTTGGAAGATACCAAAATTAAATACCAAGGTTGGTGTTTAAGGTTTTTTTTCGTTTTTGAGCTCTGCTGTCCTTAGACACATACACACATGGACTTTTTTTAAAAAAAATTGGATTCGGGGGGTCAAAACATGTATTTCCGATAAAATCTCAGTAGCAAACTTTTGGGTGCATTACAATATATTCTCTATACACTATGTACATAGTACGTGTAGAGAAAGTAAAAGGGAGGAATGAGTGCAGTGCAAGGTGTTGTGTTTTGAATTGTACTGAATCGAGAGTGACAGGAGCGTCAACGCGCAGTGGAGCGCAAGTCAAGGACGGCGTGCAGTCATAAACTGTCAATAGTAAGGAGCCAAAAACCATAATTTTGCTCAACTCGTGTTAAAAATGTTAAATCCACGCATTTGTAAAGTAGCTGTTTCACCAATCAAAGTAATGATTGTAGAGGCCTGCAAACCCGGCTAAAACCTAATGGATATTTTCCATCGTTTAGGAAACCAAATCGTAGTTAGCGAAGCAAAAAAGAAACATGACGCCGCAACGAATAATAAATATAATTATGGACAACAACGATCATGTATAAAGGTAGTAATGATAAATAGTCCGTAACGAGAGAAATAGAAGGAAATTGGCAAAGTTCAGATAATGAAGCAATAATTAGTACATCAGTATACATTATTATGTAAAATTTGTGAGGGATCTCATCTTGCACACAATTTTCATAACTGCATCTACGTTTAAGTTCCGTGCTTGCTTACTGGGTGACTTAGTTAATTTTTTCCTTTTAAATTAGTGTTTTCCTCTCAGAGTCCCCAAACATGCATGTGTTTCAAGCTAGAAATAAATTATTAAAAGCTGTCGTCAAAATAATAAGCTACCATCAACAAATTGCTTTTGAATTAACGTACCTGATATGACTAAAATCATGAAACAAAAAGTTTTATATTTTATTTTAGAAAAAGGAGCAAGAATTGAAATTTCTATCCACAATATAACAAGTTAAATAATTAATTGGCGTTACTAACTAAACTATTTAACTAAATATTTGTGCCAAGCGAGGTCGCTTATTTCTCTTGCGTTCAGTAACCGTTTTAACGGCTGCAACGGCTAACATCCCGTAAACTATTATTCATCTTTCCTCTCTTAATTTATATACAGGTACTCTTTTATAAGATAATTTTGGATTAGAGGCTGGAAAACATACTTATAAGTCCATTCCGCATTTTTGTTCTGAAAAAGAAAATAGGCACGTACGCCGTCAGTTTTTTTGTCTTTGTTTTTTTGTTTTTGTTTTGTTTTTGTTTTTTTCTCTTCCACGTGAAAATGCTGTTTTACCAATTCTAAAAGAGTACACTTTTCGCTATGTTTTTTTTTTTCCTTCCTTTTTTTCTGCTGCGGACATTTCTGTTTGCTGATAAGTTAAACAACACAAAAATTAGATAATATACACTACTTTAATCCTAAGCAACTACTGCGTTATTTTCAAAAGGAACCCTAAGAAGGAAAAACCGGAAATGACGGATGTTGGTTCTCGCTTGTTATGTATGAGAACTTGCTGGTTTGTATAGTAGATGTACACCAAGTCGACGATTATATTAATGGGGTTTACAACGTGCTTCTTAGGTTCCCCCGATAGACACTAATATCAGCGATTATATAAACTAGGATAACAGGAAAAGTTATCGTTATTGGTGAAACCGGCTCTAATTCTATTACAAGTACTGGGATCACTGTTTCCACCATAAACATCATATTACTATACTATGTTCATCTAGAATAGGCCGTTCAAGGCCACATTCCTATCGCCCTCCGCGGAGGACGATGGATTTTTTCGGGTGTAAAAATCCTTAGGATGGCTTCCTTCGGAAGGGAAGTAAAGCCGTTGGTCCCGTGTCGTAGATTTACGGCACGTAAAAGAACCTCAAGCCTGATAAGAGAGGCATCTGAGCAAAATTAAGTGGTCTTTCACGCCCAGTATAGAATGGGACGCTAAGAGCCACAACAGTTAAAGAGCGTCCATAAATAACACGCCATTTCCATTTTTGCCATATTCCTCTCTTAAGCTTCGCACATGCATCACCCCCACCTAACATATTGTTTTAACTGCAAGCCATTGTAGAAATGAATGACTTTGCATACTAGTAAATAACAGTGTAAAACTGATAATTTAGTAATAAAGTTATAATACATTCTATTCGTGGATTGTGTTTATTGTACTATCTCATATGTGATTAAATACAAGAATGGGTCTAACATTTTGAGCATTATTGCCTTTCTTGGCTGTCAATGCGTCGGAGAAAGTGATGGGAGGGAGGGCCAACAGACGCATAGTAATCGCTGTGGAGGGGATGCATGGAAAGCCGGCTTTTCCAAATGAAAAATACTGTAGTCGATGGAAGGACATTTCGCCGTCACGACACCCCGGGTGGAGGCGTGAAATTCCAACATCAAGAAAAGCTGTGACTTATGCTATAACGTGAATGGCAACGATCATAACTAGTGCTCTTCCAACTATTGGTAGAAGGTAAAGTTAAAGTCTTCGCACCGATGCAGAACACCATGCATGGGCCCTCAACCTATTTGTGTTTCTACCGGACTCCTAAAAGGAGTCCTGACGTGGGTGACGACTGCATAAGTATGGATCGGGTCCTTAACATTTCCAGTTCGAACGTATCTGACTTTCTCAAGCCCACACACAAGCCCTAGGGCCCACCTGGTGTCCTCTGAAGAAGAGCCGCGCGAGAGCAACCGGAGATGGATCTAAGCTGAGCAGTCAAACCGACGCCAGCAAGAAACTTCTACAAAGCGCTCTTCCACCGAACAACGCCGCACTCGGAAACAGATAATAATGAAGGAAATGATGAGGACAGAATAAAAATCGCCCCAGCTGTCGCTTACCGACCTGGTACAGCCACGAAAAAATCATAGTTTGCTTGGGTATTGGCCGGAAATTGACCCGATTCTCACACGTGCTGTGTAGAAATATCCACAGTAACTACTGGTATAATAAACGCGTATTAAAAGTTTCCCAGATAACTTTTATTTTTCGAATATTTACAGCTTTCGTTAACTGTTTGTCAGTAGGCCTCAAACACCGTTCCGATTTGGTTGCATTGTAATTGGAAAATAGTTACAAGCACACAAGTTTCACTGGGATTTCTGCTTCCCCTAGCACTATCGGTCATTCACTCTGCGCAATCGACTTTCACTAGTGCGTGTATAGCTGTTCTGACGGTAAGAAGTCCAATAGAATACGGTTTTGCTTTTGATCAGTCAGAAGATATATCGTAATCCATTGCAATGGTTGTCCACGGTTGTATACTGCATATGACTGCATTAGTTACAGTACAGATTTGTTTATTTTGTTATATTATTTATACTTTAATACAAACTGTTTCTCCTACAGAACTGCATGCTCACTTATATGTCCACCTATTCCTATAGCACAAATGCAGCGCAAGAGATTTCTGCCTCTTGCCTCTTTGTTCGCTTGTAAACAACGTGCCAATACACTAGAAGTTAATTTAATCTTAAATTATGTTCGAAGCCTTCTTATCAGTTATTATTCCATGTGACATTGTGGTATAACCTTATTACACTGTTTTATCTAATTTCCTAACATCTGTCAGTTTCCTTGAACATGAAGCAGGACAAAACGAAGCAGCAGGCCAGGTTTGTGAAAAGCAAAAATGGGGGTTGAGGTTACTGCAGAACGTAGGTTGCTTATTCAAACTCGGCCTAGACCGATGGCTTTTAAGGACACTTGGCAGAAAGAGTAGTAATTTCGGTGCTGATCCTCAATGAAATATATATTAAGGTTTCTTGAAAACTATACTAGCTATATAACGCAAATGTTACCACTTACATTACAGCTTTTAATTCAGCAATCATACACAAATCGTAACTTAAGTTGATATTAAGTTTATACTTTAGTAACATTTGTTGATCTTTTAATAAAAGAAAACATTTACAACACTTTTCACATATTTCCCTCCTTTTTTCACACTTTTCTAGACAAACAAAAAATAGATGTGGCTGTGATGTTTATTATCTCTACACGTACCATGTACATAGTGTATAGAGAAGGTATTGCACTCCACCAAAAAATTCCATACCGAGATTTTACCGGAAATATATGTTTTAGGGTACCTTGTATGAAAAAAATGTATTTTCAGAAAAAGGTCCGTGTGTGTCTGTCCGTGTGTCTGTGAACACGATAACTCAAAAACGAAAAATCGGTAAAATACCAAACTTGGTATTTAAGTTTAGTATCTTCCAGGGATGACACGAAGATTTTGAGAGAAATCCCCCACCCCAAACTACCCTTTACATGGAACTTTTTTCGAACAATTTTGGTTTTCTAAAAAGTGGCTCTTAACGATTTTGTTTATAATATCGTATATTAAAGATATTTATCTGACAAATAAAATGTATATTTTGAATTTTCTGGGAATAACCTCTGAAGACTACTTTATTCTGAGTGAATTTTACGGAATTTTGCATAACTGCTAAACCGTAAGAGATAGACAAACACTTACTACACAAGAAATGCAGAGCACATTAAAACACACAATTTATGTTGTATACATTTTTTTTCGTGGAGTTGATCGTTTTTGAGATATACTTTGTTTTTGTTTTCAGGTTCGAAAAACTCAACTTTTCTCTTTGTCAACTTGTGTCCATACAAACAAAGGAACTTCAGTCACATAGCAACCAGCTTTTGATTATCACTTTAACCTATAGTACTCCCTTTTATTTCTCTTCTATTTACAAAGAAGCAAGTAATAAGACTATTTCTACATTTTTTTTTTTTGTCGACTAGCATGAAGTAAAGAGAAGCATGAGCTTTTTAAAACTAATTTGTTGCAGAGATGTAGAGAAAGTCATGTGAATGGAATACATAAGATTTTTTGTTCATGCAATATGTATTACTCTACACTACCGGTGAAAGCTTTTATTTTAGCTGTGTTTGAAATTCCTTAAAATATATATAAATTACCTAAAAATAAATACATAAAAATAAATCATATAAAATTATATATTTTTAAATTGCTATTTTTGGTTAAAATGCTCTAATCGTTCATCAGCTATGTCAAATATTATGTTTTTGGAGTGACTATAAAGTCTAAAGTGTTTCGTTTAACTGTTTGGGAGAAAAATGAAAGAAAAGAAGAAGAAAACATGTGAAAAATTGCGCAGATATTCTTGTTTATTGAAATTAAGCTACGTTCCTATTGTTCTATGGTTTCTGAAATAAAAAAAAACTGTTTTATAAGTGGTGACATTTTCATTATGGTACCCTATATAGTTTTCAAGAAACATTAATATTTATTAATTGAAATTCAGCATGGAAATTGCTACTTAGCGTTCTAAAATATGTTTTAAAGTGACAACCCCATGTAGGTTTACTGGCATATACAAGACTCCTATGGTACAAATTTCCAGCATACCGGTGAGGCTGACATCCTGACAATTGACAGTTCTTAATAAACAATTTTACCTTTAATTTCTAGAACCTGTAATGAGGGCGATTATTAATAGGGTATAAATATATAATATTCCATAAATGTAAGCTGCATTCCTGACACCAAAACATTACTAAACTTTCATATGAACTTTCCAAAAAAAAAAATAAATAAATAAATAAAATAAAACCTTCCTATGGGAGTTTAATGGTTAATCATGCATAGTGTACATTTAACAATATATACGTATTTAAAGAGTTTGCCTGAAGTGATTTCCTCCCGCTTCTTCCGTCTCCTACCTTCCATTCTTTCCGTAATCTTGCAAAACGGTTAATATGCATCGTACTTGGTGAAATCCACTTTGAATATGCTCCCTCAGAACATTAACATTGGGCACAAGCGTTGAATACGCCAAGGATTTTAACTGTCTCCAAAAGTAAAAATCCATTTGATTCAAATCTGCGACCTCCTCGACCAATCCATATTTTCGGAATTTGGCTGACAAGATACTGGCCAACTATCAGAGTAAAGTGAGGTGTAACACCATCGTGATAAACCACATTCATTGGGTGACTTCTAGAGAAACAACAGCAAGTAAATATAACAACTGATTTCTGAAAAACTATAGGTACGTTAACTCTAAGTGTTCTCGCTTCTAGCCAGGTAAGAACATGGATTGACTACAACGTTTCGAAGATGTGCTAGAAGCCCGAGAACACATAAGAGTTAATACGTCGTCAGCAAACCTTCAGCTCTTACTTCATAAGTACGTTTATCCAGTAAGACGTTTCAGGAAGAAATGGGGATCAATAAGATCCTGAATGGTTCCATTCCACATGATGAGACTGGACCCCGTTAATTTTTCCACTTCATCATGATTTTTATAAACCCAGATAAGATAGTTTAATGACTAAATATACTACCCCGTGTAAAGTCATCCTCATTGGCGAATAGGGTAAATGTGCACAATCAGAGCACAGTGTAGTAACATGAGTTGATAGAAAACTATCTTGGCTGAAAAACTGCCAGTTTCAACTCTTTAGCGCGTTGAAACTGATAGGGTACAGAATATTTTAATGCAGAACTATCCACACGTTCGTGTGACTAATCCCTTTTTGTCGTAGTTGATGGAGTTTCATTCACAATACGAGGAACTCGTTTCTCAAGATCCCAACTTCGTACCTCTTGTGATATCCCAACTTCTGAAACCTTCTTCTAAAATGCCTCTGTGTCTGGCAAACTTTGATGGATTCGTACAAACATTTCTACCCAAGCTAACATATTTCTGTATAAAATGATGTGATCTTACCGCATTTCTATATATAGTGTACATCCGTCACTTCACTAACTGAATATATCGTAATGTGAAGAATATTACTCTAAAATTCATGAAACAGAAGATAACTAGACTGCCAAAAGAAATGCTATGACCAATCTATAAAAATAAAATTGGCTACAAATGCATGATTGAATTGAATCAGGAGGAATTCCTTTCATAACTCCCTAACGAAGGATTTTGGGACTGTAATGTTCTGGAATCTTTCTGTAATGTTTTGGGATCAGAAATACGCCCTTACATTTATGAGCACGTATTTATAAACATGCTGTATACGTAGGACAGGATGCAGGTTCAAAATAGCGAATCTTGCACCTCTTCTGTCCTACAGCGCAAATATTTTTTGTTTGTTTATTGTACGCATAAAAATTTATTTGGTACGAAAGAGTTTAAAAAATCTCAATGTTTGATTATCAATCTGTTTGCAGGCAAAATGAAGTAATAGTATACAACTGTACCACTAGCAGTGACATTCATGTAACTTGGGACAAGTTGCTGAAAGTGGCCCTGGATGTGTACATCGAACAACCCTCAACCAAAGTGCTATGGTATCCTGGCGGTGGGATGAGGAAAAACTTCTTACTACACATCTTCCTTTTGCTGTTCACACAACTGTTGCCAGCCCTCATCCTCGATGGCATCAGCCTCCTCTTCTTTAGGAAACCATGGTAAGTCACTATTCCTAGACTCAGGATTGGTATAGTAGGATGTGATTGATATAGTAGGGTGTGATTGATATAGTAGGGTGTGATTGATATAGTAGGATGTGATTGATATAGTAGGATGTGATTGATATAGTAGGATGTGATTGATATAGTAGGATGTGATTGATATAGTAGGATGTGATTGATATAGTAGGATGTGATTGATATAGTAGGGTGTGATTGATATAGTAGGATGTGATTGATATAGTAGGATGTGATTGATATAGTAGGATGTGATTGATATAGTAGAATAAAATGTTACGAGAAATCTGTCTCACATAGAAGCACAGAATGTATGTTTATATTTTGAACTAGCTAACGAAGGTAGGTTCACAGCTAGTTGAGTAGAGGCAAACACAAAAAAACAGCGAAACAGACATGTTGATTCCAGTAAATTGAATATTTGTGAACTGGGTAAATGTTACCCTCTGAACTTTGACTACAGCAGCAATGTCGTCCTCCGTGGTACAGGGGCAGCAGTTCCCAAGTTTTCGGGTTCAGATCCGGCGGAGGACGGGGCATCTTTTCGGGCTAACACTACCTGGATCACATTTTTTTGGACTCTTAGGGGGTCCGTCAACCAAGTAATGCACGCGAAAGTTAATTTGTTTATATTAACCGTACGTTTGAAGTAGTTTCATTTTTTATTGTCAGTACCGTCATTAATGACGGGTCATTAAAACAAATTGGCAACATACTAAGAAGGCAGATCATCTCAGTAAATGCGGCATTATTTTGTTACGCGTGAGTATACGAGGGCTGTCCCAGAAGTACCCGACCTAACAAAGAAAGCACAAACATTTGGGGAAAAACATATTTATTTCTCTACACACTCTCCTTTCAGCTCGATACATTTTTCACAGAGTTCAATAGCTTCGATACCCTGTTTATAGTGAAAACTATCGAGGTCTGCAAAATAGCCATCAACTGCAGACTCCACCTCTTCATTGTTGGCAAATCTTCTACCATCGAGCCATTTCTTCAAGTTTGGAAATAGAAAATAGTCAGAGGGGTTCTATTAGCGAATAGGATGCATGAGGAAGCAATTCGAACTTTAACTTGTTGATTTTGGCCTTGGCGATAATGGACGTGTGAACTGGTGCATTGCCTTGATGAAACAAAACTTTCTATTTCGCTAAATGAGGCCGTTTTTGCTCCATTTCATCACTCAAACGCTGTAACAAGTTCGCATAATATTCACCATTGATTAATTTTCCTTTTTTGAGATAATAATTGAAAATTATCCTCCGCACGTCCCAGAAAATGAGCTTGCCTGTGGACGAAACTGTCTTCCTCTTCCTTGTCCACTGTTTTGAATGTTCCTTCGTCTCAGGTTTCATCCAGTGTTATGAATCGAGGCAAAAACTCAGTTTTTACTTTCTCCATACGCACTATGTACATAGTGTATAGAGAAAGTATTGCACTCCACCAAAAATTCGATACCGAGATTTCACCGGAAATATATATTTTAGGGTCCCCAATATTCAAAAAAAGCATTCTCACAAAAAAGTCTGTGTGTGTGTGTGTCCGTGTGTCTGTGAACACGATAACTCAAAAACGAAAAGTCGGTAAAACACCAAACTTGGTATTTAAGTTTAGTATCTTCCAGGGATGCGACACGAAGATTTTGAGAAAAATCCCCCCACCCCCAACTACCCTTTACATGGAATTGTTTTGAAAATTTTGATTTTCTCAAAAATGGCTCTAACGATTTTGTTTAAAATTTCGTATATTAAACATATTTACCTGACAAATATAATGTATATCTTGAATTTTCTGGGAATAGCCTCTGAAGAGTAGTTTATTCTGGATGAATTTTACTAAATTTTTAATAACTGCTAAACCGTAAGAGATGGACTAAAACTTACTGCAAAAAAAATGTAGAGCACATTAAAACACACAATTTATGTTATATGCATTTTTTCGTGGAGTTCGTCGTTTTTTAGACATTCCTTATTTTTGGTTTCTGCTATGAAAAACATACTTTTCTCATAGAGGAACTTGTCAGCTCCTATCCATATAAACAAAGGAACTTCATTGACATAGCAACCATCTTTTGACTATCACTTTAACCTACGGTTGTCCTTTATTTCGCTTCTACTTACAAAGAAGCGAGTAATTAGACTATTTCTGCTATTTTTTTTTTTTTCTGATTAGCATAAAGCAAATAGAAGTATAAGCTTTTTAAGAATTATTTGTTGCAGGGATATGGAGAAAGTCATGAGAATGGTACACATCAGATTTTTTTTTTCTATTTTATTGCATCGAAACATTGCCATACACTCGAAAGAAACATCCTCATGACGCTGTTTTTGTTCTATTGTGAGCAAACGCGGCACTCACCTTGTACACAACTTTTTCATATCCAAATTTTCAGTCAGTTTGCGATGTACAGAACTTTTTGAAATGCCTGCAATGTCTGCTAGCTCGCACACTTTCAGTTGACCGTCATCTAATACCATTTTGTGGATTTTCTTTACAATTTCTGGACTGGTACCTCATTTGGTCGATCACTGCGATGTTCGTCTTGGCAGCTCGTACGGCCGCGCTTAAACTCTGCCACCCAATATTTCACTGTTGTAAACGAAGGAACAGACTCCCCCAAAGAAGAATAAAGCTCAGATTTAATATAGTTGGACTAAGACCTTTCAAATGAAAGTATTTATCACATGACGATGACCAGTTTTATCCATGTTTACAGATTCGCTGAGAGCATTCACTAATGAAAGCTGCCAAACAAATGCTAAACAATGTAAAATCGCCAAACTTCAAACTTAATCTTTCTAAGGTTGGTAAGTTTTACTATTGTTATTTGAAACAACAACTATTATTTCTACGTCAGATCGGGTACTTCTGGAACAGCCCAAGTAGCATACATTAATTCCTGTTTATTAATCGCCTTTAGTAAGTGATTTCTTGTACCTCCATATCTCTAGGCACAATGCAATATTATTGTATTTCCTGGAAGTATGTCACTAACCGCAAACAACGTATTTCATTTTATTGTTTTTGATCAAGAACCTATTACTAAACTATATTTAAAGAATGTTGAAATGTAAATAAACAGTAGTAATCTTGATTCCATGTCCTCTAAAATCCAGTTCACGAACCTATTACATATCTTTGAATTATCTTTAGGAACCAAATTCTTCCTATGAATAGCCCTAATCCATTTGGATTTCAGATCTTCATCTTCAGAAAAGAAAAATAAACATTCTCACTTTTGGATCTTTCGCGTAATTACCATTACAATTTGGTGCACTATGTATTACGCCTTTATGGGGTATTATGCCTTCAACAATAGGATATAAATTAAAATCACTATCATGAAAATATTGCAACTCTTGTACACGAATCAATCATGTGCTTACTGAAACAGAACGTCAAAAGAATGTGACGTCACACCATTTGTTAATGTTTGATGCACGGCTTTTTCTTTAGGAGGTATTGGCTTGGCTTCCTTCAGCAGGGAAGTAAAGCCGGCGGTCCCGTGGTGCAGATTTACGGAATGTAAAAACATCCTAAGCTTGATTAAGAGACATCTGGACAAAATTAAGCGGTTTTTCACGCTAGGCATAGAATGGGAGGCTGTTGAGTACGGTAGTTAAAGATCGTCCATTATTACAACTCAATTTTAATTCATTTCGGCATTGGTCACGTCATTAATTTAAGATATGGTTGGTGTAAAAGTCTAATTAACGCCTGTATGCCAACGTAGCCGCGTTTCAGCAGCCGCTACTGTCCTGAGGGAACAGAACGTGGCATCATTGACCTCATTTAGTGTTTGTCCAATGGCGTTCCCCTTGTAACCAATGGTAGTGTACCTGTTATGAGACAGCTGTACTTCAACTCCACGTGGAGATACACTCAGTTGTACTCAGTTTCACAAGTCGCGAGGAACATAAGGGACCTTATCACAGACCTCATTATTATCGGTGAGAAATTTCCTTGTGATTGACACCTGTGGGGTGAATCGTCTATTGGCAGGGGCTCGTCAGGTTGCTGACCAATCATAGTGTAAGAATACATAACCGCCAGAGACGTGACGTATCGGCGTTGCAATACCTACGTGGTTCAGTGGAAATTTACGCGCGCGTTCTCATGCATGACTGATCAAATGTTTGCGATCTGATTGATTTATTGCATTCTGTGAAAAGTTCGGTTGTGTTACTTGTAGTGATCGTAAGGATTTACATTTATAATCATTAGTACCTTTTATATATCGCGGACATTACTCCTGTTCTCATAGAAATATCAGGAGTGACACTGTAATTTGAAAATGCCTTACATCCATGATAAGTAAGTTGAGGTTACTTTAGCCGAAATAATAAAACTTTTCCGTTTAGTGAAATACAGAACCCAATTTGGAAAGGAATATATGTGGTAACTATTGAGAAATGGGGGAAAATAGTTCAACATAGAGAGGTATGCATGGAGAGGAAGAAGTGGAGAGTGTGCCGCTGCTGACGGACAGTGAGTAAATAGGGCAACAGCGCACCGAAGCGGTCACGTGTCAGCAGAATGTCAATCACAAGGTAATTTCTCTCCGATAATAGTGATTGTCCAATTACGTACATATTGTAACCAATGGTAGCAAACTTGCTCCGAGGCTGCTGCGTTTTAACTCCACGAGCATTGATGCCTGTGTGAATACGCCAAACCGCCGCTACCGTATATAATTAATGATATTCCTCAAACGAAACCGCACTTAACACAGCTAATCACCAAAATTAGTGTTAGCATAAACCCACAGTTGAAACAGTTCAAAACAAACTGAACCCTTCTGAATTCCTCCATTACTTATAATATGTAGACAAAATACTATACTCCCAAAAATTCCATAGAGAGATTTCATCGCAAATAAATGTTTTGAGGTCCCTAAATAAACAACATAGCTGTATTATGTGGTTTGAATTACTTCGGTATGTATCCTAGAAGTAGGCATTTTTCTTCAATTAAGGATTAGGCTACTGTCTGTTCCGTTCCCACATCAATCCAGATTTTAGATATTCCCACTAATCTCTGGTCTTTTGCTTTTTATTGCATTATTTGTTTAAGTATTCTTTCTGGTGTCATTTTTCTAAATTTTGAAGCCAAATTTCCATATATTTTATTAATTTTTACTTTTTCTACACGCACAATGTACATAGTGTATAGAGAAGGTATTGTATTGCACCCAAAAATTCGATACCGAGATTTCACCGGAAATACAGGTTTTGGGTCCCCCTGAATCCAAAAAAAAGCATTTTTGGAAAAAGTCCGTGTGTGTGTGTGTGTGTGTGTGTGTGTGTGTGTGTCTGTGCCTGTGGACAGCTTAGCTCAAAAACGAAAAGTCCGTTAAATACGAAACTTGGTATTTAAGTTTGGTATCTTCCAAGGATGCGACATGAAGATTTTCAAGAAAATCCCCGCACCCCCAACTACCCTTTACATGGAACTTTTTTCGAAAATTTTAATTTTCTCAAAAATGGCTAACGATTTTGATTAAAATATTGTATATTAAAAATATTTACCTGATAAATAATATGTATATCTTGAAAACTACTTTATTCTGGAAGAATTTTGCATAAATCCTAAGACGTAAGAGATAGACAAAAACTTAACACACCCAAAATGTAGAGCACATTAAAACACACAATTTATGTTATATAATTTTTTTTAGAGGAGTTGATCGTTTTTGAGATATTCCTTGCTTTTGGTTTCAGCTATGAAAAACTTGTACTTTTCTCATACAGGAATTTGTCAACTCGTGTCTATACAAACAAAGGAACTTCAGTCACCTAGTAACCAGCTTTTGACTTCACTTTAACCTATGATATTCCCATATTTCGCTTCTACTTACAAGGAAGCTAGTAATAAGACTATTTCTGCTAATTTTTTTCTCGATTAGCTTGAAGTAAATAGAAGAATAAGTTTATTAAAAATAATCTGTTACACAGAAGTAGAAAAAGTCATGTGAATGGAACACATCAGATTTTTCTATAATGGGTTTAATGTTTAGTTTTTTGCTTATATCTTTATCTACATGAGTTTTCTTTATTGCATCCTTTAACAGATCTTAGGAAACGCGTTTCAGATGCTTATAGTTTGCTGGAGTCTTAATTTTTTGATATATTTGTCTCACTACTATATAGAGTAAGACGGAATAAAATTTTAATTGTGTATCTTTTCTTGTTTTTCCTTTCGATGCTCGTTCAATGGTGCCACATAGTGCTTGAATTTTAGTTATTTTTATTTGCTCTACACGTGCTATGCTCATAGTGTATAGAGAAGGTGTTGTATTGCACCCAAAAATTCAATACCAAGATTTCACCGGAGATACATGCTTTGGGAACCACTGAATACAAAAAAAAAAAAAAAAACACATTTTTAGAAAAATGTCCGTGTGAGACTGTGGGCAGCATAGCTCAAAAACGAAAAGTCGGTTAAATACCAAAATTGATATTTATGTTCAGTGTCTTCCAAGGATGCGACAGGAAAATTTTTAAGAACCCCTCCCCCGCCCCAAACTACTTTTTTCAAGCAAAAGATTTTGAAAATTTTGATTTTCGCAAAAATGGTTCTAACGATTTTGATTAAAATCTCGTATTTAAGATATTTACATAGCTAATAAAATGTATATCTTGGATTTTATGGGAATTGCCTCCGAAGGCCTTTTTATTCTGGATGATTTCTATTTAATGTTTTATAACTGGTAAACCGTAAGAGATAGAAAAAGCTTACTAAACAACAAAAATTGATCTGGATAAAATGTACAAATTATGTCATTCAATTTTTCGTGGAGTTGGGCGTTTGCAAGATATTCCTTATTATTGATTTCAGTTTTAAAATACCTTAACTTTTCTCATACGGGAACTTGTCGACTCTTGGCACGCAAAGAAACGGATTTCAATGCCATAGCAACCACATTTTAAAACATGTGACTGTCGGATTAGCTTAGTGCATTCCCTTGTTTCCGTTTTACTTATAAGGAACTAAGTAATCAGACCGTGTCTGCTAATGTTTTAGCATTAAATAGAAGAATAAGCTTATTAATAATATTTTTTTACAGAGATGTAGAGAAGTTATGTAACTGGAGCACATTAGATGTTTTAATTATATTCTCATCTATCCTAGAAGTAGGTTAATTATTAAAATATATGAATGGCTGCACACAGTTTCGTCAGCTTTGCTTGAACAATGGTCATCTGCTAGCTGTTATTAAATTCTACTATTTCATGCTTTTCAAGTCTGCTGCTGTTTCCGGGACCACGGAGGACACAAGAGAGTCTAGGGCTAACAGTGAGTGTAGGTTACATAACCTGTTTCCCAAGGTTGCGTGTTCAAAGGTGGTAGAGTGCGATGGTTTTTGGGCGACCTTACTAATGCCATTGGTTCCGTGTTGTAGATTTACATAATGTAAAAGAACATCAAGACTGATAAAGAGGCTTCTGAACAAAATTAAACTATCTTTCACGACTGATATAGAATGGGACACCGAGAGCCACATCAGTTAAAGAGCGTCCATAAATAAAACTCCATTTAATGTAGATTAAGAGAGGTCTAGGAGTGTAAAACATAACCATTATAAACTCTTAAATAACGCAAAAAAAAAAAAAAAAAAAAAGTTAAAAATGGTGCCAAAATGAATATAAGAGCTGAAAAATGAAGAGGATTCTCGTGAACTTTGGAGCTCATTTTCCATAAGCTCAAATTTACCTCATACAAGGAACATTTTCTCAGTTCATATTTTTATCTAAAAATTTAGGAGATCTTTGTTTTGTGTTTTAAATACACTGAAATAAAGGTTTTGAAAATAATTAATACTAAGCAAGTTTTACCTTCTCAATACGTACTATGTACATAGTGTATAGAGAAGATATTGTATTACACCCAAAAATTCGATACCGAGATTTCATCGGAAGTACATGTTTTGAGCCCCCTGAATAAAAAACATTTTTAGAAAAATGTCCATGTGTGTATCTGTCTGTCTGTCTCTTTGTGCGTGTGTGTGTGTGTGTGTGTGTGTGTGTGTGTGTGTCTGTAGGCAGCATAGCTCAAAAAGGAAAAGACAAATTAAAACCAAACTTGGTATTTAAGTTTGGTATCTCCCAAGGATGCGACACGAAGATTTTCAAGAAAATCAGCCCAACCCAAACTACCCTTTCATGGAAAAAATTTTGAAAATATTGATTCCCTTGAAATGGCTCTAACGATTTTGATTAAAATCTCTTATTTTTATGATAGTTGCTTGCCAAATAAAATGTATATCTTGAATTTTCTGGGAATAGCCTCAAAAGTCCTCTTTATTCTACATGATTTTTATTGAATTTTGCATAACTGGTAAACCGTAAGAGCTAGACAAAAACTTACTACATAAAAATGGATTGGTTGTTATTGATTTCAGCTTTTACCTGAAAATGCTTTTTTTAATACATGGGACCCTAAAACATATATTTCCGGTGAAATTTTGGTATCGACTTTTTGGGTGGAGTGCAATACCTTCTCTATCCACTCTGTACATAGTGCGTATAGAGAAAATAAAACGATTTAAAGTTCCTACAATCAAGGGCTTGTATAAGATGTACAGGGTTACTACAAAAGAAATAGACAACTTCAACTGCCTGTAAAACAAAAACTATTAGAGATACAACCTAACTATTTTGGAGGTATGTTGAGAAACTCTCAAAGTTTTGTTTGTTACTATTGGTAACGCTGTAGTGTTTTGTTTGTTGTTGCAGAAGCTGAAATGGCGGAAAATCCTGTGGAAAAGGCATATTGCGTGTTGGAATTTGCTAGAACGCAATCAGCAACTGTTGTCCAACGACATTTTAGAACACGTTACCACAAAACGCCACTGACTAGATAGTCAATCTACGACTGGTATAGAAAATTCGAGACAGCGAGATGTTTGTGCAAAGGGAAGAGCTCGGGAAGAGCAAGAGTTTCGGAAGGAAACGTTGAACGTGTTCGTTCTGCCTACATAAGAAGCCCACAGAAATCGACATCTAGGGCAAGCATGCAATTACAAATTCCACAGCAAACTGTATGGAAAATCTTGCGGAAGCGACTGCACATGATGCCTTACAGATTACAGATGTTGCAGTTTCTGAGTGAAGAAGATAAGGTCACACGGCGTGACTTTTGCATCGACATGTTGCGACATGATGAAGACGATGCTGGTTCTTGTGAGCGCATCATTTCATTTTTGTGGTAACGTGTTCTAAAATGTCGTTGGACAACAGTTGCTGATTGCGTTCTAGCAAATTCCAACACGCAATATGCCTTTTCCACAGGATTTTCCGCCGTCTGCAACAACAAACAAAACACTACAGCGTTATCAATAGTAACAAACGAAACTTTGAGAGTTTCTCAACATACCTCCAAAATAATTAGGTTGCTATCTCTAATAGTTTTTGTTTTACAGGCAGTTGTAGTAACCCTGTATATAAACTTATTTTGCATCTCCTGTATAACTAATAAATCGAAGTTAAGTTATTTTCCACTTGTAGCCGTTAGATCCCAATGAGACTCACTATCTCTTGTGGCGGTAATACTTTGTAATAGCTAGTTCAGGTAACTAGTTCCCGATAAAGTGCACTAATGTACATGCTGTGAATGACGTCACACAGAATCAGTAACCGTTAACGGGATAACCAGTTCTATCTGCGTTACTTTGGTATCCATTAACAAGTTGCTATCTGTCTTCGCTACCGTTACGTTAATTTCTGTCCATTTATATTGCAAATGTCCAAATTCTGCATTTAACAGGTGCAACAAGGGCGGCTCGCGGATGAAGTGATAGACGTGGGCTCACCTTAATGTGTACACAAAATTCAAATTGCATATTTGTATCTTGTAATAGTAATTCACAAATTTACTGCAACCGAAATTTCAGTTGCAGGAAGGCCCTCTGCTTCCCCAACCCACTGACTATTTTCTCCCTCTTTCTCTCACTTCTACAAAATCGTCTTGCATACGCCGTTGCCATTGTAACATAGTGTTTTCAATTCCCGTTGAAGATCACGTTATGTAGCTATTATATATTCCTGCTATGGATATTCTTTTCACATTTGAAGATATAAGTTTTAGTTTTCTCTTGACGAGAACACCTATTCCGTTATACTGTTTGGTTGTACCGTTAATTAGTTAAATTTTGTCTCAGAAAAACGTTAATTTAGGATATTCTTAATATTCATTAACTTAATTCCATTTGATTAAATCGAAGTATTTAGTGGTTTTTAGTAATGAATCGAAAAAACGAGGCGATTCTCGGTATAACAGAAACCTCATTCTTATGATGGCGTAGATAAGTTAAAAAGAGCCTGTTAATATTTAATCGTGTGCGAAACATAAGTAAAATCGGAATAATTTCCTTTTTATTATCACAAATTTACAAACTGTAACCAGCGATTTTTTTTCGAAATCCAACGTTTCATTGACGCTTTTGTTTTATATCTTCTTATAATCATTTACTAGCGTAATATGAAGCTACAGGGCATTTGCTGGCATGACTCAAGTTTTATAATTGCTAATTGGCCGAAGATGTGGTTAACCCTCGTGGTTTTCCTAGCACTTTACCTATTTTCGGGGCTATGAGCTGTTTATGAGATGTAATATGTTCTCCTATATTGTCATTCCCTCTTTCACCACTGTTGATACCAATGAATAGTAATTTAATGGTGATTAATTTAGTCCATAAAATACCGTAACTATCTGTTGATAATCTATTTTTACATTATTTCCCAGTTTCCTGAGGCTACAGAAGCGTATCTACACATCAATGCGGGCCCTTGAATACTTCATAACGCACGAATGGACATTCAAGAACGCCAATATGCGGAGGGTTTTTGATAAAATGGATATAGAAGATAAGAAAACATTCAATTTCGACGTATCTATGCTAGACTTCGATGACTACATCAAGTCCCTTATTCATGGACTCAGGCGGTTTGTTCTCAAGGATGACGATTCCACTATTCCAGAAGCGAAGAGGAAATTTCGCAGGTAAGTTAGTTGTCAAAGTCAACAGTAAATGGTAGTATGAATCAATCTGGTCTGATGCAAATAGCATAAACTAGAGCACAAACCTATTATCTATTCATATACGTTAAGGAACTTGTCGCTTTGTGGAATGAGTATGAATATTCCCTTCTAGAAAAATTCTATCCTTGAGTGTTCAGCCACTTTGTCGTTAAGTATTGCACCTGTTCATCTGAATCGTCGGCCTCCTAGGTGTTCCTTCAAGTGAGGAAAAAAGTGAAAGTCGCTTGGAGCTAAATCCGAGCTGTAAGGAGAGTGGACGATGACATCCCAGCGAAACTGGTTCAACAGTATGGTGGTCTTCTGGGCTGTATGAGGTCGCGCGCCGTCGAGAAGGAAGATGTCAACCTCGGTGAAGAGTTCTGGCTATTTCCTCTTGATTTCTTCCTACAATCGTTTAATGGTTTCGCTGTATCGGTCAGCGGTCAGGGTGCGCCCTCTTTCCAAAAACTCCACGAGTATGACGCCCACTCTGTTCCAAAACACTGTTGCAGATGGCGCTACCTTAAACTTCTTTTGTCTTTGGAGGAGAGGAGTGCTTCCACTCCATTGACGACCACTTACTGCTGGGGGTATAGTGGTGTGTCCATGTTTTGTCACCCGGACAAAGCGGTGCAGGAAACTATTCCCTTCCGTGGACAGCCACTGCAAAAGTTGCAAACTTGTCCCCAAGTGCTTTTCTTTGTGTTGTTTGGGCAGATTTCGTGGAACCTATCGCAAACAAACTTTCTGGTATTGCAGAATATCGTGAACAATATTATGAATGCTTCCAAAAGATATTCTACCGGCATAATTCGTAACGTGATCCTCCTATTGTCCTAAATCAGCTCCTCCGTGCGTGCTGTGCTCAAGTCTATGGTTGTCGTGCTGGATCGGCTGCTGCGATCCTCTTCGGTGACGTTTTCTCTACCGGGCGCAAACTTTCGACATGCTTGCGAGACATTGCAGTCTCTCCATAAACCTCTACCTGCTGGCGGTGAATTTTGCTCACTGAATTCGAATAATTGAAAGGATTTCTTCTCGAGACCAGTTTTTCAAACGAGTCGTCATTTGTGTTTAACTTGCATTAGCGCTGTGCGTGGCAGTTGGGTAAAACTCCGCTCAGTTGCCAACCGCATGTATTAGAATTACCGCACACTACTAAGTTCACAGTGAAAAACAAAATACCAAGAATGTGGACCTAGTAACCATCGTTTCTGATCATCCCTCGTATTTTGCGGTTGGCTATAGAAAAAGGAAGAAATTTCAACAGGTACAGTCACAAGTAAATGCCGAAAATCAACTTAACACCAAATATGTATTACAATAGTAACTGGGCCTGGGAACATCAACAGGTACTACAAAGGCCAGTAACATATAGCTATATAGCACCGAGAACTATATTTTCATATCACATAGGATCTGAGTAATCCGTCCATATTTTGGTTCGGTGTCATTTTAGAATTTAAAATTAGATAAGGTAATGTAGTATTATGCAACTAGTGAGGTATGCAGAGTGTCTGTAGTTAAAAATAAATGGCGTGTTATTTATAGACGCTCTTTAACTGCTGTGGTTCTCAGCATCCCATTCTATATTGAGCGTGAAAGACCGCTTAATTTTGCTCAGAGCCTCTCTTTCACGCTTGAGGTTCTTTTACGTGCCGTAAGTCTACGACACGGGAACAACGGCTTTACTTCCCTTCCGAATGAAGCCATGCTAAGGATTTTTACACCCGGAAACATCCATCGTCCTCCGCCGGGTTTGAACCCGCAATCTTGGGTATATGAAGTTAGTATAATAACCATTACACCACGGACATTTGTAATTAAAATTTGATGTGTTCCATTCACATGACTTTCTCTTCATCTTTGTATTAAATTATTGTTAAAATGCTTATTCTTCCATCTCCTTCGTGATAATCGAGATAAAGATTAGCAGAAATTGTCCTTATTACTTGCTTCCTTGAAAGAAAAGGGAAATAACAGAATATAATAGGCTAAACTGATAGACAAGTGTTTTAAAATCTGTTGCTATGTGATTGAAATTTGTTTCTTTGCATTGCCAGGAGTTGAAAAATTCACGTATGAGAAAAGTTTAAGTATTTTAAAACTGAAACCAAAAACAAGGAACATCTCGGTGGTCAACTCCATCAAAAAAAACTTTTGTCCACCGCTTACAATTTACCAATTATGCAAAAGTTATCCAAAATACATTTTAATTGTAAGCATGTTTAGTATGCGGTATTTTAATCAAAATCGTTAGAGCCATGTTTGAGAAAATAAAAATTTCGATTTTTTCTTCCATGAAAAAGATAGTTAGGGGGGGGGATTTTCTTTAATATCTTGGAAGACACTAAACTTAAATAAAAATATGGTATTTAATGATTTTTTTTGAGTTAGTGCGTTCACGCGCGGACCTTTTTGTAAAAATTGTTATTTTTTGATACAGGGGACCCTAAAATGTGTATTTCGATGAAATCTCGATATCAAATTTTTGCGCAGAATGCAATATTTTCTCTACCTAAGTACCTAGTATGTACTAAGTAGAGAAAGTAAAAAAGCATTTAATAGTTACAATAGTAACATTATTATATTTTAAAAACAAATGTATTGCTTTGGAGATGAGAAGATAAACTCTTCATTATCTCTTCCAGCTAAAAAGTAATTGAGTGTTAATATGAGGAATTCCTATGCTTTGTTTTCAATACCACTCCTCTTCCTTTTCTTCTTCGTCTACAAGCATTAGGACTATTTATTGTCTACTCCTTCTAGCAGCTGTTCAAGTCCTTTATCCATAGTAATGTTCTTGTAACATTTATTTTCCCTATTGGAGCATAATTAAATACTTATTATGTGACCTTATGTCTTGCATTCTTGTTATGTGTTCGTGCCAATCCTATGGTCATTAAAGGAGTTCTGACTTGAAAAACAGCTTTCCCGCTGAACAGTACGGTTCACTGACGTTACATTTTTCAGTTATACTATTAATTCGACATACATTCATTCTCATATGCATATTTCCACACTCTGTGGGGCATAAGGATTTTTTCTAGTTCAAGAAAACTTCCCCACCCCAGCTGGCAATCGAACTTAGGACCTCTGGGTGAGAAGCCGGAATGCTGGCCACTTGACCGCAAAGACAGTTTTGTATCAATCTTTATTTGTTGCATAATGCTATTTATAAGGTTGAAAATGTATAATTTTTATCGAATGTTCTAATCTTTTTTAAGATTCAATAATTTGATGGTCAAATCTGCAACACTTATGTGAAATAGAATTTTATTTGCCCAATTTTCCTTTACGTTGCTCGATTCCCAATACGATTCTCACAGCAGTGCCGCCATTATGTTATAAACGTTTAAATTGTTGTTCCTTGTTTTATGTTTGAGAGCGCGTCGTATTTTTCCACACATGTGTTGGAAGCTATTCAGCTTAGTACATAGATCTTGATCTCTAGATGTGAATCACAATGGCGTGGGTAATTAAAGGTTTTTATTCTTTCCTATCTTGTAGACTTCATGTATACATTCATGTATCCTAGGAAACAACAAAAATGAGTCTTTTTCATCGTGAAATAAAGTACTTTATCTCATTGTAAATTATTTTAGCTCCCATTCTTTAAATAATGAAAATTCCTGGTCATAATAAGTCTTTCATCTTGCCGAGTAAGAAACCAATTATACCTTTTTTTGCATAACGTAAAACTTTTTCGGAAATATCCATTTCATTCATTTGTTGATTTACTTGGTACAGTTTAAACAACCAGAATTGAAACTGTTTATTTCGGCGGGGTTACACAGCAACGAACAAAGTTCAATTCCTCGTAATGACGACTCTAATAATATTAATATTCAGTTAATATTAGGATAGGATAAAATTTGTATACTACACGTGGCTTATTAGACTATTATTTGCTCATGAGGAACTATAACACTCGTGTTCTAAACATCCCACTCACAAATAACAGTCTAGTTAAGCCACCTTTAATATAAATAACTATTAGTTGTTTCAGAAAGTTATTATTTAGTACTATTTTGACATTATATGGTTTTTCAGCACTCTAAAAGGACAAATTTCTTAATTAATATATGAAACAAAACTAAAGAAAAATGTAATGCTTTGTTTCAGATTGTTCTGGATGCACCAGGCACTGAAGGTGGTATTATGTTCGCTCGTGGCGTGGAGTGCGTGGAGGATTTCTTTATTCTTATATTCAAGTATATTTGGATACACTTTAACGATCTTCCCTCACCCTACTGCTGACTGTGCGACTATTTAGGATCCATCCTACCTCCTGGAGAAAATATCATTATGGTTATCCTAAAACCTCCAGCATTTCAACCGAATTAATGTTTTAAGCAATGTATTGTAATTTAATCACTGTGCTGTATTATGCATGTATTATTTAAAATGCATACTTGAATGACATTTTTAATGTAATTTAATGTTTGTGACATAACTTTTTATAATAAATGTTTTATTTAGTATTCTGTATTTAATCACCGTGTTTCACAACACTTATTTATATTTTAAGCATCATCATTAGAATTAATAAAATAAAATTCAGCGTTACATCGTCTTAGAGAGATCGCGCCTGATTGGCGTAGTTGGAGTCACTTACTGTAATTGGTAAATTATTAGGAAGGAGTGGATATTGTCTTTTTTTTTTTTTTTTTTTTGGTAGTGCTCAACTCCCGCTTTTATTACTTGTGGCACCGCCGGTGATGACACTGGTGACAAATGCAATGAAGATGGAGCACCGGTGGAATGCGATGGTGAGGGAAACCGAGAACTCGGAGAAAACCCACCCCTGCGTCGCACATGCGATCGCTTGGGATCAAATCCGGGCCGTCTAGGTGATTAGGATATGGTCGGAAGCGACTCGGCACCAAACCTAAGGTTATTGTAATCTCAAGGGGGCGCCCCCGGGATGAGGGATGAGCTGAGAGAATATACTGGGCGGTCGGAACCAAGAGCGACGTTACAGCAATAACAAGGTCTCTACAATTTCCAGATTGAAGAATCGACAGTGGGAAAAACATATAGGATGTCCTCCTTACATAGAGTTCAACGTCCCGCCAACCAGCGAGGTTGGGGGACAGAGACAGTTACTTTGAGCATCCTTTTTCCCTGCTACACACTATCGAGCATCGTCCCCACAACTTCGAAGCCTGAAAATATACCAATGAAATATGAAGGATGAAATGAAATCACAATGGCAACGACATTGAGGGACAGGAAATTCGTGGGATGAAAGAAACACACCTAGAATTCCTGGCGACCCGAGAAACCACCAAAAAATCCATGGGTCAGGTAGGCCGGCCACGGGAAGTGAATCCACGACCTGCAAATGTGGCCTACAAGCCTGAGCCATCCCGCTTAGTACATAACTTGTTGTTTTTTTACTTTCTCTACACGTACAATGTGCATAGTATACATAGTGTATTGTATTACACCCAAAAATTCAATACCGATGTTTCACTGGAAATACATGTTTTAGGTCCCCTAAATAAAAAGAAAGCATTTTTAGGAAAAAAAATCCGTGTGTTTGTGCACGTGTGTTGTGTGTCTATGGACAGCATAGCTCAAAAATGAAAATATTGTTAAATACCAAAATTGGTATTTAAGTTTGTTATCTTGCAAGGATACGACACGAAGATTGTCAAGAACATCCCCCATCCCAAACTACCCTTTACATAGAAACAATGTCGAACATTTTGAATTTCTCAAAAATGACTAACGATTTTGATTAAAATATTTTATATTTAAGATATTTACATGCCAAATAGAATATATATCTTGAATTTTCTGGAAATAATCCCTAAAGACCGCTTTATTCTGGATAATTTTTATTAAATTTTTGCATAACTGGTAAACTGTAAGAGATAGACAAAAATAATGTAGGCTACGATAAAACATACAATTTATGTCATATACATTTTTTTTCATGGAGTTGGCCGTTTTCGAAATATTCCTTATTATTCATTTCAGTTTTAAAATAGTTAAATTTTTCTCATACGAGAATATGTCAACGCTTGGCCATGCAAAGAAACGGAATTCAATTCCATAGCAACAGCATTTTAAAACATGTGACTGTCGGTTTAGCCTAATGCATTCCCTTATTTTCCATCTACTTATAAAGGAAAGGAGTAATAAAATCGTTTCTGCTAATGTTTATCTCGATTAGAATGAAGGAGAAAGAAGAATAAGCTTATTAACAATGATTTGTTACAGAGAGGTAGAGAAAATCATGTGAATGGAGCACATCAGATTTATTTAATTTCTTTTCTTTAAATATATAAAAAGTGACTAAGCCGTATACTATTTCAATTTTGCAGAACAGTGGACATCAAAGATTACGTCATTTAATTCTCTCCATATTCATTATAGTTTGTATACCGATTATATAGAAGATTGAGGCACAACTCAGAAATTCTCTGATTTAATTGGTTAAGTAGGATTCAATTAATCCAACCCTGTATTATTAATTAGTATAGCGTATTTAAGTTCGATGAATAAAGCTCATACTTTTGTTAGAATAATGTCTTACATATACAAATGTAGGTCAACAAGACAGTATCTCTGCTTTAATAGAACAAATAAATAGGTTTTGGTTATTATGGAGATTATTTAAGAGACACTAGAATGAAGTTTTGCTTTCTCTAGCACATATGTATATACAATGTTCATAGTAACTTGAGAAGGTATTGTATACCACCTAAAATTCCATGTCAAGATTTCGCTGGATATACATGATTTAAGCTTCCCTGAGTAAAAAAAAAACTATTTAGTATTTGTCTCTGGACAGCTTAGCTCAAAACCGAAAAGACCGTTAAATACCAAACTTAATATTTACGTTTAGTATCTTTCAAGGATGCAACACGAAGACTTTCAAGAAAATCCCCCACCACAAGGTGTCGTTATATGGAAACAGTTTTTAAAATTTTGTTTTTCTCAAAAATAGCTCTAATGGTTTTGATTAAAGTATCTTATATTAAAAATATTTATATAACAAATAAAATATTTGTATATTTTGCATTTTATGGGAAGCCATTTATTCTGGATGAGTTTCCGAACTTTGTATAGTTGTCAAACCGTAAAGGACAGACAAAAGCTTACTGCACAAAAATGTAGATCCCATTAAAACACATAACTTAAGTCATATACATTTTTCCTGTAGAGTTGGCCGTTTTCGAGATATTCCTTGTTATTAGTTTCAGTTTTAAATTATCTAACTTTTTTTCAAAGAGGAATTCTCTTTTCGCATCGTCTCTCTTGTTTTACTGCTGGTCATGCAAAGCAAACCGAACATAAGGACAATTCTCCCAATTTTATCACGATTAGCAAGTTGTAGATAAAAGAATAGTCTTTTATAAGACAAGTTTGTTTGCGGAACGGTTAGAGAAAGTCATGTGAGCGGAACAAATCATATGTTTCGGTTCAAAGCTCGAATTAAAAAAATGCCAACCAATTTTGTTAGTTTTGAGAGTTTTGGAACATTTCGATCTGCAATATGTTTACATAATAAATCGTATCTTGCAGAGTATGTATCCAACTGAGGAGAAATTTGGTGTTCTTATTAGCAGAATACAATACAATTACTGTAAAATTTTAACGTTTGTAATTTCACTCCCAATGTCCCTAACTGGGGTGCTTAAAGCTAAAATGAACCCTTTTTAAATTTCAATATTTGCATTTATTTTATCTTTCCTCGTTCAAATACAGGACTTTTGCAACTACTTATGGTGTATGATATTCCTCTAAAATTACCGAGTACTGGCAAATGAAACTCACGTATATTAATTATCACATGTGCCCTTGTATAATACAATATTAGAAAGAAAATCTAATATTCATTATCAGTGTTTATTAGTGTTTTATGTGGATGCCAGTGGTATCCGCAGTACTGGACCCAATATTTCTTATAGAGATTTCTGCGAGAATGTATTTTTAAGGTTACCTTAAACGACGAGAGAATCCTATAGTTTCGAGTAGTCAAAAAGTGCACATCTATAATTGCTTATTTCGATTAACGTGAAATAGAAGAATAAACCTGTTTAAGAATAGTTGAACCTGTTGAAGAACAGATAGAGAAAGTCATGTGAAGGCAACTCACAGTTTTTAAAGAAACAAGCCATTCTTATATCATTGTTAGGCAACGCTATCGGAAGCATTCTTAAACGAAACCCTCTTTATTTTTGTATACCATCACAAATATTTTATTAGGGTGTATGATTGATTCTACAAGCTATCAATCGTTTTGTACAACAAACGCTAGCTCAGCCAGTGATTAGGCTTTTTGTACGTCAGACCCCGGGAGAAGAGGATGGGATGAGAGCAGTTACAGAGGGCAGCCGGAACCAGACAAGAGCCATCGTGACTAGTCCTTAACAGACTCCGGGAGAAGAGGATGGGATGAGAGCAGTTACAGAGGGCAGCCGGAACCAGACAGGGAGCCATCGTGAAAGGTCCTTAACCGTTCCCAAGCAGTTCTTAATCTCGACGCGGTGAGCGCTTGTAGCCCGCGGCTGAACAAACGCCCCTGAGATTACCGACGACCCTCCGCGCCATCCTGCCACCGAGAGCTGAATTTCCAAAGCGCAATCATCTCCAGCACCGCAATCCTCGCCGACACTTACAACCCTGAAAGAAGAACAGAGGACAGGCAATTTGGGGGAATGATGAATCCTCCCTAATATTCGCCTAGTGACAGAAAACAGGTCATACCGTGGCCGAGTGGTAGACCACTCGCCTCTCACCTACACGGCCCGGATTTGATCCCAAGCGACCGTATGTGGGATTTGTGGTGGAATATGCGGCGCAGGGGCGGGTTTTCTCTGGGTTCTCTACTTTCTCCCATCATTACATTCCACCGGTGCTCCATCTTCATTCTATGTATCATCAGTGACATCGCCTGCGCTGCCATTTGTAGTAAAATTGAGCGTTTAACACTATTAATACCCGTAAAACCCCCGAAAAAACCATGGGTCAGAGACATCGGATGCGGGAACCGATCCCACTACCTCCCGAATGCCAGTCCAACACGAAACGGTCGAGCCACCTGCCTCGGTTTGGATGAGGTAGCCTAAACATCACTGCAAAACTGATATTGTTAAGGTATGGAAAGGAGCTGATGTTTTATCCGACAAACTAACGTTCTTGGAAGCATATTATACTATAAAACTCTGGATTGGCGGATATTGCCACTACTAAATACCATTAGTTTTTAATTTAAATAAATCTGATGTGTTCCATTCACATGACTTTCTCCACATCTCTCCAACAAATTATTGTTAAAAAGCGTATGTTTCTTTTTACTTCATGCTTATCGAGAAAAAATTAACAGAAAGTCTTATTACTTACTTCCATGCAAGTAGAAGGAAAATAAGCATAGTTTAAAGCATTAGTCAAAAGCTGGTTGCTATGTGACTGAAGTTCCTTTGTTTGAATGGACAGAAGTCGACAAATTCCCGTATGAGAAAAGTTTAAGTTTCTTAAAGCTGAAACCAAAATAAGAAATATCTCAAAAACGATCCACTCCACCCAAAAAATGTGTATCACTTAAATTGAGTGTTTTAACGAGCTCCACGTTTTCTACTAAGTTTTTATCGATCTCTAACGGTTTGCCAGTTATACAAAATTCCGTAAAATTCATAAGAATAAAGCAGTCTTCAGCTGCTATTCCCAGAAAATTCAAGATATACATTTTGTTTATCAGGTAAATGTATTTAGTATACGATATTTTAATCAAAATTGTTACAGCCATTTTTGAGAAAACAAAATTTTCTGAAAATATTCCATGTAAAGGGTAGTTGGGGGTGGGGGATTTTCTTGAAAATCTTTGTGTCGCATCCTTGGAAGATATTAAACTTAAATACCAAGTTTGGTATTTTACGGACTTTAGTTTTTGAGCTATGCTGCCCACAGACACACACACACACACTAGGCCATTTTTCTAAAAATGCTTTCTTTGGGTTCAGGGGGTTACAAAACATATATTTCCGGTGAAATCTCGGTATCGAATATTTTGGTGCAATGCAATATTTTCTCTATAAGCTATGTACATAGGAAACTAAGAAAATGCACAGACTAAAGTGATAGCCACATCCTTTAAAAGCCGATCGGTATGTGAAACAACTGAAATTCCAAACTCTTTGCATTCCAGAAGTAAATAAACGAGAAACGAGAAGAAATATGTCTTCCCTTTGAGAAAGTTTAAGTGGCTAAAATTGAAATAATAATCCGGAATATCTCGAAAACGGTTAAGCCTACAAAAAAAAAAAAAAAAAAAAAAAAAAAGTATATAACATAAATGGAGAGTTTCAATGATATCTACATTTTTTGTGTAGTAAATGTTTGTATATCTTTTACGGTTTGCCATTTATACAAAAGTCACCAGAATAAAGAGGTCTTCAGAGGTTATTTCCAGATCAAGATATACATTCCGTTTATCATAAAACTATCTTAAATATACGCTATTTTAATCAAAATCGTAGGAGATATTTTTGAGAAAATCAAAAATTTCGAAAAATGTCCCTGTAAAGCGTAGTTGGGGATGGGTGGATTTTCTTGAAAGTCTTCGCGGCGCAAACTTGGAAGATACGAAACCTAAGCACCAAGTTTGGTATTTAAGGTCTTTTCGTTTTTGAACTATGCTGCCCACAGATAGAGAGGCACATAAACGGACATTTTTCTAAAAACACCTTTTTTTGGATTCTAGGAGTCTCAAAACATGTATTTCCTGTGAAATCTCGATATCGAATGTTTGGGTACAATACAATACCTTCTCTATACACTATATACATAGTACATGTAGAGAAAGTAAAAAGCTTGAAAACGAGCTTAAGAATTATTCTATCCACATACCATTAAACTGCACTAAAACTGCTGCCTATTAAGATATGAGAATTGTAGAGGAGGAACTTTCAATCACTTTCATAATGTTTCTCATACAGAAGAAACAAATTAAAGCAAACAACAAACCAAAAATATGAATTTTCCACTGTACTGTCACGGTTAGGAGTAAGCTACCTACTTATCTCAAACTATTCAAGACATAGACTTGAAGTATTCGTGTAAGATGTATAAATTCTTCGTATTCAACTGCAACAATATACCTTTAGAAGTAGAAGTGTTTTTGTGTGGGCAATTTTTATCAATTTTCTTATTACAATTTTACTTTCTCTACACGTACTATGTACACAGTGTATAGAGAAGGTATTGCATTCCACCCAAAAATTCGATACCGAGACAAAGCATTTCTGGAAAAACGTCCGTGTGTGTGTGTGTGTGTGTGTGTGTGTGTGTGTGTGTGTGTGTGTGTGTGCGTGTATGTCTGTGTCTGTGGACAGCATAGCTCAAAAACGAAAAGACCGCTAAATACCAAACTTGGTATTTAAGTTTATTATCTTTCAAGAATGCGACTTGAAAGTTTTTAAGAAAATCCCCCCACCCCAAACTACCCTTTACATGGAAAAAAATTAAAAAAAATTATTTTCTCAAAAATGGCTCTATCGATTTGGATTAAAATCTCTTATATTTATGATATTTACATGCCAAATAACATGTATATCTTGAATTTTCTGGGAATAGACTCAAAAGACCTCTTTATTCTGGATGACTTTATTGCATTTTTCATAACTGGTAAACCGTAAGAGATAGACAAAAACTTAATGCACAAAAAATGTAGATTACGATAAAACATACAATTTATGTCATTTAAATTTATTTCATTAAGTGGGTCATTTTTGAGATATTCCTTGTTATTGGTTTCAGCTTTAAAAAACTTATACCTTTCTCATACAGGAATTTGTCAGCTCTTGTCCATACAAACAAAGGAACTTCGGTCAAATAGCAACCAGCTTTTCACTATCACTTTAACCTATGGTACTGCCTTATTTCGCTTCTACTTACAAGGAATCAAGTAATAAGACTGTTTTTGCTATTTTTTTCTTGATTTGCATGAAGTAAATAGAAGCATAAGCTTTTTAACAATAATTCGTTGCAGATATGTAGAGAAAATCATGTGAATGGAACACATAAGATTTTTATTTTTAATATTTTAATTAAACTAAAAATTAAGAGCTTGTTGAATAAAATAATAAGCAAGTTTTATGATTTTATAATTACAGTATTAACAGAAGCTGATGTAATTATTCCTTTATAAGGAAAAAGTAAATTTAGGAATGAGCCTTGAAGTTAGAACATTCTGGGTCCAAGATTTGTATCTGCATAAGAGTCCTCCAAATTTTGTTTTATTGGGTGGAGGGGGCCTTTCTCCCAGATAGTTTTAAATTCTTTGACAATAGTTCGATTAGCGGCCAAATTGCTCATTTAACTTGATTTATGCTTTTACTTTATGCGTTTTACTTTCTCTACACATACTATGTACATAGTGTATAGAGAAGGTATTGTAATGCACCCAAAAATTCAATACCGAGATTTCACCGGAAATACATGTTTTGGGTCCTCCTGAATAAAAAGAAACATTTTTGGAAGAAGGTCCGAGAGTGTGTATGTGTGTGTGTGTGTGTGTGTGTGTGTGTGTCCCCCCGGTTGTGGCTGTGGTCAGCAGAGCTCAAAAACGAAAAGTCCGTTAAATACCAAACTTGGTATTTAAGTTCAGTATCTTCCAAGGATGCGACACGAAGATTTTCAAGAGAATTCCGCTACCCCAAACTACCCTTTACATGGAAACATTTTCGAAAAATTTTATTTTCTCAAAAAGACAAACGATTTTGATTAAAATATCGTATATTAAAGATTTTTACCTGACAAATAAAATATATATCTTGAATTTTCGGGGAATAGCCTCAGAAAACTACCTTATTCTGGATAAATTTTACGGAATTTTGTATAACTGGCAAACCGTAAGAGAGAGACAAAAACTTACTTGACGGAAAATGTAGGGCTCCCTTAAACATACAATTCATGTAATACACATTTTTTTCGTGGGGTGGATCGTTTTTGAGATGTTTCTTTTTACTGGTTTCAGCTTTAAAAAGCTTAATACTTTTCTCATATGGGAATTTGTCAACTCCTGTCCATAGAAACAAAGGAGCTTCAGTCACATAGTAACCAGCTTTTGACTAATACTTAAACCTATGCTACTCCTTTATTTCCCTTCAATTTGCAAGTAAGCAAGCAATAAGACTATTTCTGCTATTATTTTCTCGATTAGCATGAAGTAAAAAGAAGCATAAGCTTTTTAACAATAATTTGTTGCAGAGATGTAGAGAAAGTAATGTGAATGGAACACATCAGATATTTTTTTTTAATAGAGGTAGCTGCTGATCTAGGCTATGCGCGTTCTTTGTCACTGAAGATAATGAAATATGTTTCTATCGAATATTCTCTTCCGTCAATTCCTAAGTTTTAAACGCTTTTGGAGGTGGCCTTGGCATGCTTTGTGTGTATCATTACAATAGAGAACATCCGGAAGCAAGTTTCAAAATAATATCCTTGAAAATTAAAAAAAAAATGAAGAGCAAAACCGGTCAAACAACAAGCCAATGCACATCAAGGGTGCTGCGTAGTAATTTGATTCTGTAGATATATATTTTATTGTTTTTTGGATACATTTATTCTTGCTGACAATAAACATAACCTTTATTTTCATCTGCTGATGGTGGATTACTCAGTTTGTTTTGTTAAATGATTACTTTCTCTACAACTTACATAAGTAAGTTAAAAAAAGAGCATTTTTTATAAAAAGGCCCGTGTGTGTATGTGTGTTTACTATTTAGGTTTAGTATATTCCATGGAATGAAACAAGAAGATTTTCAGGAAAATCCCGCCACCTCAAACTACCCTTTTCGAAATTTTCAGTTTTTTTTCATAAAGAGCTGTTATAAATTTTCAATTAAAATGACGTGTATTAAAGACATTTACATAGAAACATAATGTATGCATTAAAATTTAAGGAAATAGCCTCCAAACCCCCTTTACTCTAGATGGCATTTGCATAACCGGTAAAACGTGAGAACATCTAAAATCTTCTACACAAAACATGCAGATCTCTTAAAACACACAATTTATGTCAGATACATTTTTTTGTCGGTTAACCATTCCCGAGTTATCTGTTGTTATTATTTTAAAATACAAATAACGATCTCAAATGGCGAGAAGTACGGTAACACCTAATTTTTTCACTTTTGTTTTATACTTAGCCATGCAAACACAACCGATTTCATTGGTGTCGTATAGTGACATCTTTTAAAATAGCCGACTATCGCTTTAACCTAGTGTATTCCGATAGTTCTCTTCTACTTATAAGGAAGCGAAAAACAAGACTATTTCTATTGAAATGCATGAAGTAGATGAAAAATAATCTACTGTAAGAACCGGTTATATCAGATTATTTTTCTATTTGTGTACTTTAGATACATTTAGGATTATGAACATTGAGCCTCGTACTTTACTTCAGTTGGCGTTGCATTACTGAATCTTTTGTTCAAATTACTTCTATGCAAATATGCTACATTGCTGAAGTATAATACAGTATCATTTCCTTTAATTGACTACAAAGTGTTTTGCTTCAATTATTACTTTTTCTACACGTACTATGTTCACAGTGTATAGAGAAGATCTATGTCGAAATTTACCGGAGATACTCGTTTTAGGGTCCCCTACATAAAAAAAATTGAAAAAGGTCCATGTGTTCTGTGTCTGTGAACGATATCTCAAAAACGAAGAAATGGTAAAATAGCAAACTTGGTATTTAAGTTTAGTACATCCCAAGGATGCGACACGAACGTTTTGGTAAAAAAACCCACCCCAAACTATCCTTTACGTGGAAAAAGCTTCGAAAAATTTTATTTTCTTAAAAACGGCTCTAACGGTTTTGATTTAAATACATTATATTTAATATATATATATGACAAAATGCATATCTTAAATTTTCTGGGAATATCCTCTGAAAACCTCTTTATTGCGGATGAATTTTTTGAATTTTTAATAACTAGTAAACTGTAAGAGATAGACAAAAGCATATTACCAGAAAATGTAGATCTCGTTAAACAGAATTTATTTTATATAGCTTTCTTTTTTTGTGAAATTGGCTATTTTTGAGATGCTGCTTGTTATTCATTTTAGTTTTAAAATACTTTTTCTCATTTGGGAAGATGTAAACTCCTGGCCGTGCTTAAAAAAAAAAAAAAAAAAAAAAAATCAACCACTTGGCAACCAGTTTTAAAACATTTGACTATCGCCTTAGCCTGTGTATTCCCTTATTTTCCTTATACTTACAAAGAATTAAATAATACGACCATTTGTTCTTATGGTTATCTTGATTAGCATAAAGTACATAGAAGAATAAACTTTTTAACCATAATTTGTTACAGAGACGAAGAGAGAAAGTCACGTGAAAGGAGCACATCAGATTTGTCTATAAATAGCTTTCACTGTAATTTTAATTATTTTTCCCTAGCTTGTGGAGGACGTCTTGAACTTCACTCAAAAATTTGATACCAAAATTACATCGGAAATACACGTTTTGAGACTCTCCGAATAAAAAGAAAACTATAGAAATAGGTTCATGTGTGCGTAAATAATGAAAAGCTGATTAAATACCAAACTGGGCATTTAAGTTCAGCATCTTTCCTGAAGGTTTTCAAGATGCGAGTGATTCCCCTTCCCAGACTACCCTTTACAAGGAAAAGGTTTAGTTAATTTTATAAGCTCAAAAATGTCTAACAAATTGTATTAAAATGCATACGTTTAAGATATAAGCAAACAAATGAAATCTAGTTTTACGAAGCCTAAGGTGTTATCTTCATTTTGAAGTACCTTCGCATTTTTACTAAACCGTAAGAGGTAGACAAAATTCATACTATAAAATTACGTAGATCTCGTTAATGCACAAAATTCAAGTCAAACAGCTTGTAGGTTAAACTACATCAAGGCATTCTGTGGTATTGGTAAAGTTGAATTTCGTTTTTACTTTTTCTACACGTACTTTCTTCATTTTGTGTAGAAAATATACCGAGATATCATCGTAAATACATGTTTTGAGACCCCTTGATTGTAAAAAAACGCATTTTTAGAAAAATGGCCGTGTGTGTCTGTGGGTAGCATAACTCTAAAACGAAAAGACCGTTAAATACCAAACTTGGTATTTAAGTTTTGTATCATCCAAGGGTGCGACACGAAGAATTTAAAGAAAATCCCCCAATCTCCAACTACCCTTTACATGGAACATTCTTCGAAAATTTTGATTTTCTCAAAAATTGCCCTAACGATTTGATTACAATTCCGCATGATAAAGATATTTATATCCCAAATAGTATGTATATTTTTAATTTTCTGGGAATAGCCTGTGAAGACCACTTTATCCAGGAGAATTTTGCTGAATTTTGTTTAACTGCTAAACCGTAAGAGAGAGGCAAAAACTTAGTGCATAAAGATATAGATCTCGTCAAAATACACAATTTATGTTCTTTATGTTTTTGTTGTGGAGGCAACCGTTTCCGAGATATTCCTTGTCATTGGTTTCACTTGTAAAGTACTAATACTTTTCTCAGACAGGAAGTGTCCGTTTTTCTTTTGTTCTACTCCTGGCCAAACAAAGAAGCGGCTTGCAATGACAATCGCATAACGATAGATTTTAAAACATTTGACTGTCAGTTTAGCCTAGTGCATTCCCTTAGTTCCCTTCTATTCATAAGGAACTAAGTAATAAGAACATTCTGCTAATGTTTATCTCAATTAGCATTGTGTAGAAAGAAGAATAATCTTTTGTAAGAAGTTTGTTAGTGGAGTAGCTAGAGAAAGTCTGAGTGTAACACATCAGATTTTTTGACGTGGTCCTGGAAGGAGCATATCGTTTCATCTTTGCTTGCTGCATTCTTTTATAGCTACAACGAAGGGGAAGTGTGATATGAAAGTTTAACTCCATTAACAAGAAGTAGGAGAAAAGTGTATGTTATAATAGTTTGTAGAATTCAAACACATCAGATTTTTGTTAGTAACCTGCAAGTGTTAGCTATTTCTATATAGCAATCGTTTATAGTTGAGGGTCTAGTTTATTGACTCTCCCCATTTTCGCAAAAATGTTTTTACCGTTTCTGGCTATGCCTGTATTCCAGTATTTTTCCTACTTATCAGGTAAGAACTTTCTTTAGAGACAGTCCTATTTAATTTCTTAAGGTTACCATACCGAGAGGGGTAGCTCAGATATTTCGTCTAGGACTGGCTTCGGGAGGTCGTCTGGTCGGTTTTCCGGAGCCCACCTCCTTAACTCATGTTTTTTTTTCGGAAGTTTTCTTTGGACACTAGGCGATTTCTGGGGAGATTCCTTCATTCCCCAGATTTTCCGTCCCTTCATTTCATCCAACCGGCCTCTTTCAGTGTTGTAAGTGTCGTCGAGGAGTGCGGTGGGGGCGCTTTGACTGCGCTTTGGAAATTTAGCTCTCGGTGGCGGGATGGCATTGGAAATCATCTGCAGAATCAGGAGGCATGTAGTCAGACCCTCAGGCACGGTTTCCAGGAGTTTCCCACATCGGGACGAAGAACTGCTTGGAAATTGTTAGGGACCCTCCAAAATGGCTCCCTCCCGCCGATTGGTTCCGGCTGCCCGCTGTGATGCTATCCTCCTGGTGTCTGACGTACAATAAAGCCAGTAATGAATAGTGCGGAATTTTCTCTCCGGCACCCACATACACACCTACGCACCCACACCTACATACCCACACCCACAAACACTCTCTCTCTCTCTCTCTCTCTCTCTCTCTACACGCTACACAAAGGATACCGTGTTTGATATTTACCTAAAATGTTACAAAAATTAAAGAAATAACTACTTTTTGTATTTAAATAAAAATAATCTGATGTTTACATTCACATGACTTTTTCTACATTGCTGTAAAGAATTATTGTTAAACAAATGATAGAAATACAATTAAAAGTTTAATTGAGATAAACATTAGTAGAACTTGTTTAAACAACTTGTAAGTAGAAGGAAAATAATAGAATACATTAGACTAAAACGATAGTCAATTTTTTAAAAGCTGGTTGCCATGTGGATGAAATCCGTTTTTATCCAGGATCAAGTTTGGTATTTAACGGTCTTTTCCTTTTTGAGCTATGCTGCCCACAGACCACACATACACACAGACTCATACAAGACAGACAGACACGGACACGGACATTTTTCTAAAAATACTTTTTTGGATTCAGGGGGTCTCAAAACATGTATTTTCGGTGAAATCTCGATATCGAATTTTTGGCGAAATACAATACCTTCTCTATACACTATATACATAGTACGTGTAAAGTAAAAATGTACTAAGTTCCTTATATCACCTTATACAACTCCTCGTTACTTTACTTATGTACTGAGGGCGGATTTCTATGCCCTGTAAGCAGTGAATATATGTATGCATTTATGCTCCAAAAACGTTGAAAATATTCTTAAACATTTAGAAAGATGCATCAAAATGGTTGATAATCAATAAAATTCACAATTTACTAATATATTAATTCACTTTTTGAACGAATGCAAAAATTTATCTCTATTAAAATGAAAACAGAAAAACAAGTTTTCGAGAGATTAGTTTGTATAGCTAATTAAATATGATAGAGAATAGAGAAATGTATGCGAATGCAATACATAAGAGTTTTAGGAAAACGTCCTAGTGTGTGTATGTGTGTGTTTCCATGAACACGATAACTTAGAACGAAAAGTTAAACTTGATATATCAGTTTTCAACATCTTCCAAGGATGTGATACGAATATTTTCAGAAAAATCCCCCCAGCCCAAACTACCCTTCACCAGGAACATTTTTCAAAAATTTTGATTTTCTCAAAAATACAAATGATTTTGATTTAAATCCCGTATATTAAAGATGTTTACATGACAAAATATGTATCTATAACGTTCTGAGAACAGCTTCTGAAGATTTCTTCATTTTGAATGATTTTTGCATAACGGTAAACTGTAAGAGATAGACAATAATTTGCTATGTAAAAATGTTGATCTCATAAGACACAGTTTATATCATATACACTTTTTTGTGGAGTGAACCATTTTCGAAATATTTCTTGTTATTGACTCCGTTTTAAAATGCTTAAAACTTTTCTCCAACTGCAATTTGTCATTACTGTTTCTTTCGCCTTACATCTGGTCATGTAAAAAGAACCGAATTTCAATCACATAGCAGCCAGATTTAAAAAGATTTGATTATTGCTTTAGCCCTAGTGTATTCCCCTTAGTTTCCTTCTTCCTTTAAGGAACAGAGCAATAAAACTATTTATACTAATGCTTATCTCCATCAGCATGGAATAGGAGAAAAATAAGCTTTTGTAAGAATAATTTAATTGTTTTTTTACACAAGCCGTGTGTAGGACAGGAGTTGGATACTAGAGCCAGACTGAAAAATTCAATGCTATAGCCGGGATTTGAACCAAGAATCTCCCAGTTTCTAGCCGATTGCTCTACCACTGAGCTACCATGGCAACTTGCCATTACATTTCTCAACTTTTAATAGTTTGGTACAAACTAGGCAGAGAAAGGTATGTGAATGGAATACAGATTTTCTCACTTTAAGTTATTTTTTATTTAGATTTTTACTTTCTCTACACGTACTATGCTCATAGTGTATGAGAAGGTATTGATTCCACACAAAAACACGATACGGAGATTTCACCAGAAATACACGTTTTAGGTACCCTGTATGCAAAAGAAAAATTAGAAAAAGTGTGCGTGTGCTAGTGAACACAATAACACAAAAACAAAAAGTCAGTGAACACCAAACTTGATATTTAAATTTAATATCTTCCAAGGATGCGACGGAGGTTTTGAACAAAATTCTTCCACGCCCAACTAACATTTACATGGAAAATTTTTCGAAAATTTTGATTTTCTCAATTAGAGCTCTAAGGATTTTGATTAAAATACCGTATATTAAAGATATTTCACGACAAATAAAATGTATATCTTGAATTTTCTGGGAATAACCTCGAAGACCTTTTTATTCTGAATGAATTTTGTTGTATTTTGCATAATTAGTAAACCCTAAAAGATAGACAAAAACTTACTGTACAAAATATGTAGATCTCGTTGAAACAAACAATATATGTACTATACATTTTTTGTGGAGTTGGCCATTTTTTAAATATTCCTTGATTTTAGTTTCAGTTTTAAAATAGTTGAATTTTTCTCACACGGAAATTTGTAAACGCTTGGTAATGAGATGAAACGAGTTTCATTAATATGGCAACCAGATTTTAACAGATTTGACTATCGTTTTAGTCAAGTGTATTCGATGATTTCCGTTCTATTTACAAGAAAGTATTTCTGCTAATCTTAATTTCGATAGCATGAAGTATATACGTTTCTCTAACAAATTATTTTTAAAAAGCTTATTTTCTATCTACTTCATACTAACCGAGATAAACATTAGCATAAATACTTGCTTCCTTGTAACTAAGGGATACATTAGATAAAGCGATAGTCAAATCTTTCAAAGACTGGTTGCTTTGTGATTGAAATCATTTTCTTTGCCATTTCATCCGTTTATGAGAAAGGATTAAGTATTTTAAAACTGAAATCAATAACAAGGAATATCTCGGAATTGGTCAAATCAACGAGAAAGCTCTATATGATATAAATTGTGCGTTTTGCCGAGATCTTCATTTTTTGTGGAGTATGTTTCTGTCTATCTCTTACGGTTTACCAGTTATGTAATAGTCATCAAGTATTTAAGCGACTTTCCGTTTTTAAGTTAGCGTGTTCACGGACATACGGACACACACACACACAAAGAGTTTTTTCTAAAAATCCTTTTTAGGCACTGGGAACCCCCAAAGTGTATTCCTGATGAAATCTCGGTATCGAATTTTTAGGTGGACTGCAATATCTTATTTACTTGTGTACCGTGTTCTATGTAGAGGAAGTAAAAACCTTGACCGGGTTACTCACGATTCGAACTTGTGGCCCCCACATTACCAAGGTGGGCTGTTTTAGTATCATCTTATCTTCTTACAATATTTATGGAACATTACAGTCATAGCCATGTTTCTCTCTAACCTAAATCATTTCTTATTGCGTTTCTCCAAATTTTAATTCGTTCGCATTTTAATTTTATGTGCTCCAAAACTTCAGGTCCACTACATATACAACATTGTTTTTACTTTCTCTACCCATACTATGTACATAGTGTAATATAACCAAACATTCGATACTGAGATTTCACAGGAAATATGTTTTGAGACACCCTGAATCCAAAAAAAAGTATTTTAGAAAAATGTCCGTGTGTGTCTGTCTGTTTGTCTGTCTGTCAGTGTGTGTGTGTGTGTGTGTGTGTGTGTGTGTGTGTGTGTGTCTGTCTCTCTGTCTGTGGGCAGCACAGCTCAAAAACGAAAAGTCTGTTAAATACCAAACTTGGTATTTAAGTTTATGTCTTCCAAGAATGCGACACGAAGATATTCTCGAAAATCCCCATCCCCAACTATCCTTTACATAGAAACATTTGCGAAAATTTTGATTTTCTCAAAAATTGCTGTAACGGCTTTTATTAAAATGTCGTATATTACAGATATTCACCTAGAAAATAAAATAAGTATCTTGAATTTTCTGGGAATAGCCCTGGAAGATTCTTTATTCTAGATGAATTTAGCGGAATTTTGCATAACTAAAACCGTAAGAGATAGATGAAAACTTGTTTAACAAAAAATGTAGAACTTGTTAACACATACAATTTTTTCGTGGAGTTGACCGTTTTTGAGACATTTCTTATTATTGGGTCCAGTTTTAAAGTAGTACTCATACTTTTCTAATACGTGAATTTGTCAATTCCTGGCCAACTTCAGTCATATAACAACCAACGTTTAAAAGCTTTTACTATCACTTTAGTCTATCGCAGCCCCTTATTTCCCTTCTATTTACAAGGAAGCAAACAATAAGATCATTTCTGATACTTTTTTTCTCGATTAGCATGAAGTGAATAGATGATTAATCTTTATAACAATATTTTGTTGAAGAAATGTAGAGAAAGTCTTGTGAATGGAACACATAAGATTTTTTGGTATACCTATCCTTAGACCTTTTAGCTTCCAGTATCCTGCTCTCACCCAGGTAATGTCTTTTCGCCAATCTTTGTTTGTCGTGTCTTGTAGATTTCATGAACTGATAATGTATTCACGTCTCAGCTAACATAATTAACTAGCTAATTAGAGACCTTGGTGAAGGTCAGAGTGCGTTGCAGAAACAGATAACATGAGTGAACTCTATACAAGTCACCACAAGAGGTCACGGTAATCGAATTCTTCCTGTCTTCACCCACTAACAAGGTTATAAATAGATTGCGCAGAAATTTCTCTTTGGTATTACAGACATACTAGAGCCAGCGAGAGTTTCGTATAATAGATATACAATTATAAATGTTTTTCAATTGGGAAGAGTTCTACTCTGCAGCGAATGAGATGCGTTATCGTGCTCAGCGTTGCCAGGTGGCTATCCCCACTCTTTTTACTTTCTCCATACGCACTATGTACATAGAGTATAGAGAAAGTATTGCACTCCACCAAAAATTCGATACCGAGATTTCACCGGAAATATATGTTTTAGGGCCCCCAATATCCAAAAAAAGCATTTTCACAAAAAGGTCCGTGTGTGTGTGTGTGTGTGTGTGTGTGTCCGTGTGTCTGTGAACACGATAACTCAAAAACGAAAAGTCGCTAAAATACCAAACTTGGTATTTAAGTTTAGTATCTTCCAGGGATGCGACACGAAGATTTTGAGAAAAATCCCCCCACCCCCAACTACCCTTTACATGGAACTTTTTTCGAAAATTTTTATTTTCTCAAAAATGGCTCTAACGATTTTGATTAAAATTTTGGATATTAAACATATTTACCTGGCAAATGAAATGTATATCTTGAATTTTCTGGGAATAGTCTCTGAAGAGTAGTTTATTCTGGATGAATTTTGCTAAATTTTGAATAACTGCTAAACCGTAAGAGATGGACAAAAACTTACTACACAAAAAATGTAGAGCACATTAAAACACAGAATTTATGTTATACACATTTTTTCGTGGAGTTCGTCGTTTATGTGACATTCTTTATTTTTAGTTTCTGCTATGAAAAACGTATACTTTTCTCATACTGGAACTTGTCAACTCCTATCCATATAAACAAAGGAACTTCATTGACATAGCAACCAGCTTTTGACTATCACTTTAACCTACGGTTGTCCGTTATTTCGCTTCTACTTACAAGGATGCGAGTAATAAGACTATTTCTGCTAATTTTTTCTGATTAGCATAAAGTAAATAGAAGTATAAGCTTTTTAAGAATTATTTGTTGCAGGGATATGGAGAAAGTCATGTAAATTGTACACATCAGATTTTTATATTACACTGAGCATGCAAATTTGCCTGGCGACATAATATTTATTCATGTGTACGTATTATGAAAACTGTTTGAGCCAAAAATCTGTGGTTTTTACGATTCCACTACGAACATTACTCCCTAACTTCCTCATGAATTATTTTGAGCAAAATGTGAATATTTTATCTTGGCGCAATTAGTATTTATGAGAGACAGAATCACTTAGCACGTTACTGCCCAGTTAAGTGGGAATGCAATATGTCAACATAGTAGCACTCCGATTGGTGGCACTCAAGGACAAACCTCATCGCATTTGAAATTCACTTGTAGAGTTGTCTTTTTAATTTCGCTACTACCTGTAGTAAGTGGGGAAAACATTGTGATCTGCCATAATAGTAATTTATGATACAAGTATGTATAGTCGTGGTTTTCATTAATGGAGTGCGGATTTAATGAAACGAGGCATAATCAAGTTCACACCACAAGAGAATCGAAAAACGACTCTGCACATGTTGTTCATACAATGTTTTCTGAAGATAGTGCGAATTAAAGTACTGCAATAAATATTAGAAAAGAGCCTCCATTTTCTAAGATATATATATATATATATATATATATATATATATATATATAAAACAACTTATCCATGTGGTCATATGTGTTTAAATAAACATTGAAAATAATTGAATAAAATTCCTTAACAATTCTAAGGCCTGATAGTAATGTTTATTATTGTTATTATTATTATTATTATTATTATTATTATTAATATTACTATTATCATTAAAGATATCGGCATCCCTGGAGCTTAAAGCTAATTTACATCCATGTTTTCAGGATAAGGGAAAACCCTGAAAAGAACCTTATCCTGGTAACTCACCCTAAGCGAAAATCAATCTCAGGACCTCTTGAATGTAAGGGTGCTACGTTGCCAACACACTATAAAGGCGGGCAGAGAACTTATTAAAAGATTTTGCAAAATAAAGTAACAGTTCAGCGGTAATAGATAAAGTAGTGGAACTTACTATTGCAGGTTTATCTAAAAGTGTAAAAGCATCTATAAATTGCAAAATGGTAATTTTAAAAAGCGGTGTTTAAGTAAATATGCCTGAATACAAACGTAATCTTCCTGCAGAAAGCTTTGAAGAACCGAAGCATAAGAATGTGTATATTTGCTATGATAGGAAATGATTGTTAATGTTTTGTTCAAAAATAAATAATAAATCATAATAGTATCAATATTTGATCATTAATATATGTTACATATTCTATTTTTGTTGATAGTGAGTAAAGTTATAATTTGCTATATTTCTTATTGTTCTCATTCTTCTTCTTCTCATTATTACACAAAACTCCACTTTAGGCACTAACAGCTTCACCTTTGCACTATCCTGAGAAAAATCGATTTCAAGATTTCAACGGAAATTTACTTATATTTTGAGGCATCCGTAATTAAAAAACAAAGAAAAGAAAAGAAAAAACAGTATTAGAAAAGGTTCCGCGCGCTTGTATGTGTGTATCTGGATAGCATAACCCAAAAACGAAAAATTGGATAAATACCTAACTTGTTATTTAAATACGGCATCTTCCAAGGGTGCGATAAGAAAAATTCTTGCTAATCTCCCTACCGTAAACTACCCTTTCAAAATGAACATCTTAATTATGATATTTAAACGACAAATAAACATGTACATCTTGAATTTTCTGGAATGAATTTCTCATTCTAAATTAATTTTTAAAGCTGGTAAACCGTAAGATATGGACAAAATCTTAATACAGACAAAAATATAAATCTTATTAAAATACGCAAGTTTTGCAAAGTATATATTTTTTGTGAACTTAAACATTTCCAAGATACTCCTTATTTCTTGATTTGAATTTTAAAATACGCATACATTTTTAACATGTGAGGTTATTGTTTCTTTTTACTCCTGACCTTACATAGAGAATTGTATTTCAACGTCATCATTTAGGGAAGAGCCATTAAAAGAATTGACTATTCGTTAAGCCTGGTGCAGTTCGCTATTTCTATTATATCCACAAGGAAACGTATAAAAACCGCTTCTGCGCATGCTTACCTTGGTTAATATGAATCATATAAAACAGGATGTTCCAGCTTGGGAGCACGCTAAGAGCAGCGATAATTCGACTCGCACCGAGTCGGGTGGTTCAGGTATTTGTCTGCGACTGGCATTCTGAAGGTCTTCGACCTATGGGTTTTTCGGGAAGGGTTTCCGGGTCACTAGGCGAATGCGGGGAGGTTTATTCATTCCCGTGAACTTCCTTTCATCCCAACCAGTCTCTTTCAAGGTTCTAAGTGTCGGCGAGGACTGCGTTAGTGGCACCCTTCCGTGGAGGTGACTGCGCTCTGGAAATACAGCTCTCGGCGTTGGGATGATGTTTGTGGCTCTCTGTAGACTCAGGAGGTTTGCTCGGACCTGAAAGTACACTCATCTCATCCTCTGCTCCAGGGATCTGAGGTGCAATAAGCCAGTGGCCAAAAAGCACAGACACATACGACTCGCAGGGATCCGCCTGCACATATATGCATTACAGCGGTGTATTGAGGGTAAGCTATCGTCACAGCTGAATCAACGGGACGAAAATATCGTGGTATTACCTTAGCCCAGTGGCTAACATGCTCCTCAGCGGTCCTCGAAGTCTGTTGTTGAGTTCCCGAGAGTGCTCTGACTCAGTCGAGTCGAGTTGGAAGAGCCTGAGATAGAAAAATAAGTTTTAGTAAGAGTATTTATTGGACAATGGAGAGAGAAAGTCTTGCGAATGAACATGTTAGATATACTGTTTACTATTTGCAATAAGAGAAATTTGGAGCCGAATAAGATAACTCTTATGTGTTCCATTTACATGACCTTCTCTAGCTATTTTGCAATAGATTATTCTCACATGAGGTGATCCTTCCCTCTACTTCGTGCTAATCAAGATAAACAGTAGATAGCAGAACTGGTCGTAATAATTACTTTCTTATAAGTAGAAGGGAAAAAATTTGATGTGTTCCATTCACATGACTTTCTCTATATCTCTGCAACAAATTATTGTTAGAAAACATATCCTTCTATTTACTTCATGCTAATCGAGAAAAAACTTAGCAGAAATACTATTATAACTTGCTTCCTTTAAAGTAGAAGCGAAATAAGGGAGTACCATAGATTAAAGTCATAGTCAAAATCTAGCTGCTATGTGACTGAAGTTCCTTTGTATGTGTGGACAGGAGTTGACAAATTCCTGTATGAGAAATGTCTGTTTTTTAAAGCTGAAACCGAAAAACAAGGAATATCTAATAAACGATCAACTCCATGAAAAAATGTATATAACATAAATTGTGTGTTTTAACGTTCTCTACATTTTTTGTGAAGTAAGATTTTATCTATCTCTTACGGTTTAGGAGCTATGCAAAATTCCGTAAATTTCATCCAGAATAAAGTAAACTTCCGAGGCTATTGCCAGAAAATTGAAGATATACATTTTATTTTTCAAGTAAATATCTTTAATATATGATATTTTAATCAAAATCGAAAGAGACATTTTTAATAAAATCAAAATTTTCGAGAAAAGTTCCATGTAAAGGGTAGATTGTAGTGGGGGGATTTTTCTCAAAATCTTCGTGTCGCATCCCTGGAAGATACTAAACTTAAATACCAAGTTTAGTATTTTACCGACTTTTCGTTTTTGTGTTATCGGACACACGAACACACACACACACACACGGACACACGGACACACACACGGACCTTTTTTTGAAAATTATTTTATTTGGATACAGCGGACCCTAAAACATATATTTCCGGTGAAATCTCGGTATCGATTTTTAGGTGGAGTGTAATAACTTCTCTATAGACTATGTAATAGTACGTATAGAAAAAGTAAAAATGAAATAGGCTAAAGCGATACTCAAAAGTTTTAAAAGATGTTGTTATATGATTGAAAGTCGTTTCTTTGCATTGCCAGAAGTTGACAAATTCCCGATTGAGAAAATCTTAAATATTTTAAAACTGAAACTAATAACAAGGAATATCTCGGAAAGTATCATTCCCAGAAAAAATTATATGGCATGTGTTTTAACAAGATATACATTTTTGTATAGTAAGTTTTTCTCTATCTCTTATGGATTACTAGTTATGCAAAAGTCGTTCAGAATGAAGGAAGAGATCTACAGAAGCTATTCCCAGAAAATTCAAGATGTATATATTTTTTATGTAAATATCTTTAATATACGGCGTTTTAATCAAAATCGTTAGAACCATTTTTAAAAAAAAAATCTAAATTTTCTAATTTTTTTCCATGTAAAGGTATTTTGGGGTTGGGAGATTTCCTTCAAAATCTTCGTGTCACTTCTTGGAAGATACTAAACATGAACACCAAGTTTAGTATTTTACCGACTGCTCGTTTTTCAGTTACCGCGTTCACAGCCACACGGACCTTTTCCAAAAATGTTGTTTTTGGATACAGAGAACCCAAGATAGATACATAGATACAGAGCATGTATCTAATTTTATAGTGGAATGCAATACCTTCTTTACTTAATATGCACATGTATTGTATACACAAGGACTAGAGAAAGCAAAAAGACGAATAAAATCCATAGGAAATTTATTTGTACATCAAAGTATATTGAAAATTATAATAGAAGCTATATCTGAAGACATGAATAGAAAAATTCAATTGTAGAATGGTTAGCTTTTTGCAATATTTGCCTATAACAAGCCAATTTGGTCTGCCCTAATTTATTTTCTCAGTTGCGAAATCTGCAACATATCTACTTAATGAATCCGTAGTTTTAGTCTCCAATGATTAGCTGGCTGAGTTGGTGGGAACTACAGGTAAATTCGAGTAGGGAACAAGGGAAAAGAAGGGAAAGGTAGGAGGTCCAAGGACATTATGGTCATTACCATGTAGGATCCCAAGAAACATTAATAGCTTATCTTTTAGTTATCTCTCAGCAGTTAAATTACATGGAAATCCCAATTGTACAGAAGCACATTCATCAAATGTATAGTTATGCTTGGGCAACACACTATTAGGAACTAAAACCAGAAAATTATTATTTATCTGCAGTAAAACATCTAGGTATAATGTTAAAACAAACAGAATTCAAAACATGCATTATGAATGCATTTTGTCTAATATACAAAATAAAGAAAACATACATTGAAAAAATGCTGATGTCACTAGGCTAAAGCGATAGTCAAATCTTTTAAAACCTGGTTGCCATGTGGTTGAAATCCGTTTCTTTGTATGACCAAGAGTTGACAAGTTCCTGATGAGAAAAATGTTAGTATTTTAAAACTGATATCAATAACAAGGATTATCTCGAAAACGGTCAACACAACGAAAAAACTGATGCCATTTGCAAAATTCTGCAAAACTGATCCAGAGTAAAGAGGTCTTCAAAGGCTATTCCCAGAAAATTCAAAATATAGTTTTTAACTGTTATGAAAATATCTAATGCATTTCAATCAAAATTGTTAGTGCCATTTTGAGAAAAAAACAATTTTCAAAAAAAAAAATTCCATGTGAAGGGTAATTTATGGTGGTGGAGTTTTCTTGAAAATCTTGTGTCGCATCCTTGGAAGATAGTAAACTTAAATACCAGGTTTGGTATTTAATGGTATTTTTGAGCTACGCAGTCCACACACACGGACCTTTTATGTTCTAAAAATGCTTTTTTCGGAATCAGGGGTCCTCAAAACATATATTTCCGGCTAAATCTCAACATTTAATGTTTGGATGGAATACAATATCTTCTATTCACTACGTACATTGCACATACGGACTAGATAGTAATAAACTATTATAAAAGCAGACAAGAAGCATGAAAACTTTTCAGAGCATTTGAATGAAATCTCAGCTACACACATAGGACGGTTAAGAATAGCATCAGCATCATCTTGATGTTGTACAGCAGAGTAAAATTATTATTATTCAACAGATACCCATACGATTTTTAGTAGACTTTGAATAATGTGGGAATGAAAGTACATGCTTCATTTTGTTCAAGTAACATCCATCTACACAACATTTGCAACAAATGCTTTAATACATTCTTTCAATCGAGTTTTGTGCAAAATGTTATTAATTTGGAGGTTAGACTTTTGTCTTTTTCTCTCATACACCCCTCACAAACCGATCTAACACATCAACATCTACAGTAACGTTGAACTCCCCGTTTAATTCCAGAACGCATATCGGGATGTAGGGAGTACCACATATCGTCGTTTAGATTTCGAATGACAGCATTTTAAACAAGGCACCTTCAAAGTTTTCACGAAAATGGAGCTTTTGGAAAAACGAGCAGTGATTAAATACTTCCATTTGAAAGGCTTCTTGCCTAAAGAAATCAAGGAAATTAACAGTACATGAAAAGACTCTGCCCCTTCATATTCAGTGATTAACAGTTGGGTTGCAGAGTTAGAAATGGGACATACAATCACTAGTGATGAGCCTCGCTCTGGACGCCCTGTAGAAGTGACAACTCCAGAGATCATTGAAAAAAAAATCATCGTTTAGTACTGGAAGACCGCAGATTAAAGTTGTTTGAGATAGCAGAGGCTGTAAACATATCAAAGGAATGTACAAGTAATATTTTAAGTAATGTTTTGGGCTTTCACAAGGTCTGTGCAAGATGGGTGCCGCGTTTGTTGACATCTGATCAAAAGCCACAAAGAAAACATTTCTGTTAAGAATGTGGAGCTCTACCTTAAAAATCCCAGTGAATTTTTGAGACAGCTTATCACCATGGTTGAATCTTGGATACATCACTACACTCGAGAAAGTCAATCACAGTCTAAACAGTGAATTGCGCCAGGTGAACCAACTCCAAAACAGGCAAAGTCAATTTTGTCAGCTAACAAGGTTATGGCGAGTGTTTTCTGGGGTACACAGGGAATTATTTTTACTGATTACTTGGAAAAGAGTAAAAGTATCACTAGTGATTACAAGACCTCATTTAGAAAAAATTAAAAAAAAAATATATATTGTTTCATCCCGACAACGCTCCTGTGCAACGTTCAGTCATTGCAATGGGAAAAGTATGATGTGTACCATCTTTCTCTACATCTCTGCAAAAATTATTCTTAAAAAGCTTATACTTCTATACTTCCTTGTAAGTAGAAACAAAAAAAGGTTAAACTGATAGTCCAAAGCTGGTTGCTATGTGACTGAAGTTCCTTGGTTTGTATGGACAGCAGTTGATAATTTCCTGTATGAGAGAAGTATAAGTTTTTGAAAGCAGAACCCAAAAACAGGGAATGTCTGAAAAACGATTAACTCCACGAAAAAAATGTATATAACATAAATTCTGTGTTTTAACGTGCTCTACATTTTTCATGTAACAAGTTTTTTCGATCACTTACGGTTTAGCAGTTATTTAAAATTCCGTAAAATTTATCCAGAATAAAGTACTCTTCAGAGGCTATTCCCAGAAAATTCAAGATACACATTTCATTTGTCAGGTAAATAGCTTTAATATGCGATATTTTAATCAAAATCGTTAGATCCATTTTTGAGAAAATCAAAATTTTCGAAAAAAATTCTATGTAAAGGGTGGCTGGGGGTGGAGGATTTTTCTCAAAATCTTCGTATCGCATCCCTGGAAGATACTCAACTTAAATACCAAGTTTGGTATTTAAGTTGTTCACCGACACATGGACACAGGGACACGTGGACACACACACGGACCTTTATCCGAAAATGCTTTTTTAGATAAAGGGGACCCTAAAACATATATTTCCGGTGAAATCTCGGTATCGAATTTTTGGTGGAGTGCAATGCCTTCTCTATACACTATGTACATAGTACGTATAAAGAAAGTAAAAGTATGCGAATTAAAGTTCGAATTGCTTGAACATTCGCCAGATCTACCACCTGTTCCCAAACCTCAAAAAATGTCTTGGAGGACGAAGATTTCACAGCAACGAGGAGGTCATTGATGCGGTAAACAGCTATTTTGAGGACCTTGATAAATCACACTACAGAGATGGTTTACTTAAATTAGAACACCGACATGACAAATGCATTAATTAACCTTTCTGTAGATTATGTTGAGGAACAACCAACACCAACCACCTTGCAGCAGGAAATCCAGGGCCTAAGTGAGGCCATTCAGGACCTCCACGCGGAGGTCCTGATTCTTACGGCTAAGCTGCGGCCTTGGAGGACAGGCTTCAGGAACAGGACAGCACCACTTCACATCCAGAACTTCACCAAGCAATAGCAACAGCAGTCACCGACTTCCGACTCATCTTCAGGGAGGAGGTGAGAGCTCTCCTGGAGAAGTCGGCACCTCAAACTACCAAGTTCAACATCCAAAGTAGACGCCAAGGGCTTAGGCTCGAAAGCGTCCCAGGATACAACGACTGGCTCAACAGAGTCAACCAGCACTAACTCCATCCTTCACCCTAGAATTCCTTCATTCCTCTCCCCGAATACTCCGCGGTGGCAGTCTGGGCCTCGGTCAAGTCTGTCTCCCGGTCCTCATTTCACCCCTCTGACTACACCCTGCAGTCAGTTATATTATCGCCTTGAATCCGCGGGTGCAATCATGCGGTACCGCCTCTCCTTTCTTCCTTCTAATACCGGTGGAGGGGTTTTTTAGTCGGTATGCCCACGTGGGAGACCCCGACACTCCGGGCTTGCCCGGGTTAGTCCATAAGGTGGATTTTTCCCCTCCACTCGAAAATAAAAAAAAAAAAAAAAAAAAAAATGTTGAGAAATAAAGCAAAAAAAAAATGAAATGCTGTTTACATTGAGAGGCCCGGGACTTATCAGCCGACCCTAGTACTATACTGTAGTGAGCCCGCCATACGAGTAAACACAAATATGTATTATAATATTTTAATTTATTTTTAACTAATTTTGTGCTCGTTTAACATTTATTAATGAATTACACATTAATTTAGTGATATTTATGTATAATCAGAATTTTTTTGTAGTTCGAGGTAGCCTCAGCCCCAATTAGCTCGGATTACCGGGCAAAGGATACGCAAAGGAGGAGGATACTTTGCGCACCGTTGCCTACGCATCTCCGATACGCGCACCTTTTCTTAGTCACTAGTTTTACGGGGAAGCTAGAGACTAGGCAACAAGAGAGAGCTCTCCCGCCTCTCTTTCCACAGAGTTTCAGTCAAAGAGAATTTCTTTCTTTGCGACTCTCAGCCATTATGGTGCAAAGGTTATCTAATTTACCGCAAACTGGCTGAATTTAACGAAACACAGCGCAAGTGCATGTTTCTGATATCTACATCCAGAATGAAACCTCAGCATTAAAGCATTTCACGGTGTACAGATACTTAATGACTAAACGTTGTAGCTCTGCTCCTCTTCCGAAATTACACGGAACCTACCGAATGAAGACGGGAACCGAGAGTCCAAAAAAAAAAATCTAGGTTATACTCACATAGCTTTCTCTAGCTACTCTATAAACAAACTTCTTACAAAAGATGATTCTTCTTTCAACACCACGCTAATCGAGATAAACATTAGCAGAATTTTTTTTACTTAATTCCTTATAAGTAGACTGGAACTAAGGGAATGTGCACTAGGCTTAAGTGATAGTCAAATGTTTTAAAATGCTGTCGTTATGCGATTGGCGCTTCTTTGCTTGACCAGGAGCAGAACAAAAGAGAAATGGACATTCCCGTCGGAGAAAAGTATAAGTACTTCACAACTGAAACCAATGACAGGAATACCTCGAAAGTGATAAGATCTACGAATATATATATATATATATATATATATATATATATATATATATATATATGACATAATTGGTGTATTTTAAAAAGGTCTACATTTTTTGTACAGTAAGTTTTATCTATCTCTTACGGTTTACTAGTTATGTCAAATTAAGTAAAATGCATTCAGAATAAACAGGTCTTTAGAAGCTATTCCCAGAAAATTCAAGATATACATTTTATTTGCGATAGAAATGGCTTTAATATATGGCATTTTAATCAAAATCGTTAGAGCCATTTTTTAGAAAAACAAAATTTTCGAAAAATTTTCCATTTAAAGGGTAGTTAGGGGTGGGGGATTTTCTTGAAAATCTTCGTGTCGCATCCTTGGAAGATACCAAACTTAAATACCAAGTTTGGTATTCAACCGTCTTTTCGTTTTTTGAGCTATGCTGTCCACAGACATACAGACAGACAGACACACACACACACACACACACACACACACACACAGGGACCTGCTTCTGAAAATGTTTTTATTTTGGACTCAGGGGGTCCTAAAACATGTATTTCCGGTGAAATCTCGACATCGAATTTTTGGGTGGAATACAATACCTACTTCTCTATCCCTATGTACATTGTACATACGGGGCTAGAGAAAGTAAAAAGTGCGCGCATAATATTGGCATAAGTAATTCCACGAGTGTTTTCATCTTGTCGATGATTCACGACTGGAGCGAAGCGACTGGAGTCAATTGTCCTAAGAGATGAAAACACGAGTTGTATTTGATAAGAAAATGCAGCGAAATACACTATTAGTAATTTATAATATATAGGAAGGAGATTTTTATCAGGTTATGATTGTAATACGTTAGTTCTCAAATAGTAGATGAGCATTCGACCATGATTATTTACCGATTTTTTTTTTTTTTTCACTATCTCCTGAATTATGATATGGCTGACGTGTCTACACCCAATGTGCGAATATCGACAGCAACAATTATAAATAGGGAATAATTATTTTATTTCAGCTTTTAATAACTAATATATAAAATGGAAACAAACGTTATTTTATTTGAGGCTATTGCACTCATCTCATATCTAAGAAATACAAATAATGATTAGTTTCATTCCCTTTTTTAACTAAATACATTATGAACTGAATAAAACTACATTATAACTGAATTAATTGAAAGTACAATTATGGAACTGATAGTTATTAAAAGTTAAGGTTGGCTGACTGGATTGTTATCTTGTTACCAATAAACAAGACAAGAGATTAAACAAACGAATGTCTGGTGCGACAAGATTTCAAAGAAATGAATATCAGCTGCGGTAAGACGTTTCAACAATATCGCTCCAGCCAGAGACCGCGATTGGTTGAAATTGCCTAATCTCAGCAATTGCATTGGTGCTTTAATAGTTGAGTTAAATTGTCATTAACATTCCCAAAAGGAATCAGATAATAAGCAGACAGGCCACCCAGCCACTTCAGTTAGAACAGGCTGTTCCAACTTGACTCGTCTGAGTCAGGATAGTCACATGTCTCAACCACTAACCTCGGAGCTGGCTGGAAGGTAGCATGATAGCCAATACGTCACTGGGCGAAGTCACTTGTTTTACCAGTTCATTCCAACAGTTGATTCAACCATATAGTTTGCTCTTAATTCCCTGTTGCATTGCATATTACAGGCAGACACCTGTCTTTTGGTGAAGACTCGATCCATGCCGGACCTACCCAAGAGGGCGATGAATGACCCAAACAAGCAGTGCCAACGGGAAATACTCTTTGCTTAAAGATAGCAGCTCTGCCATCTCCCCCGCCTGAAAAAAAAAATTGAAATATAAGAAGGAAAGAGAAGTGAGACAAAGAAAGTCGTGGTAGAGGAGGTTGCAATTGCCTACAGACCAGGGAACACCACTAAAAGTCTGATTTCAGAGTAAGCAGTTAACGGGAATTGAATCTGGGACCTTCCGAGTTCAAGACTCACGTGTTACTGGGGGCCAATTCACTGAGCTTAGTAAATTATGTAGGCTTGCGAATATATTTCTTTGCGTGTAGGAATGTCTTTGTTTCGCATCAGGTGGTACCATACGTCCTCCTTGCCCCGCGATGAGGCAGAAATTTGCACGGCCTTGATCGGGTGTACTACAGGAAACCAGTCCCACTATAAAAATGAAGGTCAGTTCAAGTCAGGTAATACATATTTCTTTGGTTCTAATAACTACCTAACCTAAACATGGGGCGAGGTAAATATTTCTTTGCTCTTTTTTTGTTGGTTTATTCTCTTTCTCTCTCTATCTTCACTTTCACACACACAGACATGCCGGAGGTGGGACTCGACGGAGCTCAAGTCGTGGGTTCGAGCCCCACTTTGGGCATGGGTGTTTGTGAGTAAAAAACGGAAAACAAAGGAAATGTAGACAAAATGGAACAAAACAAGAAAAAGAAAAAGGAATACAGCGCCGGATTCCCGGCAAGACTCCGGAACTGTGATTATTTATAAAAAAAAAAAAAAAAAAAAAAAAAAAAAAAAAAAAAAAAAAAAGCCAAACGCTCTAACAACGATGGGCACAAGAACTGGTAAAGGGAAAATTTTCTTGAAGTGCTAAAATAAACTGATATTTTAATAAACCGTGCAGATATATTTACTAAAGGTCACAATTGCATGCATCAGTTAATGGCTTATCGTCAGTAAACGTTCATAAATGGAACTAAATCGTGTTCATTTGTATTTGTTTTATCAGTAGCCACTGCAATCGTCATGACTAGGGCTAGGATAGTTATACAATAACATTGTTCTGTTATTAAAGCATGTGCATATTGTAATATCTGTAGGAAAGAATGTCTCCCGGGTCTGAAAGTATACATTTTATAGAAGTGCATGATTCTGGATATTTTCATAAGAGGTTTCGTTGCAATTGTACATATTTTTACAAATTTTCGATTTTCATAGGAAAATATTTACAATGTGTAATTTATTTACTAACCTAGTAAAAATAAAAACAAGGGAAAACAAATATTTTATTGGATATCGTAAGCTAACAAAAAGTCATATATTGAATGACTCGCAATCTCAGCAAACATAAACGCCGTTACCATAACAGATCTTACTCTCTCTCTCTCTCTCTCTCTCTCTCTCTCTCGTTATATATATGTGTATATATATATATATATATATATATATATAAAACTCGTGTATCATTGTCGCTAGAAAAAATAGCAATTCTTAAATATGCGCCTATAACGTCCGTCGTAGCTGAACGTTGTTTTTCTCAATACATATCAATTGTTAGATGAAGGAGAAGATCGTTTCTGTTTTCAAACCTTAAAATGATTCCTGTTATATACTGCAATTAGACGGATGTTCATTTCAGTAGCAGTTCCGGTCCATAAAATCGAGTTTAAAACAAAATTTTGATTTCTTTGGTATATTATTCCAGCATGAATACCGGGTGGCCTAAGAGCGCCGTATTTTGCGGTTGCAGATAACCCTTTGTGCGTTATAAAAATTGCAGAACTTCACGGGGCAAATCCAAACAAACGCCGGTCAGTGGCGATGTAAGAACGAAGGTCGCTCTCGCTTCTCCTCTTGCATATCAGACTTTGAAGAAATGAGAGGCGGTTTCCAGGCTTGTACTAGAGTCTGTGGTGATATACAGGAACATTGTAAACGCACGGAGAAATATAACAGGATTTCTATTTCAATTACAGAGTCTATTTTTAGAGAAAAAAGTCAACTTTTAGATTCACAAGTAATTAAGAAGTACATTTCATGTATCAATAGCCACCAATAACTAGTTTTGTAATTCTGTAAACGCCGTAACAAAAACCATGCATGAGAGCACGTAGTATTCCGCTGCATTATTATTATTATTATTATTATTATCCATTAAACCCTAGTAGGAAAGTAAAACAAGAAAGCGTCATTACAATAAATCTGTAAAACTGGCAACACGCAATGTTTCACTGTATTATTATTATTATTATTATTATTACTATTATTATTGTTGTTATTATCCACTAGCAGGAAATTAACGCATCAAAGCGTTGTAACAAAACATGCACACACGAAGTTAAGTAAAATTTCATTCTACTACATGCTCTCATGACTGCACGCATATTCATCTTTATTTTTTGACGTTTTAGTTTTATTATGCCATTATTATTTATAATAACAATAATAATAATTCAGTGAACCCTACATGCTCTCGTGAATGGATTTTGTTACGGCGCCTTAATGTTTTGATTTAACTCTATAGTGAGTCTGGTCTCTAATGTTAAGTAACGACAACGTATTACACAGTGCTCCGTGCGTTTACACTGTTCTTGAACAACAGCGCCGTATTTCGCGTGTGCAGATAACACTTCGCACATTATATAAATTGCACGGGGTAAATCCAAGCATACGCTGGTCAGTGGCGTTATAAGATAGAAGGCTGTTATCGTTTCTCCTCTTGCATATCAGCAAGAGGAGAAACAATGAGAGGCGGTTCCCAGGCTTGTACTAGAGTCCATGATAATATAACAGGTGGCTCAACAGCGCCGCATTCCACGTGTGCAAATAACCTTCACGCGTTACATAAATTGCAGAATTACACGGGGTTTATCCAAGTATACGCTGGTCAGTGGCGTTGTAAGATAGAAGGCTGATCTCACTTCTCATCTTGCATATCAGCAAGGATTGAGAGGCGGTGCCTGTGCTACAGTCCATGATGATATACCAGGTGGCCCAACAGCACCGTATATCCCTTTGTGGATAAAGAAGTTGCCGAATTCAACAGGGCAATTGGAAGCGAACGCCGGTCAGTGATGGGCGATCTACCTTCGGTGCTCACCTCCTGCACATTAGCAAAAAAACAGAGAGAGAGAATAGCGCTCTCATATTGTGCCGTAGTCCGTGATGATGTACGAGAGACCGAAGCGTTAACTGTCTTACACTTCAGTTATTTTCTTTAGAATAAAGTCACCTATAAGTGTATTTAGTGTAATAGCTAGTTTTGTAATTGTGTGTAGGTGCGCTGTTCTTATTTAACATTAGAGACTAGATCCACTAAAGGGTAAATAAAATATTAAGGTACCTTAACAAAAATCACTCGAGAGTAAGCAGCGTTTCACTGTATATATTATTGCTGTTATCTTTATTATTATTATTATTATTATTATTATTATTATTATTATTATTATACGCTTAGCAGAATTAAACAAAAGGTAAAAACGAAGAACCTCAAAATATGAGAACACTTAGTGTTTCGCTATATTATTATCATTAATATTATGCGCTAAGCAGAATAAAATAAATAAAAACGTAGAACATTGTAATGAAAAATACGCAAATACGAGAGCACGTATTGTTTTACTTTATTACAATCACCATTAATAGTATTACGCTTAGCAAAATGGATCATACATGAATACATCGAACGAAAAATATGCAAACAGTGTAGTGTTTCGCTGTATTGTTATCATTAATATTGTTGCCTAGGAGTGCTTAGCAGAATAAATTAGAACGAGAGAACATTGTAGTGAAAATAAACAAACGCGAGACCACCAAGTGTTTAACTGTATTATTAGCATATATTATCACTTATATAAATATATGCTTATCAGAATAAAATAAAACATGCACACATCGTAACGAAAAACAAACACGGGAGCACGTTCTGTTTCACTGTGTTATCATCATTAATATCATTGCTCAGTATGCGCTTAGCAGAATAAATCAAAACAGGTAAACAGAGTAACAAAAACATACACGCAGCGTTTCACTTATTAGTAACATTAATACTATTACGCAGTATTAAGTTAGCAGAATAAAACAAACCACGAAAACACGACTAAAAATATACTAACACGACAACATGTAATATTTAACTTGTTGTTATCATTAATTCCATTAATAGTATACGCTTAGCAGAATAAATCTTAATATGAATATATCGTAACAAAAAAACGAGGCGAACGTAGTGTTTCACTGTATTACTATCGCAAAATTATTGTATGGATGGATTTATTGTCTGTTGCCTTACACTGTACAGATAGACTCGTCATAAAATGTACATTAATTAAACAATTTACTTAAACAATAAAAAGTTTTGTCATGTAAAAATGAACGTAGTGATCGTTTAAATTTACACATGTCATATATTTTAATAATTTCATATGGGAGAGCATTGACAATTTTACTTATGAGGCACTTTGGTGATTTTGAGTATTTAGTTGTTTTATATTTTTCTATATGGATGTCATTCATACTTCTAGTAAAATGATTATGAACGTCACAGTTGAGAGTGAATAAGTATGAGTGGTTTTTATAAAATAGTGCAGCATTATATATTAATAAATCAGTCAAAGTAAAAATATAAAATTGTTTAAAAACATGTCTTAATGAATCTCTTGGCTTCATATTAAAAATTATTCTTAGTACTCTCTTCTGAATTAAAAATATCCTATTTACTTCAGTTGCAGATCCCCATATTAAAATATTGTATGATAAAATTGATTGTACAGTGGCATAATATACAGAAAGCAAGCAGTTTTCATTGATGCTATAGGCACATACTGCAACTGAAGTATCGTCTGCATACATAGTTAAACAGTCTACATCACTGTGATGTTCTAAATCATTAACATATAAAATAAACAACAAAGGTCCCAAGACCGAACCCTGTGGTACTCCATAACTAGGGGAATACTTCCTGGAATAATAGTTCTTCACTTTAACTACAAATTCTCTTGATCTAACGAATGACATGATTAATTCACTCACCATGCCCCTTATACCCAAATGATAAAGCTTGGTGTTTAAAAACAGATGATCTATCGAGTCAAATGCACTACTCAGATCAAAGAACAGACCAACTACATGTATATTTCGATCCATACAATCATGTATAAAATCAATAAGTTTAACACAGGCAGTACTAGTTGATTTACCATGTATGAAGCCATGCTGATTTACAGTTGACACATTGTAGCTTATTAAAATCTTAAGGAGTCCATTATACAATATCTTTTCAAATGTTTTAGAAAAAGAACTTAACAATGATATAGGTCTATAATTTCTTATATTACATGGGTCACCACTTTTAAATATTGGTACTATCATATTCATTTTGATGCAGTCTGGAAATTCACCTGTCAGTATAGCGAAATTGAATAAGTATGTTAAAGGAATAATGATGTTCTTTAGTATAGCTTTTATAGCATTTACAGATATTTGGTCGTACCCAGCTGCTTTTGTATTTTTAATCTATTTAATAGTTTTTTTCTATTTCCAATTCAGTTACAGGAAAGAGAACCATAGATTGCTTGTTAAAGGTACTAAAGTAGCTTGACCATTTACATTTGAAAGATGCTGGTTTAATTTATTTGAAATCATAGTGGAAAAATGATTAGCAAAAGCATTGGCAATCATAAGTGGATTCTCTGTATATTTATCGTCAATAAGTACCTTACTTATCATATTTCTAGTAGTTTTCCCTAATTCATTATTTACAATTTTCCAAATATGTTTTGGTTTATTATCTGAATTGGAAATTGCATTGTTATAATAGCTTCTTTTACACTCAGATACAAGTATTTTATGCTTACGTTTCTCTTCTCTATATATCACATTTAATGCTTCACAGTTCATCTGCTTTCGCAGTTGAAACAGGCTTTTCAGGTTTTTGGTACTATTAATGATTTTTTCAATAACCCATAATTTAGACTTCTTATTGTTAGTATTATTTATTTTACGTATCACAGTATCTAGCACAGTGTTGCTAGAAATCTATTAAAAGCAATATTTATATTTGTGGCTTCATACACGTCACACCAGGTAACAGTGCCCAGCATCCAATTTAAAAACTCGAGGTTATTCAAACTGAAATTTCTATAATAAATTACATCATTTAACGGTGCATGGTTATTTACCACATCAATTTTAAAATTAAAGATAACAGCGTAATGATCAGAGATGTGAGGATCTGTAACCTGGGTGAAGCATTTATTTTTATCTATATTGGATACTATATAATCTATTGTACTGTCATTAATAGCCCCTTGATGAGTAGGCTCATCATTGTGAGATACCATCTCAAAAGATTTGAAAATATCAACAAGTCTATCAGTACAGTTACTTCTTAAATTAGCATTTACGTTAAAATCTCCAGCAAGAATCACTTTATTGCTTATTTTAGTATATACACACAAAACCACACAATTAAATTAATTAACGGTCATTTTTGTGCCGACACACTCAAAGTGAATTTCTTCTGCAATACTCATGATATTAATTTCAGTTACAGTTAACTCACATTTACAGTAAATTATGACACCGCCATGGATATGTTTAGTTCTCGAGAATGCAGCTGCCACTTTATATCCCATAAAATGCGGGTGACTTGCCGGATAGCCAATGTTCCGTAAAGCATACAATGTCTGGGTCTTCCATGTTTAAAAATAAATCGATGTTGTTAATTTTGTTCATAATAGATTGCACATTCAAGGTAATAACTTTAAATTTTTTGCTACTGTTTTTGACATCACATTTTGAAATCACAATTTTTTCTCGACATTTACTGTTGGGTATAAAAAACGTCTAACATAAGCATTTTTCGGCCACAATGTAAGATGCATAACTGCTTCCAAATGTTCCTCAATCACTTCAACTTTAAAAGAGGAATAAAGTCTAGATTGCAACAGTTCGCATTTAACTTCTGGAAAACGACCTTTAAGAAAATTGACAACTTGTTCTACCGTTGTTTTTGGAACAAGACGATAAACATGTAAAGCTATTATTTTTGGTACAACTTGCAATTTTAAACTATCTGTAGTAGATTCATTATTATTCCCAACCTCTGTGATACGTTTTTGCTTTCTTCCCACAACCTTAGCCCACTTTTCTTGAGGTAACTTAGCGTCAGTAGGATGCTCATTAATATTGTCCTTAACAGTCAACATAGTTCCGCCATTTTCATTAGAATTTACAGGTGTTTCACTACTATTTTCACAGCTATCAGTCACTTTGTGTTCATTGTCAAACTTACTTGGATTTTTCCTAGTATTCTTGATACTAAATACCTGTGAATTATCCGGTGCATCGGCTGGCTTGTTTATTCCGACCTCCTTACTGGGTTGAATGGGGTCTTTAATGCAGTTTTCCAAAAACTCAACATGTCGACTTAAAATTGTAACTTTTTCACGAAGTTCACAGATCATAATGTCTTTCTGTTTAAGAATGTATTTCACAATACGCACATCTATTTTATTTATAGTCTCATCCACATCATTCAGAGCATTTAACAGCTCCTCGTCTTCTTTTACTAATTCTTCATTTAACGCAGCATTGAGTAGTCCATTTTCACTTTCATTTCCACAGCACTTTATAGCACTCCCGTCTAGCAATTGCATATAATTAGTTAATTTCGCACAGCTAATATGAAAGAAGTTAGAACAGTCGACACATTTCTGTCCATTCACCACTTTTTGCTTGCACCGCTTGCATAACACCAGAACCAATATTACTTGTGCTAGGCATACAGCTTTACTAATGTAAACAGAGCGAAGCGGTGACACGTCCGATCGCCTCGACAGTCCGAAGGGCAGTATAAGCTTAGCAGGATAAAACAAATATGAAAACATGGTAACGAAACATATGCAGTGTTTCACTGTATTATCATTAATATTATTATGCAGTACACGCTTAGCAAAATAAAACAACACATGAAAGCATAGCAACAAAAATATGCACACATAAGAGCGTGGTCTTTCAGTATATTACCATTAATATTATTACGCTGTATATAAGCTTAGAAAAATAAAACTAAAAACATAGTAAAGAAAAACGTAACACGAGAGCAAGTATTGTTTAAGGGCATTATTATAATTAATAATATTACGCAGAATATGCTCAACATAATAAATCAAAACATAAAGACATCGTAATAAAAAAAAGACACTTGAAAATGTAGTGTTTTACTTATTATTAATTATCATTAATATTATGACGCTTAAAATTATGAATCAAAATATGTAAAATCATAGGGAAAAATATGCTAACTTAAGAGCCCGTAGTACAATAAAATTTTACCTGTTTTCGTGATTGCGTGTTTTTCGTTTAGATGTTTTATTGTTTTGACTTTGCTAGTGTGTAATGCACAATAAATAAATAAATAACAATAATAATAATAATAGTTAATACAGTGAAACGCTGCGTACTCTCATGAGTGGTGTTTGTTACGTTACCTTAATGTTTTGATTTACGCTTCAGCAGATCTAGTCTCTAATGTTAAGTAAGACCAGCGTATGCAAAATTAAGAAACTAACTAATGGTGAGCACTGATAGGCGACTTTATTCTCAAAAAATAAGGGCTCTGTGACTGAAGTGGAAAGCATGTAGCAAAGTTTTCGGTCTCTTGTATGTCACACAGACTCCAGTAAAGTTAGAGAGAGTGCGATTCTCTCTCTGTTTTCACTGATATGCAAGAGGTGTGCAACGAAGGTAGATCACCCGCCACTGACCGGGGTTTGCTTACAATTGCCCCGTTGAATTCGGTAACTCTAACCACAAAGGCTTAAGTGCACACGTGAAATACGGCGCTGTTGAGCCTCCTGGTATATCGTCATGGACTCTAGTACAAGCCTGGGAACCGCCTCTCATTGCTTCGAAGTTTACACTAATATGCAAGAGGAGAAGCCAGAACAACCTTTGATCTTATAACGCCACTGACCAGTGTATGCTTGGATTTACCCCGTGAATTCTACAGTTTACATTACGTAGGAAGGATTATGGCGGCGGCGTGGGTGAGTGGTTAGACCGCTCGCCGCCCGGGGTCGATCCCAAACGCCCGCAAGTAGGATTAGTGATGGACGAAGCGGCGTCTGGGTGGGTTTTCTTCGGATGCTCCGATTTCCCCCGCCACTCATTCCACCAATTGCTCCTTTCCTATCATCAATTTCGCTTTCATATCATCTCCACTTCCTCATGTTCATGCCCGAACACGGGGAGTGTAAGCCGGTTACGAAACGAAATGAAGGATTATCTGCACACGCGAAATACGTGTGGGCCACCTAGTAGATTTTCAGTGTAAAAATAATGGACGAAAAGAATATAATTTCCATTGTTCTTTTCTTATTTCATATTTTTTTTATTTATTTTTATATTAAAATGTTAAGTATAATTTTAGAATATGTCCCAAAATGAATTGCAATCCAATTTATAGCCCAAAATGTTATGATCTTTACATCTACTATTCTTATCATATCATCTTTAAGTTTTTGTATATTACATATTTTCTGTGTTGTTAATGCATGTATCCCAATTTTAAATTAATTAATTATTTGCATATTTGCATTTTTAATGCATAACTATCCTAACCGTAGTAGTCATTACTCATCAAATGAGTTAACCCAACCGTGCTAGATATCATGGAGATGAAAACCTAGTTTTACTACTGTGTCAAGAAAGTTTCGGGAATTGGTCGATAAAACACAAAAAATGAATTCTTCATCCAATTTTATTTTATCACCTTCAAAGTAGGCCCCTTCTGAAATTATAAATTTATCCTAACGAATAATCCAATCATCAAACATATTTTTAGACACTTTTAGGAATCGATGTCAATTGTCGCCGCGAATTTTCCTTTGTCTCTTCTATCGACTGAAAAGGGGTGCCTCGAAGTAGTAACTTGAGTTTTGGAAAGAGAAAGAAATCAGCAGAAGCCAGATCAGGTGAATACATTGGTTTTTTGATTAAATTTGTTGAGTTTTTCGCCATAACAGGCTTGTGAGCTGGTGCGTTATCGTGGTACAGAATCCATTAGTTGTCGTTCCACAAATCTGGCCTTTTTCGCTGTATTTGTTCTCTCAAACGCCGCATAACGCTTAGATAATAGTCTTTTTTTACCATCTGACCTTCAGGCAAGAACTCTGAATGCATGACACCGCGATAATCGAAAAAAACTGTCAACATGATCTTGTTTTGATCGAGTTTGACGTGCCCTTTTAGGTTCAGTTGGAAGGTGCCATTCGGAAGCTTGTTGACTGGTTTGATTGTCAAACTCTTAAACCCACGTCTCATCACCAGTTACAATGCGTTTCATGAATGTGGGGTCGGAACTGGCTCGTTCTAGCAAGTCTTCAGCAGTCCTTACGCGATTGAGTTTTTGTAGAAAATTCAAGTCTTTCGGAACTAACCCAGCTGCAACGCGTGCCATGCCCAAATAGCCGTTTAAATGGTACGAATCGATTGGCGAGATACAGAAAGTTCAGCCGTAATCCCTCTCAGACCTAAATAACGATGTTCAGACACAATTTTCTTCACTTTAGCGAGGTTGATGGCCCACCAGAGTGAGGCAAATCTTCCACATCTCGACCACTTTTGAATGCACTGTACCACTCATATGCACGTGTTTTTGATATAGTCGAATCACCGTAAGCTCTCTGTAACATTTTCAGCGATTCGGCACACGAAATACCATTTGCAATGCAAAATTTGAGACAGATTCTTTGTTCAATATTAGTATCCATCATAAAATCGCAAATCACCTTTGAGATGAACTAACAAAATGGCGTACTGTAAACAAACTAGATGACAGATGACGACCAAATTCCGCGTGGGTATAGAAGAAAGTTGTACCAACTTAGCGACAACAATAATTTTGAATCCCCTTTTAAACAGGATATTTAAATGATCAATTCCCGGTACTTTCTTGATGGATTGTATGTATTTCTTAAGGGAACCTTCCTGTATATTTTCCCAGCACTTGGTAGCATATTCTTATTATTATCGAGCACAGCAGTTCAGCGCACACATTTCGATAACGTTTTAGCGACTCAAGGAACCGGTGAGACGTTACCCATGAACGCTAACAAATAATGGTATATTATAAATAAATAATAACAATAATAAATGCAATATTTTGTAAGTTATAAAACTGTAATTTATGCAGTGGTATTTGCTACAGAATATAAATATATCCTAAACTTAGAACCAGAATTTGTAAACCACTATCTCAGTTACCATAGATTTTTCCTTTTTACTTTCTATACTACGTGAAATGTACAGGGAAGGCAGAGAAAGTATTGTATTTCACCCAAACAAATCCGAAACCGAAAATGCACTGGAAATACATGTCTTGAGGTACCCTGAATAAAAATGGCCCACGCGTGCTAGCTAACTAGCTATCGGCGGATACTGATGGGTAAAATGGGACTTTGTGGTCTGTTTTCACCGTTCTTGTATATCATCACGGGCATTGCCTCTCAATGAGCCCTCGCCGTTTCCGTTATATGCAAGAAGAGCAAAACGAAGCTCACTCAAGCTGATTGCTAACACCACCACTGACCGGCCTTTGCTTGGAACTGCCCCATTGAATTCTGCAACTCTTTTAACGCACAAAAATGTATCTGCATACGTGAAATACGGCGTTGTTGGGCCACACCCCATATTTGACGTATGTATATATCCCTTGGTGCGTTAAAAGAACTCCAGAACGCAAAGGAGCAATTTCAAATTAAAACCTGCCAGTGGAGAACTGGGGAGAGTGGGCTTCGCTTTACACGTCTTGCTATCAGCGGAGACAGTGAGGAGGCCGCCTTCATTCAGAGAGGTAAATTGAAAGGTTCCCTGCCCAGTTCTCCACTTTAATTTCAAATAGCCCCGTTGAGTTTTGCAATCCTTTTAACGCACGAAGGGATATCGGCACATGTCAAATACGAGGAGCTGAGCCACCTGGTATCTTACACACTTTTTTGGAGAGGGTTCAAATGATGCATCAATTTCAGTTGTGTCTTCTGTTGAAACATTTCTTTTTCGCTTCTTAGGTTTAGCGATCTCGTTCTAAATTTATCAATCAGGCATCTGAGTAAAATTTTATATAGGTATCTGAAATGAAATACCAAGAAATTTCGAGTGAAATTATGCAGACAAATGTCTACATTATCGGGTTTTACTTTCTCTATACGTGATATGTATAGTGTACAGAGAAGGTACTGAACTCCACTCAAAAATTCGATACCGAGATTTCATCGGAAACATGTTTCAGGGTCCCCTGTATCCAAAAAAGCATTTTCAGAAAAAGGTTCGTGTGTCTGAGTGTCTTTAAACACGATAGCTCAAAAACGAAAAGTCGGTAAAATACCAAAAGTTTAATCTTCCAGGGATGCGAAACAAATAAAATGCAAATCTAGAATCTTTTATTCTGGATAAATTTTGCATAGCTGGTAAACCGTAAGAGATAGACAAAAGCTTAATTAACAAAGATGTAGATCTCGTTAAAATACATAATTTATGTCATGTGCATTTTTCCTATAGAGTTGACCGTTACCGAGATATTTCCTCGTTATTGGTTTCAATTTTAAACAACGTAACTCTTCTCAAACCGGAAATAACCTTTCGTTTCATCTCTATTGTTTCACTGCAGGCCATGCAAAACGAACCGAACTTCGATTATTGCACATAGGGACCGGCTTTCTTTATAAGATTTGGCTATTCCTTTAGCCTACTGTATTCCCTTTATTTCCCTTACTACAAGGGAGCAACTAACAAGACCAATAATTCTGTTAAAGTTAATAGCTATTAGGTCGATGTAGATAAAATAGTATGCTTGCAGAATAGCTAGAGAAAGTAATGTGAATGGAACACACAAGATTTTTTCTATGTACTTAGTATATAGTAGAGGAAGTAAAAAGCAAAATCATAAAAATTCTAGCACTATTTATTAAATGGTATATAAAATAAAATGTATGATGGGAGCATAGTGATAGTAAAGGGTTAGGTAACTATTTGTATATGACAACAAAAATAATAGTTTGCAATATAGGTTTGAAGTTTTTATTTTCAAACTAACCAGAATACATGTTTTTACTTAAAAATTGATGCTTTATGTTGAAGTAAAACCTTGCTATATTTGAAAGAAGTAGCTCTACTATGTATGGAAGATTTATCTTTTGAAATGCTTACTTTTTATTTAGCTGAACATGTTTCTTTTGTTTTCTTCTTCTTTCGCTATTTACCCTCCTCATAAGGAGCACTTACATTCTCCACTTACAAGTTATCATCTAGGTCTGATGTTGAAAAACAATGGACTCTGAATCAAAGAGTACAGGATGAGTGATCGATCACCTGGAATGATAGTGATAATATGAAATGATAGTGATAATATGAAATGATAGTGAAATGGATTAAAGAAAACATGATTATGGAATAGGTGGTGAAATAAATGATAGGGATAACAGGAAAACCTGAGAAAACCCAACCAGATAACATTTGTCCATTACAAATTCCACATGCGGCCCCTTGGGATCGAACCATTCAGCCACAGTCCTGCCCTGAGCATATTTAGATTTTTTTGGCCTTTGCCACCAGCCGTTTGTCCACACATGCCATAAATACTAAGCAGCAAGTTTATCATGCTCCCTTGTAGAGGACTAGTGAACGATAGGCAGAAGGGTGGATATCAACAGTTTTGAGATCACCTTAGTGAAATGGAACTTGTATTGTACCTTTCCAATATTTGCATTTGGAACATTCGCTTGTATCTTGTAAACTCACAATCATAGCATTTGTGCAGATAGGTTACTCAGTAGCACTTAACTATGCAAATTTTGTGATCAGTAGTCACTTCCATCTTGCATGTAAAGAATGCACAAAATGTCTTGGTGAAAACAGTTCTGAACCACCCAGAAGTCAGCAATGCATGCAGTCCAAGGCTAAATTCTGTACCTCCCTTTTGAAAAAGAGGCTCGCTGAGTTAACAATGATGGCAAGCATTTAAACCCACTGTATGAAAATAAATTAAAATCTTTACAATTTAATACATAAATATATTTCATATGTAGAACTGAATGTTTTAAATTTGTATAAAGTGTGTACTGTGAATACATATGATTACAATTTTAACAGAAATATGGAAAAAAGCAATGTCGTATGAGCTAATCATAACATTTAAAATGCACAGCTATTTTAAGTAAAAGCATCACTATCACATTTACATACTCATTTTATTTTAAGGTACGTTTACATGTTGGAAATTGTGATTTTTTTTCAGCATTTTCAATTTTTTTGTTTTGGTGTCATGATGGTACACAATTTCTAGTTTCAAAACTGTGTAGTTTATATAACATTTCTTACCAGAAAGGGGATTAAGTTATGACTTTGTACCACCCTACACTGTTATTGTGAGTGCATTATTAAAATTTCATTTCACTATTTCTCCAAATTAAAGTTTTCAATATTTTTACTGGTTTAAAACACAAAGTAGTACCCTTAAAATTAAGCACAGACCTCTTTCATATATAATTTTGAAGAGTATTTAGCAGGGAATAAAATGAATGACTTTAACAAAAGTTAGCAAAAGTCTTTAGTTATTTTAAGTCAAAATACAATTATTGGTAAAAATCTTATTTTGAATCAAAAAATGAGCCACTTGTTAAACAAACAGACAATTGGACATATTTTATAGGAGCTATACTTTTTTTAAAAAGTACATAAGTTTTTTAATTTCGCTTTTTACGGTTGTCAAAAAATATATTTTTAATTTCAGAAACTGCAAAATCTTATAGTTCACCATACTAAATGATAACAATATTTTAAAATGATTGCTCTGAATTGTATATAAGTACCTTAACTATATGCATGAATCAGGACAATGACATTCACCTCACTTAAAATGTGCGACTGAAGAAGAGGGTGAACACCCTTGAAACCCTTTCATTTTAAGTGAGGTGAGTGTCACTATCAGAACTCATACTATTATACTTGAACTACTTCACTTGTCTCAAACTTTTGAGTTATTTTATATGCTTACTGTTTCTTAAATTCAGCATTATAGCATAATACCCATCAATTAGGTTTATTCTTGACACTTTATTTACTTATCATTATGTTATGACAGAAAACTTACTTTCTTTCATTTGTAACTATACTATGTAAAGATAAATTGAAGTTCAATATATTCAACTCATATTTGTACACACTATTTCTGAAGATAACTTACTAATAGTTTTTACTGTGCCTTCCATATAAACATAGTAAGTGATGTAGTGTTACAAAAATTGACTCACTAATTAAATTAAATTATAAGTTTGCTTGGTTTTATCGGTAAATATTTAACTTAAAAGATGAATTCATCCTATTTTTACTTTCTTCTTTGTTTCAAGTGAAAATAATACTTATTTGAATGAAGCTCAAACCACTTAAATGTCAGTTAGAACAGTTATTTAAAATTGTCCATTTGTCAATCAAGAATATCTCAAAATTTGCTTCTAAACCCATAAAATGATGCCTGTGTACTGATACAAATAAGGCATTGCTATTTGATGGTAGATAATGTAACTATTTCCCTGTTTAAACCTGAAGGTTTTGCATTTTGTTCAGAGTTCTTATTTTCCATAGAAATCACTCACTCAAATTTGAAGTACTTCTGCATATTTTAATAAAAATGTGTTGATGTTTCACTTTCTGTTTAAAAAAGTGAATTACAATGTTTGTCATGTTTTGAAAGGACTTAATGTAAACAGAATTTGCAATACAATGTCAGAATTTTAATATGTTTATAATAGAAAACACCATTTCCATTTTAAGTTTTATTACGAGTTCAAAATATTCATTAATTTAGACAGAGATAAAATGAATGAATGAAAACATTGCATCATTCTGGAAAGTGAGAAACTAATATAGGTATATCATCTTATGCAAGTTTTCCCTATATTCTCTTATAAAGAAAGATATTTAAAACATATTTATTTACATTAAAGGAAGACAAAGAATATTTGCACCGAACCTAACTAAATAGTACAGCTTTGATATTGTTCACTAAAATACCTGTTTAATTTTTGATAGGTTTTTGAGCTTTTAGTTGAGCAAATATTTGTTGAAAGATCCATTATATAGCCTACATACCTATTTAAAGCTTATTATGGTATTAGTGGTAAATTATTATAACATTTTTACAGTGGATTTTCTCTATTTACAATGACTAAAGCAAGTGCAAAAGTTAAAGCCATATGAAGACAGTCCATACTGAAGACTTCCATGAATCATATGTATAATCCAGAAACTAAATGAGAGTCATCAGTCTGGATCTTCCCAGGAGAAGATCCACCAACAAAAGTGAAGTGAACAAGAAGAGTTGGCAAGATGATCTGTTTCTTCTTCTCAGCAAATGGTCACATTGTGATGATTCTGCTTGAGGGACGAAAGTTAGTGCCAGTGCTGCATCACAAGTGTTCAATAAATTGAGAAATGAGCCTCCTAAGACTAGTCTGTGTGGTATTGCATCATGAAGATGCCTCTGCCTATACTGCACATGCAAAAAATCCAATTTCTGCAGGAGTCAGGAGTCATATATTTGTCCCATCCTTCCTACAGTTCAAATCTGCCCCCTACAACTTTTTTCTATTCCCCAAAATGAAAGAAAAAATTTGAGGTCAGTGATTTAAAGCAGTTACTGCTTATCAAGAATGATTTGCACTCTCTCCAAAGAAGGACATTCAGCATTTAAAAATGGTTTGAAAGAACGAGACAGTGTATAGAGTGCAATGGGGATTATTTAGAAAAGATGTAATGAGCAGATCTAAATTTTTAATATTTTATTGCATCTGTTCTTAGAACTTTTGGAGTGATCCTCATATAGTTCAACTGTAGATTTTCCAAAAACCCAAGAATTAACTATGGAAGTTTGTAGTACAGGCAATTATATTGTGTCATTGTGTCACTGTGCCATTAAAGCAAACTTAGCAGTACAAAGAAACATTAATGTGAATGCACAGTGAAGTACTTAATCAATTAAGAGTAAAAAAACAGCACTGTACTTGAACTTCACTAGTTGAAATAAGTCATTTACTTTGGACATGTTTTGGCAGCTGTTGCCCACATCTTAGGCAGAGATTTACTGATGGCTTGTGGTAGCTGTCTGTAGAGGTCTCTCTTCTGGGTAGATGAATTTTTATGAGACTGTTTGTTTGTGGTATATCAAAATGTATGATATTTATGGTTTTTAGAATTAATAGATTTTCCCAAACTGTTAATCTAGTTGGATTCTGCACTGATTTTAATAACTTGGGTTCATTGTGAAAATTATGGTCTTGAGTTCAAAACTGGTGTGCTACAGCTTACTTATATCTGGTTATGCTTTATATTCTTTATGTGTTCTTTAAAAGTTGTTGGTTTTTCTTTTTGTTTTTCCAATAGAAAAATTAACAAATTTGCTATGTTTGGCAGAGGTACTTTAGATTAGTATTGGCCAGCATTCGTATACCTTTGACTTTTGCACTTTTTATAATTCTAAAAATCAGAGGATATGTTAAGTATGAAAAACCTGATAAAATATTATCACAAATATAAAAATACCATGAAATTTAATTTTAATGCTGCTAAAGCAATAAAGGTTTTTCAGTGACATTTGAGTTTCACCATGTTATACAGATCTCAAAATATAGAAAAACAATTTTGAGTGTAAATTGACCATTCAGGCACTTGGCCCTACATCATGAAAATATAATAAGGGATGTTCCAAAGATTATGAGAGGTATTCTTTAAGATAGACAACTGGAAATCCATAACATTACAGTTAAAAATAAATGTAATCTGGGAAAAAAGAATATTTTACTTGACAAATTTTACAACAATTCTACAAGAAATAACAGCACAGTTTAAACAAGTACATTAAAAATAAATCTTCACTAAAATACAATAAAGAAAAGAACATGATGCACTAAAAACAAAATAAAATTACTTAAGCTATTACATAGAAATTTAATCAGGGTTTTAGAAGATTTTAATATATACTACTTGAGCAAACAAATTCAGTAATGGTAGGTATCTGTTAAAACTGGTTTAAATTAGAAAAGATAAAAAAAAAAAATTAGACTAAATAATGTATTATAATAAGGTGCAACTCCTGAGATGGATTTTGAAGTATGAATCAATTAGTAATTCTTACAGACAGTAAACATTTTTTGAGTCTTGTGGGACATAAAAAGAAATTGCTTTTTCTTAAATATCTGAGCCTTATACACAAAAAGCAAAATTAAAACATAAAGCAAATAATTCAACATATATTGATACATGTGCAGAAAAACTATATAAGATTGCAGAACATTTGGCCAATAAGATTAGCTTAACCATTTCTTTAAGAGTAGACTAAGTTCCACCATTTTGCTAGGCCTAGTAGGCAGGGATTGAATATTTAAGAACTACTATCTTAATGTTACTAATGTATTCTCAGTTGCTTGTGTAAAGTGCAGAATCTTTCAGATTAGAGGTGTGCAGTTTTCAGTTTACTCCTGCTAACATCTGCTTGTTTAGGTAACACATACAACATTTCTCCTGTTCTGGTTGGAAACTCCCTTGTGCCATCAGGACTTATCAGTATCTGGAGTATCCTATAGGACCTGAAACTTCACTGAATATTACATAAACTGAGCTTTGTTGTCCATACCTACACTGGATTATCAAATAGCGCAATGCTTTATATAAAATAATAAGTATTTTAGACAGTGGAGTGCCATTTAATTGAGTTTTGATAAAATTGAGTGATTTCTTATACTGTAACTCCACTTCTTATTCATTCGGGAAAACCAGTTTCAGAATCCCTCTACCTAATGCTACAACAGATGGTTGTGTCCAACTCGGTGTTATGCTGCCCTTTACTCCTCTTGTTAGTAGGTTGATGTCATGACAGTAACTTCAAAATTCATAAGAGCATCTTGTTTCTTGGTGATGAATATGTTTCCCCACATTTGCAGTTCCAAAGGTTTCATTGTATATTTTATCATGCCTATTTCTTCTTTTATACTATGACTCTCAGACCAATGAAGTTTGGTCTGTGAATCATAATATAAAAGAAAGACCTAAGAAATATAGTTGACAAAATATGCAAAGAAACCTTTGGAATTGCAAATTTGGGAAAGCATTTTCATCACCAAGAAACAAGATGCTCTTATGATTTTGAAGTTCCCATCATGGATGACATCATCCTATTGGCAAAAGGGGTAAAGGGCTAAAGGGCAGTACAACACTAAGCTGGACACAACCAACTGCTATAGCACCAGTTGATCATGGAACTGAAGATAGAGTAGAGGTATCTTGAAACCAGTCCTCCCGAATGGATAAGAAGTGGAGTTAAAGTGTAAGAAGGTTACTGAATTTTATAAAAATTCAATAAAACAATGCTTATTTTGGAAATACATTAGAATTTTGTGAAGCCCAGGCATTCTTATAAAAATGTTAATCTAACTTAATACACAGCATGATATTTTGTAGAAGACCTTTAGCAATGAGAATGATTTCTTTTTTATAAATACTACTTATATACTTTAAAGGAAGGAAGGAAGGAAGGAAGAAAGAAGGAAAGAAAGAAAGAAGTCAGGCACTAAAAATAACAGCTATAAAAACACTTTCTTTTCATTATTCTTCCATACCACACACAACTGACAGATGGGGAAATAATTCAGAGCCTTTGTTTGGACACATGATCATAGTATGGAGAATTACATGCCCTTCACTACACTGTTTCTAACTGTTCTGTATCCCCTCCACTTTCCCTCCTCTCCATGTGCTGGCTAATCAGTTGCCATAAATCTGTGCAGTACAGAGATTGTGAGACCATGTTTCACTGTTTTAGTGCTGTTATAATAATAAAAAGTCTATGTACTTTAGCACACAGAATCTTCATGTTATATCCCTATGTGAAAACAAACTCTTCCAGAGAAACGAGATGGTGATTTGTAGTCACACATCCTGCTGTTTGTGTGTCTTGTGAATAGATTTAAGGAAAGGCAACTATTCTTGATAAGAAATGAAAAGTAAATCACTATGTATTTACAGATAAAAGGCTTGAAAAGGAACACAGTAAATCTAGCTTGAAATTGGAATAAACTTTTAAAATGAAAACCCTATAAAATAACTGTAGTTCAGGATTTACAATCACACAATAATAAGAGTAGAATTAATTTCTGCAATTGGAAGTTAGATAACATTAGTGATCACTCTATTCACCTTCATTAACGTTTTTTACAGTTGAAGTATGGTTTTGTTTACATTGTCATGAAGAAATAATGTATTAATGCAGCTTTTCTTAAAAGATGTGAGAGATGAATAGGTACCTACAAGGACATCACTTCTAACATCTTCTATGGCAAAGATGTAGTTATTTTTAAAATTTGGATGAGAAATCCATGTGTTTGAATTTATTGGGCTATGAGTGTTTCTCTGTGCCTAGAAAATGTCTTTCGGCCCTTCCAAACAAAAGCTTATATTAGATACTTATATGTTAATGGAAACATACAGCTCTTCTCACTGAAATGTGCAGGATCCTTTATTAAATCATTTATAGTATGACATTTCACATGTAAATAATATGAATGATAACTGAACCTTGTTAACTAACACAGATATTAGATTTATTAAACAATATTTAATATTTACAGTATCCTAATACCTTTCTATGTTAATAAGTGTCAGGTACTTCAGATATTGACATATCTGATGAAATCTGGTTTGGCTGAAGGGGAAAATACATGAAATGGACTGCTATTATGTAATTTATTTATTGTAATATATCTATTTACAAAAGTTTTATTTTGTAGTAAACGCGTATTCTTGTACATTTTACATTAATTTCTCAGAGGTTAATATATAGTTTAAGTGCCACATTTCCTAATATGTACTGCAACATCACCAGCTCCATTCAAATATTATCCACCCAGTCATGGTGAATGGATGCAGGAATGATGTATATGTAGAATACTTTACACCTGATAACCATTATTGCATTACAGCATGCAGAACCCCACTCATTTTTGTTTGACTAATATGTAGTTTTGTTTCACAAATGAGGCACAATGTACAATATTCTGCATGAAACCATCCAAAGACAAGATAAGGCTTAGGCATCCATATAATAAATAGTCATTGTTAATCTGTTGCTGTTCATTTGTCTGATATAGGCTGCAATGTTCCTGTTACCAGCAGCTGAAGTTTTATAAAATACTCAGCTTTTGCAGAGTGCTGAGAAATGTGGAGCATTATCAAACATTCTTTAAAATCTTTACCTTAACCTTAGCATATTATGCTATTTAAAGGAATATTTTTCTATTTGCAGTTTCATTAATATACAAGTAAAGAATACTAGCTGCTTACCAAGCGGAAGACTCAAGTTCGATTCCCAGTACCGGCGTGGGGAAGACCTGGTCCTGCTGGAAGACCTGGTCCAGAGTGCACTCAGCCTTGTGAGGTGCCTGGGGAGGGGGAATTGAGGAGCTACTTGAGGAAAAAGTAGCTGCTCCAGGTTGCGTAGAGCGCATTAACTACCCGAGGGACTCAGGGCTCTAACCACATCCTACCCTCCAGTATTTGCATCACATCCATGATGCCTACAATGGGCAAAGATGGGGGACACAGCAGGCAAAGCCTTGGCCCAACTTTGGGCTGTTGTGCCATGGAGTTCAGTTATTTTAGTTAAAGAATACTAAAAGTTGCACTGCCAATGTGCTTGTAAAAAGTTTTTAAATTTCCTCATGCTAAAATCTGGAAGATTCTATAACAGAAATTGTTGTTGTTTCAGAAATTATACTCAAGTGATAACAATTTGTTGTTTTTAAAGTGACCATGATTTTTACATTGTTTAACTGTACATATGGATCAGCCTAAGTTTTGCCTTTAATGTCAATGTCTTGACTGCATTAAATGCTTTGGTTTCTGATATTCTTACTGTTTCCCTGTAGACTGTTTAATGAAGTCATGAAAGCTACGTTTACTTTATATTTGGTCTTGCTTATTGACATAATTAAGGTATTTAAAACATTAGTTATTTCACGGCACAGAATTGAGTAGCTAATTTCTAAAAGATCCTTTAGTACTCTGTAAATACTTTAAGATGCTCATAGATTTTCTGCTTCTTCTTTCAGTTTTTGTGAGCGGTATTATTGTTTCACTGGCAAGATTTTATTACAAAAAAGAATAAACATCTATTGCATTAGCTTTTTAATATTCTACTTTTGTGTATTTTATGTGAGGTAATGTACTTTGAGACAAATAAATCTGCCCTATTAAGATAAAGCATATCTAATATAATGATCATAACTCTTTTGAGCATTGTTATACTTCCAGTATCTTTCACTCTGCTTATTATAAATGTAACAATGATGTTTCAACATATACACTCACTCGCATCTTAACTTATTATAATCCCACAATAAGAAGCAGGATCAATAAGATCTTGTGAATTAAAAACTGAAGAAATGTTTCTTCTTCCTTTAAATTGTTCCTTGGAACAACAATCACTGTTTTTACAGCTAGGCTAGAGAGAATACATAAGCGTTGTAACAGTTTGATGTCACATGTTTAATGAGGTAGCAGATTTCGTATCTGAACTACATGAGAAAAGTTGTCCCACAGCATTAAAAAACAGTTGTGCAAAGTCAAAGATGTTGTCTGACCAAGAATACACCATCCATGCGAGTAGTCCATAAAAGAGAATCTTCGTTATGACATCCACCCAATACATTCTGAAAATTAAACAGAAGTTTGGATTAAACATGTCTACTATCAGTATTATCATCTGCCAGTAGGAGTGGCTGCTCATAAAATAAGTCTTTTGTAGCAACTTGAACATAAAAATTCACTGATATATAAACTTATATTTAAGGCTTTAAATATTAGGTCACCAAAATAAGCCATCTTATTAACACATATTTCTGTTCTGTAAAATATCAGAGCAGCCAGACAGACACTCAGCAATGAGCAGACATCTCAGGGGCATACACAGAGAGTGTATTTGGGTGAGGGGGGCGGGGTTGAAGCCCAAAAGACTCAAATACACAAAGTGAGTCATAACTTCAAGTCACTTTTCATAGTTTTATCCATGTAAGGGATATATCAGCAAGATCACTGAACAAGATAGGTTTATTAAATAAATAAATAGTTTGATGGGTCAAAACGACAACAGACAAATTTTTATCCCACCTCTGTAATGTGGTAGTAGAATATCTGTCTTACATTCAAAAATCCTGAGTTCAAATTTTGGTTAGAGTGAATTACTCAAATAAGGATTTTCCCTTATCCTGGGAATACAAATATGAAATTACTTTAAGTTCCATGAATCATGTGCTCATTTGAAGTTCTTAACTGTGTTTCCTGCTACTTATTTATGTGAAACGGCACTCTCCCACATTACACACCTAAATCAAAGTCAATAAACAAACTTGACTTTCAAAGTGATTTAACAAATTAACAAAAATTAAACCTAAAATTGCAGAGGTAATTGATCAAAAGCAGTTTCATTATTCATATTAAAGATTAAATTGTGTTTTATATCAGCAATATTATTATTTTATCTTTGGATTTCAATACATATAATCAAAATGTATGTGTTTAAAATATTTCAAAGGTAGGATGGGGCCTTTAAATTATTTTTTTTTTCAAGGATTCCATCAACTAACAAAGTTCAGGAACCACTGTTTTAGAATATCTGGAAGAAGGATTTCTTTCAGCTCCCTGAGGCCCTCGCTCCTGCATATGCCCTTAGCAATAATCTGCTATCAGTATTGTGTTGCCAAGTGTTTCTAGCTGAGCTTGTTTCTTTTTCACCAAGATTGTATATCATTAGATGCAGGAAAAGGTAAAGGAATTAATTGACTTCTTTATTCCTCCTATATGACAACATTGTAGTCATGTGAATGTTAAATGATAACATTCTGTGAAAAAATACAATAAAATGATTGTAAAATAAAAATAAAACATATACTTAAAAGTATATATTTCACAAACAGATTATAATTTCAGTTATATTAAATTACTGACTGTGATTTGAACTGATGTTTAGTGATGAAACTGTGGTGTGCAAATGAAAATAACACAGATAGTAATGGCACTAAAAGCAACTTACATTCTCATATGCCTTCTTGCTCCTGGAAGTGTCTCAACTAGTGTCTCATGAAAATGAATGATAGTAATGGTACTGCAAACAACTTACATTCTCATATGCCTTCTTGCTCCTGGAAGTGTCTCAACTAGTGTCTCATGAAAATGAGTAATAGTAATGGCACTAAAAGCAACTTACATTCTCATATGCCTTCTTACTCCTGGAAGTGTCTCAACTAGTGTCTCATGAAAATGAATGACAGTAATGGTACTGCAAACAAATTACATTCTCATATGCCTTCTTGCTCCTGGAAGTGTCTCAACTAGTGTCTCATGAAAATGAGTGATAGTAATGGTACTGCAAACAACTTACATTCTCATATGCCTTCTTGCTGGAAGTGTCTCAACTAGTGTCTCATGAAAATGAATGATAGTAATGGTACTGCAAACAACTTACATTCTCATATGCCTTCTTGCTCCTGGAAGTGTCTCAAGAGGCTCATTCAGGATGTATAGACGAGCAGCATGAATGCAATCTTTAAAATAATCATCAATATCCAGACCTTCTCCATCTATCTTGTATTCTTTGCGCTCTCTTGCATTTAAACTTTTCCTCAGATCAACAACAAGCTCATTTTTGAAATCCCATTGGTTGTTGGCATAATATTCAAAAACTTCAAAGCCTTTAGCAATCCTGCGATGAATTCGTAGCATTCTGTAAGCAAAAGAAAAGAAAAAAAAAAGTTTATGAGTTAAAGTTTAATATCTATTTTTTTTTTCCTGAATGCTGAAGTTGCTTGTGGATAAAGAATATCATTTTGCAGAAAAATAACAATAACATCAGTACATCTTAGAAAACTACATAAAAGGAAACAAACAGCAAAATAAGCATAATAAAAAGGGAACAGCTATAAAAAGTTTGCCTTTGAAAAATATTTAGCAAAAAATTTAACATAAAAATGATGATGTGTTAATATACAGCATTACATTGCAGATGCTGTTTTGAGATTACACAACTCTAGGATGTGGATCAAGTTACAAATTACATTTATCGATTACTCCTGATAATTGTTAATTGATTTATTTACAAAGATTAACTCTGATATTCAATTTTTCAGAGGTATCAATTTTGCATTATTTACAATTACATATCTGTTTCCAAAAATTAACCCATATGTGCCTTCTTAGAATATTTATATATATTATACCAGATGATCCCAAAAACCTCCAAACCAGCTGCAGGGGTTTTGCCTGTCTGCGCCCTTGTCACTTGTTGCCATCTGCCGCTATCATAGAAAGGCATGGATAAAACCATGCAACATTTCAAAACTACTTTTCAAGACCTTACTTATTAATGTTATTAAAGGAGATGCTGAAATCGACCACTGCCGTACTCCATACATTTTTGAAACCTCTTTAGAAAACTATTCATTACTCACATTGAGAAATTCTGGCAATTCCCTGCCAGATATTTTGTTTTAATTCTTCCAGGGTGTATAGGTTTGTCTTATACACTTTATACTTTAAGTTACTCCAGAGACCGGGATCAAGATCACAGGGGGTTAGGTCGGGGGACTGAGAGAGCCACAAATCTCTACTAATAATTCTGTAATGAAACACACTTTCAATTGTTCTCATAGAAAGATTGGCTGTATGAGCTGCTGCAGAGTCTTGTTGAAAAAAGGTAGTATCACGCTCTCTGTCTGTTAAATCTTTAAAAAGGAGATCAAAGTTGTATTCATGTAAGCATGGACATCAACTGTTGACTCAAAAAAAAATTGGGCCTATAACTCTTTCTCTGCTAATGGCACACCTATACCAATTTGTTCATTATGAAGGGGTATTTCATGAACAATATTAGATTTTTCAGACCTCCAATAATATCCACATAAACGCATGAGGGTTGAACCAAGCCTTATCCACGAAAAATATAAATTGTGGGTCAATTTTGCTATTGTATACATTATTGAAAGTCCATTCACAAAATGTGTTAACACATATGAATAATAAATAAATACATGCTGTGCAGTAGAAAACAAATGCTGAGCCATAGTACACTTTGTGACTATGTACAGGACAAAATAATAAAGCACACTGGTAATAACTCGAGCACACAATATCACTGTCAGCTCAATACTGCACTTTCAGAGCAGAGAAAAACAAGTCAGCACTGTAACCTTGCATACAGCAGCTGTACATGTTTCCATGTGAGCAGTGGAAAAACACTGCGCAGCAGTTCGGATATTTTTGGGTTGCGTGGTATTTACAACACTGCATTAATTATTGCTAGTATTTTTTGATTGAATGAAATACACAACTAAATCGAAGGTATGAGTAATGAGGTATTTTTTTTAATTCTGACTTAAACTTGCTTTTATTCATATGCAATTCCTCTATAGGAGATTTTTTTTTGGCTTAATGTCCTTTAACCTAGTTGGTCATATCGGACAGTGAATGAAATTGCTGAAAAGATGCTCAAATGATTTCAGGGTCCATGGAGGGTAAAGTTACTCAACATTTGTTTTCTCAGGATAAGGGAAACCCTGAAAAAACCTTATCCAGGTAACTCACCCTAAGTAGATTTGAACTCGTGACCTGTTGAATGTGAGGCAGAATGTTACCACCACATTACTCAGGCAGACTCTATAGGGCATAAAACTATAACATTGTAGTGAGCCCCTTTTTGGAATGTCTGCAAATTATTTGTTAGTCTATGTAAGTCCTGTGAGTCTAGTCTCTTTGTTATGTATATCTGCATTTTTTATAAACTTATCTAGGTTATTTATTATACATAACAATACAGCTAGAATATATTTGCAGGCTAATAGCAAAATTCCAAACATCTTGAATAATGGTTTGCAGTGAGTTGATTGTCTTGCCCAGACATTATTCTTATTACCTCTTTTTTGCATAAAAAACACTTTTAAGCATCTACCAAATTTCCCCAGAGTAAATAAATGAGTTCTCAGGATTTTTATTAATCTTTTCAGTCTCTGAAGACCAACTTCCTTAAAAAGCTGATTTTGCATACCAAAATTCTTCAGGAAGCTTACTATTTTATCCAGAATGGTCCCTCTGGCTCCAACTATAATGCCCATCACTTAAATATGGTCGGGTTGGTATGTGGTGATAGTGAGCTACTGTAGTTTGTAAATTAAATTTTTCTTTGTGAACCTCATTGGCATGATTTTTATTACTCTCAAGTCTTACAATAGGATCTAATATATATCTTTTGCTCAGACTTGAAAATTATTATATTTATCCTCCTCCTATTTGCTGCCATCAGTTGAAGTCCCATTTACTTCTTCGTGACCTATAAAACCTTTGGCTCTTAAGGCACTGAGAATGGTGGTTCTTGTTTGATGATGCTTCTGAATGTCTAGGAACCAATCTCACTGCAGTGATTGTCTTGACTCCTCCCTGGTACAACTCTCCCTGCTGAAACATTGGCAGTTATCTTCAATGCTTTGGGTCCATTTAGGAGAGACCCTCATGTTTGTTGATCCATTCGTTTTCTGGACTGAATTCCTTATATAGCATTGTTGAGTAGTGGATGTCTGATATATTTAGGCGTTGATCTAATTCTTTGCAGAAGCCTCTGTTGTTAATAAGTGATTGTACAGGTAATACTATCATAACAAAAATTTGCCTATGATTATAGTCATTCCTCTTTTAATACTAAGTAAAAAGTGACCATCTGCTGTACTACTGTTTTTCTTGGTTAGTATATATTAGAACTTTGTTGTAATCAGTATAGTGATACATTTTTCAACATGTATTACTTTATATAATATTTTACCTTTCATTCTTGTGCATATTTTGTATTGTAAATGTAATGATATAATGTAATAGTGTTAGTAATTGCTGTAATAATATTGTCTATTGCTGTTTGACCTCAATGGCAATAAAATAATAATAATAATAATAATAATAATGACAATAATAATAATTAAATAACAACAATAACAATAATAACAATAATAATAATAATAATAATAATTATTCTCACCCCCTCACTCTCACACTCACACCCCAAACCCTCATCCCCAACCCCCTCACACACCCTCACTCACTCACTCACACTATCACTCTCACTCTAATATTGACTACGCCCTGCAGCAGTAATCACTGAATGTGTGTGAATTCATAGCTGATTGTTGTCATTCATTGTTACACCTGTGCATTGGAAACATGTGCCAGTAGCAAGTTCTTTGGCATTGCAGCTGTGATTGTTACATCTGTGCGAGTGGATATTTCTTCTGCCAGAAGGTGCTTTGACGTTGAAGCCTGCACTGTTGCACCTGAATGAGTTTGTGAAACACCTATTGTATTTTGCATATATGACAGCTTCTGGAAATATACTGCTGCATGACCAACAGGTATAAAAGGGGGTGTGAAGCGTGCTCAGAGTTCAATTTCAATAGGAATGCATTGCATGCAATAGTTGAGTGAGTTTCAATAGGAAATTCATAACGAGCTATAACGTATATATATATTTATAGCTATATTTTTTTGTATTGTTCTGAACATCCCAACTCATTCTTAGTATTATATTTTTACATTTCATCAGTTCAATGAATTTCTGTTTATTTCACCATAATAAAGTTGTGTTATCATATAAGAACTCCTCAATTAATTAAAATTTATTTCTTGTTGATCAAAGTCAAGTAGTAGGGATTATGAAGTGGACCATGTCTTCAGAAACCTCAAGAAACAAAATTCTAAATTAAGCACAACATGATACAAAATTTATTCAGTTGTTCTTTACTCAAGTTTATTACAACACCTAACACCAATCATTTTAGAGTTTAATGTAGCTTTTAATTTTTACTTATACTTACATAGGCTTGTGGCCTGAGAGAAAAATAAGTAGATCAATGAAGCAGGCAGGAAGGAAATGGAAGAAGAAAACACAAATGTTATGGTAGAGCCTGCTTTTCTTCATGCTGCCTCCAGGATACCAGGCTATGTTATTCAATGGAACCTTTTCTGAAGCTTTACGTCCTCTCTCTATGATTTCTGCCCATGATATCTTGAATTCTGAACTTGAAGTGAGATGATACACTCTTTTGTCGTGGGCACTGAAAACATTCCCAAATCAATTAATAGCGTGTATATTGGATACGTATCAAACATAAAGATCTCTATATTTTACATTAGTATGAGAGAAAGTAAAACAGCTGTTTTGTGTTTTAAAGTCAACACTTCTTAGAGGGCTTGAATATGTCAACATGGTAGCAAAACATAAAGGGATTATAAAAATGATGTATAAAATATATCTTAACATTGTAATAAACCATGTTGATTTAGCTTTTTCTATGGTAGCCCATTAACACAATTGAGTTATAATAACATTTTTGACAATAGGATTTGCCGAGTAATTGGGAGATTAATAACATTAAATATTTGTGGATTTTATATAACTTTTGTTTTAATAATTGCTCATGGTTTGTGTTCTTCATGTTTATCACAATGACAATGCATGGGAATATTGAAGATTTGTGTTTCTCATCATCATCCACAGTGCTGAGTGTTTTAATTTCTTTTCTACTTATCTGGAGTAGGTAACTATTGTATTCCACCCAAAAATTTCATAATGAGTTTTCACCATAAATAACATTTTATGGCACCCTGAATAAATAAACAAATAAACAATTAACTAACATTTTTAATAAAAGGTATGTGCACATGTGCATATGAGTTTATATGTGTATACTATACACACATTTTTTCTTAGGTGCTAGTTTTATGGGTAAGAGTTGGGGGAAGAAGGGAGAGCTTTCCTGCCTGTCTTTTCAGAGTTGTCAACCAAAGAAGTTTCATTCTGGCCCTGAAAGGGTTGATGAAACTTTAGCTTTGGAAGAACCTAAGAGTAAGAAATAATTGCAATCAGTGTTCGGGGTAGGAAATTTCTTATATATATTTTTCTCAAACATGTTAAAGGTCATTGAGCCGTTAAGGCAGTTGTTGCAGACTTGATCTAAGGCTCAGTCCAGGACATTTGGAAACTGAAAAGTAAGATTAAAGAGGCTATGGTATTGAAAATATTTGATCCCAAGTATACGTTGAAATCTCTGCTGCTGCCAGCAACTCAGCTCTAGAGCATGGAAAACAAATGTGCTGTTGCTTTTAGTTCAAGAGTACTCAATAGTGCTGAAAGTAAATGTCCAGTAGTTGATAAAGAAATAGCTTCTATTTGTTTTGTTCTCTCCAAATGTCATCAATATATTCATGGTAACAATGTGAATGTTTATATGGATCATATGCCCCTAAATGGTTTTATGAAGAAAAGTATATGTTAAGTGTCTAGCCAGTTATAGAAGTTCAAATTTACACTGCTTACCTATAACCTAACTGTGAAATATTTGCCACAGAAAGAAACATTTCTATGGAAAAAAGAAAAGTTGCTTGATATAAGTCAATAATTATGTACATAGTCTAAATAATCAATTGTCTATGTCTGAAGCCAAAAAATAAGAGTTTAAAGTAATAACGGAAAGTGATCCAGTTTTGACTAAAATAGTCGAGTTCATCTAAAAGACCTTAAATCTAGGCCTACTGAAGAAACATTATTGGCAAAACTAAAAGACAAACTCAGCTATGAAAATAAATATTTTTAGACAATAAGCTAATATGAGGGTGGATTGAAAAGTAATGCACAATAATTTTTTTCTGCCTTGGTATAGCAGCTGGAAAGTTGTAATTTCACACAGATACAGTTTGAAGTTTTTCCCACAGAGGTTATTTTTTGTTTCATACTCAGCTCCAGCAAGAGAAGTGTGAACTATGCAACAAAAGTGGCGCACATGCTACTATCGCCCACATGTGAAGAGCAGAGAGGTTGGTTAGATACGTAAGCCAAAGGGCATCAACTGAGTGAAATTCACAGAGGCATGTATGGGGATGATTGTATGGACCATAGCAATGTCTCCAGGTGTGTATTCTTCCAAGAGAGACTGTGAACCTTAGTGATTCGCCAGGCTCCTGGAGCCCAGTAGCAGCTGCAACCCTGCAGAGTGTCAAAGACATTTAGGCAGCAATTTTGAATGACCGATATGTGAAACTACAAACCTGCAACATTTCCTATGTTGCAGTATACTATATTGTTCATGACATGTTAAAATTTCATAAAGTTAGTGCTTGATGGGTGCTTAAGAACCTGACAGACAATCACAAGGGCCGGCGAATGATGATATGCTTGGATCACTTAACGCGGTACACCGCAGAAGAGCATGACTTTCTCAAAGGAACTGTCACTGGTGATGAGTCAAGGGATCCACTACATGTCCAAAACAAAGCAGGCAAGTAAGGAGTGGAAACATGCTGGTTCCCCATTAAAGAAAAAATTCCAAGTGACCCAATCTGCTGGGAAAGTGCTTCTGATAGTGTTCTGGGATAGGCATGGTGTTTTATTGGTGGACTTTGCTGAAGACGGGACCACTGTGAATGCTGTAGCCTTCATTAAAACTTTGGTGAAGTTGCATCATGCCCTTCAGGAAAGATGCCACAACATAATGTCAAACTTCTTCATGACAATAATCGCCCCCATTTTGCTGCTGCTGTTTGGTAGAAAATCACCAAATTTGGTTGGGAGGTGCTCCAGCATCCACCATACAGTCTGGACCTTGCACCATCAGACTTTCATCATTTGGTCCCATAAAGAAATTCCTGGCCGACAAACACTTTGTGACAAATGTGGAAGTGAAATCAGCAGTCCTCAGATGGCTATGCTCAAGAGAAATGGACTTCTATGAACAGGGCATATTGAAACTGGTATTACAATGGGACAAATAAGTTGAGAAAGTTGGTGACATCCCATGTCCCCATTCTATATTGAGCATGAAAGACGGCTTAATTCTGCTCAGAGGCCTTTTTATCAAGTACAAGGTTATTTTACATGTCATAAATCCATGACACAGGATCAACAGCATTACTGGTCTTGCTAAGGAAGTCATGTTAAGGATTTTAACATCAAAAGAAATCCATCGCCCTCCAAGGAGTTTGAATGCACTACCTTGGGAACCAGAGGCTAGCATGTTATCACTATACCATGGAGGACAACACACAAGAAAGATGAAGATTTAAATGAAAACAGCTGTTTAGATCTCACTAACTATAAACAATAAATATGTAACTCAAGAAAATAAGCATGTCTCTGTCAGCTGTAGTTGAGTCATGTTCAGACAATCAGTTCCAGTGTTTATTTCAAGATTTGGCAGGACTGTTTAGAAACCTACATATCTAACTGTTTGTACCACCTGTAACAAAAATACATGATGTAGTTGTCAAGTGGGAATGACACAGAAAAGATGTCAAATATATTGGTGCATTAAATATGTTATATTTATTATCATGTTTAATTTCATCGATCCTAATCCAGGGTCTAAATAGAATAATGTAACAGTATGTAATACTGACACAATAAAGGATTTGATTAATCAGGATGACTAACAATCATTTTAAGTTCTTGAAGGCAAATAGTAGTACATAGAGACTAAACTACTTAATCAGGTCAGTTAACCACTAGGTCACAGGGAGACTGACTCAGAAGTTCCACTTGTACTTCACTAGCACTACAAAAGGTATTCTCTTTGGTACCAACTACCTTTGACTAAACAGGTGTGTTTAAAAAAATGAACAAAGCAAAACAGGTGTGTTTAGAAAAATGAACAAAGCAAGCTATTAATTAGCATGTTATCACTGTATTGTACTTAGTGTTTTTATTTATTTATAGATAGATACCTTGGGATTTACTAAACTTGTCTGTATAAAGGAGTTACAGAAAATAAAAATGATACCACAATGTGTCAATATTATGGTTTGGGTATTTGGGGGGAAAACTTGAACCCCTTTCTGCATGCACCCCAACTACTGTTCATAAAAGCAAAATGATCAAAATATATGAAAATAAGAATGACACAGAACTGGGTAATCCATTGTAAGCATTAAAATTGTTAAAAGAGTTATTACAGTTGAAGCAGGATTTATGCCATAGACATTCTAGGAAAAAGAATTATGGAATAATAAGAAAAAGGAATGAAATAAAAAACATTTTTAAAAATACTCTAATATAAATCTATTAAGTGTAATTATTTGTTAAAAATCAGTTTATAGTAATATGTTTCTCATATAATTGTTCATATTTAATTACTTTATTGCATTACTTAACTAATATTTTATTAACTAATTTATAAATCAGTAAAACCAATATAAAAAATTGGTAGAGAAGGGCAATTGCAAGGATTAAGAGACAATAAAGAAATAGCATTATATCACTACATTAATAAATAATAATAATAATAATAATAATAATAATAATAATAATAATAATAATAATAATAATAATCCATATCATTCTGCATAAATCACTATAATGACTCAGTTTTGCATTTAGGAAATTTTAGCTATTAGCTCTGAAACAGCAATTACAGGCAATGTGAATATTGATTTAGTTGTATGTATTTCAATGCTGCAGAGCAGTGTTAAGATCTAAGAGTAGTATAGAGCATCCAGCAACAACCAATTGAATATCCAATGGGCAATAATTCTGTTCTAAAGACATTCCTCTCCGAAATGTTGCCTAATTGGAGTGCCACAAAACATATATACTGTTCCACAATGAAAAATTAAATGTCTTCTTTAAATCAATGACATTAATATGCAGTGCTTACTGTTATATACAGTATCAGAACATTTTACTTACTTCATAGCAACAAAGTTAAATGTAGCAAGAATAATTGCATTCACAGCAATATCTACTGGTAGATAATCAGCATAACCATCCTGATTGCAGTACATCGTGCGGATCACTCCCTTTCCTGCACCAATAAGCAAGCCTGTAGGGCCATTGATGTTATCTGTCCATCCAGGAAGTGGCTCTTTCCATACTGGGATAACTGAAACATTTTAATTTATTTTTTTAATGTAATGTTTCATCTCTGGTAGTAGAACAAAGTCTTTCAATCATTGCTGTATTAGCATTCAAAACTAATGGAAGCTTTGAGAGTGGTGGGAGAAAACCAAAACATTAATCTCTGATTGTTGCTTCTGTAATTAATTTAAGATTTTAGCTTTCCAAAAATTACTCAATCCTAAATAACTCAGAGTACTTAACCTCTGAGTGTTCCACAAAAAGAGCAGTGAGTTACTCCCAGCAGGCCCAGGTCTGCCTGCAATATGCAAGGATCTGAGAATTGAGGGCAGTCTATCATTGGGGCTGAATGAACATGCGCGGCCAACATGCAGGGGTGCAAACAATTGTAAGAGAAGAATATCATTTCGCGTATTATGTGCATTGTTATGCTCACCAATTGAACTTAATTCTTGCCCAAGCTACCAGTCAAAATAAACATGTAAAACTGTTTTTCAATACTATTGCAGAAGTGCCAATATTCTTCTCTCATTCACCTCGAAGAGTGGCTGTTCTAGATGCAATTGTGAAGCAAAGAGTCCCTCAGGGATCAACCACAAGATGGAACTTTAAATCCAGAACAATTCTTACAATTCATGAAAATAAAGAGGACATTCTGGAATGCCTCCAACAAATTGAAGACACCAGCAACCAAACGACAACTGTGAATCAAGCCTATGGTCTAAGGTTGAAACTGCAACAGCAAAATTTTTCTTTTGGTTAGAGGTATTTTATAAAATAATGCCCTATGTGGATATCTTGTACAGTCAATTACAAAAGCGCACCACTAATCCTGTATCAATAAAGCAAGCAATAGCAGCATTCGAATATGAAATTTCGAAAATTAGAGACAATGTTGATAATGTAATCAAGGAAGAACCAAATGTAGCAAAAAGAAAATGCGAGGACGTTTACATAACAAGGAATGTAGCAGTTAAAGAAGTATGTGACATAATAATTCAGCAGAGCAAACAAAGGTTCGAATTCTCCAGCCAATTATTGGCCTCTAATTTACTTGACCAGCACTTCTTCCCTACACTAAAGAATAAATTTCCTGAAAAAATGCTTTCTGCTGTTGTGCAGTCTTATCCATTTTTAAATAAACCTAAGTTAAAAACAGAACTACAGGTCATTTATTGTCGAAATGATTTTCAGGAAATGAAAAGTTCAGTAGCACTTCTAAAGTTTTTAATTGAAAATAGCCTTCAAGACATTATGAAATTGCTGAAATTGGTAGCTACTGTCCCAATGACAACGTGTGAAGCAGAGAGGTGTTTCTCCACTTTGAAGCAGATCAAAATGTTTCTTAGAAGCACCATGGATGAAGATAGGTTGTCTACTCTTGCCATGTTATCTATTGAACAGGAAATGATCCACAAGCTTCCACATTTCAACGATAGAGTCATAGACAGATTCGCCATCAAAAAGGAAAGGAGGATGGATTTTCTCTATAAATATACCTCTACAGGAGATTCAAACCTATCAACGTCTTCAGGGTCATTTTAAGGCAATTTTAGAATTATAGATATATTTTAAATAATTTAGAAAGTCAAATTATTTGGAAAGGTAAACTTCATTAAGCAGTAAAAGTGGTGAACCCCCTGTCATTTAAGTCACCAGCCGCCACTGATGAACAGGCAGGAAAAACAAGCATTGTGCTATGATCTTTGACCTTTATCTAGTGATGTAGAGACTAATCTTGGTACCACTCCAGCAAGGCTCCTAGAAAACACTTTTGAGTTGCAGCAGTCTGAATTACATTTCAAGAAATGCATCTGCAAATTTGCTACCAACAAATGTAAATATTTTGTATTCCTTTTTTACTCTTCACATTTTATTTTAACTAGTTCTTTAATGTAAACAAAAAAATCAAAGCCACAAATGGTTGTTTAATTGGTGGTTTACTGTTTAAGTAAACTACTGCATTGAACTTCAAACTTATTTTTCTCTGTTCCTTCTTTTCAGCATTTTTCACCATTCAAAATATATCTTGGACCACAGTTTATAATTTATTAGTTTGATTTTCAGAATAGCTTCAGAAATTACAGACTGAAAATTTGTTGTGTGCAACTTAAAAAGATAGAAAAACTGAATAATATGTATACAAAGCATGTTTTTCTCTTAAAGTAATTAAAATTAAGAATTACCTGTAAAACAATTTATTTATGTTTGTATACTAAATTCAAATTCAATTTAAAATTTGAAAGTGATTTAATAATTTAAAGGAGAATTTCATATTACCATATCAAAGAATGATTAATTATGAATAAAATAATTATATATTCAATGTTTGAACATTATTAAACTTTTGTGAGCACTTTTAATTTTATGTTCTGAGGATATATTAAAAAAGACAAAGGAATTGGAAGAAAATTATAGATTTCAGGATTTTCACAGATGCATTGCATTAAATGTTTCATGCATGGGAAAATGGATGTTGTTCTCATTCAGTTTTTGTTATCTTGAATTTAATATGTTCAACATTTGGCATTCATTGGAACACTGTAATGACTATATTTCAGGATCAATTGTTTTCAAGGTTGTTACAGATTTTCCCAAATATGTTATAAAAATTAATGTTTCAATAATCCAAAGAAAAATTTAAAATGTAGGTAATAGATACAATCGTTTTTTACTTTCTGAAACAAGGATATAGAATTTAAAAGCATATCCAATCATAGTTGCATATTCATGGTAGTGTTTACATTTGAAGCTAAACTGGTTACATATATAAATAGAACTAATATACCTTCTAAATAAATTAGGAGTAGTACATCGGAGAATCAAAATCTTAAGGATATACATCCTCTGATTAAACATATACAGATTGCTTGTAGAAATAGAATTAATCCTATAGATAAAGGATGATTAAGAAATAAAAATATGATTCTTAGGGTTAGTATAATTCTTAATAATAAATATATATATATAAAGCATCAAAGGATGGCCTAAAGTAAAATATTAGTTTTGGGAATTAATGATAAGAATTTCTTTCCTTTGAAGTTTTAAAAGTGAAAAGTGATAATTTATTTATTTAAAAAGCCTGATCAGTAGTCATAAGCGTAACTTGGGGAAGCAGTGCAATGCAACCACCTGCCCCTCTGCAATACTCACAACTATAAAGCAATTTATTTGTAGTTACTTTATGTACAACAATGCAATTGTATTTTATGTTGAAATTAAAAGGTATTTTGGATTTGTGTATGTAATAGTGATGGTTAACTTTTGACACATATTTTGCATCTTATTAATGACATGATTTTATATAACTGTAAGAAAAGAGTATCATTTTTACCATAGGAATTGTGTCATTTACCCTACCATTGACAATGCAGAAATTAGTTAACCTCTTAGCCAATGCCCAAGACTCCGTAGTGTCTGCTCTCTATAAAAATATTTAAACCCCTGATTTTCAAAACTTCTGGGTCTTGATCAGTTGCATCACTAAAATACTCCATGCCAGTATGATTCCTGATGGGAACTAGTTTATTTTCATTGTAGAATGCTTTAAGACACTAACAATGCTTTGGGTAAGAACTCCTTGAGCTAAAGGTAAGGCTTCTGCTCTCTATTTATTGTTATCATTTTCACTATTGTGATATAATGTAAATACATGTTAGTTGTTACCTAGAATTACTTCTCTCATAAAGTGTTATTGCATGTAGGAATTACCTTTCACTATCCCATCCCATCCCATTTCCTCTTATAAGTTAGGTGTGTAAGCTAGTTTAACCCCCCCAGACTTGGTTCACCATGACCTGTGTTGGATTCACTAGTTTTTGGTACCATCACAGATAATATAAAAGCGTTGTTGAGGTTAAGATACCATATGTCTAAGATATTTCCATGACAAATAAAATTTAGGAAGTTTTTGGGGAATATCTTGTCAAGTCCCCTTCATTCTGAATAACCTTTTTATAATTGGTAAATCGTTCGAGACAAGACAACATCTACTGTACAAAATACATAGAGCTCATTAAAATATCCATTTTAAGTTATATTTGTTTTGTAGGTTCACTTTATTCCAGATATCCTTTGTTACTGGTTTGGATTTTGAAATACTTTATACTTTCCTTAACAGTTTGTCAAGTGTGGTCAATAGTTTGATGTGGTGTGTGTGCATGCATGTGAGTGTATGTGTGTGTGTGTGTGTGTGGGTGTTTGTGTGTGTGTGTGCAGATAGCATAGCTCAAAAATAAAAAGTCTGTTAAATACCAAACTTAGTATATAAGTTTAGTATTTTTCAAGAATGCAACACAAAGTTTCAATAAATTCCCCCACCACAAACAAGTGCCCTTTACATGAACAACATTTTGAAATTTTTCTTTTTCTCAAAATGATTCTAATAATGTTTATTAAAATACTGTATACTAAAGTTATTTACTTGACAAATAAAATGTACATCTTGAATTTTCTATGAATAGCCTCTAAAGACTTCTTCAGTTTGGATGAATGTTGCATGTATGGTAATCCATAATAAATAGATAAAAATTTACTTTACAAAAAGTGTAGATTTCACGATTTATTTCAATTATAAAATATTTAAACTTTTCTTAATTGGGAATTTGTCTCCTTTTTCTTTTGTTTTACTCCTTCTCATACAAAAAGAACTGAATTTTAATCACATAGCAATCAGCTTTTGAAGGATTGGACTATCACTTTATACTAGTATACTCCTTTATTTTCCCTTCTACATAAAAGAAACTAAATAGTGATATTTTATCAGCTAATGTTTATTTTGATTAGCATGAAGTAGATAGAAGAATAAGTTTTTTAAATAATAATTTGTTAAAAATCACGTAATTGGAGCATATCATACTTTTATTACTTATGTTTTCATGTTCATTTAAAGGAAAGGAATTTTAATGCTGTCACATAGTGAGAGCTTTGAAAATCTCTGACTACCATCTTAACATTGTGTTATCTTCTTACCTAAATGAAATATGTATATGTGAAATGAAAGTTTATTTGTATTAACAAGAAGTAGATAGCAGAATCATTAGATTTTGTAGTGATACTTTATGGAAAAGAGAGTTGAGAGTAGAGAAAGCCATGTAAATGCAACACATAATATTCCTTGAACTTCCTTAATTGGAAGAAAGCAATCTTACCAATGGAAGGTCTCACAATGATAACTGGTAACGTATCCATGCACTCCGTAACAAGACCTTCAGCTAGAGCTTTGGTGTATGCATAAGTGTTAGGGAGGTTTCCCAGGATCCTGAAACATAAAGCAAATCAATATTAGGGTGTGTCCTAGAAATAGTCTTCTAAATGGGGAAACATGCAACTTTTACTTTCTATGAACAGTTTTCAAAGCTTAATTAATGTGTTTACAGATGTTGCCTTCCTTGAAACCATTAATACAGCACAAATGGCATCCATCTTAAGGAATAGGCTAGTGTGGTGGAAAACATGCTCTATGTTTGTTTCATGTTTGTCGAGATGGCCATTACCAAAGTTTGCTTTTTAGACACAAGGCAAGCTTCAGTCAATTGATCTGGCCCCCTATTTATTAAGTGGGAAGAGGGGGAGAGAGAGAGAGAGAGAGAGAGAGAGTCACACACACACACACACACATACACACACCCACATCCACCCATCCACACTCACACTCCTTTACAATACTCAGTCACAGGTACACTTTCGGAGAAATGAATAATCAAGCTCACAACTGCCCATATATATTGTGCATATTATATACGCACTTTGTTGTTCCTATGCACAGAAAATAAATAAAATATGAGGTTGCCCTCATATATGTATAAGCTATACATTTCATTATTGGCCATACCAAAGATGTAGGTTAATTATAAACACATGTATAAATTAATGAAGCTGTGAGAAAACGTAGGCTTTCACGACCGGAGTCAGTGTAACTAAGAAATGTTTCCGGGCTGTTTTGCCGTGGTCTGCTGGTGTTTTAAGTCCCAGACGTTTCGTCCACAACTACGGTGGACATCTTCAGTGGCGCGGTCGAAGTTTTCTTGGAGAAGGTTTCGCAGCGAAGGTTTTCTTCTCCAAGAAAACTTCGACCGCGCCACTGAAGATGTCCACCGTAGTTATGGACGAAACGTCTGGGACTTATAACACCGGCAGACCACGGCAAAACAGCCCGGAAACATTTCTTAGTTATAATGAAGCTATGTTTATGAAACAGAACCATTAGTTATTAACCTTACAAATGTTTGTGCAATTTAACAATATTATAACACAAATGCACAAATAAACATCTCAAAATTAATGAAAAGACTTGACAATTTCACATCCAAAGAGAAATGACTTAGAGTAGAGACGGAAATTCCAAATGGGAAAGAATTATAAAATAATTACTGATTATCATAATGTTACAAGTTAATAACAATTTTATGATTTGGTGTGGTTTAAATCTTCATCCTAATATAACAAGAAATTACTCGACCTTTGCTATATTTTGGAAGCAAGGATTTACTTGAACTACATTGCTTGGAACGTCAATAAATCAAGGAAGTTCATCCATCCCAGCCAGCAAATATCGCTTCTATCATTGAAAGAATTTTACCTTACTGGGCATTTTAGATTGCATGCTCCAGTCAAACATTTTGATGGTTGCAATGTAGCAAGTCACACTTTGCCCCGTCTTGGTTTCCCACCTTAAGTTCCATCATTGCACTCCTCCTGGAGGCAAACAATTTAAACAATTCGCACAATATCTTTGAACATGCAATCAATTAATTTTTGAGGTTATAGGCAATCACCTACATTAACGAAATCCTCCTCTGTTTGCTATTTATTTTCTTGAATGGAAGACATACTCTCCAGGACTTACAAGCCAGCGCTTGTAGAGGTGCATGGACTTGAGATCAGAAAGAGAAGCCAGAATGGGTGATCAGCCTGGCATCTGGTACGAGTGTGAGGAAGAAGATATGAAGTGGCAGCATAATGTAATAAAGGAAATGTGAATATGAGCAGCAAATGGCGGGGGAAACCCGCTTTGTCCACCTGGGATTAAACCTGCTTGGCAAGAGGAGAACGTCTAACCACTCGGCCATGGCACCACCATTTCATGGGAATCCAAAATAAAGTAAAAAATATCTTATGTGTTACACTCATATGACTTTCTCTAGCCACTCTACAAACAAACTTCTTTCAAAAGAGAATTCTTCATTCAACACCACGCTAATCGAGATAAACATAAGCAGCATTTTATTACTTACTTCCTTATAAGTAGACTGGAACTAAGGGAATGCACTAGGCTTAAGTAATGGTCAAATATTTTAAAATCTGTCGTTATGGGATTGTCATTGCAAATCGCTTCTTTGCTTGACCAGGAGTAGAACAAAAGGGAAACGGAAAACCCGTCGGAGAAAAGTTTAAGTACTTCACAATTGAAACTAATAACAAGGAATACCTCAAAAACGGTAAGCTCCACGAAAAAAAGTATATGCCGTAACTTGTTCATTTTAACAAGATCTACATTTTTTGTATAGTAAGTTTTTGTCTATCTCTTACGGTTTACTAGTTATGCTAAATTAAGCAAACTTCATCCAGAATAATCAGGCCTTTAGAATCTATTCCCAGAAAATTGAAGATATACATTTTATTTGTGACAGAAATGGCATTAATAGGTGGCATTTTAATCAAAATCGTTAGAGCCATTTTTAAGAAAAACAACATTTTCGAAAAATTTTCCATTTAAAAGGTAGTTAGGGGTGGGGGGATTTTCTTGAAAATCTTTGTGTCGCATACTTGGAAGATACCAAACTTAAATACCAAGTTTGGTATTTAACCCTCTTTTCATTTTTGAGCTATGCTGTCCACAGACACACACTCACAGACAGACACAAACACACACACACACACACACACACACACACACACGGACCGATGAAAATGCTTTTATTTGGACTCAGGGGGTCCTAAAACATGCATTTCCGGTGAAGTCTCGACATCGAATTTTTGGGTGGAATACAATACTTCTCTATCACTATGTACATTGTACATACGGGGCTAGAGAAAGTAATAGCATTTAAAACAGGGATCACAAGCCAATCAATTATCATGCAAACAATTTTATGTCTGTAACCCAACATATCTTCACTTCTAATTGACCTAGATTATTCATTTTTCCAGCAATATCTCCCAAATTCAATGAAAAAAAAAAACAATTAATATTAGTTAAAATAAAACATAAATGAATTTAAATCAAAACCAATGTGAGGGCATGGTAATACATAATGTAATTTTTTTTAAAGATATTCGTTTTATAGGAAATTTATCAATGTGTATACCTTTAACTTCTGGACGTTTTATATTAGCAAATTTTGCTTCAATTGCTCTAAATGCTGAGTTTTAAAACAATCTCTTTAGTAATTTAACTGCTCTTTCAAACTAGCCATGTATATGGAGAAGAATTGGAAACGTTTGAGACAGACTAAAACATTCCATGCTATAGCCGGGATTTGGACCATTGATTTCCTGGTTTGCATCTTTTGAACTCTAGCCACTGAGATATCATAGCAACATACTGACACTGCATTAAATTCCCCAACTGACTCGGGAGTTAATGAACTTGCTACATTTTAAGTTGCTATTGGGATATGTTATCTCAAAATCATTTCGGACATCCTTGTGGTTTACCGGGAAACATGCAAGTAATTGGAGAATTTAATGTCGTGTCAGCATGTTGCCTTAGTCTTAGTAGCTCAGTAGTTAGAGCAACTGGATGGAGACCAAGAGATCTGTGGCTAAATTTTGGCAATGGTATTACGTTTTTCTGTCTGTCTCTATCTTTCTAAACACTTCAATATTTCTCAATATATTTAATTATACTTTTTTTTCTGAAGTATCAAAGTTATAGTTTTAGCTATAAGGGGCAAATCCTTTATTTTATACTAATATAATTAATTTAGTTTATAAAAATACTTCATATTTATGCCCAATTTACGATGGATGACACGCGACACGATATTTTTCCTTAAAAGCTATAGTCACAATGGGAGTACACAGTTGGCTTTACAGAGCGAAGCTCGGTCGAAAGCAAAATTTTCCTTTGTATTTTTGTGTGCTCTTTAACACAATTGATACAACTCGGGGTCTTTATTATTATTATTATTATTATTATTATTATTATTATTATTTTGGAAAAATAATGTATTTCCCTGAATGTGATTGCCATTTAAAAGCACGCGAATGCACACACACACACACAGTTCTGTGAATATCACCATATCACTCGGTAAAAGTTAACGCTAATTCAACTTTAGTCGCATGTCGCCATTATGTTGAATCTCCATTGACCAATCGTCTTGTCACTCATATCGGATCACCAGTTTCACTCTATTGTGAACTGGACATTAAGCTTCATTTTGGTGCTCGAATGACCTCAGTTTTAAGTCGGAAGATCTGAAAGTGTCGAAAATTAAAGTCGATTGACAATTTTAAAGCTTAGTTTCGTTTTGGTTTATGATAACATTAATTCGCAATTTAATTTTAAAATAATGTGAAATTCTAAGATATATAAACTGGGGTACCAGGTATGAGATGAAAAGATAATTACCATTTTGTTTGAGAAAAGTTCCAATTTTCAGGGTTGACACACTTGGTGGCCCAACTGTCCCGTATTCGTTGTGTACGTTAAAAGAGTTGCAGAACTCAGCAGGTTATTTCAAGTTAAAACCGGCCTTGGAGATCTAGCGAGAGGATATTGTTTTGAATACTTACCTATTATTAATGTTACATTGAGTACTTTAAATTTGTTAACTTTAAAAAGAGAGTTTCTGTTGATTTGACTTTAAAATTACTACCTCTCAATAAGCGACACGCTCACTGTCTCCGCTTACAGGTTTTAACTTGAAATAACACCGTTGAGTTACGCAACTCCTTTAACGTAAAAAAGAATATCTGCACACCAACACGTGGCAGTTAGATCTCCTGATATACCTTAAGTGACTTCAAGTGACTCCTCTAAGTGCAACACTCACTTTTTATGCCGTGAATATCGTTTACTTTTAATTTCTCTACCACTTACCTCTGTTAGTAGAGGATGTATTACATTCCATCTGAACATTCGTTATCGTGAACTTCCAAAGAAGGTGTTTTAGAAAAATCTGATGTGTTACATTCGCATGACCTCCTTTATCCTCTACCGTTTATGAGTGGCTATAGCTTACTGCTTTCTCTACCACATTCTAGTGCATAGTAAATAAAGAAGGTACTTATTGTATTCCAACCAAAAATTCCATGTTGATATTTCAAAGGAATCCAAAAGAAATTAGTTTTTGAAAAAGGTCCAAGTGTATGTGTATCCGTGTTTGTGTCTGTGAACAGTATATCTCAAAGCAGAAAGTCTGTTATCTACGTAGCAAACTTAATATTGAAGTTCGGTAATTTATAAGGATGAGAAACGAAGATTTTTCAATAAATTCCCCCACCCAACTACCATTTATATGGACATTTTTCGAAAATTTATATCTAAAAATCTGATGTGTTCCATTCACATGACTTTCTCTATATCTCTGTAAATTATTATTGTTAATAAGGTTATCTTTTATTTATTTCATGCTAATCGAGAAAAATTAGCAGAAATAATCTTATTTCTTGCTTTATTGTAAGTAGAAGATAAAATAGGGGAGTACCATAGGTTAAAGTGAAAGCCAAAAGCTGGTTGCTATGTGACTGATGTTCCTTTGTTTTTTATTGACAGGAGTTGACAAATTCCTGTATGAGAAAAGTATAAATTTTTCAAAGCTGAAACCAAGAAAAAGGAATATCTCAAAAACGACCAACTCCACGAAAAAAATGTATATAGCATAAATTGTGTGTTTTAACGTGCTCTACATTTTTATGGGCTAAGTTTTTGTCCATCTCTTACGGTTTAGTAGTTATGAAAAAATCATCCAGAATAAAGTAGTCTTCAGAGGCTATTCCCAGAAAATCCAGAATATACATTTTATTTGTCAGGTAAATAACTTTAATATACGATATTTTAATCAAAATCGTTAGAGCCATTTTTCAGAAAATCAAAATTTTGGAAAAAAGTTCCATGTAAAGGGTAGTTTGGGGTGGGGGGATTTTTCTCAAAATTTTCGTGTCGCATCCCTGGAAGATACTAAACTTAAATACCAAGTTTGGTATTTTACCAACTTTTCGTTTTTGAGTTATCGTGTTCACAGACACACGGACACACTGACACACGGGCACACGGACACACGGACCTTTTTTTGAAAATACTTTTTTGGATACAGGAAACCCTAAAACATATATTTCCGGTGAAATCTCGGTATCGAATTTTTTGGTGGAGTGCAATACATTCTCTATACACTATGTACATAGTAAGTATAGAGAAAGTAAAAATTACTCCAACGATTTTGATTAAAGTACCATATAGGTATAAGTACATTTAATCTGTATATTTATTGTGGGATCAGAAGTGCGATCGCTAATATCTATGGAGGAAGAACAAAACCATTAGATAATACAGTAAAAATACAAAATTCCCTTACTTAATGCTTGCTCCTTCAAGAGCTCTTTATTTATACTATTAAAATACCATATGTTAAGATATTTTCATAACAAAATGTATACAGACAGCTCGAATTTTCTGGAAATAGCGTCTGAAGTCATATTCATTCTGTGACTTTTGCATAACTGGTAAACCGTAAGAGAAACAATAACTACACAACACGATGTCATCATAGCACACAATGTACTTCTTGTGGAGTTAATCATTTCCGTAAAACTCTTTATTATTGGTTTCAATTTTGCAATGCTTTTATTATTCTCAAATGGGAAGTCATTCTCCTCGTCAAGCAACGAGAACGGAATTTCAAAGACATCGCACAACGACCGGCGTTTAAAAGAGTTTAATATCGCTTAAGTCTAGTGCATTTCGCTATTTTCACTGTATCTACAAGTAAATGCGTAATAAAAGCATTTCTACTATTACCTCGATTAACGTGATATAGATAGAAGAATAAACTTTTTAAAAATAGTTCGTTGAAGAATGGGTAGTGAAATCCATGTAATATAATACATTATTTCGTTTTTATACTGTTCCTAGTTTCATAACTACACAAATTAACAGGTCTTTACCTAATATTTTTCGGTTCAGGGGACCTCTACATGTATTCATTGTGAAATATGTAGAGACGTCGAATTTTTAGGTGTCATTCACTTATCTTGTACATGAAGAGAAAGTAACAACTAGTTATTGTTGTTCTAGTTAAGTAATTGCAGTATTTCATTTCTTTGTTTTTTCTTCAGAAGAGAGTTTTTAGGCACATATACCATTAAACAGTAGTTGCATGTGTATGTATTATGGTCAGTGAACCTGCTTTCACTACTGTTTTCAAATTAGTGACTGATACTGACTTGAGCAGTAAACAATTTGAGATACGCATGCTACTTTCTGCTCTTCGATGCACATTGCACGCTTATTTTCAAGTTTTAATTCTAAAGGTGTGTATGCTACTTTCCATGTTGTTAATTTGAGTTGTAAACAAAAGCTAATCACAAGAATTATAGCGCAATTCTGGGCTAAGGTTCCAGCTTGTATTTCCCGCCCCCCTTAGAGATAAAAACTGAAACATTTCATAGAAAACTTCACTCAGATTTTCATCATGCACTTCGTATTACTACAATAATGGTAATGCAAATAATGTTCCTTTCACCAAAGCGGTGCTTCCGTTTAACGTGAATGTGCGAGCTAATTCGAATTTCCTTAACTTTCTTTCTAACTGGCAGCGACAATTTTAATTTTGACTGCCCCTCTAGATCAAAGTCAGCATTCTAACTTCTTATTCTATATTGGGTGTGAAAGACCGCTTAATTTTGCTCAGAGGCCTCTCAATCGGGCTTGAGGTTCTTTTACGTGCCGTAAATCTACGACACGGGACCAAAGGCTTTACTTCCCTTCCTAAGGATTTTTACACCCGAAAAAATCCATCGTCCTCCGCCGGGTTTGAACCCGCGACCTTGGGTATATGAAGTTAGCATGGTAACCATTACATCACGGAGGGCGACATCAGAGTCTGGTAGTATATGTAATGTGTGCTTGATAATATAATACTGAAAAAACTAATGTTATTAAAGCCTACAGTTCAGCGAGAAAACACCAACAGTTGTTTCTAAAACAAAGCTCCAGATAATACCATAGAAGTTAAAGGGGTCTATATACATGAAACAATAAATAACATTTTAAAAATCCACACCGGAGGTTCTCTCCATGGTTCATTTTCAGCGGTGTACTCTATTTCTGCACCTTGTAAATGAACAAACGCTTACAAATTTCAAGAGTTACGAGATTGATTTCATCCAACATAGTACATTTTGAACGCCACTGCAGGCTATGCCGCAAACTTCTTTATTAAAAATAATAACATGGAGACCCAACTGCCAGATACCGCTTCGTGCGTTCAAAAAGTTGCAGAACTCAATGGAGCTATTTCAAGTTAAAACCGGCCAATGGGGAACTGCGTGAGCGACCATTTTACCCCTAGCGTGACCTGCTCACTGTCACCACTGATAATCAAGAGGGATAACACAAAGATCTCTGACGCCAGTTCCCCACTTACCAGTTTTAACTTGAAATAGCCTCCTTGAGTTCTCCAACTCTTGTAATGCACAAAGAGTTACAGGACAATTGGGCCATCGGGTATGACACCAAGCGAGGTGGCGTCGCAGTAACGCGTGCAACTCACATTCGGTAGGTCTTGGGCTCGAAACCTGGCGAGCGCCCTCTTTGACCCGTGGGTTTTTTACGGGGACTTCCCGGGTCCTCAGTGGTCGCTGGAATTATTTTTCTTATCACTCGAATGTTCTGCCCTTCCATGTCGTTCCATTAATCATTTTATTCATCCCTCAGGGCTAGAAGTGTTGGTGGTGATGTTTCGATGGATCCTGCGGCCTTCGGTTAGTTGCCGGTGTATACAGACCTACCAACTGCCGGGTGTTTCAATCTGGAAACTGTAGATACCCTCTCATTGCTGTGCTCCGATTCCGGCCGCCCGGTGTTTCCTCTAAGCTTATCTCTCTCCTCTGAAGCTAGGCACTATATTTTCACTGGATAGGTGCTGAATACTCCGAGAACTCCTAGCGCTATGGAGTTCTTAAGCAGCAGACTAAGATAGCTACACTTATACCAGTATCAACATTTAGGCCGCGCCGTGGCCGAGTGGTTAGACCACTCGCCTCTAACCTAGACGGCCCGGGTTCGATCCCAAGCGAACGCATGTGAGATTTGTGGTGGACAAAGCGGCGTAGGGGCGGGTTTTCTCAGGTTCTCCGGTTTCCCCCGCCATCGCATTCCACCGGTCCATCTTCATTCATGTATCATCAGTGTCACCGCCTGCGGTGCCATAAGTAGTTAAAGCGGGCGTTAAACACTACCGAAAAAAAAAAAAAGTATTAACATTTTTTCATAGTCGGCTTACCCTCCCATATTTAGGACTCACATTCTCCTAGAACTTTTAAGCGGGTGCCTAGAGGTCAGAAGCCTATCGGAGAGCCTACAGCACGAAACCACGAACCTGGAATGACTGGTCGGCTCGTAGCCAGTGTGAAGAAGTGGAAATATGAAATGCAAGCGAAATGGATGATGGGAAAGGTGATGATGGAGCAGTTGATGGAATGACCGGAAACTGGAGGATCCGGAGAAAACCCGCCCAGACAAATCACGCCTGCGAGCATTTGGGATCGAACCGGGCCATCTAGGCGGGAGGCGAGCGGTCTAACCATTCAGCTACGGCGCCGCCCCAGTATCAACATACAAAATGCAAATAGTAGAGGTCAAAGGGACTAAGGATTGCCGGTCCCTGTGGCCGCGCTCGCTAAAGTGCCTCGCATTGGCGGTGCGTGGCGCACGGGATCGTGAGTTCGAGTCCCTCTTTGGGCATGGGTGTTTCTGTGTTTGTAAGTGTGTATGTATATGTGAAAGGAAAACGTTGAGCATTAATAGGTCAATTAAGGAAATAAAGGAAACTGGAAAAAAGAGGAAAGTGCCGAAGTCCTGACAAACCTCAGGAACTGTTATAATAATAAAAAAAAAAAAAAAAAAAAAAAAAAAAAAAAAAAAAAAAAAAAAAAAAGTAAAATATAGTCTAGTGAGAACTAGAAACAAATTTTTTTATTGTTTCCTTACACCTAATTTTTTAGAGCTTCCTGGGCGTGTAGGAGAACTTTGTTCGTTAGCCACCTGCTTCTTATGTCAGCAGTTTCCCGTTCTCGAATCTTATTGGTCCTTGGTCATACCTGTGAGCTTAATTGGTTCCTCCGAGCCAATAGATGAAAACGTAACAATCTGATACATTAATTGCACAAAAAGAATAAAAAGGCTATTCCATAAAAACAGATAAAAATAACGTTATAAGCATTGATCAGCGTTACTTGATATTCGAAGTATTTTTAAGGTTATCATTTAAAACTGTAAATAAACTTCCTGCGTAATTTAAGCAGCCAAATTACAAACTAAATAAATAAAACACGTGAAATCGATCAGGTTAAATAGATCTGAAGAAAAACAAACTTAATGGAAAATAATAAAATTAAAGCCTCTTTGTTTCCTTTAATCATTATCTGGGGTAACTTTCCTCAAACGTCGAAGCTCAGTTTTTAAATTGGGAATTAACCTCCACACTTGGACAAAATTATAAAGGTTGCATTAGTATTGAAAGAAGTAAGAATGGCCTATAATGTAACTTAAAATTTACACTTTTGCAAAAAGAAATTTCCAGAAAATGGTGTTCTAAACTTAGCTTCAATCAAAGGAAGAGATCCAAAAAAAAAAAAGGAAAGCTGGCAGCAACATCAATACGAAGTGTACTCACTTCAGAGAAGTGTACTCACTTTTTGGTCATACTGTTGACTATATCTTCCTCCAGCCACTCAACACATTTGATGATCTTGTGAGGATCTGCAGGAGGAGGATACACCTTCTCATACAACACTTTCTCCTGTAAGTGACAATATGCTGTCGACACGTGCACGAACGTCTGAAACAAAACAAGAAACAAATATTGATTGTTGAGGAACATTTCATCCATTGATTCGAAATCAGGTAACAAAAACCTTCCTATTGCATGCTTGGAAGGTGCTGAACTAATGATGCATCTCTGAAATTTGATCAAAGTTGTGTAAAATTAACAATTTATTGTTTTACTTTCTCTACACGTACCTACTATGTACATGTATAAAGAAGAACCAACAATTTGATACTCAGACTTCATCATCAATAAAGCTTTTGAACTCCCTGATTCCAAAGAAAAGCATTTTTAGAAAAAGATCCGTATGTATGTGTGTCTAGCATAGCTCAAAAACGAAAAGTAGGTTAAATACCAAACTTGGTATTTAAGTTGAGTATCTTCCAAAGATGCGACTCCAAGATTTTCAAGAAAATCCCCCACCCCAACTACCTTTTACATAATTTTTTTTTCTCGTTTGTTTACTCTTGACAAGCAAAGTGTTTCACAAGCGACCTACTTTTAAAGGACGAGACTATCGCTTTAGCCTGTGCATTTTCTTATTTTCCTTCCACTTACAAGGTAGCTTACTAGTAGTAAGCCTAATTCTGCTTATATTTTACTTGATTAGCATGATGTAGATAATAGATTAATGTTTGTTTATCGAGCAGCTAGAGGACATCGTATGAATAGAACACATTAGATTTTTCCCTTCTACTTACAAGGAACCAAATAATGACAATTTCTGCTAAAGTTGATCTCGATTATCATGGAGTAGATTGAAGAGTAAGCTTTTTAACAATAATTTGTGACAGAGATGTAGAGAAAGTTACGTGAATGAAACATAAGATTTTTATCATTATAAAATGAAATAAATTCTGAAGTTTAAGAAAATATATAGCTTTCCTACCTAGAACAACTTAACTACCAATTAACAAACTATTAATTGGAAGGCGCATGCTTATTAATAGTTATTCCCAGCTTCAAACCTTATTTTCTCGCAAGCTTGTTTCCAAAATTTTTCTGTACTCAAAAAATTCCACACTATGCAATTTATCACTAAAGAGCGTCAAAAATTGTACGCTGCTTATCAAAAACCCATAAAATAAAATGAGTATATAGTTATTCGGAATATGCTCCAATTTTAAGAAGTAAATTATTAAATTTTGAAAAAACAAGGCTTTTGGCAGAGAAATAAAATTAATAATTTTTCTACCTTAATTAGGTTAATTTAAAAATATAATATAATAAATCTATTTGTAAATTAATTTGCTGTTAATTGCATTTTGAATGTGAATGTTTTTAAAAATGCATCAGGTGTCTCATTTTTATTAGAATAATGCATTTAGACAATAGCAATTATTATTTAAACAACAAGCTAAAATTTTATACATGACAAAAATATCACTATTATTGGTATAACAACTGGTTTAAATTTCAAAAAGATATCTTGTAACTGTATATTTTTCAAATTTCAGAAATATAGTGCGTTAAAAAGTTTTGTATTTAATCAACTTTTCGTTTATGTATTATGCTATTTGCAGACGCAGATACAGACTCTCTCTCTCTCTCTCTCTCTCTCTCTCTCTCTAGTACAGTTTATATCAATAATTGCTTGGTGACATGTGGTCGTAGTAGACAATGTAAGGTGCTTTGAAAACAATAGTTTTACAGTGAATTTTAAAGTATTTGTTTCAATCAGTTTAGAACCATATTTCTGTGTAAATCATGATATTTTTCTGTGTAAATTAACCTTTGTTTTAAAAATATAATTCTGAGATATGGGAATTTAAAATACAACTGCATATACCTGAAAAATAAACTCTTTATTCTAAAAGAGGCTCAACTTTCGTACTTCCAACAGAGGAACGAATATCGTTAATCTGCTGAGAACTCATGCTATGGGGTTTCCTGTATTGTTCAATCAAAATACAGTTTTCTGAAGTAAGTAATTTTCAGGCGAATCTTTCAACTAATCAAATGCACAAAATAAAAGAGCTATACAGGAATTTAGTTGTCCTTGCTATAAGCAGTAATGTCTTCGGTTTTTGTGCTTGAGTATATGGTATTTCTCACATTTCTCTGAGCACAAAACACAAATACATGCATCGCTAGGTTCATGGAAAACTTTCTTATGGTAGAAACCATGAACTGACAACATGATGGATTTCACATTTCAGAGTTTGCCTGTGTCCACCCTTTCTCTTGCATCACAAAGGTTGTATAGAACTCCATTGTTATGTCCTTTTTACTTTCTCTGTACGTACTACGTACATAGTGTATAGAGAAGGTATTGTAATGCACCCAAAAATTCAATACCGAGATTTCACTGGAAATACATGTTTTGGGTCCCCCTGAATCCAGAAAAAGCATTTTTGGAAAAAAGGTGTGTGCGCGTGTGTGTCTGTGGACAGCATAGCTCAAAGTAGTATTTAAGTTTGGTATCTTCCAAGGATGCGACACAAAGATTTGCAAGAAAATTCTCCCACCCCCACTTTACATGGAACATTTTTCGAAAAATTAGATTTTCTCAAAAATGGCTCCAACGATTTCGATTAAAATATCGTATATCAAAGATATTTACCTGACAAATGAAATGTATATCTTGAATGTTCTGGGAACAGCCTCTGAAGACTACTCTATTCTGGAATTAATTTTGCGGAATTTTGATAAACCGTAAGAGCTGGACAAAAACTTATTCCACAGAAAATGTAGAGCAGATTAAAACACATTTATGTTATACACATTTTTTTCGTGGAGTTTGTCGTTTTTGAGATATTCCGTGTTTTTAGTTTCAGTTTTGAAAAACTTAAACTTTTCTCAAACAGAATTTGTCAACTACTATCCATATAAACAAAGGAACTTCAGTCACATAGCAATTAGCTTTCAACTATCACTTTAACCCCCTGGTACTCCTTTATTTCGCTCCTACTTACAAGGAAGTAAGCAATAAGACTATTTCTGCTAATTTTTTCACAATTAGATTTAAATAAATAGAAGCACAAGGTTTTTAAGAATAATTTGTTGCAGAGATGTAGAGAAAGTCAAGTGAATGAAACACATCAGATTTTTTTTTCTATCTCTTCTAATTGTTTAGAATTGTGCGCTCTTCTCCATTACTACTAAAATAAAAAGTCTGATCAGTTCCAGTCACATGACTTTCTCTACATCTCTGCACTACATTATTGTTAAAAAGCGTATTCTTCTATTTACTTCATGCTAATCGAGAACAAAAAGTTAGAAGACAGGTTCGTATTTCTTGCTTCCTTGTAAGTAGAAGGGAAATAAGGGAGTACCATAGGCTAAAGTGATAGTCAAATCTTTTAAAAGGTGGTTGCTATGTGACTGATGTAGCTTTGTTTGTTTGGACAGAAGATGATAAATTCCCGTGTGAGAAAAGTATAAGCATTTTAAAGGTGAAACTAATAATAAGAATATCTAATAAACGAAAAAAAATATAATAAAAATCGTGTGTTTTAACGAACTCTATATTTTTTTGTATGTTAGGTATTTTTTTATCTTACGGTTTACCACTTATGCAAAATAATTTTTTGTTGTTGTTGTTTTATTATTGCATGTAATGTGTACTACAAAAGCACGTACGGTCTGTGGACCCGTGCGATTGTTGAAATTCTATGTATGATATTGCTATGTCAATAAATACACTTATTCATTCATTCATTCACTTATGCAAAATTCCGAAAATAATTATCCAGAATAGACATGTCATCAGAAAATTAAAGATATACATTGTATTTGTCATATAAATATCTTAAATGTAAGATGTTTTAAAATTTTCCTAATTTTAGAATTTTTTTCCATGTAAAGGGTAGTTGGGAGTGGGAGGATTTTCTTGCAAATCTTCGTGTCACATCCTTGGAAGATTAGTAAACTTAAATATCAAGTTTGGCATTTAGCGGATATTTTAAGCTATGCTGTCCACAGACACACACCCACGGTCCTGTTTCTAAAAATGTTTTTTTTTTTTATTCAGGGGATGGCAAAAATGTATTTCCAGTGAAACCTCAGTATTGAATTTTTTGGGTGCAATACAATAGACACCTTCTCATAGGTACCTATACATAGAACGTGTAGAGAAAGTAAAAACCTAAATCATAAAAATGCTGAACATTTAAAAACTTATTAAAATAAGTTTATCAAATCAATCTGACTATATACTAAATTAGTCACTAAATGGCTTAAAATATTAAGAAATTTACATAACTCTTTCAATTTTAATTCCCCTGAGTTTAGCTTTCCTGGTGAAGCAGTTTTAGACAAAGAAGGTTATATAGGTAGTAGGATCTAGTTGGATAAATAAAAACTGACTGTGACTCAGGTCAATACTTTAATTAAATCTTTCTTCTTCTTCCTCTTCCTTTCACAGATAAGACCTATCGACTGTTCTCGTTTCAGTTCCATATTTTAACTGGTCGTCCTAAAGTCCCTCTTTCCTTTTAGTTTGTATTGTTCGACCATCTTTGGAATCCTTGTTTCTTCCATTTTGTGCTCTTCTATTTCATCATTTACTGTAAAAATATTCAGTTCTTGTGTAATATTCTTGTCTAATAATCTTGTCTTGTCTAATATTTTCAAGTCTCCAAATTACTGCAACTTTTGATTGCTTATAAATTACTTTCAGCGGCCTGAAACTTGGCTATCACTTTAGCACAGTGCATTCCTTTATTTCCCTTCTACTTATAAGGAACTAAGTAATAAGAACATTCTGCTAATGTTTAATTCGAATATCACTGTGCAGAGAGAAGAATAATTTTGTAAGAAGTTGGTTTGTAGAGAAGCTAGAGAAAGTCATGCGAGTGTAACACATCCGATTTTTAAAATATGAGGATGATTAATATATGGCATAATTTTATAGTGTATTTTGTCAATGTCTATTGTCTGCAATGTGCTTAATGACTAACAAATAAGGTTAGAAAGTTACAATGGAACGCATTAGATTCATTCTAATAATATTTTCGAAAACACCCTTATTATTCTTACTTTTGGTGGGCACCAAGGTTATCTTTCCTTTGTGGGCGTGCTCAGTGTAACACCTATGTAAGTTTTACGTGACATAAGGAAGGCCACTGTAACATATTCACTGTAACATTCCGGATTTGCAGACACGCTCTGCTGCTCAGTTACATATATGCTGGTGCAGTTATGTGTGTCATTTTGAATTCCAAGAAGTTTAGAGGACTGCTCCTTCAAGGTCTTCCTAAATATCTTCTTCCTCTGAGTTACTTTTGTCTCTTTTAATTACGTCTGATCGACTATTAGAATGACTTACTTTTAACTCTAACTTGTACTTTCTCTAGCATATGTGTACGATGACTTTTCTGGGAAAAGGAATATGGATGGTATTTATTCCAGTCAAAAATTGTATAGCGATATTTCACCGTAAATATATGTTTTGAGACCCCTGAATAAAAAAAAAACTCAGTTTTAGAAAACTGTCAGCGGTGAGAAATGGAAATGGAGTTTTATTTATGAACACTGTTTAACTACAGTTGTTCTCAGCGTCCCATTCTATATTGGGTATGAAATACCGTTTAATTTGCTAAGAGGCCTTTTTTTATCAGGCTCGAGGTTCTTTTACGTGCCGTAAATCTACGACACAGTACCAAAGGCCTTACTTCCCTTCCGAAGGAAGCCATGCTAAGGAGTTTTACGTCCGAAAAAATCCATTTTCCTCCGCCGGGTTTAGTATTGAGAGAGAGAGAGAGAGAGAGAGAGAGAGAGAGCGCGCGAGAAGGAGGGTCAGCATAGCTAAAAAAAAAGTCCGTTAAACACAAATTTAGTACCTATTTAAGTTCATAACTTCCAAGCTTCTTAATGGAGGGAGGTTTGGTTATTACTTTCACTGCAACGTACTTAAAACAGAGGGAATATTTCATCCAAAAAGTGAATGTCAATATTTAACCAAACATAACTGTTTTGAGGTCTCTAATCCCCCCTCCCCAAAAACATATTTTATAAAAAGATTGTATACAAAACAGAAATGAAAACCCTGATGTAACATTCAGATATCTTTCTCTACCTATTCGGCAACAAACTAATCTTACAAAAGGCATTTTAATCTATATATGTCATGCTAATCCAGACAAACTTTAACAGAAATGGCCATAACACTTAGTTCCTTGTAGGCACGATGGAGATGAGGGACTACACTAGGCTATAGCGATAGTCAACTCTTTTAAGAGTTGGCCGTTACGTGAAGGTATTGAATTCGGTTCTCTTTTCATGTTCGGAGTATTATAAGCTAAAATTAAATTTGGGACAAAGAAGCTGTGAACTATAAAATAAACTCACCGAAAGAGAAAGCCGAACTTGGGTTACCGGAAGGTTTAAAACGCAGCATTTTCAACGGCGGCAATGACACCGAGTTACTCAAGAGAAACAATGTAACATCTTTCACACTTGGCAAGGTCGCTGACCGAAATCCTTCACCTTGATTGCTTAAATTGACTTCCCATTCCTGTTTCAACTCCAATTAGCTATCGTAGTGAACCACATTAGAAACAACATAGTGCACTAATCATGATGTACAATGACTGAATTAAAACAAAATCAGATGAGTACCATTCACATGACTTTTTCTGCGTCTCTATAACAAATTATTGTGAAAAGAGTTATTCTTCTATCATGATAAGATAAAAACATCATAAATTATCTTAATACTTACTTCCTTGTAAGTAGAAGAAAAATAAGGGAATACACTAACGCAATAGTCAAATATTTTAAAAGTTGGCTGCAATGTCATTGAAATTCCTTTGTTTGTATGACCAGGAGTTGACAAATTACGTATGAGAAGAGTATAAGTATTTTAAAACTGAAAACAATAACAAATAATATCTCAAAAACGGTTAGTTATATAAAGAAACGCATACAACATAAATTATGTGTTTTAACGAGAACCACATTTTTGTGAGGTACGTTTTGACCTATCTTTTACCGTTTACCGGTCACGCAAAATTTAGCCAAATTCATCCAGAATAAAGCGGTTTTCAGAGACTATACCCAGAAAATTCAGGATATACATTTTATTTGTAATGTAAATATCTTTAATATATAATGCTTTAAAAAACATCGTTAGCCATTTTTGAGTAAATCAAAATTTTAGATACTTTTTCCATATAAAGGGTAATTTTCCTCAAAATCTTCGTGTCGCATCCTTACGAATACTAAACTCGAGTACCAAGTTTGGTATTTTACGGACTTCTCGTTTTTGAGTTACCGTGTTCATGGACACGCTTTTTCTAAAAATGACTTTTTTTTTTGGATAAATGGAACCTAAAATGTGCATTTCCGATGAAATGTCTGTATCGAATTTTTGACTGGAATGCAATGCCTTTCTCTACCTAGTACCATATACTATGTAGAGAAAGTAATGTAACGATGGGACATTTTAAAAACGTTCAAATGTAGTTGTAAGAAAATATAAATATTGGCTATCATTTATTGATTCTTTGACCAATTATGGTAAAAGGTTCACACCAGTATTACTTAAACAAGAAAATAAGGACTATAAGTATGGATTACGGCTGCATTGTTTATTTAGAATCTTATTTTATATATATATATATATATATATATATATATAGTTTAACGTCCTTTAACGTGGTTGGTCATATCGGACGATGAACGAAATTGGTGAGCTAATGCTCAAATGATCTCGGGGTCCATGGATCTAGATGCTACTCGACATTCGTCTTCTCAGAATAAGGGAAAACCCCGAAAAAAAACCTTATTCGTATAGCTCACCTTAAGCGAGATTCGAAGTCCAGACCTTTTGAATGTGAGGCAGACACGCTGCTACCACCACAATATCCAGGCGGGCACTATTTATACTCTTTATTTCTTTTCTTGTCAGTTCCTAGGGCCAAGATAAACTTATTTACAAATATGCAGTGATGTGTATTACTAGCGTCAGCTTAAACGTAGCAGGAAAACCACAAAATTACGTATCCATCTTAAAACCTCAGTACTTTTTCTGACTTCCGGAAGTATTTCTAGCCATTACGTAAATCGATTGTTCCTAGAAGGTTCACTTGAGAAACAACGGTATCCTTATGAATAACATTACATAATAACTGATACTTGGGGCAGGGCGATTATGCCGTGGGCATCGCCCCTTAATAATTTTACTGAAGGGGCCTGGCCGCCGCTAAAATTCCAAGACAGATCTCATGCGTTCAATTCACATGGCTTTCTCCACATTATTACTAACAAATTATTATTTAAAAGGTTATTCTTCAATCTACGTCATGCTAATCGAGATACAAGTATTGTTAATAGAACCAATGTTTTCATTTGTTTTTAAAAGTTTGAATTTTTGGGCGAAAATTCTTTTTTTGGGAGGAAGGGCCTTTGTTTAATTTTACGTAATCCACCCCTCATTAACCAATCCACCCCCCCCAAATCTGATGTGTTCCATTCACGTGACTTTCTCTATATCTCTGCAACAAATTTTTGTTAAAAAGTTTATTCTTCTATTTACTTCATGCTAAGTGAGAAAAAATTAGCAGAAATAGTCTTATTACTTGCTTCCCCGTAAGTAGAAGCGAAATAAGGGCGTAACATAGGTTAAAGTGATAGCAAAAGATGGTTGCTATGTGACTGAAGTTCCTTTGTTTGTATGGACAGGAGTTGACAAATTCCTGCATGAGAAAAAGTATAGTTATTTTAAGGCTGAAACAAAAAACAAGGAATATTTAAAAAACGATCAACTCCACGAAAAAAATGTATATAACATAAATTGTGTGTTTTAATGTGCTCTACAGTTTTTTGTGTGGTAAGTTTTTGTCTATCTCTTACAGTTTACCAGTTACACAAAATTCCGTAATATTCATCCAGAATAAAGTAGTCTTCAGAGGCTATTCCCAGAAAATTCAAGAAATACATATTATTTATCAAGTATATATATTTAATATATGATATTTTTATCAAAATCGTTAGAAAATCCAAATGTTCTAAAATTTTTCCATGTGAAGGGTAGTTGGGGGTGGGGGAAGATACTGAACTTAAATATCAAGTTTGGTATTTAATGGAATTTTCGTTTTTGAGCTGTGCTGCCTACATACACACTCACATTAACATACACACACTCACATGGATATTTTTCTAAAATGCTGTTTTTGGATTTAGAGGGTTCGAAAACATAATTTCCGGTGAAATATCAGCATCGAATTTTGGGTGCGATACAATTCCTTTTCTGTACACTTAGTATGTGTAGAGAAAGTAAAAATGTGTTTCATTCACATGACCTTCTCTATTTATTCAGCAACAAATTGTTTTGACGAAAGCATATTCTTTTCTACTTTATGCTGATCCAGATAAACATTAGTAGACATGGTTTTATTACTTAGTTCTTTGTAAGCGGAAGGCAAATAAGGGAATACACTAGGGTAAAGCGGTAGTCCATTCTTTTAAAAACTGGTACTATGTGATAAGCTATTGTCAGGAGTTGACAAATTCTCGTACGAGAAAAGTATAAGTATTTTAAAGCTGAAACCAATAACAAGGAATATCTGAAAAATAATCAACTCCACAATAAAAATTTATATAACATAAATTGTGTGTTTTAACGTGCCCTACGTTGTTTTGTTAAGATGCTGGGTTTGGAGTTTTGAATGTTCGACATATATTTCCGATCTCTCTCGGACTACGTCTTTCTCTCTCTCTCTCTCTCTCTCTCTCTCTCTCTCTCTCTCTCTCTCTCTCTCTTGTTATATATATATTTGTGCCCTTGAAGCCGCCTTAAAATAAGGTCAGCAAGTTGTACAAGCTGAGACTGATGCCGAGTCCAAAACTTTTCTGAGGACGTCAGGAAGTTCACGGAAGGCTACCTCTGCTCTCCAGCAGTTCCCGCGATCGATTCCCTGTGTGTGTGTGTGTGTGTGTGTGTGTGTGTGTGTGTGTGTGTGTGAGCGCGCGCGCATGTGTGTGCGTACGTGCTTGTGTGTGTGGGGGGATCTTTTACTTTCTCTACACGTATTATACATAGTGTAACGTATTACGTACATAGTGTATAGAGAAGGTATTGTAATGCAAACTTGGTATTTAAGTTTGGCATCTTCCAAGGATGCGACACGAAGATTTCAAGAAAATCTCCCCATCCCCAACTACCCTTTACATGGAACTTTTTTCGAACATTTTGATTTTCTTAAAAATGGCTCTAACTATTTTGACTAAAATTTCGTATATTAAAGATATTTACCTGGCAAATAAAATGTATATTTTGAATTTTCTGGAAATAGCTTCTGAACATTACTTTATTCTGGATGAATTTTACGAAATTTTGCATAACTGCTAAACTGTAAGAAATAGACAAAAACTTACCACTCAAAAAATGTAGAGCACATTAAAACACACACTTTATGTAATATAAAATTTTTTCGAGGAGTTGATCGTTTTTGAGATTTTGCTTGTTTTTGGTTTCAGGTTTCAAAAACTTGTACTTTTCTCATACAGGAATTTGTCAACTCGTATCTATACAAACAAAGGAACTTCAGTCACCTAGTAACCAGCTTTTGACTTCACTTTAATCTATGATATTCCCATATATCGCTTCTACTTACAAGGAATCAAGTAATGAGACTATTTCTGCTAATTTTGTCTCGATTAGCATAAAGTAAATAGAAGAATAAGCTTTTTAACAATAATTTGTTACACAGAAGTAGAGAAAGTCATGTGAATGGAACACATCAGATTTTTCTAACTAGAATCCCTCCCTATCTCCCACTAGTCTGTAAGTAAAATGTGTGATTGAATATATGTGTATTTAATATTATAATTGCTGAAAACCAGCGTTAAGAAACTCTACAGTTCAATGAGAAAAACGCCCGCAGTTGTTTATAAAGTACAGCCGCAGATATGACCATAGAAGTTAGAGAGTTATATAAATCAGGGGGGAGGGATCTGATATGTCTCTTTCACCATTTTCTCTACCCGTTCTCGAAACAAACTATTCTTCCAAAAGAGTATTCTTTTATCTACATCATGATAATCGAGATAATCTTATTACTTGCTTGCTTCCTTGCAAGTAGACAGGAAATAAGAGAATACACTAGGCTAAAGCGATAGTCAAATCTTTTAATAGCTGGTTGCCATGTGGATGAAATCCGTTTCTTTGCATTGCCAGAGGTTGATAAATTCCTGTATGTGAAAGGTTTAAGTATTTTAAAACTGAAACCAATAAGGAATATCTCGAAAAGACCAAATTACACGAAAAAAATTATGATATAAATTGTGCATCTACATCTTTTGTGCAGCAACATTTTTTCTATGTCTTACGGTTTACCACTGATGCAAAATGAAGCAAAATTCATCCAGAATATAAAGGTATTTAGAAGCTATTACCTGAAAATTTAAGAGTTATCTGCAATATAGTAATCTAAGTATCTTTAATAAACGGTATTTAAACAATTTACACATTTTTTAGATGTAAAGATAGTTTTTGGTGGATGATACTAAACTTAAATGCAAAGTTTGTCTAAAAATTATTTTTTGGATCCATGAGGACCCATGAATTTCCGGTGAAATCTCTTTATTGAATATTTGGGTAGAGTGCAATACCTTCTCTACCTACGTTCCATGTATTATGTAGGGAAAGTAAAAGGTGTAGCACTCTCTTTGCAAGTTCTCTACTATTGTAACTGACGACAAAGTATTTATAGTCATCGAGAATGAAATTGAAAGCATATTAGTATCGAAGGATGATAACATTATTCAGAGTAAGCCGGTTATTTAACAGCTTGATTAAGATCTGAACTATACAAATCGGCTGGTTTTTTACTTTCTCTCACGCAGTAGATTATAAGTAATAGGTAGACAAGGCTTTTAGAAAACATGTTTAGAAAACCTTTGTGTGGGCGACTAAACTCGGGCCCAACCTTTGCTGATATTCTATGTGTAAGTATATGTACTTAAGAAAGTCGTAATAATAAGAGAGTGAACTATGAATATCACAGTGTATGCCAATATTGGAGCTTGCAGTAATGAAGAAAATTATCATAAGGAATACAACGAGATCTTCAACTTTTATCCATAAATTTATCTAGAGAAAGTTGTAGCTCGACATTAATTTAATAAGACTATTTCGTGAATAAAATAATAATGATTAGCCTATAATTTGGACACGAAGAAATCCCATTTGTCTTGATGTATATTTGCACCGAAATCACTGCAACTTGATGTCCATATCATAAGCCATGGCCTACTTGCTTCAAGAATTCGTTAAACTGATTCTCCGTAGTTTTTAATATACTTGAAGTTTTCAATCAATATATCTATTTCAGCGATAGACCTTTCCCCAAACTGTTTTAGAACTTACACCATTAGGTACGGGAATATCACTGCACACTGATACTATTATTATGAGACGAACATTAGTTCAGAGAGAAAACAAATGCACGTGAGTGTGATAAAAACGAATAAAATGCAGAGATAATGAGTTCAGATTGGTTGGAATTTTACGCGCCAATGTACTGGTTAGTCCACTTCCTACGATCACGTGGTCATGAACGAAATAGTCATATTAATTAACAACTGACAACAGTCCTGTACTGTTTCCTTAAAATTCCAAGTCTTGTATACTTTTTCATGGGTTTCCACGGCTTGAGTTGAAGTTTACTAGATCTGTTTCTTCGATGTGCCGTTCTGGGGTATGGGAGTTTTAATGTTTCGTTTATCCTACATGAGAACAAGTGCCTACACTGGAACCAAAAGACTAGTAAAAATCTATGTGTATTTTTCTTTTCTTGTTAGACCAAGGTAAACCCTGCGGTCAAAGAAGGTCTACTATCAAGTCTACTTGTTGAAGGTCCACTATTATTTTTACTACAACCACCACCACCACCACCACCAATAATAATAATAATAATTGTTATTATTGTTATTATTATTCACTTAAAATATCTATCAATCTCCATCCATTAATTGCAAGGATGGCACAAACGCTTCGTTTCTAGCATAAGACTACGAAATATTCTATCAGAATTTCTGTGTATAGATTTAAAAATTCCTTAAACCCAGGTTTTATAGACTTTATAATATTCTGACATTCCGTTATGCTTTCAAAAATTAAACTACTTCGTCTAATTAACGTACATGCTATTTCTCATTGGTGTTTTTCTGATGAACAAACCTTCTTAAAATCTCCCCTGAATCCAATTTTGAAGCAAACTCCCGGGAGTTCATATGAAGAACGTTACAATGGCAAACATGGTTCGTATAGTTTCCAAATCCATTTTGGACTTCTGGGATATCTACAATATTCACCGAAAGGATAATTCTTTTCACTGAATTATTACTTCCTGAATGATCAGAAATAAGTCAATGAGCTTCTGTAGTTGTACATTTGGGATCGTTTTCTTGGAGAAGGATTTAAACATTTCATCCAATTTAGATTAATGTGTTGTAACGTTTTCATTCCACTTCGCTATTCTTTCTGCAGTCATGCTGATTCGAGAATGGGTAAAACTATATGATGGTTCCATCATCTAATATAATGCATTTAAAAAGTGAAACTAGTCTGATTATATACTGCGAAACGTCTAGGAACCAAGATGTTGTCGTCTGGACTTCGTATTTCCTACTACGCTCACTTTCTTAAGAAAATTTACGAAAATTTGCATATTGGGGGAAGGTATAACAGAAGTTTTTAGGCGGGAAGCAACTATTTCCGGGCCAGAAGCAACGAAATGTAGATGCTGCCAACATAGAAAAAGTCACCAGAGGGGAAACGAAGTAGAAATTACTACCAATTAAATCTGTTTGATACGCACACACACAATCTAGACCTACCACAGCTTCGCCCGCACATTTTGGTGCAACCAATGGAAATTATTAAAACATAAGTATCTAAAAATTTGTTAATTATACAAATACACACAAGTACATACAATAACTTACACCTAGCACCGCTTCGCTCTAGTTATAGAATATTTTAATGGCTAGTGATAATTTGTATTCAAATATTGACTGATATGAACTATTGAATGCTTCCTGACCGTTAGCTAGCTAAACAATGGACATTTTTGTAAGAAATCAAAGCAAAGGAATTGCTTGTGTACATTTCAATATAAATCGCGTTTTTTTTAACCTTATAGATAAAAAATAGAACTGAGAAATTCGTAAATATTTGTAATAAGAAATTACTGTGTGTAAAAGTGTAAAAATAATTCCTAGATAGATTTAACGTCATTTTAAGTGGTGTAACGAAAGTATATTGGAAATCAAGTATGAAATGTCGTCAAAGAAATTATTTTGATTTAAGACAAGGGCATCAATATTTAAAGAAAAGTAATGCACAGTTTCTTCACACATTTCCCTTTAAACTGGAGATCTTAGTAGGTGTGTTCCATAGTTTCACCTTGACGAAGAAAAGGAAACTTATTGATCACAGCATCCTTTTGAACTCTCTCGCGTTTTCGACATCTTCAAGTTGAGATAAATTATTATCACCCTGCAGTTTAACCATGTGCTTGCATGAATACCGTTGTACAAACTATGCGGAACGAACGTTTGCATGTTTCCAAAGAGAGCAGCAGAAGCAGGCAGTAGAGCAGACCAAATCCCAAACAGCTGACAATGAGATACGACAGACATACAAAAATCTGATGTGTTACACTCACATGAATTTTTCTAGCTGTCTACAAACAAACTTCTTACAAAAGATTATTCTTCTTTCTATACCATGCTAATCGACAAAAAACATTAGCAGAAGTTATTATTACTTAGTTCCTTATAAGTAGAAGAGAACTAAATAAATACGCTATGCTAAAGCGACAATCAAATGTTTTAAAAGCTATCGTTATACGATTTGTCATTGCAAATCACTTCTTTGCTTGGCCAAGAGTAGAAGAAAAGAAAAACGGACACTTCCTGTCTGAGAAAAGTAGAAATATTTCACAATTGAAACCAATAGCAAGGAGCACTCCGGAAAGATTACCTCCACTGCAAAAACGTAAAGGAAATAAATTGCGCGTTTTGACGAGATCTACATTTTTTGTGTAGGAAAATTTTGTTTATCTCTTACGGCTTAACAGTTAAGCAAAATTGGGCAAAATTCATTCAGAATAAAGAGGTCTTCAGAGGCTATTCCCAGGAAATTCAAGATATACATTTTATTTGGGATGTAAATATCTTTAATCTACGAGATTTTAATAAAAGCATTAGAGTCGTTTTTGAGAAAATAAAATTTTCGAAATTCCTTCCATGTAAAGGGTAGTTGAGGGGGGGGGATCTTCATGTCGCATCCTTGGAAGATACCAAACTTAAATACCAAGTTTGGCTTTTAACGGTCATTTCGAATTTGAGCTATGCTGCCCACAGACACACATACACGTATGTTTTTTTATAAATGCTTTTTTTTTGGATTCAGGGTTTCTCAAAACATATATTTCCGATGAAATCTCGGTATCGAATTTTTGGGTGCATTACAGCACCTTCTCTATACACTATGTACACAGTACGTGTAGAAAAAGCAAAAATATAACCTTCTAGAATAGCCCCTGAAGCCCTCCTAATTCTGGATGGCATTTGTTTAATAAGAAAACGTCAGATATAGATGAAATGTTACTATCCAAATAGTCTAAATCTCGTTAAAACATGTAAGTTATGCCAAAAACATTTATATTTTGTGGAGTTAAACCATTTTCAAGCTATTCCTTGGTTAACATTTCCCAATACCTAAAATGCTCTCAAATGAGAAGTAGCTATTCTTTTTCTTCTCTTTTATTTTCGCCTTCTCATGTAAGGGAATGGAATTTCAATGTCATTATGTATCAACCAGTAAATGATTTGGTCTAGTATATTCCCTTATTTACCTTGAATCTACAAGAACACAAGTAATAAAACCAATTCTATTAATGTTTATCTCGATTAGCATTAAGTAGATAAGAGTATGCTATTTTGCTTTCTCTACACGTACTATGTACATTGTGTATAGAGAAGTATTGCATTCCACCCAAAAATTATTCAATAGCGAAATTTCACCGGAAATACACGTTTTATGGTTCCTATATCCAAAAAGAGTATTTTCAGAAAAAGATCCCTGTGTCTGAACACGATAACTCAAAAACGAAAAGTCGGTAAAATACCAAACTTGGTATTTAAGTTTAGTATCATCCAGGGATGCGACACGAAGATTTTGAGAAAAATCACCCCACTCCAAGCTACCCTTTGAATGAAAAAAACTTTCGAAAATTTTGATTTTCTCAAAAACAGCTCTAATGATTTTGATTAAAATGCCGAATATTAAAGAAATGGCAAATAAAATGTGTATCTTGAATTTTTTGGGAATAGCTTCCAAAGACCTCTTTATTCCGAATGAATTTCGCTGAGTTTTGCGTAACTGGTAAATCGTAAGATACAGCCAAAAACTTACTACACAAAAAAATGTAGATCACGATAAAACACACATTTTGTCATATACGTTTTTATTCCGTTGAATTGGCCATTTCTGAGATATCACTTGTTTTCGTTTCAGATGTAAAATACTTAGTTTTTGCCAGGAAAAGTTGTCAACTCCTGGCCCTGCATAGAAACGGATTTCATCCACGTGGCAACCAGCTTTTAAGGGATTTGACTATCATTTTGAACTCTCGTATTTTCGTTCTACTTACAAGGAAGCAAATAATTAAGAAAATTTCTGCTAATATTTATCTCGATTGTTATAAAGTAGATCGAAGAATATATTTTTTAACAATATTTTGCTACAGTGGTGTAGAGAAAGTCATGTGTATGGAACACATCAGATTTGAAAGATTTCTTTCGCCTAAGGTGTTTGCCTAAGGTGATGTCTAGAATCTCTGTCTCCAGTTATTAATCTGGTATAATAGATGGCGTGTACGTGATACAAGCACTTATATTTGGTTTCCTCAAAAGACAAAAAGACAAGATGAGAAACGATTGGAGAGCGCAGACTCGTATTATATAATAAGATGCGTGTTCACTTTGCAACGGCAATTCCGTTACGTCACTGGCGCAGTTTATCCTGGAGCTAGGAGTTCAGAAAGAGAGAGTCTGCTGCTCCTACTTCCAGCGTTGCTGCTGAAGCATATCAGAAACAGACCCTGGGGCTTTCCCATTCGCAAATATAGAGAGACACATGTATCCGCTTTCACTTCGACCCTCAAATTATGGTGACAATAGAACCGCCCATGCTTTCTTTACTAAATAATGCCGACTTCACTGCAGTACAGGCCCACGTTAATTCCAAATTTGTTCACATACAACGTTATTCATAATAACTTCAGTGGAAAAACTAATGTGTTCCATTCATATGCCTTTCTTAATCGGCTCTGCAAACAAACTATTCTTACAAAAGAGTACTGTTTTATCTATATAATACTACAAAGATAAACATACCAGAAATTGTCTTATTAGCTACTTAATTCCTTATAAATACAGTTGGCTGTGCCAGAAGTACCTGATCTGACGTATAGATAGCGGTTGTTGTTTCAAACAACAATGATAAAAAGTAACGATATTAGAAAGCTAAAGTTTGAAGTTTGACGATTATACATTGTTTAGCATTTGACAGCCATCATTAGTGATTACACACTGCAAATTTGTAAATATGGATAAAACTGGTCATTCTTATGTAATACAACATTTTTATTTGAAATGTCTTAGTCCAACTAATGCTAAAGCTGAGCTAGATTCAATCTTGTGGAAGTCTGCTCCTTCGCTTACAGCAGTGAAATGTTTGGTGTCTGAGTTTGAGCGCGGCCGTATGAGGAGCTGCCAAGACGAACATCGCAGTGGTCGACCAAATGAGGTTACCAGCCCAGAAATTGTAAAGAAAATGCACAAAATGGTATTGGATGACCGTCAACTGAAACTGCAGGCATTTCAAAAAGCTGTGTACATTGCATATTGTTTGAAAAGTTGGATATGAGAAAGTTGTGTGCAAGGTGAGTGCCGCATTTGCCCACAATAGAACAAAAACAGCGTCGTGAGGATGTTTCAGTCGAGTGTTTGGCAACGTTTCGCTGCAATAAAGCCGAGTTTTTGCGAGTTGGATGCAGCCTGGGTCCATTACTTCACACCTGAGACGAAGGAGCAATCAAAACAGTGGATTGGAAACGGAGAATCGGCTCTAAAGTAGGCGAAGACAGTTCCTTCTGCAGGTAAGGTCATGGCGTTTGTATTCTGAGACGCACGCGGGATGATTTTCATTGATTATCACAAAAAAAAAAAAAGGAAAAGTAATCAATGGCGAATATTATGCAAACTTGTTACACCGTTTGAGTGATGAAATCGAGCAAAAACGGGCACATTTGGTGTAAAAGAAAGTTTTGCTTCATCAAGACAATGCACCAGTTCACACGTCCATTATCGCCATGACCAAAATCAATAATTTAAAGTTCGAATGCTTCCTCATTCACCCTATTTCCAGATTTAACCTCCTCTGATTATTTTCTGTTTCTAAACTTGAAAAAATGGCTTGGTGATAGAAGATTTGCCAACAATAAAGCGGTAGATTCTGCAGTTGATGGCTATTTTGCGGACCTCGATAGTTCTCGCTATAAACAGGGTATCGAAGCTATTGAACATCGCTGGGAAAAGTGTATCGAGCTGAAAGGAGACTATGTAGAGAAACAAAGATGTTTTCCCCAAAATGTTTGTGCTTTCTTTGTTGGGTCGGGTACTTCTGGGGCAGCCCTCGTAGAAGGGAAATAAGGTAGTACAAGAATATCGCGGGTCAAATATTTTAAGAGCTCTCGTTATGCGATTGTCATTTAAAATTCTGTCCCCTGACTATAGAACACAGAAACAGATACATACTTTTTGATCCGAAGGAATATCTGATCAACACTCCTGGATGTAAAAATAATAGAGGAGCAGATGTGGAGAGTGACCACTACTTAATGACAGCCAAAATAAGACTAAGAATTGCCAGAATGTACAAGCAAATTACTAAGGCAAACCATAAATTCGATGTGGACAAATTGGAAGATAAAGATCTCAGCACAATTTTGCATAAAATTAAAAAATTGATTAGCAGTTTTAACTGAAGAAGGAAGTGAATAATTATATAAATTAAATAAGAATGAGAAAAAAATAAAGAAGACTTTCAATAAGACTGGAGAAAAAGTTCTAGATTATAAGCAGAGAAGTAATGAAGTCTGGATATCGGATAATACTTGGGAGTTAATTAAACAAAGGAAAGATCTTAAAAACCAGTTAAATGCAGCCAGAACGATAGCCAAGAAAGAAAATATCAGTGTATTATACAATGCAAAGCATAAATAAGTTAGAACCACTTTAAGAAAAGATCGAAGAAATTGGACACAACATTGCCTCCCGGATACTGAGTTACCGTCTGGGCCATTGCGTTCTATACCTTAAATAACACTGGGGCATTAGGCGGGCGCGATATGCCCTCTCTTTCCAATGTTAAAATTTGAACCACTATCTCAATAACTATTTAGGATAATGAGGTAAATTTGTCAAGGTATATTCAGCAACAACTTTGCCATGGATTGATGAAAAATAGAATACTTCTGTTCATTAGAAGGAAAGATATGATTTGTTCAATAATTCTCTTAAAATGCTATTGAAAAACTATTTTTGAATTTAAATTATTAACTAATCCATATGCATAAAAACTTTTTCGTTAAAATAAGGCATATTTAGGTGTAAATATGTAGTAAAAATTTCAGTCCTTTATGTCAATTAGTTTCTGAGATAATGGTGCATTTCTATTGAACATTTTACTTCTTCAGAAATTGCTTTCAAACATAATATAAAAAATCTGATGTGTTCCATTCACATGACTTTCTCTACATCTCTGCAACAAATTAGTTTGAAAAAGCTCATGCTTCTATTTACTGCATGCTAATCGACAAAAAATTAGCAGAAATGGTCTTATTTCTTGCTTCCTTGTAAGTTGAAGGGAAATAAAGGAGTAATATAGGTTAAAGCGATAGTCAAAGCTGAGGGAGTTCCATAGGTTAAAATGATAGCCAAAAGCTGGTTGCTATATAACCGAAGTTCCTTTGTGTGGACAGGAATTAATAAATTCCTGTATGAGAAAAGTATAAGTTTTTCCAAGCTAAAACGAAAAACCAGGAATATCTTCAAAATGATCAACTCCACGAAAAAAAGTATATGACATAAATTGTGTGTTTTATTGTGAGCTACACTTTCTGTGTAGTAAGTTTTCCCCCATCTCTTACGGTTTAGCAGTTATGCACAATTCCGTAAAATTCATCCAGAATAAAGTAGTCTTCAGGGGCTATTCCCAGAAAATTCAAGATGTACATTTTATTTGTCAGGTAAGCACCTTTAATATATGATATTTTAATAAAAATTGTTAGAGCTATTTTTAAGAAAATTAAAATTTTCAAACTTTTTTCCATATAAAGGGTAGCTTGGGGTGGATATATTTTGTGGAAAATATTCGCGTCGTATCCTTGGAAGATACCAAACTTAAATACCAAGTTTGGTTTTTGACGGTCTTTTGTTTTTGAGCAATGCTGACCACAGATACATACACACAGACACACACACATGGGCATTTTTCTAAAAATGCTTTTTTAATATTCAGGGAGTCTCAAAACATGTATTTCCGGTGAAATCTCGGTATCGAATTTTTGGGTGCAATGCAATACCTTCTCTATACACTGTGTATATAGTTCGTATAGAGAAAGTAAAAGTAAGAAATATAATCTAAGCTTCCAAACACAACTTCGCAATACTTCGAAACTCAACGCTGCAAATAACTGAAGTAAAAAACTCCTAGTAAAAAAAAAAATCTCTTCTCTAACACTGATAATTACAAAGTTGTTTAAGTTTTACCAAATGAATGTAGCAAAAGTTCTAAAAAACTACTACGCATTATTATCAACAACATTTGTAAACGATTTACAATTAGCGTATCATTTGAAACTTATACCAAAATGAGCAGGTGATTCGGAACATTCATATGCACTTAAAACGTGAAAATGAAAAAAAATTATGAAAATCCCATTTCGACTCCCCTTAGAGATTTTAAATCTTTTGGGTTGCGATCTTAACGTGTATGCACCAGAAAGCTTCGCTTGCACTTGCTGAAGAGTACAAACAAGAATGTAAAGCATAAAAATCGCTGAGTAATGTTGAGATGTGATGGAATTTAAAGGCCATCAGTAACAAGAGAAATATAAAAGGTGTTACAAACTGGTTTTAAATGAACAAGCTGCAACGGAGAATATACTTCAGCACTCATTCACGAAGAGCTATACAATTATTAGAACAAACATCTGATGTGTTCCATTCACATGACTTTCTCTACATCGCTGTAAAGAATTATTGTTAAAAACATATTTTTCTGTTTTATAATAATCGAGAAAAACATTAGCAGAAATTGTCTTAATTACTTGCTTTCTTGTAAGTAGAAAGAAAATAAGGGAATAAACTGCTCAAACGATAGTCGAACCTTTTAAAAGCCGGTTGCCATGTGGTTGAAATCCGCTTCTATGCAAGGCCAGGAGTTTACAACTTATCGCATGAGAAATCTCAGAAATGGTTAATTCCACGAAAAAACGTATATGATATAGATTGTATTAATATAACAATTAATAGTTGCAACAAATCTTCACTTATCTTTTGGAATCTTTCGCAATAAATCTATTGTATTCTCAACATAAATTTCCAAAAGGAAATTGAGAATGCAATAGATTTATTGCGAAACTAGTCCAAGGATTCCAAAAGATAAGTGAAGATTTGTTGCAACTATTAATTGTTATATTAATATACACTTTATATGTATATAAATAGCTTTAATCTACGGTATTTTAATCAAAATCGTTAGAGCCATTTTGAGAAAATCAAAATTTTCGAACTTTTTTCCTGTAAAGGATAGTTTAGGGGGGAGGGGATTTTTCTGAAAATGTTCGTGTTGCATCCCTGGAAGATACTAAACTTAAATATCAAGTTTGGTATTTTGCGGATTTTTCGTTTTTGAGCTATCATGTTCAGAGACACATGGACCTTTTCCTAAGAATGCTTTTTTGGATACAGGAGACCATAAAACATGTATGTGAAATCTCGGTATCGAAGTTTTGGATGAAATGCAATACTTTCTCTTTTCGCTATGTACATAGTACGTGTAGAAAAAGTAAAAATATTAACAAAGTTCTCCCAAATCAACGTTTTGCAATTTTTGCTATTTCTACGCGTAATATGTACAGTAGGAAGAGAAGATATATACATTTTACCAACAAATTCGATTTCACCGGAAATATATGTATTGAGGTCCCCTGAATAAAGACTTGTTTTGGTAAAAGATCGTGTGTGAACAGCATACCTCAAAAACGAAAAGTGCATTTAATACCAAACTTGGTATTCAGCTCAGCGAATTTCAAAGAAAACAACACGAAGATTTCTAAGTAAATCCTCCCACCTCAAATCGCCCTCTACATGGAAACTTTTTCGAAAATTTTTATTTTCTCAAAAATTACTCCAAAGATTTTGATTAAAATGCCGTATTTTAAATATATTTTCACCACAAATAAAATGTATGTCTCCAACTTTTTGGGAATAGTCTATGAGGACTTGTTCTTTCTGAAAGACTATCTCATAATCAATAAACCTTAAGATATAGGAAAAGTCTTAGTGCAAAATAATGTAGATCATGTTAAAACACACAATTTATATCAGATGCCTACACAGTAGGTATCTGATTTAAGAGGAGTTACCATTTCCAAGATATTCCTTGTTATTGCTTTTAATTTTAAAATACTTATACTTTTATGAAACGGGAAGTAGTCATTCATTTCATCTTTCTTTTGTTTTACTCCAGGTAATGCAAAAAGAGCCGAATTTATTATATAGCGACAGCTTTTAAAGTATTTGACTATCGCTTTAACCTAGCGTATTCCCTAATTTCTCTCTTTACAAGGAAATAAGTAATAAAGCCATTTCTGCTAATTTTATATCGGTTAACATGATGCGGATAAAAGAATCTTCTGTGGTATAGTTTATAGAATAGGTAGAGAAAGCCATGCGACTTTTAATACACACAAAATATGTTTCGGATTCAGGGGTCCTCAAAATACTGTTTTAATGAAATCTCGGAATCGAATTTTGGGTGGAATACAATACCTTCTCTACATTTTATGTGCACTGTACATAGTACTCTGTAGTGAAAGCAAAAGGAGATTCCAGTTTCAGAACATTGGAGTATAAATAATGAATTCCTGTTGGTTGGCACACCCTAACTTCATCTTCTATTATAGAAAATAATTTTGCAACTTTAATATCTGCGATCATTTTTGAAATAAGGTGTGGTGTAAAATGCAATTTATTTTGTGTGTGTGGTGAGAAATCTGTTAATAGGAATCACGGTACATCCATTTTTTTGAGTTTGAAACAATGTTCCCACCTAAGAAATAATAGGCTTTTAAAATTACTTTTAACATTTGTGTGACCGCGGATTGAATTTTCTTGTATTCGTCTAAACCAGGCTTCACCAACTGACTACCCTTTGAGTGTAACAGAGAGTAAACTTGCACGATGCTCCTCCAAATCGCATTCTGTGCAGTGCGTGACCAACTGTGCGGGAAGCAAGAACAGATTAAGTCCTTTAGTGTTGCGACAGTAGGAAACAATTCACCTTCCAGTTCTCCTTTCATAAGTTAATGCGCCTATTGCAGATTCATGATTGGCAGAATAAATGCTCTATTATGTCGCTTGCATTAGTATTTATGCTTAGGCTATAACTTATACATAGTTTCATAGGTTTGATTGTAATTGGTGGATGCAATATAATTGCAAAAAATGACAACTATTATAGTACTAATATAATAAAACAAAAAAATCCTTAACTTGGTTAACACCACTGTAATCGCGTTGTAACGCCAATAACATGATAATCTGTAACAAAATCGTTTACATTCATAGTAGCGATAATAACAGGCATCTTGGTAATTAATTGGGATAGAACACTTTGAAAGAAACGCTCTTATCTTTGATAACAGTCGTCATTAGCAAGAGTGCGCAAATTTAACTTTCTGAGAGCACCACTTGCCGAAAACTAAACACGTATTCCTCTACTTTCTATATATCTATAAGATTCCTGTTAGGCAGCCATAAACATAGCAATCGATGACTTCGTGTTGGATGGCATTCTGTTCCCAACGTTATAAATTGACACACGACGCACTGTACAAGGAAGAGGGAGCAATCCCTGTTGCCAGTTGTTTACCCACTGCTTGCTCTGGACGAGCGAGTCGGTAACTCAAGCCTAAAAGCTATTGCTGTTATATTGTTTTCGTAAAGAAGCCATGAACTTAGATCTTCATTCAGTGGCAGTCGAATATGTAAGCAGGAATAAACATTGCCCGTTCTTATTGTATGGAGCTCTACAGACGGTGGACATGATGCATGAAATGATGATTAAGGAAGAATTTTTGTGGAGGAAATATTTGAGACATAATTTTAGGGGACCTCTCTGGATTTGCCATTTATAAGGACTGAGAAAAACCTGAAAAACTCAGTCAGGGAGGACAGTCAGGACAGTCCCAGCAGTATTGAACCGCAGCAGCTGTACGTTTACGTTAGCAATTATACTAAATATTTTACTAATAACGGAGCTTGTTGCACAAATATGCACCTATGAATGCAGCTAATGACTTAACATTTTGTTGCCTGTCGGTACCTATAAGTTCCGCTTGTTTTAAAGTGTAACTATACAAATAGCGTTGTACTCTAGGATTAATTTAATGTTATACTAATCTTTAATCATAAACGACAAGCAATCAAGACTGTTTTATATTGTAAAAATATATACAATGTTTGCCCTAAATTTGCAATGATTTTTTAAATAAATAAAAGAGTAAAACCCTCATAACTACAGTCAAGTGTAACCCCATTAGCTTCCAAGCATTACATCAATTATTTTACTTGGGCTCTCCCCGTCCTTTACCACAATCACTGGGATTTAAACTTGCAACATTTGGCCTTGAATGGATGGCCAGGCCATTACCTATTGCCTAACACTCATGGCCATTTGAACCACTTTTTGGTAGTGCCTTTGGCATCATCTTGAAAATTGGTTTGAAGAACTTAAAACTTTTAATTGGGAAGATAAATATTAATAAAGGCTCTACATTTATTTTAATTTCTATTTTCTCTATTATTTTATATTATAATTTTATAGGGTTATTCCTATATGTTACTTTCTCTACACGTACTATGTACATAGTGTACAGAGAAGGTATTGTATTGCACCCAAAAATTCGCTACCGAGATTTCACCGAAAATACATGTTTTGGGTCCCCCTGAATAAAAAAAAATCATTTTTGGAAAAACGTCCCTGTGTGTGTGTGTGTGTGTCTGTGTGTGAGCCTGCGTGTCTGTGGGCAGCATAGCTCAAAAATGAAAAGACCGTTAAATACCAAACTTGGTATTTAAGTTTGGCATCTTCCAAGGACCGGAGAACCCGGAGAAAACCCGCCCCAGCGCCGCTTTGTCCACCACAAATCTCAGATGCGGTCGCTTGTGATTGAACCCCGGTCAATGAGCTTTTGTAGGAGCAGTTTGTTACAGAATAGATATAGAAAACCATGTGAATGAAATATCAGGTTTCTTACCTTATTGATCATTTAGGAGAAAAATGTCTCCAAAATCGCTTAAGCTTATTGTATTATTCTTATACCTAAAACTAAATAAATAAATGGGCAACGATGGTTTTCCTGAATTAATGAATTATCAAGATCCACATAGAAGAATAAGCTTATAGAAGAAGAGTTTATAGATGAGAGAATAGAGGTGGTCACTTCAATCTTCACTCTCTCTGCATATACTAATGAGTATATAGTATATAGAGAATTGCATCCAAAAATTCGACGTCAAGATATCAACGGAACTATGTTTTGAGATCCCTTGATAGAAAAGAGATCATTTTTAGAAAAGGTCCATGTTTGGTATGTGCGCGCGCGCGCGCGTGTGTATATGTAGACAGCATAGCTCAAAAACGAAAAGTCTATATATCAAACTTAGTATTTAAATTTAGTATCTTCCAAGGATGAGACATGAAGATTTTCAGGAAAATCTTCCCACTCCAAACTACTCTTTACAAGGACGATTTTTCGAAGTTTTAGATTTTCTCAATAATGCCTCTACCGTGTTTGATTAAAATGCATTATGTTAAAGATATGTACATAGCAAATAAAATGTATATCTTCAATTTGTTGGAAATTGTATGAGTTTTGTATAACTGGCAAACCATACTAGATTTCATCAAACAACAATTAATATCATATAAATTTCCGTTTTAGAGCTAATATTTCCAAGATATTCTTTGTTATTGGTTTCAATTTTAAAATACTAACAATTTTCCAAACAAAAAGAACCGACTTTCAATGACAATCGCTTAGCAACAGCTTTTAAAACTTCTATCGCTTAGCCTGGTGTATCTCCTTAGTTCCTTTCTAATCACAAGGAACTAAGTAATAACACCATTTATAGTAATATTTATCTCGACTAGCATGAAGTAGTCAGAATAATCTGTTGTAAGAAATGTATTTGTAGAAAAGATAAAAGTCATGTGAATGGAACGCATCCTATTTTTTTTTTCTTTTTTATGCTTGAAGTAAACACGTGTCCTGGCCACCTTCTGAAAGTCTTTCAAAACAGTTGGTTTACAGTTACCTCAGTAATAATCCTGGGAGCATTCTCATGTTAGGCAACGAGAAATCTGAAAGAACTAAAGTTATATTTCTACGTTATATGACCATAAGACTTTCATAAAATACGTGGAACGATGGGGGAACGCCCATCACTACGTTTCGCAAGGGCATCACTACGTTTGCTCAAGTATCTGAGAAATAATGCCTTAGTACTGCTTGGTAGTAGTAAATATATAGGTGCATTCCCTTAATTGCAAACCTCCATATTCACATTAATTAAATGCTGTTTGGAAGTAAGATAAATGGAACAGAAAACAACCACTTTGTTTACACCAAGAAATATAAATTATGTAAATGATCACATTTGTATTTCGAATTTTAATGGTGAATTGAAACCACATACGCGTATCCAAGTGTCATTTTTACCGATTAAAGGCTTTAGAATGGATAGTGTGACCAGCGCCCATGTGTTTGTGCCTATACCTTTTTACTCTGAATTGTTGCAGGTGTGCGGTGGATTGTTTTCCATAGCTCCATCTTAGCTGTACGTAAATTTAACATGTACGGTTTACATCAAATCCCCTGCGGAAATATGACACATGCGTGCAATGAACACGTGCACATTTGAAATTTATTGCTGCGTAATCAAGCCTGCAAGTTGAGTTTCGGCAGCGACATGGGAGCGTACACTCTGGTTAGCGAGAAAGCCGAAGCAATTGAACGAAGTAGGAACAACAGAGATAAAGGTGTACTGAATGCCTCTGTGGTCGAGAGATGAGCGAACTGACATCTCATCCGGAGGGCTCGGTTCGATTCCCGGCGGAATGGGGAATTTTTCTTTAACCAAAAGTATCCCCTATTCCCCACAGAGTGTGGAAGTATGAATGTGAGAATGAATGTGCGTGTGTTTAATGATATAAAAATGATTAACCTAATGACAATCTACTGTGTGATGTGTCACAAACTAAAAAAAAGAAAGCCCCCGATATGACCATAGTATGAAACACACAGAAAAACATCTTTTGAATATCTTTATTATTAAGTTATGCAATCCAATAATAAAGTTATAAAATAGACGAAGATCTTAATCTGGGTTGCAGCATTGGAATAAATAAATATTCTTTGACGACGTGTTTACCTAGAACGAACATTGACCAATCTATTGCTAATAAACCCAAGTGCAGCCTTCATTGGGGTCGGAGATTTAATTTTAATTAAACTGCTTAAGTAAATTTTAAATCGAATTAACACAAAATCTCTATTTAAAATTAATAAATTTAAAGGTAATCAATGTAATATTAATAATAAATATTCACGACAATATTCTTATTTTCGTAAAAATTCGAAACTAAAATATAAGCTATGACTAGATACCCACCTTAATATTTTATTGTAAGCAATTTAAAACTAGAGTAGCGTTAAAGCATGCCTAAAACCAGATTATATTTGACCGAAGTTGACTAAAGCAAAGTACACATTTGATTGACCTGTTACATTAATTGTGACTGAGGAACGCGTGTTATTCTATTACGGGAGGTCCCGGGTTCGATCCCCGGTAACTACTCATAGGTTTTTCGTGGTTACCCCAGATAGACAGATGACTCTCCTGTCCATAATTTCCTGAATCCTTACACCCACTTCCTTCTCATTTGTTTCGGATTGTACGATTCGTATATCAGCGATAGTGATCGACGGGTTGAGCCTGAACGGAGCATGCGAATTTTGTAGTAATTTCCTTCATTGTGGAACAAGTGCGTTAGACCCCGCCTCCGGCTGATTTCGAAAATGGTCAACTTCACAAAAAAATCTGACGCGTTCCTCTCACATGAGTTTCTCTACCTATTCTGCAAACTATTCTTCTAAAAGATTATTCATTTATATACATGCTGCTAATCAAGATAAAGATTAGCAGAAATTGCTTATTACTTACTTCCTTGTAAGCAGAAGGGAAATAAGGAAATACACTAAGCTAACGAGATAGGAAAAACTTTTAAAAGCTATCACTATGTACACAATTGACATTCGGTTCTCTTTGCATGACTAGGAGTAAAAAAAGTTTTGGGGTTATCGTTTTCAGATATACGGAAGCTTTTTCTAATTTTTTTTTTTTGGATAGAGGGGGCCCTAAATGGTGTATTTTTCGGTAAAATCTCGGTAACGAATTCTTGAATGGATTGCAGCAACTTTTCTAACTATGTACTACATACTAAGTAGAGAAAGTAAAAATTAACGATAAGAATGATTTGAAGAGAATCTACTGAAAGGCCATAAACTAATACTGAATATCCAGTTTTAGAAAAGTTTAGGTACCTAGTTTAAAACTGAAACCAATAACGGTAGCTCTACAAAAATTATAAGATAAAAATTGTATATTTTAACGAGATATGCAGACTTCATCATTCTGAACAACTTTTGTATATGGAACTGGTGAGCCATAAGAGATAGAGAGAAACTTACTAGACAAAAAATGTAGATCTCGCTAAAATACACAATTTAGGTCATATCATTGAATTTCTCAGCTGACTCGCACGTTTCCCATGTTGCCATGATAGCTCAGTGGCAGAGAAACCGGGAGATACGTGGTTCAAATCCCGGCTATGGCATTGCATTTTTCAGTCTAACTCTACTTATCCAACTCCTTTTCCTTTGTGAAAAAAACAATAAAATCAATTTAAGAATTTCAATTGTTTCACATAGGGACAGCTTTTAAAAGTATTTGATTATAGCTTTGGCCCTTATTACCCTTACTTGCAAGGAAGTAACTAGTAAGTCTACTTGTGTTAATATTTATCTTAATTATCATGAGATAGATAGAAGAATAAGTTTTTGTAAGAATAATTTGTTGCAGCATAAGCAGAGAAAGTCATGTGAATGTAAAGAATCAGAATTTGTTTTGAATGAGGTTTACTGCTAATGCACATTATGTAAGAGGCTGTTTTATGTATTTAGTTTGCCAATCTAACTCGTGTCTCCAGACATGAATGTGAGATCTCGAAATTGTATATAGAATTCGTGGTATGATATCCTTGACATACTCACAGTTGACTTGCTTTGTGTACAAACATATCATTTTACACAACATAAAGAAGTTGAAGTTCGCTGAACCGGTCGATGCGGTTACCATTGGGTTCATTCTCTAACTTGTGTCCTTCTCAATGTCTTTGATATTCTATGTAGAATGTAAAGAATGCAGTTCAAACTTGGCCGCAAACATTTGAAGGCCACGTACAAGAATGTTTGAGTTCACAAAAGTAATACACATTACAGTTAGAAGTTTGTCATAAACATAATGATGTGCTCCATTCTAACTTTCTCTTGCTGTTCCGCAAACAAACTTTTCTTACAAAACATTATTCTTTTCTACATCACGCTAATCGAGACAAACATTAGTAGAATTGGTACGTTTATTTGCTTCCTGGCAGGTGGAAGGGAAAACACGCTAGTCGCTATGTGAAACAATTGAAATTCCGTACTCTCTGCTTTCCAGGAGTAAACAAAAGCGAGCTGAAAAGAAAGATGGCCTCCCGTTTCAGAAAAAATAGGTTAAAATTGAAACCAATAACACGGAATATCTCGCAAATGGTTAACGCTACAAAATAAATGAATATGGCAAATTGTTTGTCTTAAAGATATCAATATTTTTTTGTGAACGTTAAGTTTTTGTCTATCTCTTACGAAGCAGGAGCTATTACTATACTTTTAACTGACTGAAATTTAAATACATCCTTCTTTGATCCAGCGATCTTCTTCTATTGTTATGACATTATTGGATTGAATATCTTTATTATTTATAAGTTTTGTAATATTATGCCAGTTATGAAAAGTTATCCAAAAGAGGTGTTCTGAGACTATTCATTGAAAATTCAAGATATACATTTAATTTGCCATGAAACTATATTAAACTATATTTTAATCAAAACCGTTAGGCCATTTTTGATAAAATAAACATTTTCGAACGATATTCCATGTAAAGGATAGTTGGAGGTTGGGAGGGGGGGGTTCTTGCATCCGTGTCGCATCCCTGAAAGATGCTGAGCTTAAATACCAAGTTTGGTGTTAAACCGACTTTTCTCAAACGAAGGGTTTTCGGACCCATGAACGTTTTGTAATGCTTTGGTTTCAGGAATATGCCCTTACCTTTTATGTACACACATTTATACATATGTGTATGTATGTTTGGAATGAAATATGTGGCTTTTGTCTCATTTTATACATGCATATTCTATGGAGTAGTATCATTTTCTTTTCCATGGCAATCTCAACGAAAAATAGAAGGTATATTCGTAAGTATGTTATTTCTTTTTGTAGCACGTATATACAATGTACATTGTAGATAGAGAAGGTATTGTATTCCACCCAAAAATTCTATACTGAGATTTCACCGAAAATACATCTTTTAAGAACCCCTCAGTAAAAACTTTTTTAGAAAAACGTCCCTGTGTGTGTGTCTGTATGTCTGTGTGCAGCATAACTCAAAAACGAAAAGTCATTAAATACCAAACTTGGTAATTAAATTCAGTGTCTTATAAGGATGCAACGCGAGTATTTTTAGGGAAATCTTCCTCCTCCCTCTACTCTTTACATGGAATATTTTTCGAAAATTTTAATTTTTCTCAAAAATAGTCTAACAGTTTTGATTAAAATGCCATATGTTTAAGATATTTTCGCGAAAAACGAAATGTATATCTTGAATTTTCTGGGAATATCCTTCATTCTGGATGACTTTTGTACAACTCGTAAACCGTAAGAGATAGGCAAAAACTTGCTACACAGAAAAATATAGACCTCGTTAAAATACACAATTTATATCGTACAACTGTTTTGCAGAGTTAACCGTTTCCGAGACACTCCTTGTTATTGATTTCAATTTTAAACTACATAAACGTTTCCAAGTGGGAAGTCAATTTTCGTTTCATCTCTTTTGTTTTACTTCCAGGAATACAAAAGAGAGCTGTATTTCAGTTATTTCACAAAGCCATAACTTTTAAAGCTTTTGACCATCGCTTTAGCTTAACGTACTCCCTTATTTTCCTCCTACTTACAAGGAAATAAGAAATAAGACTATTTCTGGTAATGCTTATCTGGATTGCATGATGCAGATACAAGAATAATCCTTTGAAAGGAAAGTTATGGAACTGCCAGAGAAAGTCTGAGTGCAACACATCAATTTTTTTTTTTTTTTTGTCCTACGCAATGACACAATGAGCTAGAGTGTGATGCTTTGGTTCCCGATCGCAGAGTGCGCCCAGGTTCCATAGGGGTGGGGATTTAATGTCCCACTCAGCATCGTGAGGAAAGCTGCGATAGACCCTGATTCTGTTCAAGAAACTTTCCATCTGGAGGAAACGTGATGCTGGCCACATCAACTCCCCATGGGTACGTGAGCGTGAGGTCAGCAGTCGAGTTAGGAAGTTAAGGCACCTATGGGCTGTAGCGCGATTAAGGAATTATGTTATTTTATAACTTTTATGTTCATATTTTAGTACACAGACTTTTTAGTAACTTTTGCATAGTCAGCTTAACCTGCCCGTATGTAGGGCTGACACCCCTAAAAGGGTGTCTAGGGGTCAGAAGCCTGTTGGGGAGCCAACGGCTCACAGAATGAAGAACCTGGAACGAGTGGTCAGCCCGTAGCTAGGCATGAGCGTGAGGAAGTGGATGATATGAAATAAAAGCGAAATGGATGATAGGAAAGGTGGAATGAGTGGCGGTGAAAACCAGAGAACCCGGAGAAAAACCGTCCAGACACCCTTTCGTCCACCATAAATCCCAATGTGGGCACTAGCATTGAACCCGAACCGCCTAGGTGGGAGCTTTAGAATTGAAATTATGTTTTATAGCCCACATGCGTCAGAAAGAATAGGCATTTTTAGTGATAAGTTATCAAAATCAGTTTAGTGGTTTTAAAATACTATTTTACGTACTTACACATGCTCTGTTTTGCTCTTTCATTCTACTTTATAATATTATTATACATTTGAGACACAAAAGCCGAAAAGTGAATGCTTTACATTCTGCAAGTTTCCTTCATAGCACAAGAAACCTTACATTTGCACTCTCTCTTTTCAGAAAAGGTCACACTTTCCTCTAGGAAAACATGCAAGTCAAGAGATTGCAAACAGCTGAATTCCACTTTCCGCGTGCATATTATAACACAACTACTCCATCATTACAAATAATTCTCTTTAATTAGTGAAAGATGCAATACAAAAAGTAGCTGACAAGTAAGGTTTATTTGCAACAGAATCGTAGAACTGTATTCGATAATTATATCGTACAAGAAAATGACATAATGAGAGTGAAATCGGGCAAGTACTCAAGTTATGTAAAAATAAAATCATAGATAGCTGCAGGTTTGCCGTCTGGTGCCGTGAAAGTCTCTGATAAACACCGAAAAAATGAAAAAGGTAGTTGAGGCAGGTTTTGTATGCACTGCCTTTCCTACATTGAAACATCCATATTGAAGTAGCACAAATCAATGGAAGACAGCCTCCGTAGTCGAACGGTCAGCGAATTGACTTCTTATCCGGATTCCCGGCCGGAGATAGAATTTATCTTTAATTTGGATTATTCTCTGCCCTTCATAGTCTGGTAGTATGTATGTTGAGAGTAAATATGCATGTAAAAGTTCAGACTAACTCACCAACGTTTCAGTGAAAACCCCCCGATATGACGTAGTACTTAAAGGGGTTTACATTAGCTTAAAGAATCTAATGTGTTCCATTCACACAATTTTCTCTACGTCTGTGCAACAAGTTATTGTTAAAAAGTTGGTTCTTCTACTTACTTCATGCTAACCGAGAAAAAAAAATAGCAGAAATGGTCTTAATACTTGCTTTCTTGTAAGTACTAAACCATTTTAGTCCACTCGCCTCTCACCTAGACGGCCGGGGTTCGATCCCAAGCGACCGCATATGGCATTTGTGGTGGGACGGGTTTTCTCCGGGTACTCCGGTTTCCCCGACATCATCATTCATGTATCATCAGTGTCACCGCCTGCGGTGCCATAAGTAGTTAAAGCGGGCGTTAAATCGGGTCGGTAGATTCCGATATTGTGCTTCCGACAATAAGTTCTAAGGTGTTTCTTCTTTATATGTTCTTGTAGATTTATGCAACGTCAAACTATACAAAAATCTGATGTCACATGCCTTTCTCTAAGTGTTCTGCAAACAAAGTATACTTACAAAAGATTGCATTCTTCTATCCACTTCGTGCTAGTCAAGTTTTACATAGCAGAAATGGTCTTGTTACCTGCTTCCTTATAAGCAGAAAGGATAAACTATTCAAATCTTTTAAAGGCTGCTGCTATGTGATACAAATGAAATTTAGGCTCTTTTCGCATGGCAAGTAATAAAACAAAAGAGAATATGAAACTATGACAGTTCCCGTTTGAGAAATAAATAAGTATTTTAAATTTGAAACCATTAATAAGGAATGTCTCGGAAATAGCTATACCAAAAACACGTATATAATTTAAATTGTGGTTTTTAACCAGATCTACATTTTTTTACTGTCTGTATCTTGTTGCTTGCCGGGTATACGCAAAGATCTCAGAATGAAGATTTCAGAGGTTATTCCCAAGAAAGTCTAGATATTTTATTTGTCGTGTAAACATCTTTAATACGTATATACGGCATTTTAATCAAAATCAAAAATCATTTCGAAAAATATTCCATGTAAAGGGTGGTTTGGGGTGAAGGGAATGTTCTAGAAGTCTTCGTATCGTATCCTTGGAACATACTTAAGTTTGGCATTTAACCGATTTTTTACACACACGGACCTTTATCTAAACCTGCTTCATGTAGTACACCTGTGGACAAAAAAAATAGGTCATGCCTGGAACGCCAAATTCACATCAGCCCTTTGTGTACACCATCCACAATAGTTGTGTAGCGGCAGCAACAAGTTGTCACAAGCTCTAAATCGTAATATTACTAACCCTTAATCATAATCAAATATATAACTTAACTTCAACAACAGAGTAACAATATTAACTAATGTTGGAATTACTAAACCGCCACCTTCCATGGGTGAGGGTCTCAGGTGCGCTTCTCTCATGTAGGAAACATCCCTCCCCCCTCTTCTCTTAATGATATTGAATCAACATATAGTGACTATTTAATTTAAACATCCTTATTTAATATGTGACATTCGATACAGTTAATATAACCTTGAAGTTATTATGATGCTTCTTTAAGGGTTTATTCTACTGAGCAGCAATGTACTGCACACGAAAGCATGTGGTGCGCAAACGCATCAGGCACCAGCAATGACAAAATGGAATCAGTATATTATGAAGAAATACTAAAAGTTTGTTAAGAACACCAATGTTTTGAAACATTTTTAGGAATCCAATTTTGAAATTTTTTGGGCGGTAGGAACTTTGTTTTATTTTATTTATTTATTTTTTTTTTTTTTTACTCAACACACCCTTCACAACAGGATCCAACAGGAAAATGCCAACCGCGACTGGAGTAACACGATATTCTCAGACGAGGTGACATTTTCTTCCACATGTAAAGGATGGGTGATTGTCTATATTTCGAAGGGGTCTCGATATGATGTAAAATACGTGGTTTCACAATTCCATAATTTGTATAGTGTTTAACGCTCGCTTTTATTACTATGGCACTGCAGGTGATGACACTAATGATATACAGAATGTAAATGATGGAATGTAATGGCGGCGGCAACCGGAGAAAACCCTTTGTCCACCACAAATCATACATACGGTTGCTTGGGATCGAACCTGGGTCGCCTAGGTGAGAGGCAACCCACGGCGACCCATAATTCCAACATGGTCGCGTATCTGTATCGTGTTCGGGTTGGATAACAAGGGGCGGTCTAGGTATACTGTGACAGCTTGACGATACACTGAACGGTGTGCAGTACACGGTAATACTCTAAAATATGTTGGTTCCCTCTGTGAGAATCAGATATCCTGAGGGAATTGCTGAACTTGTACAGGATAATCACCCTGTCCACTCATCTCGAAAGGTTTAAAATCGGTTTTCAGAGAAGCAGGATACCAGAGCGGTAGGCTGGTCTCCCTGTTCACCAGATCTGAACCGTATTAAGAACGTATGGGCTGAGGTAAAAAGAGAACTGCGCTCCAATTTACCTGTAGATGGACGAAGAACAAAATATGGCTTCTGGGCACAAATTCAAGAAGCCTCGAATCTTGTAGCTTCTCGTCCACATTACTGCAGGCATTTAATTTTGTCTATGCCCCGAAGATTGAGGGCAATTATACGGACTGAGAGTTCATACACCCGACATTAATTGTCTATTTTTTGTGTTTTAGAAGATAATAGTTTGTTTGTACATATTGTTTTAGATATTTAACATGCATGTTAGTAGAATCATGTTTTTGTGTGCATAGATAGGCAAATAACTTCAAATGCCAAAGCAGTGTTAATGCAATAATATACTCTACATACCCAGTCATAACATTAACAAACATAAAGGGGAGAGATTTGAACCTAGGAACTTACGTAACCTCTCAGCCACCGTAACGTTGTTCTGTGATGTTTTCAGTAGTCATAAGTTAGCTATTGCGTTGCCAGTCACATATCATTGGGCAGTTCTTTGGTGTGCAGTGTGAACACAGCTTTCACGAAGATACACGAAGCTCATCGATCGACACGAGGAATCTGGGGATGGCTAATTTTTTACGTCCACGGCTGTACATAGTAGTTGTTAGAGAAAGTAATTATCCGGTGCCTCTATAGATCTTATGAGCCTTGGGTTACCATCCCGACTACCAACCTCATGTCCAATTACGCACGGCAGAGGTGGGCGATCATCCAACCGATACGGCAAGGTGATGTGGCCAGCATCACGCATCCCCAGCCGGAAAGTTGGCTATCATGGCCGGGATTGCTGCCAATCGCAGCTCCTCACCTTCCTCATAATACTGGGTAGCTACCGATACAAACCATATATAGCATGTGCAAATAACTTGTTTTTCTACAAAAAAGCACTTGACTGAATGCACTATTGTATCAGGGTAAAAACATGTGCTTTCTACAGAAGATTCGTAATCCTGTGTATAGTATTTGGATTACAGAGTGGAATTAATTGCCCAGAGCATTAACAATTTTATTTGATCCATTGCATTGGCCACTATTTGTGTTTCTATTCCTTTTGCACAGACGAATGTTTTAATTTCTAACCTCTTCTCTTCAAACATATTTCCAAGTGTTAGCAATAAGGTGAAGAATGTGGTACAATTATCAGTTTATAGCACGGTGAAAGGATTTTAAAACGATATATTTGATCTAGAAAGGATCTGAGAAGAAAGATGTTAATGGTCTATTCCAAGAGGTTGAAGTGCAGCATTGCCCATAAAACGACCTTAGAAATAATTACATGGAAAGAAGCAAGTCGTGTTCGTACTGGTGAACGGGAGAAAGTTCAGACGCAACCTCGATAACATCGTTTGAAGTAATTAGTTGTAATGTGATCATGCTAAAGCTAATTGACTAATACATCTTTATACAGCTTCCAAGAATATTTCTATAAAGTTTGCGAATCACAGGAAGGAAAAAATTGATGTAGTAGCAGCAAAGTGTTGTTAAACAACTCATACTTCTATCTACGCCATACTAATCGAGATAAACGTTAGCAGAAATAATTTTATTAATTGCTGAAACTTACTAAAAGCTGTTTCTATGTGACAAATTCGTTTCTTTGTATGACCAGGAATTTATAAGTTTCTAAACGAGCAACGCTTTAGTATTTTAAACCAATAACAAGGAATGCCTCGGAAATTGTAAACTCCATAAAAATTGCATAAGACAAATTGTGTGTTTTAATGATCTGTATATCTTTTGTTTAGTAACTTTAGTCTACTTCTTATGGTTTACCAGTTATGCAAATTCATTCAGAATGAAGAGGACTTCAGAGGATATTCCCAGAAAAGTCAAGATATACACTTTATTTGTTATAAGTTTATTTAATATACGCCTTTTAAATTATAGTAGTTAGAGCCATTTTTGAGAAAACCAAAGTTTTCGATTTTTTTTTTCAATGTAAAGGGTAGTTTGGAGGTGGGGAGCTTCTTGAAAATCTATGTGTCGCATCTTTGGGAGATACTGAACTTAACCGACTTTTCTCTTGCGTTATTGTACTCACACACACACACACACACACACACACACACACACACAACCGCGGTACTTTTTTTTTAATCTTTTTTGATACAGGAGACCCTAAAACAAATATTTCCAGTGAAATCTCGGTATCGAAGTTTTGGGTGGAATGCAATACATTCTGTATTTATGACCTGTATACTGAGTAGAAAAAGTAAAAATTACCCATTTGCTTGGCGTATTTACCCATACTGTCTTAGCGATTGACGTTAAAATACGTATATTCTCTCTTAAATGACCAGTAAAACAAGGCTTATAAAGGCCCATAATTTGTTAACAAATATCTTTCTTTTTTGATCTGTTAGCCCTCGTATGTAGGATTTGTATCACACAGGATTTACAAGCTAGCGACTGGGGTCAATGCCTGTTAGAGGAGTGATTCTATGGATCAGAGAGAAGCTAGGATGGGTGATCAGCCCGAAGCCTTATGAAAGTGAGGAAGTGGATGATATGAAATGACAGTGAAATAGTGATTGGAAGGATGATTATGCAGCAATTGGTGGAATGAATGACTGGGGAAACAGGAGAACCCGGAGAAAACCCGCCCAGATGCCGTTTCGTCCACCTCGAATCCCATATGGGGACCCTCGGTGTCAACCCTGGTCGCCTAAGTGAAAGGTGAGCGGTTTAACTACTCTTCTTGTTAAATGGGAACTTCTTTGTTGTCTTAAGATTGCAAAATTTACAAGTTTTTAAATTAGAAATTATAGCCATTATTTAACCATATAAATTGTTTTGTTACTAAAAATAACGGGAGGTTTCAAAAGCCGAAGTATTATGCCTAATAAACTTAATATGCCCTCTATGTTTGATTCAGCGTTCTGCTATTTAACTACCTTAAAATATTTACCGAGATGATGTCTGAAACGGAGTTTTTATTTACGAACGCTCTTTAACTCTATACTTCTTAACGTTCATTTCTACGTGAAAGACCGTAAACGTTGCTGAGAGGCTTCTAACAGCTTGTGATTCCTGCGAGTACCGCAAATCTACGACCATCAGTTTTACCTCCCATGCTAAGGATTTTTATGCCCGCAAAAAGATAGACAGAAAAAATCGGATGTGTTCCATTCACATTACTTTCTCTAACTGTTTTACAAACATCCTAAAAAGATTGTTCTTCTTTTTACTCCAACCTAATCAAGACAAACATTACCAAAATCGTCATATTCCTTAGTTCCTTTTAAGTAGAAGGGAGATAGGGGAATAAACTGGGCTAAAGCGATAGTCAAATCTTATAAAAGCTACCTTGAAATTCGCTTCTTTGCATGACCAGGAGTAAAACAAAGAAACACGGCCGACTTACTGTTTGAAAAAAAAACATTTTTTAAAGTTGAAATTAATAACAAGGAATATCATGCAGTTATCTGCGTAACTAAAATGTAAAAGACTGCCTCCGTGCTCGAGTGGTCAGCGAGCACGGGTTCGATTCCCAAATTTTTCTTTAGCCAGAATTATTCCCTATCTCCCACAGAGTCTGGAAGTATGTATGTGAGAGTGAATGTGTTATGTGTTTGAGGAAAACAAAATGGTTTAAACCAAACGTAAAAGAACCTACAGATAAAGAGTTGTTTCTAGTGCAAAGCCCCCGATATGACCTTAGATGTTAAAGGGAACTATATATAAAAACAAAAATGCAAAGGACATAAATTATGTTTTTAATGTACAATATATATATTTGCAGTCTTTGTCAATCTCTTGCGATTTTCCAATTATTAAAAGTCATTCAGAGTAAAGAGGACTTCAGAGTCATTCCCAGAAAGTTCAAGATATACATTTTATTCTTCATGTAAATGTCTTTAATATACAGTATTTTAATCAAAATCGTTAGCCATTTTTGAGAAAATCAACATTTTCGAAACGTTTTATATGTAAAGGAAAGTTTATGGTGAGAGCATTTTTTTTTTTTTAAATCTTCGTGTCGCATTCTTGGGAAATACTGAACTTAAATATCAAGTTGCCCACATACACAATAGCTTTTTCCTAAAAATGCTTTTTTTTTTTATTCAGGGAGATCATAAAACAGATTTCTGGTGAAATCTCGATATCTATTTTTTGGGTGGAATACAATACCTTCTCTACCTAGAATTTACATTGTACATATGTGCTAGAGAAAGTAAAAGAAAAGGTAATCGTCCTCGGCTGCGCTTTAGCCGCGGCCTCTGGACTAGAGGCTAACGTGGCAGAGCACGGTAAGCCATCTGGCGAATAAAGCATTTACTTAAATGTTTGGTTTACTTTATTATTCATCTTTAAGCTCTGATTTTTATTAATACAATTTTGTCACGTGTCTGCGTCCAGAGATCCGAATACCAACCTGCTGTCTATGATGTAATAGTCTGGCTTGTATCTAGGCCAAGGTCTTCCTCACATCTTTTCCGGATAACAAGTGAAAGTGTAATGAAACGCACTCGCTCTGCCCGAAACGAATATTCTTCCCGTTAATACACGATTCAGGCTCTCTTTACAGTTTAGAGTTTAACTGCTCAACAATAGCGTTCATTCAACAATTCATTTATAAGATCTAAAATAGCAATCAAGGTTAAGCGGTACAATTTCGATATAGGTATAATTCCGATCAACACAAGCTTTAGGGCCAGTTTTAGTTTCGTTGTATTGGTAGCACTTGCCTTACTATGGCATCGTAATTCTGAAGGTCTTGCACCTCCTATGTTTTCACGAATACATCTGTTTGTGCTATAGGGATTTTTTTGTAGTGTTTAACGCCCGCTTTTACTACTTGTTGCACCACAGGCGAATGCTACAGAGATATTAACATTTTTCTTGTTAAGAGGTAATTAAATTAATTAGTTTTATGCGCTCTTATAAATTGCCTGGTTTCTATGTGGCTGCAAATGTTGTATTATTGAGGTTACAGACTTGTATTTTGTTCCAGCGTGTTCTAAAACAGCAAATAGAGATAGTCAGAGTGACGTGTGCCATCATCTCTTGCCATAGTTCAGCAACATTTACGCGTGATTTAACTCATACAAACAGTGCATTTTCGATCAGAAAAATGGTACAATTTCGATACTCTAGTACAATTTCGATTATTGAATTATTTAGCTTAGTTGGTTATAATGATTAAAATAGACATATTATACATCATTACAGCAAATAGATACTATATTTTAAGATATTTCAATTTTTTTCTTTCTTTTCTGCGGAAGTAAATACTTGCAAAATTTTACAGAAATTTTACAGAAATGTGATTTGTTTGATAAATACATATGTACTCTCCCGATCGAAGAGTGCATTTCTTCAAAAGTATTAATTAAAGAGCATGACAAATCTATAATACCAGCATCCAATAAAATTTCTCCGCACAATGATGTCAAGACTTTTGCCAAATGCAGAGAAAAAAATGTCTCTGAAAAAGAAAACACAAACTTCAATTCCACTCACTTCAGATGGAAACTTGGAAAAGTTCCGCAGCAAAAGACGGATTTTTCACCAGGGAAAAAAAAATAAACAAAAGCAACAGGAACAAAAATCAGTAATATAAGATTATGAGAAATGATGAGAGAAATATCAAAAGCATCAAATCACCAGCAAGATTGTGGATTTGTTTCTCGAATTATTTCAGTGAGAAAGCAAGTGTCTAGGTTTGTTACCAAAAATGTAGTTTTTTAGAGGACTATATCACTTATTAGATGTGTATCAAGAACTGATCACAATTGCATTTAACGTGGTACATTTTCAATCAATTTTACTATATTCTACAACCTTCTCTAGTGTGTTTAAACGAACGCTTTGTAAGCGTGTAATACTTATGTTACATATTCAAAGCTTTAAACAACAAGTACTATGCTTGGTGTTATTTCTTTACTGAATATATTTCCTTTTATAATAGAATTTTTCCGAAATGATCGAAATCATACTACCCTACTATTTACTTAAATGATCGAGGAAGTAAACGTACGGTCCTGTTTTTGACGCGTGCAGATATCCTTTCGTGCGTTAAAAGTGTTTCTGAACTCCAACAAGTTAAACCGGACTCAAGTTAAAACCTGACAGTGTAGAAATGACGCGAGTGACATTTACTTTCCTCGTCTTGCTTATCAGCGAGGACGGTGAGTGGTTCGTGCTCATTGACAGGGGTAAAACGTAGGTCGTCGCCGCCAGATCTGCACTGGTGGGTTTTAATGTGAAATAGCCCCGTTGAGTTCTGCAACTGATCTAACGCACGAAGAGATGTCTGCACACATCAAATACGGGGCAAATGGGCCGCCTGGTATCTAATTCCTTCAGAAGAGTTATTTCCGCAGTGATTCCCTTCGGCAAACGAGTGAAGAGTTTGGAAATATCACTGCTTGAAACGAGTTTTTTGGTTCCTGTCAGCGCTCTCTTCTAAATTAAAGTGACTTGTTTAGCCTTCACTGTCATCTGTAAAGGTCACACGGCCTTCAGAAAGGGTTTCTAAGGCACGAATGTTGTGTTGCCATTCTTGATCCACTTTTTCACTTTCAGAGCATAGGAGAATTCAGTTAAATACTAAACTTGGCAATTGAGTTTAGTATCTTCCCAGGATGAAACACGAAGATTTTCAGGAAAATACCTGCACTCCAAACTGCCCTTTACATGGAACTCTTCAAAGTTTTTCATTTTCTAAAATATGGCTCTAACGACATTGATTAAAATCCTTCCTTGACTGCCTCCGTGGTCGAGTGGTCAGCGAGCTGACTTCTCGCCCGGGGGTCCCGGGTTCAATTCCCGACTGGGGCGGGGAAATTTTCTCTAGCCAGAATTATTCCCTATCCCCCCCACAGAGTCTAGAAGTTTGTATGCGAGTGTGAATGTGTAAAGCTTACTAAAAATGTATATCTCGTTAAAGCACACAATTTATGGCATACATTTCATTGTAACAATTTCAGAGATATTGGTTTCAATTTTAAAATGTTTACTTTTCTCAAACTTTTCTCATCCGTTTCTATTTACTCCTGACCTTGGAAAGAGAACCGAATTTCAATGACAATCACATAGCGACAGCTTTTAAAATATTTGGCCACCACTTTAGTCTAGTGTATTCCCTTATTTCCCTTCTACTTACAAGAAAGCAATAAGAGCATTTCTACTGATGTTTATTGAATTGGCATGATGAGGTTAAAAGAATTTTCTTTTGAAGGACTTTTTTTTCATGTGAATGGAACACAGATTTTTATGAATGCTGATTGTAGTATTTCCTTCCAAAACCGAAGGTAAAAAGTTTACTACATTTTATGCATACGACTTAAAAGTTGTTATTTGTTCGCTGCTATCAACTATCATCCGACAATCGTAGTAAAGGAGTAAAACAAAAATGATACCGACCAAGGTATCGCCGCAGTAAGATGTGCTACCACATTATGTAAATAATATTTATCTGCTCCCGTTTCAAAAGTAGGCCATTAATTGATAATTTTCTATTGCAAAAGCTTCTGTTTATTTTCGTATAAAGTAAATAACGTCGTTATGTATTTTCACATAGAAACGTGTTATAAAGCACTTTATAAATTACGTCATGACTCTTACTAAATAAACATTTCCCTTTCCAAAGTTTATATATTGTTGCCCTCGAGTACAATAGAAGACCTTGAAAAAAAGAAGACATTCTTTTACTGATTATTGTCAACCAATCACACATGAAAACAAATTATAACTTTTAGGTTAAGTATGAGTTCAACCATAAATCACACAAGAACATTCTAACGGAAGTTTATAGTAATCCAACAATTTGTACAAATTTTAACATTGACATGAGGAGCCATATTATCCTATGAACTGCCATTTTTTCGACCCTCTCATTTGTTACACTGCTAGTTACTTCTTCATAAATCTAGTTACGCGTATCAATAATATCAATCAATAGGACCACTAAAAACAGACTGCATAGCTTGATAAAAATCATTCATAATTTTAACATCCATCATCGAAAATGACGATTTATTGATTTTAATTGACTACAATGGTTACCATAGCAACAATAAATTTCACGATATGAATAGTAATAGAATTAATTTTTTTCACTGATATAAGATTCAATATTCTATATTATAATTATTTCATGCATTAAAATTGTATTTTCTTAAATAAACATAAATAAAGAACTGTATTTAACTTGGTACAAAAGTAGCTTTTTTTAACTCGTAGGTCTTAGATCACGATCGCAGAGAGTGATCTAACTTGAACCACTCATTAATAAAGCTCGAATTTTGCACCTGGTTAAATAATATACTATTAAATACTGAACTGACACATAAAGTGCCTTAGTTTTATACCTAAAGAATAGTCCGATGGTCTCGAATATTTTACTCACTCTCTCTAGCAAGTATATACAATGTACAAAGGTAGAGAAGGTATTGTATTCCACCCAAAAATTCAACAATGAGATATCACCGGAAATGCATGTCTTGAGACTCTCTGAATTCAGAAAAGCACTTTTAGAAAAAATGTCCGCGCGGCGAGCGTGTGTGTGAGGCTGGCATGTCTCAAAAAGGAAAAGTGGTTTATATACCAAACTCGATGTTTAAGTTTAGCATCTACAAAAGATGCGATACAAAGATTTTTCAAGAAAATCTTCCCACCTCAAACTAATCTTTATATGGAACATTTTTCGAAATGTTTTATTTGTTCAAAAATGAATCTAGCTAATTTAATTAAAATACCGTACATAAAATATATTTACATAACCAATAAAATGTATATTTTGAATTTCTTAGGAATTGCCTCTGAAATCGTCTTCTTTCTGAATGATTTTCATAACTGGCAAATCGGTAAAGATAGATAAAAACTTACTACACAAAAAATGTAGATTTAGTAAAAACACAAAATTGTACATTTTTGTTGTGGACCTAACGTTTCCGAGATGGTTTCAAATTGAAAATACTTATGCTTTTCTCAAACAGGAAGTCGTTTGTATTTATTTTGTTTTACTCCTGGCTATCCAAAGAAGCGAATTTCAATAACAATCGCATAGTGAAAGCTTTTAAAACATTTGACTACCACTTTAGCTGAATGTATTCTCTTACTTTTCATCTACTTATAAAGAAATATGTAAGCAATAAAACCATTCTGCTAATGTGTATCTTAATCAGCATAAAGTAGAAAAACAGCTTTCTTAGGAAATTTATCTGAAGAGCAGGTAGAGAAAGTCACGCGAATGGAACATATATTCCTTAGTTCCTTCTATCTTAGTCTGTGCTGAAAAGTTCAAGGTTGATTACAAACTGCAGTGTCAAATGTTTTAAATGCGAAAAGTGTCAGAAAAATATGCGAATAAAAGAAAATCTGATTTGTTCCATTCATATAATTCTCTAGCTTTTCTATACACAAAATATTCTTACAAAAGATTATTCTTCTATCTACGACATGCTTATCGAGATATACATTAGTATAAATTGTCTTATTACTTGCTTTCTTGTAAGTAGAAGGGAAACAAGGGACTAAATCGATAGTCAAATCTTTTAAAAGCTCATCCCTATGTGAAACAGTTGAGGTTCGGTTCGCTTTGTATGGTATCGTTTGAGAAAATTTGGGTGGTTTAAAATTGAACCAATAACAAGAAAGATCTTGAAAACGGTCAACTGTACAAGAAAAATATATATGACATAAACTGTGTGTTTTAACGAACTCTACCAGCACCCTCTAGATACTTATCTAGGAGTTATTGGATCTACACATTTTGTGTATTAAGTTTTTATATACCTCTTACGGTTTAACCATTGTACAACATTTTGCAAAACTCATCCAGAATAAGCAGGTCTTCAGAGGCTAACCCCAGAAAATTCAAGATATGCATTTTATTTATCATTTATCTCTAATATACGATATTTTAATCAAAATCGTTATGGGCATTTTTGAGAAAATAAAAGTCTTCGAAAATGTTTCCACGTAAAGGGAAGTTGGGGTGGAGGAGTTTCTTGAACATCTTCGTGTCGCATCCTTGGGAGACACTAAACTGAAAGATATTTTTCTAATTCTTGTTGGACGCAGAGGACCTCAAAACATACATTTCCGGCGAAATATCAACATCAATTTTGGGTGGAATACAATACCTTTCTTAGCTACCATGTACATTGTTATGTAGAAAGTAATGATGGAAATAAAAACAAGCCATTAGTCCGTGCCTTTCTGCTCATTTAAATGTAGAAGCTTTAAAGGTTTTAAGAACTTAAGCCATGGTATATAATTGAAGCTAAACGTTCAAATCCTTTGAAAAACAAATTTTTTAATTTTTTGAAATGTCGAAATTTCAGCTATTGGTACCCTTAAAATCACTTAAATTGAAAGTCGCCTTTGAGATATCTTGAGCCTTCTAGATCTCACTGAAGGGTTGCAGGGTTTCTTCATCCAAATGAGGGAGTTTAATGGTCGTATGAGCGTCCCACCATCGTAGCTCAAGCGATTACACGTCTACATGGAAGCCAGAGATCTCTGTTTGTAGACCCGGTCCTGAGAGCTGAGCGAGGTGGCGCCGTGGTAACGTGTGCAACTTCAGGAAGTCTGGGTTTCATCCCCGGCGACCACACGCTCTGACCCATGGACTTTTGGTGGTTTCCCCCAGGGTAGCCAGGCGATGCTGGGGTGGTTTCTCATCTACCTCGATTTCCTTTCCATAATTTCCCTCTCATCTTTCAGATATTCTTCTGGGTTCGCGGTGTATGCAGTGTGGGCAGACAGCGCCTATATACGCTCAATAGAATGATTACTCCCTGTGGCTGCCAGATCGACGGGTCGCTTGTGTGTCCCATCTGGCGGCCCACAAGACACAGGCCATCGTGCTTGGAGCATTAGACTTCCGCGTCTCTTGTGCCGTGTCTACTTGCGGCTTGTAGCCTCCCATAGTTCCTCCACCTCATACCATTCCATCCCACAGTCACCACAGATCTGCATAGGTCAGTACGCAAGATGTTCCCCGCTGTTGTCTTCCATTTACTCTTTTGCCTTTCGTTTTCCTGAGGTTGACCTTTGCAACTGTCATCCAACATATTTGTTTAAACAATTGGCAAAAGCAGGAATTAAGAATTCTTTTGCAGTTTTTAAGAGCCCTGTATTTTACCACCGATGGTAACCTAACAGGAATGATTATTTTATCCCTTTGGGTGTATACACTTCTATACACAAATGACTTGAAATTCTGGAATCAAATAAAATACACTCTCTGGGTCAGAAGAATAACCTCTAGGGAATGGCCAACCAAACTCTCATGTGACGTAGCAGAACTTTGTGACGTAATATTGCAGTTGCTAGGGTGATGAGGGTTTGAAAAGGAAGAGCAAATTGCATACGTGATGTTTTAGAGGTCACTTTATCACCACAAGGAATGCAAATAACAAATGCCATGTGTTACAGACAGGTAACTAAAACGTGGTTCGAGGGCTGTGGCAAACTTCGAAAGACCGTACGAGAGATGGGGGAAGATATATTGGCTTTCTATAATTGTGCAATACTTCAGCGTTATTTTCTTTCCGTCCTGCTATGCCTGATAATGATTAAGACTTGATATTTGGGGACCAAATGTATCTATACGATTGGTATTTAAAGTAGACAAACACCTCCTAATATCAAGGCACCATCACTGAGTACACGCTGTGTTAGCTTTGTTTACGTTATACCTTTAGTCCCAACAGACCAGAGGGAACATCAGGTCCCAAGTTCCGGAACTTAATAATCACATATTAAAACATCTGATGTGTTACACTCGCATGACTTTCTCTAGCTACCCTACAGACAAAATTCTTACAAAAGATTCTTCTTCTTTCCACACCGTGCTAATCGAGATAAACATTAGCAGAATGTTCTTATTACTTATAAGTAGGCGAGAACTAAAGGAATTGCTATGCTAAAGTGCATATCAAATATTTTAAAAGCTTTCGTTATGCGATTGTCATTGCAAATCGCTTCTTTGTTTAGCCAGGAGTAAAACAAAAGAAAAACGGACACTTCCTGTCTGAGAAAAGCACAAGTACTTCACAATTGAAACCGATAACAGGAATATGTCGGAAACGGTTACCTCCACAACAAAATCGTAAAGGACATAAATTGTGTATTTTGACGAGATCTACATTTTTTGTGTAGTAAGTTTTTGTCTATCTCTTGCGGTTTAGCAGTTAAGCAAAATTCGGCAAAATGCATCCATAATAAAAAGACCTTCAGAGGCTATTCCCAGAAAATTTAAGAAATACATTTTATTTGGGATGTAAATATCTTTAATATAATGAAAATTGTTACGGCCATTTTTGAGAAAATCAACATTTTCGAAATTTTTCCCATGTAAAGGGTAGTTTGTGGTGGGAAAATTTTATTGAAAATCTTCGTGTCGCATCCTTGGAAGATAATAAACCAGAACACCAAGTTTGGTATTTAACTGTCTTTTCGTTTTTCAGTATGCTGTCCACAGACACACACACGCACACACACGGACCTTTTTCCAAAAAATGCTTTTTTTGCATTCAGGAGGACCCAAAACATGTATTTCCGGTGAAATCTCAGTATCGAAGTTTTGGGAGCAATACAATACCTTTTCTATACACTATGTACATTGCACATGAGGACTAGAGAAAGTAAAAATATAATATGGGTCCCCTTTGCCCTGTTAACCCTTCCCTTTCATTAATTTCCATTTACCTAGTCTCAATTGTCCTGCACGTGTCAGAGAGTCTGTCTATCCCGCTATTGTTTTGTGGAAGAAAGAGAGGATGTTACTGAAATCACAAGGCATTCAGTTGGTTGACACTGTTCTAGGATTTTACTGACCAGGAGATGATTGCTATTTTCGCTGTCCACCTTTTCAATTGTCATTTGATTACCGAAGTTATTTCAAACAACTATCCCTGTACTTAACGACTGCTTCATACAACCGTTAGAACTAATTGGAACATTATTCCATACTTTTAGGTACTGTATATAATGAGGCAGCGTTGTGGGTGAGTTTTTAGACCACTAGCCTCCCATCTAGGCGGCCCAGGTTCGATCCCAAGTGCCCGCATGTGGGATTCGGGAGGACGAAGCGGCGGTTTCTCCCGCCATTCATTCCACCAGTTGCTCCATCATTACCTTTCCAATCATAAATTTCGTTTCCATTTCATATCATCCACTTCATCTCTGTGGTTTCGTACCGTAGGCTCCCCGACAGGTTTCTGACCCCTAGGCATTGACTTGTAAGACCTAGGGAGTGTCAGTCCTACAATTACGGGGAGGGTAAGCCGATAACGAAACGAAATATAATGAACTTGTCGATGGCGGTGGTGATTAACTGAAATTTGGTTAGAACCGGTACATACAGATGAAATACAACACTGATAAAGTAATTTGTAATAGAACCTGCTACACTATTTAGATTCATACGATATCAAAGTGTTTTAGTTTGATAAAACGAATCAACATTTGTAAAACTCAAAGTGAATAGGATTTTCATTTCTCGCCAGTTATACTTGCAACTAACCGCTCTGTTCTCCTCTCTGCACCCAACCATGACCTCCATCTATTAAGGAAATACCAAGAGAGATTTGTATCGCAAGCGACAACCCGAAAGCAATACTTTATGGTCAGAACATCTAGTTAATCAGAGCTACAGGAGTTAAACTTGTACTGATATTTCAGTGGCGAAACCATACTTATATAAAACAAACCGGATTGCGCACCTAACTTCGAGGTAAAAACTGGTAGTAAAGAAAAGATTGCTGAAGGAGAAAGTGGTTTCCTCCACAAATATTAATATCTGATGTTGTCATCGACAGAATCATTTTGGACTTTACCAGTTTTACAATATTTTTGGAGAAATCATAACCATATCTTCAGACAGCAATAATCCGTTGCATTTAAGACTGAAGTAAAATGAATATCATTTCTTATCGTGTCTAGGAATACATTCAAAAGCTTTTTGATCTAGCGGTACATTGATGTTATCAGCAAGTCCAGTAGTATTGTAGTTTTCTATCTAAACTATTTTATGGGCAGTCAGAGAAGTAACTTTTTCAGAGGTGTGCCCACTGGTAGCCCATTAAGATATTGCCAGTGTGACCGAATTTTGTCTCATAGTAATACATTTATTTGCCTAAAAGCTGCTCTGAGTATGGGTGAAGTCCGAAAATTTGAGCACGCAAAAGATCTTCGATATCTGAAATTCCACAAAAGCAGATGCAACAACTGAGGAGACGAACTTTTACAAGATAAACTGAAGAACAGCTGCATTATCAATGTCTGTGATTACTGTACAAGAAGTAGCTATGTAAAGAGAGGACCCAATATTCAAAACCAATAATGTGCGGAACTAAATTAAGGTTTGATAATTTTGTTTTCTCACAGGAGTTGCATAGGTAGAGTCAGACTGAAAAATTCGATGCCATAGCCGGGATTTGAACCGAGGATCTCCCGGTTTCTAGCCGATTGGTCCATCACTGGTCTACCATGCCAAAATGCCGGTATAGCATTGAATTTCTCAACTGACTTGCATGTTTCCCGGTAAACCATAAGGTGATCTCAAACTAAAATGAAATGGCGTTTTATTTATGGACGCTCTTTAACTGCTGTGGTTCTCAGCGTCCCATTTTATACTGGGCGTGAAAGACTGCTTAATTTTGCTCAGAGCCTCTCTGTCAGGCTTGAGGTTCTTTTACGTGCTGTAAACCTACGACACGGGACCAACAGCTTTACTTCCCTTCCGAACGAAGCCATGCTAAGGATTTTTACGCACGGTAAAAATACATCGTCCTCGTCGGATTTGAACCCGCGGCCTTCGGTATATGAGGTTAGCATGGTAACCTTTATATCACGGAGGGCGACGATCTCAAACTATTTGGAGATTACAACCGCAATGGCGACTTACAATATTGTAAGTATTTTAAGTCCCAGGATTCATAGTATAGTCAACTATTATGGACAATTGTGATAATTTTAATTGTTTTCTTACAGAAACCGTGTGTAGTACAGGAGTTGGATAGATAGAGTCAGACTGAAAAATTCAATGCTATAGCAGGAATTTGGATCACGGATCTCCCGGTTTCTAGCCGATTGCTCTTCCAATGTGCTACCTAGCAAGGTTTCTTATGTTAATAAGCCTACATTAATGTTAACCATTGTATATACTTTAGTATTTCCCTCCTTGGTGTATTTAAATTGATTGGTCTTCTCATTTTGCTCTTCTTTCAAAGCAAGGCTTGGTCCAACGACCCGTTCCAGGGCTAATTACTATTATTAAACTCACTCCGTCTTTGATCACTCCATTTTCTCCGAAGTATTCCTAGACTTCTCGTTCCGTCTGCATAACAAAACTTGTTTAGAAAATCTCCAATACGGTATTCTTATTATATGCTCTTGTTTTGATAATTACATATTCCATCGACTATATTCATGTCCCCCAATTGTGTACTAATATGTTTATTTTAGGTTTTATCTCGTCTTGTTTTTCCGGTCAAGGATCTCGCAAAGTACATCTGTGATGCCTCTAATCGTTGCTGATCTTGAGCTCGTATAATCCATGTTTCGCTCGTTACCATACCCATTTCAAAAATAAATAAATGGCGTGTTATTTATGGACGCTCTTTAACTCTGCGGTTCTCAGCGTCCCATTCTAAATTGGGCGTGAAAGACCGCTTAATTTTGCTCAGAGGCCTCTCTATCAGGCTTGAGGTTCTTTTACGTGCCGTAAATCTACGACACGGGACCCACGGCTTTACTTCCTTTCCGAAGGAAGCCATGCTAAGGATTTTTACATCCGAAAAAATCCGTCGTCCTCCGCCGGGTTTGAACCCGCGACCTTGGGTATATGAAGTCAGCATGGTAACCATTACACCACGGATACCCACTTCAAGGTTGGTTTGCAGTCGATAGTATGTAATTTTTGTCTCTATTTACTCCCAGATCACTGTTCATGTGTTCTGTACTTATTTGTCATCCTAAATACATAAAAGATGATACCTGCTTCATGTGTTCATTTTATATTACTCTGTTTACTCCTCTTTGATTTCTTTCCTATATCACCATCGACTTTACTTTTCCAGGTGTAATTTTCATAGCATACTGCTTTGCTACATTATTTAGCATAGTTATAGAGCTACAATTAATTTGCTTCTTACTTAATTTCAACTAAATAAGGATATTATCTATCTTTCTATCAGGTCGAAACTGATTACAATTAATTTGCTTCTTCTGCCAATAATTGGTCATCAGTGAATAGAATTATTTTTAAATAATGTCGTGCGGTTAAGCTGATACCTTTGGGGTTTAATATCTATTTTTCCACTGTCCTATTTAGATATAGAACGAACAGCAATAGTGATTGCCCACATTCTTGTCTACATTCTCTATTCACCTGGATTACATGTTAAATTGGTTGCTTTTTATTTATATTTTGGTATGACGATATAGTGATCTTATAGCATTAAGTTGGCATTTATTTTACATTGGTGTAAAATATTCCATAATTTCTGGCGATTTATCATATCGTAAGCTTTCTAGTAATCCAAAAACAGTAAATATAACGGCTTATTATTTTCCCTCCTCTTCTGTATTATTTTCTTCAGGATAAATATTCATCAGTACATGACCTTCCCTTCCAAAAGTCTTTCTCGCTTCTGACGATGTAGTTTCTGCAATAGGTTGTAGTTTTAATTTCAATAAATTTAATGCTGGAAATACTATATCTCACCAAGGCGCCCGAGTTCGATCACAAGTGACCGCACGTGGGGTTTGTGGTGGATAAAGCGGCGTAGGGGCCAGTTTTCCCCGGGTTCTCCGGTTTCCCCCAACATCGCATTCCACCGGTGCTCCATCTTCATTCATGTATCATCAATGTCGTTGCATGCGGTGTCATAGTAGTAAAAGCGAGCGTTAAACACTATCAAAAATACCAAAGATCATTTGGACACAATTCTCTAGAAATGTTAAGGTATTCGTAAATCCTGAAGGACTTCAAATTGGAAAACGTCAGAAGAGAATCTTGGTGGCTGTGAGACAGGATGAAGTCTGAATGGAGGCTGAGATTCAAAGAAAGTTACATTATTTTTAGTATAATCGAATTATCCTGCCATTGGTTGTTTTCAGAAAGCCTAGACTATTCAATGCAGTTTTGCGTATTTCGGGAAATTACCGTCATTAGAATCATGCAACATATCTCTAATTATTTTATAAAAATTGTTGTGGAGCTCAGCTATGAGGACGATTTTGGACAAATCCATGCCATCTCAGAAAAGAGTGAGCTGTGAGCACTTACCTCGAGCTTCTTCATTTCTTTGGCAAGTTCCAACATTAGCTTGGTGCCTCTAGCGTTGAGAAGCACTGCCTTTTTGAGCGACTCGTCGAAGCGAATAGTGGCGGCAGCATGGAATATGATAGACACGTTGTCCACGATCACCTTGCGATCTTCTGGAGAAAGACCCAAATCTGGTTCCGACACGTCACCCGATATTCCTATCACTTTGCGATTCAGCCATCCTGGCTCCCTCTGACCGCGTAACTTCTCAAACAGCTGCAAAAGAAGATAACATTTTAAAATTAGAGCATCTTTAATGAATATTTTTACTTTCTCTATACGAACTATGTACATAGAGTATAGAGAAGGTATTGCACTCCACCAAAAATTTCAAACCCGAGAATTCACCGGAAATATATGTTTTACGGTCCCCTTTATCTAAAAAAATCTGATGTGTACCATTCACATGACTTTCTCCATATCCCTGCAACAAATAATTCTTAAAAAGCTTACACTTCTATTTACTTTATGCTAATCAGAAAAAATTAGCAGAAATAGTCTTATTACTCGCTTCCTTGTAAGTAGAAGCGAAATAAGGGACAACCGTAGGTTAAAGTGATAGTCAAAAGCTGGTTGCTATGTCAATGAAGTTCCTTTGTTTATGAAGTTGACAAGTTGCTGTATGAGAAAAGTATACGTTTTTCATAGCAGAAACCAAAAATAAGGAATGTCACAAAAACGACGAACTCCACGAAAAAAATGTATATAACATAAATTGTGTGTTTTAAAGTGCTCTACATTTTTTGTGCAGTAAGTTTTTCTCCATCTCTTACGGTTTAGCAGTCATTCAAAATTTAGTAAAATTCATCCAGAATAAACTACTCTTCAGAGGCTATTCCCAGAAAATTCAAGATATACATTTCGTTTGTCAGGTAAATATGTTTAAAATCGTTAGAGCCATTTTTGAGAAAATCAAAATTTTCGAAAAAAGTTCCATGTAAGGGGTAGTTGGGGGTGGGGGGATTTTTCTCAAAATCTTCGTGTCGCATCCCTGGAAGATACTAAACTTAAATACCAAGTTTGGTATTTTACCGACTTTTCGTTTTTGAGTTTTCGTGTTCACAGACACACGGACACACACACACACACACACAAACACACACACAGACTTTTTTGTAAAAATGCTTTTTTTGGATATTGGGGACCCTAAAACATATATTTCCGGTGAAATCTCGGTATCGAATTTTTGGTGGAGTGCAATACTTTCTCTATATACTATGTACATAGTGCGTATGGAGAAAGTAAAAAGTATTTTCAGAAAAAGGTCCTTGTGTGTGTGTGTGTGTGTGTGTGTGTGTGTCCATGTGTCAGTGTGTCCGTGTGTTTGTGAACACGATAACTCAAAAACGAAAAGTCGGCAAAATACCAAACTTGGTATTTAAGTTTAGAATCTTCCAGGGATGCGACACGAAGATTTTGAGAAAAATCTCCCCACACCAAACTACCCTTTACATGGAAATTTTTTACGAAAAGTTTGATTTTCTAAAAAATGGCTCTAACGATTTTGATTAGAATATCGTATATTAAAGATATTTGCCCGACAAATAAAATGTATATTTTGAATTTTCTGGGAATAGCCTCTGAAGAGTAGTTTATTCTGGACGAATTTTACAAAATTTTGAATAACCGCTAAACCGTGAGAGATGGACAATAACTTACTACACAAAAAATATAGAGCACGTTAAAACACATGATTTATGTTATATACATTTTTTCGTGGAGTTCGTCGTTTTTGAGACATTCCTTATTTTTTGTTTTTGCTATGAAAAACATACATTTCTCATACAGGAATTTGTCAACTCCTGTCCATACAAACAAAGGAACTTCAGTCACATAGTAACCAGCTTTTGACTATCACTTTAACCTATGCTACTCCCTTATTTCCTTTCTACTTACAAGGAAGAAGGTAATAAGACAATTTCTGTTAAATTTTTCTAGATTAGCATGAAGTAAAAAGAAGCATAAGCTTTTTAAGAATAATTTGTTGCAGGGATATAGAGAAAGTCATGTGAATGGTACACATCAGATTTTTAATTTATAAAAGACTAACAGAGGCATGATGAACCTAAATGTATTTGTTCTTAATGTTCTTATATGTTAACCGAGGTAGGTAATATGGATGTCACTTTTGATACACATTTGCCATTAGATGACGCATATTAGAGGACAAACATCGAAATATATATGCTAATTATTTAAAAATTGCACGTCATTTTTATAAAACTTTAATAAGCTAGAGCGTTTTAGTAAGAGAAGATAAAAAACAGACCATTTAATTTGAAGATTTTGTCTACATAGAAATCACTAATAGTCCAAAGAGAAGTGACTTCTGTAAACTCTTCAGATACTATGAAAAGCAAAGTTCCATACGTTGACCAAGGAAAGAATGGTTATACCATGTAACCGCATTAAAATACCAGGAAAATTTTACTAAGAATATGCACTACTGTAAAAGGCCACAAATTCATTAGTGTGGATTTTAGTGTTATTAAACACTCCAAACATTTCACTGCAATTACATGTTGGTTTTATAGCAGTAAGACCTTTTAAATTATATCATATAGCATCTTAAATGTTTGCCTCTCTTTTTTCATATAAACTGTTTAGCTTCCTATTATTAAGTTGTAGTAAAAATAATAGTTTTGAATACATAAGGTGAATCAACCGATCAAGACAGATTAGCAGAAAAGATCAAAGAGGGCTTACTTTTTTAAACACCATAAAGTTAGAAACAGTATTATTTTAGCGTCCGAATTTTCATTGTCAGAATATTCTCATTTTTAAATTGTTTAACGTGATATAATGTTCAGTATAAATTAATGTAACGTATACCTAAACCCTTATAAAGTGCAATATTTGTTAACATGCTTAGATGTGAACTTAATTTGCTTATTAAACATTTTGTTTAATAAGTTATTCTGTAAATTTTAAGCAAAATTGACTTCTCATTAATATTATATTGCTCGTAACAAGAACTCATGCATTTTTAATGTATTAATACACTACTGAAGATTCGAATGTCCACATATTATTTTTCTAAGGATATTTGCATCGATTCGAGGATTTTAAAGAACATTAAAACAAAGTTTTAGTGTTTTACCTTCTCATACTTTCTTTAGTTTCCGTCGTTTATTGTTGGCTATAAAAATATTCTTATCAAAGTTTATTTCTTTCTGTACTACATATAATATGTAGGAGAAGTATGGCGTTTCACCTAAAATTTAGATTTTCAGATTCAATTATATTTGTTTTGAGGCCCCCTGAATACTAAAAACGCCACTTTTAGAAAAAAAAATATCCGTGTGTGTCTCTATGTGCGTTCCTGTTCACCATAAGTTAAAAACGAAAAGTCGGTTAAATATCAAACCTATATCAAATTCTGTACGTTTCAAAGAAGCGTCACTACCTAAACTACCCTTTATGTAGAAATATTTTTTGAAAAGGTTGAGTTTCTCAGAAATGGTTCTAACGACTTTAATTAAAATACATGTTTAAAATATTGTTATGCCAAATGTATATTTTGACTTTTCTGGAAAAAATTTCTGAAGTGTCATAGTTCTAGATTATTTTTGCACAACCAATAAACAGTAATGAGTGGGAAAATCGTATTTTTAAAAATATATATCTAGTTAAAGTACATAATTTATATCAAATACATGTTTTATGGAGTTAGACATATCCGAGACTTTCGCTTTAGCAGAGTGTATTCCCTTCCTACAATTTACACAATAATCTGTTGTAGTACCGTCATGTGAATGTGACACAACAACTTATTTTCCTAAATACTTAATTTTAATCTACTTAAATATTTGCAGAAATAGCTGCACTATTCTTTTAATTAATGATACAAAAAACAATAGTAATATTCGAACTCTTAAGAACTGGACGTTAAATCTTAACCTTAAAACTCCATACTTACTCCAAGCAATCTTCAGAATCAATTGAATATCGACAGAATTAAATGACAATGACCGAACAATTATTAAACGAAGATGGCTATGTCACAAAAAAGATTCTTCGCAACAAACTGTGTGTTTTATTTTCTAGCCATATGTAAATACAATGCCCATAGTAGCTAGTATCACACTCAATATTTCAATATCGAAATTTCATTGGATACATATGTTTGGAGTCTCCCTGAGTCCGAAAAAACAGTTTTAGGAAAACTTCCATGTTTGTGTGTGTTGCGTGTATGTGCATAGCTTAAAAACGAAAAGACCAAAATTTGTATTTGTGTTTAGTATCTTCCAAGAACATTTTCAAGAAAATCTCCCTACCACAAACTACCCTTTACATGGAAAAATGTGTGAAAATATTATTCTTCTCAAACATGGCTCTAACGATTTTGATTAAAATATCATATGTTTAAGATATTTTCATGACAAATGAGATTAATTATTTTGAATTCTCTGGTAATAGCCTCTAAAGACCTCTTCATTTTGGATGACTTTTGTACAAATGGAAAACCGTAACAGTTGGGCAAAAACTTGCTACACCAAAATGTATTTAGATGATATCGTTTATGTTGTACACTTTTTTTGTAGAGTACTGCTTTTGAGATATTCAGGATTATTGGTTTCAATTTTAAGTGACTTAAACATATCTCAAACGGGAAGACATCTTTCTTCTCGTCTCTCGTTTGTTTACTTGTGCCAAGCAAAGAGAATGGAATTTCAATTGTTTCGCATAACAACTGGCTTTTAAAGGATTTGATTATCACTTCAGCCGAGTGTATTCCCGTATTTCCCTTCTGCTTACAAGGAAGTAAGTAATAAATAACTCTGCTTATGTTTATCTCGATTAACATGATGTGGATAAAAGAATAGAACCTTTTGGATAAAAGGTTTGTTTGCGGAACAGCTAGAGAAACTCATATGAATGGAATATATCAGATTTTTTTATTTAGTAATTTTTCGTCTATCGCTAATCACAGAAAATTAAAGATATGCATTGTATTTGTCATAAATATATTTGATAAATGATATTTTAATCAAAATGGTTGGAGCCATTTTCTAGAAAATAAAACATTAATAGAAACGTTCCATCAATGAGGTAGGAAATGTGTTTTAAAATCTTCGTGTGGCATCTTTAGAATTTAAGCTTATCTTACTCGGCTTCTCTCCGTAAAGGACATTTTAATCATGGAGTGAAGAACACACAAGGAGATATCTGCCCATAGCCAAGCATAACAATCAGGAATAAGATGGCCTGAAATGAAGACACAGTGGACGATAATAAAGGTGATGATGCAGCAACTGGTAGAATGAATGGCGGAAGAAACTGGATAACCTGAAGAAAACCAACCCAGGCGCCGCTTTATCCACCATAAATCCCACACGCGAACCCCTGGGTTTGAACCCGGGTCACCTCAGTGAAAAATGGGCAGCCTAACCATATTTAGAACATACTAACATAATTACAAATTTTGGCATTTAGCTGACTTTCGTTTTTGAGCTTTGTTGTTCAGACATACACGCGCACACAGTTTTTCTAATAATATTTTTTTTTCTTATTCAGGAGACATCAATACATGAATTTCCGGAAAAATCTGATTATAACATTTTGGGTGGAATGTATTATCTTCTCTACATACGTGGTAGAGAATTTTAAAATATATCTCGGAAACTAATTTAAATATATATATTTTTGGTCTACATGTTATACATTAAACCCTAATTACTATATAAAAATCAGATGAACCATACTGAAATTGTGTATTTTAAAAGTCTTACATAAATTTATTCTTAATGATCAGAAATTAAGCTTGAATTGCTCTCAAGATATTGCCATGTGAATTTACGTTCGTGAATGTTGTTACGTGAATGAACGAGTAATTGCGACATATCAAGTTAATTAGCTCTACCGTACACGTCGCAACCATAGAATATTTATATTTAGCAAACGGCTCTTTTTTATTTTCTCTTCTTCATATATAAATCAACCAAACTTACTCAGAATTCATTGCAGTGATTTACAATATACATATTCACTGTATTGAAAGAAAGGGTTCTCCTGCTGCCACTCAAAATATGTTTGAATCATTAACAAGTTCTTTTGGTTTTGTTTTGTAGTTGTTTCATTTGTACAGCCTCCTTTAAATTAAATGGTCATATCCGGGGCTTTGACTTGTGAAATAATTCGCATTACTGTAGATTTACAAAATTGGGTTCATCATTTTTACATCAGTAAACACACGCACATTCATTCTTACATTCACACTTCCAGACTCTGTGGGGGATAGGGAATAATCATGGTTTAAGAAACATTCCCCGTCCCAGCCGGGAAACGAACCCGGAACCTCCGGATGAGAAGTCAGCTCGCTGATCACTCTACCACTAAGGCAGTCATATCCAGAAGTTTATTCAATGTCGAACGCCTACACTTTCTTTTATTTTCGACACTTTTCAAACCACGCTCTTTTTCAGTATTCACTGGTTTATCTATCAGCAGGGGTGAACGAGGCCAGGCAGTGAGCAATGCTGGATAGTGTAACAGGTTTTGAAACATGCCGATCCCCATGGCCACGCTCGCTAAAGTGCCTCGCTTTGGTGCTTCGCAGTGGATCGTGGGCGTTTCTGTGTTTGTTAGTGTGTATATGTCTGTGTATGTATATGTAAAACGTAAACGTTAAATTAACAGGTCAACTAAGGAAATGTAGGAAAACTGGAAAAAAAGAGGAAAAAGGAATACAGAGCCGGAGTCCAGACAAGCCTCCGGAACAGTATTTTATAAAAAAATAAATTAAAAAACGGACTGTAGAGACCACGCCTACTCCATCACGTCCTAGTTATTCTCTGTGTGCATCGAACCTCATTCCATCAATTTTGTGACCCCGGACCGAGCTCTAATCACAATATGAGCTTTACTTGAGGGCGAGACAGTCTGTCTTACTCCAGCACAAAAGATTAATGACATTTGCTTTCAAGGAACAGTGAGTATGCAACAAGTAGATATTTACCTGGCGAAGTTAATTGCTTTTGCATCACAGTTGTTGAGAGCTCGTGCTCTGTGACTGGTTGTCAACAATGCAGAAATTGCATGGTGCTACATGGCTTCATTGCAAGCTCTCATGACAGAAATGACAATAAACACATGCTAGTAGAAAATACAATACCAGCCTTTTACATTTCCTTTCAAGTTTTCTTAGTCATTTTACTATCGACAGTTAAGTTCCTTAACCTTAATCCTCGAGAAAGCTACGACACGCAAGCAGATTTAATGAACGACTACTGCTGTTCTCTTGCATAAAAGAGACATTTAATTTCCACATCTTGTAATTTTCTTGTCATCGTTACCGACATCTTTGCTACTTTAAATACGTCATTAAATTAGCTTCCCACAAAGCAGTGACACATTCTGAGAAAATTGCATTGGTTTGTTGCCCTGTTTGATGCAATAGCACTGCTGAAGTATAAATTAGAACTCTGGAAGTAGAAGACAGAGAGGTTATTTCAAAAGAGAACATAACGAAAAAGTTCAAGGTTTAGTATTCCATGGAATCTGTAACGCGGGTGACCCGCTTTCCGGAGGTCGCGGGTTCGATTACCAGCAGCTACTCCCAGAAAATTAAAGATATACATATTATTTGCCAAGTAAATATCTTTATTACGAGATAGCATTTAATTAAAATTACAGCAATTTGTTTTAGAAATCGAAAAATTCGAAAAAGTTCCATGTAAAGAGTTGCTTGGTATAGAGGGATTTTCTTGAAAATCTTCAGAAATCTTTTTGAGTTATCCTGTTCCAAGATTTAGACACGCACCCCTTTTGCTCTACATAGTACATAGGTAGAGAGGGTTTTGCACGCTGTCCAAAAATTTGATACCGAGATTTCACCCGAAATACATGTTTGGACCCCTGTATCCTGCAAAAAAAAAACGTTTTTAGAAAAAGTTTGGTATATGTCCATGAACATAAATCAAAAACGAAAAGTTGGTAAAATACCAAACTTGGTATTTAAGATTAAAATCTTTCGAGATGTGACCCGAAGATTTTGAGAAAAATCTACCACCCCAAAGCACCCTTAAAATGGAAATATTTCCGATATCTAACGGTTTTGATTAAAATTCGATATTATATTTACATGATAAATAAAATGTACATTTTGAATTTTCTGGGAATAGTCTCTGAAGAGCTCTTCATTTGGATATGTTGCTGAATTTTGCATAACTGGTAAACAAAAATGTACTATAGAAAAAATATAGATATCGTCAAAACACATAATTTATGTCATTAATTTTTTGGGTAGAGTTGACCATATTGAGATATTCCTTGTTATTGATTTCAGTTTTAAAAAAAAAATTCATACGGGAATTGTCAACTCCTGGCACTACAAAGAAATGAATTTCAACCACAATGCAACAGTTTTTAAAAGATTTGGCTATCGCTATAGACCTGTATTTCCCTTTAACTTTCAAGAAAGCAAGTAATAAGACCATTTCAGTGAATGATTATCTCGATTAACATGAAGCAGATAGAAGTATAAGAATTTTAACAATAATATGTAAAAAGTGATGCCGAGAAACAGAGAAACTCAAGTGAATGGAACACACTTTTTTGAATCACAAATCCTCAAAACGTATGTCATGTGACATCTCGGCATCAAATTTTTTGGTGGAATACAATGCATCTCTACACACTATATACTGTCATACATACGTGGTAGAGAAAATAAAAATATTGTGGCACAATGACCCTACCAAACTGAACATACTCATATATTACGTTGGGTCTCGTCTTCGGGCGCTTCAAAATAAAAGGTTTTTCCTCAACTTCTGAACCTGAATCTTATGTTAAGTGGTTTGAAAGGCCACACTATTTTGACTGTGCTATTGAAGAGTAATTAATATATCTATAATGGATGGCAAATACAGTTGTGTAATGTTTATTTTCTCTACTTTAACATAGTAGAGAAGGTATTGCATTCAACCAATTAGTCGATCCGAGTTTTTCTGGAAATATACATTTCAGGGTCTCCTGTACAAAATTATCTGACGTATTTCATTCACATGACTTTCTCTATATCTCTATAACAAATTGTTGTTAATAAGCTTATAATTTTATTTATTTCATGCTAATCGAGAAATATTAGCAGAAGTAGTTTTATTTCTTGCTTTATTGTAAGTAGAAGCGAAATAAGGCAGTACCATAAGTTAAAGTGAAAGCCAAAAGCTGGTTGCTACGTGACTGAAGTTCGTTTGTTTGTATGGACACGAGTTGGCAAATTCCTGTACGAGAAAAGTATGTTTTTCAAAAACTGAAACCAAAGACAAGAAATATCTCAAAAACGATCAACTCCACGGAAAAAATGTATATAACATAAATTGTGTGTTTTAACGTGCTCTACATTTTTGTATGTTAAGTTTTTGTCCATCTCTTACGGTTTAGTATTTATGCAAAATTCATCCAGAATAAAGTAGTCTTCAGAGGCTATTCCCAGAAAATTAAAGATATACATTTTATTTGTCAGGCAAATATCTTTAATATATGAGATCGTATTTTAATCAAAATCCTTAGAGCCATGTTTTAGAAAATCAAAATTTTCGAAAAAAGTTCCATGTAAAGGGTTGTTGGGAGTGGGGGGATTTTCTTGAAAATCTTCGTGTCGCATCCATGGAAGATACCAAACCTAAATACCAAGTTTGGTTTTTAATGGACTTTTCGGTTTTGAGTTATGCTGCCCAAAGACACACACACACACACACACACACACACAGACACACACAGACAGATAGACACACACGGACATTTTTCTAAAAATAATTTTTTTTTTTGGATTCAGGAGGTCTCAAAACATATATTTCCGGTGAAATCTCGGTATCGAATTTTGGGGGCATTACAATACCTTCTCTATACACTATGTACATAGCACGTATAGAGAAAGTAAAAAATTCTAGTGTGTTCCATTCACATGACGTTCTCTGTATCTCTGAAACTATAATGATAAAAATCGTACTCTTTTGTCTACTTCATGCTAATTGAGATAAACATTAGCAGATATTGTCTTATTTCTTGCTTCTTTGTAAGTAGAAGGGAAATAAAGGAATACACTGGTCTAAAATGGTAATCAAATCATTTAAAGGCTAGTTGCGATCTGATTGAAACCCGTTTCTATATATGGCCAGGAGTTAACAAATGTTCGTATAAGAAAAGTTAAAAATATTTTAAAACTGAAATCAATAACGAGGAATATCTCTGAAATTGTCAACTCCCGGCTTTTTTCGGGCGTAAAAATCCTTAGCATGGCTTTTTACCAAAGGGAGGTAAACTGTTGGTGCCGTGTCGTAGATTTACGGCTCATAAAAGAATCTCAAGCCTGAAAAAGAGCAAAATTAAGTGGTCTGTTACGCCCACGATTTCTGAGGTATTTCTTGTTATTTGCTTCACTTTTTAAATACTTACACTTTTCTGAAACAGAAAGTCATTTCGTTTTTCTTTTTTTACTCTTTATCTTGTAAAGAGAACCGAGTTTCAAAGTCAATCGCATAATGACCAGCTTTTAAAATGTTTGACTATCGATTTAGGGTAGTGCATTCCCTTATTCCCATTCTACTTATAAGGAACTAAGTAATAAGAAAATTTCTGCTAATGTTTATCTCAATTAACATGAAGTGATAGCAGAATAATCATTTGTAAGTGTAGTTTGTTTGCAAAACAGGTAGAGAAAATGGAACACCTCAGATTTTATAACATTTTTAGTGTATTCTCTTATTTCCCTTCTACTTAGAAGTAACTAAGTTTCTGCTAGTGTTTTAGCATTAAAAAGATACAAAAATAAGCTTATTAACAATAATTTGTTAACGAGATGTAGAGAAAGTCGTGTGAATAGAGCACATCAGATTTTTGAGAATAAAGTCACCTTTTAGATTCACAAATAATTAAAAAGTCTATTTCATTTATCAATATCCACCAATAACTAGTTTTGTAACTGTGCAATTCTTATTTAACATTATAGACAAGACTCACTGTAAGGTTTAATCAAAACATTAACAAAAACCATGCATGAGACCACATAGTGTTTCACTATATTACAATTATTATTATTACCACCTATTTCAGAGCACGCGAATTTAGTATTTAGTCTCATATTATATTATTAAATAAAAATTTACAAGATACCTTTGTATTGTTTTATAGTTTGAGATTAAAGATACCAGCAACATTATTTCAGAACTGTCTTATACTTTTAACAAAACTGTGCAGAGACTTTTACGGCGGAATTTCATCTAACCCGTCACGGTGGTTTAAAATCAGACATTTACGGACATACATTCCCTGTAAGAAAGTACTCAATTATAAACCCTGAATCTCAAACTTATTTTGTGTTATTCTGACTCATCCTGTATAAGAAAGGGTCGCATTGATACAGTAATGTAGTAATTCCCACCGTGAGAGTCAAGTGGTTCTATATGTATCAAGCACTAATCAAGCAAAAGTATATCTCCGAGTACAGTAATCACGCACAAATAACTTGGGAACCGGGTCAAGCAGGAAATTGCTGAAAATCTGAAAACCGGTTTCTTTTAGTACAGAAAATTAGTAAAAACCATTCTGCTTTCCTGTCATCGATTCAGCGTAAGAGGTAAAACCTGTGGCGGTGATAGTACCCTGCACATTTTAACTGGGTCAATCGCTTAACCTAGTTTCGCCTCCCCTATGCAGTATGAAATTATTGAACCTCTGGGCTGACTGTACACATTGTGTAGCTATTGGAATTTGGAGAAAGTGGTAAATTCTTTCCTTACAAGGAAGACCAAGCATATGTAACAGCTTGAGTTGGGTGTTGCCATTTTGGAGGCATGTTTCCGTTGGATTCTACAGATAATAGCACTCAATATTCCATTAGCCAATGACAGATAGAGTATGCTAGGCAGATGGCCACTCAGAGGCGTACAACACTCATAGATTTTTAAAATATTTTATTGAGTATACTCCATTAAGCGACGTAATACCACATACTATAATTTTCTCTACGCGTACTATGTAAGTATAAAGTTTTAGAAAGTATTGTATTACAGCCAAAAATTCAATACCGAGATTTCAGCGGAAATATATATTTTGAGGTCCTCTAAAGTCAATAAAACATTTTAGGAAAAGGTCCTGCGAGTCTGTGTATGTGTGTGAACAGGATAACCCAAAAACGCAAATTAACACATTTGGTATTTAAGTCCAGTATCTTCCAGAGATGCGACACGTATTTTTGTTTGCTTCTTTTTTCTTTTGGAATGTTTAATTCTCACGAAGATAGGTCTAACGATTTGATTAAAATACCGCACCTATATTAAAGATATGTTCTTGACAAATAAAATGTGTGCATACTATATGCATATATTGAATTTACTGGCATTAGCTTTTGAAGCCCTCTTCATTCAGAATGAGATTTGCATAACTAGTAAACCGTAAGAGAGATAAAACACAAGTTCACAAAAAGTGGATCTCGTTAAAACACACAATTAAGGGTTTTTTTGTTTCTTTTGAGTTAATAGTTTTATAAATATTATCACTCGCTAGATCTTTTAGAGCTGCTGGTAGTTACTTGTCCAGGTTTCCAGTCATCGAAATCACGGAAATCACGATTCAAAGGTTTACAGAAATGAATTCGGGATTATTGTAGTTGAATTATAGGGAAGAAATACGAAGGGCTTTTTTTTCCGGCTACTGTGTCCATTCATGCTGTTATTAAGCGATCCGAGAGTGTCACGCACGGCCGGAAGGACTAGAGACCGTGCCGTCGTTATAAATTTATTGAGAATTGAGGAATAGCTATACTATTCCTGCACACAACGTTAATATCAATTAGGTATTTTCTCACTAATATCAGCACAGTCGACACACGAAAGAAAGACCAATATTGACCGAGTCAAAGTTATTTTTAAATAATGAAACATATGTTGAAGCATGTATATGATTTAGAATGTCGTGTCAACAATACAGAGATAATTGAAAACATCTGCAAAGGATAACTCAACAAGACCTCCTAAAGTAGCATGTCAGCATAAGCCATCAGAACGGTGAGGCGCAGGAAGACCTAAGAAGAGATGGATGCACAAGCTGTGAATATGGAATAGGCGACTCGACTAAAGTGAGGTCATGCTATAAATCAAAGCAAATGCTTTGTATAAAACATGTACTTCACATAAGTATAATTATTAAAGTTCTTTGACGGCTGCTTTTACTCTTTCTATTATATTACTTAAGAAAAAAAAAAAAAAAAAAAACATATGCGTAGTAATTTGCTAGCTACATATCACAGTAAACGTTTTTATGTATGATACTATTTCCTGCAGCCTCTGAATTATCTTGGGTCTACCTCATAAACCTTGTACATTGGCAAAAGATAATAAAGTTACTCAGGAGGGAGTCTCAGGACACAGGGGAATTTTGGGTACTGAAAAAGCAGATGCCTTGACACAATCATTTACTGGTCCTAAATTAACTTTTGGTATATTCATAAATTCTGTTCCGAAAAGCACTGATGAGTGCATTAAACATTACTACCAACACAAATGGATGCAAACAGAAGGATGCGAGTACATAAGAGAACGATGAGAAAAATATTTTCTCTCTATTTTTTTTTTTTTTTTTTTTTGTAGTTTTTAACGTCCTTTAACCTGTTTGGTCATATCGGACGATGAATGAAACTGGTGAAATGATGCTCAAATGATCTCGGGGTCCATTGAGGTTAAAGTTACTCGACATTGGTCTTCTCAGGATAAGGGAAAACCCCGAAAAAATCTTATTCGGGTAAATTACCCTAAGCGAGATTCGAGCTCACGACCTTTTGAATGTGAGGCAGACACGCTACCACCGCACTACCCAGGCGGGCTATTTTCCCTATTAACTGAATCGTACTTAAACTCAACATATCCCAAATAAACCTGATAACAGGACATTGTAGATTAAGATAATATCAATATATATTGGAATGTAGAGGAAGAAATAGCTTCTTATACAATCTTCAAATGCAAAGCTCTGGGTAGGGAAATATATAAACGTAGAATATGATCTTCCTAAATCAAATTTAGTTAATAAACCTACTGTCTCTCATACAGGGCTACCTAACTAAAATTGGAGATAATGCAATAAACTCATAAATCTCAGTGTTAAGGGAAAATAACCCGAATCCTCCTTTATGAACAGTCAAGTCTTATCATTTCCTACAGTTTAGTGTAAGGTCATACATTTTAAACCGCTAGTGCCCTACATTTCATTAACAAAATCTGGTAACATTATACCTTTAATTGGCTACCTCTAAGCATATTTTGGGAATTAATTTGAATTGATTGGCAATATATTAAAGCACATTATAAAAGTGGATGCTGCTGTGTACTACAAACCATAAGAAGCTTATAAATAATTAATAAATTAGAAGCTCTGAAAGTATATGCTCGGTGTGGTTGTGTTCCCTTGGACAAGCAATTCTTCTGGAGAGGATTTCTCTCTCGCTACTGTGCGCAATATGTCATTGCGCACATTTTTCCCTAGCTTGTAAGCTCTTTACTATTACGTAATGAAATGACTATATTTTGTTTTAAATAAACTGTTTTAAAAGCTTTTATTAAATGTTTCGTATTTAATTCATGTGACGTATTTGATAATGGAAGAAGTTATGTAATCTGTATGAAATCCAGAACATTAAACCTGCTTTCCTGTCAACAAAGTATTAGTAGTTTGTTTGTTTGTTTGTTAATGGTGCACATATCATCACCGCCGGTCTGTTGGAATTTCTCCTGCAGGAGCACATTTATTTGCCAGTAAATCCACACCTCTGTTGATCAGCAGTAACACGCTTTAACGAGTTCAGCTCTTGCCAGTCAAAAGGTGTTTACCACTCCGAGGTTCTATAGTTAATTCTAATTTTAATCCTAAATCAACTGACATGGGGCAGTTAGCAGCCCTACGAGTTGGCACCACGGTAACGAGTACGACTCGTTCGGAAGGTCCAAGTTCAATTCCGACGATCACCCATATTAACCATGTGTTTTCCGTGATTTCCCTTGTGTGCTGCTGCGGAATGTTGTTGAAACCAACAATAACAACACACGTGGCTACGGAAACATTAAATGAAATAAGAGAGGTGTTTCATAAAGAATTACAAATGTGGATTTGTGGCCCCCTCGTTCCTCCGACTTAACTAATACTAATGCTTATTTATGAGCGCAGACGCTATGCATTTGCCTACTTGTCCTAAAACAAATGAGCACAGATTTTCATAATCACATGCACTGCAGAAATCAACAGGCATGCTGTGAACAGTATTTACAATAATTTACTTATTGCAATATAAAGATTTTAAATTAAATACTTTACTACGGAAATTCCGGGGAGGTGCATTTCTCAATTTCAGGTGTACGCTTCGAGTGGTTTATTTCGGAACTCCTAGACACAGCTTTATGACGTCCAGGCGCAGCTCATGGTTTCAAAATTAGGGGAGGCTCTCAAGTACCAAAGCAACGATGAAAATAAGAAAGAAAGAAGCAAACAAAGAATCAAAGAAAAAAAGCTTAAGTATCGGTAATATTATATGCTGCCTTAACTTATATCAAAATTATATTGTTTTTGAGATGTTCTCAATAGAATTAATTTCAGACATTTTTAACACATTGTACAATCATTACAATAATAAAAATCTGATGTGTACCATTCACATGACTTTCTCTACATCTCTGCAGCAAATTATTCTTAAAAAGCTTATTCTTCTATTTACTTCATGCTAATCAGTAAAAAATTAGCAGAAATAGCATTATTACTTGCTTCCTTGTAAGTAGAAGCGAAATAAGGGAGTACCATAGGTTAAAGTGATCATCAAAAGCTGATTGCTATGTCACTGAAGTGCCTTTGTTTGTATGTATGGACAGGAGTTGACAAATTCCTGTATGAGAAAAATATAAGTTTTTCATAGCAGAAACCAAAAATAAGGAATGTCTCAAAAACGACGAACTCCACGAAAAAAATGTATATAACATAAATCGTGTGTTTTAACCTGCTCTACATGTTATGTGTAGTAAGCTATTGTCCATCTCTCACGGTTTAGCGGTTCTTCAAAATTACGTAAAATTCATCCAGAATAAACTACTCTTCAGAGGCTATTCCCAGAAAATTCAAGATGTACATTTTATTTGTCAGGTAAATGTCTTTAATATACGATATTTTAATCAAAATCATTAGAGCCATTTTTGAGAAAATCGAAATTTTCGAAAAAAGTTCCATGTAAAGGGTAGTTTGGAGTGGGGGATTTTTCTCAAAATCTTCGTGTCGCATCCCTGGGAGATACCAAACTTGGTATTTCAGTTTAGTATTTTACCGACTTTTCGTTTTTGAGTTATCGTGTTCACGGACACACACACACACACACACACACCCACACGGACCTTTTTGTGAAAATGCTTTTTTTGAATATTGGGGACCCTAAAACATATATTTCCGGTGAAATCTCGGTACCAATTTTTGGGTGGAGTGCGATACCTTCTCTATACACTATGTACATAGTAAGTGTAGAGAAAGTAATAAACGCATAAAGTAGATAGAAGAATAATATTTTGTATGAATAGTGTAGTTGCAAAACAGAGAAAGTCATGTAAATGGAATACATTAATTTTTACTTTCTCTACACGTACTATGCACATAGTGAATAGAGAAGGAACTGTATTGCACCCAAAAAACGATACCGAGATTTCACCAGAAATACACGTATTGAGACCTCCTGAATCAAAGAAGAAGGAAAAAAAAAACATTTCGAGAAAAAGGGTCATGTGTGTCTGTGACTCAAAAACGAGAAGTCCGTAAAATACCAACAAAGATTTTCAAAAAAATCCCCCCAACCCCAACTACTCTTTACATGGAACATTTTTGAAAATTTTGAGTTGCTCAAAAATGGCTCTAACGATTTTGATTAACATGTTGTATATATGACAAATAAAATGTATATCTTGAATTTTCTAGGAAGAGCCTGTGAAGATATCCTTATTCTGAATGAATTTTGTGGAATGTTGCATAACTGATAAACAGTAAGGGATAGACAAACATTTACCACACAAAAAATGTAGAGCTCGTTAAAACCTATAATTTATATTATTTGCATTTGTTCCTGTAGTTGCCCGTTTTTAAGATATTCCTTGTCCCACATCCCCATTAACGATGTATTGACAGATATGGTGTTTGACCCATTTACCAAGTTGCTTGGCATTGACACTTTATGTTTTCCTCTTGTAACCTGTTCCGTAGCTGGAACGGGTTGTGTTTGGACTAATTCGTAACTACATACCATTCATTTACAAATGCACTTAATATATTTTGCTTGTTCACTAGTACATTTAGGATCTGAACGGCATGTGGAGGGTGTGGCTCGTTTGGGAGGTTCCTGCACACTATGTTATATGAATACTTATTACTTTTTACGTAATTTGCACATAATTTACTGGTACATTAACCTGGAATTGAAAACCAGTTTTTCACATATAAAACACGTTTTCTGCATTTACCATAGTACGTTAGTAGTATAAAACCTCTTGGGTTACATAACGTTTGTCCATTAATGGTATTACACACTTAAGCAGAGCATATTATTATCTAATGACTAGGCATGTGACTTTTTAAGGCGATACATCTGTGACATTTGAAAAAATATTTTTCATGATAAATTAATATGAATTCCAAACTTTTAAAAAATTATATCGTTTTCCTGCAGCTACCAATTAATTAACATTGTATGCTTATTTATATGAACGTTCTATTTAAATCTGATTATTATTATTATTGTTCATTTGTTTATATAACTCCCTTTAACATCCAAGGTCATAAGAGACTTTGCTTTAGAAACAACTCGTTGACTATAGGACGCGCACACACACACATTCACTCTCACATACATACTTCCAGACTCTGTAGGGGATAGGGAATAATACTGGTTAAAGAAGATTTTACCGCCTCAGCCGGGAAACGAACCCGGAACCTCCGAGTGAGAAGTCAGCTCGCTGATTATTTGACCACAGAGGCACTCTAAACCTTGTTTTCTCGCAAACTTTTACCATACTTTTCTATATTCAAAATATGTAGTTTTTTTTACTAATTTGTTTCAAAATGTAATGCCTCATTTCAAAAGTACATAAAAGAAAATGATAATATGATTTTTCGAAATAACGATACAATTTTCAAAAACAAAGTTGTAAATTTGAGAAAATCTACACTTTTGGAGGTACGAAAAGTAATGTTTTTCTACAATAATTACTAAGGTTAATGTAAAAAATGTTATGATAGATCTGTTTATTAACATGTCTACCGTAAAAATTGAATTTATCATGTGAATATTTTTAAAAATACATTGTGTGGCTTATTTTAATATAAAATAAATTTAGAGGATAAAAAATATTATTTAAATAATTGCACACTAGAAGTTTGACATACATTAAAGTATCATAAAAATATATTATATATAATAACTGGTCAAATTTCAACAATATATCTTACATTCTATGGCTCCTCCAACTTCAAAGACACAATACCTTGAGGGGAGATGTCGATTGAATAAGTGATTTGAAAAACAAAATAAGTCCATAGTTTTTGGAAAATTAACTAACTTAATAGCATCCAAAGTTGGTGTCTTGTATATTAATGTTCAATAGCTAACTAGATCAACACATTATTTATTATTTGGATTATATAATAATCTGAATTTTTTATTTCACTGATTTAAGAATACTTTTTATGTCTAGGGCTTGTTTACTTTATAAAATAATTCGATAATATTATGTGAAAAGTATAGATGTATTGATTTTATTTGTGCAATTTTAAACTAATAAAACAATGTATTCATATAATATAACTCCCATGAGGTTAATAAACATATTTTAATATACTGACATTACAAAATACTTTTAGCTATAGTTTATACTCATTAACAAGTTCAATATCAGATTTTGGCGATGTCAAAAAATGTTGATAAAAGTCCAATGTTCATCTGGGATTTAGGGTAATATTTTACCAATTTGAGACCGTTAAATAGTCTCTATAAAAACTATTGTTAGTTATTAATTATATAGCACTGTATAGTAATTAAAGATTACAAATGATTATTAACGTATGTATTTAACAGAGTAAATTCAGCTTGGAGTAGCAATAGAAAGCTGACGCTGAGAAGCGCTTTGTTAGAAATGTTTCTTTTGTCCAGTCACGTACTACCGGGTCACGCCAGGGGTAAACCTTAAAATTCGGAAGAGAGTAATTTTCCATTGTACAACACGTATCACGTGAGTGTTGTGGTGCAGCCTGGGTTGAGAAAACCGAATTTTAGGTAATATTTACGTCAATTGCGCGGCCTTTCTGTCCAATCAGAAATAAGCCGCCATGACGGTATTTTGAGTATATAAAGAGCCCAAGAAGGCAACTGTCTGTCAACTGTATGTTGCTGTATGACGCTGTCACGCTGTCTGTTGTTTGATCTTGTAATACTGTCATGGTGTTGGTTGTCAGGCTGAACGTCTCTTCTTCGCACAAGTTAAACATGGCAACTTGAAACGAAACTTAGTAGTTTCCAGCGCTCTAAGTGTTTTTAAAGTCAGTGACGTGTATTAAATTATATTGAGTGAAGCAGAATTAAGGAAGAAGAAGCAAATATAATTACGTATGATTAACAAGTATTAACGTTCCTAACAAGTGTTTAAGTTAGCAGAATTGTAAAGCAAAGTCCTTATCTCGCATCTCCTAGTAAAAAATAAACTCCAGGAAAGTTACGCACGTCTTCATTATTGTCAGGTCACTTCCTTAACTACCCCCATTAGCTGCACCACCCCGAGAGAGTCAACTTTCGTGCAGACCGGGTAATGCCGAGGCAAATTCACCTGTAGTGGATTTACTTCAACAGGTACCTGGTTCTACTCATTGGTAGTGGAGCGAGTCTTGCCAACGCCACCAATCTGGGCTCGAAACCGAGAACTCAGCATCTGGTGCTTTGAATATGGTGATCAGGAGAATACGCCACAACAAGGCCACCGCATACGGCACCCAAAGTATAAGTCAACCCCATATGGCACCCAATATAATAAGGACGCGCAAATTGCTATTTTCTTATTGTTGATTGGGGCAACCACTGCCTCACATACTTCCGAGATACTGGTCTGTATTAGTTTTCCTTTTTGACAACTTGAAAGAGTGATGAATAATATTATCATCACTTACCTCGAGGTAACCAATGTGTATTCTATCATAGGTTAGATAATTATACTTGAAAAAGGTTCAGCCAGGCTCACAATGTGAACTACTAGGCGCAATAGCTTTGGTTGTCTTCTTGAAACACTACACCAGCTTTTGAAATCCATATCTTCAGAAGGTATCTATTACTGTTGATGCGAAAGCAATTAATCATTTCTGAACTTTTTCCAAAACATATTCTCTAAGAGCTCTCTTTATATACCCTCCCAGGAAAACGAGCTCTTTCTTTTCTCATAAGGAGATTAAGTATTTTGAACATCTTTTCTCTTATTCTTTCTTGAAGATTTACCTTCAGAACTATTCTTATAAGTAACACAGAATAATAGTAAAATATTGTATATGTTGTAATATTCATTGTACTACAGTTTAAATAAGAATTAAACCAATGGATGGCATCATTACCAACATAGACTATAAGATCTTATCACTGAATATTAAATGAACCCGAAAGCTCTTTGCAATTAACAAACATCACAGCCTCCTTTGAATATAAAAACCAAATTACTCCTGGACTTATACCTCTTTTAAAATCAATGGAATTTTCAATCGGCTATAGAAATCATGCTTTATACGCCCAGTTTTTCTTTTACATATACTACATTTCCATCCAAGTAGTATCGAATCTTGGATATGATCCTCTTAGAAAGTGGGATCGGATTGGGATTGGATCGAAATATGTTGAATGGAAACATCTCTGCATTCAAATCGATTTGAATACGGTAAAGAAACCCTTCTGCTATACTCGATGCACGCGGTAGTCATATGTTAATTTTTTTTTCTGAGGTAGATTATAACAGAACCCCTTTTATGGTTCTATAGTTTGTAACGTATTCTGAAATATAATTATATAGCTTCAAAATCTGCTTGTAATGCACAGATAACAAACATACGTTTTAACCGGTTCGCCAATTCAATTCAAAGTTGACCAACGTAAATAAGTAAAATTATTTTCGAAGCTTGCGTATTCAAAATGATCTCATTTCGTATTGAATTGTAGGTGAATCGCGGGTCGTATTGAAGTGGAATTGTACTCAAATCGATTTCTTATTTAATTAAGAAATACTGAGAAACAAATGGACATAAAGGCTTGTGTTTTTTGACGATAATGAATAAACTCTTACACAAAAATAAATTCGTTACAAACAGTTCATGGAACATGGCGGTTCTAGCAGCAAGGTCACCAACATTAACCTTGGTAACGATCTGGCGATCGATCATTCACATCAAGTGGTTGACCTCAAAATGGTCACTAAGTTGCAGCTCATGATTAGCTACTGCGTGAATGAAATAATAGGTAAATGCTAACAAATTAAAAAGGATGTAAAGATCCAGGTAAGATTCACATATCAAATATGGTTATATTCCATGTCTAGAATAATAAATATACTTATGAAAAATAATAATAAGTTTTCCATGCATGCTGAGGATAGACCATGTTTAGTGTTGTACTGACGTATTACCGTCGTAACTCAATTGGTTAGACACCGCCAATGAAATCCGAAGGTCCGAGGTTCAAAGCCCGATTCTGTATCCAACTTTTCAGTCTGATTCTAACTTTTTAATTATACCAAGAGTTACAACATTTAATACACTTCATGAGTAAACACAGACTACGGAGGTAAGTTCGGTTACCAACACTGAATGCAGAAAATTCAACTTTTCACCATGCATGGGAAGTGCATCACAAAACCACTACCGTAGAAAAAGCATTTACTCACTATCCAGGAATGATACCGTCTTAATTAGCAAAAATAAGTACTCAAGAATCTCATTTATGCAACTAAGTGGAACCGAAAACAATCAGGTCATCAAAAATCCGAATAATCCACAAATATTCTACTAAATAAAAAAAAATCTGATTTGATCCATTCACATGACTTTCTCTACATCTCAGCAATCAATTATTGTTAACAAGTTTATTATTCTATTTACATAATGCTAATCGAGAAAAATTTGGCAAAAAGGGTCTTATTACCTGCTTCCTTGTAAGTAGAAGGGAAGTAAGAGAGTGCCATAGGTTAAATCGACAGTTAAATCTTTTAAAAGCTGGTTGCTATGTGATTCAAGCTCCTTTGTTTGTATAGACATGAGTTGACAAATTCCCGTATGAGAAAAATATAAGTATTTTAAAGCTGAAGCTAATAACCAGGAATATCTTAATAACGGTCTATTCTACAATACAAATGAATATGGCATAAATTGTGTGTTTTAACACTCTCTACATTTTTTGTTGATAGGTTTTTGGTTATCTTTTCGGTTTCATTCAAAATTCCGCAAAATTCATCCAGAATAAACATGTCTTCAGAGGCTATTCCCAGAAAATTGAAGATATACATTTTGCTAGTCACATGAACTCTTAAATATAAGAGATTTTAATCAAACTCGTTAGAGCCATTTTTGAGAAAATCAAAATTTTCGAAAAATGTTCCATATAAAGGGTAGTTGAGGTGGGGGTATTTTCTTGAAAATCTTCATGTCGCATCCTTGGAAGATGCCAAACCTAAACACCAACTTTAGTATTTGACGGTCTTCTCGTTTTAGAGCTACTCTGCTCACAGACAGACAGACAGACAGACAGACAGACAGACAGACAGACAGACGGTCATTTTACTAAAAATACTTTTTTGGGTTCAGGGGGTCTCAAAACATAGATTTATGGTGAAATTTCGGTACCGAATTTTGGGTGCAATACAATACCTTCTCTATACACTATATACATAGTACGTATAGAGAAAGTAAAAAAAAGTAATATGATTATAGTATAATATAAGCCTTTTATTTTGGCAATAACAAGAATACTTTTCTGGCACTTAATCTATATTTACTTCGTTTACGCTTGTTTATTTACTGGCACGTGTACAAGTTTCTTTTATTTCAAATGAGAATAATTACATTTGAGAGCAATACGATCGTATAGACGTCTCACTAACATCAGTTCGGCTGGAAATGTTTTCAGCTAACTTTCAAGGTAAACCATTAATTTTTACTTTCTCTACACGTACTGTGCACATAGTATATAGAGAAGGTATTGTAATGCACCCAAAAATTCAATACCGAGATTTTACCAGAACAAAAAAAAACATTTTTAGAAAAATGTCCGCGTGTGTGACTGTTTGAGTGTGTGTGAGTGTGTGTGTGTGTGTGTGTGGATATCATAGCTCCAAAACGAAAATTCGCTTAAATACCAAACTTGATATTTAAGTTTAGTATCTCTCAAGGATGCGACACGATATCCAAGAAAATATGGGGAAAAAATCCAAAATTTTGTTTTTCTCAAAAATGGCTCTAACGATTTTGATTAAAATCTCTTATATGTAAGATATTTACACGACAAATAAAATGTATATCTTGAATTTTCTGGGAATACTCTCTGAAGACCTTTTTATTCTGGATGGATTTTTTTGATTTCTGCATAATTAGTAAACCGTAAGAGATAGACAAAGACTTACTACACAAAAAATGTAGACCTGATTAAAACATATACTTTTTCCGTGGAGTTGACCGTTTTCGAGATAATTTTTAATATATTTAAACCTTTCTCATGCGGGAACTTAACAAAGAACTAAGTAATAGGGCTGTTACCAGTGATTTTATCGAATTAGCATGAAGTAGACAAAAGAATAAGCTTATTACACTAATTTGTTACAGGGATATAGAGAAAGTCATGTGAATGGAACACATCGGATTTTTCAGCTGTACTCTTGCCTCCGATTTAGGCATAATGTCTTCCCTCATGCACACTGAAATCATGGAAATAAAGGAACAGTTCGGGCACACCTCCTCAACTCTTTGAGGAACAGCACCACATTTTTTTTTTAATCCGGAGTCTGGTCCCGCTGTATACTCCTGTTTACAAATTTTCCCCCTAAATTTACTGTACGATTACTATTTCTACTGTTCCTTTACACAAACATGTACAATTTGCACAAACATATAACACCCATGCGGGACTCGAATCCATGATCCTCTGCCCACGAAGCACCAAAACGAGACGCCGTAGCGAGCGTGGCCCACATTGACCATAGTAATATAGCTAAAAGCCTGGAACCGGCGATCTCTATACGAATGTGGTGCCAAAACAACAGTATACCACACCATTCACATGGCTTTCTCTACACCTCTGCAACAAATTATTGTTAAAAAGCTTATTCTTCTATTACTGCATGATAATCGAGATAAACATTATCAGAAATGCTTTCTTGTAAGCAGAAGAGAATAGGGGAATACACTAGACTAAACCGATAGTCAGATTTTTTGAAAGCTGGTTGCCATGTGAATGGAACCCGTTTCCTTGCATTGCCAAGAGTTGACAAATTCCCGTATGTGAAAAGTTTAAGTATTTTAAAGCTGAAACCAACAACAAGGAATATTTCAAAATGGCCAACTCCACATTATACTGTGTGTTTTAATGAGATCTACATTTTTTGTTTAGTAAGTTTTTGTCTATCTCTTACAGTTTACTAGTTATGTAAAATATCGAAAAATTCGTCCACAATAAACAGGTCATCAGGGCCATTCCCAGAAAACTCAAGATATGCATTTTATTTGTAGTGTAAGTATCTTTAATATATGGAATTTTAATCAAAATCGTAAGAGCTAGTTATGAAACAATAAAAATGTTCTAAATTTGTTGCAGTGAAGGGTATTTAAATGGGGGGGGGGATTTTCCTCAAATACTTCTTGTTGCATCCTTTGAAGGTACTAAACTTACATACCAAGTTTGATATTTTAGCGATTTTTCGTTTTTTAATTATCGTGTTCACAGACACACATACACACACGACCTTTTTCTAAAAATCTGATGTCTTCCATTCACATGACTTTCACTACATCTCTGAAACGAATTATTGTTAAAAAGCTTGTTCTTCTATTTACTTCATGCAGAAATAGTCTTATTACTTGCTTCCTTGTAAGTAGAAGGGTAATAAGGGAGTAGCATAGGTTAAAGTAATAGTCAAAAGCTGGCTGCTATGTGACTGAAGTTCCTTTGTTGTATGGACAGGAGTTGACAAATTCCTGTAGGAGAAAAGTATAACAATTTTATAGCCGAAATCAATTACAAGGAATATCTAAAAAACCTTCAACTCCACGAAAAAAGGTATATGACATAAATTGTGTTTTAACGAACCCTACATTTTCTGTTAAGTAAGTGTTGGTCTCTCTCTTACGGTTTACCAGTTTTGCAAAATTCCTCAAAGTTCATTCAGAATAAAGGCTATTTATTCCTAGAAAATTCAAGATATACATTTTGTCATGTAAATATCTTTAATGTGCAATAATTTAATCAAAAACGTTAGAGCCATTTTTGAGAAAATCAAAATTTTCGAAAAAATTTCCATGTAAAGCGTAGTTGGCGGTGGGAGGATTTTCTTGAATATCGCCGTGTCCTTGGAAGATACTCGTCTTAAATAGCACTTTGGTATTTAACGGACTTATTGTTTTTGAGTCATCGTGTTCACAGACACAGGGACCTTTTTTCAAAAATGCTGTTTTTGGATACAGGGGACCCGAAAACGTGTGTTCCGGTAATATCTCGATATTAAATTTTTGGGTGGAATGCAATACCATCACTATACACTATGTACATAGTACGTGTAGATAAAGTAGAAAGGAAACAAAACAACACAAAATTAATCTGTACAAACCGTAGATCCCGATTAATGAGGGCCAGATAAACGAGGTTCTTGTTCATCCAAAAATTAGAAATAGTAATTAACTGCCGGAAGTACGCTTCTACCTTCAGCCTAAAAAGTCTGATTTTGTATCACTTGCACAACTTTCTGAAGTTCCCAACTTTATGGTTTACGCTTCACACAAAGGAATTCCGCTATAGACTTTACATTAATCGCAATAAAGGTTTGCTTGGAAATGGCTATAAATCGGTCAATATTGGTCTGGGTTGCATGCACGATGAAAAATCCCAACTGTCAATTATAATTTTCCCCCTGCAGATAAGCCTGCCTACTGCCTCCGCGATCGAGCGGTCAGCGAACTGGCTTCTCATCCGAATATCTCAGGTTAGATGCTCCGCTGTGGGGGATTTTTCTTTAACCAGAAGCATTCCCTATCCCCCACCCCCTTGTGGTGATTGTGATAGTAGAGTGCGAAAATTTGAACTTAGAAACGTTTACCCCTACGTTAATAACATTAGTCAACGAGTTAATTTACATGTCAAAACCCCTGGTTAGACCATGGAAGTTAAAGGGGGCTATAGGAATGAAGGAATTTTAAAAATCGGACGTGTTCCATTCACACAACTTTCTCTAGCAGTTCCTCAAACAAAAGCTATTAAAAAGATCCTTTTATCTAAGCCATGCTAATATAGATAAACATTAGCAGAATTGGTTGCATTACTTGCTTCCTTGTAAGTAGAAGAGAAATAAGAGAATACATTGACTAAAGCTTCAGTCAAATGTTTTAAAAGTTAGTCGCTATGTGAAACAATTGAGATTCAGTTCGCTTTGCAGGGTCCCGTTTAAGTAAAGTTAATTAGTTTAAAACTGAAACCAATAACAATGAATATCTCGAAAACGGTATAATTTTCAAGAAAGGCGATATGACACAAATACTGTAATTTAAGGACATCTACATTTTCTGTATAGTAATTTTCTATCATATGCAGTTTAACCGTTACACAAAATTCTGCAAAAATCAAGAGAATAAAAAGGTTTCCAGAGACTATTCCCAGAAAATTCAAAATATACATTTTATTTGTGATGTGAGTATCTTTAATATGTGATATTTTAATCAAAATTGTTAGAGCCATTTTTGAGAAAAACAAACTTTTCGAAAAATTTTCAATGTAAAGGGTAATTGGAGTAGGTTCTTGAAAATATTCGTGTCGCATCCTTGAAACATACCGAACTTTAATACCAATTTTGGTATTTAATCGACCTTTCGTTTTTGAGCTGTGCTGTTCATCGACAAGACAGAGTGTTGTTCACAGACAGACAGACAGACAGACAGACAGACACATGCGGAGCTGTCTCTAAAAATGATAGTTTTTAAACTCGGGTGACCTCAAAACATATATTTCCGGTGAAATCTCGACTTACAATTTTTGTGTGGAACACAATATCTTCTCTTTCCACTACATACATTGTGCCGCGCCGTGGCCGAGTGGTTAGACCATTCGACTCTAACCTAGACGGCCGGGGTTCGATTCCAAGCGACCGCATGTGAGATTTGTGGTGGACAAAACGGCGCTGGGGCGGGTTTTCTCCGGGTAGTCCGGTTTCCCCCGCCGTCGCATTCCACCGGTGCTCCATCATCATTCATGTATTATCAGTGTCACCGCCTGTGGTGCCATTAGTAGTTAAAGCAGGCGTTAAACACTAGCAAAAAAAAAAAAAAAAAAAAACTACATACACTGTGCATTCGGGTTAGAGAAAGTATATTAGCTAAGTGTATAAAAGAGAACGTATATCCTTAAATGTCTTTATTGGTTTCATAATGAAACGTGAATTTCAAATTGAGAAAATTCAAAATATCAATATTTTGGAAGAGAAAAACGAGAAGAACTTTTTCTATAATTTTCTATAATATAATTTGGTCCGTCATTTTTATGAAAAAAACATACAATTATATGAGATTGAAGGGCATTTCTCAGATCGATCCTAAAAATATTAATGACTTGTACTTGTTTCATTAAGCCATTTCTTTTTTCAAAATACACTATTTAAATAAGCTTTTTGACTGTTTTATAAAATCAAAAATAAACGAGCTCTTTCATTATACAAAAGCATTTTTGAGATTTGAGGACTTTCGTAAAGTCAAAGTAAAACAGGAATATGCAATTAGATTCTTCAGGTTTTATTTTGCACCGAGTAGAACAAATTTTGCTTTGGCTCGTCCCTCATTTTGCATGTATACTGATTTCCTATGTAATTAATTATTCTTTCAGTAAACCATGTGGCAGACAAGGTATTTCATTGGAAATACACTTTTTAGCGTCCCTGTATCCAAAAATTACACTTTTAGAAAAAAGTTCTGTGTGTATGTGTATATTACAAATGTGAACAATTAAATATCAAACTTAATACATCAATTTAGCATCTTTTGAGAATAGGACATGAAGATTTTCAAGAATATCGCCCCTCATCAAACTATCCTTTGTATGGATAAAGTTTCGAATATCTTATTTTCTCAAAAATGGCTCTTAACGATTTTGATTAAAATTATTATATTTTGAAGATATTTTCATGGCAAATAAAATGCATATCTAAATTTTCTGGGAGTAGCCTCTAAAGACTTCATTATGAATGACTTTTGCACAAGTGTTAACCATAAGAGATAGAAAATAAAGCTTACCACACAAAAAAAAATAGATATCTTTAAAACACACAATTTATGTCATATACTCGCGCATTGTTTTCGAAGATTTTACCATTTCCGAGATATTGCTTGTCATTGGTTTCAGTTCTAAAATACTTAAGCTTTTCTCATACGGAAATCTGTCAGTTTCTGGTCATGCAGCCGAATTTTAAAAGACTTGACTATTGCTTTAATCTAGGTACTCCCTTATTTACTTTTACTCACAAGGATAAGTAATAAAACAATTTCTGCTAATATTTATCTCGATTAGCATGAAATAGAACAATAAGCGTTTTAAACTGTGTTACACAGATGTAGAAAAAGTCATGTGAATGGAATACATCAGAGTTTTTGAGATACAGGAGGTCGTATAGTGTGTATTTTCAGTGAAATCTCAGTGCCATCGAATTTTTGGGTATGTATTATGTATGAAGTAGAGAAGGTAACAGGATTTGTACGCACGATTTGTATAACAAGTTATGGAAATAGAATAGCTACACATGGTGGAGAAAGGATAGAGATTGCTACACCTTGGGTTATTCACTAAGTGTTTGCTAAGAAGATGAGTATGCAATTTTGGAATTTACTTTTGTGTGTGTTTTGACGAGACAGCTGTTTAGTTCCGTTGCAATGAAACCAGTTTTGGGCAATTTTGCGACCTCATCTCTACCACGGTATGCAGTTGCGTCAGCACGCCTAACTTATGTAATGTCATCATTTTTCTTTACTCTGTTGCTTTGTGACGACTTCTTGACTAAGCGAGGTTTCAATAGTCAGTCGCAGGTTAAAAGATAAACACTTTATCCGCTTTGTGTAAATGTTTGAACTTTCCCTCTTTTAAATTCAAAAGCAAGAAGGAATGTCTCAGAGAAACTATTGTTTTTGTTATTATTATCATTATTATTATTAGCCTTCTTCCCAAATACTTATGTTACTTATTGCCATAGATCAGGTATGGGCAAACACGAGTCACATACTAGAAGGGAGGGCAATGTGATTCAACTGCCCTCTATCGGAGCAGTGGCGTAATGTAATTCTTGGTTTTGAAAAACTAGAAATTACCATTTATTTAAATACAATAGATGCGTTAAATGAGAATGATTCACTTTTACTTCACTTCTTGGAATAAGCAATCAAGTGCCTGTTCCACCTTCAAAGCCCACAGATCTCCTTCCTTTAGGAATATTGCATTATTTGATTGGTAAGTAAGATATCTGGCATTCTTTCAGCATGTCCTTTGTTTGAAATCTTTTAACCTTTCATTTATATTAAAAGTTCCTAGCTCCTCTCTTGTGCTTTCATTTATTATTAGGTGTCTCTTCGTACATCCCTCCACACTTCTTAAGGATTTCATTTCTGTAGCCTGTATTTTCCTTTGTTGTGTTTTAGTTAATGTCCAAGCCTCAATTCCATGTGCTAGTATAGGTACACTATAAGTCACACAATAAACAAATATGCCTTCCAGGCATCTTCTACGCCCAACCATCAAAATTCAACTTCATTACTACACAAAGCCAAAAACACTTAATTTCATCTGAAAACAAATGTACAGCGCTCTACGAGACATCCATAGAAATGTTATGGAAATCTTCACAAATAGATTAGCAACAAACGAAAGACGCGACCGCTGTGCAGTGATATATCCTACCACACCACTACCGAAACATTTGTCCATTTCTCCTGTGTGTGCTTTGCAATTAAGGAAGCACTGCAATACATCATTCAAAATTCCAGTCAAACAGTCTAATTTGCAATGATTCAGCAAGTACAATTCTTGCCACATTAAGTGACATACTTCACCCAAATTCTATATTTCAGCCTCATTGGGTACATCACATGCAAATATTGGTGAAAATGAAAACGCCAATAAAGCTGCAAAGGAAGCCACCCGACATCCAAGGAGCAACCTCTACACATCAAGACGTAATTGGCTTCACCAAACAACTATTCATATAAAAATGGAAGATGACATGGTCAACATCCCACAGAAAACGGCTAGATGTTCGTGCTGGATCTGTCAATTTCTTTGAACCTCTCAGAAAATTAGAACATAGTCAGAAAACAATAATTACGCGCCTTGGTCACTGCAAGCTGGCACACTCTTTATCATTAATAAATAAATAACGCCGAAATGTGAGACCTGCAATATACTGCTTACTGTACAACTCATGCTGCTGCAGTGTCCGAAATATACTAGAAACTTCAGGCCGTTTTCAGTGACTTACCAAGTGTTGTAAACAACCACCACATAATTAAAAATACTATAATATTTATAATAAAATATAAACCTTTTGAATTATTGTGAAATATGAATGTTACCATTTCGATGTTACCATTATGTAAATTACTATTTTAACTACATAGTACTGCAGTAAGTTCTGCAAGTAAAATTTAAGCATACTGTAGTATGGAAATTGTGAATGACACCATGAGTAACTGGCTTGTAATGTGCCAGTAACACAAGAGAGAAAGATGGAGTGTGGAGTGTACGAAAATTTTATCATCACTGTATTGGCGCTATTTTTTGTGGAAAGCAGGCTAAGTATGAACGATTTGTGTTTCGGACAATATCACGGTTTAAACAAACGGGTGCAACTGTTGATTGCGTTAGATCTGGCTGTGTCTACGCACAAACGAAGTTGTGATCGCTGTTCGTGCAAGGAAGACATAAGACGCAATTCTTTGCGTAAATAAATAATTTTGTCTTGTAAAATGAGCAGCTCTTCTCGAATAATGTCGCGTATCTTACAGGATGATTTACATGTTAGTGCATATAAAAGCTAAACAAAGCATTTGCTAACTGAAAAATTAAGAGATACGCCGGGTTCGGTCCGAGGGTTTGTTAACGACATATGGGAAGAGCAAAAACACAAGGCAAATCACACAAAAGTGGTTGACGACCAATGTCCTGCGGTTCATCGCTGCTGCTGATTAACCTTGGAAATCCAGACCCCTATCCATTAGATTATTCTCTGTGGCATAAGCTCGAGGCAGTATCAAGTCAAAAGAGGCACCGCAATATTGTGATGAAGAAAAGAAAATCAATTACGTCGGCTGTCAAGAAGATTCCATTGGACACAATTCGTGCAGCTATTGATGAGTGGCCACAACGTCTTTGCTGCTTTGTTGCCGCACATGGCGATCATTTCAAATGAGAGTATGTTCATTTTATAGAGCATTTGTGTTCTTTCAGAACGGATGTTTACTTTCTCTATACGCACTATGTACATAGTGTATAGAGAATGTATTGCACTCCACCAAAAAATTCGATACCGAGATTTCACCGGAAATATATGTTTTAGGGTCCCCTGTATCCAAAAAAAGTATTTTCAGAAACAGGTCCACGTGTGTGTGTGTGTATGTGTGTCCGTGTGCCAGTGTGTCAGTGTGTCTGAACATGATAACTCAAAAACGAAAAGTCGGTAAAGTACCAAACTTGGTATTTAAGTTTAGTATCTTCCAGGAATGCGACACGAAGATTTTGAGAAAAAAAACCCTACTCCAAACTACCCTTTACATGGAACTTTTTTCGAAAATGTTTATTTTCTAAAAAATGGCTCTAACGATTTTGATTAAAATATCGTATATTAACGTTATTTACCTGACAAAATGTATATTTTGAATTTTCTGGGAATAGCCTCTGAAGACTACTTTATTCTGGATGAATTTTTCATAACTGCTAAACCGTAAGAGATGCGCAAAATCTTAACCCACAAAAAATGTAGAGCACGTTAAAACACACAATTTATGTTATACGCATTTTTTTCGTGGAGTTGATCGTTTTTGAGATATTCCTTTTTCTTGGTTTCAGCTTTGAAAAACTTATACTTTTCTCATACAGGAATTTGTCAACTCCTGTCCATACAAACAAAGGAACATCAGTCACATAACAACCAGCTTTTGGCTTTCACTTTAACCTATGGTACTCCCTTATTTCGCTTCTACTTACAATAAAGCAAGATATAAGACTATTTCTGCTAATTTTTCTCGATTAACATGACATAAATAAAATATAAGCTTATTAACAATAATAATTTACAGAGATATAGAGAAATTCATGTGAATGGAACACATCAGATTTTTTATAAATAGTCTCTGAAGACTTTCATTCTGGATGGCTTATGCATAACTGGTAAACCGTAAGAAAGAGAAAAGAGAGAGAGAGAGAGAGAGAGAGAGAGAGAGAGAGAGAAATGCTACGCAAAAATGTAGATCTCGTTAAAACGCACTATTTATGTCATATATTTTTTCGTGGATTTGACCATTTTCGAGATACTCCTTGTTATGGGTTTTAACTTCAAAATACCTAAACTTTTCTCATATGTCAAATTTGTCAACTTTTGGCCATGCAAAGAAACGAATTATAATCACAAGGCAACCAGTTTTTAAAAGTTTGAGTGTAACTTTAGCTTAGTTTACTCTCTTATTTTCTTTCTACTTATAAGGAAGCAAGTAATTAGACCATTTCTGTTAATGTTTATCCTGATTAGTATGAAGTAGATAGAGGAATAAACTTTTTAACAATAATTTATTACAGAGATGTAGAGTTATACGAATGGAAGCCACCAAAATGTTATATTTGATTTTTCTTGATCTTCAATAGCTTTTTGATAAACTTTGTTGACATAAGGATAAGAGATTATTAATGTAATTGCAGATATAAAGGCCAGAATTTCTTGAATTATTCACTGAAAGCAACATTAAGATGTTGCCTACTGTGTACATTAATTTCTCTGTGCCTTTCATGGATTGTAGCAGTTTTCGCAACAACGCTTCATAAAAATGGTTTATAAGTACATTGATATAATAATTGCCTACACAAACAAAAAGACAGAGGAAGAAAAGCAAAACAACAATCGTAGGGCACAAATAGCAACTCGAGAGCCACTGTTTATAGACATAGCGGCATTCATTTGTAGAACAACTCGCGTTCCGCCCACGAGAGGCACTGCTACAACCTTAGTATCTCTTAGATACGTTCAGACTGTTAAAGGCGCTGATACGAGGGGCATACTGAAAGTCACGAGCAACCCATTGTAAAAATTTAAATTTCAACAATGTAACAAAACGAATTGCAGGATCGTAATCTACAGACTTTAAGCCACATGTTGACATATTGTGACGTCATTAGCTTCTATCACGTGACCACAGACGGTGTTTGAAAAATGGCTGACATTGATGTTTCGTTTCGACAGCGTGCTGTCATTGAATTCCTTGTGAAAGAAGGAAAATCTGCTCCTGAAATTCATCTCAGACTTCATCGTGCATATGGAGGTATCTGCATGGTTGCCAGCAGTGTTAGAAGATGGGTGAAACATTTCAAATATGGAAACACGAGTCTGCAAAATGCGCCTCGTAGCGGGCATCCTCGAACTGCCTCTACAGAACGCAACAAGGAAAGAGTTGATGAGCTCATTACGGGAGATAGGCGTTTCACTGTGAATGAAATTGCTGCCAATACACACCCGCCATCCTACAAAACCCACAATCCCGTCAGAACGTGGTTAAGTTCTCTCTGAGAACAGGGACACGTCTAACACACCTCGGGCTGCCCTCAGCCTGCCAATCACACTGGACTGGACTGCGCATGGAATAGGACATAGTGCAGTGCAAAAAATGATCCACAGCTTGGGTTATCGAAAGGTCTGTGCCCGTTGGGTCCCCCGTTTATTGACTGAAGACCACAAACTTCAGAGAAGAACCATTGCACAAAACCTTCTTCAGAGATTTGATAATGAAGGTGATGAATTTTTGACGTGGCACCACTTGAACTCACCATCGAAGAAGAAAGCGAAGACAGTGCAGTCTGTAGGAAAAGTTATGGGAAGTGTCTTTTGGGATGTACAAGGTTGCATTCTGGTTGACTTTCTTGAACCTGGACAAACCATAAACTCTGCCCGCTACATCAAGACACTTCTGAAGCTCCGTCGGGCTTTGCGTGATAAACGCCCTGGAAAGAGGATCATCCTTCAACAGGATAATGCGCGTCCGCATACTACCCGTGCCACTATGGAGAAGATGAGGGCATTAGAGTGGGAAACTCTTCCACATCCTCCCTACAGTCCCGACTTGGCACCCTACGACTACCATCTTTTCGGTTCTGTGAAGGAGCAGATACGTGGCCAACGCTACGAGACACTGGAGGATATTCGGAAAGCAGTGCATCAGGGTCTGCGGGCAGCTGCAACGGAGTTCTATCACAAGGGCATTTTCAAACTTGTAGAACGATGGGAAAAAATGTGTGCAAAACAATGGAGACTATGTTGAAAAGTGAAAGAAAGTCTGTAGATTATGATGATGTATTTGGTTTGGCTTAAAAATAAATATCAAGATTGTAAAACAGTGTTGCTCATGACTTTCAGTATGCCCCTCGTATATCCATGCTGGACTCTCCTGCTCCTACTGTCACTTTGTGCGCTCTTCAGCAGATCCTCAGAGCTATTCGACTGCAATAATGAGTCGCTCTAACGCAGTGACGCCATCAATTAAATTCTAATGAATATCAAACCAATTTAATCACTCGTATAAAACGGTAACCGATAGAGAAAGATATTCATCTTCATTGAAATTATCATTAGCATATCCTATGTTTCAACTCTTCAGAATACCTCACTTCGGTGATGACATGCATATTTTCAATTTACTTTTTAAGGATATCCATACAGATAGGTAGATTCGGACGGATTGCTCCTGGAATACGAGCAAATCGTTGCATCCGCCTGGGTAACGTGGTGCTAGCGTATCTGCCTCACATTCAACAGGTCGCGTGTTCGAATTTCGCTTTGGATAAGTTACCCGGATAAGGCTTTTTCGGGGTTTCCCCTTATTCTGAGAAGACGAATGTCGAGTAACTTTGAGCTCCATGGACCCCGAGATCATTTTAGCATCGTTTCACCAATTTCATTCATCGTCCGATATGACCAACCAGGTTAAAGGATATTAAGCTTAGAAAAGAAAAAAAACTCATTGCGGAACCTCAACTTGCTATCATTCTAATTCTTTGATTCGTGATCTCACGAGTTTTACATGAAACTGTGACGTCTGGAAGATAATTATTTAACTTTGAATATTTAGTTTGTTGGGAAAAATGGCGTCAAGGAAATCATTCCGTAATAATTCAGCTTAACAAATCAGCATTGTCGAAGGTTTGAATGTTGAAACATTTAAATATTCATCATTTCGTCCGAGACTCCAGTCTGGGATATTAAGGCTCTCATGCTTTAAAGCTAAATTTTCCATTTTCACTGAGATTATTTACCGAGTGATTCCATATAATATAGCAATGAGATTAATAAGGTTGTTTTAATAATGCTTTATATTGATGTACAAAGAAAGTTAATTTAAGTTAACAGAATGACCGTTAAATTTCTCATCTGACATATCTCAAAGTTCAAAGCAATCTGGACAACTTTTCACCTTAAAGATATTGCAAGACTTCTATTTAAGCACTCCGAGCGTGTAACGTCTGAGACTTGCATATAGGTCCCGGGTTCGATCTCCGACGTCTGCCCACTCTTAACTCATAGATTTTCGGGACATCTTCGCGTCGGCAGGCGAATGCTGGATTTGTTCAAATTCTATCCCGCCTTTTCTGACCAACATTCCCTGACCCATCACTTCCTTGTTTGAATAGGTAGAGTCGGACTGAAAAATTCAGTGTCCTAGCCAGGGTTTGAACCACAGTCCTCCTAGTCTCTAGACAATTGCTTTAACCGTTGAACTACCATCACCACTATTAAAATAAGTTTCCATTGGGGTATGTCATTTGAAAATAATTTGAGATTACCTTGTGATTTACAGGAAAGCATGCAAATCAGTTGAGGAGTTAAATGGTCGGCATCTTGCTATGGTAGCTCAGCGGTTAGAGCAACCGGCTAGAGGCCGGGAGATCCATGGTTCGAATTCGGATATGCCTTCTAATCCAACACCTTGTGTGGAATAAAAATAATACTTCCTTTTTTGTTTTAAGGTTGAAGGACAGGGCGACTATGTTCGGTGGGTTGTGGTTGAGTGGTGACTATACGCTATTAAAGGTTTCTTCCCGGCGTTATTGCGGGGACCTACGGTCAGGACCTGCCTCCAGGATGCTTCGGGAAGGACGTTCGCTCGCGGTGACACCGGGAGATCAGGGATGGGCGCCGGGCGACGTCAAATGTGTTCCATCTAGAAACCCCGCCCATGCTTGCGTCCGTCTGAGGATCTGATCCTCCTTCAGGTATTTTCCTTGATCCTTTCCACCCGGGGTCGCCAAGTTGCAAAGGGCTGCACAGTATTAGAGAAAAAGCTGATGCATCTCCAAGTCAATTAAATCAAGTAGCTTTTTGATGAAGGTAATCAATCATCAATGAAAAGATGCACATACAGTTTTTAAGAGCGCACTTACAAGGGCCGTTTTTCAACCTCCGATAGGCTATAAATAAAAGACAAGTTCATAGAAAAGAATTATTTTATTACTAAAAGTTTTGTACACTTATGGTAACTTTTCAACATAATCACCGAAAAAATTGAGACATTTATCGTAACTATACACAAGTTTTGGAATATCTGCTTCAAAAATGATGCCACCAATGATTTCATTCACGACAAATTGAGTTTTAAACGAGATCTACATGTTTTGGATAATAAGCCTTTGTCTATTTTTTACAGTTTACCAGTTAGACGCAATTTAGCAAAGTTCATACAGACTGAACAGGTCTTCTGAAGCTATTCCCAGAAGATTCAAGTTATACATTTTATTTATGATGTAAATGCCTTTTAAAAAATAGCTCTAGCAATTTTGATTAAAATGCCATATTTTAAAGTATAAAATGTTTTAAAAATTGTCCTTGTTTGGGATGAGGGCATTTACTTGAAAATCTTCGTCTCGCATTCTTGGAAGATACTAAACTTAAATACAACTTAAGTTTTGGTTTAACGGTCTTTTAGTTTTTCAGCTATGCTGTCCACAGACACACATACAACACCCGCACACGTGTTCTAAAAATACTTTTTTAGGACTCAGAGGTCCTTAAAACATATATTTACAGTGAAATCTTGATATCGAATTTTTGTGTGGAATGCAGTATCTTCTGTAGTTCTATATACATAATGTCTCTCTCTTTGTGTAACTTTTGCGACAGATTTATTCTGACAACGAATTTGAAAAGAATGTCAATTTTCAAATAAGAATTTAAAGTCCACAGCTAAAACCAGAATTAGTATTGATGTTATCGCAATATGCCTTTAAGCCCTTTTTTATGTGCTGGCTAAAATCGCTCTATTCCGTTCATATAATGCGATCATAAATTTTCTTTATTATAAAAAACCGGTTGTTTCGTTGCCCTATATCTGATTCCGCATTCTCTTACGGGATCGCGAAGTAAATACTTCACTGCACTGTGTTATTAAATTTGGTTAGCTAATACTGCATTAACAAAAGAGCCATTCCTATGAATGGATGATGGGCAATTAAATAAGATCGCTAATTTACACATAACAATATCAGCTACCATCACAATTTGAGTGTCATCAGATATTTTCTGTACATTTTAAACAATAATCCTTAAAATCGTGTGTATGCATTTTTAGAAAACGTGTGTGGATGTTATATGTGTGTGTCTGTGAACAGCATAACTCGAAAGCCATTAAACACCAAACTTTGTATTTAAGTTTTAGCATCTTCTAAGGATGCGACATCAAGATTTTCAAGAAAATGCCTTCACCCCGAATATGGACAAGTTTTAGAAACATTTTATTTTTTTAAAAAATGGCACTAGCGATTTTGATTAAAATACTGCATGTTAAAGATATTTACATCATAAATAAAATGTATAACTTAAATTTTCTGGGAACACCCCCTGAAGACTTGTTCATTCTGGATGAATTTTGCTAAATGTTGCCTAACTGGTAAACTGTAAAACGTGGACAAAAACTTACTACTGAAAACATGTAGAACTCATTAAAACACACAATTTATGCCACATGGATTCTTACAAAATCCTGTCACCGAGAGAGACGGCTTCGCTGTAGTGCGTGTGATTCGTATTCGTGAAGCTCGGGGTTCGATCTCCGGCTACTGTACACTTTGGCCCAGGATACGCAGACGAATCCTGGAGTTTTTCCTCTTGTAGCACAAACAATTTCCTCTACACACTTCATTGGTATCTGTTTTAGAATTGTAAGAATAGCAACGATGTTCGGTACGTTGCGGCTGGGCGGGTTATGCACGCTTGATAGAGCTTCCTTCGCTGGCGTCATTAGAACTACTGTCTCCTCAGAGTAGTCACGCCAGGGAGAACTGTAGGCGATTAGGGGCTGGAGGATAGGGCCGACCGAGGTCCGATGCCGTTGAACTGGAAACTTTAGGGATCCGTTCATACCTACGTCCGTCGTTATCCTAATTTCTTCACCCTTTGGGTCTTTCTTACTACACAAACATCTAGATGTTAAAACACACCATTTATGCAATATTGAGTTAACCATTTCCGATATATTTGCTATTAATGGTTTCAATTCTGAAATAATTAAAACGTTTTACAAACGGAAATTTGTCATTGCTGTTTTATTTACTTTTTTTTTTTTTTTAATACTCCTGGCCACCCAAAGAGAACCGCACTTGCTCGTTCTCTTATTTCCATTCTACTTAGAATAAAACACCTCCGCTGTTTAGCTAGACTAGCTAGAACAAAATCCTGTCAATAAAACATCAGATTTTTTGAGTACATGTTGTGTGCATGAGATACAAGCGCTTTCTTTCTTTCCTTTTTTTTTTTTTTTTTAGCGCCCTTTAAACGGTAAAGTCATAGCGACAAAGATGTATGATTGAACGAACGAGTGAATGAATAAACGAACCAATGAATGAACGAACGAATGAGCAAACGAGTGAACGAATGATTGAATAAATGAATGTATGTATGAATGAATGAAACGATGTCCAAAATAGTTCGGGAATTTCCTCCTTCCATGATAAGGACAACTCATCTTAATAGATTCGAACTCTGGAACCTCTTGGATGTATTGCAGACACAAATAAATAAATAGTGTTTGTTAACGACGTTCTTAACAAGGGTAGTTTGGGGTTGGGGGATTTTCTTTCAAATCTTTGTGTCGCATCCTTGGAAGATGTTGAACTTTAATATGAGGTTAAAGGACTATTCGTTTTTGAGTTATGCCATTTTTCTAAAAATGACTTTTTCTTGAATTCAGGGACCTCAAAATATGTATTTCTGGTTCAATCCCGTACTGAATTTTTGGGTGGAATAAAATAAATATTGTACATTGGAATAGGAAGTAAAAAACTTTAGAGAAATTACTTTTTAACTAGGTAGCCAATTAGAGAATTTCTTAGAAAACTAATAGGTGTGCCACATCGCACATGTCCTACATCGTAAAACAATCAGAACTTTGTAAGACCAGGCCTGTTCTTAGAAACATTATTCAGTGATTATCCCTTAGCGCGAATACCAAGAGAAAGCCCTGCAACATTACGCAAGATTATAGCCATAATTTTGTGATCCTTTGATTTCGATACCTATTACTTACAAGTGAAAGCGATGTGACCCCCCTCTCTCTCTCTCTCTCTCTCTCTCCCTCTCTCTCCTTTTTTCTCCTTCCTTCAGAACCCAATTCTTTTGCATGTCCTTTGTATAAATGTGAGCACTCACCTGAGTCCAAATATTTCTCCTTTCCTGCTTTAAAGAAAGTAAAGCATACCATGTTTTGAAATTAGCAAATTGCATAATCAATGAGTTACTTGTATTTACAGAATTAAAGGACGAAAAAAATCTAATGTGTTCCATTCACATAACTTTCTCTACATTGCTGTAACTAATTATTGTTAAAAAAAAACTTATTAATCTATCTAATTAATAGATAATCGAGATAAACGTTAGCAGAATTTGTCTTAATAACTTGTTTCCTTGTAAGTAGAATGGAACTAAGGGAATACACTAGGCTAAAACGAATGTCAATTTTTTTAAAAACTGGTTACCATTTGGTTGAAATCCGTTTCTATGCAGGGCCAGAAATTTACAACTTTCTGTGTGAGAAAAGGTTAATCATTTTAAATCTGAAACAATTAAAAAGGAATATCTCAGAAATAGTCAACTCCACGAAAAAACGTATATGACATAAATTGTGTGTTTTAAGATGATCTACATTTTTTGTGTAGTAAGTTTTTGCATATTGCTTACGATTTACCGGTTACGCAAAATTCAGCAAAATTCATTCAGAATAAAGAAGTATTATTCTCAGAAAATTCAAGATATACATTTTATTTTCCATATAAATATCTTTAATATACAGTATTTTAATCAAAATCGTTAGAGCCATTTATGAGAAAATCAAAAAGTTCCATGTAAAGGACTGTGTGGGATGGAGGGATTTTACTCAAAATTTTCGTGTTGCATCTCTGAAAGATTCTAAACTTAAATACCAAGTTTGATATTTTACGGACTTTTCGTTTTTGGGTTACTGTGTTCACAGACACACGGACACACACACACACATACACTGTCATTTTTCTGAAAATACTTTTTTGGACACAGGGAACCCCAAAACAGGTATTTCCGGTGAAATCTCAGTATCGAACTTTTGGGTGCAATACAATACCTTCTCTATACACTATGTACATAGTACGTGTAGAGAAAGTAAAAAGGCAGGCATACAAAAATGTATTGTTAAATGTATTATTCCTAAGGAGCTTTGCAGGCTAAAAATGAAATAAAAAAGAGAAGTGATGTGGTCAGAAAGGTATTCCATTTTTAAGGTATCTAATACATCTGTAAAATTTGGAAAATCTACAGTATGTAAGATATATTATTGTAATTTAAAATAGTGATGCTTTTGTCGTGTTTCAAAATTCTAGCTAGCATGGTTGTTTAAATAATATATATTGTACATTCATGTTCCAATAAAAATGAGCCATATTATGCATTTTTTAAAAAATTTCAAATAAAAATTCCAGTTTTAAAGTAAATGAGTTTACAAACAGATCTGACATGTTATATTTTATATCATCCCAAAGTAGTGCAGAAAAATTATTTTTCGTATTACTCTCCAAAAAACTAAATTTTTAAAATCTAATAATTTATTTCTTAAAATTGGAGCATTATTTGGAAAAACGATATAACCACAGTGTACTTTTGAGAGGTGTGTACTATTTATAAACATATTGGTGAACAAACTCAATCGTATGAAGTATTTGAATGTTGAAAAGTGTTGGAAAAAATGTTGCGAGAAAATAAAGTTACAGTTGGGAGTGCTTATGAATAAGAATGTGACTAACCATCTACAGCTTCAATTAATTGGTAGTTAAAGGGTCAAGTAGGAAAACATACATTTCCTTAAACTTTAAAATTAATATCAATTTATTAAGAAACATTTTAATTTTTCACAACTTTTGATCAAATTTCACAGAATTATCACCTTAAGTTGACGAGATGAAACAATAGGGAATCAATTAAAAGGAACATCCGGATAGAATGGAATATTGCGGCATCCCACAACTGATTATATATGAAAAACCCATAGGCAAAAGAAACACTTGTAAACGAAGAAAAGAGACGGAGAAAAAACTTCAGTCATGCGACTTCAACGAACCTTTCGAGCTTAAATCAGAACTCCTACTTCTAAGAAAGAATTCAAAATGTGGTACTTGAATTCTGCAAAGCATAAAAGCCTTTGGGTTTATATGTTTCAACCTCCTAATATTTATCCTATATGAAGAATTAGAAGCAATATGGTAGAGCTAGTCTCAAGTGGAAGTAATTAAGGACTGCCTTACTTGAAAAAAATCTGATGTGTATCATTCACATGACTTTCTCTATATCCCTGAAACCAATAATTCTTAAAAACCTTATGTTTCTATTAACTTCGTGCTAATGAGTAAAACATTAGCAGGAATAGCCATATTACTTGCTTCCTTGTAAGTAGAGGTGAAATAAGAAAGTACCATAGATTAAAGTGATAATCAAGCTGGTTGCTATGTTACTAAAGTTCCTTTGTTTGTATGGACAGCAGTTGACAAATTCCTGTATAAGAAATGTATGTTTTTCATAGCAGAAACCAAAAATAACGAATGTCACAAAAACGACGAACTCCACGACAAAAATGTACATAACATAAATTGTGTGTTTTAACGTGCTCTACATTTTTGTGTAGTAAGTTTTTGTCCATCTCTTACAGTTTAGCAGTTATTCAAAATTTAGTAAAATTTATCCAGAATAAACTACTCTTCAGAGGCTATTTCTAGAAAATTCAAGATATACATTTTATTTTTCGGGTAATTATCTTTAATATACGAAACTTTAATCAAAATCGTTAAGAGCCATTTTTGAGAAAATCAAAATTTTCGAAAAAAGTTCCATGTAAAGGGTAGTTGGGGTGGGGGGATTTTTCTCAAAATCTTCGTGTCGCATCCCTGGAAGATACTAAACTTAAATACCAAGTTTGGTATTTTACCTACTTTTCGTTTTTGAGTTATCCTGTTCACAGACACACGGACACACACACACGGACATTTTTCTGAAAATGGTTTTTTTTAGATAAAGGGGACCCTAAAACATATTTCCGGTGAAATCTCGGTATCGAATTTTTTGGTGGAGTGCAATAGTTCCTCTATACACTATGTACATAGTGCGTATGGAGAAAGTAAAAATGAAACAATAGGTTTATATAGAAGTAACGTGAAAAACTTGTTAAATAAAGTAAAATTTCTTATGAATATTTCACGATATGATTTGTTTTCGACTAAGCGAAAGTAACATGTTGCAGGCTTCGCGCTTTGTATCGTTGATTTTTACAGACACGGGAGACCTCAAAATATATAATGCCGGTGAAATCTCGACGTCGAATTTTTGAGATGAATACGATACCTTCTCTAGCTACTATGTGCAGTGTTTGTGCATACGTGCTTGAGAAAGTAAAAATATGATAAAGAATATCTCAAAAAATCTGATGTGTACCATTCACATGACTTTCTCCATATCCCTGCAACAAATAATTCTTAAAAACCTTATACTTCTATTTATTTTATGCTAATCAGAAAAAAATTAGCAGAAATAGTCTTATTAATCGCATCCTTGTAAGTAGGAGCGAAATAAGGGACAGCCGTAGGTTAAAGTGATAGTCAAAAGCTGGTTGCTATGTCAATGAAGTTCCTTTGTTTATATGGATAGGAGTTGACAAGTTCCAGTATGAGAATAGTATACGTTTTTCATAGCAGAAACCAAAAATAAGGAATGTCACAAAAACGACGAACTCCACGAAAAAATTTATATAACATAAATTGTGTGTTTTAAAGTGCTGTACATTTTTTGTATAGTAAGTTTTTGTCCATCTCTTTCGGTTTAGCAGTTATTCAAAATTTAGTAAAATTCATCCAGAATAAACTACTCTTCAGAGGCTATTCCCAGAAAATTCAAGATGTACATTTCATTTGTCAGGTAAATATGTTTAATATCCGAAATTTTAATCAAAATCGTTAGAGCCATTTTTGAGAAAATCAAAATTTTCGAAAAAAGTTCCACGTAAAGGGTAGTTTGGGGTGGGGGGATTTTTCTCAAAATCTTCGTGTCGCATCCCTGGAAGATACTAAACTGAAATACCAAGTTTGGTATTTTACGGACTTTTCGTTTTTGAGTTATCGTGTTCACAGACACACGGACCTTTTTGTGAAAATGCTTTTTTTGGATATTGGGGAACCTAAAACATATATTTCCGGTGAAATCTCGGTATCGAATTTTTGGTGGAGTGCAATACTTTCTCTATACACTATGTACATAGTGTGTATGGAGAAAGTAAAAATGGTCAACCCAACGAAAAAATGTATGTGACATAAACTACAGTTTTTGATTAGTAAATTTTATTCACTCTCTTACGGTTTACCAGTTAAGCAAAATTCAGCAAAAGTCGTCCAGAATGAGGTAGTCTTCAGAGGATATTCCCGGAAAATTCAAAGTATACATTTTATTTGTATGTGAATAGTTTTAATATACGGTATTTTAACCAAAATCGTTAGTCATTTTGGAGGAAATCAAAATTTTCAAAATGTTTTCCATATAAATGGTAGTTGGGGGTGGGGATTTCCCCAAGATCTCCGTGTCCCATCCTGCAAGATACTAACTTAAATATCCAGTTTTACGTCTAGTTTTTTGGTGGAACGAGTGGCGGGGGAAACCGGAGGATCCGTAGAACACCTCCCCCCCACAGAAGCCGTTTCTTTCACCACAGATCCCAAACGCGGTCGCTTGGGATCGCATTCAGACCGCCTAGATGGGAGACGTTTTAGTGTTTCCTGTATTCAGAAAAATAATTTTAGAAAAGGGTCCGCGCTTGCAGTGTGTGTCACTGTGTCCGTGAACACGATTATTAAAAAACGAAACGTCCTTAAAATACCAAATCTGGTATTTAAGCCTATCTTCGCGTTCACCACACGAAGGCAATGAGGAAAATCTCTCCACCTCAAACTACCGAATATTAAAGATATTTACACATCAATAAAATGTAAATTTTGGATTTTCTGGGAATAGATTCTGGAGAGCTCTACATGTTGGAATTCTGCTGAATTTTGCATAATTGGTCAACAGTGAGAGATAAACAAAAACTTACTATATAAAAATGTAGGTATCGTGAATACACACACTTAAATCATATACTTTTTTCTCAGAATTGACCATTTCAGAGTTATTTCTTGTTATTGGATTTCAATTACAGGATAATCGGTTTTTAAAAGGTTTCACTATCTCTTTAGCCTATGGAACTCCTTTATTTTTCTTCTACTTAGAAGGAAGCAAGTAAGACGATTTCTGCTAATGTTTATCTCGATTAGCATGAAGTAGGCAGAAGAAAAACGTTTCAAACAATAATTTGTTACCGATATTTAGAGAAAGCCATGTGAATGGACACATCAGATTTTATCCATATTTGTACTTGCCGCCATTTTAAGATCATCGATAAAAGAATAAAAATTCAGATAAAATACATTACACGCCTGACAACACAAGGAACTGACTAACAACACAATGCATTGCGGAAAATTGAATTGTGAAAATTAAACGTGAACAGATAATTGCAACCCCATGAGAAATTAATCATGTATTAAGCCATAATGAAACGCAATACCTAATCAAACAAATCCGATTTGTTAAACATGTCAAAATACAAAGGGAAATTATACACTAAATACCATTATCTTTGAAAGGACACACATTTCTTTAAATTTCTCTTTGCTATACTCATATAAAGGAGTTAGTCTGTTCTGTCATGTCCATGTTTCACCGCTATATATTACTTATTGGTTTGGTAACTGTGTGTATGTATATATGTGTATATGAATGATTATTGTCACTTTCCTGAAAATGTTTATATCTAACTTTCATTATCTTAGCATACAGACAAAGGTTCCCCGTTGCTTTTCTTTCTTATATTCTTTCATTATTTCATTATTAGAGCACGGTCCGGGGTCACAAAATTGCCGGTTAAAGTTTTTTTTTTAAAAAAAAAATTCAGTTTTGGTGTCTTGTCAGAACTCTAGCGCTGTATTCTTTTTTTTCTTTTACCTTTTCCCCTTTTCAGCATTTTCCAAACATTTCCTTTGTTTTTCTATTTGACTACCATTTTGCTTCTAACGCATACACATGCCCAAGGCGGGATTCAAATCCGATCCCCTACGCCACGAAGCACCAAAGTGAGGCACTTTAGCGAGAGCGGTCATGGGGACTGACAAGGTTCGGTATACACAGAGTGTAACTGTGACATATTGAAGTAGGCGTGGTCTCTACAGCCCGTCTCGAAACGTGTTGCACTATCTAGAATTGCTCATTGCCTCCCTTCGTTCAGTTCGTGCTAGTAGATGCAACAATGAATGAGAGCGCCGATTGAAGAATGCCGAAAATACGAAAGGGTAGGCGATCGACACTGAACAAACTTCTGGATGATTTAAGCAAATTTTGAGTGACAGAAGAACTTTTTATTTCGATACAGTAAAAATGTATCTTGTCATTCACTGCAATGAATTCTTAATGGGTTTGGTTGGTTTACGTCCTTTGTCTTTTCAAAGCTCTGTATATTATTATCCTGAATTTGTTCTATCAAGCTCTAAACTTTTATTTGTAAAATTACAAAGCATTTTATTCACTAATCATATTATCAAATTATTGTTTTATTGTGTTACTTTATGCATTAGAACGTTACATATAATATAATAAACTACTTTTGGAACAGATTATACCTCAACAGTCATGTTTACGCTACAAACTCTTTCTCCACTGCCCTCCCTTTATACCACTGACTGCTCTGTGTTCGTAACTGCGTACGCTTTGGAACTCAAAAACGAGCCTTAAATCATCATTATTAGTAACCACAGATCCTAGGTATTTAAAATATTTGACTTCCTATTTCTCTTCATTAAAATATCATTTCTTCTATTTGCTATGTTGCTGATATTTTCCTATTATTTATTAGATTAAGACTTCATTGTTTCAGTTAAATTTCTAGCCAAAGTACAATAACATCTGCTTAAGACAAATGTTGCCTAGTTGTATTAAAAACTAAACAGAAGTATTGTTAGTGAAGTGTATTTGTTTTGCGCTCAATTGTACTGTGCACACAATACATAGAAACTAAAACCAGGTTACTGTCAGTTGCAAATAGTTACTTTATTAATCGTTTTATCCAAGCATGAAAAAAAATTGAACATCATATTGTGCGAGCGCAACTACTGGTGTGGCAACTGCGAGTGTTAAGTGTTTGATGAAATTTTAAATGAAAGTTGTCGAGTGTTCTGCCTGTGAAAGTTCTATTACCGATCTCGTAACAGAGATCACTTTCACTTTGGCGTGCAGTACCAACTTAAGCTATTTGCACAACATATCTGGCTGTAACAGCATCCGAGAAGCGGAACCTTTTCAAGGCCAGGATCAGCCGAGGCATTAACCGCACGAGTATTTTGTTAACAAGTGCAAGTGCATTCGATTGGACGCTATCGATTTCTTCTGGTTCCTATATTTCTCGATCCGACCTTCAAACATTATCTAACCTTCATTTCCCAATATTTAAGCAAATATTGATGCGAATAAAATGCTTAAAGCAGTGTTATGGAGGAGGGCAATACCAATAGAAACAAAAGAATTGCTCAGTACATAGCAGAAAGTATACTACATATGGGGCAGGCTGGAGCTTATTGGAGGCTAAAAAAAATCTGTGTTACATTCACACGACTTTCTCTAGCTGCTCTACAAACTTCTTACAAAAGATTATTCTTCTTTCCACACAATGCTAATCGAGATAAACAGCAGAATGATCTTATTACTTAGTTCCTTATAAGTAGAAGGGAACTAAAAGAATGCGTTACGCTAAAGCGATAGTCCAATAGCTGCCGTTTTGCGATTGTCATTGCAAATCGCTTTTTTTGCTTGGCAAGGAGAAGAACAAGAGAAAAATGGACACTTCCTGCCTGAGAAAAGCATAAATACTTTACAATTGAAACCAATAACAAGTAATACCTCGGAAACGGTTACCTCCACAACAATAACGTCAAGGACATAAATTGTGTGTTTTGACGAGATCAACACGTTTTGTGTAGTAAGATTTTGTCCATTTCTTACGGTTTAGCAGTTAAGCAAAATTCAGTAATAGCCCCTGAAGACCTCTTTATTCTTTATGAATTTTGCCGAATTTTGCTTAACTGCTAAACCGTAAGAGATAGACATAAAAAAAAAAAAATGTAGATCGCTTCAAAACACGCAATATATATCCTTTACGGTTTACTTGTGGAGGTAACCGTTCCCGAGATATTTATTCCTTGTTATTGGTTTCAGTTGGGAAGTACTTCTACTTTTCTCAGACAGGAAGTGATCGGTTCTTTTGTTCAACTCCTGGCGAAGCAAAGAAATGATTTGCAATGACAATCACATAACGATAGCTTTTAAAACATTTGATTATCACTTTAGCATTGCGCATTCATTTACTTTCCTCCTACTTATAAGGGACTAAGTAATAAGAACATTCTGCTAATGTTTATCTCGATTAGCATGGTGTAGAAAGAAAAATAATCTTTTGTAAGAAGTTTGTAGAGCAGCTAGAGAAAATCATGTGGGTGTAACACATTTTTTTTTTCTGGATCTCAAAAATCATATGAATTAGAAGCATTTAATTACCTATCATGGGCTATTTTCTAGATATTCTAAATACACACCATGCTTCTGCCATACTAATGCAAATAAGATGTTGCCCTCATTTAAATACGCGATTTTTAGTATTAAAATTAATGGCAGATAATGATGCTTAATGTAACACAATAACAGATTCAACGAATTATCAACAAAATTAATTACGCTTGAATAAAATAACGAAGATCGGAAAACCGGCCATAAGTGTTCTAAACTTATATTTATAAGTGACTCGTGTTTAAGTATACTGTTAGTGATATAAAAAAATCTGACATGCTCCATTCACATGGCTTTCTCTATTCGTTCTGCGAGCGAAAATTCTTTCAAAAGAGTATTCTTTCATCTGCATCATGCTAATTGAGATAAGCAATAGCAGAAATTGTCTTACTAATTGATTCCTTGTAAGCAGAAGGGAAATATGGTTAAAACGATAGTCATATATTTTAAAAACGGGTCATTGTGTGCACAATTGAACTTCAGTTCACTTTGTAAGGCCAGCAGTAAACAAAAGAGAGATGAAAGGAAATATATCCCAGTTTGAGAAAAGTTACACAGTTCATAATTGAAATCAATAACAGGGAATACATTGGAAACTGTAAACTCTACACCAAAACTGCATATGACATAAATTGTGTGTTTTAACGAGATCTAAATTTTTGTAGTAAGTTTTTGTCTACTTCTTACGCTTTAATACTTAAGCAAAATTCGTCAAATTTTCTTGAATAAAGTGGCCTTAAGAAGCTAATCCAGAAATTGCAAGTTATGCATTTTATTTGTGATCTAAATATTTATAATATAGTATTGTATTTTAATCAAAATCATTATAGCCATTTTGAGATAACCAAAATTTTCAAACATTTTTCCATGTAAACGAGTAGTTCGGGGCGGGGGGGGGGATGTTCTTGATAATCTTGGTCTTGCATCCTTGGGAGATACTAAACTTAAATATCAATTTTGGAATTTATCGGACTTTTTGTTTTTAAGAGCTCGTTTCCTAGTGCGGGAGACCTGGCTTCGAATTGCGGTACCGGAATGGGGAATTGAGAAATAGCGGCTCCAGATCGAGAAGACCGCATCAATCGGCCGGGAGGGATTTGAGGCGCTGATCACGTCTCAGCCTCCAGTACTGCACCCAATTCATGACGCCTTTGGGCAGAGATGGGGGGGGGGTGTAGCGGCCGGGCTTGTGGAATGTCGTGTCATGGTTTACGTAGTTTTCGTTTTTGAGCTATGATATCCCCACCCACATACACACGAACTTCTTCTGAAAAGATTTTTGTTATTCAGGGATTCTCAAAGCATGTATTTGCGGTGAAATCTCGGTACGATTTTTTGAGTGCAATACAATACCTTCTCTATACACTACAAATATAGTACGTGAAGAAAAAGTAAAAACCTTTACATTTTCCTTTGATTTAAATTCCTTTGTGCAAACTTTCATTATGTAGCATTTAGTGAAACGTATTTGTTGCAGTGATGGCAAATGTTTAGTATTGTACTTATGAATAAATAGCTTAGAAAATGCAATACAACAGCTTGCATGCAGAATGACACAGCAATACTATTATACCTGCCTTGCCTTTAGTAACGCAAGCTCATTGCCCAACAATGCCAGTGTTCTAAACTGCAAGAAGGCGTCTGACAAGGAATCATAAATCAGCCTTCATATTAACATAGAATATAAAAAACAGAGGTTAACATCTTGTCTTCGAACGACAGGCTACGAATAAAGACACATTAATGTGAGGTATTTGTGGAACATTAATTCCCTTCTGAATATTGAGGCAAACTTAGTTTGAGGGACGCCAAACTAACGCATTCGATGTTGCTGTTTCGTCAACGATGATCACATTAAAATGACGGTTAGTGAGCTACGGCGATTCTTTACATAAGTTTTTGAGGTTGCCAACTGCAATGTATATCTGTTCTTACTAGCGGAGTTTGTGCCTTTGAAATTTGGGATGTTTTCTTTGAACCCAAGCGACGTCGGTCGATACTGCGACCCTAAGTAGAATTCCATTTTTACTTTCTCTAGCACGTGTGAATATAAAATGTATATTATAGCTAGAGAAAGTACCTATTGTATTCCACCCAAATATGCGATGTCGTGATTTTACCGAAATATATGTTTGGAGGTCCCCAAAGCCCAGCAAATAATTTTAGATAAACGTCCGTAAGTGAGAGAGAGAGAGAGTGTGTGTTTTTGTGTTGTATGTGAGCCTGTGCACAGCACAGTTCAAAACCAAAAAGATCATCAAATACCAAACTTGTTATCTTCGGAGATTTTTAAGAAAATCATAACATATCATATATACAAAATAATGCAACAAAAATAGAATGGTTTGAGGCACACGTTGGAACAGATAGCAATCTTCTGGCAGACAAATTATCAAAAGAAGAAGCAATGAGAGCTGAATGTTACGACTAAGTAACAAAAACTGTAATTGCTAAATAACTAGAAGGATGACAGGTTCTAAGATGGCAAGAGAAAATGGAACGATACAATGAAAGAAGCTGTCATCCAGGTTAAAAACAAAGATTAATATATCATAACTTCATCTCTAAGAAAATCGGTCATGGAAAACCCAGAGAATACTTTCAACGCTTCAGAATAATGGATAGTACTGAGGTGTCTATGTAATAATGGTGGAAAAACAAGTAAATTACTTGATTTTGTCATGCCTGATACCGCCCCCTATAAAAACCAACTATTTCAATATCTGAAATATGGCCAAACGTGAACTAGCGATAAAATAGGTTACACAATTCTCGCACTTTATTAACCCAATATATTAAAAAATAAACTGTTATATTAGTGGAATGAAACCGTAGGTATTGCAAAAAGTGTTAGGTTAAAGCATTCTGAAATTGAACAAAAACAAAATGTACGTTTATAAATAACATGTAGTAGTGCTCTATAGGAGCATGCTGCAAAACAAATAAAAAGTATTGAAATTTGTAGGCTTTCACGGCCGGAGTCAGTATTAGAAAAATTATTATCCGGGCTTGTGGTCTACTGGGCTCCTCCTCCTTCTTCCCAGACGTTTCGTCTGCGACTGCGGCAGTCATCTTCAGTGGCAGTGCGATCGAAGTGTCCTGGTGGAGGTCTCAACAGCGACTGTTAGCTCCATGGGCGACCAGCCACCTGTATATATACCGCAACCCCTGGAGCACACTACCTCCAACAGCTGCTACGGCTAAGCTCCTTATAATCCTTCAAGAGTTGCTTGGATTCAAAATTAAAACCTCAAAACAAACATTTTGATAAACACACACCAGCGTTGCACAAGGGCCGTTGCACCATAATAGGCAACCGACGAGGGGCAACACTTGCCTTCTCCCGTCACTCCACAACCCCAACACTCACCCGCAATCCTGCAAAAACCCACAATCCCGTCAGAACGCGGTTAAGTTCTCTCCAAGAACAGGGACACGTCTATCACACCTCGGGCTGCCCTCAGCCTGCCAACTGTTCTGGTCTAACAGCACAGTCGCTGTTGAGACCTCCACCAGGACACTTCGATCGCATTGACACTGAAGATGTCTGCCGCAGCCGCAGACGAAACGTCTGGGAAGAAGGAGAAGGAGACCAGTAGACCACGGCCTACAAGCCCGGATAATAATTTTTCTTAAATAATATAAATAATATAAATAAATAAAAAGTATATATATACATACATACACACACACACACACACACACACACACACACAATTTCTTTCTTTTTAATATTTGTGCTCATGTATAAGAATCAGTTGCCTAGCTTTGGTTCTGCCCACAAATTATATGCTTCATCATTATTATTATTATTATTATTATTATTATTATTATTATTATTATTATTATTATTTTGTAGCTTAATGTTCTTTAATATAGTTGGTCATATTGGACGATGAATGAAATTGGTAAAATGATGCTCAAATGATCTCGGGGTCCATGGAGCTTAATGTTACTCGACATTCGTCTTCTCACAGCATAAGGGAAAACCCCGAAAAAAAAACTATCGGGTAACTCACCCTAAGCCAGTTTCGAACTCGCGAACTATTGAATGTGAGGCAGACACGCTACCACCACACTATCGAGGCGGGCAAATGATGTATTTGTCATGATATCAATAAAAACATATTTCAGAATGGCCTGATTCACCTCTTTGGCACCTCGCTAACATTTATAACAGACATGAGAAAGAAAGTTGTGCCTTCGGGAGCGGAAATGCCAGCACACGAGCGTTGGGCTAGAAACAAAGGGAAGAACAGAAGGAAAAACGTTATGAACAAATCTGTTCTACATCCCGCTTTAAATCTATCCATATAAGGAACACCGCTTACACTTCCTACTTTTTACTTTCTCTATAAGTACCATGTTTAGAGAAGGTATTGTATTGCACCCAAAAATTCGATACCGAGATTTCACCGGAAATATACGTTTTGAGACCCCCTGGATCCAAAAAAGAGCATTTTAGAAAAATATCTGTCTGTCTGTGTGGTTTTCACGAAGATTTTCAAGAAAATCCCCCCACCCCAAACTACCCTTTACAAGGAAAATTTTCGAAAAGTTTTAGTTTCTTAAAATTGGCTCTAACGATTTTGATTAAAATCTCGTAAATTTAAGATATTTACTGGATAAATAAACTGTATATCTTGAATTTTCTGGGAATAGCCTCTGAAGACTACTTTATTCTCGATCAATTTTAAGGAATTTTGCATAACTGCTAAACTATAAGAGATGGATACCACACAAAAAAGGCAGAACACGTTAAAACACACAAATTATGTAATGTACATTTATTCCATGGAGTTGATCGTTTTTGAGATATTCCTGTTATGGGAAAACTTATACTTTTCTCATGCAGGAATTTGTCAACTCCTGTCCATATAAACAAAGGAAACTCAGTCACATAGCAAACAGCTTTTGACTATCACTTTAACTTATGGTACTCTCTTATTTAACTTCTACTTGCAAGTAATAAGACTATCTCTGCTAGTTTTTCTCGATTAGCATTAAGTAAATAAAAGAATAAGCTTTTAACAATAATGTGTTGAAGAGATGTAGAGAGAGTCATGTGAATGGAACACATCAGCTTTTTTGACACACATTGGCCTTTGGGCGTAGCCCACTTAGCCATCAGGGAAGAAAAAATGCTTAGTACAAAAACGTACAACACTGAACATCAATGCCCATAGTGGGATTCGAACCCGCGATCCTTTCGCGGCAGACTGTCAACGCCAAATGCGCCAACGACCGAGGCTATCGGTATCGGCTATTTCCTACTTATCTTGCACAGTACAGAAGCAGCCATAGCGCCTTTTAGACAGGAAGGTCAGGCTTCAAAGTGGTTAAAAATCTTGTGTTACACTCACATGACTTTCTCTAACTGTTCTACAAACTTCTTACTTAAGATTATTCTTCTTTCTGCACCTTGCTAATCGAGGTATCCATTAGCACAATATTCTTATTACTTACTTCCTTATAAGTAGGAAGAAAATAAGGGAATACACTAGGCTAGACCGATAGTCAAATGTTTTAAAAGCTGTCGTTATGCGATTGTCATTACAAATCACTTATTTTTTTGGCCAGGAGTAGAACAAAAGGAAAAGAGTTTTCTCCCGTCTGAGAAAAGTATAAGTACTTCACAAATGAAATTAATAACAATGAATACCTCGAAAACGGCAAGTTCCACGAAAAACATGTAATTGACATAACTTGTGTATTTTAACAAGACCTACATTTTTGTATAGTAAGTTTTTGTCTATCTCTTACGGTTTACTGGTTATGCTAAACTAAGCAAAATTCATCCAAAATAAACAGATGTTTAGAAGCTATTCCCAGAAAATTCAAGATATACATTTTATTTGTCAGGTAAATATCTTTAATATACGATATTTTAATCAAAATCGTTAGAGCCATTTTTAAGAAAATCAAAAAAGTTCCATGTAAAGAGTAGCTCAGGTATTTTAGCTACTTTTCGCTTTTGAATTATCGTGTTCACAGACAGACGGACCTTTTTCCGGAAATGCTTTTTTTGGATACAGGGAGGCCTAAAACACGTATTTCCGGTGAAATTTCGGGATCGAATTTTTGGGTGGAATACAATACTTCTCTAGAGAAGTAAAAAGGCACCAAACTTGTGTACTCCAGTCCTGAGATTCTTACTCTAGTCTATATGTGATATTTATGATCCTTCAAATTTTATTTCTCGAGATTTGCCTTTATTTCAGCTACTTTAAAGTGGAAAAGTTGTTGCTAGAAAGTAGGGAGTTAGCAAGAATTTTACTAGCTGCGCATCAAAAACACAGAAAAAAATCTGATGTGTACCATTCACATGACTTTCTCTATATCCCTGCAACAAATTATTCTTAAACAGCTTATATTTCTATTAACTTCGTGCTAATGAGTAAAACATTAGCAGAAATAGCCATATTACTTGCTTCCTTGTAAGTAGAGGTGAAATAAGGGAGTACCATAGGTTAAAGTGATAATCAAAAGCTGGTGGCTATGTCACTGAAGTTCCTTTGTTTGTATGGACAGCAGTTGAAAAATTCCTATATGAGAAATGTATAAGTTTTTCATAGCAGAAACCAAAAATAAGAAATGTCACAAAAACGACGAACTCCACGAAACAAAAATGTATATAACATAAACTGTGTGTTTTATCGTGTTCTACATTTTTTGTGTAGTAAGTTTTTGTCCATCTCTTACGGTTTAGTAGTTATTCAAAATTTAGTAAAATTCATCCAGAATAAAATACTCTTCAGAGGCTATTCCCAGAAAATTCAAGATATACATTTTATTTGTCAGGTAAATATCTTTAATATACGAAATTTTAATCAAAATCGTTAGAGCCATTTTTGAGAAAATCAAAATTTTCGAAAAAAGTTCCATGTAAAGGGTAGTTGGGGTAGGGGGATTTTTCTCAAAATCTTCGTGTCGCATCCCTGGAAGATACTAAACTTAAATACCAAGTTTGGTATTTTACCTACTTTTCGTTTTTGAGTTATCGTGTTCACAGACACACGGAGACACACGGAGACACACACACACACACACACACACACACACGGACCTTTTTCCGAAAATGCTCTTTTTTAGATAAAGGGCTCCCTAAAACATATATTTCCGGTGAAATCTCGGAATCGAATTTTTTGGAGAGCAATATATTCTCTATACACTATGTACATAGTGCCTATAGAGAAAGTAAAAATTGATGTATGCCATTCATATGGCCTTTTCCACCTGTTTTCTGCAAACTATTCTTACGAAAGATTATTATTTTATTACGTTATGCTAATCCAGATAGACATTAGCGGAAATGGTTATATTACTTAGCTCCTTATAAGTAGAAGGGAAATAAGAGAGTACACTAGACTAAAGTACTAGTCAAATGTTTTAAAAGCTGTCGCTATGCGAATTTCATTCAAATTCGCCTCTTTCCATAGCAAGGAATAAATAACACCCACGCCTTCCTGTTTGAGAAAAGTATAGACATTTGCAATTTTAAGCCAATAACAAGAAATAAAGTATATGAGATAAATTGTATGTTTTAATGACCTCGACCTTTTTTGGTCTGGTAATCTTTTGCCTCTCTCTTACAGTTGACAGTTAAACAAAAGTAACCCAGAATGAAGAGGTCTTCTGGGGCTATTCTCAGAAAATTACATTTCATTTGAGAAGAAAATATCTTATACATTTTAATCAAAATCGTTAGAGGCATTTTTAGAGAAAATCAAACGTTTACAAAAATGCTCCACATAAAGAGTAGTTCGGGTTGGGGGATTTTTTTGAAAATCATCTTTATTCTACTTAACTTAAATACCAAGATTGTTAGTTAATAGGCTTTTGTTTTTTGAGTTAGTCTGCCCCCTCCTACACACACACATACACTTGGACTTTTTCTGAAGATACCTTTCTAGGGATTCAGCGGATCTTAAAATCTTGATATCGAATTTTTGGGTGGAATACAATACCTTCTCTATCAACTATGCACATTGTACATAGTATCTAGAGAAGTAAAAGTATCTGTCATGTTACATTCACCGACTTTCTCTCTCATTCCTCTTAAAGTGCTTTTATAATGCCTATTCTTGTATGCTTACTTTCTCTATTCGTACTATGTATATTGTGTATAGAGAAGATATTGCATTCCACCTAAAAGTTCAATACCGAAACTTCACCAGAAATATAAGTTAGGGTCCCCTTTATCCGTGTGTGTCCGTAAACACGATAACTCAAACTTGTTTAAGTTTAGTATTGCCCAGAGATGCGACAAGAAGATTTTGAGAAAAATCCCCTCCCCAAACTACTCTGTACATGAAAATAATTTCGAAAATGTTATTTTCTTAAAAATGGCTAACGATTTTGATTAAAATACCGTATATTAAAGATATTTATATGCAAATAAAATGTATATCTTGAATTTTCTGGGAACAACCTCTAAAGACCTCTTTATTCTGAATGATTTTTTCTGAGCTTTGTGTAACTAGTAAACCGTAAGAGATAGACAAAAACTAACTTCACAAAAACTATATATCATATTAAAACACACACTATGTGTATATATTTTTTCGTGGAACTGGCCATTACTGAAATATTCCTTGTAAATTGTTTCAGATTTAAAATAGGTACTTAGAAACGAAAGTTGTAAACTTCTGGCCCTGCATGTGGATTTAATCCATATAGTAACCGGTTTTTAACCTAATGTATTCCCTTATTTTCCTTCTACTTACAAGGAAACAAGTAATAAGGACAATTTCTGCTAGTGTCTAACTCGATTATCATAAACTAGATACAAGAATAAGCTTTTTAACAATAATTTGTTACAGTGACGTAGAGAAAGGCATATGTATGGAACACATCAGATTTTTAGTATTTAAGTTTAGTATGTTCCAGGGACGCGATTCGAAGATTTTGAGAAAATTCCCCCCACTCCAAAATACCCTTTATATGGAAAAAAATTCCAGCTTATGTGTTTAGTACAACTCGCATACCGCCGACCTACATTCACGTGACTCACAGTGAGGGAACAAGGGATCAATTCAGTCGCAGACTTTCCTTTACTCAATGAATGGATTTACATATTATGCTGACTTTGCAAACATCCATTTAGCATACTTCGCAACTGAGGAATCTACCAATGCCATCATCGGCGATTTCTAAATCATCTTACCAAAAGAGAACTTTAACTTCAGTGTATCAAAGAATCTCTGTGAGAAGTTCTCTTGATTCTCAATTTGAAGGCTTCTTTTTTTAAATTCTTAACGTTCCTTGTAATTTTTCACCTCACTAAGAGAAATGAAGGCGATTTTATTTTTTAAAGAACGGACGGTAAAATGCTTTATATGTTGGTTTGAGTTATCTATTTGTTCAATTAAAACAAATTTAAATAAAATATAATGATATAATGATGTCAAATATTTAAGTTTAAACATGAATATATTTTGAACCCTAATCAGATAATGCTGTATGAAAACAAAAACATATAGTTACATAGCTTGAAGTTTCAGAGTGATCGATATTCTTCTCTCACATCACACCACCTTTAGTCAGGTAGAACAAAGGGCAGATGTGGGTCCGTGTGGCCTGTTATATAAATTAATCACCAAACATGTGAGATGGGGAACAATAACCTCTTAAAAATATGGTGAAATTTTTCTCATGTAGAAAATAGCGATAAAAACTGAAAATACTGGATCATCACATCACGATGATGCAAATATTTGAACTTATTCACCTCCCAGCCTGTATTTAAATGAACACCTTTTTCTCTAAGTTTAAATGAAAGAAAAAGCATTAATAATTAAAGAAAAGTGGCATACACCAACAATTTCATTACATTTCACCAGGAACTATGTTATTCTTCGCAAAATAGTATAGAAATTTAAGAAAGTGCAATTAAAATGCGAAAGGATGAAGTTCTTTATAGCACCGGAACGAACTGTCATGTGACATGCAATGCATACAGATAATTACAATTCTATAGCACTGCGAAACTCATTGCATGAGAATGGTGAAAGTCGCATTTTTGCAGAAGTCTTCCAAAACTGCTGGGGCTTTAATTGGCTGTTCGAGTTCCGTGCGAATTCTTTGTATGCTTCACGTATCACATAGGAAAGCATCTTGATATTTCTACAGCTAATTTCATGAGAAATAAGTTTCAAGGTATCTGTGAAATTTGAGAAAAAATCTTTTGTGTGCCATTCGCATCACTTTCTCTACATCTCTAACAAATTATTGTTAAAAAGCATATTCTTCTGTCTACTTTATGATATCGAGATAAACATCAGCAGAAATTATCTTAATTACTTGCTTCCTTGTAAGCAGAAGGAAAATGAGGGAATACACTAGCTGAAACGAAAGTAAATTCCTTCAAAAGCTGGTTGCTAAGTGGTTGAAATCCGTTTCTATGCAGGGCCAGGAATTTAATACTTTCCATGTGAGAAAAGTTTTAATATTTTCAATCTAAAACAAATAACAAGGAAATGGTCGATTCCACGAAAAAAAAAGTATGTCATAAATTGTGTGTTTTAACGTGATCTATATTTTTGAATAGTACGTTTTGTCTATCTCTTGAGGTTTACCAGTTACACAAATTGCAGCAACATTCATTCAGAATAAAGAGGTCTTCAGAGGCTATTCATTATACATGTTATTAACCATATAAATATCTTTAATATGCGGCATTTTAATCAAAACCATTAGAGCCATTTTTGAAAAAAATCAAATTGTTCGATTTTTTTTTTCAATATAAAGGGTAGGGGAGTGGGGGGATTTTTTTCTGAAAATCTTCCTGTGGCATCCCTGGAAGATGATAAACCTAAATACCTTGTTTGATAGTTTACAGACTTTTCGCTTTTGAGTTATCGTGTTCAAACACACGGACACACACACAGAAACCAACGTTTTTCTAAAAATTTCTTCTTTTTTGGATACAGGGGACCCTAAAACATCTATTTCCAGTGAAATCTCGGTATCGTATTTTTGGGTGGAGTACAATACCTTCTCTATACAATATGTACATATTACGTGTAGAGAAAGCAAAAATGTTTTTTTTTTTTTTTTTTTTTTTTTTTTGCATTACGCGGGTCCCAAAACATGTATTACCGGTGAAATCTCGGTATTGAATTGTTGGATGGAGTACAATACCTTCTCTATACACTGTACATAGTACGTGTAGAGAAAGTTAAATGGTGGAAACAACCGAATTTAGATTTTTGTGAAGTATTGCTGGATATACTCATTTTGACCACATAACGAATGAAATAATTAAATACCAAATTATATATATATATATATATATATATATATATATATATATATATATATAACTTAAAACAGTAAGATCTCTATATACAATCAAAATTATATACAAATAGCACGCATGCCAGATAATAAACTAGCCAAAATAGTTTCAGTATGGGAAGACCTAAACATCGCTTGAGACATCTTTTCTGAGCCGAAACTGGCCAAGCTGCCCTATTTTGTTTCAAGTATTTGTATCCGTATAAATTCAACTAGTAATAATAAGCACATGACATTGTACCAATCAACAGCCACAAAAACTTCCAATCCACTAAACGCATTACACAATCACTGTAGCCTACGGTCACTGCAGCGACCTTGGGAAGAAATAGAGCTCCTTGGTGTGACATGCAAGGCCAGTAATTAATTATGTTTGCCTGTCCAGAGACAATGTATTTACAACCAAGATGCATGAAGTGTCTTCTTAGCTTCCGGAGAAGGCCACGTTATCTTGCATGGGAATGCCGACGTTTCGCTCATCTTGCCGTGACCTTCTTCTGGGCTCTCCGGAAGCTAAGAAGACACATCAAGACACAGGTCGTGGAAGCCTACGCATTCACTTAAGATGCCTGCATGCTGATTGTGAAAACACAATCAATTTTGAATTGTGTAACTCTTATGTATAGCGAGTACCTTCTTAGGATGTTAATAACAGAGACTGAGGTGATGCTCAACTCCTAACATTCCTTGCATATTTTATATTATTACCTTCTCTAGCACATATGTACACAGTAGGTAGAGAAGGTATTAAATTCCACCCAAAAATTCGATCCCAAGCTTTCACCGGAAATATATATTTTGAAACTCCCTGAAAGGGGAGAAAAATGTTGATGTGTTACAAGTAGAGTAGAGTAGAGCAGAGCAAAAGAAAAACGGACACTCCCTGTCTGAGAAAAGTGTAAGTACTTTACAATTGAAACCAATAACAAGGAATATCTTGGAAACGGTTACCTCCACAACAAAAACGTGAAGGATATAAATGGTGTGTTTTGACGACACACATTTTTTGTGCAGTAAGATTTGTTTTGTCTCTTACGGTTTAGCAGTTAAGCAAAATGCAGTAAAATTCATCCAGAATAAAGAGGTCTTCAGAGGCTATTCCCAGAAAATTGAAGATATACATGTTATTTGGAATGCAAATACCTTTAATTTATGGGATTTTAATAAAAATCGCTTGAGTCATTTTTTAAAAATTAATTTTTCCATGTGTCGCATCCTTGGAAGATGCCAAACCTAAATGCTAAGTTTGGTATTTAACGAGTTTTTTTATTTTTGAGCTATGCTGTCTACAGACACACACGGACCTTTTTCTAAAACTGCTTTTTTTGGGCTCAGGGGATGCCAAAGCACATATTTCTGGTGAAATCTCCTAATCGAATGTACATTGTACATGCGAGCTAGAGAAAGTAAAAAAAAAACGCACAAAATGGTATATGTGTGTCGGTGGAGAGAGTACCTCAAAAACAAAAAGTCGGTTAAATACCAAAAAGTTTAGCATCTTCAAAGAATGCGACAAGAAGATTTTCAGGAAAATCCCTTCACACGAGGAACATTTTTCGAAATGTTTAGTTTTCTAAAGAATAACTGTCACGATTTTTATTAAAGTTCCATATATTACAAATATTTACACGCTAAATAAAAATTGGGGTATACTGAACTTCTTGGGAACACTCCATGAGGTTCTCTTCGTTTTTAATTGCATTTTCATAACTGGTAAACCATGATAGACAAAAACTTACATTATAAAAAATACAGATGTCGTTAAAACATACAATTTATGCCATATGCCGTTTTCTTTTGTTTTTTTAGAAGATATTCTCAGTTATTAGTTGCAATTTTAAAGTATGTAAACTTTCCAAACGGGAAGTCCTCCTGCGTTTCACATATTTTACTTCCTCTTTATAGAAGATATTGCATTCCATCCAAAAATTAGATACCGAAAATTTCCCGGAAATACACGTTTTAGTGTCTCTGTATAAAAGTTGTTTCTTCTTCTACATTGTACGTAGTACGTAGCTAGAGAAGATATTGCACTCCACACAAAAACTTAACACTGGAAATACACCTTTTAGGGCCCCCCTTTTATCCAATAAAAATGATTTTTAGAGAAAGCTCCATGTGTGCCCGTAATCCGCTGTGGCCATTACACGATAACTCAAAAACGAAAAGTCGGTAAAATACTAAACTTTGTATTTAAATTTAATATCTTCCAAGAATGTGACACGTAGGTTTTGAGAAAAAGCCTGCCATCCCAAGCTACCCTTTGCAAGAAGAAATTTAAGGAAATTATAATTTACTCAAAAATGACTCTGGTTTTTTATTAAAATACTGTATATTACAGATATTTGCAAGACAAATAAAATGTATAGTTTGAATTTTCTGGGAATATCCTCTGAAGAGCTCTTCATTCAAATGAATTTTGTTGAATTTTGTATAACTGGTAAACCGTAAGAGATAGACAAAATCTTACTACATAAAAATGTATATGTCGTTAAAATGCACAATTTTCCATATGCATTTTTTCGTGGAGTTCATCATTTCTGAGATATTCCATGTTTTTGTTTCAGATTTAAAATACGCCAACTTGTCGCTCACGGAAATCTGCAAACTCCTGGCCATGCATATAAACGCATTTCAACAATATAGCAGCCAGCTTTTATATATTTAACTATCGTTTTAGCCTAGTGTCTCTTATCTACCTTCTACGTATATGAAGCAGGTAAAAAAGACATTTTCTGCTAATGTTTATCTTGATTATCCTCAATAATTTGTTGTAGCGATGTAGAGAAAGTAATGTGAATGAAACATATCAAAATGTTATAAAAGGGTTCAAATGCGTGTGTGCGTGTCGGTGAATACGATAACTCAAAAACGAAAATTTGGTAAAATACCAAACTTTGTGTTTAGGTTTAGAACCTTCCGAGGATGCGACACGAAGATTGAAAAAATGGAAATGGCGTGTTATTTATGGACGCTCTTTAACTGCTATGGTTCTCAGCGTCCCATTCTATACTTGGCGTGAAAAACCGCTTAATTTTGCTCAGAGGCCTCTCTATAAGGCTTGAGGTTCTTTTACGTGCCTAAATCTACGACACGGGACCCACGGTTTTACTTCCCTTCCAAAGGAAGCCATGCTAAGGATTTTTACGCCCGAAAAAATCCATCGTCCTCCACCGGGTTTGAACCCGCGACCTTGGGTATATGAAGTTAGCATGGTAAGCATTACACCACGGAGGGCGAGCCACGAATATTGAGGAAACTACTCTTTACATAGATAAAGTTTCGAAAATTTTTATTTTCTAAAAAATGTCTCTAACGCTGTTTGATTAAATATCGTATATTAAAGATGTTTACATGACAAATAAGATTTATATAACGAGTTTTCTTGGAATAGTCTCTGAAGTTCTCTTTATTCAGGATGAACGTTGCTGACATTTGAATAACTGGTAAACCGTAAGACATAGACAAGAGCTTCCTATACACAAAATATAGATCTTGTTGTAATTCGGTTATCATTGCATGGCCAGAAGTAGAAAAGCAAATTTTAACTCCCTATTTGAGAAAGTTAAAGTATTGGAAAATGTAAACCAATAACAAGGATTAACTCAAAAATTAACTTCACAAAAAAAAAAAAAAAAAAGATTTGATATAAATTATATGTTTTGATAAATTTACATTGTTTGTGAAGTGCACTTCGTCTATCTCTTAGGGTTTACCAGTTATGCAAAAGTCACCCAGAATGAATACAACCTCAGGGTCTATTTCCCAGAAAATTCAAATATATATATTATTTGTCTTAAAATATCTTAAAATGCGACATTTTAATCCAAGTTGTTAGTTTTGAAAAAAATTAAATTTTCAAAAAATGTTCCATGTAAAGGTTAGCTTGAGTTGAGGGTATTTTCCTTAAAATCGAATGTCCATCTTTGGGAGATGTTGAACTTAAATTCCAAGTTTTGGTATTCAACAGACTTTTCGTTTTTAGTTATGCTATCCATACACAAAAAAAAAAAACTTTTTTTTAAATGGTTTTCTGGGTTTAAGGGAACCAAAAACTTGTATTTACAGTTACATTTTGGCATAAAATTTTTGGTGGAATGCAACACCCTCTGTATTGATTATGCATGTACGTGCTAAGGTTAATTTGGCATTTGTAGTGCAGCTTCTGATTCAGCCAAAAGTAGCTGATTGGCGAATAAAAAGTATAATATATTATTGTTACAACTGCTCTTATCACCTTTACTATATTCTATTGAGGGAACAATTGCATGCTCCCCATAAAGGTGTGCAATGATAAAAAAAACAGCCTTTTTTTTTTTTTTTCAATCCCTTGTAATTATCAAACGGACTTCACGAATGCACCAAATACTCGAGGAGATGTGAGGCAATATTACCTTAACAGAGGCTTTGTGTACGGAAGAGATGTTTCTATTATCTTTCGATACCCATAAATACTCTAATGGCAGCAATAAATTGTTCGATTACATAATACACCGTCGGCAGAAAGCTCTACAGCGCACAGCTGTTTAGAAATGTTTGTTCTGACAAGCAACAGGAAGAAAGCAGGTCATAAACAACATCGGTAGTTACGTCAAAAGTGATTGCTATCAACATTCCTGGAATACTCTGGAGCTATGAACTGAATGTAATCAATAAGAATTTTTATTTCACACCAATCTTGTGAAATAAAATGGAAAAGCCTATTTCTTTATTGAATTATATTTGCAATATAGATGGAATCAATATGTTTCTGCAATCCCTAAAAAGGGTTGAAGAAGGACCCCAATAATTACAGGGGTATAAGTGTTATGTCTATTCTCAGCAGGATCTTCAGCAGTATCATTAAGAACAGACTAGAGGAAGAAATTGAAGGTTCCCTGTTGGAAGGAGTTATATACATCATATAGTTTTAACATGAGTGAAAATATGTACGCTAAAACTAGAAAAACGCATTCGATATTACAACAAATGTCTTTATTTACTCAACAATTGGTTACAAATAAAGTCTTGAATTCACTGATGCAAGTAATTCTCTCGACATTTCGACGCGTAGACAGGTGATGACTGTGCGCCATTCAAACCTTACACACCACTGCGCGATAACACTCCAGTCGAAGTCTGGCTCACGACACACAACTCACTATCCTTTCCGGCTTGCAATTATTTCTCTTTTTATATTTAGAAACTGATAGAAATTTCTGGAAGCTTGTGGAAACCGAAGGTTCTGGAAGAATTCATACGTGTGACGTTCCGAAGTTTTCTGTTATCGTCGCACGACACTCCGTTTACCACATTCCAGCTCCACCGCCCCATACCAAAGCGAACATGAGAACAGTGACGTACGACATTGTCCAAATGTTATCGATCTAGAGAAAGCCTACGATTCAGCTCTCGTTAACTAACTGTAGAAAGAAATAAAAGACATTGGGGTTAATTTACCTATTAATTCAGAGGTTTTGTCAGAATTGTCAAGCTGAGTTAAGATAGGAAATAGACTATCATGCACCTTTCAAACAACTAAAGGCTTCAGACAATGCTGTAGCTTATCTCCTATCAGTTCAAAAGATATATTCAACAGGTGAAAAATCACTGGAATAACTCAAGGGAATCCTAGTTGGACAAGAGACTGTACACTCGCTATTATTTTCAGATGATCAGGTGATCATTGCACAGTGTCGTCAAGATCTGAAGTTTATGGTAAGGAAACACCTTGGAACTTTTGAAGCAGGCAGACTGAAAGCTAATGGGAGTAAAAGTGAACACTCGGTAAAGGTTGAAATAGAGGAAACATCGAACTATACCAAGGAATAATTACATAAGTGAAGAACTTAAAATTTGGTATCGCTTCTTAATGAGCCTGGAAACTGTAAAATGGGTGTAGATTACAGAATAATGCAGGGTAGAGGAGCAGCAAAATGTTTAATGGAGTATTATTGAGTAGGGCAATAACAACTGAAACAAAAAAGGAGTTCTTGAGGTTCATAGTAGAAAGTACATATATTGACAGGGGTAGAGAAAGCTGGAGTTTACTGTATGGTCAAAAAAACAAGATGCAGGCAGTTAAAATGGATGGAATGGAGAGGTGCCAGAGTGGTCAGATTAGAGAGTAAAACGCATGAAGAAAGTAAAAGGATAATGGGTATGGAAAATATGATTGAAAGAATTGGGAGCCGAACACTGCAGTGATATTGTCACGTAAGAAGGAAAGATGAGAAGACATGGCCAAATATACTGATATAGTGGTCTGCTGCTTGCAAAAGTAAAGGGGGTCGACCTAGAACACCTTGGAAGTCTAAAATGTTGCGGATGATGGATGTGCGAGAATCGATAGAAGGTGACTGGATTGATGGAGAATGGGAATAAAGATAACCGCTGAAATGGGGAGATGCCCTCAAAAGAAAAATACCTAAGGTAAAATTTCAGGGGTTGAAAATTGGCAGGAATATTCAATATATATCATCTTCTTGCAAGGATAAGGTCTGCTTGTTCCGATCTCATATCAGTTCAGCCCAGCGTTTTCTTGGTCTTTCTGCCGATCTTCATCCTCCAGGATTACACATCAATGCCATTTTTGGTATCCTATCCTTAGTCATTCTTTGCAGATGCTCTATCCAATTGTCCCTGTGTTCTTGACTTTTTTTGTAGAAGAGGTAGTACTTTTAGTTCCTCTTAAATATTCTCGTTTCTAATATGTTCATCCCTTGTACAACATTCCACAGTCCGTAGGAAGCTCATTTCCGCTGCTTGAATTTTGCTTTTAAAGTTTTCCTTTAGGATCCAAGCCTCACTTCCAAATATCGCCACTGGTAGTGCTATCTTGATTAAAATCTTATCTGTGTTTCTTATCTGTGTTTCTTTTCTTTGTTCCTCAGTGTTTCTCTTATTGCTCCACAAATATGTTGATTTTTCTGCATTTTCCTATTTATACATTTTCTCAATATATATTTTTTGTATTCGGAAAAAGTAAACAAAATTGTGCCAGCTACAGAGTTATCTTTACTAAACTCAACTTATATTAGGGACGTAGAATAAATACCTGTATTAGGAATGAAGACGCAATTTTCAAACACAAATTATTTATTTTTTCATCGTGGTGCCCTTTTAGATATATACGCTTCTCCTAACGTTCTTGCCATTCTTTAATTTTTCAAAGAATAGGAATTGCCAAGCTTTGCAAAATAGGCATATGTCTTGACCATGACCTCATTTCATAAGATTTTCTTCCCGAGAGCCATTTCTTCATTTTTAAGAACGAGAAATTGCAGGGAGCCAAGTCGGTGGAATATCGCAAAGCGCTAGTAATTCATAACTCAATTCATGCTGTTTGACGACAACTCTGGATGAATTAATTGATATGTTGCGTGGTGAAGCAACACTTCCTTCTTCTCAAATGGGAGAAGAAGCCATCATCACTTTTGCTGCCGACGTCTTTGCCAGCTCTGGAGTAGATTCTCCAAAAACAACCCATTGTACTGCTTATTCCATGATTTCCGGAGCAAAATGATGAACCGAGGTCTCATCGATGGTGACAACTCGACGCAACTACTTCGGATTTTGCTTAAATAGCTCCAAACACAGTTTCGAAGTACAAAGCCGCGCCCGCTTGTTATGAACTGTTATCAATCTGACCGAAACCTTTCATTTCAAACTTATCATGTAAAATGGTTTTTCGTGGTTCCCCCAGGATCGATAGCCGAATATTACCAGATTTCCTCTGCATCTTTCCCCTATATTCTGTTGTCTTCCTATTTTCATGCCCGCTTCTAGGTTTGAGGCGAAAATTAAACTTAAATTATTTATGTACGCTCTTTAACTGCAACGGTTTTCGACATTCCATTCTATATAGAGCGTGTAAGACCACTTAATTTTACTCAGAACTTTCTATTAGGCTTGGGGTTCCTTTACGTACCGTATATCTACCACACGGAACCACAGGCTTTACGTCTCTTCCAAAGAAAGCCATGCTAAGGAATTTTACACCCCGCAAAAATCCATCGCCCAATTTCGAGTTTCAGCCTGCGTCCTTGAAACCAAATACTAGCACGTAACCCCTAGATCACGGAGAACGACAGGTTCAAAGTGTATGACAGTGCGGAACACATGGACGGATGCTTGCCATGGATACTAGAGGACTCTCTGGTCAGCTCGGACTTGGCGTAACTCTCTGGCCTATCTGCCTGCAGCCTCCTGTGCTTCCCTTACTTCATCCTTTACTCATCGGGGGTTTTAGCCCGTCACAATAGATGTATAGGTTGCAGTGCGTGAGGTGGCCCCGCCACCCATTATCTTCTATTTATATACCATTTTTCTTGATTTAACTGTAAAATAACACATGATATAAGGAAGGACCTTAATCTAGAGTACGCAATATTGATCTCACGGAATTAGAAACAGAAAATGTCAAATCAATTCTTTGATTGACGTAAACTCCTTGTTCAAAAATCTGTGTGTTACAATCACAGGACTTTTTCAACCTATCATAAATTCAGATGTATTCCTTATAGCTATACTATAACGTTTAAATAAAATGCTAATCTTCCATTCACGTTGTTCCTAAAATTATTTCAAATTAAGTAATATGGTCTTAGTTGCATACGGTATGGAGAAACTACCTTTAACTCTTCTTATTCTTCTTCTATGTTAGTAAAGGACTGAGGACACCCATTGGTTACATTGGGAGTCAAACGGGATATATTTCATATTCCAAAACAAAAGCATATTGACTGAATTCTATTTATATAAGCTGTCTAGATGCTGTGATCAACTTTTTACTTTCTCTACGTACTATGTACATAGTGTATAGAGAAGGTATTACACTCCACCAAAAAATTCGTTACCGAGATTTTACCGGAAATATATGTCTTAGGGTCCCCTGTATCCAAAAAAAAAGTATTTTCAGAAAGAGGTCCGTGTGTGTGTGTGTGTGTGTGTGTGTGTGTGTGTGTGTGTGTGTGTGTGTCCGTGTGTCTGTGAACACGATAACTCAAAAACGAAAAGTCGGTAAAATATCAAAATTGGTATTTAAGTTTAGTATCTTCCTGGGATGCGACACGAAGACTTTGAGAATAGTCTCCTCACTCCAAACTACCCTTTACATGGAACTTTTTCGAAAACTTTGATTTTCTAAAAAATGGCTCCAACGATTTTGTTTAAAATATCGTGTATTAAAGATATTCACCTGACAAACAAAATGTATATTTTGAATTTTCTGGGAATAGCCTCTGAAGACTACTTTATTCTTAGTGAATTTTACGGAATTTTGCATAACTGCTAAACCGTAAGAGATAGACAAAAACTTACCACACAAAAAGTGTAGAGCACATTAAATCTCACAATTTATGTTGTATACATTTTTTTTCGTGAATTGATCGTTTTTTAAATATACCTTGTTTTTGTTTTCAAGTTCGAAAAACTTAACTTTTCTCATACAGGAATTTGTAAACTCCTGTCCATACAAACAAAGGAAATTCAGTCACAAACAACCAGCTTTTGACTATCGCTATAACCTATACTACTCCCTTATTTCCCTTCTACTTACAAGGAAGCAAGCAATAAGACTATTTCTGCTAATTGTTTGTCGATTAGCATGAAGTAAATAGAAGCATAAGCTTTTTAACACTCATTTGTTGCAGAGATGTAGAGAAAGTCATGTAAATGGAACATATCAGATTTTTACCCTAAGCATACATCGTCTCATATCAGATATAGGCATATCATTTTTAGCACATTTCGTAGCACATATTCTTTATGTCCACAAATACGTAAATGATAAATAAAATTATAACTTCATTTTTAAATTTTTTTCCCCAAAACATATAAGTTGCCAAATTTGTCCCATAGATTGAGTATATACTTAGGTGGGAAATTACCTTGTATTAATGCTTCAAGATTTTAAGTTCCTTGAACTTTTGGTTATTAATTGAAGGTGAAAGAGGAAACTAATAAGTTACTATTCATTGTGTTAAATACATCATCATTTATATACAGTATACAGTACCCAGCCATTAATTTAAATAATGGAAGGGAAAAAATATTTCGTTACTGCAGTCTTAATAGATCAGCTAGGATGCAGCAGGTGAAAGTTGTTGAACCCTGTTGGAGTATTTTTTATCCCTTAAGATGACGTCAGTTATGAAGTTGTACCTATTAATTTTCTTCTTCTCTAGCATACAAATTATTCTCTATGTACTTGTATCGTGTATTTTTGCACTACAATGATACAATGTGTCGACTCATTCTATTCATCAACGTCTGCCAAATCTCCAGATGAACAACAGAATAAGTAATCATCATATGAAAAAACATTGGATTTGCCATCACTTGTACAGGTATGCAATGATTAAGTATTAATGTTTTGAGCCAACTCATTTCATTTTACCCTACAGAAAAAACATACCTCATGGATTAGGCATGATTTGGAATCCTATGCAGTACATTCTGTTTGGGGTTGTCTCCTTAGCGCGGTGGTAGCGCAGCTGCTTACCAAGCGGGAGACCTGGGTTCGATCCCCAGGATTTTTCCCCCGTTGGGAGACCTGGACCGGGGTGCACTCAGCCTCGTGAGGTCCCTGGGGGCCAATTGAGGAGCTACTTGATGGAGAAGTAGCGGATCCAGGTCATGAAGACCGCATTAACCGGCCGGGAGGAGCTCGAGGCGCTGACCACGTCTCACCCTCCAATACTGCCTCCCATCCATGACGTCTGTAGTGGACCGATATGGGGGACGCAGCGGCCAGGCGGTAGGCCAAGGTTCCCCGTGAGCTGTCGTGCCATGGAGCTACATTATGTTTGGAGCAAACAGTTGGTTTACTTAGAATAGGAATTTTGAGTGAGAATTGCTGTAAAAACCACTCAATGAGAGAATTTATTATAATATACAGTATGTCTCAAAAAGATTACACACCGTTGTCTCTCCCTTCGACATCGTTGTTAGGAGTGTATTGTGGACATTTTTGACATAGCGGGGTTAAGGAGTAGAACACAACAAATGTTCTTTCTCTCTCATTTCGCTGGTGAGAAACAACGCTTCAAAGTGCGTACACATCAATCTGGGAGAGACTGTATAAAAGCATTATACCAGGTGGTCCAGTTGCCCTGAATTTGACATGTTCAGATATCCCTTCGTGGGTTAAAAGAGTTGCGGAACTCAACGGTGCTATTTCAAAGTAAAACCAATCAGTGAGGTTTACCCTCTTGCTTATCAGCAGAGACGGAGTGCGGGTGGCGCTCTGACAGTTTTAACTTGAAATAGCTCCGTTGATTTGTGCAACTCTTTTAACGCACGATGAGATATTTGCACTTGTCAAATATGGGGCAGTTGGGCCACCTGGTAGAGTTTAATATTGCGCATCCGCTTTGCTGCTTCTGATATATTCACGTGTTTTTTATTGCTTCATTTATATCATGCCTTTGATTGCATGGTCCTATCGGCGGCATTTCCCTTTGGAACATTTTGCCTATCGGCAATGGTGTTAACTCGTGTGCTGTTTGTCGTCGTTGTGTTTCTATTTTCTTCTTAATTTGTATTCATGGGATCACACATACATACTTCAAGATTCTGAGGAATATAGGGAAGGGAATAATCTGGGCTTGAGAAATTTCCCACCCTCCAGCTGTAAATCAAACCCGGGACCTCTGACTGAAAGCTAGAACATCGATCTCTTGACTGCAGAAATATTGACTTCACCCAAATGTTGACTCAAAGGGCTGCAAAACATGTGAGAGGAAACGTTCTTTCACAGCAAAAGGCTTCTGGTAATTCGCGACAAGTTATGTAGTGGTCGTGAGGCGAGGCGAGCAAAACATTAAGTTGCGAAGCGGCAACTCTTTACCTGAAGGGCTGATGGTGGGATAACTTGCACCAACATGTGTGCGCAGGTCTAACATTTCTGTCCACAAAGGAGTGAAGTACGCAAGCGCTAGTTTAGTGCAGCATTTTAGAGGGTTTATGCCAATAGACACTAGAAGAAGACAGTGATGCCGACGATGTCAATAATGCTACTGGTTATGAAGACGAAGACGATGGTGCAATGAGAGGGATTGACGAGCTGAAAAAACATGTGAGTAGAATAATATTGGTTATACTCATGGTTATACTCATTCTGTAATAAGCTGGATCGCAACCAAAAATAAACTTATCGATATTAGTTCAAACAAAAGATTCGTCTCGCGCTCTACACACTGTTAATGACATGTGTAGAATTATCTTTATAACACACTAAATGATTTCACTATAACTATGGATATATGCCAACAATTACTTTCGCGTGAACTGCAATAACGCTGCATGCTGTTGTGGTTGTGTTATTCACGCCAAGCTGGCATCTCTATCACTCCTCTCAGCCATTGCAGAGAGGGAGGGAAGGAAAGCAACTTTCATTATGCGTAAACTTGTTAATGTCTCGCCTCATGTCATATATATTGGTCTGAAATTGACTCTATTGCACTTTTGAGGAAATTCACCGATCCGTTTTAAAATGGATCAACCTTTGTCATTTCTTAAGCTACATCAGGGAATAAAGAAAAGTGAGATAGTTCTGCTGCTAACATTTCTGGCTCCCATTCGGAGATTGCGGCTTTAGACCTTGTTTACCCACCATTCTGGCAGGTGTTTTAAAGGTTTCCTTCAATTGGCAGTTAAACAGCGGGTTTCATATTTCGCTACTACGACCTGAAGTTATACCTATAGATGAAAACAAACTTGGGCATTGTGGTCAAGAAAGCGGCATGTCCGGCATGACAATGATTAGGTTCTTAAAAAACGTACAGTAACAATTCCACCATTCCAAAAGTTACACTTCACCTTAATTAATTGCAAAAATAAATAAATAAATAAATAAATAAATAAAATAAAATAATAATAATAGTAATAGATCATACTTCAACTAATAGTAAATTACCCAAGTGAATGGTACACGAAGGCAACTGTATAATTAGGACAATCACCGATTCATCGTGTGACCAAAGAATCTGCAGTTGCGGTTGTGATACGTCCTTGCAGTTAAAACGAATTTAATTGAACATTAAAAAAGAAACACGTATAAGTGAAAGGAATATGTAGTGATCACCACTCCAAATTTGCAAGAAAAAATTGGCTTGCTATCAAGGTCTTAAATAATTAGGCTTCGCTATGAATTAGACGGTTAGGGACGGATTTAATTGGAGAGCACATTTACTAGAGGGTTGCCAGTATGGTTATGAGTTTATTGAGAAAATGGTTTTAAAGTTGTCATTTTTTCTCAAGTTTATTACTGATATCTCTAGACTGTGCAATAATAAACTGGTGTGTGTGTGTATGTGTTAGTGTTATTTCGGAGGAATTCCGCACTACATCCACCATGGGCTTACTATGTGTAAAACCCCAGGAGGACAGAATGATTACAGGAGTATTACACACGGGCAGCCAAAACCGAACCGAGGGAAAGAGCCACCGTAGATGGTCCCCTAAACATAGTCCAATCAGTTCATCTCAACGCGGGGAGCGCTAGAAGATCAGGCCTCAGACCAGACCGAACTCACTGAGTCGTACAGATGACTCCAACACCATCCCGCCGCCGAGAGCTGTATTTTCACAGTGCTTCACCATTATGGAGGGGCGCCTCCACCGCAGTTCTCGCCGACACAACATTGAAAGTCGCTTATAACCCGGTTGTATGAAATGCAGATGAATTGAAGAAACCTGCTAGCTTTTGCCTGGTGACCCGGGGAAACCCTAGGAAAAACCCATGGGTCAGAGAGGTCGACCTTGGGAATCGAATCTAATACCTCCCGAATGACGAAACGCCTGAGCCACCTGGCTCGGTTTGCAATATACTGATAATTTTAATTATCTTTTGTATTATAGGTGTCGGGCGGATCCTGGAATTAAGCAGGTAGCAGATTAGCTCTCACTTGAAATGAGGTTTAACTTACCGCAGAGGCGAAGATATCTTCGATGCGCTGTCTGGGTTCCTTGCCCTTCTTTGAGCGAACAAGCAAGTACACCTTTTCCACATCAGGACAGGATCTGAGCAGCTTCTCGAGCAGTACCTTGCCAAGAAAACCTGTGCCGCCGGTGATAAGGAGAGTGCGTCCACCCATCGTCTCGGCTACCCTGTTGGGCAATGAGCTGACATCCTCCTCATCTTTCGCATCCGGTAGCGGTTGTGGTGGGCACCATTTCGCTTTACCCACTTTAGGCGCCATGGTTCTGTAACAAGGACATTATAATTATAAGAAAATGATATATGTGTTCCATTCATATAACGTTTTCTACCTGCTCTGCATACAAACTATTCTTACAAAACACTGTTCGTCTATCTTGCTAATTAAGACAAAAATTACCAGAAACAATCTTATTATCTAGCTCCTTATAAGTAGAAGAGGAATTAAAGGAATATACAAGACTAAAGTGATAGTTAAATATTTTAAAAGCTATCGCTATACGTTTGCCATTGAAACTCGGTTCTCTTTCCAAGACCAGGAGTAACACAAAAGAGATATGAAACGATATATAATTTCTGGTTTCAGAAAAGTTTTAAGAGGTTGTGTTTTAATAAGATCTACATTTTTGTGTAAAAAGTTTTTGTCTACCTTTTAAGATCAACCAGTTTTACATAAGTCATCCAGGTCTTCAGATGCTATCCCAGAAAATATTCAAAAAATATATTTGTTTTTAATGAGAAATATGTTAAACACATGGTAATTTAATCAAAATCATTAGAGTCGTTTTTGAGAAAATTTAAAAAAAAAAGTTCCATGTAAAGGTAGTTGGGGGTGGGGGATTTTGCTGAAAATCTTCGTGTCGCATCCTTGTAAGATACTGTACTTATATACCAAGTGTGGTATTTACCGACTTTTCGTTTTCGAGTTATGCTATTCACACACACACACACACACATGCGCGCAAACCTTTTCTAAAAAGTAATTTTTTGGATTCAAGGGACTCCAAAACATGCATTTCCAGTGAAATCTAGGTATCTAATTTTGGGTGGAATACAATACTTCTTCATCTACTGTGTGCATTGTATATACGTGCTAGAGAAAGTAAAGATTAAATGTTTTAGAGATATTCCAAGAGAGTTTGCAGCTAACCATATTCCATTCAATTTATCAATCGTGACCAAGCGATTTTCCTTCCTGAATACTTTTAGCTTTCCAAGCAGAACCAATTATTCAAAAAGCTGCGAAACTTCCAAGGCACCCAATCTCATTCAAATGTTAGCAGGTTGATTCATAATAGAAATAAACTCATATATGTTTAGCCTTATTGAACGAAAATGGATCTTGACAATATATGTGGCTTTGCTGATCATGTAGTCAGTGCTCTTGAACTCAAGATTCTTGACTCTGCGTTCAGTGAAGTTAAGTGAATTAGTTGCTCCAAAATGATCTTAGGAATACTCCCATACGGACCAAGCATCTAAAAAACTTTGCTAAAGACTGTATCAATGACATATTTTTTAAATACCTAGATAGTTCTTTACTTTTCTGTGACTATCAGCAGAGATTACACTATCACACACTATTTTTTCAAACTTTCGAGGAACGACAGCTAAATAAAATGAGGCATTTTTCGAATTAAAAGTGAATCTTACTGCATTTACTTTGCAGTGTGCATATAAATCAGCATCATCCAAATGCCCCGTATTTGATAAGTGGAGATATCCCTTCGTTGTGTCAAAAGAATTGCAGAACTCAACGGGGCTCTTTCTGGCGTGAGGGACCTTTATTTTACTCATCTTAATGATCGCGATCCATCACCGTCTCCGCTGATAGGCTTACTAGGAAGAAAAATAGTTCACATTAAGGCACACAATTTATCTCACTGTACTTTTTTCCGAGATATATTTTGTTAATGGTTTGAAATTAAATATACAATTGTCTTAATATTGCAATAAACTAAAACATCGAAATAATCCTGTATTAGTTAATTTAACGTTAATGTACTTTATAAATATGGATAATTTTAACTACGGTATTAAAGCTAAAAATAAGAAGATATGTAGCAATTCAAATAATTTTGTTTTTCTTTCTTTTGATCAGGTAGAGAACGGAATATCAAAACCATCACATAGGCACTCGTTCTTTAAGGATTGGACGAACACTTAAAGCCTACCGTATTCCCATAAACCTCTCTTACCTACAAGGATATAAACAATAAGACAATGTCTTCAACTGTTATTTCGATTAACCTTAAGTAAAATAATAAGTATTGTAAGAATAATTTGTGTAAGAGAGTAGAAAAACTCGTGTGAGTGCAACACATTAGACGTTCATAACTGTATAAATGTGTTTAAAATGCGCATTAAATTGTGAATACTGAAAGCTCATGTAGTGTTCACTAAAACACAAATGCATACTTCCATATTTCACATAAAATATAAAGGAGAAAATATGCTTTATAAATCAAGATTAGTATATTAGGCTAGCGAGCCTGCCCATTGCGTTTATTTTCGTCTCAATCTGTCACCTTTAAGTTATTATTTGGGCATACGATATTAGTTTTACCGACTGATCAAATGTACTCGCTTTTACCGCGACAAACTTTTATAATGTGCTCGTCAGGACTCGATCTAACGGTCAACAAAGCTAATGTTTACCAGAGAACCAATTAGCGGACGTTAAAGAATAGAATAAGTGCTAGCGAGTGAAGTCGGTCTAACGGCCAACTTAAAACTAATACTACAAGACCTAGAGCATTACCAAATGGACGTTAAAGAACATGCCACCATTGCCACGGAAGCACATGCATACAAACTGCCAATTTCATTGCAGTGAAATGCAGTGTGCGACCGAGCAGTATTTTCATTATCGAAAGTTATTTTCGATCTAGTGCTTGAATCATCAAGGAACGCTTCATTATTATGCTCGCCGCTGCTTACATGCATTTCTTTGCGCTTTCTCTGAATTTCAGAAGTTTTAGAGACAACGCCATATAAAAAGGGTTTATAGGTACGTTGAAATAATAATTACCTATACAAACAAACAGAAAGAGGAAAGAAATAGTTGTATGGGAAAAATAGAAGCCCCAAAGCGGCATGCATTTATAGAACTCACGTGCAGCCCGCATGAGGCACTATTACAACCCGGTAACTCGTGACTCATGTTCTAAACACAAAAGGCGCTATTATATTCTTACCGGACTCTCTTTCTCTCCACTACCACTTTACATCCTTTTCAGCAGGTTCTCAGTACTATTCGCTTCGATAGCATTTACTCTGTAACAGTGACGTCATCAATTCAAATTCTGTCGTGGTAAATGTCAAATATTATCCCTCGGTATATATTATGCAGAGTGAGCTGCAATCTTAGTCCAAAAGATAAAGGTAACAATTTTTACCAAATTTGAAATGTGTCGACACATGTTATTCAAATAAAAATTGAAATTTTTAGTGAATGGGTTCACCTAATATTTAAAACCATTATCTGAACTACTTAGAGAAGAATTAAACATTTTAAGTACATATAACACTATTAAACAGTATAAATGAAATGTAAAAATCATATATTAGGAATGTTCGAAAGAGGAATAACCAAAATACTCTTTAACCATAGCACAAAGCGAGAAGAAATGTGGATAGTCACTAAAATGGATTGAGCAATTTCTAGAAGCTGTAACAGACTGAAAGGTTTAATGCTTATGATTACTACTGCTTTTAACCAAAAGAAATGCATTCAAAAATGGTCTTCAAATTCCTTATACCTAAAGAGTGAACAAAAAGTATTGAATATTGGCCAAAACTAATAAAGTGAGCAATGAAGTTAGGTTTTGACCTTATTCTCATGGGAGGTAGGGATGTACCAGACGGGCAGCGCTCCAGAAAGATGAGGGGTGCATTTCAAAATTTTAAATGGTGCCATGGTATAAATCTCATGTATTATGATAGCCTTAATTAAGGTACTTTTTTCTGATAATGTTTAACGCCCACTTTTACTACTAAGGTACCACTGATGATGCATGGAATGAAGATGGAATGAAGTGGAATCTGATGGCGGGGGAAACCGGAGAATCTGGAGAAAACCCGCCCCTGTGCCGTTTTGTCCACCACAAATCTCACATGCGGTCGCTTGGGATCGAACCTGTGCCATTTAGGTGAGAGGCGAGTGGTGTAACCATTCGGCCTATGGCGCGGCCGAGGAAACCTTTGTTTAACAATTTTTTTCAAAAGAAGGATTATATTTAATTTGTTTGTTTACTCGTAGCAAATGTTGGTCTTACGACTTAGCCTTATTCTTCACACTCCCCCGCTGTACTTCTTGACAATATTTTACACCGTAGACTGATTTACATTTTGGCGTGGTTATAACTCATTAAATAAATCACAAACCTCTTTTTGAGTATTCTTCCTATCGTCAAAATCAAACATCATTAATATTTGTAGCTTTCAGTAAATTTGGCCATGATATGTAAATGAAAATAATTAAATCCTTTTTGGTTCTCAAATCATTACAGGTTTAGACAATAAAGGTGATTAAGAATATTAAATAAACCTTTATTTATAATCGCAAATTTTCATTTTAGAAAAAAGAAATGTGTAAAGAAAAGTGTGTTAATTTGTTAAGAACTAGCTATCAGAATATATAAAGTGTATATAAATTCTGAAATTCATCCCACTCACCCCACTTAGTGCCTACTGAGACGCTGCTCTGTGCTGGCTAAAGGTCCCTACCTCCGATAAAAAAAAATCAGCACTTAATTTTAATGATGTATTTAAAGAATATGGCTGATATTCCATACCTTTGGTTCTCCTGTATCTATATAAAGAATCAAATTCATATGAACACCAATCTGATATTTAACTTCACATTCCCCAAGAGTGTGACACGAAGATTTCCAAGAAAAATCCCCATTCCAAACTACCCTTTACATGAAAAAAAAAATGGAAAATTTTGATTTTCATAAAAAATGGCTACGATTTTGATTAAAATACCGTATATTAAAGATATTTACATGACAAGTAAAATGTATATCTTGAATTTTCTGGATATAGACTCTGAATAACCGCTTCATTCGGAATAACTTCTGCATAACTGGTAAACCATTAGGGATAGACAAAAGCTTACTATACAAAAATAGTAGGTCTCTTTAAACACACAATTTGTCATATAAATTTTTTTAGAACTAACCAACCATCTACGAAATATTCCCTGTTACTGGTTTTAGTTTAAAAGAAACTTTTTTCACGGGGTATTCTCATCCGTTTCATATCTCTTAACTCCTGGCTTTGGAAAGAGAACCATTATTTCAATGTCAATCGCATAGCGACAACTTTTAAAAGATTTGACTATCGCTTGAACATAGTGTACTCCCTTACTTCCCTTCTACTTACAAGGAAGCAAGTGATAAGACTAGATCTTCTAATGTTTTTCTCGGTTAAATAAGCAAATAGAAGAAAATTTCTTTGTAGGAATAGCTCATTGTTTAACAGAATGTAAAGAGGTAGGCAATTGGAAAGACATTTGGCAACAATAATGGCATAGAGATATTAGAAATGAAAATACTTAATGTCAAGGGAAAGAGAAGAAATAAAGGAATAGGTAAATAATTGGAAAAGATAAAAGAAAAGTGGATAAAAAAACAAAAGAAAACAGGTGGACTCGCTAACAGCCAGAGAGCAATGCGGATGTAGTGCTCAAGCGGTACTCAAACCCATGTACATTAAGATGAGTAAAGAAGTAAGTAGGCGGATATTATGTAAATAGTTGTAAATGTAACCTAAATACACTAAATGTTATTATAAGAATAGTTTGCTTGTAGAACAACTAGAAAAATGTAAATGGCGTGTTATTTATGGACGCTCTTTAACTGCTGTGGTTCTCAGCTTCCCATTCTAAACTGGGCGTGAAAGACCGCTTAATTTTGCTCAGAGGCCTCTCTATCAGGCTTGAGATTCTTTTACGTTCCAACAGCTTTACTTCCCTTCCGAAGGGGCCGGTCCCCATGGCCGCGCTCGCCAAGGCGTCCCGCTTTGGTGCTTCGTAGCGCTGGGGATCGTGGGTTCGAGTCCCGCCTTGGGCATGGGTGTTATATGTTTGTGTTTATGTGTGTGTTGTAACAGTAAAAAAACAGCAATCCAGTAATAATACAGAAAAACAAGGTAAAACAAAAAAAAAAGTAAATTAAAGTAGGGTATACAGTGCCGGATCAGACTCCGGTACCGTATTTTGTAAAAAAAGAAAAAAAAAGAAAAAAAAAAAAAAAAAGGAAGCCATGCTAAGGATTTTTACACCCGAAAAAATCTATCGTCCTCCGCCGGGTTTTAATCTGCGACCTTGGGTATATGAAGTCAGCATGGTAACCATTACACCACGGAGGGCGGCTAAACAGCTAGAGAGAGAGTCACGTGAATGGAACATAACAGATGTTTCTCTTACTAATAATTACTTGCTCTACACGTACTATGTACATAATGTATAGAGAAGGTATTGTATTGCACTAAAAAATTCCATACCGAGATTTCACCGGAAATACATGTTTTGAGAACCCCTGATTCCAAAACAAAGCCTTTTTAGAAAAAGTCTTATATGTGAATGTTTCACAGAGCGACCGGCTTTTAAAGGACGATACTATCGTTTTAGTTTGTGCATTTTCTTATTTCCCTTCTACTTACAAGGAAGCTACTAATAAGACTAATTCTGCTTAAGTTTATCTTGATTAGCATGAGGTAGGTAAGAGATTAATGTTTTGATAAAAGACTTGTTTTCCCAGCAGCTAGAGGACATCATGTGATTGGAACACAGACTTTTTTCCTTCTATTTACAAGGGACCAGGTAATAAGGACAATTTCTGCTAATGTTAGTCTCGATTGGCATGAGCAGATAGAACAGTAATCATTTGAACAATAATTTGTTACAGAGATGTAGAGAAAGTCATATGAAAGGAACACACTTTTTTTTTTTCGAGAAATCGCACCATAATGCGGTAATTGCGTCAGTGAGAACTGTTCGTTAAACAATGTTACGGCTAAAAAACTTGAACACCAAAGCCAGAAATAAACAGCAGGATGGACGCGAGGTGAAGCAATGCCACTAGAAGGTCAACAATACAATGTCGGCAGTAATAACACCCATCAGGCAAGCTAATTATGTGGTATCTTATACGCTGTTGTCATTCTATGATTGCCTGCATAATTCTGCACTTCCGTTTATATAATTTCAGATTTAGAAGCAGCGCTATAAATAATATTAACACCAGAAGCCCTAATACCTTTTTACTTTCTCTACACGTACTATATACACAGTGTATAAAGAAGGTATTGCACTCCACCCAAAAATTCGATACCGAAATTTCACCGGAAATACATGTTTTGGGTCCCCCTGAATCCAAAAAAAAAACATTTTTAGAAAAAGGTCCGTGTGTATGTGTGTGTGTGTGCCTGTGGACAGCGTAGCTCAAAAACGAAAAGACTGTTATATACCAAACTTGGTAATTAAGTTTGGTATCTTACAAGGATGCAACACGAAGATTTTCAAGAAAATCCCCCTACCCCCAACTACCCTTTACATGGAACTTTTTTCGAAAATTTTGATTTTCTTAAAAATGGCTCTAACGATTTTGATTAAAATATCGTATATTAAAGATATTTACCTGACAAATAAAATGTATATCTTGACTTTTCAGGGAATAGCCTCTGAAGACTACTTTATTCTGGATAAATTTTACGGAATTTTGCATAACTGCTAAACCGTAACAGATGGACAAAAACTGACCACACAAAAAACGTAGAGCACATTAAAACACACAATTTATGCTAAATATATATTTTTTTCGTGGAGTTGATCTTTTTTTTAGATATTCCTTGTTTTTGATTTTAGCTTTGAAACACTTGTATTTTTCTCATACAGGAATTTGTCAATCCTGTAGAGATTAGAATCTGATGGGATTTTGGTGTACAAAGCGGAGTCTGGGAATGTTTTCTTCGGTTTCTCTCGCCATTCATTCAACCACCTATTCCATAATCAGTTCTGTTTTCAACCATTTTACCGTCATTTAATATCATCTTCCTCACTCCTCCTGCTTCTCAACAGGCATGAGATCCCACCCTGATTAAGTCCCGGGAGGTGTAAGTCCTCCATAGAAGAAGGGTAAATCACGAAATAAGAAATCAGAAAATAATTTTGAAATATATTTGTGGTGATTTATGATCTTAGCTTGATCATTAATCTAGGTTTGCAGCTTTGAAACTGAAGCGCTTCAACCTTCCAAACTTTCCAATTCTGTGATCTAATAACTTACTCTGTGTCACATACAGATACAAAATTTCAAGTTGTACTTAATAAAATTGTGGTAATAATTCTCTATTAAATTATACATATTAGCTTTCGAAAATACCCGTTTTCACAACGATCTTAAACCTCAAGGGGGAAGTCATATGTTTGGTTTTAATAAGTTCAATACATCAAAAATTACTCTTAAAGCCACAAATAAAATTACTCTTGTTCAATCATTTATCATTGTAGCTACGGGTATTGACAGAGATATTCTTAAGCTCCTAAAACAACATAGATACGGATCACAAGCTACAGTAACCTCCAGTACCTTATGGTGCGGTTAAGAAAATGGTCCATTTAGTAATTTTTACTCACACGCTCCATTAAACGCTTGATTTTTTTTTTTTTTTTTTTTTAAGTTTTAACTTATATTCAGAAACAATATTATATAAGTTTTTGTAATAAGGGAATTGTTATATACAACCCAAATTTAAGTTCTTGTGACAGTGGACTTGCTTTCAAAATAGTGTGCTCAGCACTTTAAGCGGAACAATCATGCCAGTGCTGCTAAGGTGTACGGTGACATATATCCGTTCTCAGTGTAAAATTTCACTTTTCATTGTTCATCTTCATTTTTTGTTTTTCTGGTCGCTCACCGAGAGTCGAATACAGGTCTCCATTTCTCGCCCGTAACATTTTCATTTGCTTGTAGAATACACTGAGCATTTCAGTTGTGTCAGCAACATACTGTCAACGCTCGCGATATATAAAGTAGTCTGGAGTTTCGAAAAGGTTCTCGAGAGGCGGGGTAAAGAGATGTCCAAAAAGATCTCGTTAGCTCTCGATAACACTTCTGAGACTTATGTTGGGCTGTACTGTCCCCCTTTTTATCTCTCAACCTCACGCAGAATGACACCGTTATCCAGGTGTTAACCTGGACCTTTCGAGACTTAACCGAGCGAAGTGATGGCGCGATAACATGCCCAACTCGCATTAGAGACGTCCAGGAATCATTACCAGTGACCGCCCTTCTGAGCCATGTGTTTTTCGTGGTTTTTCCGGAGTGCTGGATACTTGTCATCTACCATGGTTTCATTTCCATAATTTTCCTTTCATTCCGTCTCCCTCTCATCTTTTACGTGTACTTCCAGGTTAAAGGTGAATGCCAGTGTGCGCAGATGACATGGATGTATGCACAATGGAAAGATTATTGCCCGTGGACACTAGCTGGTCAACGGGTCTCTAACACAACCTCTCTGGGGGTCCGGTAGTGGACGGGCCATAGGGCTTCTACACGTTAGGGACTTCTACGCGACCCTGGTGGCCTTATTGACTGTCGATCCTATGTTTCCTTCAACTCATTCCATTCTTCTGGGGGATGTTAGCCATAATAGATATCCTTAGGTCGCGCTACGCGAAGTTTTCCTTCCGTATTCTTTGCCTTTTTTCAATACCTAACTAAAATTCCTTTTCTGCTTGATTATCAGCTGCCTTAGTAGCTCCTACTCCTGTTTCTGCATTAGTGCATTCTTCAACTTTGGTTACAGCAGGAGTTTATTTATTAATTCAACTCAGTAAAGCTTTTCCTAAATGATTATTGACATTTTTACATTCACCTAAACTCACGCAACGCGCTCCGCAATGCAGAGTTTATGTTTCCGTTGCGTACATAGAGTAATAATTCTGTATTCTTTCCTCTGCACACTACCTGCTGTTGTGCAGTAATGCCAAACTTTACAGCGCCTACTGTACATACACATGTGCCCCACCATGTTTGAATTGCTGAAGTTTTGAAATATATTATTGTTGCCATCGAAGTGTAGCGATAGCTGTCCGAGTGTAATTTCTATCACGATTTGCTTATAAAGATTGAGTTAATTATTCTGTTAATATTGCTGGTTATACTGTTTGAAACTGTGTTTGGAAGATTTCCACTTGTATTTTACAGTTCTAGAAATCCGTGCCAATTTCTTGCGTTACTCTTAGGACTCATTGTGAATGGTGTTCCCTCGCGCATGCGCCTATGCTGCGTAACGTTAGCAGTGCAACTTCAAGTGAATGTAGCTTTACATTGAGTATACTCTTCTTACTTGAACAAAGGCTTTCGCCAGCTTGACCTGATGATGGAGAATTTCACTTTGAAAATGTATTTTTCCTGCAATTTAAGACAATTGCTTGAACTCCGAGTAACTTGGAGCATGAACACTCTCGTGTTTCTGTAACTCAAACACTTTCGCTTTCTTTCTAAACAAAACCCGTCTCGCCATCTAATGAATGTTCTCTCACTTTCAACGGCCTAATGCCTTATTCCACTAGGCTTGAAAGAGGCGGAATAGTCTAGCGGCGTATTGTCTTCCTGCCTCTGGGTTTGTTGAGGCATGAGCATTCTTTCAAACTAGTACCTTTTACTAAAAGAAAGTTGCATTAGTGGCAATTATGGTACCTTATGATGCCATGCATCATAATTTAAGTTGTATTAGACGTTTTATATTTTCCAGCACGTATGTACAATGTACATAGTAGATAGATAAAGTATTGTACTCCACTCAAAAGCTTGATACATGGAACATTTTCGAAAATTCTAATTTTCTCAAAACTGTTTCTAACAGATTTGATTAAAATACCGTATATAAAAGATATTTACTTGACAAATAAAATGTACATCTTTAATTTTCTGGAGAGCCTCCGAAGATCTCTGAATAGCTTTTGCATATTTGGTAGACCTTAAGAAAAAGACAAAAATTTACTACAAAAATATAGATCTCGTTAAAATAAACAATGTGTATATTATACATTTTATGGCCATAACTATTTCCAAGATATTTCTTGTTATTGGTTTCAATTCTTGCTTAAACTTTTCTAAAACGGAAATTTATCATTCTTTTTCTTTTGTTTTATTCACGACCATGTAAACAGAATCAAGTTCCAATTCCGTAGTGACCAGATTTAAAAGATTTGACTTGTTTTAGTTTAATCTATCGCTCTTAATTCTCTTGTTATGGAAGAAGTAATAGGACTATTTCTATTAATGTATAACTTGATTAGTTATTTCCTGTAACTCCCAAGTGGAGCATAGAGCATCGTTACGATGTTTCCTTGGTCGGATTTGAATTTCTAGTTCCTGAGTGTGCCGCTATACGCCAAGGTGACGAGGAATCAATTCGTCACCCACAGATGGCACTCTTGGATGAAATCACGACTTGTGGACGCGAAATGGTGGAATTTTGCCCAGAAACCTTCTTCTTTCAAGACATAGGGTTATGCTACCTGCAAATAAACATTACAGAGGCCACCGGCTTTACTTCCCTTCCGAAGGAAGCCAATAAACGTTTTTGCGACCGAAAAAGGTCATAACCCTTCGTTAGGTTTTAACCTGCAATATCGAGTTTTATAGGTTAGCATGGTAACCACTACACTACGGAGGGCGACCTATCTTGTTGAGCATGAAAGTAAATAGAGGAATACGCTTTGCTAAGAATATGTGTTCCACAATAGGAAGAAATCCAGATGTATGCAACACATCAGATATTTGCCTATCTAATGAATTTCGTCCGTACTAAGTAGACTTTATTTCAGAAAGGTTTTTAAAACTGTCAGACATCATTTACAAGATTAAAATAACTACTAATGTTATTCTCTAGCACGTAGGTAAGTACTAAGCACATAGTAGGCAAAGAAGTTACTCATTCTAACAAAAACATTAGATACAATTTCACCGGAAATACATCTTTTGTGAATTCCTGAATTCAAAAAAGCATTACTTAGAGATGATCAAATGTTTGTCATTGAACTACTCATGCTTTCATTATAATTTTCTTTATTGTTATACCTATTATAATTGGAAGTTTTGGTAATTGATTAGTACCTTTAACACCAAAAGCATCTCATTTTTAGAACACATTCAGTGTGGGTGTCTGTGTACTGCATAGCTCTAAATGAAAAGTCAGTTAAATACCAACTGGGTATATAGTTCAGTATCATCTAAGGATTCGCATGAAGTTTTTCAGGAAAATTCTCCCACCCCAAACTACCCTTTACAATTGCTATATACTATAAGATTTTTACATAACAAATAACATGTTTATTTTCAGTTTTCTAGAATAATCCATGGAGCTCCTTCGTTCAGAATGACGTTTGTATAAAATGTAAAATATTACTACATAAAAAAAGGTTCATTAACATAACTTTCTCTAGTGTCCCATACACAAACTATTCTTACAAAATATTATTTTATCTACACCGTGCTAAAGGAGATAAACATTAGTAGAATTGGTATTATTGCTTGCTTCCCTGTAAGTAGAAGCAAAATAAATTAGGCTAAAGCGATAGTCAACTCTTTTACAAGCTGGTCGCTATGTGAAACAGTTGAGGTTCGGTTCGCTTTCCAGTTGGTTCCGTTTGAGAGAAGTTAGGTGGTTTAAAACTGAAACCAATAACACGGAATATCTTGATCAACCCTAAAGAAAAACTTACAGGACATAAATTATGTATTTTAACGAGATCTACATTTTTGTGCAGTAAGTTTTTGTCTCTCTTACGGTTTACACGTTATGAAAAATTCTGCAAAACTCAGACAGAATAAAGAGCTTTTTAGAGGCTATTCCTAGAAAATTCAACAAATACATTTTATTTATGATATAAATATATTTAATATACGGTATTTTAATCAAAATCATTACAGCCATTTTTGAGAAAATCAAAGTTTTCAAAACTTTTTCAATGTAAAGCCTTGTTTGTGGTGCGGGGAGTTTCTTGAAAATCTTGTGCCGCATCCTTGAAAGATACTGAGCTTAAATACTAGATACAGTTTGGTATTTAACCGACTTTTCGTTTTTAAGCTATGTTGCCCACAGACTTACACGGTCCTTTTTCTAAAAATACTTCTTTTTTTTTGCGTACAGGGGACCCTAAAACGTGTACTTCCAGTGAAATCTCGGTATAGAATTTTGGGTGGAGTGCAATACCTTCTGTCTCTAAAATAAAACGGCACAACACATTCAATAAAAAGATGTGCGTGTTAGAACAGTATAATTTAAAAACTAAAAGTCAGGTAAATACCAAACTTGGCGTTTTAATTCAGTATCTTCCAAAGGTTGTATACAAAAAAAGTTTCAAGAAGATCTTTAACCACAAACTATATGTAACATTTTTCGAAAATGATTAACGTCATTAATTAAAATGCCATAAATGAAATATATTTGCATGATATATAGAACAAATACCTTGAAATATTTAATAATGCCATGAAAAGTGCTCTTCAATCGAAAGGAACTATATACAATTAATGTTGTGTAGCTGTAAACTTAATTGATTGAATAAAACCACCACATAATATCTGTATATCTATTTAAATCACATAATTTTCCTGCCTTTGTAGAGTGGTGGTAGCGTGTCTGCCTCATATTGAAGAAATCCCGATTTCGAATCTTGGTCACGGTGAGTTATCTGGATAAAATTTGTTAGGGGTATTCCCTTATCCTGAGAACACGAATGTCGAGTAACTCTTAAGTCTGCAAGATGAATATGTCAGGTCAAAACAGAAAGACAAACCTTAGCGACTCTCTCTTTAGGGAGCAGGGCAGAGGGAGACTCCTTCCATTGAGCCTGGTATTTCAGTGGCGGCACATTCATCATCCCTGGACTCTGAATATTTTTAGATCTCGGTTTTGGGTTCCAAAACCCTCATAGTTACGAACACACAGAGCAATCAACGGTATAAAGAGAGGATAGTAGGAAGGGGTTTTGTTGCGTATAATCTGTTCCAAAACTAGTTAGTTACATTTACTAACATTATATGAATCGTCCTAATTAATAAAGTGACAGAATAAAACAATTATTTCATAATATGGTTGGTAAATAAAAACATCTTGTACTTTTACAAATAAAAGTACTTATATAAAGCTTGATACGAAAAATTCAGGATGATAATCTGCAGAATTATGAAAAAAGATGAACAAAAATCAACCAAATTCACCAAATATTAATTGCAGTGAATTACAAGATAATTTTACTGTACCGAAAGAAAATACACTGCTCTTGTCACTCAAAATGTTTGAATCTCCACAAGTTTATTCAGTGTTGAACGCCTGCCATTTTTCTATCTGCTCTCTTTCAGTGCTCACTAGTTTATCTACTAGCAGGAACTGAACGAGACCAGTAAGTGAGCAATGCTAGATATTGCAACACGTTTCGAAACGGGCTATAGAGACCATGCCTACTCCATCACGTCATTGTTTATACTCAATTGAGTAATTTCGTGACCCCGAACCGAGCTCTGGTTATTTTCTTCATTGATGTCACAAACTTCGTTTACTTCGAAATCTTCACGTTCTTCTTCTAAGATTGATGTCCGGTTGTAGAAAAGCAAAACAAAATTGATTGACAAATAAGACAGTTTAGTAAAATTTCGATTGCAAAAAGACCAATCACTGTTTGATCGTAGATTATTCTCCATACAGATTTGATCAGCGAAATGTTACTGGTTAACTGGCTTGATTGCCAGTCAAGCGCCTATTTTGGGAATCAAAATGCTCAAATATTAACCCATATATTAATTTTTTGCTAAAGCACGTATCGTGGCATTATTATTCAAGTAATATTTATCATAATCCTCCTACAGATTTTTGTCTTTTTCAACAGTGGCCCAGCTGCACCGTATTTGACGTGTGCAGATATCCCTTGGTGCAAGAGTTGCAGAACTCAACATCTCAAGACCTTTACACCTCACAATGAGATCGATTCCTCACCGTGAAAGCGAAGGACCATTTCTCCAGTTCCTCATTGTTTTAACTTGAAGTAACCCCGTTGAGTTCTGCAACTCTTTTAAGACACTATATATATTTTATGATTGCAAAATACATGTTTCTGCTTTTAAGTAATACAAGCACTTCCGAGTGAGAAAAATGTAATAAAATACATATTTTAGCGCTAGGTAGTTTGAAACCCTTCATAAGTTACTATGTTTTACGATTTTGGTGTAAAGAACACGCCAATTCACCAACCTATCAACAGACATACACATAATAAAGTACCTAGGTAGGCCGCCCTTTAGTTTTTTTTTTCTATCTCCCTTTTTAATGAGATAATATCTAATAATCGATATTATCTAAAACTCTACCTAAATGCACTAGCTTTTGTGGAGAAACTAGGGTCCCTAGTACTTTTACTTTCTCTACACGTACTATGTACATGGTGTATAGAGAAGGTATTGCACTCCACCAAAAAATTCGATACCGAGATTTCACCGGAAATATATGTTTTAGGGTCCCCTGTATCCCAAAAAAAAAAAAAAAAAAAGTGTTTTCAGAAAAAGGTCCGTGTGTGTGTCCGTGTGTCCATGAGCACGATAACTCAAAACGAAAAGTCGGTACAATACCAAACTTAGTATTTAAGTTTAGTATCTTCCAGGATTTTACACGAAGATTTTGAGAAAAATCCCCCCCACCCCAAACTTTCCTTTACATGGAACATTTTTCGAAAACTTTTATTTACTAAAAATTGGCTCTAACGATTTTGATTAAAATATCATATATTAAGGATATTTACCTGACAAATAAAATGTATATTTTGAATTTTCTGGGAATAGCCTCTGAAGACTACTTTATACTGGGTCAATTTTACGGAATTTTGCATAAATGCTAAACCGTAAGAGATGGACAAAAGCTTACCATACAAAAAATGTAGAGCGCGTTAAAACACACAATTTATGTTATATACACTTTTTGTGGAGCTGGTCGTTTTTGAGATAGTCTTGTTATTGGTTTCAGCTTTAAAAAACGTATACATTTCTCATACAGGAATTTGTCAACTACTGTCCATACAAACAAAGGAACTTCAGTCACATAGCAGCCAGCTTTTGACTATCACTTTAACCTATAGTACTCCTTTATTTCGCTTCTACTTTCAAGGAAGCAAGTAACAAGACTATTTCTGCTAGTTTTTTTTCTTCTCTCGATTAGCATGAAGTAAATAGAAGCATAAGCATTTTAACAATAATTTTTGCAGAGATGTAGAGAAAGTCATGTGAATGGAACACATCAGATTATTTGGTGATATTTTGACCTCGCAATGAACCACTCTCGTGCTAATGACGCTTTGAAAAAGAAAAGAGCATCGTCTGCTCCTGTAGTTCTAAAACCAACATCGGCAGGCTCAAGATGGCGTTACTAAAAGGCATTGTTACCAAATCCATTTTGACAATCAGTTGATGAACGTTTGCTGATCCTTAATTAGCGTTTATGCAATCCAAAGGAAAATCAAATTGGACAGAGATTAATTCCTTAGTAATCAGTAGATGATTTGTCTTGCTTTTCTGTAAATTAATTACAAACCTATCACAAACACCGTCCAACAAAGCCTCTTTCTCTCAATAAAAGTATTCGGGTTTAACATGCTCACATGCATTTTTCTAGCTTTCCTATGTAACTTTTACAATACCCATATCAAGTAATTATTTTGTATCACTAAATTTAAAAGATATGTTATCTTTGCAAAGTAGTTGTTTATCTGTTCTATGGCATTCAAATCGTAATATGGAAGAAGCCTTATTACGCAATGTTCATACGAGGGGCATACTGAAAGTCACGAGCAACCCATTGTAAAAATTTAAATTTCAACAATGTATCGAAACGAATTGCAGGATCGTAATCTACAGACTTTAAGCCACATGCTGACATATTGTGACGTCATTAGCTTCTATCACGAGATCACAGACGGTGTTTGAAAAATGGCTGACATTGATGTTTCGTTTCGACAGCGTGCTGTCATTTAATTCCTTGTGAAAGAAGGAAAAATCTGCTCCTGAAATTCATCTCAGACTTCAACGTGCGTATGGAGGTGTCTGCATGGGTGCCAGCAGTGTTAGAAGATGGGTGAAACATTTCAAAGATGGAAACACGAGTCTGCAAAATGCGGCTTGTAGCGGGCGTCCTCGAACTGCCTCTACAGAACGCAACAAGGAAAGAGTTGATGAGCTCATTACAGGAGATAGGCGTTTCACTGTGAATGAAATTGCTGAGGAACTTGGAATAGGACATAGTGCAGTGCAAGAAATGATCCACAGCTTGGGTTATCGAAAGGTCTGTGCCCGTTGGGTTCCCCGTTTATTGACTGAAGACCACATACTTCAGAGAAGAACCATTGCACAAAACCTTCTTCAGAGATTTCATAATGAAGGTGATGAATTTTTGACGTGTGTTGTGACTGGAGATGAGAACTGGTTCCATCACTATGAGCCAGAAACGAAACGTCAGAGTATGGAATGGCATCACTTGAACTCACCATCGAAGAAGAAAGCGAAGACAGTGCAGCCTGTAGGAAAAGTTATGGGAAGTGTCTTTTGGGATTCACAAGGTTGCATTCTGATTGACTTTCTTGAACCTGGACAAACCATAAATTCTGCCCGCTACATCAAGACACTTCTGAAGCTCCGTCGGGCTTTGCGTGATAAACGCCCTGGAAAGAGGATCATCCTTCAACAGGATAATGCACGTCCGCATACTGCCCGTGCCACTATGGAGAAGATTAGGGTATTAGGATGGGAAACTCTTCCACATCCTCCCTACAGTCCCGACTTGGCACCCTACGACTACCATCTTTTCGGTTCTGTGAAGGAGCAGATACGTGGCCAACGCTACGAGACACTGGAGGATATTCGGAAAGCAGTGCATCAGGGTCTGCGGGCAGCTGGAACGGAGTTCTATCGCAAGGGCATTTTCAAACTTGTAGAACGATGGGAAAAATATGTGCAAAACAATGGAGACTATGTCGAAAAGTGAAAGAAAGTCTGTAGATTATGATGATGTATTTGGTTTGGCTTAAAAATAAATATTAAGATTGTAAAACGGTGTTGCTCATGACTTTCAGTATGTCCCTCTTACATTTCAGAATACACTTTACCCCATACTATATTAAGACTGCAGTTTTTAAATTTTACAAATTCATATAATATTGGTTTACTTGCTTGCGGGGGAATTTTTTACCTTCTCTATAGGTACTATGTACATAGTGTATACAGAAAGTATTGTACTCCATCCAAAAATTCGATACCGAAATTTCACCGGAAATATGTGTTTTAAGGTCCCCTTATCTAAAAAAAGCATTTTCAGAAGAAGGTCCGTGTGTGTGTATGTGTGTGTGTCCGTGTGTCTGTGAACATGATAACTCAAAAACGAAAAGTCGGTAAAATACCAAACTTGGTATTTAAGTTTAGTATCTTCCAAGGATGCGACACGAAGATTTTGAAGAAAATCTCCCCATCACAACTACCCTTTACATTGAAAATTTTTCGAAAATTTTGATTTCACAAAAATGGCTCTAATGATGATTAAAATATAGTATATTAAAGATATTTACCTGACAAATAATATGTATATCTTGAATTTACTGGGAATAGTCTCTGAAGACTACTTTATTCTGAGTGAATTTCACGGAATTTTGCATAACTGCTAAGCCGTAAGAGATGGACAAAAACTTACTGCACCAAAAATGTAGAGCACACAATGTTATACACATTTTTTTCGTAGGGTTGATCGTTTTTTTTAGATATTCCTTATTTTTGGTTTCAGCTTTGAGAAACTTACTTTTCTCATACAAGAATTTGTCAAGCCTTGTCCATAGAAACAAAGGAACTTCAGTCACATAGCAACAAGCTTTTGACTATCACTTTAACCTATGGTACTCCCTTATTTCGCCTCCAATTACAAGGAAGCAAGTAATAAAGCTATTTCTGCTAGGTTTTTCTCGATTAGCATGAAGTAAATATAAGCATAAGCTTTTTAACAATATTTTGTTGCAGAGCTGTAGAGCAAGCCATGTGAATGGAACAAATCAGATTTTTAAAATATTAATTGCTGTTAAACGTGATTAAAATGATGCCTCTTTATCTTTAATAAACTTCAATAATCTAAAGAATGGATCATTGAACACAAAAGAAATGCAATTAGATTCTGAAAAACTTCCTGTCCTATATCCTAAACTGTCTTTGACAGGTCATTAATTATTTTTATCGTTTTTTCTGGAGCTATGCTTGCGTTTTTGCCTTCAACGACGCAGCAGTGGACGCTTTTTCGAGCTGAACGGAATGGAGAGTAGCACTTCTGCGTTACAGTAATACTGTTATGAGGAATATTAGGTTTATTTATGAATACAAATCTTTAAGCACGATGCTGTCCTTTTCTTCGTGATAGTCATTTGTTGATCTTGATTTGAAACTCAAAAGTGCAAACCACCCTTTTCGAAAAATGCTGTTTTTTAAAGGGCATCAAAGCATTTAATTCTGGCGAAATCTGAAAATATAATTAATTTCTCTACACATACAATGTATATAGTGTATGGAGAAAGTATTGCATTCCTCTCAAAAATTCCATATAGATATTTTACAGAAAATAGTTTTTTTTATTTTAAAAAAATGGCTGTAACGATTTTTAATAAAGTACGTATATTAAAGATATTTACACGACAAATAAAATGTGTATCTTGAATTTTTTGGGAATAGTCTCTGATGACCTCTTTATTCTGGATGAATTTTGCTGGTAAACAATAATAAATAGACAAAAATTTACTTCTCAAAATATGTAGAGGTCGTTGAAACACACAATTTATGTCATATACATTTTTTCCATGGAGTTTGAGATATTCCTTGTTATTGGTTTCAGTTTTAAAATACTTAAAACTTTTCTCATATGGGAATTTGTCAACTCCTGGCAATGAAAAGAAAGGATTTCATCCACATGGTAATCAACTTTTAAAACATTTGACTATCGTTTTAACCTAGTGTATTTCTTTATTTCCCTTCTATTTACAAGAAAGAATTTCTGCTAATGTTTATCTCGTTTAGCATGAAATATACAGAAGCTTTTTGGCAATAATTTGTTACAGAGATGTAGAAAAAGTCAAGTGAATGGAACACATCAGGTTTTTTTAAGTGGAATGCAATACTTCCACTAATTAAGTAGAGAAATTAAAAAAGGTGGCGAAGGTAAGAGTCGGCGATCTATACAGCACAACTGCAATTATGTAAATCTGTAGAGACGTCACTGAAACCAGGATGAGTATAGAGGAAATTTTCTTTCTAAATACTTAAGATGCAGGCGTCACTGATTCGAAATCGTGACGTAGAAAGGGTTTCCTGATTGAGTTTAAGCTTAAGAAAAAATCAATGGAATTTTCCGACACCTTTGTATAATGCTAATGAGTTCCCAGAAAGGTATACAATCTTTTAACTGCATGTGTAATTATGTGGTTTTATTTTATTAGATTTAATAACGCTGCTCCTTGCCTCTCCCCTCACCCCACATCAGGATTAGCAGCACCGAGTTCAAAGACGGTGCATGTGACTTTCTTATTATATATACGCGGGGAAAACCAGCAACAACACTAACCCATGGCGTCTCGCTTTGGTGCTTCGTAGCGCTGGGGATCGTGGGTACGAGTCCTTGGGCATAGGTGTTATATGTTTGTGTATATGTCTATGTGTCTGTGTGTGTGTGTGTGTGTGTGTGTCAAAAAAAGAAAACAGAAATTCAGTAATCATACAGCAATAACTGAATGCTGTATGAAAAGAGCAAATATATGTTAGTGCAAAATGTAGATTTTAAATTATTGGTAATAAAATTAGTAAACCTTTTTGTCTACTGTATAATAGGTATTATATGGATGAGAAGAATATTCAATATTTTTAAAAAAAATTAAAAACAAAAGAAAATTTTGATAATAGAATAAAAAATCCAAAAACAAATAACAATTGGGCATACAAAACATTACATCACTGCCTCCATGGTTGAGTGATCAGCGAGCTGTCTTCTCACACGGAGGTCCCGGGTTCGATTCCCGGCTGGGGTGGAGAATGTTTCTTTAACCAGAATTATTCCCTATCCCCCTTAGAGTTTAACAGTATGCATGTGTGTGTGTGTATGTGATTGTGGGTGTGTTTGAAGAAAATAAAACGATTTAAACCCAACGTAAAGAACTACAGACAAGTTGTTTCTGATGCAAAGTCCTTGATATAACCTTAAATGTTAAAGGGGGCTATAAATGAAACAATTAAAAAAATCTGATGTGTTCCATCCACTTGACTTTCACTACATCACTACTTTAACTTATTATTAAAAAGCGTATTCTTCTATTTACTTCATGCTAATCGACGCAAAACTATCAGAAATAGTATTATTACTTGCTTCCTTGTAAGTAGGAGCGAAATAAAGGAGTACATTAGGTTAAAGTGATAGTCAAAAGCTGGTTGCTATGTGACTGAAGTTCTTTTGTTTGTATGGACAGTAGTTGACAAATTCCTGTATGAGAAATGTATACGTTTTTTAAAGCTGAAACAAATAACAAGGAATATCTCAAAAACGACCAACTCCACAAAAAATATATATAACATAAATTGTGTGTTTTTACACGCTCTACATTTTTTGTGATCTTTTGTCCATCTCTTACGGTTTAGCAGTTATGCAAAATTACGTAAAATTCAAGATATACATTCTATTTGACAGGTAATAAATCTTTAATATACGATATTTTAATCAAAGTCGTTAGAGCCATTTTTCAGAAAATCAAAGTTTTTGAAAAGAGTTCCATGTAAAGGGTACTTGTGGTGGGTAGATTTTCTTGAAAAGCTTTGTGTCGCATCCTTGGAAGATTCCAAACTTAAATACCAAGTTTGGTACTTAACAGTCTTTTCGTTTTTGAGTTATGCTGCCCACAGACACACACAGACACACACACACACACACACAGAGACAGTGACATTTTTCTAAAAATGCTTCTTTTTGGATTCAGGGCGACCCAAAACAAGTATTTCCGGTGAAATCTCGGTATCGAATTTCTGGGTGCATTACAATACCTTCTCTATACACTATGTACACAGTAGATACGTGTAGAGAAAGTAAAAAACTTTCATATTCATGCTAATGAAATGAATCGCAGGTATTTCTTTATTGATGCAGCAATTTTTTTGGCCTGGAGTTGTATTTATTAAAATACAACAAATGAACTCATGTAACCTGAAGGCTGAAAACTGAAAAAAAAAGCACCAAAAATACACATATACATAAACGTAATAAACTAATAATGAAAATGGCATAAAGCAATAGGATACATATGTAACGTAGATTACTGTACACTTTAGTACTTATGTAGTTGCGTAGCTGAATGACTGATTCACATTGCGTGTGTCGTCTGTTTACACTTCCGTAAATCCAATTTGATAAGTACACCGATTATTTGCATGCGCACGAGGTCTGTTGCTATCGGATGTATATATTTTCATCGCTGAAGCTAGAATATATCTCCTCCGGTCTCACGTCAGAGTCAGAAATCTTTCATCTAGGTCTAAAAATTCAAAATCACTAGCTTTCTTCTATAACATCGCAATCTACAGCTCTTATTTCTTCTTGGATTCTAACCTTTTGCTAGATGGCGCCATTTTTCAACCACCATAAACAATCATCGGCAAGAGAAATTAAATTTGCAGCTTATGTGTGCTTTGGGTTGTGAAGATAATGCCCTGAAACGCTCCAGAAAACCTTTCACTATGGCTATGACGTAGAGTTTCTGCTAGAAAGAGCTAAAACGTATGCAAATGGCATCACGATTAGATCGTGGTTGGCACTAAAAGGATTAATCATATAATGCAACCTTTGCGTCTTGAACTAGAATCCCTTGTAATGTGCAAAGGTAAGTTACAAATGTAGTAACTGTAAACTGATGCTTTCTAAAACTATAAAAGTAGCGTGTGAAGATAAAACTTAAAATCTTGTCCTCCATAATAAAATTATTATTCTTCCCCATCATGAATTGTTTCATTGTTGTCCCGTTTTGAGGCTAATATTATCCAGGTCCCGCTTTCCAACAGGGTGGTAAGATATAGCTTGCCTTGGCAGTTTCTACGTGGTGGTTGTTGATAACTATGAATTTCCTCTACTATACTTTGTGTTTAACTATCTCTTATTTCACAAATTTTTATTTTGTGTAGTAAGGTATCATTTTAACAGATCTGAGAAACCTCAAAGTTTTTACCTGGCTAGAAGCCCGAGAAGATTTTGAATTAAGATTTATTTTATTGATATTTAGACTAAATCCAATATTTAAAACTATGCACTTCTATAGTTTGATTTTACAAAGTTCTGTGACGTTTTTATGATTATAAAAGGAGGAAAAATTACAAGCCGTGGGTAGTGAGTTATGTCATGAGTAGGGACTTTTTGGGAGTCGATAACGGGACACCTACGGATATCAGTTGCATTGGCGCCATATGTAAACGACCTGTAGTAAAGCGTTAGGGAACGTGGCTCGACGCAGCAGTATACTGTGCAGTATGTTACGATACTGTTTTACAAGTAATTAATGCCTTTGATGATAATGCATGCTCTTCAATCGAGATTGTAAAATCTCTTGTTGCAAATGGACTGCATGAAGATTTGCAATTCATACAGAGGAACTTTGCAGATATATCTACGACAATAACACATATTTGGAAATATCTAACATTGAAATGCCACGAGCCCTGTAAGTTGTCGATGAACTTGTGCAAGTAATTAATCGGAGACCCGTGACACTTTTTTAGACCATGTGAGAAAGAAAGTGAAAAAAATGTCGGATTTTCAATAATGCGTGAAATACGAAATGTGCTACGAGGTGTTTCTATGGAAATAATTGCTGATGGAATATCTTACTCAATAGCTGATTATGTGTCCCATTTCCGTTATGCTCCAATCACATCCTGTGATGTGGAGCGAAGTTTTTCACAACATAAAGTCTGTTTTCGTGCCAATCGGAGACGATTCACATTTGAGACGTTACTAATCTACGTTGTAATTTATGTATGTTGAGAGAGAATCAAACGGATAATGATGCTGATGAGTTGTTGCACAATAGCAATTTAATGTATGTAAATATTGACATTTTTATAAACCGTAAATCAGTGGTTAAAATGTTGTATACCCAGCCAACCTCAACAGCTTTCCACTGCTACCACTACCCTATTTTCCTTCTATTAGCACCACTCCGTACACACTGCATTGTCAACACATTACAACTATATATCATACAGTGCTAACTTCGATTCTGTCCCTCTATCGGTCCCCGAGTTGCTATCCCTGGCTCATGAGTCAGACTTCGATTGGAGGTTAGCGCGCAGAGGCGCGCGAGCCATGGAAGAAGAAATCCGTAAGCTGTCTATACATCGAAGCGTCGAGTGAACTGTTTGTAGCAGTGAATTAAAGACTTTATTTGTAAACAATTCTTGGGATGAAATTGAGCGGAGAATCCTTTGCTCAAACCTGCCTCTCACGATGGCAATAACAAGTGACATGTCCCCTATTCTTGCGTGGCAAACAGCTTGCTTGTCACCGCTCAAAATAGTATATTAGCTAATTAGGGGAAAGAGGAAGCTAACGCAGCGTGAAAGAATACATCCTTGCGGGGCAAGGTTATTAGCCTCCAGGGTAGCATATGTAGATTTTATTTATTTATTTATTAAAGTCGCTTCAAATCCCACGATGGATTTCAATTGTTCTCCACTTCGTACATAGTACATGGTAGAGAAGGTATTGCACTCCACCAAACAATTTGATACCGAGATTTCACTGGAAGCAAACGTTTGCCGATCCCCGTAGCCGCGCTCGCTAAAGTGTCTCGCTTTGGTGCTTCGCGGCGCACGGGATCGCGGGTTCGAGTCCAGCCTTGGGCATGAGTGTTTCTGTATTTGTAAATGTGTATGTGTTTGTGTATGTATATGTAAAAAGGAAAAACGAATAGGTCAACCAAGGAAATTTAGAAACTAGAGAAAAGAGGTAAAAAGGAATACAACGCCGGAGTCCTGACAATCCTCCGGGGCTGTATTTTTATTAAAAAAAATGTTTTAGGCTCCCCTGTATCCAAAATGCATGTTTAGAAAAATGTGCATATATGTGTGTGTGTGCATGTGAGAGTGCGTGTGTAAATGAACACACTAACTCAGAAACAAAAATTCGGTTACATTGCAAACTTGCTATTTAAGTTCATCATCTTTCAAAGATGCGATACGAAGATGTTCAAGAAAATCCCCGCATCCCAAACTACCCTTTACATGGAAGATTTTCGAAATGCTATATTTTTTCAAAAATGGCTCTTAACGATTTTGATTAAAATACTGCAAATAAAATATGTAGACACTGAATTTCTTGGAAATATCCTCTAAGGTCCTCTTCGTTTTGGATGATTTTTGCAAAACTAGTAAACCATAAGAGATCGACAAAAGTTACTATCCAAAAAGATGTCGATCTTGGTGGAAACACAAAATTTACATCATATACGTTATTGCAGAATTGCCGATTTCCAGGATACTCCTTGGTATTTGTACCAATTTTAAAATACCTATACTTTTATTAAACGGGAAGTTGTCATTCATGTCATATCTCTTGTTTTACGCCTAGTCATGCAAAAAGAACAGAATTTCAATTGTATCACATATCAACCAGCTTTTAAAGTATTTGATTGTCGCTTTAGCCTAGTGTATTCCCTTATTTCCATTCTACTTACAAGGAAGCAATTAATAAGAATATTTCTCCTAATGTTTATATCAATTAGCATAAAGTAGATATAGGAATAATCTTTTGTAAGGATGGTTTGTTTGCAGAACAGTAAAGATATTCAAGTGATTGGAACACGTCGGGTGTTTTGCAAGCGTAAACGTCCTTAACATCCATAAACAGAAGCATATGAGCATAATTATGTAATACGCAGTGCTGGCTCGGTCTGAGTGGCTCAGTTGGCTATGCGCTGGCATTCTGATCCCAAGGTTGCCAAACCAGGCCCAGACTGATGGCTTTTAAGTGTGCTTAAAAGTGACAGCCCCCTGTCTTTTGATTACTTGGCATGTAAAAGAACTCTTGCGGGACGACATTTCGGCACACTGGCGGCGCTGATATGATCTTGGCAATTGACGGCGTCATTAACAAACAAATATGACACATATAATAGATGCGAGGCTTAAGTCAAGCAGTTCGGAAGAGAATGTTATTTTACTCATAACCGTACCCAACGAGATTTAAAAAATCGGATGTGTTACATTTATATGTCTTTTACTGTTCAACCAGTAAACATATAAAAGCTTAATTCAAAATCTTCTCGGGCTTCTAGCCAGGTAAAAACTTGGTTTGACACCAACGTTTCGAAGAAGTGCATCTTCCTCGTCTTCAGGGTGAACTGAAGACGAGGAAGATGCACTTCTTCGAAACGTTGGTGTCAAGCCAAGTTTTTACCTGGCTAGAAGCCCGAGAAGATTTTGAATTAACACGTCGCCAGGAAAGCTTCAGTTCTTATTTTATATAAAAGCTTATCTTCCACCTGCTTCATGTCAATCGAGATACTACCCATATATGTTATTGTAGCTAAAGGGGATTAGGGGAATATATTGGGATTTATACATAGTAAAATATTTTAAGAATGGGTCACTATTTGGTTTCGTTTTTATTTAAATAAATTATTTACAACCCCTGTTTTACCTAGAGGTATATCACAGGATATTTACATATGTTGTACACTACATGTTTACATAATTTTATTCAAGTGTGTGGAAGATACTCTTGAAAAATTCAACGACTGTAGCTGTATTGAAATGATTCTTCAGAACCATTGGCAGTGAAATACAGCTGTTCAATCTCTTGAATAGTTGAGGCATTCTGTCATCAAGTGTAGGACCGTATGTGGAAGTTATCAGGGTAGTTGCAGAATGGTGAAGAACTTATGTTCATTTTATAGAGGTAGGATTGAAAGTGGCCGTGATTAGTATGTTGGAGTTGAAATGTTTGGTGTGATAGCTTTATTGGATCTGGTGTAGATGGAATTCCAAATTGTAGTGTAACACTCAGTTAAAGCTGCTTACCCCTAGTTATGTATTCTTGGGTAGTTTTGTGACTGGCTACAATCATAGCGAGGTAGTCGAGTTTCATTCCCACGTAGTCCCGCGTGACCTATGACCCAGTGGAGCGTAATCTTATTTGTCTTATTGAGTCTGATGATTTTTTCTCTGAGTTGAACGGCCAAGGGGTGCGTTGTTTTTCTGTTAGCAGTGACCAGAAGGGCAACTACATGTGTAGCATACCTTGAGGGGCCAGTTTTTCTGTTGTTTTGTCCACTCCACAGCTATCCTGAAGCTCAGCCTGCAAAACTGGCATTCTAGGTCTAAAGTGACTTTCAAATGGGATGAGGTTTGTCCTTGAGCGCCACCAGGCCAGCAGCCAATCGGAGTGCTGCTGTGTTGACATATTGTATTCCCGCTTAACTGGGGAGTAACGCGCTAAGTATTTCAGTCTCTAATAACTACTACTTGCGCTGAGACAAAATATTCAAATTTTTCAAAAATAATTCACGACGAAGATAGGGAGTAACGTTTGTAGCAGAACCGTAAAAACCGCAAATTTTTATCTCAAATAGTTTTCATAATATACATGAATAAATATTATGTCGCAAGGCAGATTTGCATGCTCACTGTGAGAGAGAGAGGGAAATATGAAAGGAGTGGGGGCAGCGGCCCGACAACGCAGAGCACATAACCCATGTCATTCGCTGCAGAGTTGAACGCTTCCCATTTGAAAAACATAATACTCTTACCATTCCAATAAGTTTTTCATGTACACCATTCCTGTTCCAGCACGATTTTCCGTTTTGGACTCGTCTGTGAAAATGAGAATTTCGGTTTTCCCTACAGATCCTATAGCCGAATGTATTATCTATGACTTTGTGGTTATCTTTGGATTTTGTAGAGGTTTCTGTTGTATTTAATATAGGGATTACTGCATTTGAATTGACCTCTAGAGATGGATTTGATGTCGTTATGTAAGTGAACGGGTCTATGGGCATTTCACAGACGTTTGCTTGCAGAGCGTCGTTAGAAACTGTTTTGTAGGCTTTTGTTGCAAAAATCAAGTGATCTTTGAATTTAGCGCAATTTGAGTCCAGCCCTTTAGATATAGAGGTACTCCAGACCTCTGCACCACACGTTATTACTGGAAGAATTACATTATTCTATATATTCATAAAATGAGGATAAAAATTAGCGCAAGTAGCTTTGAAACATTGGAGTAGTTTAAAATCTCGTTCTCTTTGCACAACGAAGAAAAAATCTTGCATGTTGCATTCGCTACTTAGATATTCTGCAACAAACTATTTTTAGAAAAATTGTTCTTATAATTTAAGCTAATCCAGATAAATATTATCAGAAATGGCTACATTATTTTTCCGGGTACAAGTGGATTTAGGCTAAAACGATAGTCAAACTTTTAAGAGCGAGTCGCTATGTGATGGTATTAAAATTCCGTTATCTTTGCACGGCCGCGATGAAAAGAATAGGAGAACGACTTCCCATTTGAGAAGAGTGTTGTGAATATTTAAACAAGTAACAAGGAATATTTCGGAAATGGTTAACTACACAAAAAATAAATAAAATATACTGGATATAAATTATGTGTTTAAAGAGATCTATTTCTGTGTACTAAGGTTTTGTGTATCAGGTTCCCGGTAAGAGTGAAATAAATACGTGAAATGATGCTCTCACATAAACCCGGGATTCATAAGTTAAGTCATATTTATCCTACAAGAGGAAACCCCAGAAAATCTGTAGTCAGCCACTCTGAACTAGAGACCTCCCGGATGGAAGAGAGCGCGTATACACACACACACACACATATATATATATATATATATGACAAACATATGAAAGTGAACTGCGATGTAGTGGAATGCGTGTGAAAGTAATTAAGATGGAAAAGGAATAATCCAGGACAGTTACGTCACTGCATCACCTCCGCTTAGTTTTGCACTCACTCTATAACTCGTTTGACAGCCATAACTAAAATAGGAAGTTTAGTAAACAGGTCTATTGAGCTGGTAGACTGTCTAGAATAATAAACACTTTGATAAAGTGTACTTTTTTTAGTGCTTCACTCCCAAATTTCATAATGTATACACAGTTTTAAAATGTTACGTACCTGTGCTTATCTTCAGTAATATTACGGCAATTGGCAATTTCTAATATTTAGTTCAGGTTATCGAATGTTTTCTATTATGCATTATTTTGAAACCGAAGTTAGAAAAACTTCTATTAAATTACGAAAGGAAAATTCGGATTCAATAAGATAATTAAACTGCAAACATGATGACTCTTTTTACTTTTAGTATAACCATTGAAGTGGCTTACTTGCTTCTTCTTTCTTGAAACATATACAACTTTGGATAGGCAGAGTCAGTCTGAAAAATTCAATGCCACAGCTGGGACTTGAACCATGGATCTGCCGGTCTCTACCCGGTTGCTCTACCACTGAGCTACCATTTTTTTTGGTAGTGTTTAACGCCCGCTTTAACTACTTATAGCACCTCAGACGGCGACACTGATAATACATGAATGATGATGGAGCACCGGGGGAATGCGATGGCGGAGTACCCGGAGAAAACCCGCCCCAGCGCCGCTTTGTCCACCACAAATCTCACTTGTTACTTGGGATCGAACTCTGGCCGTCTAGGTGAGAGGCGGCTGATCTACCATGGCAACATATCGGCATAGCATTAAATTTCTCAACTAACTCGTATGTTTCCCGGCAAACCACAAGGTGATCTCAAATTACTTTGAGATGACACACCCCTATAGCAACTTATAATGTTGTAAGTACTTTAAGACCCAGGATTCACAGTAAATTTAATATAATGCTGTGCCGGCATGTTGCCATGGAAGCTCAGAGGTATAGCAACCACCTAGAGACAGGGAGACCGTGGTTCAAATCCCGGCGATGACTTTGAATTTTTCAGACTGACTCTGTCTATTCAACTTGTCCTACACACGGTTTCTGTGAGAAAACAATTAAAATTATCACATACATAACTTTATTAGATTATGTTTCAAGCAGAACCGCGTATTAAAATAAATAAATATTCTATAATTTGATGTTATATCCTCAAATGTTAATTTATTACTTTCTCTAGCCCCATATGTACAATGTACATAATGGATAGAGAAGGTACCGTATTCCACCCAAAATTCGATGTTCAGATTTCACCGGAAATATATGTTTTGGAGTCCCCTGAGTCCGAAAAGAAAAACATTTTAGAAAAAGTTCCATTTGTGCGTGTGTGCGTGTGTCTGGACAGCATAACTCAAAACCGAAAATACAGTTAAACATCAAATTTGGTATTTAGGTTTAGGATCTTTACAGGATGCGACACGAAAATTTACAAGAAAATTCCCCACCCCAAACTACGCTTTACATTGGATAATTTGGTGACTTTTTTTGGTTTTCATAAAAACAACGATTTTGATTAAACTAAGATATATTAAAGACATTTGAATCACAAATAAAATTTGAATTTTCTGGGAATAGCCTCTGAAGGCCTCTTTATTCTGGATGAGTTTTGAATAACGGTTAAACCATAACAGATGGACAAAAACTTTTACAAAAAAATGTAGATCTCGTTAAAACACATAATTTATGTCATATTTGTGTTTTATGTAGAGCTGATCATTTCTGAGGCATTCCTTTTATTGGTTTTAAACTACTTTAACTTTTCTCAGACAGGAAGTGGCGATTCGATTTATCTCTCGTTTTACTACAGGTCATACAAAGCGAACCGAGCTTCTGTTGTTTTATATAAGACCAGCTTTTAAACGATATGACTATCGATTTAGCCTAGCGTATTCTTTTATGTCCTTTCTACTTACAAGGAAGCAAGTAATAAGACAATTTCTACTAATTTTCAACTTAATTAGCACGTCGTAGATAAAAGAATAATCTTTTGTAAGTAAAGTTGTTTGTGTAACAGCTAGAGAAAGGCATGAGAATGGAACACATCAGATATTTTGAAAAAAACAAAATAGAAGAAAAACTATTTATGGAAAAAAATCTAGAATGTTTCTTTTAAATTTAATATTTCTCTATTTTTGGAGGAATCAATATGATTATCAGCCTTACCAAATAGCAGAACATAATCAACACTATAATGGAAACACGGAATAATGATCAAGTAATAATATTGTGTGCACTCTATATATATTATATATATATATGGCACAGTGCATAAATCAAATCTATAGCGCATGGCACTTTGATGCCAAAGTACGAGTATAATTCTGTCAGATAAGTAGAGTCAGTCTGAAAAATTCAATGCCATAGCCGGGATTTGAACCACGGATCTCTCGGTCTCTAGCCGGTTGGTCTGCCATCGAGCTGCCATGGCACTGCGTTAAATTCAACTGCCTCGCAACTCTGTCCTACTCACAGCTTGTGCGAAAATACCATTAAATCAACACTATTTGGCCATAATAGTTGGATAAACTACGAAGCCCGGGACTTAAAGTATTTACAACATTGTAAGTCGCCATTGGGGTTGTCATCTCAATATAATTTGAGATCACCTTGCGGTTTACAGGGAAACATGCGAGTCAGTTGAATTTAATGTTGTGCTGGTATGTTGCCATGATAATTCAGTGGTAGAGCAACCGGTTAGAGACAAGGAGATCCGTGGTTCAAATCCCGGTTACGACATTGCATTTTTCAGTCTGCCTCTGCCTATCCAAATCACGGTTTGTCTAAGTTGGGATCGGTACAGCCAGATTCAAGCATTTCCGAGATGATATACGACATTGACGACTTATAAAGTCGTAAGTACTTTAAGCTGGGTAATTTAAAGTCGAATTGACCTGTTGCCGTGGTATCTCGGTGAAGTTCGCGAGATCCGCGGTTCAAATCCCAGTAATGGCATTACATTTTTCAGTCTAACCCTACATATACGTATTTCTGTGTTTAGGCACAACAGATACTCTTTAAAGCTATCCTTAACTGAAAGGGAGTAAGTAATAAGCTTTGTATTAATCCATGATGTATAAAATATGCCGATTTTACTTCTCTACTTCTCAACTTTTGTAGATAGATAAGTTTATTTGCCAGAACAAAGTACATTGTGTAGCAACGTCAAATAGAAGCAAGATCAAAAGCAATTGACAGTATTATAAAATTCATCCAGACAGTAAAATGGATTTAAAATCAAAGTGCGCTTCACTGACCTCTTAAAAGATTCAATGGAGAGAGCTTTAGTGCTGTTTCTCAGTTTGTTAAATAGATTTAATGATATTATTCCAAAGGAATTTTGTAACTTGCTATATTTACATCTATTTATGTAAATATTGGAACAGTTCTGGTGTGATGAAGATGGATTTCGGAACATAGATTGTATTTATGACTATGTTTCTTAGCAAATAAGGGGCAGTGGAACACAAACAATGAAGTCAAAAGTTAAACCACCCAACTTAACAAATAAAGGCTTACAATGAGTTCTGTAAGTAGTGGAAATACTGCATTCCACCCAAAAATTACACGATTTGTTGTAGATACAAAAGGGGTGGAGAAACCGAAGCTATAGTTAAATGTTTAAATACAGGTCGCTGTTTCCATATCATCGCGAGAAAAATAGCACAAGCATTTCCAAAAATCTTATTTATTCCATTCCCATGACTTTTTCAACCTATTATGCAAAAAAATATTCTTACAAGAGCTTATTATTTTCTCTTCTGCATTCTACTCGAAATAAACTTTATAAAAAATGTTTATTATAAGAGAAGGGAAATAAGGGATTACACTAGGCTAAAGCAATAATCAAGCGTTTTAAAAGTTATCGTTGTGTGTTGCAGTTTATGTTCCTTTCTCTTTACATAACCAAAATGAAAAAAAATGAATGAAACTGGGGGGGGGGCGTGATGGTCAGTATATCACTGGGTGAATGTAAGTGCCTTATTTTTGATAAAACCACTTCCCATTTGAGAAAAGTCTGAATATTTAAAAATAAAAAACGAGCAATATTTCTGTGATATTAGCTCTAAAAATGGATATGGTATAATTTGTGTGTTTTAACGAAATCAACATTTATTGTGAAGTAAGATTTAAGTCCCTCTCTTACGGTTTGCCAGTTATACAAAAGTCATTGAGACTTCAGAGCCTATTCCCAAGAAATTAAAGACAAATTATATTTTTATATATCTTTAATATACGCTATTTTAATTAAAATCGTTCGAGTTATTTGTGAGAAAATCTAAAATTTCAAATATTTTTCCATGTGAATGGTATTTGGGGCTGGAGAATTTACCTGTAAATCCACTTAAATATCAAGTTTCTTATTTAAGCCACTTTTTGCTTTTGAGTTAAGCTGTCCATAAACACACACGAGCGCGTAACATTTTCTTAGACTGCCTTTTGGCTTCGATGGTCCTCAAAACATGTATTCACGGTGAAATCTTGGCATCAAATTTTTGGTGGAGTACAATACTTTCCTCGCCCATACTATCTACTTGGTAGAGAAAGTAAAGCTGACGCAAGCTTTGAAAAGTTTAATGCAATAACAGCGAATATCTCTGAAATTGCTATTACCACAGTAACATGCTATTTGAAATTGATATGTTTTAAAGATCATCTTGCCGTAGTAAGTTTTTGTGTATCTCGTGGCTTGTCAATTATAAAAAAAGTATACAATATTCCTTTCAAATGAAGAGAACTTCATGGTCTATTTATAGACAATTCACGGTTAACATTTATAACATATGTAACTCTCATGTGTTAATATCCCATAGTACTAAAATACCATCTTTGGTATTTATTTGGCATTTTGCTTTTGATATGTTCACACACACACACATATTCACACACTTTTTTCTTTTTTTTTTAATTCTAGGGGCCTCAAAATATATATTTTCGGTGCAATATCGATTACGAATTTTAGGTGGAATACAATACTTCCCCTGCTTGTCAAGTTCGTGGTAAGAAAGTAAAACAAATATATAAAATAACAAACTCAAAATTTTACTTATACACGACTTTATCTATTCTTCTACAAACTGTTCATAAAATGGTGTATTCTTCAAACTGCCTCACGATATTTCAGGTAAAGGTTTGCGTAAATGACTTTATCACAAATTCACTTGTAAATAAATGAAAAGGAATACGTGAATACACGGGTTAAAATGATAAATCAGCTATTTTAAAAGCTGGTCCTTTTATGAAGGCTTTTATTCTTTGCTTGACGAAGAACAAGAAAAACTATAGCGACATTTCATTTGTGGAAAGAGAGGCATTTTAAATTTGAATTCAATAATAAGTAATGCCTCAGAAATGGTTAACTGTACAAAAACTGTGTGCTTTAACGAGATCTACATTTCTTGTCTATTTCTTACGAAAACCGGTTACGAGATATATTTCCAGAATGAAGAGGGTTTATAGGCTGTTTTCAGATAGTTCAAGATATGCAGTTTGTCATCTAAATAGTTGAAACATATTCAAGGTTTACATTTGTTATATATGAAAATATGTTTAAAACATAGTATTGCAATCAAAATTGCTACAGCTATTTTGAAGAAAATCGAAGATTTCGAAAAGTCTTCTACATAGTGGTTTAGAATGGGGAAATTTTCTTGAAATTCTTAGTGTCGCATTTTTAAAAGATGCTGAATTTAGTTTGGTATTTAACGGACTTTTCGTTTTAGTAATGCTGTTCACATTCACAAGGATTTTTTTTTTTTTCCCAGAGGATCCCTAGGCATATTGGAATCGCATTTTGGATGGAATAAAATACTTTATCCAATATATACGTGCTAGATAGAATAAAATGAATAAAAATGCTTCTGTAAGCAGTTAGACCTCTTTAAAATTCCTGACTCCACTCAGCATGGAAAGAAACTGAAGTTTGTGATCCAGGACACCTTACAATGAGTAAATATTCGTGTTCAGCGCTTGGCAGAATGTGGAGTGGAGAAAGCAAAAGGTCTGTCCTTACTCAGTATTTTTACAAACAAACCTGGCTTGGGAACACAGTGACTGTTTACTTTATTAAGTGGACCCATGCTGCATTTGAAAGGATGACAGAAAATCAAGAACCACATTTCCTTACAAATATGAGACCAGAATATAAATTGAAAAGTAAATTGCGCAAAACATTTCCATAAACATAACTGTAATTTGAAACGATAGTCAACAGCTTTTTTACTTTATCTAGCCTCGTATATACAAAGTACATAGTGGATAGAGAAGGTATTGTATTCCACCCAAAAATTTTATGTCGAGGTTTCACCGGAAATATTTACAGGGTGGCGCTAAAGTCAGTTTCTCCATACTTTATGATATAACAAGGATACGTGTATTTTTACTTGAACAGATAATAAAGAGACATAGTTTTAAATTGTTGGCAACACACAAATACATTAATTTTTGTTCAAACTGTCCGCCTTCTTGCTCAATACATTTCAGGCAACAGCTTACAACTGATTTACAAATACGGGACAATAAATTGGTGGTATGAAATGTATTTTGAATAGATATTCTCAGTCCATATAACTTTCTTGGCGATACGGAGAACACAATATCCTTCAGAATCCCCCACAAACTGAAATCCTTTGGCGTCAAATCACAAGAATATAGTAGCCAATCACAAGTCCCACGGCGTCCAATCGACTCTCTGAATGTGTTATTTAAAAAATTTCGGTAAAGCTATACGAGAGTACCATCATATATCTTTAAAAATTGAAACTAACCTCATAATCCACTTCAGAGCATCAAGGAGCTAATATGTTTTCATCCAGAATTGGAATATCCAACCGCTCCCACCCTGTAAATACACTTTCTTAAATGCAAAATTCACGAAAATGTTCATGGTGCGGGAAGATTTAACAGCTGTTGTTAGGCGGGAAGTAAGTATTTACGGTCTAAAAACAATGAAAGGTGTTGCCAATGTAGATAAAGTCACCAAACAAGAAAGAAAGAAAAAAAAAGTGAAGCTCAAAGGTCACCAACACTTACACATTAACAATGGAGTGCTAAGGCTGTAGCTGGAACATAATATAGTTGATAAAACCGGTGAAATTATTAAAACCAAAGTACAGGAAAATCAGTTTATTGGTACACACTAACCTAAACCTAACACACCTAATGCTTGCTTCGCTCGCATGCTTTGGTGACATCAGTGACAATTATTAAAACCAAAGTGCATGAAAATCAGTATATTTACACACACACTAACAAAAACCTAACACAGCGCACGCTCGCTTCGCTCGCATGCTTTGGTGAAACCAGTGGAAATTATTAAAACAAAGTACAGGAAAATTAGTTTTTTTACACACTAACCTAAACCTATTACAGCGCATGCTAACTTCCCTCGTATGCTTTGGTGAAACCACCGAAAACTACTAAAAACAAATTACACGAAAATCACGTATTTACACAACAATAATAGATTCAGAACTCTAGAAACACAGAATCTCTTTTAGAATCGGCAGGATGGCATATCGCAAATTGTATCAATGTCGCAAATCATTGTCATGGTGTAAAAAATGGCAGCTGATGCCTTAAAATCAATTATAAAGCGACTCTAGTGATCTAATAACAAACCACCAATGATGGTTCCACAACCTTTTAATGGCTAGTAATAAGCAGTTTTCAAATATTGGTAGTTCTGAATTTTGCAACATGAACGTCAACTATGAACGATTTATACACCACCTGTCTGATAGCTAGTGAAACAATAGACATTTTTGTAAAAAACTTAAGCAAACTAATACTTTTGGTATATTTTAATGTAAATCGCGTACTTTTTTGAAACTTATGGTCCAAAAATAAACAAGATATATTTTTAAAAGTTAGTAATACGATGTTACGGTGAAAAAACTAATACCTAAATAGCTTTAGTGGTAGTTTAAGCGGTGGAACCAAGATATAGTAATATTAAAATGTCGAACGTTCAGTCCAAAATGGGGTGGCGCTCCGTCTTGTTGCCTAATGAAATTCAGAATGTGGTTATTTTCTATCTTAGGTACTGCAAAGCTATGCAACGTTTCTAAATAAGTTGCAGAAGTAACTAACTGTAACTTCAGAAAAATAAAGTCCTATCAATCCGATACTTGAAATTCCTCCCTAGACAAACACACTTGGAACATTGAGATCTTTCTCCATTACATCATAGGGGTTTGTGTCGGACCTATAAACACATGTATGGCGATTCACATGTCTACTTAGTTTGAAATTTGCCTTGTCTGTTCATAACATTGACCGCCAAAAATTAAGATCTACTTCGTCGCATGCTAAAAACAACTCACAGAACTCAAGTCTTCTGTCGTAGTCATCTTCATGTAATGCTTGAAGTAATTTTGGGCAAAAAGGTTTGAATTTTATGCCCTTTAGAATTTTCTGCAGGCTCCTTCAAGATATGCCCATTACACAGACGACTTCCTAGTTGACTTGTGAAGACTTGCTGCAACTAACTAAGAATTTTTTTCATTTAGACATCGACGTGGTCGACCGGATCTCAAAGCAACTGCAACGCTCCCTGTTCTTGCAAATTTTATGAGTTTCCGAAAATGTCGCCGAGTTGATAATGGGGCATTAGGAAATCTTGTTTGAAAGTCGACATGAACTCTGGCTGTCGCTTTATTATACTTCCACATTAATTGAAGCACTTAAATGCGTTGTTCCTTACTAAATTTGTTTGCATTGCAAATAATATTCAACACACCAACAATAACAAAAACAGAAGATTTACAAACAAAAGAGTGTATATACAGCGTTGCCAATAATATCCTGTAACTCAATTCATTCCCACATATTCTCAAGATTTACCTACAAAAAGCTGAATTGATGAAGGGAAAACTCACTTAGGGGAAACTGACTTTAGCGCCACCTGTATTTTAGGGTCCCCTGGGTCCGGAAAAATCATTTTTAGAAAAAGGTCCGTGTGTGTGAGTGGGCAGCATAGCTCAAAAACGAAAAGACCGTTAAATACTAAACTTGGTATTTAAATTTAGTATTTTCCAAGGACGTATTTTCAATAAAATCACACCCCACCACAAACTACCCTTTACATGGAAACATTTTCAAAATTTTTGATTTTTTCAAAAATGGCTCTAACGATTTTCATTAAAATACCACATGTATAATATATTTTTATGATATACCAAATACGCCTGAATTTTCTGGGATGACTCTTCATTCTGGATGACTTTTATATAACTGGCAGACGTAAGAGATATACAAAAACTTACTGCACAAAAATGTAGATCTCATTAAAACACACGATTTATGTCATATACTTATTTTTTGTAGAGTTAACCGTTTTTCAGATATTCCGGATTATTGGTTTCAATTTTAAGTCATTTGAATTTTTCTTAAACGGGAACACATCTTTTTTCGCGTTTCTCATTGGTTTATTCCTGTCAAGCAAAGAGATTGGAATTTCAATTGTTTCGTTTAGCGTCAGGCTTTTAAAGCTCGAGACTATCGCTTTAGCCTGTCTATTTTCTTATTCCCCATTTATTTACAAGGAAGCCAGTAATGTGACTGATTCTGCCTATGTTTATCTTGATTAGCGTGATGAAGATAATAGATTAATATTTGGAATAAAATGTTTATTTACCGAACAGCTATAGGACATCATGTAAATGGATCACATTAGATTTTTTTTTCCATCTACTTATAAGGAACCCAGTAACAAGGACAATTTATCTCGATTATCATGAAGTAGATAGAAAAATAAGTTTTTAACAATAATTTGTTAGAGACGAAGAGAAAGTCATGTGAATGGAACATATCAGATTTTTATTTTCTCTATATGTACTATGTACATAGTGTATAGAGAAGGTATTGCTCTCCACTCCGAGATTTCACCGGAAATATATGTTTTAGGGACCCCTATATTCAATAAAAGTATTTTCAGAAAAAGGTCCGTGAGTGTGTGTGTGTGTGTGTGTTCGTGAACACGATAACTCAAAAACGTAAAGTCGGTAAAATACCAAACTTGGTATTTAAGTTTAATATCTTCCAGGGATGCGACACGAAGATTTTGAGAAAAATCCCCCCCACCGCAAACTACCCTTTACATGGAACTTTTTTTGAACAGTTTGATTTTCTGAAAAACGGCTCTAATGATTTTGATTAAAATGTAATATATTAAAGATATTTACCTGATAAATAAAAGGTATATTTGAATTTTCTGGGAATAGCCTCTGAAGACTACTTTACTCTGGGTCAATTTTACGGAATTTTGCATAACTGCCAAACCGTAAGAGATGGACAAAAACTTACCACACAACTAATGTAGAGCACCTTAAAACACACAATTTATGTTATAGACTTTTTTTTCGTGGAGTTGATTTTTTTTTTTTTTTTTTTTTAGATATTCCTTGTTTTTGGTTTCAGCTATAAAAACTTTTTCTCATACAGGACTTTGTGAACTCGTGTCCATACAAACAAAGGAACTTCAGTTACATAGCAACCAGCTTTTGACTATCACTTTATCTATGGTATCCCCTTATTTCGCTTCTACTAACAAGGAAGCAAGTAATAAGACTATTTCTGCTAATTTTTTTCTCTATTAGATGAAGTAAATAGAATAATTTGTTGCAGAGATGTAGAGAAAGTCATGTGATGGAACACATCAGATTTTTACAATTTGTTTGCACCAAAAATTATCCATTTCGTTTGCTGCTTAAAAATCTTATATTTGCTTTGTACCACGTTTATATTGGCTATTTAAGCGTGAGAACACTCGGTATTCAAATTCATATTGTTGAAGTTTTTACTTTCTCTACTATCTTTAATAAGCAGGGGAAGTATTGCATTTCACCTAAAACTTCTATATCAAGATTTCACAGAAAATATACGTTTTGAGACCACTTGAATCCGAAAAAGCATTTTTAGAATAAGACCGTGTGTGTGTTTGAATGGCATATCTCAAAAAACAAAATGTTAATTAGATGTCTACCATGGTATTCAGTTCAGTATCTGCCAACGATACGACACGACAGTTTTTAATAAACTCTCCCATTCCAAACAATCATTTACATGGAATTTTCTTCGAAAATGTTGAGTTTCCCAAAAAATGTCTACCAATTTCGTGTGGAATACCATAAGTTTATATTTTCATGGAAAAAGAAATATATATTTTATGCTTCTAGGAATAGCCTCTGAAGCTTTTATCTTGGATGACTTTTGCAAACTAACAGTTGGAAAAAATCTTATTCACAAAAACGTAGATCTCGTTATTCATTAAACCTTTCGGATAATAATAATAATAATAATAATAATAATAATAATAATAAATATAATAGGCATAGTAATTAATTTGATAAAGGAAGGAGGGCGAGAGGGGAGTGGTAAGACCTCTCACCAAGGCGGCCCAAGTTCGCTACTAGGCGACATATGTGGGATTTGCGGTGGACAAAGCGGCGCAGGATCGGAGTTCTACGGTCCCTCCACGCCATTGCATTCAACCGGTGCTCTCCGTTCATTCCATGTATCATTAGTGTCTTCACCTGTGTAGTAAAAACGGGCGTTAAACACTATCAACAAAAAAAGGAGAGAGTTTTGTTTTCCGTATTTTCATCGTTTTTTTACTTTCTCTACTCGTACTATGTACATAGTGTATGGAGAAGGTATTGCACTCCACCCAAAAATTCGACACCGAGATTTCACCGGATATATATGTCTTAGGGTCCCCTATAACCAAAAAAAGGTCCGTGTGTGTATGTGTGTGTTTCTGTGAACACAATAACTGACGAAAAGTCGGTAAAATACCAAACTTGGTATTAAAGTTAAGAATCTTCCAGGGATGCGACACGAAGATTTGAGAAAAATACCCCACCCCTAACTACCCTTTACATGGAACTTCGTTTCGAAAATTTTCATTTTCTCAAAAATGGCTCTAACGATTTTGATTAAAATATCTATATTAAAGATATTTACCTGACAAATAAAATAAATATCTTGAAATTTCTGGGAATAGCCTCTGTAGACTTACTTTATTCTGGATGAATTTTACGGAATTTTGCATAACTGCTAAACCGTAAGAGATGGACAAAAACTTACTGCACAGAAAATGTAGAGCACATTAAAACACACAATTTATGTTATATACATTTTTTTTCGTGGAGTTGATCGTTTATGAGATATTCCTTGTTTTTAGTTTCAGTTTTGAAAAACTTATGCTTTTCTCATACAGGAATTTGTCAACACCTGTCCATATAAACAAAGGAACTTCAGTCACATAGCAACCAGCTTTCGACTACCGCTTTAACCCCCTGGTACTCCTTTATTTCGCTTTTACTGACTATTTCTGGTAATTTTTTCTCGATTAGATTGAAGTAAATAGAAGCACAAGGTTTTTAGCAATAATTTGTTGCAGAGATGTAGAGAAAGTCATGTGAATGGAACATATCAGCTTTTTTTTTAACGTTTGCAAATCATTTGTTCGAAGTGAACGCTAATGTCCTTACGCTGATGCTAGCGGTTCGATGTGCACGTCTTTCAGTAGAGTAGAAGATTAAATAATAATAGTTATAGGTGTGGGAATGGATCAAATTAGTGGCGGAACTTTCTGATGTGTGGTTAAGAATTCAATGTCAGAATATCTTTGCAATGTAAGGGTTTATATAGTGTCGCGTTAACACTTACATCACAAATTTGGTCGTCTTTCATGTTTCCTTATATTCCCATACACCCACTATTGAATATAACATCAAATACTTCATTTTCGTTTATCTTCTTGGGGTCCTATATGAATCCGTTTTCTCTGGGAATAAGTTGCAGATCTACCAACTAAATTAAATAAAAAAAAATAATGTTGCATGAAAATAGCGTATGATACCATTTTATGAAAAATGATGTTAGCACACCCCGGACATTGCAGAGAGAAGCAACTTAAACACAGAAAACGCAGCATAACATAAAGAAAAGGAAATTGTTACAGCAGAAACAATGAATGAATCACTTACATTCAGAAACCAGAAATACTCGCGATAGTAAATGGTTATTCTCGAAAGCAGGCGTCCTTGGACATATATGCGTTTAAAAGTGAGATCAATTAAGGAATCAAAGAAAAAACCGAAGAGGAGGCAATGTACTTTGCTGTAAACAGTGATGTGTACAAAAGACAAACAGTTCTGAACGAACTGTTACAGCCAGAGTTAAAAGTTAACCAGTATTAGTTATTTTTAAAATCACCCTTAAATTTCGACTTATATATGGTAAACAAAATTAAAACTAAGTTAACTCCACGAGAGCCGAGTTATTTCAGTTTGAACCCTGCCTTAAATCCAAAATACAACAAAATAATAATAATAATAATAATTAAACTGAAAGTTTACATTCACATGACTTTCTATTCGCTCTTTTAAAATTATTCCTAAAGAAGCTATTTTTCTATTTCTTGAAAATCTTCTTTAACTACTTATTTATGCATTTCGTTACAGTAGCTTTGAAATGTCAGGTTTTCAAAAAGATAATCGCTTTGAAAGTCCATGCTCTTTGTCTTGCCATGAGCAAGAAAGAATAACAACCTACCAATTGAGAACCGTATAGATATTTTAAAATTGAAACCAATAACAAGGAATATCTCGGTAATGGTTGACTCCATAAATAATGTTTGAAAAATAGTGTGTGGTGTAGCTCGATTTTGTCTCTCTTACAATTTACCATATGTACAAAATTCATCCTGAATGAAGAGGGATCTAGAGGCTAATTCCAGATTATTTCAAGATAGCATTATATGTAAATGTCTTTAATATTTATTTTTAACAAAATTGTTACTCATTTTTGAGAAAATAGAAAATTCCAACAAATTTACCATGTAAACTGGTTCTTGAAAACACTTGCTTTCAATACAAACTGTTTAATTTTCTCTATCCTGTAGAAATTGAAATTTTTGAGGAAGTATCCACTTTTAACCAAACTTAAAAAATAAACACATAATCATATAAAAATAAATCGACTTGAAATAACAGAAATATATTCCTAAATTCAACCATCACGGCAACAGATTTAGAATTTCTCATGTTATAAATGAGTAAGATCCATTAACACTAACCTCACAAAATACAATTTGAAAGAAGAAGACTCCATACTCGGTAATGATTTTATGTATTCAATAGATCTGTTTTATATAATACCCTATATTTGAATTGAATGCATTTGTTAAGTAAAACTGAGGCAATAATAACAAATTTCAGTAAAAACGTTAAAAAATTTTTGAAGATTTTTCCTCCTGCAGATAAAACCAATTGCCACTAAAATTTCAGATATTAAGTCATGGAAGGGTGTGTACTAAACGAAAATAATTTTATAAACGCCAATACGAAAAGGTTTTCAAAAAAGTATTAAAATTATAAAAAATGTTGGAAAATACATCTAAACTGAACTGACGTAACTTTTGTTCTTTCGATGTATTAAAAGTAACAAAGCTTGATTTCATGTATATACTTTCTCTAACATGCTAGTGTGAGTATGTGTGTGTGTTAACTCCAAAACTCAAAAACAAAAAGCCCTTTAATACATTGCCTGATTTTAGGCTCATCATTTTCCAAAAATGCAACCCGAATATTAATCTTTCCTAAACTACCCCTATATCAAAAACATTTAAATAATTTTGATTTTATCAAAAATCCTCCTACGATTTTGATTAAAACATCATATGTTTAAAATGAAGTGTAGATATATTTTGAATATTCTATGAAGAATCTCTGAAGGCTTCATTCAGAATGTTTTTTTCTAAATGATAAACCGTAAGGGATAACCAAATCTTCTACAAAAAAATATAAATGTTGTTAAATGCACACAATTTATGTCAAATACATTTCTTTTTGTTATGGCGTTAACCATTTCAGAGATATCCTCGGTTACTAGTTTTAATTTTCTAATAATTCCACTTAATTCTTTTTTTCCTCCTGGCAAAGAGAATTGAATTTAAGGTCATTATATAGCGACCTGTTCTTAAAGACGTTGACCATCGATTTAGCTTAGTGTACGTATTTATTCCCCTTGCATCTATAAGCAAATTAGTAACAAAGTATTCATTCAAATTCTTCTCGGGCTTCTAGCCAGGTTTTTTACCTGGCTAGAAGCCCGAGAAGAATTTGAATTAACAGGAAAGCTTCAGTTCTTATTTTAAAGTATTCATATTTTTGTAGATTAGCATGAAGCAGATAGAGAATGTTTCTATAAGAACAAATTGTCGCAGAGAATAGGTAGAGAAGAATTTAAGTGTAACACAAAATTATTAGCTTCTTATGTGAGTAAATCTGTATAAAATTACTTGCAAGGAATATGTTTAAAGTATAGATAATAAACTGTTATTACGAATACGGCTGTAAATGTACAGTTTAGCTAATATAATGTTTTGCATCTCGAAAATATGAAAATCTCAGAGATATAAATTAGTCGTTTTTGCGAAACTCTAAAGTTACATTTATTAATGTGTAGTCAGATAAAACATTCATAATCGAAGTTAAGATGAACATTTATAAAAATAACAACAATAATAATAATAATAATAATAATAATAATAATAATACCCTTCAGAACTGTGATATTTCATCACTGTATGAGTATGTCTTAGGCTGATACATATTTATCCGATTCTTCGATATTATGCTATTCGTCTATGTGGCCACAACAAGGAAGTCAAAAAAGAAGAAGTTAATGTTTGTCCTTGAATGGTTAAGGACTAGGTCGTTCGTCCTTTGTAGGCACGCGTGGAAAGAAAACGTTCTACATTGGGTGTTCCAAGGTTGACACATTTTGTATCTCTTCCATAACGTACAGGATGGTATACACAGAAATAGCATTTACCTCATACAGCGCCTACCACTGAAGATGCTGATCGTAGAAGTCGGCGAAACGTACGGTTCAAAGTTTAGCCTACGACCACGGCACAACAGCCCGATAAAATGGCCTAATTTACTCTATAGGAAAGACAAGTTCACAATAATTACAACAAAGAGAGCAATGTATGTCTTACATTCATACGACCTTCTCTATCCTTTCTTCAACAAACTATTATTGTAACAGCTTCTTCTGTGTACTTCGTGTTAGCAGAGATAAATATTTGAAGAAATGGTTTCTACAAGGTGTGCTTTGCTGGCCCCGTAGCTCAGTCAGTAGAGCACCTGCCTGCTTGAGAGGCATCTAGGGTTTGATTCCCGCCCAGGAACGTAGGAAGTTTTATCTTACCAAGACTATTCCTTATCTTCCCCAGAGCCAGGAACTGTGAATGTAAATCTAAAGATAATAACCCAAAGTTACAGACAGCATACGAATGAATACCATTGTTATGAGAAATTGTTCCAAAAGAGAAGCCACCAATACGATCTGTATGTTAATATGTTACTATAAATGTAACACACAAAAATGTTTCCTTATAGGTACATGGGGGGATGAGAGACTATATGCCCTTGTGAGCAATAAAAACAGAAGTAATGCCAAATTCAATTAGACAATAAAAAGGCAAATTATTACTATTAATCATTATTATTTTATGCGTCAATTACTTCTCTCTATGTGTTATACTCCTTGTTGCTTAATGCTCAAATAATGCCATTAAGTTTTGTCCTACATAACTGTCCAATTCTTAATGAAACTGCAGGACGCGTTTAGCATGGAGGCAGGAATTCTTGGATTAATATAAAGAGGAAAAATATAAAACTATTCTAATAAGCTCTATCATATATTTAAAACCCAAGTAATATTTACTATTGCATTAGCAGATACAGGCAGTGTTTATGTTACTGCCGCACATAAAAAAAACAGGCTACCTCACATAATCAAGTACTTTTGAATATACTTTTGTTTTCAACAGCAGACACCATTCACACTACATTTTAATTTTCACACAATGTGTAGAAACGTTAAATTGTGGTTCTTGATTGGAAAATCTGACTTTTGCATTGGTTTTCTTCACTTTTGAGTTAAAAGTGAGAGATGAAATAAAGTGATATTGATGCGACTTCTATTTTGATAAAAACAATCTCTAAGCGTTATTAGCGATCTACATTGATCTTAATAAGATATTCGATTATTTGTGAAAAATTATCTATATAGTAAATGCTGATGCATTTTAATTTGAGTAAAACAGATTTAAAGGAAAAAAATATCAATTAAAAACCATAAACTATCATGAAAATATGAAGCAATCATCAGTCTTCCTCACTTTTTGCCTCAAAATTACAAAAACTTATGTTAACTATTCAAAATAATTTTGAAAGCTTACACACACACACATATATATATTACTTGCATTCAAGACTCAATACATTTATTAAAATAGCCAAACAAATGATTAAACATTGTATTTCTTTGTTCTCTATTTTCTTAATTTTTTATTTTAATATAATGTATAGCTAATTTGAGATGAGTAAGATTTAATTAATGAAACTATCTTTTTTGATTATATTAACCAATTATATTAGCCGAGCGTTTTAAAGCTAGGTATTCTTCTATATATTTGTGATAAAGAATTTAACACGTACTATAACTTCTTCAAATGTAACTTACTTCTAGTGTCTTATCCTTATGAAAATTGCTATTTATATATTGCATTTGTTTCGCTCTTACTCAATTACATTAGTTTCACCTTTGTTATATTTACACTTATTCTTTTCTTTGATTTATTTAGATATTTTAGACAAGCTAATAACTGAGCACGTTAAATAAATTAATAACATTCTATCTTTCTTAATAAACAAATTTTTTGTATAAAAGTCCATCTGTGGACTTTTAAGATATGCAACTAAATCTTGTAGAAAATTCAGTCTATTATCTTAAATAGTTTGATATAAATGGATCACAAATATCGCAGAATTAACGTTGGTAGTATAGGACCCTTAATCTTCCCTTAAGGGATGCTGGGAATGAATTGTTGACAACAATCCGACAAAAAAGAAATATTTTATTGTTGTAGTAAATTCTGTTGGAACCTTTAGATATCTCCTTGCTTTGGACTCTATAATCATTTAAATATCATACAATATATCTGTTTCTACTATACCATTTTCTAAAACTAGATTTTTATACTTCCAAAATGTTTCATTTGTTTCAGATTTTGTTTAAATTCCCTTAAAATTTCCCGAAATTTTAAGAAGTGTCCATTATAGCATTCCATGGAACAAAATAATAAATGGTAACTTAAAAAAGATAGATTTATGAAATATTTCAGAAATAGCTGATCATATTACATCGACAATACATTTTATACGCTATTTGGTTGTAGTTCAAAGCTTCAATTCCAAAAATTGCAACTAACATTCTCAACTCATAAGACACGTGGGATATTTTAATTATACAACATATTTATATAGAACAACTTATTACATAAGTTATAGTTCTAAGTATTTGTCCAATTTTATTGAAAACTTGTTCATATAAATCAAACAGCAATGCAATCACAAAAAATAAATCACAGAAATCCATTAAGTTTGCGAATTCAAAAGGCCCAAATTCGGGATATTCTACCATACTTGTCTTGTTTTCAGCACGCACTTTTAAGTGTAGTTCAATATTCAGGGCCTTAAGCCTCAAAGCGTAGTCGAGCGATTAACTCAATTAAACCACTAATCATCTAAGCCATTAGGATTGTTTATTAAATTAGTAGGATATTTTTATTTATATTAATATGCTTATAAGTTGATATAAAGATTTTAATTGTTTATTCATCTAACTTTTAAGGATGTTAATATAGTTTTAATATATTGAAAGGCTTAACATATAATATAAAATTAAAGTACAAAAAATATAAAACTGATTAGTGTGGGAGAAACCCAAATTTGATTTAAAGAATATTTTAAAGCATAAGTAGTTTATCTTCTACAAGATAGATAGCAGTAGAAGTTGAAAAATTCACTCGCCCTTTAAACAAACAGATGAAAGTCGGTCGACTTACCTTAAAAAGAAGGACTTCGTAGGATTGTTTTATAATTCACTTTATACGCTCACTCACTTGTTTAGTAATAATAAAGAACAAAAGAAACACACTTGCGACAACAAGAAAACAGCACTTATGTTGCCCGACTAGAAGAACCAACTGCCCAGAACAACTCTACGCTGCAACTGACTTACGAAAGAAAGTATTTCTTCCTTTTTCTTTTTTCCCCAGTTACACACCTTGAGGAGGAGGGAGGCATTATGGTCAGTGGTAGGGGAACTCTTTCAGAAGTTACCGGTGAAGAAAATTTGTGTAATGATGACGTAACAATTCTCATGCCTCTGTGCAATAGACAGGCAGAGATATTTGATTTGAAAGCGTGCTCAAGTGCGCATAGCCTCAACACTGGGAACTATCTCTTCAACGGCTCTAAAAGAACTTGTGTAATGACTTTGACCACCATTGCTGTGGCGCAAGGTTAGTAGCTACGACTTTCAGCGCAGTGGTGCCGGGTTCTTACACTTTCTTACTTTCTCTACACGTAGTATGTACATAGTGTATAAAGAAGGTATTATATTCCATCCAAAAATTCGATACCGAGATTTGACAGAAATTAAACGTTTTAGGGTCCCTGTATGCAAAAAAAAACATTTTTGGAAAAAAAAAAAAGGCCCATGTGTGTATGTGTCAGAGTGTCCGTGTGTCTGTGAACACATAACTCAAAAACGAAAAGTCTGTAAAATACCAAAATTGTTATTTAAGTTTAGCATCATCCAGAGATGTGAAACCCTTTACATGGAAGAAATTTCGAAAATTTCCATTTTCTCAGAAATGGTTCTTATAATGTTGATTAAAATACCATATATTACGGATATTTTAATGGTAAATGAAATATAAATCTCGAATTTTCTGGGAATAGACTTTAAAGACCTCTTTATTCTGAATGATTTTTGTTGAATTTTGCATAACTGGTAAACGTAAGAGATAGACTAAAATTTACTACACAAAAAATGTAGATCACGATATAGCACACAAGTTATGTCATATACATTCTTTCTTCGTGGAATTGGCCGTTTTCGAGATATTCCTTGTTTTTGATTTCAGTTTTAAGATATTTAAAACTTTTCTCATACGGCAACTTGTCAACGCTTGGCCACGCAAACAAACGAATTTCAATCCCATAGCAACCACATTTTAAAACATTTGACTATCGGCTTAGCCTACGCATTCCTTTATTTCTCTTCTAGTTATAAAGGAATTAAGTAATAAGACCGTTTCTGCTCATTTTTAGCACTAATTAGAAGAATAAACTTATTAACAATATTTTTTACAGAAATGTAGAGAATGTCATGTGAATGGAGCACATCAGATTTTTCAAAGTAGGGAAACTATGCACAGATCCAAAAATTGTATTTTTATTGCGTTTTCTACTACCAACCCATTGAGCTAAGAGCAATTTTTGCATTCCACTAAAATATTGAGATTTCGCCGCAAATACAATCTTTGAGACCGTCTGGTATAACTTTATAAGCGGTACACAAATCAAATAAGGGCTTCAACATTATTCAAATGAAAATATTTCTTCCAAATGCTGCAAAAAAATATTGATCCTAAAATTTCAAGCATATTTAAACTCTTGCGTTTGTATGTGTAGCTTTTTATGTCTGTATGTGAAAATCATAACTCTAAAATGAAATGCTCCATTCAGTATCTTCCAAATACGCAACCAGATGTTTACTTTTCTAGCACGCGTGTACAATCTACATATTAGGTAGAGAAGATATTGTATTCTATCCCAAAAGTCCACACAAAGATAAAAAAGTTAGTGTGTATGTGGTCTGTGGGCAGCATAAGTCATAACTCCAAATGTAAAGTCGGTTAAATACCAAACTTGGTATTTAAGTTCAGTTTCTTCCAAGGATGCGACTACCTTTCAGAAAAATTCCCCCATCCAAACTACATTTACAATGTTTATCAACATTTACGATTTTCTCAAAAATGACTACCATTTTGGTTAAAGTGCCGTATACTAAAAATATTTACATTGAAAATAAAATGTATATTCTGAACTTCATAGGGATAACTCCTAAAGTATTCCTCATTCTGAATGACTTTTGCATAATTGGTAACGCGTAAGACCTCATCCTTTTCGTAAATCTCTCATTTTACTCCTGGCCATGGAAAAAGAATCGAATTTCAATATCAATCATATCACGACAGCTTCTACAAGGTTTTACTGTCGCTTTAGCCTAGTATATTCCCTTATTTCCCTTCTACTTACAAAGAAGCCGAAATAAGACCATTTCTAATTATCTTTATCTCTGTTAACAGATGAGATAAAATAATATTTTGCAAAAATGGTTTGTTTATGGCGAACAAAGAGATTTTCATGTGAATCGAACACAGGCTATTTTAAAGAAATTCTTCACCATACCAAACTACACTTTACACGGATAATTTTTTTTTTCAGAAAATGGTTAATAGTTTCATTAAAAAAGGCACACATTTAAGGGATTTACATAACAACTATATCGTGAATTTTCTGGGAGTAACCTTTGAAATCTTCATTCTGCATAACTTTGCATAACTGGTAATCCGTGACAGACACACAAAATCTCGCTAACTAAAAACCGTGGATCTCGTTAAAGGTGTAAGTTATATCAATTTTTATTGGTTGTGAATTTTCAAATGCATACCCTTACTTATGTACTGACCTGTGGTCATTCGATTTTTCTTTCTTTCCTTTTATTTTCCTGGGCATGCAAAGAAAACTGAATTTCAAAGCCTCAGAGCAAACAAACACTAGAAAATTATTCTGGGTTAACCTGTTGTGTGTGTGTGTGTGTGTGAGTGTGTGTGTGAGAGAGAGAGAGAGAGAGAGAGAGAGATAAAATAAAATTTATATTAAGTCTTTAATATTTAAGAGTATTACCATTTCATTTAGCAAATTTTACGTGAAAGAATGTCCATTATTTCGATTTTCTCAGAATGACGTTAACAACTATACTTAAAATATCTCTTGATAAACTGTGAATATTGAATTTTTGTAAATATTCTTCATTCTTACTAAACTAGGATGCAATAAGATAAAGGATATTTAAAACTGACTATAGAAAAAATCTAGAACTTGTTAAAACATACGCTTTATGTGAAATACAATTTTGGTAGAACTGTTTTGGAAATATCCGTTGTTATACTCGGATCTCTTGGAAATGTGTTCTCTTGGTCACTACACGCTGTTTCAAAATGTGAACCAGTTTTTTGTTTGATTTTTTTTCTAGTTCTTACATTTATATAGTCCCTTTTTACACACCACAAACTACCCTTAACATGAAAAATGTTTTGAAGATTTTGATTTTCTCCAAAATGGCTAACAATTTTGATTAAAGTACCACATATTAAAGATATTTACATCACAAAAAAAATAATATTTGTAGATCTCGTTAAAACACAATTTATGTCCTATACGTTTTTCTTGTATAGTTGACTATGGTTGAAATATACCTTGTTATTGGTTCCAGTTTTGTTCAAAATTAGCTCCTAATGCTGATATAAATTTTGTTGAAATAGAAATTACTAATAAAAACTACCTAACGTTTCTTAAATGGGACCAAGCAAAGCGAACCTAACCTCGATTATTTCACATAGCGACCAGTTTTTAAAATATTTGAACATCGCTTTAACCCAATGTATTCACGTTATTCCCTTCTACTTACAATGAAGCAATTAATAACTTTACTAATATTTATCTCGATTAGCATGATGTAGATAAAAGGTAATCTCCTGTCCTAAACACGGCTCATGGGGGAAAAAAACAAAAAACGATTGAATCATAACAAATTGACCATAGTATTTGGCAGCACTATGAATTCTGGGACTAAGGTGCTTATAACATTGTAAGTCGCCATTGGGGTTGTCGTCTCAAAGTAATTTGAGATCACCTTGTGGTTTGCCGGAAAATATGCGAGTCAGTTGAGAGATTCACGCCTATGCCGGCATGTTGACGTGGTAGCTCAGTGGTAGAGCAATCGGCTAGAGACTGGGAGATCCGTGGTTCAAATCCCGGCTGTAACATTGAATTTTTAGTCCGACTCTACCTATCCAGCTCTTGTCCTACACACGGCTTGTGTGAAAGAAAAATTAAATCAAGAACAGCTATAGAAAGTTGTGTGAATGGAACACAGACATATTTTTTTAACAGCAAGAATTCTTTGATCTTTAGAAAAACTCTAGCCATCGCGGCACAAGAAACTGACTTCTTATTTCGCTATTTACCATCCTGTATGGAGGACTTACACCCCCACCCATGCCGGGCTTACAACCCGGTGCCTGTTTTTTTTTTTTTTTTGTTTTTGTTGTTGTTTTTTTTAACAGTACCGGAGTCTGATCACGACTCCGGCGCTGTATTCCCGTTTACATCCCCCCCTAAATTTACTGTATGATTACTGGTTTTACTGTTCCTTTACACAAACATATACACATTGCACAAAAATCTAACACCCATGCCCAAGGCGGGACTCGAACCCACGATCCCCTGCCCACGAAGACACAAAGCGAAACGCCTTAGTGAGCGTGGCCATGGGGACCGGCCCTGTTGAGGAGTAGATGACTCTGGATCAGAGTAGCCAGAATGAAGAAGATGATATGGATGAAAGGAAAAGTGATAATGGAACAGATGGTTGAATAATGTCGAGGAGCCGCAGAAAATCCGCCCAGCCACCGCGTTGTCCACCACAAATTCCCTGGGAGCGAATCCGAGCCCCTTGGTGAGAAGCGAGCGTTCTAACCACACCAACGCCACCAAGCTGACAAAAAATAAAACCCCGCCTCTGTTGTGTGATGGTAGATGTCTGCCTCATATTATAAAAATCCCTAGTTCAATTTCGGTTAAGGTGAGTTACCCGGATAAGGTTTTTTGCGGGGCCTTCCTGAGAAGACGAATGCCGAGTATGGACCCTAAGTTAATTTGAACATCATTTTACTCATTTCACTCATCCTCTGATATGACCTACTAGGTTAAAGGATGTTAAAAGCTACAAAAAATCTGATGTGTTCCAATCACATGACTTTCTCTACATCTCTGCAACAAGTTATTGTTAAAAAGCTTATACTTTTATTTACTTCATGCTAATCGAGAAAAAATTAGCAGAAATAGTTTTAGTACTTGCTTCCTTGTAAGTATAAGCGAAATAAGGGAGTACCATACTTTAAAGTGCTAGTCAAAAGCTAGTTGATTTGTGACTGAAGTTCCTTTGTATTGACAGCAGTTGACAAAGTCCTGTATGAGAAAAGTAATATTTTAAAGCTGAAACCAAAAACAAGGAATATTTCAAAAACTATAAACTCCACGAAAAAAATTATATAGCATAAATTGTGTGTTTTAATGTGCTCTACATTTTTGTGTGGTAAGTTTTTGTCCATCTCTTACGGTTTAGCAGTTATGCAAAATTCCGCAAAATTCACCCATAATAAAGTAGTCTTCCTAGGATATTTCCAGAAAATTCAAAATATACATATTATTTGTCAGATAAATATCTTTAATATACGAAATTTTAATAAAACCATTAGAGCCATTTTTGAGAAAATCAAAATTTTCGAAAAAAGTTCCATGTGGGGTGGGGGGATTTTCTTGAAAATCTTTGTGTGGCATCCTTGGAAGATACCAAACTTATATACCAAGTTAACGGTCTTTTCGTTTTTGAGCTATGCTGTACACACACACACACACACACACACACACACACACACACACACACACACACACACACACACACACACACAGACCTTTCTCCAGATTTTTTTTTTAATTCATGGGGACCCAAAATATGTATTTCCTGTGAAATCTCTATATCGAATTTTTGGGTGTATTACAATACCTTCTCTATACACTATGTACATAATATATGTAGAGAAAGTAAAAGAAAAAGAAACAAAAAGAATACACTGAGCGGAATGGTTTCATCTGAGGTAGGCATTCGGTAGATCCTGAGTTCAAATCCCATGGGCCGATCAATTTAGCTGGATGTTTTTCGTCCTTTTCCTCAGCCGCTAAGGTAAATACCGGATTGGATATTTAATACACGATCAAAAATAAATAACTTCTTCAGTCCAAAAACAACACAAAATTGATAATTGTTGGTAATTACGATTGCGCTGCCATCTATCCACAGACCGGACAGCACCCTAACCCTATCGGCTTGTCGCGCAGCTAAGTGTTATGGTAAAAGGATCTGAGATTTGGAAAGGCTAAGTGTACTTATCCATCTGACTACAGATGGCATTATGGATAGTAGACTAGCTAGACTCTGGCACCATCTGCATGGCGCAAAGCGAACGCATTAGGGTACGGTAGAGACCTATAAAGGCTACTGTCCATCTCATACCGACAAGGTATCTTAGGAACAGTTCCATCAGGATAGGATTAAGCTGTTAAAAATAAAATACAATTAAAAAACACAAACTCAGTAAGGCTGGGAAACAAATTAAAAATTATTTTGTTTGTTAACCACGCTGGCAATTATGAGGACTTATTAGTGCCGATGTGCCGGAATTTTTCCCCACAGGAGCTCAACGTGTCAATATATGTACTGACATGGGGGCTGTAACTTTTAAGCAAACTTGAAAAACATTGATCTAGGCCGGGTTCGAACCAGCGACTTAGGGAAAACTTAAAGGGATAAGTAGCCATAAACATCAAAGTTACTCATCTGAATCCATCAATTGTACCAATTATACAACTGCATACCTACCTATCCTCTCTATATTCCCAAATTGTTATAAATATAATGTTCAGTCTTTTGTTTTCTTAATTTCTAATAATAGGGAAAGGATAAGGGAAATACATCTACACGCCAGGAACATCAAAACATTTCCGCTGAAATCTCGATACCAAATTTTGAGTAGCTCAAGATTAAAATAAGGATATAATTACTAATAAAACAGTAAGACAGACTAACTATATATAATAACATACACTTTCGATAGTAAATTCCTAACATACAACTTTCGATTGTTTTTCAAGCACGGTACTAGAAAGTGACACAGCCCAACAGCATTTCTAACGGAAATGTTCATTTGCTCACTCACGCAGATATAGATCCACTGTTTGTCCAGCTTGTAACCCGGACATTAGCATGCTCCTGTTAAATACCTCCCTTTATTTTAAAATTGACTAAAAGTTTCACTGACTGAAACTGAAAGTCATATCCGGTTATATCTGTTTCCATCCTGTTTGATGCCGAACTTAAAATGGAAATGTAAGACATCAGCATCCCCTCCAGCTCACTTTTCTACTCTTAACTGCACATTGGTTATATTTTACATCGACTTTTAGGAACGAAAAATTGGGCATAGACACCTCAAATAGGATACAAAGTTATATTAGGCATTAAATTTGGCACTATTTCACTGATAGATACGCCAATGTCATAGTACAAACTTATATTTTGTTACCTTTTTGTACCCTCTTTTTCTGCATTTCTTACTTTCTCTAACAGTGCATAATAGGTAGAGAAGGTCCAGCATTCCACCCAAAATTTGTTCTGAGAAACATAGGTGTGTGTGTGTATGTAATATCTGTGAATAGAACATAAAGAAAATTCAGTAGGTACCTTCTAAAAATGCGATACGATTATTAAAAACTAATTACCAATTCAAGCTATCTTTACATGGAAATGATCCAAAATCCTTTATTTTCTCAAAATGGTTCCAGTGCTTTTGATTAAAATACCATATATTAAATGATTTAGATGATATATTAAATGTTATTTTATATTAAATGTTAAACCCTAGACAAAATCGTATCACACAAAAAATGTACATCTCTTTAAAGCACACAATAATCATTTTGGGTGGTATAAGCCTTTACGAGATGTCCATGACTGATGGTTTGAATTGGCCATTCTTTTAAAGTACTGTCGATTTTCAGTTGTTTCTCATTATGTCATGCAAAGTGTATTAAATTTAGGGCCAGCCTATAGGGCCCGGTTCTTAAATTTTGGACTACATCTATTCACATCGTATCTATTAAAATTGTAATTCAACTATTTTTGAAAAATTTAATTTCGATTGAAATTGAGGTAGGAAAGTAAACACCCGTATCAATAATTTGTGTGCCCACTAATAAGCGACAGAGGGCCGAGAGTCATGTGAATGTAACACAGAATCTTTTTATTAGTTCTGAGATTATTCCTAGAGAGTTGATCTTTTAAAATACTTTCAGCGTTTCTTTTGGAAACTAAAATATAAAATACATTTAAGAGCAGAGATTATAAATCCTCTATTTTAGCAACTTTTTATTTTCTGTATAATGTACGTATTGGTAAAGAAGGTATTGAATTCCGTCTAAAATTTGATATGTCGAGATTTTACCGTAAATACATGTTGTAAGGTCCCTGAATAATTCTAACAATGATAATTATTCTAGTAAAAGGTCCATCTGTATGTGTGTGAAAACACCATAGCTCAAAAATGAAAAGTCGATTAAACAAACTTGACGTTTTCCAAGGATGCGATACAAAAATGTAACCCCCCCCCACCCTAATTACCGTTTATATGGAAAATGTTTAAAAAAATTAGAGTTTTCAAAAAGGCTCCAACGATTTTAATTAGAATATCTTGTTCAAGATATTTCTACGTATTTCTACGTGCACATCTACATGGGAAATAGTGTCTGAAGTCCTCTTTATAAATGTAAACCGCAAGATATACGGTGTGGACGTGTGCAGATATCCTTTCGTACGTTAAAAGAGTTGCAGAACTCAACAGGGATATTTCAAATTAGAACCCTTGCAATGAGCGAGACCCGTTCACCGTCTCCGCTAATAAGCAAGATAGGGAAAGCGAAGGTCACTTGTCAGTTCTTCACTAACGGGTTTTTATTTGAAATAGTCCCAGTTCTGCAACTCTTAACGCACGAAGGGGTACATGTGGGCCACCTGGTAAAGAAAATCTCATTATACAAAAACTGTTCATCTCGTTAAATAGAATAATGTATGTCAAAGACATTTTTTTAGTTAATCATTTCCGAGATATCCCTAATTATTGGTTCCATTTTTAAAATACTTATATATTTCTCAATTGGGAATTAGCTTTTTACTTTTCTTTCTCCTAGCCAAGCCAAGAGAACAGAATGTCAATGAATCGTATAGCGGCCAGTTCTTGAAGGATTTGACTATCGCTTTAGCCTGACGTATTCCTTTATTGCCGCGTATCTACAAGGAAGTAAGTAATTAAAGTATTTCTGTAAATGCTAAGATATACGTGAAGTAGATATAAGTATAAGCTTTTGTAATAGTAGTTTGTTGCAGTTTATGAATGTTTATTTTTTTTTCAGATGATTCAGTTTCTTTCATAATACCCTCATTAATTTGCTTAATAGCAATGCAATCTTTACATCCTTAAAAATAGTTATCCTACCACAAACCTTTTTTTTACTTTCTCTACACGTACTATGTACATAGTGTATAGAGAAGGTGTTGTATTCCACCCAAAAATTCGATACCGAGATTTCACCGGATATACACGTTTTGGGTCCCCCTGAATCCAAAAAAAGCATTCTTGGAAAAAGGTTCGTGTGTGTGTCTGTGGACAACAGCTCAAAAACGAAAAGACCATTAAATACCAAATTTGGTATTTAGGTTTGGTATCTTCCAAGGATGCGACACGAAGATTTGCAAGAAAATCCCCCACCCCCAACTACCCTTTACATGGAACTTTTTTCGAAAATTTTGATTTTTTCAAAAATAGCTCTAACGATTTTGATTAAAATATCGTATATTAGAGATATTTACTTGACAAATAATATGTATATCATGAATTTTCTGGGAATAACCTCTGAAGATTACTTTATTCTGGAGGAATTTTACATAACTGCTAAATCGTAAGAAATGAACAAACACTTACCACACAAAAAATGTAGAGCACATTAACACACACAATTTATGTTATATGATTTTTTTTTCGAGGAGTTGATCGTTTTTGAGATATTCCTTGTTTTTGGTTTCAGCTTTGAAAAACTTATACTTTTCTCATACAGGAATCTATCAATTCATGTCCATACAAACAAAGGAACTTCAGTCACCTAGTAACCAGCTTTTGACTTCACTTTAACCTATTATACTCCCATATTTCGCTTCTACTTACAAGGAAGCAAGTAATAAGACTATTTCTGCTAATTTTTTCTCGATTAGTTTGAAATAAATAGAAGAATAAGCTTACTAACAATAATTTGTTACACAGAAGTAGAGAAAGTCATGTGAATGGAACACATCAGATTTTTTTTCTTACCTGTTTGTTTCACCAACACAATTTGGTTTAACTATTTTGAATTTATAGGTCAGTCAGGCAGGAATTTCGAAAATTATCTTTTGGTATTATTTCTCCTCACAGCATTGTGCAATATAGAATATAAATAACGAACCAAGCTTAGGAACCAGAAATGAAATAAGCATTTGTGGTCGTTTTATTCAAATGGGACCAGGGCTCATTAATTGTTGGTTGTCAAGCAAATGGATCGCACTCCATTGTTGACTTGAATCCACATTCGCCTACGCGCTTCACATTTTTCCTATGTGTGAAGCAGATTTTTACTTTCTCTCCACGAACCTACTACGTACAGTGTGTAGAGAAGGTCCTGTAATGCACCCAAAATTCGATACCTGAAATACATGTTTTGGGTCCCTCTGAATCCAATAAAAAATGTATTTTTAGAAAAAGGTATATATGTGTGAGTCTGGTCAGCATCGCTCAAAAAACGAAAAGTCCGTTAAGTATTTAACTTGGTATTTAAGTTTGGTATCACCCAAGGATGCAACACGAAGATTTTCAAGAAAATCCTCGTACTACAAACCACCCTTTACATGGAAAAATGTTCCTATCTCAAAAATGGCTAACGGTTTTCATTAAAACAGCTTATGTTTAAGATTTTTTTTTATGACAAACGAAATGATAAGTTGAATTTTCTGGGAATGGCCTCTGAAGATCTCTTCATTCTGGATGACTTTTGTATATCTGGCAAAAAGTAAGAGAGATCTAAAAACTTACGACACGAAAAATGTAGATCTAATTAAAACATACAATTTAGGTCATATACATTTTTGTACAGTTAATAGGGCAGTTTGCAATTAAATTTGCTAATTTTAGGCATTTCTAAGCAAAATGGGCTTTGGTTCTATTTTAGAACACTTTGATAATTAATATAAAATGCAGTCATTAATTCTACTTGATTTTATATGACTCAAAATCACATCTTACTTTTACAGGTCTCAATTTTACAGTAGTTCGCTCTTGATGACTGCTTTCCAGAGACTTCTATAATCCTATTGTCCCTCTTCATCATGGCATCATCGTATATTCCCTCAAACCATATTTCTTTGGCTCTTCTCCGCTCTTCTCTGCATGACACCAACCAATTTAAGACTCGTTTGGCCTATCGCTCCTCCGATTGGGGTGATGTACGGTGGGGACTAGTCCCCGTGATCGCTAAGGCAGGCGAAAAGGCCCAATAGGAATTCCAAAAACCAGTAGATGAAGCTCTGATCAATTTTTCCTTCGGGGTCACCGAAGGGCTGACAAACCGTTCCATAAAACGGATTGTTAAGTTTCCTGCAAAATAAAAAAGCATATTCACATCTAAAAGAACTAAACATGCATTTGCCACAGAATTCGAGATTTAGTTGCTACATATATTTAAACGTTCAGGGAATATAAAATTGAAGGTATACGCGTATAAACGGTCTAACACTCACATTTTCAAAACGGAGGAAAAATAAAGTTTTTACAAACACACACACACACACACACACACACACACACACACACAATAGAAATATTGCCATTGTAGTATAGTTTATTAGAATTAGAGTTAAAGGACTGCCGGTCCCCGTGGCTGCGCTCGCTTAAGTGCCTAGCTTTGGTGCCTTTTGGCGCAGGAGATCGTGGGCTCCAGTCCCGCCTTGGACATGGGTGCTTGTAAATGTGTATGTATATTTGTAAGTAAAAATAAAACGACGACAAATAGGAAATCAAAGGAAATGCAAGCAATATTTAAAAAAAGGGGGGGGGGAATCAGCGCTGCAGTGCCGACAAGACTCCAGAATATATTTAAATAAATAAAAAAACACTTCCCTCAAAACTCAAAAGAATGCAAATGCTTATCTGGATTAACGCAAAGAAGACACTAGAATGAGCGTTTTTAAGAATAGTTGGTCAAAAATAAGTAAAGAAAGTCATGTGAATATAACAAGTCAGATTATCTTTTTAGAGTGCAGTAGAGCCTCGTAATTCGAGCTAATTGGGCATGGGGCTACCTCGAATGAGCACAATAGTTTGTTATGCAGAAAATACATTTTAATTTATTTTTATTGTACTTATGAAAGAAAACATAATATAACTAATATTGTTTTTTCTGAATGAAGAATAACATTGGCTACAAATCTTTTTGTTTATTTGTTTGTTTATTTATCATCAAACAAAACACACTGCCACATTAAATTTAGATTTATTGCAATGCTGCTTATTAAAAAGCTGATGTGTACCATTCACATGATTTTCTCTATATCCCTGCAACAAATTATTCTTAAAAAGCTTATGCTTCTATTTACTTCATGCTAATCTAGAACAATTAGCAGAAATAGTCTTATTAGCTTCTTCCTTATAAGTGGAAAGGAAATAAGGGAGTAGCATAGGTTAAAGCGATAGTCAAAAGCTGGTTACTATGTGACTGAAGTTTCTTTGTTTGTATGGACATGAGTTGACAAATTCCTGTATGAGAAAAGATAAGATTTTCGACCCTGGAAACAAAAACAAGGAATATCTCAAAAACGAACAACTCCAAGAAAAAATGTAAACAACATAAATTGTGTGTTTTAATGTGCTCCACACTTTTTGTGTGGTAAGTTTTTGTCTATCTCTTACGGTTTAGCAGTTATACAAAATTCCAGAAAATTCACTCACAATAAAGTAGTCTTCAGAGGCTATTCTCAGAAAGTTCAAAATATACATTTTATTTGTCGGGTAAATATCTTTAATATATGATATTTTAATCAAAATCGTTAGTCATTTTTTAGAAAATCAAAATTTTCGAAAAAAGTTCCATGTAAAGGGTAGTTTGGGGTAGGGGGATTTTTCACAAAATCTTCGTGTCGCATCCCTGGAAGATTCTAAACTAAAATACCAAATTTGGTTTTTTACCGACTTTTCGTTTTTGAGTTATCGTGTTCACAGACACACGGACACACACACGGACCTTTTTCTGAAAATACTTTTTTGGATACAGGGACCCTAAAATATATATTTCCGGTGAAATCTCGGCATCGAATTTTTTGGTGGAGTGCAATACTATGTACATAGCACGTATAGAGAAAGTAAAAATTAATCATAAAATCTGCCTTTAAACTTTTCAGCCTATTTGGGTTATTTCAGACACTAAATCATAGTCAGCCTAGTACAACTGTGACTCTTCCTGAAGTGACTCCTCTTCACTACACTCAGAAGAAAGAATTCTTCAATATAATGCAAAAATTGGGGACATATAATTGAGCAGTTCAAGTACATCTTGGGCTTTGGGGGAGCTATGGGTCTTGGATTTTCAAACTTATGCGGTAAATACACGTGACCGAAAGAAACGAAAGCAGTTATACTACTTAAAATTAAATCTTGGGTGTTAAGACTATCCATAAATTATTAACATTTGTCCCAAACCAAAGATGGCAGAACTAATCAGAAAACTTGTTGGTTTATAGGGTTAGACCGTTTTCACGCACATACCTAAGGAGAGGCCATCTGCTTTGACCATTAGACATCTTTGGTGTAAGTTTGGAAAAAACAGAGGCATAAAATAAAATACCTGTTTTAGAATAACATTTAACTGCACATGATAGAGCATACCTTAACCTATTTAACAACATAGTTGCTACCATTTCTCAAGCATTTGTCGCGGGGAGCAACTTTTGCCTTCAAAAAAAAAAAAAGCTGCCGCCAGTGAAGACAGCCACTGTTGTCACCGTGCCTTCCTCCGAAATTTCTGGGAAAATGCTCTGAAGTCATCTTCATTCTGGGTGACTTTTGCATAACACGTAAACTGTAAGTTACGTAGGAAAAAACTTACTGTACAAAAATGTATATTTCGTAAAACACGCAACTTATGTCAAATACGTTTCTTTGTGGTGTTAAATCATTTCCGAGATACTGCTTGTTATTGGTTTCAATTTTAAAATTCTCACAGTGCTTACCTTAAATGGGATACCGTTATATTTTTCTCGCTTCTGGTCAAGTAAAGAAACGGAATTTCAATAAAATAACACAGCGATTAGCTCTTAAACATTTGAATACCACTTATTCCCTTATTCCTTTGTATGTACAAGGAATTTTTTGATAAAAGCATTTATGCAAATGTTTATCTGGATTAACGCAAAGAAGATACAGGAATAAGATTTTATAAGAGTATTAGGTCGAACATGGGTAGAGAAAGTCATGTGATGTAAGACGTCTGTGCTTGTAAAGTGCAGTAGAGCCCCGGTAATTCGAGCTAACTGGGGCAGAGGCCACTCGAATTGCAAACACTCGGATTATACAGAAATATAACAAAATCAGTGAATAAATAATGAAATAAACACAATAATGGTTAAAAAAAATATATATAAATCTGATGTGTTCCATTCACATAACTTTCGCTACATCTCTGCAACAAATTATTGTTAAAGAGCTTATGCCTCTATTTACTTCATGCTAATCGAGAAAAAATAAGCAGAATTAGCCTTATTACTTGCTTCCTTATACGTAGAAGCGAAATAAGAGAGCACCATAGGTTAAAGTGATAGTCAAAAGCTGGTTGCTATGTGACTGAAGTTCCTTTGTTTGTATGTATGGACAGGAGTTGACAAATTCCTGTATGAGAAAATTATGTTTTTCAAGGCTGAAACAAAAAACAAGGAATATCTAAAAAAAAAAAAAAATATCAACTCCACGAAAAAAATGTATACAACATAAATTGCGTGCTTTAGTGTGCTCTACAATTTTTATGTGGTAAGTTTTTGTCTATTTCTTACGGTTTACCAGTTATACACGATTCCGTAAAATTCATCCAGAGTAAAGTGGACTTCAGAGGCCATTCCCAGAAAATTCAAGATATACGTATTTTTCAGGTATATATCTTTAATATACGATATTTTAATCAAAATCGTTAAGAGACATTTTTTAGAAAATCAAAATTTTCGAAAATTTGTCCATGTGAAGGGTGGTTTGGGGTGGGGGGATTTTCTTGAAAACCTTTGTCGCATCATTGAAAAATACTGAACTTAAATACCAAGTTTGGTGTTTAACAGTCTTTTCGTTTTCGAGCTATGCTGCCCACAGACACACACTGACATTTTTCTAAAAAGTTTTTTTTTGTATTCAGGGTGTCTTAAAACATGTATTTCAGGTGGAATCTCAGTAAGGAATTTTTGGGTGCATTGCAATACCTTCTCTATACACTATGTAAAAGTACGTATACAGAAAGTAAAAAGGAATATAGTAGAAACCTGAGTTATATGGTGGTCTCACTACAGTACAATATGTAGCATCTAGAACAACGGTCAGTCCGTTACTGCTGTAAAATGTGTGTGTTTACTTAAATATATTTTAATGTCCACTGTCGCTGAGTAAGGATTACAGCACCAATATAGTATGTGGTACTGAAAGGATGGTATGCAATGTAAAGCTGATTGACACGTGGTCCAATTAGTGAAGAGTCGACAAAAAAAAAAAAAAAAAAAAAAAAAAAAAAAAAAAAAAAAAAAAAAAAAACAAGCACTCTCCTCCAAGCCTAACTAACGGTACCTGTCAATCTGTAATAGAAATGCAATAGCAGTCTGAGTCCGAGGTTATTTCTATACATTATGAGCGAAAACGCTAAGAGCGACTCTTTTTGTATATGAAAATCTGATTTGTTTCATCCACATGACTTCCTCTACATCTCTGTAACAAATTATCGTTAAAAAGCTTTTCTTCTATTTACTTCATGCTAATCGAGATAAACATTAGCACAAATCTTTCTTACAAATAGTAGGGAAATAAGGGAATAAACTATGCTAAAACGATAGTCAAATCTTTTAAAAGCTGGTTGCCATGGGGATATAGTCCGTTTCTTTGCATTTCCAGGAGTTGACAAATTCCGGTATGTGAAAAGTTTAAGTATTTTAAAACTGAAACCAATAACAAGGAATATCTCAAAAATGGTGAAACCCACGAAAACAAAATGTATATGACAAATTGTGTGTTTTAACGAGATCTGCATTTTTTGTTAGTAATTTTTGTCCATCTTTTACAGAGTACTGATTATGCAAAATCCAGCAAAATTCATCCAGAATAAGCAGGTCTTCAGAGGCTATTCCCAGAAAACTCAAAGAGGTACATTTTATTTGTCGTGTAAATATCTTTGATATTCGGCATTTTAATCAAAATCGTTAGAGCCATTTTTGAGAAAATCAAAATGTTCAAAAATTGTTCGATGTGAAGGGTAGTTTTCGGTAGGGGGGGGGGTCTCCTCAAAATCTTCATATCGTATTTTTGGAAGATATTTAACGTATATACCAAGTATAGTATTTTACTGACTTTTCTTTCGTGTTTCAGTTATAATGTTCACAGACACACGGAACACACACGGACCGTTTTACAAAAAAAGTTTTTTGCATACAGGGGACCCTAAAACGTGTATTTCCGGTGAAATATTGGTATCGAATTTTTGGGTGTAATGCAATAATTTCTCTATACACTATTACATAGTACGTGTAGAGAAAGTAAAAATTGAAAGAAAGTTAAAATGTAACACATTCGGAATTGCGTAAAACGCACATGTGGACAACATATAAAAACGGGATTTTACTCTAGTATTGTGTAACATTTTAATTTTCTTAAGAGCAGCTCGAAGTACACCGAACCTCGAATTAGCGGAGCTCTACTGTACCTCTTCTGGCAACGCTGCACATCGGCTCACTTCTTTCCTGCCGTCCATCCATGACCTAAGCCACGCTGCATAATGGTGGGGTAGGGTTAATGGTAAATACAAGTACTAGTACTTTGCACCGAGAGAGACAGCTCAAACCTACAACACGTTTCACAAACGAGCAATACTAGGAAGTTATGATAATATATGCAGAAGTAAGGTACAGAGTTGCAAAGGCGGCTAGACTTTAAAAAAATGTGATGTGTTCCAATCAAATTACTTGCTCTATATATCTGTAATAAATTATTCCTGATAAACCTATTTTTACTTTCTCTATAGGTACTATGTACATAGTGTATAGAGAATGTATTGCACTCCACCAAAAAATTCGATCCCGAGATTTCCCGGAAATATATGTTTTAGGGTCCCCTGTAACCAAAAAAAGCATTTTCACAAAAAGGTCCGTGTGTGTGTGTGTGTCCGTGTGTGTGTGTCTGTGAACACGATAACTCAAAAACGAAAAGTAGTTAAAATACCAAACTTGGTATTTAAGTTTAGTATCTTCCAGGGATGCGACACGAAGATTTTGAGAAAAATCCCCCCACCCCAAACTACCCTTTACATGGAACTTTTTTCGAAAATTTCGATTTTCTAAAAAATGGCTAACGATTTTGATTAAAATTTCGTATATTAAAGATATTTATCTGACAAATAAAATGTACATCATGAATTTTCTGGGAATGACCTCTGAAGTTCCCTTTATTCTGGATGAATTTTTCATAACTACTAAACCGTAAGAGATGGACAAAAACTTAAACCACAAAAAATGTAGAGCACGTTAAAACACACAATTTATGTTATGTACATTTTTTTTCGTGGAGTTGATCGTTTTTGAGATATTCCTTTTTCTTGGTTTCACCTTTGAAAATCTTATACATTGTCATACAGGAATTTGTCAGCTCCTGTCCATACAAACAAAGGAACATCAGTCACATAGCAACCAGCTTTTGGCTTTCACTTTAATCTATGGTACTCCCTTATTTCGCTTCTGCTTACAAGGAAGCAAGTAATAAAACTATTTCTGCTATTTTTTTTCTGATTAGCATAACGTAAATAGAAGTATAGGCTTTTTAAGAATAATTTGTTGCAGGGATATAGAGAATGTCATGTGGATGGTACACATCAGATTTTTCTATATACTTCAAGCTAATCGAGATAAACATTAGCAGAAACGGTTTTTTTACTTAGTTCCTTGTAAGTAGGAGGAAAATAAGGGAATAAACTAGGCCAAAATAACAGGCAAATGCTTTAAAATGAGATTGCTTTGGGATTGAAATCTGTTTCTTTGCTGGCCAGGAGTTGACAAGTTCCCATATGAGAAAAGTTTAAGTATTTTAAAACTGAAAAATATATCAAGGAATATCACAAAAACGGTCAACTCCACGAAAAATGTATATAACATAAATTGTGCGTTTAACGATCTCTACCTTTTTAAATAAGTTTTGTCTATCTCTTACGGTTTACCAGTTATGCAAAATTCCACAAAATTCATCCAGAATAAATACGTCTTCAGAGGCTATTCCCAGAAAATTCAAGAAATACATTTTATTTGTTATGTAAATATTTTAATATGCGACATTTTAATCAAAATCATTAGAGCAATTTTTGAGTAAATCAACATTTTCGAAAATTTTTCCATGTAAAGGGTAGTTGGTGGTGGGAGGATTTTCTTGAAATCTTCGTGTTGCACCCTTGAATGATACTTAAAAACGACGTTTGGTATTTCATGGACTTTGAGCTATATTTCTCCACAGAGAAACACACATACACGAACATTTTTCTAAAAATGTTTTTTTTTTTTGAGGGATTCAGTGGGTCTCAAAACATAATATATTTCCGGTGAAATCTCGGTATCGAGTTTTTTGTTGCAATACAATGCCCTCTCTATATACTACGTACATACTATGTGAAGAAAAAGTACAAATCTGATGTGTTCCATTCACATTACTTTTTCTACCTGTTCTATAAACTATTCTTACTAAAGTTTATTCTTGTATCTACTATGTGTTAATCAAGATACACTTCAGTAGCCCGCCTCTATAGTGTGGGGTTTGCGTGTCTGTCTCACTCTATACGTAGAGGGCTCGAATTCGAATCTCGGTTAGGGTGAGTTAACGCATAAGGGTTTTCCGGTATATTCCCTTATCCTAAGAAAAAGAGTGTTGAGTAACTTGAAACTCCATGAACCCCGGGCTCATTTGAACATCATTTCATCCATCACCCGATATGATCTACAGGTAAAATAACACACAAAAACAAATAAAATTAGAAACCATGTTAACAGAAATGACCATATTACTTAATTCTTTATTACTAGAAGGAAAATAAAGGAATATATTAGGCTAAAGCGAGTCAAATCTTTCAAAAACTGTTTATTATATGATTGAAATTTGGTTATTTTTACATGGTCAGGGATGAAACAAAATTAAAAATTGAAATGTAGATTCCCGTTTGAGAAAAGGCGCTTTAAAATTAAAATGTATTAGAAGAAATATCTCAAAAATAATTAACTCCGCAAAAAATATATTACTCAAATTGTGTGTTTTAACGATATCTACATTTTTTTGTGAAATTAGTTTTTGTCTGTCTAGTACGGTTTGCCAGTTATACAAGAGTCATCCAGAATGAAGAGAACTTCAGAGGCTAGCCCCAAAGAATTCAAGATTACATTTTATATGTCATTCAAGGATCTTAGTTATACAGCATTTTAATCAAAACCTTTAGAGCCAAATTTTCGAATTTTTCAATGTAATTGGAGGGGGATTTTCTTGAAAATGTTTGTGTAAAAGATATCATTTTGTGATATACAAATTTTCTGTTCGAGTTATGTACATACAAGCACCACACGACCTCTTTCTAAAAAAATTATTTTTGACACAGCGGACCTAAAACGTGCATTTCCAGTGAAATCTCGGTATCGAATTTTTGGGTGGAATTCAGTACTATTAAGGATGATTCAAAGATATTTTTGGTTCCTAACATCAATACAAGAAAAGAGTTCATATAAACACAAGACCAGAAACTCTTTGTTTTTGATTTTTTAGTTTTAAAATGTTATTAATCAAAACATTTTAAAGTGACACATTATCTATTTTTGACGCTGTGAGTTTGTTAGAAGGGGTTCAAAAGGAACACTACTGGTAGCAAGTGCTCTAAATGTCTTCCTCTTGCGGCTAGACACGCCTGCACTTGTCCAAGCAGTGGCCGTTAAATACTCCCTGTCGTGCCAGGTGTTTTGCAGGATTGACACGCGCATTAGGAGTTTCTTCATCCTGCTGCATAAACCAATTGTTTAAGGTGCCCCCAATGATAAAAATGTAAGGAAACCTGCAGGCCATGGGACTACTTCTCTTTCAATTTGTCATGGTAGATACCAGGCAGCGCATCTCGAAAAATGAAATTAAAATGTGCTGGAACCCCATCATGCATAAATCACGTGTTTCTTCTTATTTGCAGAGGCCTGTTCTCTAGTAAATCTGGGAGTGTGTTCTGAAATAAAGTCCCTGTAGACACCACCTGTAAAGCGTACTGGGAGAATGTAATACACAAATGAAAAACGTAAACAAGTAGCCATGGCAACACAAGGCTATGAATGAGTGTATAGGTAGATGAAGTCATTGGGTTGTACTCTGAAAGCCGCCGGTGAACGTACACTTTCATTAAAAAATATATAACGTGAAAATGAAGGGCTTTAGAGCATGTGTTTATATAAACCTATTTTGTTGTTTTAATGAAACGAACCCATTCCCAAATGTTATAAAAGTATTTTTGAATCACTCGTATAGGAAATAGAGAAAGTAATATGAAATTTATCTTCTATGATAAATACAATACAATACCTTCTCTACCTACAATGCACATACGTGTCAGAGAACGTAATAAAACCTATAATCTTAGTCAGCATTCAATTAATATGCAAGCGTGCGTGTGTGTGTGTGTTCCACACTGCAGCCACCGAGGGCTTGTGGTAAGACTTCAGGAAAATAGGATGATATGAGAGCATTATCGGCGAGCCACCGAAACCGACTGTGGGGAAGGAGTCACCATGGAGGGTCCCTAACATAATCTAAGTAGTCCTTCATTTTGACGCAGGGAGCACTCCCGAGATCAGACCAAACCCTCTGGGTCCTACAGTTCACTCGAACGCCACTTCGTCGCCGAGAACTGTATTTTCAAAACACATTCTTCACCACCGCAATCTTCGCAGACATGTATAACCCTCAAAGAGACCGGATGGATGAAATAAAGGGCCAGAAAGTTCGGAAGAATGAAGAAAGTGCTCCAGTATTCGCCTAGCGACCCGGGAAAACTTTGAAAGAACCCATAGGTCAGAGAGGTCAGCCGCGGGAATGGAAACCATGATCTCCCTTGAGCCACAAACACACATGTAATAAATTAATTTTAAATGTTTTAATATAATTGATAAGTTTTCAGAAATAAACACACTCGCAGCTTCTGTAAAGTAAGAACAATGACAAAGGTTACGAAGATCACCAAGTAATTGAAGTTCCCTTTGTAACATGTCCTTGATGGTGAGGAAATAGCATGTTTCCGGTGTGTTGGTACAAGCTGTTCGCGGCTGAAGTAAACACTGAAGGTTCATTAGTGGGGCAGCGTTAACAAAGCTCTCGTACCTACGGTAGCTTTGTGGCTAGGCGTGAACGGTTCATTCATGTCAAATATACGAGGGCAGTCCAGAAAATCCCAGACGTATTGACCTAACGAGGCGATGAGCCGTCATCTTGGTGTCAGAACTAGGGTTAGCGGAATTTCCGCTAAGTTTGACGGATTTTACACACCGTCAACGGATTCTTAGCGGATTTATGGATTGCTGTCACAATAATGTTTTTCTGTTTCATTCGGTGTTTCAATTATATAATTAGAAAACAGATTTAGTGGGATACATGTCTCCCTCCGTGTGTAATAGTTACCATGCTAACCTCATATATCCAAGGTCGCGGGTTCAAGCCTGGCAGAGGACGGTGGATTTTTTTCGAGCGTAAAAATCCTTAGCATGGCTTCCTTCGGAAGGGAAGTAAAGCATGTAAAAGAGCATCAAGCCTGATAGAGAGGCCTCTGAGCAGAATTGAGTGGTCTTTCACGTCCAGTATAGAAAGGGACGCTGAGAAGAGCTAAAGAGTAAAACGTCATTAAATTAGTGGGATATGAGAGCAAATTAAACTCCCCACTTCCTATTTCAGTAATGAAATGTGCACATTGCACGATACCAAATGAAACATGCCGTCTACATATGCATACCTACGTGCCCTACGAGAAATTAGTTTAACTGTTATCAAGTAAACATACACCCCTGATTATCGCTATATGAGTTGGCTATATAGACGTTATCGATTTGAGCGTTATCAGCCCAACCGTGCTGTGTATATACAGGATGTTAAATAATTTGCGAGATTGTGCACGCGAATGATATAAGTAATTTGAGATCGGCGATGCATGGTCCCCGGATAAACATAACGCAACTACATAGCATTAAACGTGTGGGTATCAGGAGCTGTTAAGTCGGTGTTAAAGCAAAGCAGGTTGAAAAAATGGCTTAGAATATCTTTAAAACTGCTGCCCAAGTATAGAAATATCGATTTTTAGCAGCTCGTTATTAGCGTTCTCAAGATTTAATGTCGCAAAAATCTGAAAAATCTCGAACTATCACTTGACAGTGCGACACAACATTCATTAGCTACGTTCTTGAGGTAGTCTCCTCTGGAGGGGTTTTTCCAACTGCTTCCCATAACGCGGGAAGCTGCTATTCCAAAGGTTATGAGTTCCAATCAATGCCGATCCCGGTGGCCGCGCTCGCTAAAGTGACTCGCTTTGGCGCTTCGTGGTGCGGGTTCGAGTCCCGCCTTGGGCATGGGTGTTTCTGTGTTTGTAAATGTGTATGTTTATGTATGTATATGTAAAAGGAAAACGTAAAGAATAATAAGGTCTACTAAGGAAATATAGGAAACTGGAAAAAATGGAGAAAAAAGGAATACAAGCCTCCGGAACTGTATTTTGTTAAAAAAAAAAAAATCCTGTAATAGAATGTTTTTTATTATTTTTTTTCATTCCAAACGAAGTGCCGCGATACGTGAACGAGACCCCGAACTCGGAAACTATCTTTCACTTGAAAGCCAGTATCATAACCACTATGCTAGAGAGGTACACTGTAATATGACCCTTCGTTTTTCGTGTTATGCTCTTGAATGGTTGATAAATTAGCCAGTGGCGTACTGGCACTTCAGAAACTTATAGCCGTTACTTCGACATTTCAATAAACAGGCCTTAAGTTTCCTCTCTCAAATTACTTATTTAAGTAATCTATATATTCTGTGAAAATTTTTCGGTGTAGTTCATTAACATCCTGTATAGATATTCTTAAGATACCATTATTACACACTACTGCCATAGTGAACGTATGATCACAATAATCATCTGGTCTTAATCGTCTAAGTGTTTCTATGCACTACGAAATATCAGATGATGGTGTTCTTCAGGAATCGGCACAATGAGAGCGTACGCCAGATATATTTCCACCCAGTCCCAGTATTTCAGAGTGGACACAGAAGATATCCTGTTGCAGGATGATGAGGAAAATGAAATGCTGTGGCTTCACTTACATTATTAATATTGAATGAATTCTAAACCTTTAACAACAATAATAATGAATGACGTTCACAAAAATTTTTGTTGCAAGTTATGGGCACATTGAAAGTTCACTTTAAGAAGATGGCAAACGAAAATAAACATTTAGCGGATTTTAGCGGAATTTTAACTTCAGTTTGATTATATTCTTAAAATCTAATGCGTTACATTCACATGATTTTCTGCACTATTTTCCAAGCTATTCATGCAAAAGAGTATTTTTATATACATGATGCTAAACGAGATAAATACTAGCAGAAATGGTCTTATTACTTAGTAGAAGTAATTAGAAGGGAAAGAAGGGAAATAAAGGATGATCAAATCGCTTAAAAGCTGGTCACTATGTGAAGCAATTGAAATTCGATCCTCTTTGCATGGATAGCAGTAAAGCAAAAGAGAGATGACTTCTCGTTTGAGAAATGTTTTTAGTGCTTTAAATTGATTCCAATAACGAGGAATATTTCGGAAACGGTAAACTCAAAAAAAGAAAAGAAAAGAAAAAAAAATGTATATGGAATAAATCACGTGTTTTAACGAGATCTACAGTTTTGTATAGTAAGTTCGTATTTATTTCTTACGGTTTACCAGCGATACAAGTCATCCAGAATAAACAGCTCTTCAGAAACTATTCCCAGAAAATTTAAGATATACGAAGGTCCCAAGCCTCTCAATGAAAACAGCATTTAAAAGACCCTTTACGTATTTTGCTTTGTTTCTCAACATAATCTCCAGAAAGGGTAATACATTTGCCATATCGGTGTTCTAACTTAATTAAACCATCTCTGTAGTGCGATTTATCAAGGTCCTCAAAATAACTAACTGTTTACCGCATCAATGACCTCCTCGCTGCTGTGAAATCTTCGTCCTCCAAAAAATGTTTGAGGTTTGGAAACAGGGGGTAGTCACTGGGTGCTAGATCTGGTGAATAGGGTGATGTTCAAACAATTCCAACTTTAATTGGTACATTTTTCCCCATTGCAAAAACCGAACGATTGACCGGAGCTTTGTCGTGATTAAACAAGATTTTTTTTTTTTTTTTTTTTGCCAAATGAGGTCTTTTTACTTTCTCTATAAGTACTATGTACATGGTGTATAGAGAATGTGTTGCACTCCACCAAAAAAGTCGATACCGAGATTTCACCGGAAATATATGCTTTAGGGTCCCCTGTATCCAAAAAAAGTATTTTCAGAAAAAGGTCCGTGTGTGTGTGTCCGTGTGTCGGTGTGTCAGTGTGTCTGTGAACACGATAACTCAAAAACGAAAAGTCGGTAAAATACCAAACTTGGTATTTAAGTTTAGTATCTTCCAGGGATGCGACACGAAGATTTTGAGAAAAATCCCCCCACCCCAAACTACCCTTTACATGGAACTTTTTTCAAAAATTTTGATTTTATAAAAAATGGCTCTAACGATTTTGATTAAAATATAATATATTAAAGATATTTACCAGACAAATAAAATGTATATTTTGAATTTTCTGGGAATAGCCTCTAAAGACTACTTTATTCTGGATGAATTTTGCATAACTACTAAACCGTAAGAGATGGACAAAAACTTAACACACAAACAATTTATGCTACATACATTTTTTTCGCGGAGTTGATCGTTTTTGAGATATTCCTTCTTCTGTCCATACAAACAAAGGAACATCAGTCACATAACAACCAGCTTTTGGCTTTCACTTTAACCTATGGTACTCCCTTATTTCGCTTCTACTTACAATAAAGCAAGAAATAAGACTATTTCTGCTATTTTTTCTCGATTAGCATTAAATAAATAAAAGATAAGCTTATTAACACTAATTTGTTACAGAGATATAGAGAAAGCCATGTGAATGGAACACATCAGATTTTTCTTTTCATCTCATCACTCAAACGTTGCAGTAAGCTTGCGTAGTAGTCACCACTGATACTCTTACCCTTTTCCAAGTAAACAATAAAAATAATAATCAGTGCATCCCAGAAAACACTCGCCATAGTCTTGTTTGCTGACACAATTGACTTTGCCATTTTACTTTCTCTATACGCACTCTGTACATAGAGTATAGAGAAGGTATTACACTCCACCCAAAAATTCGATACCGAGATTTCACCGGAAATATATGTTTTAGGGTCCCCTTTATCTAAAAAAAAAATTGGGAAACAGGTCCGCGCGCGCGCGCGTGTGTGTGTATGTGTGTGTGAACATGATAACTCAAAAACGAAAAGTCGGAAAAATACCAAACAGTTTTTTTTGCAACTTTTGATCAGGTGTCAACAAACGCGGCAACCATCATGCCCAGAGCTTATGAAAGCCCAAAACATTACTTAAAATATTACTGCACGTTCTTTTGAAATGTTTACATCCTCTGCTATCTCAAACAACTTTAATCTGCGGTCTTCCAGTAGTAAACGATGAATTTTTTCAATGATCTCTGGAGTTGTCACTTCTACAGAGCGTCCAGAGCGAAGCTCATCCATCACTAGTGCTCGTACGTCCCATTTTAACTCTGCAACCCACCTTTCAATCATCGAATATGAAGGGACAGAGTCTTTCAATGTACTGTCCATTTCCTCCTTTGTTCCTTTAGGCGTTAAGCCTTTCAAATGGCAGTATTTAATCACTGTTCGTTCTTCCAAATCCTCCATTTCCTCCATTGTCTTATTTAAAATGATGTCATTCGAAAACTAAACAAGCTATTGACCTGTAACTATGGACACAAGCTAGAGTTAATCTACACGATGCTACCGTCTAACTGGCCTAGTGATGCCATATCTGTGTGAGGCCCGGGGCTTATCCGCCAACTCTGCTATATTTCATTTGTCATAGACATAACTTATACATATGGTAATTTAATAAAAATCCGTAGAGCTATTTTTGGGAAAATAAAAAGTTAAAAAAAAAAAACCCATGTAAATAGTAGTTGGCGGCGGGAGAATTTCCCTGAAAATCTCCGTGTCGCAGCCCTAGAAGATGCTGAAGTTAAATACCAAGTTTGGCACTTAATTAACCTTTTGTTTTTGAGTTATGCTGTCAACACAGCACAGTTAGTACAGTTAACCGTTTCTAATATATTGTTTGCTAATGGTTTTAACTTTTAGCTTCTTGATCTTTTCTCAAATGGGAGGTCACTGTAAGTCCATCTCTTTTATTTTAATCCCGGCCTTGCAAAGTGAACCGAATTTCAATTATTTTAAAAAGCCGGTCGCTATGTGAAAGACTTGACTATCGCTTTAGCCTAGTGTATTACCTAATTTCCCTTCTGCTTAGAAAGACCTATACAACCATTTCTGCCAATATTTATCTCAACCACGATATAGATAAAGGAACAATCCTTTGTAACAATAGTTTGTTGAGAAATTCACGTGAGTGGAACACGTCAGATTTTTGTAAGTTGTTCCCAGCAAATAAAATGTGCACTCGCCGCCACTGCATTCATCAACATAGCTCGAAGAGGATATCAAAGTTGTCAGCAGTATTTATTTGCCCATAATGAATCTCCCGTAGATATGACCTGAAGGATTATGAAAGACTTGAAATCGTCCCCCATCTAGTCTGCTGTCGGCTGCTCCACTGTTGAGCTGTGATATTTATGGCAGAGTATGCTAGTGAGTGTGAGAATGCACAGCTTCAGCTATATTGACTGAGAACATCTAATAGAACCTGACCCAAGATCAGTTTAAAACAAGGTGTAGCTTGGTTATACGGTGATAATTAAACAATTCTGAATCTAAGCACGAGAAACTATACTGCTTCATATTACGTATTTTAACTTGTGTGTATGAAGAACTTTACGGTTTAGGCGAAATTTGTTTCCACATTAAAATTAACAGGCACAAGTTGTCGCGACTCGCCAAAATGCTAGACGGTGAATCCCCTAGCGATCACCACCAAGTGTGTGATGTATCAAGCGCGGCACCTAAGCGCTACCGACTTCAGATAACACTTCTTAATTTTTAAGACACTAAGGAGCAGCACAAGAAGCAGGATAACTACATTTTCGAAATAAACTCTCCTGTATTAACCTTAGTCACGCCTAATTCTGATTGCCTCACCAAAGTGCCTACTTTCTACGGTGACAAATCTAAGTTTTATATTCATCTGACACGATGTTTCACATTTTGACTTGCTAAATTCTAAGTATTCTTGTTCTCTTCTTATTCGCCGATATGCTCCACACGATTTTCAAGTATTTTTACTTTCTCTACACGTACTATGTAATAGTGCATAGAGAAGGCATTGTATTGCACCCAAATATTCGGTAATGAGATTTCACCGAAAATACATGTATTGGTTCCCCCTGAATCCAAAAAAAAATCATTTTTGGAAAAAGGTCCCCCCACCCTAAACTCCCTTTACGTGGAAAAAAATGTCGAATATTCTTTATTTTCTCAAAAATGACTAACGATTTGGAGTAAAATCTCTTATATTTTGGATATTTACATTCCAAATAAAATGTATATCTTGAATTTTCTGGGAATAGACTTTAAAACCTCTTTATTCTACATGATTTTTATTGAATTTTGCATAACTGGTAAACTGTAAGAGATAGACAAAAACTTACCAAACAAAAAATATAGATCACGATAAAACACACAATTATGTCTATACATTCTTTGTGGAAATTGCCTTTTTCGAGATATTCCTTGTTATTGATTTCAGTTTTAAAATACTTGAAACTTTTCTCATACCTGTCAACCCTTGGCCACACAAAGAAACCAACCAATTTTAAAACATTTGACTGTCGGTTTAGCCTAGTGTATTCCCTTATTTCCCTAAGCAACGTTTAATAAGAACGTTTCTGCTAATGTTTTAGCATTAAATAGATAGAAGAATACGCTTATTAACAATAATTTGTTACAGAGATGCAGAGAAAGTCATGTGAGTGGAGCACTTCAGATTTTTAGATTTCTGAATATACCAAAGTCTAATGAACTGAACCTTGAGTAATGGGGTTTCTTGTTTACTAGGTTTATCGGAACATCTAATTATCCTGATTATTCTGGCTGCTACCTAATTGGCCGCGCGGTGGCCGAGTGGTTAGACCGCTCGCCTCTCACCTAGAAGGCCCGGGTTCAATCCCAAGCAACTACATGCGAGATTTGTGCTGGGGCGGGTTTTCTCCAGGTTCTCCGGTTTCCCCCGCCATCGCATTCCACCGGTGCTCCATCTTCTTTCATGTACTATCAGTGTCACCGCCTGCGGTGCCATAGCCTGCGGTTAAAGCAGGCGTTGAACACTACCCAAAAAAATGCTACCTAATTGCATGCACAAGCCTGGCCTCCACAATGGCTCTTACCTCTAAAGGAATTATAATGTATTTTTACATTATGAATCCATTTTAACTATGTATATAGAAACCGAGCCCGCAAGTGGGATTTGTGGTTGACGAAGCGTCTGGGCCGGTTTTCTCCGGGTCCTTTGGTTTCTCCCGCAAATTGCTTCATCATCACCTTTCCTATCATCAATTTCGCTTACATTTCATATATCATGCCCTCATGTTCTTGCCTGGCTACGGGCTGACCCCTCGTAACAGGTTCCCCATTCTGTGGTTTCGTGTCCTTGGCTCCCCGACAGGCTTCTGACCCCTAGGCATTGGCTTGTAAATCCAGGAGGGTGTCAGTCCTACAGATACGTGGAGGGTAAGCCGATTACGAAACGAAATATAGAAACCGAGCGAAGTAGCGCCGCGGTAATGCGTACAACTTGCAATCGGAAGGCGTGGGTTCGATTCCGGCCAGTCTTCCTGTCCCATGAATTTTTTGGGAGGTTTCTCCGGATCGCAAGTTCATTACATTCCCCAAAAGTTCCTGTCCATCATTTCGTAGTAATCTGTTTCTATATAGAAAGACAGGCGACAGTGTTCGAAGGATTGAGGCTGAATGGTGACTCCATACTGTAAAGGTTTTATACCTGCGTCGTTTCGGTATATACCGCTCGATCAGGTCCCGTATTCGGGGCTTCAGGGCTATGACGCCTCCGGAAAACCATTGGGATGTGCTACAATGCGTGGGACCGGTAAGCGTCGGAGGCGTTCCATCTGTTACCTGCTTGCGCCTGTCGTCGTCCGGATCTGGTCACCTTTCATGAGTCTCTTCCATCATCCCGCCGTTCCTGAGATCACGCAAGGTGCAAAGAACCCTCAGGGCCTATGTACGGTGCTCTGCCATCTCTTCCTCATCACTCCACTGTGCCTGATTATCTGAGTACACAACGAATTACACTAGACAGTGAGATACACATTTCGCATAGAATGGTAAGAAGACTAATTACTTTCTCTATACGAACTCTGTACATAGTGTATAGAGAATGTATTGTATTCCACCCAAAAATTCGATACCGAGATTTCACCGGAAATACATATTTTGGGTCCCCCTGAATCCAAAAAAGACATTTTTACAAAAAGGTCAGTGTGTGTGTGTGGGTGTGTGCGTGTGTGTGCGCGCGTCGGTGTGTCTGTGGTATTTAGGTTTGGTATCTTCCAAGGAAGCGACACGAAGATTTTCAAGAAAATCCCCCCACTCCCAACTACCCTTTACAATTTTGATTTTCTAAAAAAATGGCTCCAACGATTTTGATTAAAATATTGTATATTACAAATATTTACCTGACAAATAAAATGTATATCTTGAATTTTCTGGGAATAGCCTCTGAAGACTATTTTATTCTAGATGAATTTTACGGAACCTTGCATATCTGTTAAACCGTAAGAGATGGATAAAAACTTACTGCACAGAAAATGTAGAGCACATTAAACCAAACAAGTAATGTTATATAGATTTTTTTCGTGGAGGTCATCGTTTTTAAGGTATTCGTTGTTTTTGGTTTCAGCTTAGAAAAACTTATACTTTTCTCATATAGAAATTTGTGAACTCCTATCCATACAAACAAAGGAACTTCAGTCACAAAGCAACCAGCTTTTGACTATCAGTTTAACCTATGGTTTCCCTTATTTTGCTTCTATTTACAAGGTAGCAAGTAATAAAACTATTTCAGCTAATTTTTTCTTGATTAGCATGAAGTAAATTGAAGGATAAGTTTTTTAACAAGTTGTTACATAGATGTAGAGAAAGTCATGTCAGTGAAACACATCAGATTTTTTTATTGCGTTCTAAATAATTGTGTCACGTAAAAAATTATAACACGATATTTAAATTCTGCATATGCTAATCTGCATGGAGAAGCTAAACTTTGAGGTATTATTATAAAACTTTGAATTATACTCCTGTTTAAATTAAAATATTCTTCAATCAATGCCGCATCTCCCTGCGTCTACCATTAAGCTGACATCGATAAATTTGTGTTGAGAAAATGTTTTACTGTACGCCCGAATATAGTTTGTAAAACCTCACAAAAGGATAAAATCTGGTGTGTCACATTCACACGACTTTATCTAGCTGCTCTACAAACAAACTTCTTACAAAAGATTACTTTTCTTTCTACACAATGCTAATCGAGATAAACATTAGCAGAATATTCTTATTACATAGTCCCTTATAATTAGAAGGGAACTAAATGAATGCGCTATGCAAAAGCGATAGTCAAATGTTTTAAAAGCTGCGTTATGCGATTTCATTGCAAATCACTTCTTTTCTTGGCCAGAAGTACAACAAAAGAAAAACGGAAACATTCTGTCTGAGAAAATTATAAGTACTTTACAATAATATTGAAACTAATAACAAGGAATATCCCGGAAACGGTTATCTCCACAATAAAAACGTAAAAGACATAAATTGTGTGTTTTGATGACATCTACATTTTTTGTGTAGTAAATTTTTGTCTATCTCTTACGGTTTAGGAGTTAAACACAATTCGGCAAAATTCATCCAGAATAAAGAGGTCTTCAGAGGCTATTCCCAGAAAATTCAAGATATACATTTTATTTGGAATGTAAATATCTTTAATATATGGGATTTTAATGCACATCGTTAGTCATTTTTGAGAAAATCAAAATTTTCGCAGATTTTTCCATTTAAAGGGTAGTTTGTGGTGGGGGTATTTTTTTAAAATCATCGTGTCGCATCCTTGGAAGATGCTAAACCTGAATACCAAGTTGGAATTTAACGATCTTTGCATTTTGAGCTACACTGTCCACAGACATACGCGGACCTTTTTCTAAAAGTATTTTTTCGGACTCAGGGGACCCCAAAAATATTTCCGGTGAAATCTCGGTATCGAATTTTTGGGTGGAATACAATACCTTCTCTATCCACTATGTACATTACTCATACGGCTAGAGAAAGTAAGAAGGCTGCAAAGCATTTTGGTTCCCGGCCCATGCTTTTAAAGGAAGTTATCACTTATTGTACTTTACATGCCGAACATGTGGAATGGGGAGATGTCACCTTTCCCCTCGTTTGCCAGCTCTACAAGGCTGTTCTAAAGTAATAGATTAACTGAAAAAAATTCTAATGTATCACATTCATTTAACTTTCTCTAGCTGTTCCATATACAGGGTGTTTCAAAAATACGGGGCATAATGTCAGGTATGTATTTCCCACATGTAGACAATCAAATTAGTTCATAATAACATGTGTCCGGAAATGCTTCATTTCCGAGTTATGGCCTACAACACAAATTCACTGGAACGTTTTTCTTTCCGCAGGTTGTTGTCATTACAGAAGATGTTCAAACTGTCCACCTCCTGCTTGAATACAGACCTCACATCGATGTCTCATTGACCTGCGAACACGATCCCAAACTCCAGGAGTATTGCGTATGTCCTCACAACTTGCCACAATTCGATTCCGAAGAGATTCCAAATCCGGCACCGGAGACGAATAAACCAATGATTTTAAATGGACCCACAAGTAGAAATCGAGAGGGTTCAGATCAGGTGAGCGTGGAGGCCAAGCAATTGGGCCACCTCTACCTATCCATCGATCAGGAAACCTTCGATCCAAGTACCGGCGAGCCGTAAGACTGAAGTGTGCAGGAGCGCCATCATGCAAGAAGTGAATGTGTTGATGATTAATCAGTGGAGTGTCTTCGAAAACGTCAGGAAGTTTGTGTACGCCTGCCCCGTAAGTCTGTTTACAAGTACACGGGGTCCAATTAATCAATCACCAATGATACCGGCCCACATGTTGAGGGAGAATCGCACCTGGTGATGGGATACAACAGTTGCACGTGGGTTTTCATGCGACCATACATGCTGATTGTGGAAATTTGTTAAGCCATCTCTTGTGAACTGTGCTTCATCTGTAAATAATACGCGGCAGAAAAGTTCGGATTTACACCACACTGCTGCAAGAACCACATGACAGAACCTAACTCGTGCAGGGTAATCAGCTGGTGACAGGGCCTGTACACGTTGCAAATGATAAGGATAAATTGATACTCGTTCAACAGTCTCCAGACAGTCGTATGAGGAACATTGACTTGCAACGCTAACCGTCGTGTGCTGATAGAAGGAGTCCTGTTCACAGCCTCCAGAATCTCCTCCTGCACTTCTGGAGTTGTAGATCTTGGTCGTCCCCTTCCCAAACCAGGAGAGGTGAATGTTACATACTCGCACAGACGGGAATGGAGACGTACAAATGTCTTCCGATCTGGACATTGTCGCTGTGGGTATCTCTCCTGATACAAACGACGAGCCAGCGCAGCATTGCCGTCCGCCTTACCGTACATGAAGTGTATCTCTGCCAGCTCTTAATTTGAATGCATGTCGCACAGTCTTAACGCCTAAAGAACACTGAATGTAACCTTCCTCAGAATGAACTATCAGAGCGCCCTCCTAATGTCTCCTTTGACGGCAAAGACCTGCGGAAAGAAAAACGTTCCAGTGAATTCCAATGTTGTGAAGGCCATAACTCGGAAATGAAGCATTTCCGGACATGAACTATTTTGATTGTCTACAGGTGGGACTTTCAATGTTGTAAAGGCCATAACTCGGAAATGAAGCATTTCCGGACTCATGTTATAATGAACTATTTTGATTGCCTTAATGTGGGAAATACAATCTGAAATTATGCCCCGTATTTTTGAAACACCCTGTATAAACTATTCTTACTGAAGGTTATTATCTTATATAGCAGAACGAGTCTTATTATTTGCTTCCTTGTTAAGTAGAAGGGAAATAATGGTATACGTATGCTTAAATGATAGTCATTTCTTTTAAAAGCTGTTTACTATTGTAAAACAGTTGAGGTTCGCTTCGCTTGAATAATAAATTTTGGAAGATGGAATTATGTTTTTTATTTGGATTGTTTATTTAATAAGAATGCATGGTCCCGTTTGAGAAAAGTTCGGTAATTTGAAACCGAAACCAATACCAAGGATTATCTAAAAACTGTCAGCTCTACAAGAAAAACGTATATGACAAATTATATTTTTATGGGGTCTACATTTTTGTGTAATAAGTCTTTGTCTCTTACGGTTTAATCGTCAAACAAAATTTTGGAAAATTCATCGAGAATAAAGGGATATTCATAGGATATTTCCAGAAAACTCAAGATAAACATTTTATTTGTGATGTAAATATCTTTAATATACGGCATTTTATGGTATTTTAATTAAATTGTTAGTCACTTTTGAATAAAACAAAATTTTCAAAAATTTTTCGATGTAAAGAGTAGCTTGTTTTGAAAATCTTCGTGTCACATTCTTGGAAAATACTAAACATAAATGCCAAATTGATACACGGACATTTTACTAAAAATACTTTTTTCGGACACAAGAGACCTCGAAACATATTTCAAATGAAATCTCGACACCGAATTTTTGGCTGGAATATAATACCTTCTCTAGATACTAGATACTATGTACATTATATGTACATACGTGATAGAGAAATGCAAATGGTGGTAAATGGAATTACGCAGTTATCTATCCACAGATAGTGAAAGAGGATAAACCCAGTACCTTTTCCTTGGCGAGAAGTAAAAGTGGTAGAGGCATTGGGAAAATATCAAGAAGACTACTGTCCACCATACGGATCCAACCAGCATCATGAATACAACTTAAACAGACTTCAAATAAATACAATAAAATCATTACTATTAATTTAATACTACAAAGTTTTCAGTATCACACTGCAACAGGTACAAGCGGCGAAATCCATACATTCCTGTAGAGCTCATTCAATATCCTCATCATTTCTATCAAAAAGCATTTTCCATAAGCTACCGAACGTAAAAAATCTGATATGTTCCATTCATACGACTTCCTCTACTTGATTTACAAACAAAAGATTATTCTTCTACCTATTTTATGCTAATTGAGATAAGCATGAAAGAAATGGCAGAGATTACGTGAGAAATAATGAAAAATCCTGAAAGGATTAAAATATAAACCTCAAGGTGATCAGAGAATCAAAATAAGTGCTGTTAAAGAATTGATCCTCCAAAATAAATTTTATTTATTAATGGATTGCTATTGCAATATATTTTGAAGGTAGATTTAATTTAACTCTTTCTAAGTAGAAATAAAGGTCGTCTCCTTAGCGCGGTGGTAGCGCAGCTGCCTACCAAGCGGGAGACCTGGGTTCGATCCCCAGTACCGGCGTGGGGATTTTCCCCCCGCTGGGAGACCTGGACCGGGGTGCACTCAGCCTCGTGAGGTCCCTGGGGGGCCAATTGAGGAGCTACTTGATGGAGAAGTAGCGGCTCCAGGTCGTGAGGACCGCATTAACCGGCCGGGAGGGGCTCGGGGCGCTGACCACGTTTTACCCTCCAATACTGCACCCCATCCATGACGTCTGTAGTGGACCGTGGGGGACGCAGCGGCCGGGCGGTAGGCCAAGGCTCCCCGTGAGCTGTCGTGCCATGGAGTTATTAGGCAGTCTCCTTAGCGCGGTGGTAGCGTTGCTACCCACCAAGCGGGAGACCTGGGTTCGATCCCCAGTACCAGCGTGGGGATTTTTCCCCCGCTGGGAGACCTGGACCGGGGTGCACTCAGCCTCGTAAGGTCCCTGGGGGGCCAATTGAGGAGCTACTTGATGGAGAAGTAGCGGCTCCAGGTCATGAGGACCGCATTAACCGGCCGGGGGGACTCGAGACGCTGACCACGTCTCACCCTCCAATACTGCACCCCATCCAGGACGTCTGTAGTGGACCGAGATGGGGACGCAGCGGCCGGGCGGTAGGCCAAGGTTCCCCGTGAGCTGTCGTGCCATGGAGTTATAAGTAGGAATAAAATAAGGGAAGCGATAGTTATTTTAAAAGCTGTCGTTTTGCGATTGACTTTTAAATTCGGTTCCTTTTGTAAAACAAATTAAAAACGAATGACGTCTTCCTATTTGAGGAATGTATAACTATTTTTAAATTGAAACCACTATCAAGGAATATCTTGAAATTCGTTAACTCTACAAAAAGAATCTACATAACAAATTGTGTTTTGAATAATTTTTTATGATAACCTTTGTGTTATCCTCTTACGGTTTACTAGTTATGCAAAAGTTATTCAGAATTACCAAGACGTCGGCTATTCCCAGAAAATTAGATATATAGGTAGCTTTTATTTGTGACCTTAGGTATCTAATATCTTTTATATACAGCAAATTTAAAATCGATAGCCATTTTTGAGAAAATCAAAATTTTCGAAATTTTTCCATGTAAAGAGTAGTTTCAGATGAGAGAATTTTCTAAAAAATCTTTGTATTGGAAGATGCTGAACTTAAGTATCAAATTTTGTATTTAACCGACTTTTCGTTTTTGAGTTATCATGGTCGCACACGCACAGACACGCGCGCGCGCGCAAATATTTTTTTTATTTGTTTTTTTTTAATACAGAGGATCCTAAAATATGTATTTCCAGTGAAATTTTGGTATCGCACTTTGGGTGAAATGCAATGCCTTCTCTACACATGTACTAGTTTCGAAGTAGAGAAAGTAAAAATGAGGAGGAAAGAGAAATATCAGGGAGTTAATTACAGGGCAATTTCTGTCTAAGAATACTTAGCAGCATTCACCTAGTAACCATAGAAAGTCACATGAAAACTCTTTAATTTATGGTCAAAATGGACGCTCTTTAACTGCTGCGGTTCTCAGTGTCCGATTCTATATTGGGCGTGAAAGACCGATCAGAGATATCTTTACCATCTTGAGGTTCTTTTACGTGCCGTAAATCTGCTACAACACGGGACCAGCGGCTTTTCTTCCCTTCCGAAGGAATCCATGGTCATTTCTGGAGTTGAAATCACGACCTGCCGCAAGAAACTAGATGAAATTATCGTCCGAGTCATTCATTCTTTACGGCAGTACGCAGATAAAAAAGTAATGGGCCTAACTTGATCTCAGATCTGTGTGAAAGTTTACAGATCGCACTACACATGGTCTACCATGTCAATTTTGTTCAGTTTTCCTTCTTGATTCCTGGAAGGTTCTCCCTCGGTCTTGCTCTCCTTCTCTCTCACACTAACTGGTTTTCTTACTTAACTTTCGGTTAATGTCTCCGATTTACATAATCAACACTTCGGCATTTTATTGCAGTTCGTGCAAAACAGTAAGTACTGCTTTATATCCTTATGGAATATATTACAAAATCTGGTTCTTATAAATGGGTCAAGTTCCTTGCATATCAGCTGTATTAGGTAAGCGAGTAAACTTAAGAAATTATTTCAGCATCTCATTAAACCAATGCAGGTAAACATACAATTGAACTCTAATTCTTAAATGTCTCTTAATTCCGGCTTCCTCTTTGTTTTGTTTTTAGTTTCTCTACACGTACTATGTACATAGTGTATAGAGAAGCTATTGTATTGGACCCGAAAATTCGATACCGAGATTTCACTAGAAATACATGATTTCAGACCCCTAAATCCAAAAAAGCAGTTTTAGAAATATGTCTGTGTATGTGTGTGTGTCTATGGTCAGCATAGCTCAAAACGAAACGAAAAGTCCGTCAAATACCACACTTGGTACTTAAGTTCAGTATCTTCCAAGAAGATCGTTTATATTTAAGATATTTACATGACAATTGAAATGTATATATTTAATGTTTTGAGAATAGCCTCTAAATACCTCTATATTCTGGATGAACTTTTCTGAATTTTCATAATTGCTAAACCGTAAGAGATAGACAAAAACTTACTACACAAACAATGTACATTTAAATCACATAACTTATGTCATGTACATTTTTTTTTTTTTCGTGAGGTTGACCGTTTCCAAGATATTCCTTGTTATCCTCAGTTTTAAAACACTTGAACTTTTATCATACGGGAACTTAACACATTTAAAAAAAAAAGACTGTCGGTTTAACTTAGTATGTTCCCTTATTTCCTTTCTACTTATAAGAAACTAAGTAATAAGGCCGTTTCTGTTAATGTTTATCTCAATTAGCATGAAGTAGATAGAAGAATAAGCTTATTAACAATAATGTATTTCAGAGAAGTACAGAAAGTCATATGTATGTAACACATCAGATTTTTCTTTTACTTGATCTACAAATGTGCAATATGCATAGTTGGTACAGAAAGTGTGGCATTCCATTTAAAAATTCGATACCGATATTTCACAGGAAATACATATTGAGGTTCCCTGAATCCAAAAATATAGAAAAAATGCGTGTATATAAGCGCACACGCGTCTGTAAACAACATAACTCATTTACGAAAAGTCTGTTAAATAGCAAACCTGATATTTAAGTTCAGCATCTTCCAAGGATGCTACACGAAGATTGTCAAGAAAATACCCACCTTAAACTGTCCTTTAATGGAACATTTTTCGGCAGTTTTAAATTTCTCGAAAATGGCTAACGATTTTGACTAATTTGAGATATTTTAATGACAAGACTCTTCTTACACAATGGGTAACCGTGAGAGAAAGATAAAAACTTACTACACAAAAGATGTATGTCTCATTAATTACACAATTTATGTCATACACATTTTTTTAAGAGCTAAGGTTTTCCGAGATATTCCTTGTCATTGGTTTTAAAATTCCCAGTTTTCTTAAAGCGAAGTCGTTATTCACTTTTTTCATCCTGGTCATGCAAAGAGAGGAAATTTCAATGCCAATTGCAAAGACGTGCTTCAAAGTTTTGACTATCGATTTAGCCTAATATATTTCCTTTGACTTTCTTTTATCTGGATTTAATTAATTATCTTTAAAATTGTAAGCAATTTCAATAATATGTAACATATAACAATAAATAATAACAATAACTTATAACAATAATAATAATAATAATAATAATAATAATAATAATAATAATAGGACGACGAATATAACAACTGCAATTACTCATTAACTACATCTTTAAGTTAAAAAAATATTAAAATAACGGATTAGTTCCATTAATCTGACTTTCTCTACCTATTCTGCAATAAACAGTTTTTGTAAAAGAATATTCTTCTATCTACCTTATGCTAATCAAACATTAGTGACAAATATTGTCAAAAATGATCTTAGTTCTTTACAATTACAAGGGAATAGGTTAGGCTAAAGCGATAGTAAATCTTTTAAAAGCTGTCGCTATGTGATAAAATTGGAATTCTATGCCCTTTGCATGACTAGAATGAGAAAGTCTAAGTAATGGAAATTTAAAAACCAATAAGAGGAAATAACTCGAAAATTATTAATGCCACAAAAAATGAATGTGACAAATGGTGTTTTAACGTGATCTACATTTTTATACAATAAGTTGTATTTTCTTACAGTTAAGCTATCAGATATGCAAAAATCATCTAGAATAAAGAGGGCATCTGAGGCTGTTCCCAGAAAACTCAAGATATATATTTTATTTGTGATGAAAATATATTATACATAGATACTTTAATCAAACTGTTACACCACTTTTGAGAACATCAACAATTTGTAAACGTAAATGGGGGTATTTGCTTTAAACATTTTCGTATCGCATCTTTGCCAGATGCTAAACTTAAGTACTAATTTTGGTATTATGTTATTCGCAGAAACACGGACAAACAAATCCCATACACACACACAGGAATCTTTTATTCAGCGGTCCTTAAAACATGTACTTTCAGTGAAATTTGACATCGAATTTTTGGGTGCAATACAATACTATTCACACACACGGACCTTTTTCCAAAAATGCTATTTTTGGATTCAAGGGGCCCCAAAACATATATTTCCGTTGAAATCTCGGTATCGAATTTTGGGTGCATTACAATACCTTCTCTATACACTACGTGCGTAGTACATGTAGAGAAAGTAAAGTGGGATGTCTCATGTGATAATATTTATGGCCAACATTTGGGAGATCCTAGATTCAAATCCTGTAGCTTGGCCATTTTTACTTTCTCCATACGCACCATGTACATAGTGTATAGAGAAAGTATTGCACTCCACCAAAAAATTCGATACCGAGATTTCACCGGAAATATATGTTTTAGGGTCCCCAATATCAAAAAAAAAAAAAAAAGCATTTTCACAAAAAGGTCCGTGTGTGTGTGTGTGTGTGTGTGTATGTGTGTGTGTGTGTGTGTGAACACGATAACTCAAAAGCGAAAAGTAGGTAAAATACCAAACTTGGTATTTAGGTTTGGTATCTTCCAGGGATGCGACACGAAGATTTTGAGAAAAATCCCCCCACCCCAACTACCCTTTACATGCAACTTTTTCGAAAATTTTGATTTTCTCAAAAATGGCTCTAACGATTTTGATTAAAATGTTGTATAATAAAGCTATTTACTTGACAAATAAAATGTATATCTTGAATTTTCTGGGAATAGCCTCTGAAGAGTAGTTTATTCTGGATGAATTTTACTAAATTTTGAATAACTGCTAAACCGTAAGAGATGGACAAAAACATACTACACAACAAATGTAGAACACATTAAAACACACAATTTATGTTATATACATTTTTTTCGTGGAGTTCGTCGTTTTTGTGATATTCCTTATTTTTGGTTTCTGCTATGAAAAACGTATACCTTTCTCATATTTTAACTTGTCAACTCCTATCCATATAGACAAAGGAACTTCATTGACATAGCAACCAGCTTTTGACTATCACTTTAACCTACGGTTTCCTTATTTCGCTTCTAATTACAAGGTAGCAAGTAATTAGACTTTTCTACCATTTTTTTCTGATTAGCATAAAGTAAATAGAAGTATAAGCTTTTTAAGAATTATTTGTTGCAGGGATATGGAGAAAGTCATGTGAATGGTGGACACCAGATTTTTACTTTCTCTACACGTACTATGTACATAGTGTATAGAGAAGGTATTGTAATTCATCCAAAAATTCGAAACCGAGATTTTACCGGAAATATATGTTTTAGGGTCCCCTGTATCCAAAAAAAAAAAAGCATTTTCACAAAAAGGTCCGTGTGTGTGTGTGTGTGTGTGTGTGTGTGTGTGTGTGTGTGTGTGTGTGTCCGTGTGACTGTGAACACGATAACTCAAAAACAAGGGTCGGTAAAATACCAAACTTGGTATTTAAGTTTAATATCTTCCAGAGATGCGACACAAAGATTTTGAGAAAAATACCCCTACCCCAAACTACCCTTTACATGGAACTTTTTCGAAATTTTTATTTTTTTCAAAAAGGGCTCTAACGATTTTTATTAAAATATCGTATATTAAAGATGTTTACCTGACAAATAAAATGTATATCTTGAATTTTCTGAGAATAGCCTCTGAATTATTCTGGATGAATTTTACCGAATTTTGCATAAATGCTAAACCGTAAGAGATGGATAAAAACTTACCACACAAAAAATGTAGAGCACGTTAAAACACACAATGTATGCTATATAGATTTTTCTCGTGGAGTTGATCGTTTTTGAGTTAATACTTGTTTTTGATTTCACCTTTAGAAACGTACTTTTCTCATACAGGAATTTGTAAACTGCTGTCCATACAAACAAGGAACTTCAGTGATATAGCAACTCCCTTTTGACTATCACTTTAACCTATGGTGCTCCATTATCTCTCTTCTATTTACAAGGAAGTAATAAGACTATTTCTGCTAATTTGTTGTCGATTAGCATGAAATAAATAGAAGCATAAGCTTTTTAACAATAATTTGTTGCAGAGATGTAGAGAAAGTCATGTTAATGGAACACATCAGATTTTTTACTGTGCTCTTTGCTCTTGGTTTCCCTCAACCGCTAGCTAAACACGTAATTTGTTGTTTAATACCACCTTCCTGATATTCCACATTAAATTTAAAATAGTAATATTCTGATATTTTTCATTGACATGCTTTTCTCTACCTATTCTGCAATAAACTACTCTTACAAAAGTATATTATTCCATCTACTTCATGCCAATCGAGAAAAGCATTAGCAGGAAAGGTCTTATTACTTAGTTCCTTCTAGATAGAAGGGAAATAAGGGTTCATTAGACTAAGGGATTGTAAAATCTTTTAAAGGCCGCTCGATAGGTAAATTTATGGATGACCAGGATGAAAAAAGTAAATAACTTGTCAATTGAGAAAGTCAACTGGAAATTGTAAAATCAATAAAAATAAATATCTCGGAAATGGTTAACTCTACAACAAATATAATGAAATTGTACCAGGTGGGTTAACTGCCCCGTATTTGATGGGTGCAGATATACTTCCGAGTGTTAAAAGAGTTGCAGAACTCAACGGGGCTATAATTCAAATAATGAAGCTAAGATTTATAATTACAGGTGACGAGATGAAATTGTGTGTGTGTGTGTGTGTGTGTGTGTGTGTGTGTGTGTGTGTGTGTGTGTATTAGGATTTGCACTCGATACTAAATTTTCATGGCAAGCTGGTTCACCAATAATGTTGCAAACCATCGGCGAGTTATATTTACCTAATAACATAATTAAAATTGTTTATATCACTATAAATATTGAGAAACATATTTTAGAGGCAATAACCCCGGGTCAAAAAAAACTATTACAAAACGTGGCATTAGGATTATGCAAGAAAGAAGCGGACGAATATTGCAAATCACTATTTTAACAACTGGGAATTGTTACTCTTTGCAATTTTAGTTTATGTTTTGATATACGTACATGACAATCTGTATGAACATGATTTAACAATGGATACTCAAAGTGTTGATACTAGAAATAAACATTAGCTAAATATACCCAACTGTGCACTTGCATCATCAGTCAGACATTTAAAAATGTAGAATTGTATAATAAATTAGACAAATTTAGATTATTAGGCATAAGAGGTTTTAAAAGGAAGATATTTAATTGACTTGATGAAAGACAATTTTATTCAATTACTGCTTTAAATGCTATAGTATAATTTTATGTTAATTATGAAGTGCGATCAAAAAATAATGGGCATTTTTTAATTTTGCGAGCTTTATACATCCGATTTGTAATTGTCTTTTATCTTGTTGGTACACATGTTCTTGAATGTTTGCATTTTCAGTTGTTTTGAAGATTTAGTTTATTGTTGACAGTCGAAAAGGTTATACGTGTTTTCGAGTGCTCGGCTAACTCGCGTTAAATTTAGTTTGAAAAAAATGAAATATGCGCAGCACTGGATTCTAAATGATTGTGACTTTTGGCGAATCTACTATGATTAAAACTAAAATTTACGAGTGGTATAAACGTTTCAGAGGGTCGAGAAAACGAAATCTACCTGGATGCCCCAGCACATCAATTAAATTATTACTGACGACTATGTGGAAGAAGTAAAGAAATTGTTACTTGGAAGTTATGCACCATTTGTATGAAGCAATCCAAAGAAAACGACCAGAATTGTGGCAAAACCCCTAGTGAAGAATGCTCCCGCTCGTACCTCAAAGCCTCTTTGTGATTTTTTGGCAAAAACAAAACCGTTATGCTACCAGAATCGCTGAAGGAACTGAACACTACAACAAAAAGAGTCCTAGAAGTGCTTCCAAGATTTGAAAAAGCGCTGGTGAAAGTCTATTACATGTGAGGGGAATTATTTGGAAGGGGATAAAGTTGCTGTGTATGTGTGTACGCTACTAAGGGATGTTCCATACTGCAGCCGTGAGCTTATTGTACGTCAGACTCCTGAAGGAACGATAAGTAATTTCAGAAGTCGGCCGACATCCGGACAGAAATAAAACTGTCGCGGAGGGTCCCTAACCGTTCACAAGCAGTTCATCTCGACGCAGGCAGTGCCAGGAGCCCGTGGTTTAGTCCCGGATAGAACATCTGACTTACGTAATTTTGCCGCCGAGAGCTGAACTTTCAAGGCGCAGTCACCTCCACGAAATACGGCTCTGCCGCAATTCTCGTCGACACCTACAACCCTGAAAGAGGCCGGTTGGGAAGAAATGAAGGGACAGGAAGTTCGGGGGAATGAAGAATCCTCTCCAGCATTCGCCTAGCGACCTGGGAAACCCCTCGAAAAACCATGCGTCAGAGTTCGGCCGCGGGGAACTGATCCCACGACTTCCCGAATGCTAGCCCCAGATGAACACCTGAACCATCTGGCTCGGTCAAATTTGATGTAGGTGAATAAATAAAGGATATACGTGTATGTATATAATAAGTAATAACTATCTCCTATGTATAGTAAGAGTATTGTGTTCCACCAAAAAATTCGTTGTTTAGATGTCATCGGAATTATATGTTATGAGGTCCCCTCAATAAAAAAAAAAGCATTTTATAAAAAGTGTGTGTGTGTGTGTGTGAAAGCATGGTAAAGGTTCCGCAGGACGTCCAGATTGAAAATGTTGAAAATGCTAACCTGAGCAATAAAAATGTACATGAAACGTGTGTCTTGTAATAAATATGGTCAATTTGAGTCGCTGTGTCCCACCCACTTGCCCTAATTAAGATATGTTTTTATACACAAAACTCGTCGCAAAATATAAACAATATACTCCATTTTGTAATTTTTACTACGCACAACTATACTGCCAATCTATTCTTTTCACGAAATCCGCGAGTCTTCTGTTCTGTGAAGCATCTGTTGTTCGTATGCTTTGGCGAAAGCACTGAAATGCCCAAAAATTAACTACAAAAAATTAATTTACACATTAACCCAAATTAACGTAATTCAGAGAATGCTGCTTTCGTTCGCATACTTTAGTGAAAGCAGAGGAAGTTACTAAATGCAAATCCACGAAAAGCAGTTTATTTACACACTAACGTATAGTTAAACGAGCGTAAGCGTGCATTCTTTGATAAATGTAGTGGAAATTATTATAGTTTATTTACACAGACTAACCTAGAGCTAACCGTGCGCACACTCGCTTCGCTCGCATGCTTTGATGAAACCAGTGGAAATTACTAAAATCAAATTACACGAAAATCAGTTTATTTACACACACACACTAATCTATAGCTAACCGAGAGCATGTTCGCTTCGCTCGCATACTTTTTTTTAAAGGGCTAGAAATAAAATTGCAAACATCCATTTACACACATACCTATCGAAACTAGTGGAATTTACTAAAACTTACATGAAAATTCCTCTACTTACACATACACACTACCATAATCAGCTCATTTAAAAATGTTTAAATTAAAACAAACACCAGAGAACTTCTATAAATAATTCCTGAAGTAAAGCATTATTGCTTAAGGCGCACACCCATAACCCACAGAATTGCTATAGAATCGCATTTCTTCCTCTGTGCTTAAAAATGTACAATATTACAAAGCCCTTAGTTCTCCTCAGTATACCTATAGGACAGTTTGTCATGTCGTGGTATTATTTTTATTAATGTTGGCAACCACCGCCATAATGAGTAATATAGATGGAAACAACGAAAGACTTGTAAACAACTGCATAACCGCTCGTAACTGCCGAATGATATACTACGAAATCTGGTTCCCCAAAGGAATAAAGACCGAAAGCATAACAGATTACTGGAATCGATCAACTGTGTAAAATAATAATTATAAACGATATTAACAAAACAAGTTCTTCACTTTCGATGCACTGCAAACAAAAGAAACAACAAACAGCACAAAAGAGGCTACTATTGCTCAAGAATACGTGACAAGGTTACAAATTTCAATGCAGGAAGCATTTGGTTCGTAACAAATTTCAAAACGTACATATGGAAATTTCATTGGTATCAACATGCATCTCATGCTCTACGGTTTATACGCAGCCATATTCTGAACTCCATGACGGTTTCCGTATGCTCAAGAACCAACATATTTCCTTCAACTAAGTGTCTACATTTTGTCATGCACTTACACTTTATGTTCCAGCCAAGCAAGTATGAGATGTTTTCGAAACTTGGAAGAATTTCTTCTTATGATAAATTCTGTCAACGACTGTGCTAGGTTTGCAGACACGGAAGTTGAACGGAAGCTGTTTGTATAATGTAGAAGATAATGAGAGTATATCAAACAATGTAATCGCAGTAATTGTTGCATGTTTCATTGCAAGATAAATGCAGCCCTTATCATTATACTCCTGTACAGGTAATGTACTTGCATATCTATATCATCTGCCTAAATATACTCGCCTATTCACGTTACCAGCAAAATGATATGACGAGTTAATTAAGCTTTATCTGTGGCTTTAAGTAAGGATCAGAAAATGCATCAGTAAAAGTGTTTAACTTATGCACAAGTGTGTGTGTGTATGTGAGTACGTGTGTATGTGTGTGTGTACGGGTGTGTTAGATGGTTTATTTCGCATACTTCTATAAGGGAAAATGCAATGCACATGTTTTTCTCTGCTGTCTATATTTTTGGTATACAAATTATTCTTACGAAAGCTTATTACTTTCTCTAACACATCTGTACATACAATGTACATAGTAGCTAGAGAAGTTATTGTATTCCACCCAAAAATTCAATGCCGATATTTCATCAGAAATAAATATTTTGAGGTCCCTTGAATAAGCTCCGTGTGTGTGTCTGAACAGCATAGCACAAAAACAAAACAAAAAACTTGGTGGTATTTATGTGTAGTATCTTCCAAGGATGCGACACGAAAATGTTCAAGAAATCTTATGGGGGTAGTGTGGGAATTCCAACACAAAGTACGTAACATGTTTTGTTCTCAAAAATAGCTCTAACGGCATTGATTAAACATATTTAAATCATATATAAAATGTATATTTTGGATTTTCTGGGAACAGCCATCAAAGACTTCATTCTGGACGAGTTTTGCAGAATTTTGCAAAACGGTTAAACCGTAAGAGTTAGACAAAAACTTACTATACAAAAATCTAGATATCTGTAATTTATGTCATATGCGTTTTCCTTGTAGAGTGGGCCGTTTTCGACATATTTTTTTCAAATTTAAACTATATTTTTTCAATCAGGACCATACAAAGCGTACCGTGCCTTAATTATTTCACATAACGACCAGTTAAAGCAATTAACTATTGCTTTAGCCTAGTGTATTCCTCTATTTCCCCCCTACTTACAAGGAAGCAAGTAATAAGGGCAATTCGGTTAATGTTTATTTGGATTAGTATGACGTAGATAAAATAATAATATTTTGTAAGAATGGTTTGTATATGGAACAGCAGATATGGTAGGATATTTTATATATTTTTATATTTCATTTTAATCAAGCCAAATCTTTCGTAAATGATAAAGCATACATTTCGTTACAATACAAAGAGAATAGCGATAGTCAAATATTTAAGAGGTGAAAGCTACACGCTGCCCTTAAAAGTACAAACTGTCCCCAGACAATCGCGAGAAATATCTCTCAAAATTGACAGTAAATATAAATGTTGTGTTATTTATGGACGCTCTTTAACTACTGTGGTTCTCATCGTCCCATTGTAAATTGGGTGTGAAAGATCGCTTAATTTTGCTCAGAGGCCTCTCTATCAGGCTTGAGGTACTTTTACGTGCCGTAAATCTACGCCACGGGACCAACGGCTTTACTTCCCTTCCAAGGAAGCCATGCTGAGGGTTTTTTTTACACCCGAAAAAATGCATTATCCTCCACCGGTTTTTTTTTAAGTCACCCTCCATGGTGTAATGGCTACCGTGCTAACTTCATATACCTAAGGTCGCGGGTTCAAACCCGGCGGAGGACGATGGATTTTTTCGGATGTAAAAATCTTTAGCATAGCTTCCCACTGCTATTACAGATTGACAGGTATCATTAGGTTTGGTGGAGTGCGCTTGCTCTTTCTTTGTCAACCCTTCACTAATTGGGACCGCGTATTAATCAATTGTACAGAGCAGCATATCCTTTCAGAAAAATACTGTATTGGCACAGTAGTCCCTACCCAGGGACAGTGGTAATTAAAATAAGCATAAGTAAAAGGATGTACACATTTTACAGCAGTAACAGACTCGTTATTGTAGATGGTATGTACCTATACATACTGTACTGTAGAGAGTTTATCATATAACACAGGTATGTACTAAATTGTTTTTATTCATTTTATTAGTGTGCTCATTAAACATTTATTCACTCAGTGATTTAGTGATATTTCCGCGTAATCAGAGCTTTTTTTAATTCGAGGTAGCCTCGGCACTAATTAGCTTGCATTACCGCGGGTCTACTGTATAGATTTTGTCCGTTCAAGGGATATCAAAACATATATTTCCGATAAAAACTCTGTATCCTACAATAACATGTACATATGTGGTAGATAAAGTAAACGCGCTTAGATAACTTACGGCACAAGTGTACGAGAAATGACATTGAAGTGAAAATGTTAAAGGATATTTTCAAACGAAAACTCAAAATTGAATCCACTGCACTTCGCATAATGGTTGTGGTTATCAGAAAGCGAAAGAAGATTTCGGTAAGTTCACAGTAAGGCCTATTTTGCATCTGGAAACTCCAGGGGAAGGGATGAAGCGAATGGTGCAGAGGAGTGACTAAACTTGGGGCGACAGGCTTGGGACAGGCAGGGTCTCCGAAGTCTTCAGCCGTTCACTCGCCTCATCCTTCGATCCTGAAATTACAGGAAATGCCGGACAGGATAATTTACGGCAGAGTATAATGCACCCCATCTACTAACGAGAGAAAACCGCGAAAAATCTCTAAAGGAACCGATCCCATTTTTACTTTCTCTACACGTACTATGTACTTACAGTATAGAGGTTAATGCATTCCACCCAAAAATGCGATACAGAGATTTCACCAGAAATAGACGTTTTGGGGTCCGCTGTTTACAAAACACGCATTTTTAGAAAAGTGAACACGAAAAGTCGGTAAAATACGAAACTCGGTATATACGTTTAGTATCTTCCAAGGATGCGACACGAGGATTTTAAGGAAAATCCCCCACCACTACAAATTACCCTTTACATGGAGAAATTTTCGAAAATTTTAATTTTTTCAAAAATTGTTCTAACGATTTTGATTAAAATTCCATATATTAAAAATATTTACACGATAAAATGTATCTCTTGTATTTTCTAGGAATAGCCTCTGAAGACCTCTTTATTCTGGATAATTGTTGCTGGATTTTGCATAACTAGTAAACCGTAAGAGAAAGGCAAAAACTTACTACACAAAATATGTAGATCTCGTTGAAACATACAATTTATGTCATATGTTTTTTTTTTTTGTTGTTTTTTTTCGTAGAGCTCACCATTTTTAAGATATTCCATGTTGATGGTTTTGGTGTTAAACTACTTAAAACTTCTCATTCGGGAATTTCCCAACTCCTGGCAATGCAAAGAAACGATTTCATTCGCATGGCAACCAGCTTTAAAAAATCTGACTATCGTTTTAGACTAGTTTATTCCCTTATTTCTCTTCTACTTACAAGAAAGCATTTCTACTAATGTTTATCTCGATTAGCATGCAGTAGATAAAGACAATTTGTTACAGAGATGTAGAGAAAGTTACGTGAATGGAACACATTAGATTTTTGTACTACAAGCTTCATTTTATTCGTGAAAAATTTAAACATTAAAATTGAAACCTTTTTCAGAAACGGGGTGCACTACATAAAAAACGTACATAACATAAATTGTGTTTTAACGAGATCTACAATCTTTTGTGCAATAAGTTCTTGTCTATCTCTTTAAGTTTGGTATTTAACAGACTTTTCGTTTTTGAGCTAAGCTGCCCAAAGGCACAGACACACACACACATGGACATTTTTTTTTTCGCGAAACATGTATTTCCGGTCAAATCTCGGTATGCAATTTTGGGTGCAATACCTTCTCTAGCACGTGTAGAGATAGTAATAAACTTTTGTAAGAATAGTTTGTAACAGAATAGGTAAAGAGAGTCAAGTGGGCTGCTTCCATGGTCAAGTGGTCCCGGAGGTCCCAGGTTCGATTCCCGGCTGGGGGCGGGGAATTTTTCTTTAGCCAGAATTATTCCCTATCCCCCACAGATGTGAGTGTGTATGTGTGTGTTTGAGGAAAATAAAATTACTTAAACCAAACGTAAAAGAACCTACAGACGAGTTGTTTCAACTGCAAAGCTCCCGATAGGTTAAAGGGGGCTATATATTTGAAACAATAATAATAATAATAATAAATAATAATAATAATAATAAGTCAAGTGAATGAAACATATTTTTCCGTAAATCAAGGCGACCTATAATTCGAATGATGCACGAAATATTAAAGTTGTGTTAAAAGCTGGATGCAAAGTCCAAATTAAATAGTAGATAAAAGCCCTGTTAACCCTTGTGCATTGTTTCAGCCAAGGGTTGACTCACATCTGTCTACTTTCACTCACAAGTCAATAATAATTTTGAACTGTAAACATCACAGACACTTCCTGAAGTATTGTCAAAGGTGCGTGCGGCGTCTGGTTCATTAGAAATGGCTGTTTACCATTGTATAATAGTAGGAGTAATATCCTGTCGGAGGTTAATAAATGTCACCTTCGGCCTCCATTTGGAAACAATGGCCACAGAGGAGACAAGCCAGTGAAAGTGACTATTTGTTAGATGTCACACACGCCAGTTGTGTAATCTCTTTTCAACAATAACTCAAAGTGCGTAGTAAAAGCTATTCAACACCTGCCTTAAGGAGACAATGTACTCTGAAATGGTATAAAATAACTTTTTTGTTTTAGACACTAATAAAACCTCTTACATCTAGTTTCAGAAAATGTATACTTTTGGGGGGGTTAAGAGGAATCCAATCAATTTAAATATAATTTAAATGTTAGTCTGCAGTTCTTTAAATCTGTTATGTAATGCCCATTTAAGAACACTTTTATCTTTAAACTCGGTTTTCTCAAAGCAACATTTTTGGATACTTATGTACCTTTTTCTCAAAGTATGAAATTTTCAACACATAATTCAACTTTCTGAATCACAATCATAATGCTCTAGTATATTTTCATTATATTAAGAAAGCAATAACATTGCATATTTTCCACATTTTTATTTTTTTGAATTTGTAAATACATTTATTTTTTAATTTCTACTGAAATTATATCATAGCTAAATAATTGAGGTTCATAAGATAGCTGATTATACTAAAAAACATGCAAAAATGTGATTATGTATTGCAAGTAGTATCAGAGAAAAAGTTACATGAATTCACATGTTTTAAGACTAAGTTTGATTACTTTTCTGCAGAATGAAATGCTTTTTATAGACTCAACTACATAAGCTATTATTGCAAACAACCACTTGAAACGATTGCCATGTTTTATAGAATAATTCATACAACTTTCTGGAAAAACAATTGAGAGCATGGTATTTCAACTCGCTTAAGGTCTAATTTCCGTATGTTCAGACTACCTTGCCCCCTTAAATTAACCGGCTTTTAAAGAACCAGTTAACAAGAATTATTATCAAGCAGTAATTTCGTAAACATGTCTGCAAAGGTTTCCAAGATTCTATTGTCCAACAATAAGTCCAACCCTTCAAAGCATTCCCTATGTTAATTGTTTTTTCCACACAAGCCGTGTTTAGGACAGGAGATGCATAGGTACTCAGGCTGAAAAATACAATGCCATAGCCGGGATTTGAGTCAGTACCTCCCGGTCCTAACCACTGAGCTGACACGGCATTAAATTCGTCAAATGACTCAGCATTGAAAATTTCAATCTGATACTTCTTATCCAAGCCCTGTTCTACACACGGTTTGTATGGAAAAATACAATTAACACTAATTGACCGAATAGTTGGCTATGAATCCTGGGACTTAAAGTACTTACAACATTGTAAGTCGCCATTGGGGTATTCATCTCAAAATAAAGAGATCACCACTTGCGAGTCAGTTGAGAAATTTAATACCGTAGCAGCATGATGCCATCTTAGCTCAGTGGTTAAATCAACCGGCTAGAGAGGGAGATACTGGTTCAAACCCCGGCTATGGCACTGATCTTTCCAGTCTGACAACCTATCCAATTCTTAACAAAGAATGATACCTGTATACTACTACGAAATAGTTAGAAGCAATTAACTTTGAGTTTCATTTTTATCTGCCACGTACTGAGTGAGATGGAGCCAGGCTAACGTGAGTAACCAAATCCCTCTAGATACTGGATACCTATCTGGAAGGTATTAGTGTAACTCGTATTCGATTCCCGTGAACCTACCTAAACAGATCGCCAATAATTCTAAAAGTAGAAAATGCTGTCATTTAGCGTTATAAAATTATACAACTCCAATATAGACAACTCTTATAAGAGTGTTTGTATCGATCCATAAAATGGCGGACATTATGAATGTCGTCAATATGGAGTGTGCAGAACCACACGAGATTTTGCAAGCAACAGACAGAGCAAAATTACAATTGATACCAAGAAAGTCAATAAATCAATACGACATAATAATCCTGTAATAAATAATATAACTAATAATTCAGTCTCCACTTTCTGTGTCCAAGGAACAACTATTTTAAATTGTAGGAAGCGTATATTAGTTTAATCAAAAGATTAGCAAGTTTAGTGAAATGTTTAACCTCTTAAATTAAAATATTGTTAGTGAATGTTTTAACCTATTAATAAATTAAAATGCTGTTACATTGTGTTCACGTTTCATTATTTTCAGTGTCTCTGTTATGCAGAATTTTGTGGTTCTATAATTCATCATGTTGTCAACAATGATGCTAAACTACGCATAAAATAAACATAGCAGCAAGTTAAGCATCAGGTCCATGAAATATATAAAACAAACTATAATTCTTAGCATATTTAAAAATAATAATAACCATTTAAAAGATCTGATGTAATCCATTCACATGACTTTCTCTATATCCCCGCAACAAATTTTTGTTAAAAACTTAATGCGTCTATTTACTTCATGCTAAGTTAGAAAAAATTAGCTGAAATAGCCTTATTACTTGCTTCCCTGTAAGTAGAAGCGAAATAAGGGAGTAACATAGGATAAAGTGACAGCAAAAGCTGGTTACTATGTGACTGAAGTTCCTTTGTTTATATGGACATGAGTTGACAAATTCCTGAATGAGAAAAGTTATAAGTTTTTTAAGGCTGAACCAAAAAAAAAACAAAAAAAAAAAAAAAAAAAAAGAAGGAATATCTAAAAAACAATCAACTCCACGAAAAAAATGTATATAACATAAATTGTGTGTTTTAATGTGCTCTACATTTTTTTGTGTGGTACATTTTTGTCTATCTTTTACGCTTTATCAGTTACACAAAATTCCGTAAAATTCATCCAGAATAAAGTAGTCTTCAGAGGCTATTCCCAGAAAGTTCAAGATATGCATATTATTTGTCAAGTATACATCTTTAATATATGGTATTTTTATCAAAATCGTTGGAGCCAATTTTTAGGAAATAAACATTTTCGAATATGTTTCCATGTGATGGGTAGTTGTGGATGGGGGGATTTTCTTGAAAATCTTCATGTCGCATCCTTGAAAGATACCAAACTTAAATACCAAGTTTGGTATTCAACGGTCTTTTCGTTTTGAGCTAAGCTGTCCACAGACACACACACACACACACACACACACACACACACACGCAGACATTTTTCTAAAAATGTCTTTTTTAGATTCAGTGGGACCCAAAACAAGTATTTCCGGTGAAATCTCGGTATCGATTTTTTTTTGTTTAATGAAATACCCTCTCTATACACCAAATACGTGTAGAGAAAGTAATACATAGTACGTGTAGAGAAAGTAAAAATATGTCTGCCACTCGTATTCAAAGCAATTCTTAAATGATCTGGGATAAGCCTCTGAAGTCCTCTTATTTATGCCTTTTACATAATTGTAACAGATAGAGAAAATCTTATTACACAAATTACTGTCAAAATGTTTTTGTGATATTAGTCATTTGCGAGATATTATTTATTAATAGTTTGAATTTTCAAATAGTTGATTTTTCAAACCGCTGTTTAATGAGCTTAAGAAAGAGTGCTAAACTTGGAAGCCATTACATAGAGATCCTATTTTTTAAAGTATCTGCCTGTCGCTTTAGTCTAATTGTTGCTCTTATACATAAACGAAATGTAACTTTGTAATGAGAGTTATCTCCAGCAACAAGAAGTAGGTGGAAAAATAAGCTTTTGTTAACGTTGGTCTGAGGAAGTGAGAGTACATCATTTTGTGAATGTAACATGCTCAGATTTTTACTTTCTCCACAGTAAACTTTCTCTACATGTACATAATAGGTATAGAACGTATTTATTCCAACCTAAAATTCTATGTGAAGATTTCACCGGAAACATGTTTTGAGGTCCCCTGGATAATACAAAATATTTCTTAGGAAAAGTTCTGCGCTCATGCATATGCTAGTGCAAACAGCACAACAGCGTTCAAACGTATGCAAAAAGGAAACGTCGGCTAAATAAAAACTTGATATTAATTTCAACATTTTCCAGGATACAACACGAAGATTTTTAAGAAAATCTCCCAACCCCAAACTATCCTTTACTTGGAAAATGTTTTGAAAATTTTAATTTTCTCAAAAATCACTAACCATTTATACCGTGTGATAATTAAGATGTAAATGTTGAATTTTCTGGGAATAGTTCGCAATTCATTCTAGATGACATAACTGGTAAACCATAAGAGGCAAAAAATTACAAAAAAAAATATACAGCTCGTTAAAACACATAATTTATGCCTCATGTAATTTTTTGTGCAGTGAAATCAAGTTATAGGTTTGAGTGTGCAATACTTAAAACTTGTCTCAAACGGGAAACACACCTAATTCGTTTTTCTTTCTCTTAGTTAAGCAGTGAAAACGGCAGTTCCAAATTATCATATAACTACAAACTTTTAAAACATTTGACTATCGCTTTAGCTTAATGTACTCGTATTTCCTTAGTCTTTTTATATAAGAAAAAAATGTGTGTCTGTGTATATATATATATATATATATATATATATATAAATATAAGAAATCCACTTTTGCTAATGTTAATTTCATAAGCGTGAAGTAAATAGAAGAATAAACTTTGTAAGGATAGTTTTTTTTTTTATTGTTTCATTTGATACTTCAATGGTCGTATTGGGGGCTTTGACTTGTGAAACAACTCGTATTACAGTAGGTTTAGAACATGAGGTTAATCAATTTTATATCATTAAACGTACGCACATTCACTTTCGCATTCATGATTACCGACTCTATGGGTGATGGGGAATAATTCTGGTTATAGAAAAATTACACGCCCCAGCCGGGAATCGAACCCGGGGGTCCCGTCAGCTCGGTGACTACTCGACCACGGAGGATAATTTGTTGCAGCATAGGTAGAGAAAGGTACGTTAATGTAGCACATCACAATTTTACTTTCTCTACACGCACTATGTACATCGTGCACAGAGAAGGTGTTGCATTCCACTCAAAAAGTTGATGCCGAGATTTCACAGAAAATACACGTTTTAGGGGCCCCTGTATGCAAAAATCATTTTCAGAAAAAGGTCCGTGTATGTGAGCACGAAAACTCGGTAAAATACCAAACTTGATATTTAAGTTTAGTATCTTCCAGGAATGCGATACGAAGATTTTGGGGGAAAAAACTCTCACCCCAAAGTACCCTTTACTTGGAAAAGAATTCGAAAATTTTGATTTTCTCAAATGTGGCTCTGGCGATTATAATTAAAATACTGTATATTAAAGATATTTACATGGCAAATAAAATGTATATCTCGAATTATCTGGAAATAGTCTCTAAATATCTCTTTATTCGGGATGAATCTTGCTATATTTTGCGTAACTGGTAAACCATTGGAGATAGACTAAAATTACACAAAAAGTGTAGATCTCGTTATAATACACAATTTATGTCATATATTGAGCATTTTCTCTCTTATTCTTTTCGGATGCAAAATACTCTTACTTTTCTTTACTCTTTACACGTAAACTTCTCACACCTCACACCTAGTCCTGCATAGAAACGGATTTCATCCACATGGCAACCGGCTTTTAAAAGATTTGAATATCCTTTAGCCTAGAGTATTCCCTTATTTACCTTCTACTTACGGGGAAGCAAGTAATTAAGTACATTTTTTTGTCGATTATTACAAAGTAAATAGAAGAAAAGGCTGTTTAACAACAATTTCTTACAGCGATGTAGAGAAAGTCATGTGAATGGAGCACATCAGATTTTTTCACCCTATGCAGCAAACCAATCTAGATGATTGTTTTGTGCAAATCAGACCAGAAATACACTGAAAAGAACTAGTAGTGCCAATTGCATGAGAACCGGAAATATATTCCTTTGCTCAAGCTTGCGTTTTCTTTTGTTTTATTATTTCTTTCTGCCCAATGTTTGATTCCTGTAATGCCCTAACCACAAAATACGTAAGACTTGGTGAAGCCCTACTTATTGAAAGCAGCGTCATTTGTTTCTAGCTCTGTCACAACCGCAAGTAGGTCAGAAAGAGCATAAGTCGGTTGGTTTATTGATGAAGTGCTACGTTTTATGTCACTTCCGTATCTTTCCCAATCTTCCGCCGGAGTGACATTTGAATACACATAAAATATACAAGTAGGTCCAAGGTGTTTAACATGACAAATAGAGGAACATTAACTAAGCAACTTTTAAATGACACCTAACAGAAGTAAAAAATCTTGTGTTCCATTCACACGACTTTCTCTACATCTGTAACAAATTGTTAAAAAGCTTATTCTTCTGTCTACTTCATGCTAATCGAGATAAATATTAGCAAAAATACTTTCATGTAAGTTGAAGGGAAATAATGGAATACACTAGGCTTAAACGATAATCAAAACCTTTTAAAAGTTGGTTGCCATGTGTATGAAATCCGTTTCTTTGCATTGATAAATTTCTGTATGTGAAAAGTTTGAGCATTTTAAAATTAAAACCAGTAACAAGGAATATCTCAAAAATAAAAATGTATGACATAAATTGTGTGTTTTACGATATCTACATATTTTTGTTGTAAGTTTTTGTCTTATCTCGTACGGTTTACTAGTTATGCAAAACACAGAAAATTAAGAGGTTTTCAGAGGCTATTCACAGAAAATTAAAGATAAACATTTTATTTGTCCTGTAAATATCTTTAATTTACAATATTTTATTCAAAATTACTAGAGCCATTTTTGAGTATATCTAAATTTTCGAACCATTTTCTATGTAAAAGTTTTTTGGGGTGGGGGAATTTTCATCAAAATGTTTGTGTCGGATCCTTGGAAGATGCTGAACAAAAATACAAAGTTTGGCATTTTATGAACATTTCGTTTTTGCGAGACAGACACAGACGGACCTATTTCTAAAAGTTTTTTTTTTGCATGCAGGAGACCCTAAAACGTGTATTTCAGATGATATCTCGTTTCAATTTTTCAGTGGAATACAATACATTCTCTATACACTATGTACATAGTACGTGTAGAGAAAGTAAAAAGCTTAGCTTTTAGGTTTAAATCTTACTCTTGCTGAATTCTGATTGGTGTTGAAGTAATCTTGCATGCCAAATGATTAACTAACACTTTTCAACCGTTCAAAGAAAGTGAATGGAAAAGACCCAAGGCAATATAGGATGCAGAGTTTATGCCGCCATTATCTTCGTTCGATTGGTTTGTAACACTTTCGTGCCTAAATGTACTGTAAACTGAATTTATGTTTACCTTTCGTATTTTGAAACTAAGGATTTATATTATAGCCCATAAACAACTTTATTATAGTTCCCTTACTCTTTATGCTTTAGAGTCATTTTCAAAATAATTTATTAAAGATTCTCTTCATCTCTATGATAAATTGTTAAAGATCTTATTCTTCAAATTTACTCCATGCTTATCGAGATAAACATTAGCAGAAATGATCTTATTACTTGCTTCTTTGTACGTAGAAGGCAAATAAAGGAGGCACAAAAAAAAAAATTAAAAGCTGCTGCTATGGGATTGAAATTCGCTTCTTTGCATGGCCAGGAGTTGACAGGTTTCGTATGAGAAAATTAAGGATTTTAAAATTGAAACCAGTAACAAGGAATATCTCAAAAGTGGTGAACTCCACAAAAAATGCATATAACGTAAATTGTGTGTTTTAATGAGATATACATTTTTATTTTGTAGGTAAGTTTTTTTCTATCTCTTACGGTTTACCAGTTATACAAATATCATCCTAGGAATAGTCCCTGAAGAGGCTATTCCCAGAAAATTTAAGATATAAATTTTATTTGTCATGTAAACTTCTTTAATTTATGTTATTTTAATAAAAATCGTTGGACATTTTTGATAGAATCAAAATTTTCGAAATTTTTACATGTAAAGGGTAGTCTAGGGTAGGGGATTTTCCTCAAAATCTTCGTGTCGCATCCCGGAAAATTCTAAGCTTAAAATACTTACCTATTTTGGTATTTTACCAACTCGTCATTTTTGAGTTAGTGTTCATACACACACACGTGCGCGCGCACAGACACATACATACGGACCTTTTTCTAAAAATGTTTTTTTAGCTTCAGGGGACCCGAAAACCTGTATTTCAGGGAAATCTCAGTATCGAATTTTTGGGTGTAATACCTTCTCAATACACTATGTATATAGTACGTGTAGAGAAAATAAAACACTTCTGACGAATAGAAAACACAATGACGCTCCGTTTTGTAACGATGCTGCTATGCGCGTACCTTTTACGGGGAAGCAAGGGCCGGGGGAAAGAAGAGAGAAGTTGCTTGCCTCTCTTTACATGGTGTTATCAACCAAAGAAAGTTTTTCTTTAAGACCCTCAGGCATTAAGGTAAATATCTAATTGAATTATTAAACGAAACAAGCACACCTGCATGTGTTTGAACTGTGAGATTTGCATTGACGCCATTTGATATCAGCATGCATAACAAACTTCATGTATCAATGTTGTCGTTCTGCTCTGCTTCCGAAGTTGTGCGAAACCTACCGATTGAAGACGGGAGCCGATAGACCAATAAAACTCGCGCATTACCCATATAAATAGTTATTACTTGTTCCTACCAAGTATGTACAATATACATAGTAGGTAAGGAAGGTTGCATTCAACCTAAAATTCGAATTTCACCGGAAATTTGTGTTTTAAAGACACCTGAACAAAAAAAAAGTTTTTTTAGAAAAAGGTCCGGTGAGTTTTTGTGCTTATCTGTGTATGTGTGAACGCAGCACTCGAAAACGAAATAGCATCTTCCAAAAATGCGACTCGAAGATTTTGATAAAAATCCCCACCACAAACTACACTTTACGTGGAACATTTTTAGAAATGTTTGATTTTCTAAAAAATCGGTCTAACGATTTTTATTAGCATGTTATATATTAAAGATATTTACACGGAAAATAAAAATGTATATTATGAATTTTCTAGAAATAGCCTCTGAATTCCTCTTCATTCTGTATTACTTTTGCATAACCGGTAAATTGTAAGATATAGACAAAATTTTACTAGATAAAAATGTAGATCTCGTTAAGATAGAATTTTTTTTTTTTTTTTTTTTTTGTTAACCATTTTGGAATTATTTGTTAATGTTGATTTGGTTTTAACATTTTTCACCAATGGGAAGTCGTTATTCTTATTTTACTTTCTCTAGGATATGTACAATGTACATAGTTGGTAGTGATGGTGTCGTATTCCACCCAAATATAACACCTAGATTTCAACGGAAATATATGTTTTGAGAAGCTGTGAATTAAAAAAGTAGTTTTAAAAAAGTCTGTGTGTTTGTGTGAACAGCGTAACTCAAAAACGAAAAGTCAGTTAAATACTAATTTAGGTATTTGAGTTTATACCTTCCAAGGATACAACTCGAAGATTTTTAGGAAAATCCTATCACCTCAAGTCCCTCTTTACATGGATTTTTTTTTTCGATTTTCTAAATCATGGCCTAACGATTTTGATTAAAATGCTGTATATTAAACATATTTATATGACATATAAAATGTATATCCTAAATTCCTTGGAAATAGCCCCTGAACTATTTTTCCATTCTGAATGACCTTTGCATAACTGATAAACCGTAGAAAAGATAAACAAAACTTAACATTCGGTTAAAACACACTATTTATCATACTTTTATTTTTATTTATTTTATTTTTTTTTTTATTTATCTATTTTTTGTAGGGTTAGTCATTTCCAAGATATTCCTTGTCTTTGATTTCAGTTTAAGCTACTTAAATTTTTCTCAAGTCATCTTTCGTTTCAGACCACTTGTTTTACTCTTAGCCACTCAGAGAACCGAATTTCAACTGTTTCACATAGCGATGGCTTTTAAAAGATTTGACTATTGCTTTAGTTTAATGTATTCCTTTATTTCCCTTCTGCTTACAAGGAAGTGTTAAATTAGCTAATTTCTACTAGTGTTTATCTCAATTATCATAATGTAAATAAATGAATAATCTTTTGTAAGAATTGTTTGTCTAAAGAACAGGTAGTGTAAGTCATGTGAATTGACAAAATCAGATTATTTGTCTTAAAACATTATTTATTAATTTTTTCAATCTTGAACTCCTAGCTGTCCTTAAAAATCCATTTCCATGGACACAAGATTTAATTTTAATTTTTTGTTAAATTTCCACGTTTTACTGTATATGTAACGGCAATTTTCAATATTGTAATATACGTTTGCAATTTATTTTTCTTACTTAAATGGTTGTTCCATTGGATACTATTATTTTCTTCTGTCCTCTTTATTCATTTTTATCCTCAAATACTCAGATTCTTCACATCCTCTATTAATTTAATAAGAGTTTACACGATTGATACTATTACTAATGCCAACGAAATTTAACTGATGGCACCCGTTCATCCAATTTCCTGAATATTAGGTTCTTTAGTGCTTATTATATAAGACAGAAAGTCGCCATCCGTGGTGTAATGGTTACCATGCTACCTTGAGGTTCTTTTACGTGCTGTAAGTCTACGACACGGGACCAGCGACTTTACTTCCCTTCCGAAAGAAGCCATACTAAGGATCTTTATACCCGAAAAAAGCTATTGTCCTCCGCTGGGTTGGAACCCGCGAGCTTGGGTATATGAAGTTAGCATGGTAACTATTACACCAAGGCGGGTGACTAGGAAGGTAAGTAGAGCCGTTGGTCCCGTGTCGTAGATTTACGGCATATAAAAGAACCTCAAACATGAGCAAAATGAATCGCTCTTCCACGCTTAATCAGAATGGGACGCTGAGAAACACAGTAGTTAAACAGCATCTATAAATAAAACCCCATTTCCATTTTCTTAGACAGAATATATTATCTTCTCCTAACTAGAAATAACTGAAAACGTGTGTATACAATTTTCGTAGGTATTCCTTCTACATATAATATTTGAATAGTACTTTTAGGTCATTCACCAGTCACATACCCTCAAACTTACTATCAACTGATCGTTTTTACTGTCTCTATACATATTATGTACATACTGCATAGAGAAGGTAATGTATTGCACCCAAAAATTCGATACCAAGATTTCACCGCAAATACATGTTTTGGGTCCCCCTGAATTAAAAAAAAAACATTTTTAGAAAAATGTCCGTGTTTGTGTGTGTGTGTGTGTTCGTGGACACCATAACTCAAAACAAAATGTCAGTAAAATACCAAACTTGGTATATATGTTTAGTAGCGTCCAAAGATCCGACACGAAGATTTTGAGGAAAATCCCCCCTCTACAATCTACCATTTACATGGAAAATGTTTCGAAAATGCAGAGTTTCTCAAAAGTGACTTAACGATTTTGTTTAAAATAACGTACATTAAATATATTTACACGACAAATAAAATGTGCATCTTGAATCCAGCAAAATTCACCCGGAATAAAAGTCTCTGAAGACCTCTTTATTCCGGGTAAATTTTGCTGGATTTTGCATAACTAGTAAACAGCAAGAGATAGAAAATAGCACAAATAGACCAGATTGTAACACACAGTTCATAACAAATATTTTTTCGAGAATTTGACCATTTTTAGATAGCCCTTGTTTTTTGTTTCAGTTTTAAAATACCTAAAACTTTATGCGGTAATTTGTAAACTCCTGCAATGTAAAGAAACGGATTATATCCACATGGCAACCATCTTTTAAAAGATTTGGCAATTGTTTTAGCCTAGTGTATTCCATTATTTTTCTTCCACTCAAAAGAAAGCATTTCTGCAAATGTTTATCTCAAGTAGCATAAAGTACACAGAAGAACAATTTGTTACAGAGATGTAGAGAAAGTCATGTGAATGGAACACAAAAGATTTCTTTATCACAGTGTCACTAGCAGATTACGTAAGTAATTGATAGGACGCCAGTAACAAGCTTGACATGGTTTTGATCTAGGTCAGGGATATGAACTCTGACACTGAGTATTTAGTCTACAGCATGTATAAATAAGGATAATGATAATTTCCAATGTCTATTTTTGAACATCTGATAATCATTACTTATTCCTTTTTCTTTACCTGTGCACAAACACACAGACATCAACATACACACACACACACATATATATATATATATATATATATATACACTATTCTATCTCTTTTAACATTAATCATGAATAATTATTTGACCACAAAGTTACCATATTTAGTTCGTAATTTCAGTTTTTACATTCTCTACACGTACTATGTAGCTACATGGTGTACAGAGGAAGTATAGTATTCCACCCAAAATTCGATACTGAGATTTCACCGAAAGTATACGTTTTGAGGCTCCCCGAGTCCAAAAAAACATTTTAGAAAAAGGCCCGTGTGTGTCTGTGGATAGCATAGCTCAAAAACTAAACTACCATTTAATGCCAAACTTGGTATTTAAGTTTGGTATTTTCCAAGAATGTGACACAAAATATTAAGAAAATGCCCCTCCCCAAACTATGCTTAACATGGAAAAAGTTTTGAAAATTTTGCTTTTCTCAAAAATGGCTCTGACGATTTTGATTAAAATACCGTATATCAAAGCTATATTTTTGGAGTAATTGTTTTTTCACACAAGCCGTATGTAGGACAGGAGTTGAATAGGTAGAGTCAGGCTGAAATATTTAATGCCATAGCCGGAATTTGAACCACGGATCTCCCGATCTCTAGCCGGTTAATCACGATATTTTCAAACTGAGAAAAGTTAGTTTAGGCAGGTTTCAATCAACTCTTTGCAATAGCACTAAACGACACTCCACCGGTTACTACTACACAATCACACAGCTAAATGGCTAACGATTTGATTAAAATGAAATATGCTTTAAATATTTTTATGGCCAACAAAAATCCGTATGTTGAATTATATAGGGGTAGCCTCTGAAGAGTTCTTCATTCTAGATGACTTTTGTGTAACTGGTAAACAGTAAGAGATAGACAAAAATTGACTACACAGAAATACAGATCTCGTTAAAATACAGAGCTTGGCACATTCACTTTTTTGTAGAGTTAGCCTTTTCCAAAATATTCTTTGTTATTGGTTTCAGTTTTAAGCTACTTAAACTTTTCTCAAACGCGAAGTAATCTTTCGTTTCATTCCTGTTTTGTTTTACTCTTAGCCACGCAAAGAATCTATTGTTTCACATAGCGATAGCTTTTAAAATATTTAACCATGACGTTAGCCTAGTGTATTCTCTTATTCCCCTTCTAATTACAAGGGAGAAAGCAATAAAGACAATTTCTGCTAACGTTTATCTTGATTATCATGATCTGGATAAATTAATATTTCTTTGTAAGAATAGTTTGAAGAAGGTAGAGAAAGTCATGTGAATGGAACACATCGATATTTTTGTACGGTAAGTTTTTGCCTATCTCGTGGTTTTCCAGGAAATGAAATTCTATTTTTTTTCGTAGTGTTTAACGCCCGCTTTAACTATTTACGGCACCGTAGGCGGTGATACTGATGATACATGAATGAAGATGGAGCACCGGTGGAATGCGGTGGTGGGGGAAAGCGGAGAAAACCCGCCGCAGCGCCGCTTTGGCCACCATAAATCTCACCAATTCTATTCCAATGGGTAATACTTCTCAAAGCCAAACTCCGAGTTTTCGGGGTAGCGTGTCCGCTTCACATCCAAAGAGTACGTAGTTCAAATCTCGATTAGGACGAGTTACCCTGATAAGGTTTCTTTCCGGGGTTTTCCTTTATCTTGAAAATATGAATGTCTCGTAACTCTGGGCTCTATGTATCTCGGACTCATTGAGTATAGTTTCACCCATTTCATTCGTGTATCGTTCGAAAATACCTACCCGGTTAAAGAACATCAAAATGTAAAATCGCAGAAGAACCAAGCGGGATGACTCAGATGGCAATGTGTAGATATTCAGTCTAAATCAATAGTAACATTGAAAATAGACCGTAATTGCGATTGTGTTTCCATTATCCGCAGATAATGAAAGAGAAAACAAGATACCGTGCTTGTCGCGGAGCTAAATGGTATAACGTGGAGAGATTAACGCTTGCTGCACTTCACCATCTGACTAAGGATAGTAGGATCGGGCTGGTTAGCGCCTGGCCTTTCGATTCCAAGTTCGCGGGCTCAAACCCGGCCCAAAGCGATGGTTAAGCGTGCTTAATAGGACCGCCCCATATCAGTAGATTTAATGGCATGTAAAAGAATTCCTGCGAGACGAAACCCGACACACTGGCGGCGCTGACATGATCCTGGCAATTGATAGCGTCGTTAACAAACACTTAATTACGGATAGTAGAACAGCTAGACTGGACTCGCACTAACATCTGCTTGGTGAGAGATGTACGGGGATGAGACTTAGAAAGCTACTGTCCACCACCTACCATTAGCAAGCCACCGTACCAACCATATCCGTCGCGATATGACGAAGTTGCTAAAGAGACGAAAAATAAATAAAATTTTAAAAAAATCAAGATATCCATTTTATTAGTCATGCATTTTAATCAAAATATTTAGATATTTTAAATAAAATTAAAAATAAAAACACTTCACATGTAAAATATATGAAGTGGGGGGATTTTCTTTAAAATGTTCCTGTCTAATCCTTGGAAGATGCTGAGCTTTATCAAGCATTTTATTTCTAGTCCTAAATATCGTAAAGATATCAGTATTGTATGTCCCAATTTTATTTCCCCTGTCCCCCACCCCCTGTCCTCAAACTGTTAACTTTTCGCTTCATCATTAACTTGCATTATTAAGAATGTGCACAACGTTTCCTAATAATGAATATTTATGAAGTAGGTTATAAGTATTAAAAGAGAAAGGAAGAACACCTTCGTGCATCAATATCTGACAGAACCGTGTTGGTGTAAGTCATAAATAATGAGTTTACAGCTGCAGAGAACAAGTTAGACAACCACAAAAATAGATTTTCAGAAACCATTTCAGAACCTTGAGACGGTGTCTTAGTCTTATCTTATAGTTAATTAAAAAACTATCTAATAATATGATTAGTACTTTTATATTTTAAAAGAATATGATTTATTACATTCACATTCCTCTACATATTCTGCAAACAGACTATTTTTACAAAAGAGTATTCTTTTATTTGCATCATACAAAAATTGTCTTATTACTTGCTTCCTTGTAAGCAGAAGGCAAATCAGTAAATACACTAGGCTAAAAATATAGTCAAATGTTTTAAAAGCTAGGCGCTATGTGAACAATTGAAATTCAGTTTTTCTATTTGCATGGCCAAGACTAAAACACAGATGTGAAACGAAAAATAAATTCCCGTTTGAGAAAAGTTTAAATAGTTTAATGATATAATTCTGTGTTATAACGAGATGCATCTTTATTGTGTAATAAGTTTTTGTTTCTCTCTTACGGTTAATCAGTTACTCAAAATATATCCAGAATTAAGAAGACTTCAGAGGTTATTTCCAGAAAATTCAATATGTACATTTTATAAAACATGTAAATATATTTAATATATGTTATGTTGATCAAAATCCATGCAGTCATTTTTGAGAAAAGCAAAATTTAAAAAACATGTTTCCATCTAAAGGGTAATTTATGGTGGGGGATGTTCCTGAAAATCTTTGTGTCGCATCCTTGAAAGATGCTGAACTTAAATATCAAGATTGATATTTAATCGAGTTTTCGTTTTGAAAGGAATTTTGAGAGTGTGAGGAGGTACCGTCAACTGCGGAATAACGTGGGAATTCGAGGCGTCTACAGAAACGATAGAGTGCAAAATCAGAGCAGTTAAATATTGGATGAAAATCGTTAACGGAAATTAATCTCTAATTAGGGCAGTTTGCTACCTTAAACAGTTGGGAATTGAAGTTAATTCGTCGTGGGCATCAAATTTAAAGAAACGTTTGAAAACCATTGGAATGGAATATATTTGGATGGCGGGGCAGGCAAACAGGCGGAGTATTAGGAGATAAATTAAGAACCGCCACTGTGATATTGACAGACAGCAAATAATTGCGCAATGCACGATAAGGTTTCATTGGAAGTACAGTCTGGGCTAAAATCGGCGTGGGGTATGGAGCAATATATCAAAACAGGTACCAAACTCATTAGAGAGGGCCTCGTGTGGATTAGACTAGAAGCATGGCGGATGATAAAAATCACTGACGAGAATGATATGAGAATCTGCCCCATTTGCGAGGAGGAAGAGTCGTGGACCCATATCATAGGAGTACAGAGGAATGGAGGGAAAAATACTTACCGCAATCCAGTACCACTGCGAATAGAGTTAGGAGCATATTGAACAACACTGGCAGTCACGGTAAAGGCGGATGGGTTAGGTTAATTTATACTTAGGGCAAGGCAGCTGTGACGGCTGATACTGGGGGCGACAAGAAGAGTGATTTACATATAGTTTATGTGATTCTTTTCGGTCATTGATTTGTTGTGGTGTTAATACGGTGTGTTTTCTCTTAGATGCATTTGTCTACTATAATAGGCTACATTACTACATCTGAATGTGGTTTATTCTGTTTTAAAGATTTAAGTTGCTGTAATTGAATATCTTTGTCGTTTTATTTTCGTGTTTCGTGTTTACTCTTTTAGTTGTTTTTTTTTTTTTTTAATATTGTTTACTATTTTGTGTATTGCAAAAGCACGCACATCTGTGCACCCGTGCGATTGATGAAGATTAATGTATGCATACTGCTATTTCAACAAATACTTATTTATTCATACATCGTCTTGTAGGGAAGTTGTAAGGCAATTTGAAATTAAATTTCCCAGCCTGTATGCTACGAGTAGAGAACACACAGGCTTATAAATAAATTCAGGGACACAGGATCAATTTGTGATAGGAAAAGAAAGATAAACAGACGTGTGCTTACTGAACAGAAATTGCCTAGACGAAATCGGAGAAAGTCACCTCAAAAATCTCTGAGGTGCCTTGTACAAGAGACTTGACACTTCGAAAGCTTCAGCATGGAAAGCAACAAAACTTTTAAAGCTCAAACCATTAAGCACTGCTGTTCAAGAATTGTTACCACATGATGTTAGAGTCGGGTAAATTTCTGTAATTGGATTCTGAGGTATGTTAATGATGGAGCAATAGACCAACGATTAATACTATTCAGTGACGAAGCATGATTTCATTTACATAGTCATGCGTCATCACAACACAATCGATATTATGCTACAGACAACCCCAATTTTCTTCATGAAACTCCCTTGTATGACCAAAAACTCAGGGTATGGTGCACAATAGATGGATACAATCCTGTGATAAGGTCATTCTGTTTTTATTCTGATAATTATTAATGTGATTTGAGCTTTTGTTTGACATCCACGCAAGTATGACTGGGTGACGGGCCATGCGACTGCCAGGCAAGTGTACAGTACGTGACCTGGTGACGGACTATGCGCCTGACGGCCAAATTTTGTAACATACTTACTGTACATATGTACAATGTACTAAGAAGACAGTAAAAATGCTGCAATGTAAATTCATGATCGGTAATTAGACTTAAATAGGGCGGCGAATTCTATTCCAGTATAGTATGTATGTTTTTATTATAACATAATTTATGTTGTAGAGGATATTGGCCATGTAAACATATTTAGTTTTAGGAAGACATGAGTAGCCGAAATACACAAATAAAACTTTGTACCTGTAGGTGACCGCTGGGGGGGGGGGGGGTGCACAAACGCATAACATCAGAGGAAAGCGTGGGTGCATCGGCATACCAAATCAGTTAGGCCTCAAAAGCCAATGGTAGCCTAGAAGTAATTTTAAATTTCTCTAGCACATATGTACAATGTATATAATAGGTAGAGAAAGTTTGTATTCCGCCGGGATTTCACAGGACCACTAAATCGAAAATTGTATTTCTATAAAAGGGTCAATGTATGTACGTATGTACGTACGCATGCACGATTTTCTAAAAAATGACACTAATGATTCTGATTGAACTGCCGAAAACTAAAGATGTTTACATGGCAAATGGAATGTCTTGAGAATAGCACCTGAAGTAGTCTTCATTTTGAATGACTTTTGCATAACTGATAAACTGTAAGAGAGATACAGAAACATACGACATAAAAATCTGATGTGTTCCATTCACACGACTTTCTCTATATCACTGCAACAAATTATTCTATTTACTTCACATAATGGAGCAAAAATTAGCAGAAATAGTCTTGTTACTTGCTTCCTTGTTAGTAGAAGCGAAATAAGGGGGGACCATAGGTTAAAGTGATAGTCAAAAGCTGGTTGCTCTGCGACTGAAGTTCCTTTGTTTGTATGGACACGAGTTCACAAAGTCCTGTATGGGAAAAGTATATAAGTTTTTATAGCTGAAACCAAAAACAAGGAATATCTAAAAAACAATTAACTCCACGAAAACATATGTATATAACATAAATTGTGTGTTTTAAGGTGCTCTACATTTGATGTGGGGTAACTTTTTGTCCATCTCTTACGGTTTAGCACTTATGCAAAATTCCGTAAAATTGACCCAGAATAAAGTAGTCTTCAGAGGCTATTCCCAGAAAAGTCAAGATATACATTTTATTTATCAGGTAAATATCTTGAATATACAGTATTTTAATCAAAATCGTTACAGCCATTTTTTAGAAAATAAAAATTTTCGAAAAAAGTTCCATGTAAAGGGTAGTTTGGGGTGGGGGGATTTTCTCAAAATCTTCGTGTCGCATCCCTGGAAGATACTAAACTTAAATACCAAGTTTGGTATTTTACAGAATTTTTGTTTTTGAGTTATCTTGTTAACAGACACACGGACACACATACCGGACCTTTTTCTGAAAATACTTTTTTTGGATTCAGGGGACCCTAAAACATATATTTTCGGTTAAATCTCGGTATCGAATTTTTTGGTGGTGTGCAATACCTTCTCTATACATTATGTACATAGTGCGTATAGAGAAAGTACAAATGTAGATCTCATTAAATACACAATTTATGTCATATACATTATTTCTAGAGATAACAATAAGAAGAAGGATGGCAAGGTGGCCAAACGGTTGGACTGCTCGCCTCTCAATGAGAAGGCCGAAGTTGGATCCCTGGGGACCGCATGTGGGATTTGTGGTGGGCGAAGTGGCATTTGGGTGGGTTTTCTCTGGATTCTCCTTTCCCCCCCCCCCCATTCATTGCATCAATTGCTTCATAATCATCTTTCCTCCTATCCATTTCATCGTCATTACATATCATCCACTTCCTTACTTACATACCAGGTATCGGGACTGACCATCCTGGCTTCTCTCTGATTCAGAACCTCTGCTCAAAAAATGTCCGACCTCAGGCGCTAGCTTACAAAGACCTGGGGGCATCCGTCCTACGTACTAGGAGGATTAAAAGAAAGAGAAAGATGACTAAAATTCGAAGGCTTTCACGGCCGATGTTGTGATCACTAATAGAAAACAATACCTGGCTTGTAGGCCATGGCTTCTCCCCTTGTTTCCCAGGCGTTTCGCCTGCATCTGCGGCAAGCATCTTCAATGGCGTACACATCTCCTTCGTGGCCTCTCAATAGCGACGCTGGCGAAACGTCTGGGAAACAAGGGGAGAAGCCATTGCCTACAAGCCAGATATTGTTTTCTATTAGTGATCAGAAAGATTACTGTTCGTTTGTTGGTTTCTTTTTTATTTCCTTTACCTAAGCAAAAAGCTAAGATACACAGGTCTTCCTGATTCGCTGTCAATTTCTTGAACACACGTCTTAAACGCGCAAGGCGTGCCGATAACGTGGGTTGATTGTTACAGAGGCTAAAGGTTATTCAAAATATAATACTCAGTTTCGAGGTGTGTTCTTCAAAATAGTTATGATTTGTAAAAAGACTAATGAAATTACTTTCATTGAATTCAAATAATGTGGTACTGAAGACAGTGTAAATGGTTTGTTACGCGATGAAAATTCAAAGCGGGTTTTACAGTAAATAAACAGATTGACCGTTTTCACAAAACAAAACTCCCACTTTATTTTCTTAGTACAGCTGATTGTTGGTCAATTATTAATTAAGCATTTGTCATTAGACCTTTCGTTTCCCACTCTATTATAACTCCATGGCATGACAGCTCACAAGGAACCTTGGTCTACCGCCCGGCCGCTGCGTCCCCCATCTCGGTCCATGACAGACGTCATGGATGTGGTGCAGTGTTGGAGGGTGAGACGTGTCAACGCCTCGAAATTCTCCCGGCCTGTTCATGACCTGGAGCCGCTACTTCCCCATCAAGTAGTTCCTCAATTGGCGCCCCCAAGGGCCTCACGAGGCTGAGTGCACCCCGGTCCAAGTCTCCCAGGAGGGGAAAAATCCCCACGCCTGCCCTGGGAATCGAAGCCAGGTCTCCCGCTTGGTAAGTAGCTGCGCTACCACCAGGAGACAACCTTCCCATTCTATTTGCTTTTGAAATTCAAGGCACTAAACAATAGAGTATCTTATGCATTGACCAAGGAACTTTGTTGATGAAGTCCATATATCGGAGACATATAGCAATAGGTAGTTCTGCTTTATAAATCATGTTATGTTAACTCTTGAACCAACTGAAGTTTGTATGAGCGCCACTTCTGCCCTCGAAGTATTCGATGAATGTAAATGTTGTCGAGTCCCAACTCGAGTGCGGCTTGCTCATGTGCGGATTTTGCCGACATAAAACTAAGACATCTTCCTGATGCCTATCAACAGCTGCCCTGACCCTTGGTGCACGGTTTGACCATAGAATTCCGTGCGTCTCAAGACGTGACGTAAAGATAAACTCGGTGAAACCATTGTTGATACAACTTCGTGCAGCAGAAAGATTTCCCCCAGCCTCACAACTATTTCTACTATCACTACGCAGAGGTCGTGAAGCGAGACACTAAGTTGCGCAGTAGCAGTTCTCTACCTGAAGAGCTGATGGTGGGAGAAGTTGCGTCAACATGTATGCGCAGAAGTCATAACGTTGCTGTCCACGAAGGAGTGAAGTACGCTAGCGCTAGCTTTAGTGCGGCATTCTTTAGTGTTTATGCAAATAGTATTTATTGTTAAGGGAAGGGTGACCAGGTCCAATGACAACAGACACCACGCATGAACGGGGTCCGCCTCTTCACGGGCCATGAGCTTCAGAGAGAGAGTTCCAGTTTTCTGGTCCTTCAACCCTGAAATAGATGATTAGGAAATGATAGGAATAGGGAATTATGGATCGGGGGACATAATAAACCAACCCAGAATTTGCCTGGCAACCCGGAAATATCCCCGAAAAAAACACTGGTCTGGTAGGCCGGGCACGGAGATCGAACCCACAATCTTCCGATTTCGAGTCACAGACGAAACCACATAGTAAAGCCAACCCGCCGACTTATATTTTAGTCATTATGTTGATGAAATAGCTTTCGAATCCAATTTTTATTCTCTCTTCACGTACTATAGATTCATGGAAAAAATGCGCGCGCGTGTGTGTGTTATAACTGGCATAACGTTTATATACATAAGAAAATTATGTTTTTTATGGAGTTGTTGATTTTAAATTTAAACTACGTAAATTTCTTAAACAGGAGTCACCTTTCGTTTCATGTGTTTTACTACTGACCGTGCAAAGCAAACCGAACTTCAATTGTTGACATGTCGGCCAGCTTATAAAAAATTTCACTATTGCCTTAGCCTAGCGTAACCCCTGATTTCCTTTCTCCTCAGAAAGAAGCAACTCATAAGAAAATTTCTGCTAATGCTTATCTCGATTAGCATGACATAGAATAAAAAAAATCTTTTTAAGGAATCGTTTGGTTTTAGAACATTTAGGGAAGGTTATGCAAATTGAACATATTAGATTTTATGTCATTAATTACTTCAGCATTTCTTAGTCGGTTTTGTTAGGAACTAATATTCTTATCAACATAGCTACTGCTATTTTATAGTTGCATTTACACGCTTTTGCTCTCTCTACACGTACTATGTACATAGTGTATAGAGAAGGCGAAATCTCAGGGTCGA